>CM075352.1:163490000-165990000 GCA_037693485.1 Kitagawia praeruptora | reverse complement strand
AGATTTACTCTTAATTATTAATTTCACCACACTCCCCCAGCTCTCCCACACACACATACAGATAGCAAATTTTACTTGTATTTTCGGGATGGTTTCTCTTCCTTTTGTGAAAAGCAGCAGGTTGAGAAGGTGGAGAAGAAACCATAACAAGACCAGATCCTTCTCCTTGATAATTTTGTTGTTGATTCTGCTTTGGCCACGAAATCATAATCGTACTAGCTAGCTCTTACTCCGGGAGGATGCTGTTGTTGATTTTGCTTGTTCTTATGCTCCTCATAATTCTGACCAAAGAATGTTTGAGAAGCCATTGTAGTAGATTTTTTTAATGGCGGAAAATGTAACCTATTACATAACACACTAAGTTATTACCATTTGACTTATATCTATGTATATACGTCATATAGTTTTGCATAAGCCCTGGTTCAGAACTTTCTATGTTGAGTATATGTTCAGATCAGAAGATAACCCAATAATTTAAGATTACAAATAATTTAATACTTTGCATAAATTTAATAAATTTAAAAGATTATTACGACTAAAATAGAGCATTACATGATAAATTCGTGGAGCATTTTCTTCATTGTCTACCAGCAAATATTTCAAAAAAAAGGGATATAAGAATTTGGCCAAAACACGTTTAAAATATGAGCTATCAATATATCAATTGAAAACAAGCCAAAAAGCAAAAATTAATATAAATTAAGATCTTCATTTGGTTTTTACGCAAATTAGACTAAAATCTAAAGTATGTAAAGCTTCGCACAAATTTAAAATCTAAATATTTTTTTTAGAATTGAGATAGTACAATTATTTTTAGGATTGGAAATCAAAAGAAGTAAGAATAACTTATAAACCACATTAAACATGTAAAAATAACATTTTATAACATCAATCAGCACAATTAAACATAAAGAATGACAAAACAAAGAATTATAAAAACACTTCTTTATTGAAAAAATTAGTGGATAACCATATACCTCGTTGTATCATGATAGAGTAGTCCATATGACTTTTGCAAACACTACGTGATTTGAATGATTAGCCTTGCTACAAACATTCAGATGATAAAGATGAATCGCTTTGTGTTGGGTAGGGAGATATGAATTATGAGTTCTACTGCGGCTAGGGTTAAACTATGGCCTAGTAGCTTACGTATATATATAACCTAAAATATATACATGGTAATTGGGCCGGTTGATAACTAGATTGGGCTATCAGGTGTAGTAATTACATAGTTATTTTGGGCTTCTTTTATGATTTGAAAAATAGTCATGAAGATATAATTTTTGGCTGCAAACATTTGAAACAAAAATTTGAGGTGGCCATTGTTGTTTTTAAACTAACACACGCACACAATATTTATAAGTCTGTTTTATGTGAACACAAGAGACGAGCAAACGTATTGGTATATTACCTGTGATGATAAAAAACTGAATACAGGAAAACTATTTAAAGACAAAAACTAGCTAGAAATAAGCAACGTTCTCCTACTATATCTCTACTGAACTCCTACTTCTACTCCATCACTCCATATGACCTGATTAGCAGCTACTTTCTAGGCATGCAACAACAGTCACAACAATGCAGAGATAAAACAAACGTTATACAAATAAATAACTAAACAAAACAAATAATTAATAACGACTAAATTTAAGATTATTCCAACAATCACCCCCATAATCTTAAATTTATGAAGCACTTTTTTTCATATTGTGATGCACTTCTCACCACCATCTTGTGATCTCTTCATATTGTGATGCACTTCTCACCACCATCTTGTGATGCACTTCTCACCACTAACAATATTGATGCACTTCTCATCAAAAACACATTTTGGAGCACTTCTCTCCATGGTGCACTTCTCACCCACAATAATACTAAAATTATAGGCCCGTGTGACCTATTCGACCATCTCTTTCATACCTCTTGTTACCCTTTTTTCTTTGCCTCTTCCTTTGAAGCATATCTCCTGTCAAGCACTCAATACTACTCGATTAAACCAAGAAACGCAGCAGCCCCATCTCCTGTTCTTCAACAACCACATGTCGTCGCCTCGTTCGGGAGCTTTCCTGCTCCGCTTGATGTTGCTTTCCTCCTGCCATCTGCAGCTTCTTCTTATGCCTCAAGGATCGGAGGGAAGGCTGTTAAGCCTTGAACCTCCCCTTGGAGCTGTGATACCACTGTTGTTTTTAAACTAACACACGCACACAATATTTATAAGTCTGTTTTATGTGAACTGTAACGCCCCCAAATCCGGGTCAGGAGATTTGGTTGTTACCTAAAAATCCTCAAAATAAAATCACCACTTTAATAAAACATTATTCCCTGAAATTTTCCAAAATTTAAATATAACATCTGTGACCCCAACTTTCCAAGATCTTTTAGGTTATAGGACTAGAAACAAGAATCCAATTCCATTAAATAAAAACTTTCCTCTTTACAACCATCTCTTGATCAAATCTTAAATCACTGGTAAAACTTCGACAAGAAGTATACCATGCCAACCAGTCTAATACATAATAATAATTATCGAAGTTTAACTATATAAAGTAGACCTTACATTAGATCAAGACCTCCCGCGTCAAATCATCTTCAAGATCGCGTATGATTCTTCTCTTTCCGAACTGTGCGAAATGTTTTGTCAAACTACCTTACTGAAAAGTTAGGATTTTGAAACAAACAAGTATGAGCGGAAGAAATGCTCAGCAAGTGTGTAGTAAAATAGGAATAATAATAAATCATTGTTAATGAAAACACACAATATCTATCAAAACTCAAATCACAAAAGATGTATTTTGAATCAAGAATCAGAGAATGAATTAAAATAAAGTATGAAATGGGTATTCGGACATAACAGGTTCAGTGCTCTACTAGTGGGATCCCGACTACCTAAGCAATTGGTTTAGCTGTATCCTAACAAGGAAGCATCATTAAGGATTAATAGTCTCAAAGGGTATCGACGAGTTCGATACAGTAAATGGGGTGTAAATTGAATAAACAAGAATAACAATAACTGTCGACAAGATCGACGATAAATGGAATAATACCATCATTAGCATATTTAAAATAATTTCACTTGAACAAGAAGTGAAGGAAAACACTTGCCTCGAATTCTTAGCTATCATGTAACGTCACAGTAATACTGCTTTCTTCTATCTTACGGCATTACAGTCTTCTAGTTCGATCATTCTTTAGTTTAACACTCTTGTGGTTGCCACGAGTCTGCCCGCGCGTCAACTTTTATAGTCAAACATAATATGGTAATTCAGTCTCCAGACGACAATTCTAATATTCTGTAAACGCTTATAAACTCAACTCGAACGTACTAATCATGCTTAAATTAAGAACTCTCGAATCAATATTTATGCAATATAGACAACTAACATAATAAATATCCAAACCAAAATTGTTGTCGTCGATACCTAACATTTTAATCTGTTCTCTCCTTTAAAACATGATATCCTCTTCAGAATCTCTGAATGAAATCCATCTAATTAAATAGTACATCTCGATACGGTCGTGTCCATATATTATACGTAAATTTCCGAGTTCAGGAAGTATTTTAGTTTATTAAAATACTCTTAGCTCCTTAGAAATGACCATTTAAGATTTCATTTTCTAGTAAAATCCATAACTTCATTTATCCTCATCATTAAATCAAAATAAAAATCTCCATAAAACTCCTAATATTATCCCAAAGCCAAATAAAATTAATTCCTCCGAAAATCAAACCTCCCACCATTTATAAGAATTCCTCAAAGTCTCCATTTTAATCATTTTCCGAATTTAATAACTAATTCATCCGATTACTCCTACAACTCCCAAATATCTTAGAAATTACTACATTTCCTCCTTGATTTAATAGCCAAATTTCAGAATTTTTTTCAAACCACATCCATTATTTAATATAATTCAACCAAGTCTCCAAATTCCACAAATTAACTTAATACATCATTTTATTCTATCTTAAACTAAAATTCATCTCCATTTGCACTTCTCATAAAATTATCCAAAAATTATCATAATGTTCCTCACAAAATCCTCTAACCCAAAAAAAATTACAATTTCCAAAATCCAACTTCCCTACTATTTTATAAAATCATCCCAAGTCCTATATTTTATTCATTTTACCAAAATTTTTTAAACTAACATCCCAAAATCCATTTCATCACTTAATAAACTAATCAAATACTAGGTAATTCTCTCAATTTATCCACAAATTATCAAACACAAACTCTTCTCCAATTATCAACTAAAATTCCCAAAATTTACTCTAAACATTGAATTAACAAAATAAAAATATAGTCTTACACAAAGGTGGTGACTTCCCTCCTGGCCTCTTTACCCTGGCTCTCTCTCGGCTCTTTCTTCCTTTCTTCCCCTCGGCACCACTAGCACACACCACATGAACACACATACCGCATACTCCCATCACACCTCTCCTATTTTCTCTTTTCTACAATCTCCATACCATAACAGACACATACGAACACAAGATGCAACCATACACACCCGAACTCCAAGTCACACACACCTGCCCTGTTCCTTAAACGTATTACACCGCACACAAACACACTCCTGGGCACACAAACCTCCACACAACCTACTTCCACCTCCTCTTCTCCATTCTCCATCTCTCACTTCTCACCTCCTTCTTCCTATCTCTTCATTCGTTCCCCCTTACACATCTCGTCTTCATCACTGTTGTAGTACAGAAATGAGAACCATAAGCGTAGAGAAAGCTCATGGCAACGAGATAGAACAAAACTGGAGCTGCAGTTTAGCCTTGACACGTAGCCACACGGAAACTAACCGACTTGAGTATAGGATGACAGTGAATAAAGTCGTGGAGGTATATACCAGCTTGACAGAGGCAGAAGAAGGTGAAAGATGAGTAGTTAGAGTTGCCGACTGATGAAGAAACCGGAACACTACATGCCGAGTATTCTTAACAACGAACAAGAGAAGAAGATGCTAGGGTGGTTAGTCAGTTTCCCAGGTGAACTACTAGCCATTTACATACAAGCAAATACCGGCTATGCATATGAGTTATGGTCAGGAACGAAAGTTATATACAAGTTTGCAGAGCTTTGCACCAACTGTAACAGTACAACAAAGCCTGTTTACTGCCTTTTTACTTGGTAAACTGAAGCACTCAGATTAACTCACACACACCTGTATGTATATAATTCAGAAACACTAAATCTCTTGTATTCAAACAAAGCAAACGTTCAGCCTTATATAGGCCCCTACAAACAAACACACTGCTGAAAATATGGATCTTAGCACTCAACTTTTGACCATACTCCTTCACCAACTGCACTACCTAAATTCTTCTTATTATTATAGTAACCACTATAGCCACAACTATAATTGGAGACTGCATGCGTATGACATAAATGTTGGCCACGTAACATACAAACAATTATATACTCATCTATTTTCAACATTACCGGCATTTCTGATTTTTAACGAACAATTTCAGAATAAATATTATTGAAAAATTACCAAAACATTTTTAAAATTCAAAGTATAATATAAAACTAATAACATAAAATTTCTGAGATCTTTAGAACGTTTCTGAATTTTATATGTAATTTAGAAGTTTATTGCGTCTAGAAAACATTTAAAAATCACACTTTTACAAAAATGACATTTTAATATTTTTGAAAAGTCCCACAAATAATTATAATAATTATGAGGCCTTAAAAAAATTCAAAACAATTCTATATTTTTCACAAATCTTATTCATCCTTTTTATGGAAAAACAATAAAGTATTTGAATGATAATAATAATGATTATAAAATTTCGGGTTGTTACAGTCTACCCCCTTAAAAGGATTCCGTCCGCGGAATCTATTGAGAGAAATCACTAAGGTTCCTTTTGCCAACTTTGTATGATTTTCTATATAGGACAATTTTGGACAACTCGGTTTGTACTAATATATGATCATGCTCACCAATATCTTACCTTGCTTACTCTTATGAGCCTATTCTTTGAGATTAGGCATTCTCTCCTTTGAAACAAGAAATATAATACTCATCCACACTCATCTCCTTTCACTAATCAATTCCCTTCCAGTCCACTCATTCATATAAGTCATTAATACCAACACAATCACTTTATTCCGTATTCAAGGCTCCAGATCCTGATGAAATTCTTAGAAACAAACTGCTTAGCTCTACACTGCTTCTCTCGGTCATCCCATTCCGTTCCTAAAACTTTTATATTTGACAATTGGTATCCGCATACAAATTCTTATAATATTCCATCTACTATATTCACAATGAAACATATAATAAGCAGGTGTCCATAGACAAACCTTCCTCAACGATAACAATCATATTCCTATTATATCCGTTATCACTCTATTTTCGACTTTAACTGAATTAGTAATCTCGTATTCTTGTTACCTGCTCCTTATTCATACCCTGTTCTCCGAAGTATCGAATCTTGTACATGTGTTGTCGGTCTAATGCGTAATCCTATTCGAAAAGCAGTCTCGGTTTTAACATCAATTCCTTAAACTTGGTCAACCCCTTCTCTGTCGACGTGAAGGTATATTGGACCACTTAGAAGGTCATCATGTCTGTCTTTACTTCTTTCAATCCATCATGTCTGTCTTTACTTCTTTCAATCACTGATAACTTTAGGAATCATGAGAGTTTTTAACAAAATGAATCGTATATGCAAAGCTCATCTTCAATTGAAGTATAATTGGTCGTCGAATAAAATATGGTACTAGCAAAACAAGGAAAAACAAAATGAAGGTTAATTCTCCTTAGACGATCTTACTCCCAACACATGCCAGTAATCGTATTTCGCATCTTTTTTTTGTAGCCTTTTCGCACTCTCTATAATGCTCGTTAAATAGTTAAAATCATAGAAGAAACTTCTAGAAGGTACATGCGGATATCTAGGTGGCGTCTTCCTAACTAGTCGCTCCAGTTGCCCAATTAGCTCATGCGGCTCCGAATCGGCTGGTTCGTCCATAGCCTAAACATCTCAAGTGAGCACGTCATCTTGACTCATAATAGTCTTTTCTTTAATTCCTCGAAACTTTCTTAGTAATCACGCATCCGTTCACATAAAGCTTTATTATACAATCACAACCAAAACAAATACATCATTCTCCTTACCTCTACTCAAAAGACTCATTGTTCTCACACTTCACTGTTAGAAACATTATAATAATACCCAAGGGTGAGCACATAAAATGTTGGTTTGGCAAGTTCACTATCCCAAATCTTATACAAGAAATTTTTATAACTCGACGATAATGAAAGATAATGCTAGAACGAAAAGGAGACTCATAAAATTTTCAATCATGGAAGCCGTATAGGCAACTTCTCAAAATTTGTGAAAATATAGAAAAATCCTTTCAAAATCTCTGGTAACTCAAGGAATTTAAATTATCTCAACCACAAGATCATCAGAAACGAAATTCTCAACAATTTCAAGAATTTGAAGAAAATCATTAACTTATCTGGCAGCTCAGAATTTAAGAAAAGATTACTGGTCTTCCACCTCTCGGTATCCCCCATGGTGCGATCAACTACCATGTCTCAAGGTACCGTCCTCCTGTGATACCCCACCCAGCCTGATCAGGGCTATGATGTGGTACCACCAAATTTTCTCTCTTTGCTAGCATAGAATGGGTTATCATTTTCAACCCTGGCAACATTAGTGCCAAAATAATTATTCGCTTTCACGATACCCCACAATGCGAACAACCGCTGTGTCTCAAGTACCGCATAACCGTGATACCCCATAGCACGATCACTACTATGTCACAAGTACCACTATATCGTTTTGCTAGCAAAAAGTCGGTTGAAAAGTCAACCTGAAATATTTCTCTTTCGATACCACGAGTTTATTCCTCGTGTTGATCTGAAAGAAAACCCATGGGTCATTTCCCATGTTGACCAGTTGATTATAAGATTATACCTCCGAATAAAAATTGATTGATTTGGATTCCTATTCGCTTCTGGCCAATCGCCAAACTAAACTTTGTACGAGACCGACCTGAACAATAGGCCATCGCAATATTTTCAAAAGAAACCATTTCATTATATTGACATGAACAATATGTCAACTCTAGACAATAAAGTAATAACCTTGAACAAGAAAGGTTCGTTGATTAGAATAAATCATGTGGAATCGTCTTGAAATAATAAGAACGACTCAATTCACATAGAGGACTTCCAAATACGCTAGAGTAGGTATTATAGAGGAAATTCTGATGATAAGCTATTTTTCTGTTCTCTATTCTGAATGTATCTATTTCGATTCGAGCAATGAATCACATTTGAATATTGAAACAAAATTTATCGGTTCTGAATAATAGATCCGATTGAAGTCAATGAAATCTAAACTACCTCGATATATGAGCGTAGTTATAACCGAAATAATCCTTACGGGTCATCTCGAACAATTAAGATGCCCAAGATTTTAATTGAATTACGTTCTATGAATTTATCATGATTTTTGGGAAACCAACCGAATAATCTTCAACAATTTTAGCAAAGTAGACACTTCAAAAAGTATAACTTGGTTATCAAGGGATAAACTAAATAAAAGTTACCATTTTAATAAATGATCCGAACTATGAACCATTGCTCAATGTCAAGGAAAGTAGTTTAATTTAAGAGATAATTTCCACTGATAGGAATAAATATTTAGTTGTCTAGAAGCAATTAGACAAGCTTTCAGCCAAATGATATTAAGGAGTCGTCCCGATCAATGAGAACGACTAAAGATTTAAAATTCATTTTTCGCGCACAAAAAGGGCTTTAGATGATTTAATACTTCAATAAATAAATCAACTCTAAAATTCTCATCACATCTTAATGATCAGCATCTTGCCAAGAATTTTCCACAATAAATAGGAATCTTTCGAAAAATAATATTCTCAGAAAATCTCATAAATTCTTTAGGAGATAAGGGATAGAATGAACTTGCCTCAGTCTTTGTGTTTGCTCAAACCCGCTTAAGACTTACTCTCTGAAAATCCGTAGTAGACATTAACAGTCTCAAGGTGTTTTTATCCAATTTAGCGCAAACATCTCACGCGAACACTCAATTCTTAACCTACTAATTGGTACTATATCCCATAGTCCAACATGAACTCTATATGAGCTCAGACGTTCCTTACTTAGCTATACACACTCTTACTCACTCTCGTTTCTAGTTTACTATAACCTTTCTCTGATACCATTCTGTAACGCCCCCAAATCCGGGTCAGGAGATTTGGTTGTTACCTAAAAATCCTCAAAATAAAATCACCACTTTAATAAAACATTATTCCCTGAAATTTTCCAAAATTTAAATATAACATCTGTGACCCCAACTTTCCAAGATCTTTTAGGTTATAGGACTAGAAACAAGAATCCAATTCCATTAAATAAAAACTTTCCTCTTTACAACCATCTCTTGATCAAATCTTAAATCACTGGTAAAACTTCGACAAGAAGTATACCATGCCAACCAGTCTAATACATAATAATAATTATCGAAGTTTAACTATATAAAGTAGACCTTACATTAGATCAAGACCTCCCGCGTCAAATCATCTTCAAGATCGCGTATGATTCTTCTCTTTCCGAACTGTGCGAAATGTTTTGTCAAACTACCTTACTGAAAAGTTAGGATTTTGAAACAAACAAGTATGAGCGGAAGAAATGCTCAGCAAGTGTGTAGTAAAATAGGAATAATAATAAATCATTGTTAATGAAAACACACAATATCTATCAAAACTCAAATCACAAAAGATGTATTTTGAATCAAGAATCAGAGAATGAATTAAAATAAAGTATGAAATGGGTATTCGGACATAACAGGTTCAGTGCTCTACTAGTGGGATCCCGACTACCTAAGCAATTGGTTTAGCTGTATCCTAACAAGGAAGCATCATTAAGGATTAATAGTCTCAAAGGGTATCGACGAGTTCGATACAGTAAATGGGGTGTAAATTGAATAAACAAGAATAACAATAACTGTCGACAAGATCGACGATAAATGGAATAATACCATCATTAGCATATTTAAAATAATTTCACTTGAACAAGAAGTGAAGGAAAACACTTGCCTCGAATTCTTAGCTATCATGTAACGTCACAGTAATACTGCTTTTTTCTATCTTACCGCATTACAGTCTTCTAGTTCGATCATTCTTTAGTTTAACACTCTTGTGGTTGCCACGAGTCTGCCCGCGCGTCAACTTTTATAGTCAAACATAATATGGTAATTCAGTCTCCAGACGACAATTCTAATATTCTGTAAACGCTTATAAACTCAACTCGAACGTACTAATCATGCTTAAATTAAGAACTCTCGAATCAATATTTATGCAATATAGACAACTAACATAATAAATATCCAAACCAAAATTGTTGTCGTCGATACCTAACATTTTAATCTGTTCTCTCCTTTAAAACATGATATCCTCTTCAGAATCTCTGAATGAAATCCATCTAATTAAATAGTACATCTCGATACGGTCGTGTCCATATATTATACGTAAATTTCCGAGTTCAGGAAGTATTTTAGTTTATTAAAATACTCTTAGCTCCTTAGAAATGACCATTTAAGATTTCATTTTCTAGTAAAATCCATAACTTCATTTATCCTCATCATTAAATCAAAATAAAAATCTCCATAAAACTCCTAATATTATCCCAAAGCCAAATAAAATTAATTCCTCCGAAAATCAAACCTCCCACCATTTATAAGAATTCCTCAAAGTCTCCATTTTAATCATTTTCCGAATTTAATAACTAATTCATCCGATTACTCCTACAACTCCCAAATATCTTAGAAATTACTACATTTCCTCCTTGATTTAATAGCCAAATTTCAGAATTTTTTTCAAACCACATCCATTATTTAATATAATTCAACCAAGTCTCCAAATTCCACAAATTAACTTAATACATCATTTTATTCTATCTTAAACTAAAATTCATCTCCATTTGCACTTCTCATAAAATTATCCAAAAATTATCATAATGTTCCTCACAAAATCCTCTAACCCAAAAAAATTACAATTTCCAAAATCCAACTTCCCTACTATTTTATAAAATCATCCCAAGTCCTATATTTTATTCATTTTACCAAAATTTTTTAAACTAACATCCCAAAATCCATTTCATCACTTAATAAACTAATCAAATACTAGGTAATTCTCTCAATTTATCCACAAATTATCAAACACAAACTCTTCTCCAATTATCAACTAAAATTCCCAAAATTTACTCTAAACATTGAATTAATAAAATAAAAATATAGTCTTACACAAAGGTGGTGACTTCCCTCCTGGCCTCTTTACCCTGGCTCTCTCTCGGCTCTTTCTTCCTTTCTTCCCCTCGGCACCACTAGCACACACCACATGAACACACATACCGCATACTCCCATCACACCTCTCCTATTTTCTCTTTTCTACAATCTCCATACCATAACAGACACATACGAACACAAGATGCAACCATACACACCCGAACTCCAAGTCACACACACCTGCCCTGTTCCTTAAACGTATTACACCGCACACAAACACACTCCTGGGCACACAAACCTCCACACAACCTACTTCCACCTCCTCTTCTCCATTCTCCATCTCTCACTTCTCACCTCCTTCTTCCTATCTCTTCATTCGTTCCCCCTTACACATCTCGTCTTCATCACTGTTGTAGTACAGAAATGAGAACCATAAGCGTAGAGAAAGCTCATGGCAACGAGATAGAACAAAACTGGAGCTGCAGTTTAGCCTTGACACGTAGCCACACGGAAACTAACCGACTTGAGTATAGGATGACAGTGAATAAAGTCGTGGAGGTATATACCAGCTTGACAGAGGCAGAAGAAGGTGAAAGATGAGTAGTTAGAGTTGCCGACTGATGAAGAAACCGGAACACTACATGCCGAGTATTCTTAACAACGAACAAGAGAAGAAGATGCTAGGGTGGTTAGTCAGTTTCCCAGGTGAACTACTAGCCATTTACATACAAGCAAATACCGGCTATGCATATGAGTTATGGTCAGGAACGAAAGTTATATACAAGTTTGCAGAGCTTTGCACCAACTGTAACAGTACAACAAAGCCTGTTTACTGCCTTTTTACTTGGTAAACTGAAGCACTCAGATTAACTCACACACACCTGTATGTATATAATTCAGAAACACTAAATCTCTTGTATTCAAACAAAGCAAACGTTCAGCCTTATATAGGCCCCTACAAACAAACACACTGCTGAAAATATGGATCTTAGCACTCAACTTTTGACCATACTCCTTCACCAACTGCACTACCTAAATTCTTCTTATTATTATAGTAACCACTATAGCCACAACTATAATTGGAGACTGCATGCGTATGACATAAATGTTGGCCACGTAACATACAAACAATTATATACTCATCTCTTTTCAACATTACCGGCATTTCTGATTTTTAACGAACAATTTCAGAATAAATATTATTGAAAAATTACCAAAACATTTTTAAAATTCAAAGTATAATATAAAACTAATAACATAAAATTTCTGAGATCTTTAGAACGTTTCTGAATTTTATATGTAATTTAGAAGTTTATTGCGTCTAGAAAACATTTAAAAATCACACTTTTACAAAAATGACATTTTAATATTTTTGAAAAGTCCCACAAATAATTATAATAATTATGAGGCCTTAAAAAAATTCAAAACAATTCTATATTTTTCACAAATCTTATTCATCCTTTTTATGGAAAAACAATAAAGTATTTGAATGATAATAATAATGATTATAAAATTTCGGGTTGTTACATGAACACAAGAGACGAGCAAACGTATTGGTATATTACCTGTGATGATAAAAAACTGAATACAGGAAAACTATTTAAAGACAAAAAACTAGCTAGAAATAAGCAACGTTCTCCTACTATATCTCTACTGAACTCCTACTTCTACTCCATCAATCCATATGACCTGATTAGCAGCTACTTTCTAGGCATGCAACAACAGTCACAACAATGCAGAGATAAAACAAACGTTATACAAATAAATAACTAAACAAAACAAATAATTAATAATGACTAAATTTAAGATTTTTCCAACAGCCATGGTGCAGAATGACACTGGAAAAAAACTAAAATTATGTAAATATACAAAAAATGTGATTGGAACTTTAAATTTTTGAGAATATTTAAATAAAATTGTTGAGAATTTTTTGTTAAAAAAATGAATTAAATAGTGTCTAAGTATAGAAAAATACCGAAAATAGAAAAAAAAATTGACAACCACGATTTAATTAGATATTATAAGACGTGAAGATCCAGTTAAAAGTACAATATTGAAAATATTGAGTTACTATAGTAAATTATTTTAAATATTTCATCACATGTTAATAACGTATTGAAATCTAATATTTTTTAATCCTTAAAGTATGATTTTCAAATTAAAATAATAACAATATTTAGTGAAATGTTAAGGTTTCAATACTTGACAAAATATATACACTTGTAGTAAAATCATGTATAATTCTATATAATAATATACTACAAGAAATTTAACTTGAATTCTACTCATTAATAAAATAATTTGTGTAATTCATGTTATATGAAATTCATATTGTAATTAATAGAGTATATATTTATAAGTGTTTTGTATAATTTTAATATATATTTGTTGTATTCTATGAATAATCGAATTTAATTAATTAGAGCTTAATGTTTAATGACGAGAAATAAAGGATTCCTAAATTCCCAAGAAATTAAGGTTATTTAGACATAAAGGAAATTTGAATTTATTGGACATGCAAAAATAACCAATTTATCAACAACTCAGAAGTGGTCTAATATTAATATTCCAACTCACATTGACAATGCAATTTGTTTCCCGAAATTAGTTTTATTTTTGTTGAAGCAGATACTTCAACATGCCGGCCCTTTTGCGAAGAGATTTAGAAATCACATGTTATGCTTGTTGCTGCTAAAAATAAGCAACTTAGCCTCCACGGTGTAAATTATTGATAGAGATACCATAAGAGATAATTTGAAGGTTGTGTTCCAGCCTTAAGTTGTGTACTCACCATGGATGAATTTGAGCTTACCTCATGCACCTGCAAACAGTGCTCAGTCCTTGTTAAAACTTAAAAAATTAGGTATACTTCCTATAATAGCATATTTCGTACTTTGTTTCATAACTTCATGTATAAATCATCATACAATTCCAAAATATTTACTGAATACACATAAGCAACATGTGGCCTATACCATTTGATGCATTTCTCTGACTAAACTATATTGTATTTATTGAATGAGGTTTGGTCAATATGTGCTCATGGGGAGACTTCTTTAATGGCCACTATGGCCTAACATTTTGTGTTAAAAAAAAATAATGTACTATTTTTCTATTGTGTTAAATTATGGAATTTTCCTTTTGTATGGTGGGTTTTAAAAAACTTAACTTCATTGGATTCGCCCTCTGTTCCAATCTTTCTTGTTGATGCCGATGTAAATTTATTTGACCAACTATATATTAAAAAGTATTGCATGCGCTCCAATGAAAATTTGAAATTTACCTATGCAATGTAACATCTAATCTAATGATAATTAAATTTTTAATCCTCGGCACTAAGAAATCTTTCTCGTTGATGCCGATGTAAACTTATTTGACCAACTATTAAAAAGTATTGCATGCTCTCCAGTGAAAATTTGAAATTTACATATGCAGTGTATCATCTAATGATAATTAAATTTATAATCCTCAGCGCTAAGAATTGAACATGTTTTTCGCTATACCTTTGAACAGGATTACAACTATTACATGCACGGCTTGGTAACAAGAAGACACTAATTCACGGCATGGTAATGGAAGACACAAGATTTATTTAGATTTACTTTTAATTATTAATTTCACCACACTCCCCCAGCTCTCCCACACACACATACAGATAGCAAATTTTACTTGTATTTTCGGGATGGTTTCTCTTCCTTTTGTGAAAAGCAGCAGGTTGAGAAGGTGGAGAAGAAACCATAACAAGACCAGATCCTTCTCCTTGATAATTTTGTTGTTGATTCTGCTTTGGCCACGAAACCATAACCGTACTAGCTAGCTCTTACTCAGGGAGGATGCTGTTGTTGATTTTGCTTGTTCTTAACCTCCTCATAATTCTGACCAAAGAATGTTTCAGAAGCCATTGTAGTAGATTTTTTTGATGGCTGAAAATGTAACCTATTACATAACACACTAAGTTATTACCATTTGACTTATATCTATGTATATACGTCATATAGTTTTGCATAAGCCCTGGTTCAGAACTTTCTATGTTGAGTATATGTTCAGATCAGAAGATAACCCAATAATTTAAAATTACAAATAATTTAATACTTTGCATAAATTTAATATATTTAAAAGATTATTACCACTAAAATAGAGCATTACATGATAAATTCGTGGAGCATTTTCTTCATTGTCTACCTGCAAATATTTCAAAAAAAAGGGATATAAGAATTTGGCCAAAACACGTTTAAAATATGAGCTATCAATATATCAATTGAAAACAAGCCAAAAAGCAAAAATTAAAATAAATTAAGATCTTCATTTGGTTTTTACGCAAATTAGACTAAAATCTAAAGTATGTAAAGCTTCGCACAAATTTAAAATCTAAATATTTTTTTTAGAATTGAGATAGTACAATTATTTTTAGGATTGGAAATCAAAAGAAGTAAGAATAACTTATAAACCACATTAAACATGTAAAAATAACATTTTATAACATCAATCAGCACAATTAAACATAAATAATGACAAAACAAAGAATTATAAAAACACTTCTTTATTGAAAATATTAGTGGATAACCATATACCTCGTTGTATCATTATAGAGTAGTCCATATGACTTTTGCAAACACTACGTGATTTGAATGATTAGCCTTGCTACAAACATTCAGATGATAAAGATGAATCGCTTTCTGTTGGGTAGGGAGATATGAATTATGAGTTCTACTGCGGCTAGGGTTAAACTATGGCCTAGTAGCTTACATATATATATAACCTAAAATATATACATGGTAATTGGGCCGGTTGATAACTAGATTGGGCTATCAGGTGTAGTAATTACATAGTTATTTTGGGCTTCTTTTATGAATTGAAAAATAGTCATGAAGATATAATTTTTGGCTGCAAACATTTGAAACAAAAATTTGAGGTGGCCATGGTGCAGAATGACACACGGGAAAAAAACTAAAATTATGTAAATATACAAAAAATGTGATTGGAACTTTAAATTTTTGAGAATATTTAAATAAAATTGTTGAGAATTTTTTGTTAAAAAAATGAATTAAATAGTGTCTAAGTATAGAAAAATACCGAAAATAGAAAAAAAAAATTGACAACCACGATTTAATTAGATATTATAAGACGTGAAGATCCAGTTAAAAGTACAATATTGAAAATATTGAGTTACTATAGTAAATTATTTTAAATATTTCATCACATGTTAATAACGTATTGAAATCTAATATTTTTTAATCCTTAAAGTATGATTTTCAAATTAAAATAATAACAATATTTAGTGAAATGTTAAGGTTTCAATACTTGACAAAATATATACACCTGTAGTAAAATCATATATAATTCTATATAATAATATACTACAAGAAATTTAACTTGAATTCTACTCATTAATAAAATAATTTGTGTAATTCATGTTATATGAAATTCATATTGTAATTAATAGAGTATATATTTATAAGTGTTTTGTATAATTTTAATATATATTTGTTGTATTCTATGAATAATCGAATGTAATTAATTAGAGCTTGATGTTTAATGACGAGAAATAAAGGATTCCTAAATTCCCAAGAAATTAAGGTTATTTAGACATAAAGGAAATTTGAATTTATTGGACATGCAAAAATAACCAATTTATCAACAACTCAGAAGTGGTCTAATATTAATATTCCAACTCACATTGACAATGCAATTTGTTTCCCGAAATTAGTTTTATTTTTGTTGAAGCAGATACTTCAACATGCCGGTGTTGCCCTTTTGCGAAAAGATTTAGAAATCACATGTTATGCTTGTTGCTGCTAAAAATAAGCAACTTAGCCTCCATCAGACGGTGTAAATTATTGATAGAGATACCATAAGAGATAATTTGAAGGTTGTGTTCCATCCTTAAGTTGTGTACTCAACTTGGATGAATTTGAGCTTACCTCATGCACCTGCAAACAGTGCGTGCTCAGTCCTTGTTAAAACTTAAAAAATTAGGTATACTTCCTATAATAGCATATTTCGTAGTTTGTTTCATAACTTCATGTATCAATCATCATGTGGTAAGCAACATGTGGCCTATACCTTTTGATGCATTTCTCTGACTAAACTATATTGTATTTATTGAATGAGGTTTGGTCAATTTGTGCTCATGGGGAGACTTCTTTAATGGCCACTATGGCCTAACATTTTGTGTTAAAAAAAAAAAATGTACTATTTTTATATTGTGTTAAATTATGGAATTTTCCTTTTGTATGGTGGGTTTTAAAAAACTTAACTTCATTGGATTCGCCCTCTGTTCCAATCTTTCTTGTTGATGCCGATGTAAATTTATTTGACCAACTATATATTAAAAAGTATTGCATGCGCTCCAATGAAAATTGAAATTTACCTATGCAGTGTAACATCTAATCTAATGATAATTAAATTTTTAATCCTCGGCACTAAGAAATCTTTCTCATTGATGCCGATGTAAACTTATTTGACCAACTATTAAAAAGTATAGCATGCTCTCCAGTGAAAATTTGAAATTTACATATGCAGTGTATCATCTAATGATAATTAAATTTATAATCCTCAGCGCTAAGAATTGAACAAGTTTTTCGCTATACCTTTGAACAGGATTACAACTATTACATGCACGGCTTGGTAACGAGAAGACACTAATTCACGGCTTGGTAATGGAAGACACAAGATTTATTTAGATTTACTCTTAATTATTAATTTCACCACACTCCCCCAGCTCTCCACACACACATACAGATAGCAAATTTTACTTGTATTTTCGGGATGGTTTCTCTTCCTTTTGTGAAAAGCAGCAGGTTGAGAAGTTGGAAAAGAAACCATAACAAGACCAGATCCTTCTCCTTGATATTTTTTTTGTTGATTCTGCTTTGGCAACGAAACCATAACCGTACTAGCTAGCTCTTACTCCGGGAGGATGCTGTTGTTGATTTTGCTTGTTCTTAAGCTCTGTAGAATATAAGAACTAATATAAGAAAAATAGAACAAGATTGAACAAAGATATGTACAAAAATTACATAATTAATTTTTCATTAAGGACTACATTGTTACTCTTGTTGTTTATACAGAATGAAAATGATTACATTAAATAGAAAATACTGCTAGCTAGAATTAAGCATTTTTACTCATAATATCAAGCAACTCCCACAATTAAGTTACTGACTCAAAACTACCTCCTAAAATCTCTCAACATGATTGAGATGATTATTTGATGGACTTGTTTCCTGATTTTCCTCCACATTTTCCTCCTATTAATCTGCAATTTTAGATTAATATTCCAACAATCTCCCCCTTAATCTAAAATTTACATCAACCCATTTGGTTTTAAACTTTGTGTACCCCTCTGGCACTTCACACGGGCAATTCACATTTGCTCGTATGGCACGTCGACACCTGTGCCCGTCTGGCACGTCGACTCCTACGCGCCCACTGGCACGACTTCCTGCGCGCCCACTGGCACGTTTCTGTTCCCGTCCGGCAATTGACACTTGCCCTGGACTTGGTGAGAACACATCACACTCTCCACCTTCCCTTCGGAAGGATCATCACAGCCCGTATGGCTTCCATCCTGTCTACACTCACGACAAGGATCAACTTCATCAGCCCGTATGGCTATCAAACTTCACATTCAGCAACACCAAGTCGCTTTCTTTACTGCTTGTATTCCTCCTGATTACACACATATGCTGAACAACGAAATTAGTCCTCGAGCTACAATCTCTGAACCAATAACTGGAGAAAATACAAAAACTTTGGCCGTCTTGCCTACTAATGCCCGAGCTAATCTGCTAGATAAGAACTAAAGCTCGATAAATGAACGAATATCTGAGTTCTCGCTGCAGATTTGAAACCATAGTTTCTTCAAGTGAACACCAGAATGGAACACCGAAAACTTTTTAGATTCATAAGGACATAGTTCCGATTCCAGCTTCCAGACCATCTCTTTTGGCAACATTACTGGTTCCTGGCCCATTTGCAGTCGGATACCGATTCGGAAAAAGATGCACCAGTAGCATAATTAGTTGGTGGAACTGTTATAGGGTTAATAAATTTGGTGTCCTGATTGATGGTGCCTAGCCAAGCCACCAGCCTAATGAAAACCACCCCCCATTCTGGCCAATGTCAAAGGTCGCCAATAACTTATTATCAATAGATCTCACTCTCTCGCCCTTAATAACTGAAAACTTAACAGAAGTCTAACAATCAACAGTTGTAGTAAATACCTTTTGCTTTGTTGCGGGGAACAACTACCCTCGCTACCTGCCCAACACATTCAAGTCCAAGGGACAAAGGATTGACATCCTTGAGCACTATGTTTTGATTCTTTTCATTACCATTCCCACTTAAGATCGCAGCTTGCACTGCTGCACCATATGCAACAGCTTCATCAGGATTAATGCTTTTACAGAGCTCTTTTCTGTTGAAGAAATCTCGTAAAAGCTGCTGAACCTTTGGAATTCTAGTAGAGCCACCAACGAAGGCAACTTCATGAATGCTGCTTTTGCTCATCTTAGCATCTCTTAAACAAAGATCAACAGGTTGCATACATTGCATGAACAGATCCTCAAATTTGGCCCGGTTAATTTTTTTGAGCAAAAATCAACACCTTCGTACAAAGATTCAATCTCAATTGTTGTTTGGGTAAATGAAGAAAGTGTCCGCTTTGATCTTTCACAAGTTGTCCTTAATCTTCTAAGAGATCTAGGGTCTGTACATATGTCCTTTTTGTGTTTCCTCTTGAACTCCTCCTCAAAGTAGTAAAGCATATGACTGTCAAAATCCTCTCCGTCAAGGTGAGTATTTCCAGCGGTAGTTTTCACTTCAAATATCCCGCCTCAATTGTCAGAACAGAAACATCAAAAGTGCCACCACCAAGATCAAATATAAGTATAGTCTTCTCCCCAACTAAACTACCACTGGCAAAATTCTTGTTAAGCCCATAAGCAATGACAACAGCAGTTGGCTCATTAATTATACGGATGACATTAAGACCAACAATTGTTCCAGCATCCTTCGTCGCCTGGCGTTAAGAGTCAGTAAAATAAGCAGGGATAGTAACAACAACATTTTTAACCAATGACCCGATGTATGCCTCGGCAATCACTTTCATCTTTAAAAAGACCATTGATGAGATCTCTTCAGAACAAAATTGTTTCTCCATACCTCTGAAGTTGACCACAACTATTGGCTTCTCATTAGGACCAGAAATAACTTTAAAGGGCCAGAATTTCTTGTCATTCTGAACCTAAACACCATTGAACGTCCTACCAATTAATCTTTTAGCATCAAACACAGTGTTGACAGGGTTCATAGCAACTTGATTATACGCAACATCGCAAATGAAACGTTGAGTGTCAGTGAAAGCAACATAAGACGGCATAGTTCGATTACTCTGATCATTGGCTATGATCTCAACACCATCATTGTGCCAAACTACAACCCAAGTGTAAGTGGGTTCGAGATTGATTCCCACAGCAACTTCACCTTTTCCTGAACCATCATGCCCGATGGCCATTTGAATCAATCCCTTTTTTATAGTATATAAATCGACAGAAAGAAAGAAGAAATCATTCACCGACTCAAAACCTTCTCAATTCCTCTCCTTGTCTAAAAACAAGAGTGGTTTGGGGAAAACTCCTTGAGGTTGAAACACTGCCAATAGAACAATAAAACTCCTTCATTATCGACACTATCATACTTCCGCCTCCTTCGTTTTTGACAACTCAAATATCGCCATTCTCACATCGACCTTTCTTATGCTTCCTTCACTTCCATTACGACCATGGCCAGTCCCACGACCTTGTTGTTAAGCCTTTACTGCTGGAACAATCTCCAACACCTACTTGACCTCTTTTCCACATCCACCTTTTCATTCTGCAGACTCCAGTCGCCACCAGGCTTGTTCTCGATTGTTGCTGCTTCGGCACCACTATTGCCATCTTCTACTTGTCTGCTGCTCTCCAAGGAACGATAGGGAAGGCTGTTAAGCCTTGATTCTTCCCCCCAGCTCTGATACCAAGTGTAGAATATAAGAACTAATATAAGAAAAATAGAACAAGATTGAACAAAGATATGTACAAAAACTACATAATTAATTTTTCATTAAGGACTACATTGTTACTCTTGTTGTTTATACAGAATGAAAATGATTACATTAAATAGAAAATACTGCTAGCTAGAATTAAGCATTTTTACTCCTAAAATCAAGCAACTCCCACAATTAAGTTACTGACTCAAAACTACCTCCTAAAATCTCTCAACATGATTGAGATGATTATTTGATGGACTTGTTTCCTGATTTTCCTCCACGTTTTCCTCCTATTAATCTGCAATTTTAGATTAATATTCCAACAAGCTCCTCATAATTCTGACCAAAGAATGTTTCAGAAGCCATTGTAGTAGATTTTTTTGATGGCTGAAAATGTAACCTATTACATAACACACTAAGTTATTACCATTTGACTTATATCTATGTATATAGGTCATATAGTTTTGCATAAGCCCTGGTTCAGAACTCTCTATGTTGAGTATATGTTCAGATCAGAAGATAACCCAATAATTTAAGATTACAAATAATTTAATACTTTGCATAAATTTAATAAATTTAAAAGATTATTACGACTAAAATAGAGCATTACATGATAAATTCGTGGAGCATTTTCTTCATTGTCTACCTGCAAATATTTCAAAAAAAAGGGATATAAGAATTTGGCCAAAACACGTTTAAAATATGAGCTATCAATATATCAATTGAAAACAAGCCAAAAAGCAAAAATTAATATAAATTAAGATCTTCATTTGGTTTTTACGCAAATTAGACTAAAATCTAAAGTATGTAAAGCTTCGCACAAATTTAAAATCTAAATATTTTTTTTAGAATTGTGATAGTACAATTATTTTTAGGATTGGAAATCAAAAGAAGTAAGAATAACTTATAAACCACATTAAACATGTAAAAATAACATTTTATAACATCAATCAGCACAATTAAACATAAAGAATGACAAAACAAAGAATTATAAAAACACTTCTTTATTGAAAAAATTAGTGGATAACCATATACCTCGTTGTATCATGATAGAGTAGTCCATATGACTTTTGCAAACACTACGTGATTTGAATGATTAGCCTTGCTACAAACATTCAGATGATAAAGATGAATCGCTTTGTGTTGGGTAGGGAGATATGAATTATGAGTTCTACTGCGGCTAGGGTTAAACTATGGCCTAGTAGCTTACGTATATATATAACCTAAAATATATACATGGTAATTGGGCCGGTTGATAACTAGATTGGGCTATCAGGTGTAGTAATTACATAGTTATTTTGGGCTTCTTTTATGAATTGAAAAATAGTCATGAAGATATAAGTTTTGGATGCAAACATTTGAAACAAAAATTTGAGGTGGCCATGGTGCAGAATGACACACGGGAAAAAAACTAAAATTATGTAAATATACAAAAAATGTGATTGGAACTTTAAATTTTTGAGAATATTTAAATAAAATTGTTGAGAATTTTTTGTTAAAAAAATGAATTAAATAGTGTCTAAGTATAGAAAAATACCGAAAATAGAAAAAAAAATTGACAACCACGATTTAATTAGATATTACAAGACGTGAAGATCCAGTTAAAAGTACAATATTGAAAATATTGAGTTACTATAGTAAATTATTTTAAATATTTCATCATATGTTAATAACGTATTGAAATCTAATATTTTTTAATCCTTAAAGTATGATTTTCAAATTAAAATAATAACAATATTTAGTGAAATGTTAAGTTTTCAATACTTGACAAAATATATACACCTGTAGTAAAATCATATATAATTCTATATAATAATATACTACAAGAAATTTAACTTGAATTCTACTCATTAATAAAATAATTTGTGTAATTCATGTTATATGAAATTCATATTGTAATTAATAGAGTATATATTTATAAGTGTTTTGTATAATTTTAATATATATTTGTTGTATTCTATGAATAATCGAATTTAATTAATTAGAGCTTGATGTTTAATGACGAGAAATAAAGGATTCCAAAATTCCCAAGAAATTAAGGTTATTTAGACATAAAGGAAATTTGAATTTATTGGACATGCAAAAATAACCAATTTATCAACAACTCAGAAGTGGTCTAATATTAATATTCCAACTCACATTGACAATGCAATTTGTTTCCCGAAATTAGTTTTATTTTTGTTGAAGCAGATACTTCAACATGCGGGCCCTTTTGCGAAGAGATTTAGAAATCACATGTTATGCTTGTTGCTGCTAAAAATAAGCAACTTAGCCTCCACGGTGTAAATTATTGATAGAGATACCATAAGAGATAATTTGAAGGTTGTGTTCCAGCCTTAAGTTGTGTACTCACCATGGATGAATTTGAGCTTACCTCATGCACCTGCAAACAGTGCTCAGTCCTAGTTAAAACTTAAAAAATTAGGTATACTTCCTATAATAGCATATTTCGTAGTTTGTTTCATAACTTCATGTATCAATCATCATACAATTCCAAAATATTTACTGAATACACATAAGCAACATGTGGCCTATACCTTTTGATGCATTTCTCTGACTAAACTATATTGTATTTATTGAATGAGGTTTGGTCAATTTGTGCTCATGGGGAGACTTCTTTAATGGCCACTATGGCCTAACATTTTGTGTTAAAAAAAAAATAATGTACTATTTTTCTATTGTGTTAAATTATGGAATTTTCCTTTTGTATGGTGGGTTTTAAAAAACTTAACTTCTTTGGATTCGCCCTCTATTCCAATCTTTCTTGTTGATGCCGATGTAAATTTATTTGACCAACTATATATTAAAAAGTATTGCATGCGCTCCAATGAAAATTGAAATTTACCTATGCAGTGTAACATCTAATCTAATGATAATTAAATTTTTAATCCTCGGCACTAAGAAATCTTTCTCATTGATGCCGATGTAAACTTATTTGACCAACTATTAAAAAGTATTGCATGCTCTCCAGTGAAAATTTGAAATTTACATATGCAGTGTATCATCTAATGATAATTAAATTTATAATCCTCAGCGCTAAGAATTGAACAAGTTTTTCGCTATACCTTTGAACAAGATTACAACTATTACATGCACGGCTTGGTAACGAGAAGACACTAATTCACGGCTTGGTAATGGAAGACACAAGATTTATTTAGATTTACTCTTAATTATTAATTTCACCACACTCCCCCAGCTCTCCCACACACACATACAGATAGCAAATTTTACTTGTATTTTCGGGATGGTTTCTCTTCCTTTTGTGAAAAGCAGCAGGTTGAGAAGGTGGAGAAGAAACCATAACAAGACCAGATCCTTCTCCTTGGTAATTTTGTTGTTGATTCTGCTTTGGCCACGAAACCATAACCGTACTAGCTAGCTCTTACTCCGGGAGGATGCTGTTGTTGATTTTGCTTGTTCTTAAGCTCCACATAATTCTGACCAAAGAAAGTTTCAGAAGCCATTGTAGTAGATTTTTTTGATGGCTGAAAATGTAACCTAATACATAACACACTAAGTTATTACCATTTGACTTATATCTATGTATATACGTCATATAGTTCTGCATAAGCCCTGGTTCAGAACTTTCTATGTTGAGTATATGTTATCAGAAGACAACCCAATAATTTAAGATTACAAAGAATTAAATACTTTGCATAAATTTAATAAATTTAAAAGATTATTACGACTAAAATAGAGCATTACATGATAAATTCGTGGAGCATTTTCTTCATTGTCTACCTGCAAATATTTCAAAAAAAAAGGGATTAAGAATTTGGCCAAAACACGTTTAAAATATGAGCTATCAAGTATGTTTTAATAGTATCTATTACGATTACTACTGATATATCAATTGAAAACAAGCCAAAAAGCAAAAATTAATATAAATTAAGATCTTCATTTGGATTTTACGCAAATTAGACTAAAATCTAAAGTATGTAAAGCTTCGCACAAATTTAAAATCTAAATATTTTTTTTAGAATTGAGATAGTACTATTATTTTTAGGATTGGAAATCAAAAGAAGTAAGAATAGCTTATAAACTACACTAAACATGTAAAAATAACATTTTATAACATCAATCAGCACAATCAAACATTAAGAATGACAAAACAAAGAATTATAAAAACACTTCTTTATTGAAAAAATTAGTGGATAACCATATACCTCGTTTTATCATGATAGAGTCCATATGACTTTTGTAAACACTACGTGATTTGAATGATTAGCCTTGCTACAAACATTCATATGATAAAGATGAATCGCTTTGTGTTGGGTAGGGAGATATGAATTATGAGTTCTACTGCGGCTAGGGTTAAACTATGGCCTAGTAGCTTACGTATATATATAACCTAAAATATATATATATGGTAATTGGGCCGGTTGATATCTAGATTGGGCTAGCAGGTGTAGTAATTAGATAGTTATTTTGGGCTTCTTTTATGAATTGAAAAATAGTCATGAAGATATAATTTTTGGCTGCAAACATTTGAAACAAAAATTTGAGGTGGCAATGGTGGAGAATGACACACGGGAAAAAAAATCAAATTATGTAAACATACAAAAAATGAGATTGCAACTTTAAATTTTTGAGAATATTTAAATAAAATCGTTGAGAAATTTTTGTTAAAAAAATGAATTAAATAGTGTCTAAGTATAAAAAAAATACCGAAAATAGAAAAAAAAATTGTCACCCACGGTTAAATTGGATATTATAAGACGTGAAGATCCAGTTAAAAGTACAATGTTGAAAATGAGTTACTATAGTAAATTATTTTAAATATTTCATCACATGTTAATAACGTATTGAAATCTAATATTTTTTAATCCTTAAAGTATGATTTTCAAATTAAAATAATAACAATATTTAGTGAAATGTTAAGGTTTCAATACTTGACAAAATATATACACCTATAGTAAAATCATATATAATTCTATATAATAAAATACTACAAGAAATTTAACTTGAATTCTACTCATTAATAAAATAATTTGTGTAATTCATGTTATATGAAATTCATATTGTAATTAATAGTATATATTTATAAGTGTTTTGTATAATTTTAATATATATTTGTTGTATTCTATGAATAATCGAATTTAATTAATTAGAGCTTAATGTTTAATGACGAGAAATAAAGGATTCCTAAATTCCCAAGAAATTAAGGTTATTTAGACATAAAGTAAATTTGAATTTATTGGACATGCAAAAATAACCAATTTATCAACAACTCAGAAGTGGTCTAATATTAATATTCGAACTCACACTGACAATGCAATTTGTTTCCCGAAATTAGTTTTATTTTTGTTGAAGCAGATACTTCAACATGCCGTTGTTGCCCTTTTGCGAAAAGATTTAGAAATCACATGTTATGCTTGTTGCTGCTAAAAATAAGCAACTTAGCCTCCATCAGACGGTGTAAATTATTGATAGAGATACCATAAGAGATAATTTGAAGGTTGTGTTCCATCCTTAAGTTGTGTACTCACCATGGATGAATTTGAGCTTACCTCATGCACCTTCAAACAGTGCTCAGTCCTTGTTAAAACTTAAAAAAATTAGGTATACTTCCTATAATAGCATATTTCGTAGTTTGTTTCATAACTTCATGTATCAATCATCATACAATTCCAAAATATTTACTGAATACACATAAGCAACATGTGGCCTATACCTTTTGATGCATTTCTCTTACTAAACTATATTGTATTTATAGAATGAGGTTTGGTCAATTTGTGCTTATGGGGAGACTTCTTTAATGGCCACTATGGCCTAACATTTTGTGTTAAAAAAAAAAATAATGTACTATTTTTCTATTGTGTTAAATTATGGAATTTTCCTTTTGTATGGTGGGTTTTAAAAAACTTAACTTCATTGGATTCGCCCTCTGTTCCAATCTTTCTTGTTGATGCCGATGTAAATTTATTTGACCAACTATATATTAAAAAGTATTGCATGCGCTCCAATGAAAATTGAAATTTACCTATGCAGTGTAACATCTAATCTAATGATAATTAAATTTTTAATCCTCGGCACTAAGAAATCTTTCTCGTTGATGCCGATGTAAACTTATTTGACCAACTATTAAAAAGTATTGCATGCTCTCCAGTGAAAATTTGAAATTTACATATGCAGTGTATCATCTAATGATAATTAAATTTATAATCCTCAGCGCTAAGAATTGAACAAGTTTTTCGCTATACCTTTGAACAGGATTACAACTATTACATGCACGGCTTGGTAACGAGAAGACACTAATTCATGGCTTGGTAATGGAAGACACAAGATTTATTTAGATTTACTCTTAATTATTAATTTCACCACACTCCCCCAGCTCTCCACACACACATACAGATAGCAAATTTTACTTGTATTTTCGGGATGGTTTCTCTTCCTTTTGTGAAAAGCAGCAGGTTGAGAAGGTGGAGAAGAAACCATAACAAGACCAGATCCTTCTCCTTGGTAATTTTGTTGTTGATTCTGCTTTGACCACGAAACCATAACCGTACTAGCTAGCTCTTACTCCGGGAGGATGCTGTTGTTGATTTTGTTTGTTCTTAAGCTCCTCATAATTCTAACCAAAGAAAGTTTCAGAAGCCATTGTAGTAGATTTTTTTGATGGCTGAAAATGTAACCTATTACATAACACACTAAGTTATTACCATTTGACTTATATCTATGTATATACATCATATAGTTCTGCATAAGCCCTGGTTCAGAACTTTCTATGTTGAGTATATGTTATCAGAAGACAACCCAATAATTTAAGATTACAAAGAATTAAATACTTTGCATAAATTTAATAAATTTAAAAGATTATTACGACTAAAATAGAGCACTACATGATAAATTCGTGGAGCATTTTCTTCATTGTCTACCTGCAAATATTTCAAAAAAAAAGGGATTAAGAATTTGGCCAAAACACGTTTAAAATATGAGCTATCAAGTATGTTTTAATAGTATCTATTACGATTACTACTGATATATCAATTGAAAACAAGCCAAAAAGCAAAAATTAATATAAATTAAGATCTTCATTTGGATTTTACGCAAATTAGACTAAAATCTAAAGTATGTAAAGCTTCGAAAATTTAAAATCTAAATATTTTTTTTAGAATTGAGATAGTACTATTATTTTTAGGATTGGAAATCAAAAGAAGTAAGAATAGCTTATAAACCACATTAAACATGTAAAAATAACATTTTATAACATCAATCATCACAATCAAACATAAAGAATGACAAAACAAAGAATTATAAAAACACTTCTTTATTGAAAAAATTAGTGGATAACTATATACCTCGTTGTATCATGATAGAGTAGTCCATATGACTTTTGCAAACACTACGTGATTTGAATGATTAGCCTTGCTACAAACATTCATATGATAAAGATGAATCGCTTTGTGTTGGGTAGGGAGATATGAATTATGAGTTCTACTGCGGCTAGGGTTAAACTATGGCCTAGTAGCTTACGTATATATATAACCTAAAATATATATATGGTAATTGGGCCTGTTGATAACTAGATTGGGCTAGCAGGTGTAGTAATTAGATAATTATTTTGGGCTTCTTTTATGAATTAAAAAATAGTCATGAAGATATAATTTTTGGCTGCAAACATTTGAAACAAAAAGTTGAGGTGGCCATGGTGGAGAATGACACACGGGAAAAAAACTAAAATTATGTAAATATACAAAAAATGTGATTGGAACTTCAAATTTTTGAGAATATTTAAATAAAATTGTTGAGAATTTTTTTTAAAAAAATGAATTAAATAGAGTCTAAGTATAAAAAAAATACCGAAAATAGAAAAAAAAGTTGTCAACCACGATTTAATTAGATATTATAAGACGTGAAGATCCAGTTAAAAGTACAATATTGAAAATATTGAGTTACTATAGTAAATTATTTTAAATATTTCATCACATGTTAATAACGTATTGAAATCTAATATTTTTTAATCCTTAAAGTATGATTTTCAAATTAAAATAATAACAATATTTAGTGAAATGTTAAGGTTTCAATACTTGACAAAATATATACACCTGTAGTAAAATCATATATAATTCTATATAATAATATACTACAAGAAATTTAACTTGAATTCTACTCATTAATAAAATAATTTGTGTAATTCATGTTATATGAAATTCATATTGTAATTAATAGAGTATATATTTATAAGTGTTTTGTATAATTTTAATATATATTTGTTGTATTCTATGAATAATCGAATTTAATTAATTAGAGCTTAATGTTTAATGACGAGAAATAAAGGATTCCTAAATTCCCAAGAAATTAAGGTTATTTAGACATAAAGGAAATTTGAATTTATTAGACATGCAAAAATAACCAATTTATCAACAACTCAGAAGTGGTCTAATATTAATATTCCAACTCACATTGACAATGCAATTTGTTTCCCGAAATTAGTTTTAATTTTGTTGAAGCAGATACTTCAACATGCCGGCCCTTTTGCTAAGAGATTTAGAAATCACATGTTATGCTTGTTGCTGCTAAAAATAAGCAACTTAGCCTCCACGGTGTAAATTATTGATAGAGATACCAAAAGAGATAATTTGAAGGTTGTGTTCTAGCCTTAAGTTGTGTACTCACCATGGATGAATTTGAGCTTACCTCATGCACCTGCAAACAGTGCTCAGTCCTTGTTAAAACTTAAAAAATTAGGTATACTTCCTATAATAGCATATTTCGTAGTTTGTTTCATAACTTCATGTATCAATCATCATACAATTCCAAAATATATACTGAATACACATAAGCAACATGTGGCCTATACCTTTTGATGCATTTCTGACTAAACTATATTGTATCTATTGAATGAGGTTTGGTCAATTTGTGCTCATGGGGAGACTTCTTTAATGGCCACTATGGCCTAACATTTTGTGTTAAAAAAAATATAATGTACTATTTTTCTATTGTGTTAAATTATGGAATTTTCCTTTTGTGTGGTGGGTTTTAAAAAACTTAACTTCATTGGATTCGCCCTCTGTTCCAATCTTTCTTGTTGATGCCGATGTAAATTTATTTGACCAACTATATATTAAAAAGTATTGCATGCTCTCCAATGAAAATTTGAAATTTACCTATGCAGTGTAACATCTAATCTAATGATAATTAAATTTTTAATCCTCGGCACTAAGAAATCTTTCTCGTTGATGCCGATGTAAACTTATTTGACCAACTATTAAAAAGTATTGCATGCTCTCCAGTGAAAATTTGAAATTTACATATGCAGTGTATCATCTAATGATAATTAAATTTATAATCCTCAGCGCTAAGAATTGAACAAGTTTTTCGCTATACCTTTGAACAGGATTACAACTATTACATGCACGGCTTGGTAACGAGAAGACACTAATTCACGGCTTGGTAATGGAAGACACAAGATTTATTTAGATTTACTCTTAATTATTAATTTCACCACACTCCCCCGGCTCTCCACACACACATACAGATAGCAAATTTTACTTGTATTTTCGGGATGGTTTCTCTTCCTTTTGTGAAAAGCAGCAGGTTGAGAAGGTGGAGAAGAAACCATAATAAGACCAGATCCTTCTCCTTGGTAATTTTGTTGTTGATTCTGCTTTGACCACGAAACCATAACCGTACTAGCTAGCTCTTACTCCGGGAGGATGCTCTTGTTGATTTTGTTTGTTCTTAAGCTCCTCATAATTCTAACCAAAGAAAGTTTCAGAAGCCATTGTAGTAGATTTTTTTGATGGCTGAAAATGTAACCTATTACATAACATACTAAGTTATTACCATTTGACTTATATCTATGTATATACGTCATATAGTTCTGCATAAGCCCTGGTTCAGAACTTTCTATGTTGAGTATATGTTATCAGAAGACAACCCAATAATTTAAGATTACAAAGAATTAAATACTTTGCATAAATTTAATAAATTTAAAAGATTATTACGACTAAAATAGAGCATTACATGATAAATTCGTGGAGCATTTTCTTCATTGTCTACCTGCAAATATTTCAAAAAAAAAGGGATTAAGAATTTGGCCAAAACACGTTTAAAATATGAGCTATCAAGTATGTTTTAATAGTATCTATTACGATTACTACTGATATATCAATTGAAAACAAGCCAAAAAGCAAAAATTAATATAAATTAAGATCTTCATTTGGATTTTACGCAAATTAGACTAAAATCTAAAGTATGTAAAGCTTCGCACAAATTTAAAATCTAAATATTTTTTTTAGAATTGAGATAGTACTAATATTTTTAGGATTGGAAATCAAAAGAAGTAAGAATAGCTTATAAACCACATTAAACATGTAAAAATAACATTTTATAACATCAATCATCACAATCAAACATAAAGAATGACAAAACAAAGAATTATAAAACCACTTCTTTATTGAAAAAATTAGTGGATAACCATATACCTCGTTGTATCATGATAGAGTAGTCCATATGACTTTTGCAAACACTACGTGATTTGAATGATTAGCCTTGCTACAAACATTCATATGATAAAGATTGTGTTGGGTAGGGAGATATGAATTATGAGTTCTACTGCGGCTTGGGTTAAACTATGGCCTAGTAGCTTACGTATATATATAACCTAAAATATATATATGGTAATTGGGCCGGTTGATAACTAGATTGGGCTAGCAGGTGTAGTAATTAGATAATTATTTTGGGCTTCTTTTATGAATTAAAAAATAGTCATGAAGATATAATTTTTGGCTGCAAACATTTGAAACAAAAAGTTGAGGTGGCCATGGTGGAGAATGACACACGGGAAAAAAACTAAAATTATGTAAATATACAAAAAATGTGATTGGAACTTTAAATTTTTGAGAATATTTAAATAAAATTGTTGAGAAATTTTTGTTAAAAAAATGAATTAAATAGTGTCTAAAAAAAATACCGAAAATAGAAAAAAAAGTTGTCAACCACGATTTAATTAGATATTATAAGACGTGAAGATCCAGTTAAAAGTACAATATTGAAAATATTGAGTTACTATAGTAAATTATTTTAAATATTTCATCACATGTTAATAACGTATTGAAATCTAATATTTTTTAATCCTTAAAGTATGATTTTCAAATTAAAATAATAACAATATTTAGTGAAATGTTAAGGTTTCAATACTTGACAAAATATATACACCTGTAGTAAAATCATATATAATTCTATATAATAATATACTACAAGAAATTTAACTTGAATTCTACTCATTAATAAAATAATTTGTGTAATTCATGTTATATGAAATTCATATTGTAATTAATAGAGTATATATTTATAAGTGTTTTGTATAATTTTAATATATATTTGTTGTATTCTATGAATAATCGAATTTAATTAATTAGAGCTTAATGTTTAATGACGAGAAATAAAGGATTCCTAAATTCCCAAGAAATTAAGGTTATTTAGACATAAAGGAAATTTGAATTTATTAGACATGCAAAAATAACCAATTTATCAACAACTCAGAAGTGGTCTAATATTAATATTCCAACTCACATTGACAATGCAATTTGTTTCCCGAAATTAGTTTTAATTTTGTTGAAGCAGATACTTCAACATGCCGGCCCTTTTGCTAAGAGATTTAGAAATCACATGTTATGCTTGTTGCTGCTAAAAATAAGCAACTTAGCCTCCACGGTGTAAATTATTGATAGAGATACCAAAAGAGATAATTTGAAGGTTGTGTTCTAGCCTTAAGTTGTGTACTCACCATGGATGAATTTGAGCTTACCTCATGCACCTGCAAACAGTGCTCAGTCCTTGTTAAAACTTAAAAAATTAGGTATACTTCCTATAATAGCATATTTCGTAGTTTGTTTCATAACTTCATGTATCAATCATCATACAATTCCAAAATATATACTGAATACACATAAGCAACATGTGGCCTATACCTTTTGATGCATTTCTGACTAAACTGTATTGTATCTATTGAATGAGGTTTGGTCAATTTGTGCTCATGGGGAGACTTCTTTAATGGCCACTATGGCCTAACATTTTGTGTTAAAAAAAATATAATGTACTATTTTTCTATTGTGTTAAATTATGGAATTTTCCTTTTGTGTGGTGGGTTTTAAAAAACTTAATTTCATTGGATTCGCCCTCTGTTCCAATCTTTCTTGTTGATGCCGATGTAAATTTATTTGACCAACTTTATATTAAAAAGTATTGCATGCTCTCCAATGAAAATTTGAAATTTACCTATGCAGTGTAACATCTAATCTAATGATAATTAAATTTTTAATCGTTGGCACTAAGAAATCTTTTTCGTTGATGCCGATGTAAACTTATTTGACCAACTATTAAAAAGTATTGCATGCTCTCCAGTGAAAATTTGAAATTTACATATGCAGTGTATCATCTAATGATAATTAAATTTTTAATCCTCAGCACTAAGAATTGAACAAGTTTTTCGCTATACCTTTGAACAGGATTACAACTATTACATGCACGGCTTGGTAACGAGAAGACACTAATTCACGGCTTGGTAATGGAAGACACAAGATTTATTTAGATTTACTCTTAATTATTAATTTCACCACACTCCCCCAGCTCTCCCACACACACATACAGATAGCAAATTTTACTTGTATTTTCGGGATGGTTTCTCTTCCTTTTGTGAAAAGCAACAGGTTGAGAAGGTGGAGAAGAAACCATAACAAGACCAGATCCTTCTCCTTGGTAATTTTGTTGTTGATTCTGCTTTGGCCACGAAACCATAACCGTACTAGCTAGCTCTTACTCCAGGAGGATGCTGTTGTTGATTTTGCTTGTTCTTAAGCTCCTCATAATTCTGACCAAAGAAAGTTTCAGAAGCCATTGTAGTAGATTTTTTTGATGGCTGAAAATGTAACCTATTACATAACACACTAAGTTATTACCATTTGACTTATATCTATGTATATACGTCATATAGTTCTGCATAAGCCCTGGTTCAAAACTTTCTATGTTGAGTATATGTTCAGATGAAGACAACCCAATAATTTAAGATTACAAAGAATTAAATACTTTGCATAAATTTAATAAATTTAAAAGATTATTACGACTAAAATAGAGCATTACATGATAAATTCGTGGAGCATTTTCTTCATTGTCTACCTGCAAATATTTCAAAAAAAAAGGGATTAAGAATTTGGCACATAACTTGCAATGTGTGCCAATAAGGTGCTTTTCTCCATTTTAATCTTTTTACTTTTCTACCCATGACATCAATCTTATCTAATATATGATTGATATGTTAGGTCCTAGAAGACGGAGTAAACGAATTTGTTTGAAGAAAGATGGGACAAAAATACTTCCGTACATTCCATCAAAAGATCGTGAGCGGAGGAATAAACAATTGGATTCTCTACGTGTTGCTATGAAAAATAGAAAGTTAGAATTTAGTAATGAACTGACATACTCAGAAGATATGGCCCCAAAATCTGCAAATCAATCCAAGTATGAATGTGATGACATGCAGGTATAGATTTTAAATTTCCACTTCGTAATTACTACATTATTAATTTGATCTGTTAAGTTAATGAATTTATTGAAATATTCATCTTATATAATTATTGCACATCGTACTTAATACTACATTTCTTATTTGGTTAGGTTCTGTCCAAGGAAAGCAGGCGCTCGATAGAGTAATGTAAAAAAATGTACAAAAGAGGAAGATGTCCTCCTCTTACAGTTGTTTTTGATCAAGTCGAAGGGTATTAAACATTTTTGACTGATCAAATCAGTTTTGCTATTGTGCAGAATGTATGTTAAATATGTATTTTCTTTCTTCAGGTATAGAGTCGAAGCCGATGATCCCATCAAGGCTATGACTTTTATAACCGAGTACACAGGAGACGTAGATTATTTCCGTAACCGACGAGATAATGATTTTGATAGTTACGTGACCCTTCTTACTTTTAGAGACTCATTACAAGGAGATGGTCTTCTAATTTGCCCTGATAAGCGTGGAAATATAGCTCGCTTCATCAGTGGCATTAACAACCATTCAACGTAAGTGTGTTATCAGTAACATGCCGGCCCTTTTGCTAAGAGATTTAGAAATCACATGTTATGCTTGTTGCTGCTAAAAATAAGCAACTTAGCCTCCACGGTGTAAATTATTGATAGAGATACCAAAAGAGATAATTTGAAGGTTGTGTTCTAGCCTTAAGTTGTGTACTCACCATGGATGAATTTGAGCTTACCTCATGCACCTGCAAACAGTGCTCAGTCCTTGTTAAAACTTAAAAAATTAGGTATACTTCCTATAATAGCATATTTCGTAGTTTGTTTCATAACTTCATGTATCAATCATCATACAATTCCAAAATATATACTGAATACACATAAGCAACATGTGGCCTATACCTTTTGATGCATTTCTGACTAAACTGTATTGTATCTATTGAATGAGGTTTGGTCAATTTGTGCTCATGGGGAGACTTCTTTAATGGCCACTATGGCCTAACATTTTGTGTTAAAAAAAATATAATGTACTATTTTTCTATTTTGTTAAATTATGGAATTTTCCTTTTGTGTGGTGGGTTTTAAAAAACTTAATTTCATTGGATTCGCCCTCTGTTCCAATCTTTCTTGTTGACGCCGATGTAAATTTATTTGACCAACTTTATATTAAAAAGTATTGCATGCTCTCCAATGAAAATTTGAAATTTACCTATGCAGTGTAACATCTAATCTAATGATAATTAAATTTTTAATCGTTGGCACTAAGAAATCTTTCTCGTTGATGCCGATGTAAACTTATTTGACCAACTATTAAAAAGTATTGCATGCTCTCCAGTGAAAATTTGAAATTTACATATGCAGTGTATCATCTAATGACAATTAAATTTATAATCCTCAGCGCTAAGAATTGAACAAGTTTTTCGCTATACCTTTGAACAAGATTACAACTATTACATGCACGGCTTGGTAACGAGAAGACACTAATTCATGGCTTGGTAATGGAAGACACAAGATTTATTTAGATTTACTCTTAATTATTAATTTCACCACACTCCCCCAGCTCTCCCACACACACATACAGATAGCAAATTTTACTTGTATTTTCGGGATGGTTTCTCTTCCTTTTGTGAAAAGCAGCAGGTTGAGAAGGTGGAGAAGAAACCATAACAAGACCAGATCCTTCTCCTTGGTAATTTTGTTGTTGATTCTGCTTTGGCCACGAAACCATAACCGTACTAGCTAGCTCTTACTCCGGGAGGATGCTGTTGTTGATTTTGCTTGTTCTTAAGCTCCACATAATTCTGACCAAAGAAAGTTTCAGAAGCCATTGTAGTAGATTTTTTTGATGGCTGAAAATGTAACCTAATACATAACACACTAAGTTATTACCATTTGACTTATATCTATGTATATACGTCATATAGTCTTGCATAAGCCCTGGTTCAGAACTTTCTATGTTGAGTATATGTTATCAGAAGACAACCCAATAATTTAAGATTACAAAGAATTAAATACTTTGCATAAATTTAATAAATTTAAAAGATTATTACGACTAAAATAGAGCATTACATGATAAATTCGTGGAGCATTTTCTTCATTGTCTACCTGCAAATATTTCAAAAAAAAAGGGATTAAGAATTTGTCCAAAACACGTTTAAAATATGAGCTATCAAGTATGTTTTAATAGTATCTATTACGATTACTACTGATATATCAATTGAAAACAAGCCAAAAAGCAAAAATTAATATAAATTAAGATCTTCATTTGGATTTTACGCAAATTAGACTAAAATCTAAAGTATGTAAAGCTTCGCACAAATTTAAAATCTAAATATTTTTTTTAGAATTGAGATAGTACTATTATTTTTAGGATTGGAAATCAAAAGAAGTAAGAATAGCTTATAAACTACACTAAACATGTAAAAATAACATTTTATAACATCAATCAGCACAATCAAACATTAAGAATGACAAAACAAAGAATTATAAAAACACTTCTTTATTGAAAAAATTAGTGGATAACCATATACCTCGTTGTATCATGATAGAGTAGTCCATATGACTTTTGTAAACACTACGTGATTTGAATGATTAGCCTTGCTACAAACATTCATATGATAAAGATGAATCGCTTTGTGTTGGGTAGGGAGATATGAATTATGAGGTCTACTGCGGCTAGGGTTAAACTATGGCCTAGTAGCTTACGTATATATATAACCTAAAATATATATATATGGTAATTGGGCCGGTTGATATCTAGATTGGGCTAGCAGGTGTAGTAATTAGATAGTTATTTTGGGCTTCTTTTATGAATTGAAAAATAGTCATGAAGATATAATTTTTGGCTGCAAACATTTGAAACAAAAATTTGAGGTGGCAATGGTGGAGAATGACACACGGGAAAAAAAATCAAATTATGTAAACATACAAAAATGAGATTGCAACTTTAAATTTTTGAGAATATTTAAATAAAATCGTTGAGAAATTTTTGTTAAAAAAATGAATTAAATAGTGTCTAAGTATAAAAAAAATACCGAAAATAGAAAAAAAAATTGTCACCCACGGTTAAATTGGATATTATAAGACGTGAAGATCCAGTTAAAAGTACAATGTTGAAAATGAGTTACTATAGTAAATTATTTTAAATATTTCATCACATGTTAATAACGTATTGAAATCTAATATTTTTTAATCCTTAAAGTATGATTTTCAAATTAAAATAATAACAATATTTAGTGAAATGTTAAGGTTTCAATACTTGACAAAATATATACACCTATAGTAAAATCATATATAATTCTATATAATAAAATACTACAAGAAATTTAACTTGAATTCTACTCATTAATAAAATAATTTGTGTAATTCATGTTATATGAAATTCATATTGTAATTAATAGTATATATTTATAAGTGTTTTGTATAATTTTAATATATATTTGTTGTATTCTATGAATAATCGAATTTAATTAATTAGAGCTTAATGTTTAATGACGAGAAATAAAGGATTCCTAAATTCCCAAGAAATTAAGGTTATTTAGACATAAAGTAAATTTGAATTTATTGGACATGCAAAAATAACCAATTTATCAACAACTCAGAAGTGGTCTAATATTAATATTCGAACTCACATTGACAATGCAATTTGTTTCCCGAAATTAGTTTTATTTTTGTTGAAGCAGATACTTCAACATGCCGTTGTTGCCATTTTGCGAAAAGATTTAGAAATCACATGTTATGCTTGTTGCTGCTAAAAATAAGCAACTTAGCCTCCATCAGACGGTGTAAATTATTGATAGAGATACCATAAGAGATAATTTGAAGGTTGTGTTCCATCCTTAAGTTGTGTACTCACCATGGATGAATTTGAGCTTACCTCATGCACCTTCAAACAGTGCTCAGTCCTTGTTAAAACTTAAAAAAATTAGGTATACTTCCTATAATAGCATATTTCGTAGTTTGTTTCATAACTTCATGTATCAATCATCATACAATTCCAAAATATTTACTGAATACACATAAGCAACATGTGGCCTATACCTTTTGATGCATTTCTCTTACTAAACTATATTGTATTTATAGAATGAGGTTTGGTCAATTTGTGCTTATGGGGAGACTTCTTTAATGGCCACTATGGCCTAACATTTTGTGTTAAAAAAAAAAATAATGTACTATTTTTCTATTGTGTTAAATTATGGAATTTTCCTTTTGTATGGTGGGTTTTAAAAAACTTAACTTCATTGGATTCGCCCTCTGTTCCAATCTTTCTTGTTGATGCCGATGTAAATTTATTTGACCAACTATATATTAAAAAGTATTGCATGCGCTCCAATGAAAATTGAAATTTACCTATGCAGTGTAACATCTAATCTAATGATAATTAAATTTTTAATCCTCGGCACTAAGAAATCTTTCTCGTTGATGCCGATGTAAACTTATTTGACCAACTATTAAAAAGTATTGCATGCTCTCCAGTGAAAATTTGAAATTTACATATGCAGTGTATCATCTAATGATAATTAAATTTATAATCCTCAGCGCTAAGAATTGAACAAGTTTTTCGCTATACCTTTGAACAGGATTACAACTATTACATGCACGGCTTGGTAAAGAGAAGACACTAATTCATGGCTTGGTAATGGAAGACACAAGATTTATTTAGATTTACTCTTAATTATTAATTTCACCACACTCCCCCAGCTCTCCACACACACATACAGATAGCAAATTTTACTTGTATTTTCGGGATGGTTTCTCTTCCTTTTGTGAAAAGCAGCAGGTTGAGAAGGTGGAGAAGAAACCATAACAAGACCAGATCCTTCTCCTTGGTAATTTTGTTGTTGATTCTACTTTGACCACGAAACCATAACCGTACTAGCTAGCTCTTACTCCGGGAGGATGCTGTTGTTGATTTTGTTTGTTCTTAAGCTCCTCATAATTCTAACCAAAGAAAGTTTCAGAAGCCATTGTAGTAGATTTTTTTGATGGCTGAAAATGTAACCTATTACATAACACACTAAGTTATTACCATTTGACTTATATCTATGTATATACATCATATAGTTCTGCATAAGCCCTGGTTCAGAACTTTCTATGTTGAGTATATGTTATCAGAAGACAACCCAATAATTTAAGATTACAAAGAATTAAATACTTTGCATAAATTCAATAAATTTAAAAGATTATTACGACTAAAATAGAGCACTACATGATAAATTCGTGGAGCATTTTCTTCATTGTCTACCTGCAAATATTTCAAAAAAAAAGGGATTAAGAATTTGGCCAAAACACGTTTAAAATATGAGCTATCAAGTATGTTTTAATAGTATCTATTACGATTACTACTGATATATCAATTGAAAACAAGCCAAAAAGCAAAAATTAATATAAATTAAGATCTTCATTTGGATTTTACACAAATTAGACTAAAATCTAAAGTATGTAAAGCTTCGAAAATTTAAAATCTAAATATTTTTTTTAGAATTGAGATAGTACTATTATTTTTAGGATTGGAAATCAAAAGAAGTAAGAATAGCTTATAAACCACATTAAACATGTAAAAATAACATTTTATAACATCAATCATCACAATCAAACATAAAGAATGACAAAACAAAGAATTATAAAAACACTTCTTTATTGAAAAAATTAGTGGATAACTATATACCTCGTTGTATCATGATAGAGTAGTCCATATGACTTTTGCAAACACTACGTGATTTGAATGATTAGCCTTGCTACAAACATTCATATGATAAAGATGAATCGCTTTGTGTTGGGTAGGGAGATATGAATTATGAGTTCTACTGCGGCTAGGGTTAAACTATGGCCTAGTAGCTTACGTATATATATAACCTAAAATATATATATGGTAATTGGGCCGGTTGATAACTAGATTGGGCTAGCAGGTGTAGTAATTAGATAATTATTTTGGGCTTCTTTTATGAATTAAAAAATAGTCATGAAGATATAATTTTTGGCTGCAAACATTTGAAACAAAAAGTTGAGGTGGCCATGGTGGAGAATGACACACGGGAAAAAAACTAAAATTATGTAAATATACAAAAAATGTGATTGGAACTTTAAATTTTTGAGAATATTTAAATAAAATTGTTGAGAATTTTTTTTAAAAAAATGAATTAAATAGAGTCTAAGTATAAAAAAAATACCGAAAATAGAAAAAAAAATTGTCAACCACGATTTAATTAGATATTATAAGACGTGAAGATCCAGTTAAAAGTACAATATTGAAAATATTGAGTTACTATAGTAAATTATTTTAAATATTTCATCACATGTTAATAACGTATTGAAATCTAATATTTTTTAATCCTTAAAGTATGATTTTCAAATTAAAATAATAACAATATTTAGTGAAATGTTAAGGTTTCAATACTTGACAAAATATATACACCTGTAGTAAAATCATATATAATTCTATATAATAATATACTACAAGAAATTTAACTTGAATTCTACTCATTAATAAAATAATTTGTGTAATTCATGTTATATGAAATTCATATTGTAATTAATAGAGTATATATTTATAAGTGTTTTGTATAATTTTAATATATATTTGTTGTATTCTATGAATAATCGAATTTAATTAATTAGAGCTTAATGTTTAATGACGAGAAATAAAGGATTCCTAAATTCCCAAGAAATTAAGGTTATTTAGACATAAAGGAAATTTGAATTTATTAGACATGCAAAAATAACCAATTTATCAACAACTCAGAAGTGGTCTAATATTAATATTCCAACTCACATTGACAATGCAATTTGTTTCCCGAAATTAGTTTTAATTTTGTTGAAGCAGATACTTCAACATGCCGGCCCTTTTGCTAAGAGATTTAGAAATCACATGTTATGCTTGTTGCTGCTAAAAATAAGCAACTTAGCCTCCACGGTGTAAATTATTGATAGAGATACCAAAAGAGATAATTTGAAGGTTGTGTTCTAGCCTTAAGTTGTGTACTCACCATGGATGAATTTGAGCTTACCTCATGCACCTGCAAACAGTGCTCAGTCCTTGTTAAAACTTAAAAAATTAGGTATACTTCCTATAATAGCATATTTCGTAGTTTGTTTCATAACTTCATGTATCAATCATCATACAATTCCAAAATATATACTGAATACACATAAGCAACATGTGGCCTATACCTTTTGATGCAATTCTGACTAAACTATATTGTATCTATTGAATGAGGTTTGGTCAATTTGTGCTCATGGGGAGACTTCTTTAATGGCCACTATGGCCTAACATTTTGTGTTAAAAAAAATATAATGTACTATTTTTCTATTGTGTTAAATATGGAATTTTCCTTTTGTGTGGTGGGTTTTAAAAAACTTAACTTCATTGGATTCGCCCTCTGTTCCAATCTTTCTTGTTGATGCCGATGTAAATTTATTTGACCAACTATATATTAAAAAGTATTGCATGCTCTCCAATGAAAATTTGAAATTTACCTATGCAGTGTAACATCTAATCTAATGATAATTAAATTTTTAATCCTCGGCACTAAGAAATCTTTCTCGTTGATGCCGATGTAAACTTATTTGACCAACTATTAAAAAGTATTGCATGCTCTCCAGTGAAAATTTGAAATTTACATATGCAGTGTATCATCTAATGATAATTAAATTTATAATCCTCAGCGCTAAGAATTGAACAAGTTTTTCGCTATACCTTTGAACAGGATTACAACTATTACATGCACGGCTTGGTAAAGAGAAGACACTAATTCACGGCTTGGTAATGGAAGACACAAGATTTATTTAGATTTACTCTTAATTATTAATTTCACCACACTCCCCCGGCTCTCCACACACACATACAGATAGCAAATTTTACTTGTATTTTCGGGATGGTTTCTCTTCCTTTTGTGAAAAGCAGCAGGTTGAGAAGGTGGAGAAGAAACCATAATCCTTCTCCTTGGTAATTTTGTTGTTGATTCTGCTTTGACCACGAAACCATAACCGTACTAGCTAGCTCTTACTCCGGGAGGATGCTCTTGTTGATTTTGTTTGTTCTTAAGCTCCTCATAATTCTAACCAAAGAAAGTTTCAGAAGCCATTGTAGTAGATTTTTTTGATGGCTGAAAATGTAACCTATTACATAACATACTAAGTTATTACCATTTGACTTATATCTATGTATATACGTCATATAGTTCTGCATAAGCCCTGGTTCAGAACTTTCTATGTTGAGTATATGTTATCAGAAGACAACCCAATAATTTAAGATTACAAAGAATTAAATACTTTGCATAAATTTAATAAATTTAAAAGATTATTACGACTAAAATAGAGCAGTACATGATAAATTCGTGGAGCATTTTCTTCATTGTCTACCTGCAAATATTTCAAAAAAAAAGGGATTAAGAATTTGGCCAAAACACGTTTAAAATATGAGCTATCAAGTATGTTTTAATAGTATCTATTACGATTACTACTGATATATCAATTGAAAACAAGCCAAAAAGCAAAAATTAATATAAATTAAGATCTTCATTTGGATTTTAAGCAAATTAGACTAAAATCTAAAGTATGTAAAGCTTCGCACAAATTTAAAATCTAAATATTTTTTTTAGAATTGAGATAGTACTAATATTTTTAGGATTGGAAATCAAAAGAAGTAAGAATAGCTTATAAACCACATTAAACATGTAAAAATAACATTTTATAACATCAATCATCACAATCAAACATAAAGAATGACAAAACAAAGAATTATAAAAACACTTCTTTATTGAAAAAATTAGTGGATAACCATATACCTCGTTGTATCATGATAGAGTAGTCCATATGACTTTTGCAAACACTACGTGATTTGAATGATTAGCCTTGCTACAAACATTCATATGATAAAGATTGTGTTGGGTAGGGAGATATGAATTATGAGTTCTACTGCGGCTTGGGTTAAACTATGGCCTAGTAGCTTACGTATATATATAACCTAAAATATATATATGGTAATTGGGCCGGTTGATAACTAGATTGGGCTAGCAGGTGTAGTAATTAGATAATTATTTTGGGCTTCTTTTATGAATTAAAAAATAGTCATGAAGATATAATTTTTGGCTGCAAACATTTGAAACAAAAAGTTGAGGTGGCCATGGTGGAGAATGACACACGGGAAAAAAACTAAAATTATGTAAATATACAAAAAATGTGATTGGAACTTTAAATTTTTGAGAATATTTAAATAAAATTGTTGAGAAATTTTTGTTAAAAAAATGAATTAAATAGTGTCTAAAAAAAATACCGAAAATAGAAAAAAAAGTTGTCAACCACGATTTAATTAGATATTATAAGACGTGAAGATCCAGTTAAAAGTACAATATTGAAAATATTGAGTTACTATAGTAAATTATTTTAAATATTTCATCACATGTTAATAACGTATTGAAATCTAATATTTTTTAATCCTTAAAGTATGATTTTCAAATTAAAATAATAACAATATTTAGTGAAATGTTAAGGTTTCAATACTTGACAAAATATATACACCTGTAGTAAAATCATATATAATTCTATATAATAATATACTACAAGAAATTTAACTTGAATTCTACTCATTAATAAAATAATTTGTGTAATTCATGTTATATGAAATTCATATTGTAATTAATAGAGTATATATTTATAAGTGTTTTGTATAATTTTAATATATATTTGTTGTATTCTATGAATAATCGAATTTAATTAATTAGAGCTTAATGTTTAATGACGAGAAATAAAGGATTCCTAAATTCCCAAGAAATTAAGGTTATTTAGACATAAAGGAAATTTGAATTTATTAGACATGCAAAAATAACCAATTTATCAACAACTCAGAAGTGGTCTAATATTAATATTCCAACTCACATTGACAATGCAATTTGTTTCCCGAAATTAGTTTTAATTTTGTTGAAGCAGTACTTCAACATGCCGGCCCTTTTGCTAAGAGATTTAGAAATCACATGTTATGCTTGTTGCTGCTAAAAATAAGCAACTTAGCCTCCACGGTGTAAATTATTGATAGAGATACCAAAAGAGATAATTTGAAGGTTGTGTTCTAGCCTTAAGTTGTGTACTCACCATGGATGAATTTGAGCTTACCTCATGCACCTGCAAACAGTGCTCAGTCCTTGTTAAAACTTAAAAAATTAGGTATACTTCCTATAATAGCATATTTCGTAGTTTGTTTCATAACTTCATGTATCAATCATCATACAATTCCAAAATATATACTGAATACACATAAGCAACATGTGGCCTATACCTTTTGATGCATTTCTGACTAAACTGTATTGTATCTATTGAATGAGGTTTGGTCAATTTGTGCTCATGGGGAGACTTCTTTAATGGCCACTATGGCCTAACATTTTGTGTTAAAAAAAATATAATGTACTATTTTTCTATTGTGTTAAATTATGGAATTTTCCTTTTGTGTGGTGGGTTTTAAAAAACTTAATTTCATTGGATTCGCCCTCTGTTCCAATCTTTCTTGTTGATGCCGATGTAAATTTATTTGACCAACTTTATATTAAAAATTATTGCATGCTCTCCAATGAAAATTTGAAATTTACCTATGCAGTGTAACATCTAATCTAATGATAATTAAATTTTTAATCGTTGGCACTAAGAAATCTTTCTCGTTGATGCCGATGTAAACTTATTTGACCAACTATTAAAAAGTATTGCATGCTTTCCAGTGAAAATTTGAAATTTACATATGCAGTGTATCATCTAATGATAATTAAATTTTTAATCCTCAGCACTAAGAATTGAACAAGTTTTTCGCTATACCTTTGAACAGGATTACAACTATTACATGCACGGCTTGGTAACGAGAAGACACTAATTCACGGCTTGGTAATGGAAGACACAAGATTTATTTAGATTTACTCTTAATTATTAATTTCACCACACTCCCCCAGCTCTCCCACACACACATACAGATAGCAAATTTTACTTGTATTTTCGGGATGGTTTCTCTTCCTTTTGTGAAAAGCAACAGGTTGAGAAGGTGGAGAAGAAACCATAACAAGACCAGATCCTTCTCCTTGGTAATTTTGTTGTTGATTCTGCTTTGGCCACGAAACCATAACCGTACTAGCTAGCTCTTACTCCAGGAGGATGCTGTTGTTGATTTTGCTTGTTCTTAAGCTCCTCATAATTCTGACCAAAGAAAGTTTCAGAAGCCATTGTAGTAGATTTTTTTGATGGCTGAAAATGTAACCTATTACATAACACACTAAGTTATTACCATTTGACTTATATCTATGTATATACGTCATATAGTTCTGCATAAGCCCTGGTTCAAAACTTTCTATGTTGAGTATATGTTCAGATGAAGACAACCCAATAATTTAAGATTACAAAGAATTAAATACTTTGCATAAATTTAATAAATTTAAAAGATTATTACGACTAAAATAGAGCATTACATGATAAATTCGTGGAGCATTTTCTTCATTGTCTACCTGCAAATATTTCAAAAAAAAAGGGATTAAGAATTTGGCACATAACTTGCAATGTGTGCCAATAAGGTGCTTTTCTCCATTTTAATCTTTTTACTTTTCTACCCATGACATCAATCTTATCTAATATATGATTGATATGTTAGGTCCTAGAAGACGGAGTAAACGAATTTGTTTGAAGAAAGATGGGACAAAAATACTTCCGTACATTCCATCAAAAGATCGTGAGCGGAGGAATAAACAATTGGATTCTCTACGTGTTGCTATGAAAAATAGAAAGTTAGAATTTAGTAATGAACTGACATACTCAGAAGATATGGCCCCAAAATCTGCAAATCAATCCAAGTATGAATGTGATGACATGCAGGTATAGATTTTAAATTTCCACTTCGTAATTACTACATTATTAATTTGATCTGTTAAGTTAATGAATTTATTGAAATATTCATCTTATATAATTATTGCACATCGTACTTAATACTACATTTCTTATTTGGTTAGGTTCTGTCCAAGGAAAGCAGGCGCTCGATAGAGAAATGTAAAAAAATGTACAAAAGAGGAAGATGTCCTCCTCTTACAGTTGTTTTTGATCAAGTCGAAGGGTATTAAACATTTTTGACTGATCAAATCAGTTTTGCTATTGTGCAGAATGTATGTTAAATATGTATTTTCTTTCTTCAGGTATAGAGTCGAAGCCGATGATCCCATCAAGGCTATGACTTTTATAACCGAGTACACAGGAGACGTAGATTATTTCCGTAACCGACGAGATAATGATTTTGATAGTTACGTGACCCTTCTTACTTTTAGAGACTCATTACAAGGAGATGGTCTTCTAATTTGCCCTGATAAGCGTGGAAATATAGCTCGCTTCATCAGTGGCATTAACAACCATTCAACGTAAGTGTGTTATCCGTAACATGCCGGCCCTTTTGCTAAGAGATTTAGAAATCACATGTTATGCTTGTTGCTGCTAAAAATAAGCAACTTAGCCTCCACGGTGTAAATTATTGATAGAGATACCAAAAGAGATAATTTGAAGGTTGTGTTCTAGCCTTAAGTTGTGTACTCACCATGGATGAATTTGAGCTTACCTCATGCACCTGCAAACAGTGCTCAGTCCTTGTTAAAACTTAAAAAATTAGGTATACTTCCTATAATAGCATATTTCGTAGTTTGTTTCATAACTTCATGTATCAATCATCATACAATTCCAAAATATATACTGAATACACATAAGCATCATGTGGCCTATACCTTTTGATGCATTTCTGACTAAACTGTATTGTATCTATTGAATGAGGTTTGGTCAATTTGTGCTCATGGGGAGACTTCTTTAATGGCCACTATGGCCTAACATTTTGTGTTAAAAAAAATATAATGTACTATTTTTCTATTGTGTTAAATTATGGAATTTTCCTTTTGTGTGGTGGGTTTTAAAAAACTTAATTTCATTGGATTCGCCCTCTGTTCCAATCTTTCTTGTTGATGCCGATGTAAATTTATTTGACCAACTTTATATTAAAAAGTATTGCATGCTCTCCAATGAAAATTTGAAATTTACCTATGCAGTGTAACATCTAATCTAATGATAATTAAATTTTTAATCGTTGGCACTAAGAAATCTTTCTCGTTGATGCCGATGTAAACTTATTTGACCAACTATTAAAAAGTATTGCATGCTCTCCAGTGAAAATTTGAAATTTACATATGCAGTGTATCATCTAATGATAATTAAATTTTTAATCCTCAGCGCTAAGAATTGAACAAGTTTTTCGCTATACCTTTGAACAGGATTACAACTATTACATGCACGGCTTGGTAACGAGAAGACACTAATTCACGGCTTGGTAATGGAAGACACAAGATTTATTTAGATTTACTCTTAATTATTAATTTCACCACACTCCCCCAGCTCTCCCACACACACATACAGATAGCAAATTTTACTTGTATTTTCGGGATGGTTTCTCTTCCTTTTGTGAAAAGCAACAGGTTGAGAAGGTGGAGAAGAAACCATAACAAGACCAGATCCTTCTCCTTGGTAATTTTGTTGTTGATTCTGCTTTGGCCACGAAACCATAACCGTACTAGCTAGCTCTTACTCCAGGAGGATGCTGTTGTTGATTTTGCTTGTTCTTAAGCTCCTCATAATTCTGACCAAAGAAAGTTTAAGAAGCCATTGTAGTAGATTTTTTTGATGGCTGAAAATGTAACCTATTACATAACACACTAAGTTATTACCATTTGACTTATATCTATGTATATACGTCATATAGTTCTGCATAAGCCGTGGTTCAAAACTTTCTATGTTGAGTATATGTTCAGATGAAGACAACCCAATAATTTAAGATTACAAAGAATTAAATACTTTGCATAAATTTAATAAATTTAAAAGATTATTACGACTAAAATAGAGCATTACATGATAAATTCGTGGAGCATTTTCTTCATTGTCTACCTGCAAATATTTCAAAAAAAAAAGGGATTAAGAATTTGGCCAAAACACGTTTAAAATATGAGCTATCAAGTATGTTTTAATAGTATCTATTACGATTACTACTGGTATATCAATTGAAAACAAGCCAAAAAGCAAAAATTAATATAAATTAAGATCTTCATTTGGATTTTACGCAAATTAGACTAAAATCTAAAGTATGTAAAGCTTCGCACAAATATAAAATCAAAATATTTTTTTTAGAATTGAGATAGTACTATTATTTTTAGGATTGGAAATCAAAAGAAGTAAGAATAGCTTATAAACCACATTAAACATGTAAAAATAACATTTTATAACATCAATCAGCACAATCAAACATAAAGAATGACAAAACAAAGAATTATAAAAACACTTCTTTATTGAAAAAATTAGTGGATAACCATATACCTCGTTGTATCATGATAGAGTAGTCCATATGACTTTTGCAAACACTACGTGATTTGAATGTGTTATAGGGAGAATATTGTATAACAATATTTCGGAGGTTTGCTGGAATCACGGAGCAAAATACGATTATTTTGCTATGAACACGAAGAACACGGAGGTGATTGGTGATTGTTTGTGGCTGCACTTGTCTATTGAAATTCAGTGGTGAACTGTTTCTCATGCTTTACAAGATGCCTACGTACCCTATTTACAGGGATCAAGCCATACGTAGTTCTCTTAGAGAAGAAGTTATCTAGATGGGCTAGGGTTTCTATGGGCTCGGCTTGGCCCAAATCCACTAGTCATCTCCTTGGGTTGTTTTTCTACCCATTTATTCTGTTCATGACCCATAAAGGGGAACCCGCAGCTTGTTTAATGCTATAATTATCTTTACTGGCGAAACTGACTAGATGGCCTCGCATGCGACCTCGCTGGGTCTGGCCATGCGAGGCGATCCTCAATGCATGGAGATATCCTACTTATGCGACCTCGCTGGGCCTGACCATAATCCTTCGTAGTAACATGCTAGGCCACGCTGGACCTCTAGGCCTTGCTAGACCTCGTGAACTGCGACCCCGCTACTAGGGCTCGCTGGCGATCCCACTGTACAGAAATAACATAATGAATCTTTTTATGATGGCGAACTTTAACGACCCATTCTTCATCCCTAGGCCCATTATGTGTGATATACCGATATTTTAACCCATCTGGCCTGTTTAGGACTTATGCCATATTCGGGCATAACAACTACCCCCCGAGTCCATATTGCCATTAAAAATGCGATGTGGACTCAAAGAATGTCTTCTAGAAAATTGAATGCGAGGCCAAGGCCCATTATTAATTACTCCTTTATGGGCTCTCATCGTAGGCCCAATGAATTTGAATAGCTGCTAACAGCTGGCGCGTCTCTAGATCTGGTCACAGTTGCTGAGATGATGACACGTGTAACACATCCACCTCTCTCCTTACTACTATATAAACCTCAAATTTCAAATCATTTGTCACTTTCCTTATTAACAACATACCGAAGTGCTGCCAATTTGCTCCCGGATCAAATAGAAACCCAGCTCGCTATCAATCAAGAACGAGGCCAATCTTTCCTAAGATCTTCAACCTTTCTTCATCAAAAAGTAAGTTTCTCTCTCTTGTTCTTCATTTGAATGCATGTGTAGCTCGTAATTTTGTAAATATTTGCTGAAAATTACATGCGATGCGAGCCCTACTAATTGCGACCCCACACATTTAATTTCACACTGCGAGCCCTACCTCGCTAAACCTGAGAACACGAATCCTTTAGTAAATAGGCATACGGTCTCAAAATAAAGTAGTTACGCGACCCCCTATTCTTCATGTACGAAGTAAGAACACTTAGAGCCTTTTCTTTAAACATTTTTTCTTCTTTTATCTTCTTTGATATTCTGTAAGTGCACACACTAATACTCCACCATCTTTTCAGATGTCTAGCGATAGCTCCAAGACTCCTTCACCCCTTCCTCACATCTCCATCAGCGAGCGAGCGGCTGCAAACATTGCTAAGGCTGCCAGTGCAAGTGACAACTCCTTTAAACTATACATGGACCCTCAATGGTCACAAGAAGATTTCACCAGAGAGACCCCACTAAACACATGGAGAACCAGACGACCCTCCAGCTCGTAAAGTCAATCCGTCAATATTCCCTTAGCTGTTCAAGCCTCGTCAGTTCAGGGTGAGGTTGATAAACTACTGAAGAGAGGGCAGGAATTCTTTTCCAGCGTCCCCAAGCTTCTTTCTCCTCTCAACAAGAATCTTCTCAACATAAGCCCCATAGTACTGACCAGCACCTCATCAATAGACTCCCTTGACCATGCTTACTACGAGATCGAGGGTGGAGGTGACAATGAGGCGAACTCTGATGACTTCAATTATGAGGAACCCTCATCTGACGATGGCGGCCTCGATGAAGTGGCTAGAGTAGTTAACTTTGAAGATTACAACTACGTTCCTGAAGCTTCCCCACAACCTTACATATCGACCCCTCAACCAGAGCTAGAGGGTGTTATTTACGTTGGGGGACCTCGCCCTGAAGACATTGAAGAGGGCTCGAAAGTGAAGCCTGGTCAACCTCGCATCTTGGGATGCAGGGACTTATCCACAATTCTTAATGCTGAGTCCTTGAAAAAGGCGGTCGACACATACAGACCTGAAGGCAAAATTATTCTGCCAAAGGCTTCAATGCGATGCTACCACTTCAATTATACAGAAAACGGAGGAAGGGTGCCTCGTATGGTGTTATCATCTGCCATGATGAAAATCGGTGTCTCCTCGCCTCTCCATCCATTCATCAGAGACGTGTGTGAGACCTACCACCTTGCTCCCATCCAAATCAATCCCAATGGATATAGAGCAATGATAGCCCTCTACATCATCTATCACAAGTTGAGATATCCCCCCTTGATGCAAGGACCATGGGCTATTTTTTGCAATTGAAGAGATGCGGGCCATCTGACTTCGGCTACGTCTACTTCTCGGTCTGGCCAGAATTTAATAAGAAAAACCTTTACCACAGCGCTCCAAGTAACGCAGGCTCATGGAAGGGGCCTTATCTTTACGTTCACGAGGTGCCCAGAATAAAGACTTCATTTAACTATCTTCCAGTAGGCCAAGTGCGAACCGTCCTTAAGGGCGAAGAAAAAACACGAGCTGATGATGTGTTGAAGATGCCTCGCGAAGACAGGAATGTACGAACCCTCCTTTCCTTAGAAAACCTGATTGAATGCCGATTTCTAAAGGAGGGGATCGTGCTTCCCTCTGAGGTGGGGCCTTCAAGTGCGAGGAAGGCCTCGCTAAAGAGAAAAATGCGAGAGGAGGCCTCATCCTCTAAAGTGGTAGTGGAAGAGAGTAAGAATACTTTATACTGTAGTTTAATAACTTCTTTATTGTCTTTGCATCTTTACTCTTTACAATGATTATCTCTAACTGCCTTCCTTTCCCCTTTTTTTTAGGTATGTCAGGAAGAAGTCGCAGACCCCCTTTCTGCTCAAAAAAACAAGGAGGCCCCTGTTGAAAATCCTACGACCACTCCATCCAAGAAGAAAAACGATCTTCCTCCTCCTCCCCCTCCATCGACAACTGTCCAGGTCGCTCCTCAACCTCCTCAAACGACCCCTGAGCACGTTCCAAAAAAGCGTAAGACTGGTTCTCTGCCTCAGGTAACAAAACCTGCTGATACAACACCAGTACACCATCTATATGCTAAGCATGGATACACTCATGCTACTGAAGAGGAGTGCACTGAGTGGGTGGGGGCCGAGCTAATCGAAAACTCTGAGGCGGTTTCCAAATGCCTAGCTGAGGGCTTCATTCGTCAAGCCTCGCATCTACGCGAGCTAAGATGCGTTGTCTCGGCTAATGAGAGGTTGGAGAAAGAGGTCAAGTCCCTGAAAGCCAAGGCTGAGGAAGAAAAGAAGCTTATGTTGGAGAGCTACAAGCGAGCCTTGCAGACTGATACAACGACCCTTCGCTCCGAGCTTAAAAAAGTTGGTGATGAAAAGACTGCCCTCCATAAGGCTTTAACCGAGGCAGAGCAACTCGAGGAGGAGCTGAAGAAGACACACATGGAGGAGCTAGCGAAGCTGAAGGAGGAGATCGCTGCTGCCCAAGTCAACCGGGAGGACATCGAGGAAGCCGCCCAAGCTGATTTTATGAAGAGCTTCATCAGGAAGGTTCCTGATTTTGACTGGTCGCAGCTTGGCCCTGGAAATGTTGAATTCGCTGCCGATCTCCGTAAGGAAATCAAAAAAGAAGATGCCAAGAAAGCGGCCATACTTGCTAGTGAAGCTGCTAAGGTTAATGCTGCCAACCAGGAGAAACCCAGCGAAGCTGCTACATAATTTGCTAATTCTGATAAATTTTAAACTAGGGACGCGAACACCCTTTGAATGTCTCGCAAGCTGTAATATTCTTTTGATACTTATTCTGATAACTTTATGAAGTATGCTGGGTTCGCATGGCGACCCGATAAATGTTGATAACTTTGCTGATGGTAATCACATGATAATTACTTGTCTTCATTCCTTCATAAAATGTCTTTGCTTTAGCTTTATAGATAGCTTGCCTTCTTTTTCTGAAATACTAGCGAAGCTGTTGGCCTCGCAGCTGCGAAGCTTTCCTTGTAGAATCTGTAGTAGTTTTTTTTTTCCCTGGTAATTGTTTACATTTGCTTTGCTTCAAGATGAACCTTATCTCTTTGGGATCAAGACTTGCGATGCCTTCCTTGCGAGGTTGCAGACACGATCCAGAGACTAAGGTCACACCTTGAAACTTCTCTTTTTTTTTAAACTTTGAACTTCTTTGAGGAGATACTTTTTAGCTAAACTTTGAAGACATTCCCTCAGGTCGCAGTAAGTGCACGCTCATGACCTCGTTGACCTGAGGGGTGTTCGGCCTCGCATACGCTGTGCTGGCCTAGTCCTGAAAGTTTTTAACACTGACAAAAGAATAAAATTGCACAACTTTTTTGGAGAACAAACTTCATATATATAAATACTAGGGACAAAGCCCAACTTTCATTACATCATAACGAGGATGTGTCTATATGATCACTACCCCCCGAGTACTTTGTATGAATTTATTCATGCTAAGTAGTAGTAGATGGAGACCACCAGGAGCGAAGCTTCTACTGGTAGTATTTTCTCAAATGTTCTGCATTCCAGGCTCGTGGCATGACATTATCATCCATATCAGTTAGATAATAAGTCCCTTCATTGATGACACCATAACCTTTATATGGCCCTTCCCAATTGGCTCCAAAGACCCCATGGGACGAGACCTTAGTGTTAGGCATCACTCTCCTAAGCACCAAGTCCCCCACGCGAAGATGTGGCACGCGAACCTTTCCATTATAATACCTTGCGGCTCACCTTTGATAAGTTGCGAGCCTAAGCTGAGCCTCTTCTCTTGACTCTTGAATCATATCTAAGTAGAGCCTGTGATTGACCTCGTTTGACTTGGGGTCGTAATGTTCCCTTCTGAACGAGCCTGACCCTACTTCCACGGGCACCATGGCCTCGCACCCATATGTCAAAGAAAATGGAGTCTCGCCTGTGGTAGACCTTGGGGTCGTGTTGTATGACCACAAGACCTTTGGTAGCTCCTCGGGCCAATTACCCTTACTTTCCTCCAATTTTGCTTTTAGGGTATGCTTGATGATCTTGTTGATGGCCTCGTTTTGTCCATTTGTCTGAGGGTGACTCACAGCAGAGAAACTTTTCTTGATTCCCAAACTCTCATAGAATTCTTTCATCTCCTTGCTATCAAATTGCTTCCCATTGTCTGAAATGAGCTGATATGGAATCCCAGAGCGACAAACAATTGCTCTGTACACGAAGTCCTTCAATTTTTTAGCTGTGATGGTAGCAAGAGGCTCGGCCTCGGCCCACTTAGTGAAATAGTCCACAGCCACGACTGCATATTTTACTCCTCCCTTAGCTTTAGGGAGTTCACCAATAAGATCTATTCCCCACATAGCAAAGGGCCAAGGGCTCATCAACGAGGTGAGGTGAGCAACTGGGGCATTACTGAAATTTGCATATCTTTGACACTTGTCACATCGCCTAGCGAACTCAAAAGCATCCCTTTTCAATGTGGGCCAGAAATATCCTTGTCGTAAAATTTTCTGAGCTAGGGATCCAACCCCCGAGTGATTGCCACATATTCCTTCATGGACCTCTCTCAAAATATAGTTGCATTCTTCACCATCTACACACCTCAAAAGTGGAGTGTTGAACCCTCTTCGATACAAGACCTCGTCATAGATAACATAGCGAGCCGCCTGATATTTGACCCTCCTCGCTTCTTTTTTATCCTGAGGTAGCATCCCATTCTTTACATACTCCCATATAGGGGCCATCCATGTTGACTCCTGGCTCGCTATTTCCATAACAAATTCTTCTGGTACACTAGGTTTACTTTGAATTTCCAATGGGATAATCCCAAGTAAAGTAGCCTCGCGTCGCGAACCCATTTTTGCGAGGGCATCTGCTCCTTGATTTTTTGCCCTCCTGATAAACTCCACCTTTACTTGCTTGAATGACTTCATAAGCCTTTGCACACACCTTAAATATAACTCAATCTGGGGTCCCCTAGCTTGCCATCCACATCCAACATGACCCGTAACCAACATAGAATCGCTATATGCATTGAGATTCTCTACTTTCATTCCTATTGTGAGCTTGAGGCCAATTATGAGAGCCTCGTATTCTGCTGCATTATTAGAAGCCTCGAAGGTGAAGTGAACAGCACTACTCAACTTGCGACCCTCAGGTGTAACAAGCTCGATCCCAGCTCCAGCCCCTTCTTTGTTAGATGCCCCATCAACATATAATTCCCACCACGAGGCTGAATTTTCATTTTTGAGCTTGGGGTCAACCACTTCTGGGATCGCTATGAGAGCCCAGGCATCTTCCTCAGATTGGGAAGGAAACTCCAATATGAAATCTGTTAAAGCTTGCCCCTTTATTGCACCTCGTGGCTTGTACTCAATGTCAAACTGACTCAGCTCTATGGTCCACTTTAAAAGCCTGCCCGAGGCCTCGGGTTTATGCATTACTTGCCTGAGTGGGTACGCAGTGCGGACTTGGATACTATGAGCCTGAAAATATGGCCTCAGCTTTCGCGAAGCCAAAACCACAGCATAGGCGAGCTTTTCCATGTTGGTGTAGCGAGTCTCGGCATCTAACAGTCTTTTACTGACATAATACACGGGGAGCTGAAGCTTTTCCTCCTCGCGAACGAGGACAGCACTGATGGCATATTCTGAAACTGCCAAGTAAACAACAAGAACTTCACCTTCATTGGGCTTAGAGAGTAATGGAAGCGAGCCCAGATGCTCTTTTATCCTCTGAAAAGCTTCCTCGCACTCAGGGGTCCATTCAAAACTCCTTCCCACTTTCTTGATCGCTTTAAAGAATTCATGGCACTTATCTGATGATTTAGAAACAAATCGATTCAATGCTGCGATCCTTCCAGTTAAAATTTGTACTTCCTTGACACTTCTTGGTGACCTCATTTCCATCAATGCCTTTATTTTAGCTGGATTAGCTTCAATGCCTCTGTGGTTAACAATAAAACCCAAAAACTTTCCAGATTCGACCCCGAAAACACACTTCTGGGGGTTGAGCTTCATTCGGAATTTCCTCAATATATCGAACATTTTTGCGAGGTGGGTTATATGATCCCCAGCCTCCTTGGACTTCACAAGCATGTCATCTACATAGACCTCCATGAAGCTTAAGAGTGCATGGCCCGCTGTTGCATCTACCAACTGATCAATTCTTGGAAGAGGGAAACTATCCTTCGGGCAATGCTTGTTTAGATCAGTAAAATCCACACATGTTCGCCACTTCCCATTTGGCTTCTTGACTAGGACAGGGTTTGCGAGCTAGTCAGGGTAAAATGATTCCCTAACGAGCCCGACCTCGAGTAGCCTGTCAACTTCTTCTTTTAGGGCCTCGGCTCGTTCTCCACTTATTGGTCTCCTTTTCTGCCTCACTCCCTTTTTGCATGGATCAAGATTAAGCCTATGACACATCACATTGGGATCGATCCCTACCATATCTTCATGAGACCATGCAAATACATCCAAATTAGCTTTAAGAAACTCCACGAGCCTTCCCCTAAGATCAGGATTCAACTGCGATCCGATCTTCAAAACCTTCGTAGAATCCTTGGGATCAATAAGAACAGATATGGTATCCTCTGCGGCCCTGGCTCGCTCCACATGCTCAGGGATGCGAGGGTCCAGGTCAATTTCAACATCTCGAGCCCGACTAGATTCTGCTTCATCTTGCCTCATGACTCCCGCCCCCGAGTCAGGGGTCGCTCCAACATGTCCATACTCATTCACAATTGTTGTTTCTCTTGTAATACGATTAGGCAGGTCTACCAATGTTGATGTTTCCTTGCAAACCCATTTCCCCTTTCGGGCTCACACAGCGGCCTGCTCTGGACTTTCCTCTTCATCGCTAGCTTCTTCGACAATTCCTTCTTGTAGAACCAACACAGGTTGCGAGGCCTCCATCATAATTGCCCCTGGTACTGGTTCTACTTGTATGCCCAAACTGTCAAAATAATCATCAGGCAACTCCTCGATAGAAATTACGTTGCAACCAGCTGAGGGTCGTGATGCCGACTTGCGAGCCCTCTCATCGTCGTCGCTTTCCATAAAATTTCTTCTCTTTTTTGCTGACTTAAGGGCCTGATTATAGCATTCTCGAGACTCATGTTGAATTCCTCTAACACATCCCACGCCTTGCGGGGTAGGGAACTTCATCGAGAGGTGATAGATAGAAGTCACCACCCTCATTTCCTTCAAGATGGGTCGCCCCACAATAGCATTATACGCAGATGGTTGATCTACGACCATGAAATCAGCGACCTGCGTAGTGATACAGGGCTCGTCCCCCAAGGTGATGGGAAGCCTGATAAGTCCTTTTACACTAACAGATGCTCCAGTGAATCCATAGAGGTGGCCTACTGTAGGAATTAGATCCTTGTCTACGTATCCCATTTTCTTGTAGACATCATACATCAAGACATTCATGGCACTTCCATTGTCCACCAACACTCTGTAAATATTCTGGGAACCAATGCGAACTCGAACCACTAGAGCATCAGAGTGAGGATGATGTACCCACTTTGCATCCTCTTCAGTGAACATTATATTCGTATCTTCCCCCTTGAAAAGCTTTGGGGGTCGTTCCTGCAAATGATGCACATTGGTGAGGGGTCGCTCCCTGGCCTCGCGAGCATATCTTTCCCTTGCCTTATTGCTATCTCCTCCAATATGTGGCCCACCAATGATCACATGGATGCTATTGCCTCGCTCTTCTCTCTCCTTGCGAGGCTCTGTGCTTTGGCCCTCATGAGGTACAGCGTGATATCCTATTCCTGATTTTCCCGAGCTCTCTTGATGCTTTTTCACTTCACGGACCGCCCACTCTGTTAACTTCTCTTCTCGAATCAAGCGATCAATTTGTTCTTTAAGTTGCCAATAGTCCGCTGTATCGTGCCCCTTCTGCTCATGAAAATCACAATACTTTGTAGTGTTCCACGTTCCTTGTGGACCCATAGCACGAGGTTTCGTGAACATCCCTTTATTAGCGTTGACAGCATAGATATGATCAACTGAGGCCACTAAGGGAACAAATTTGTCTTCATCTCTAGCAGGACGAGCACGAGGTGGGGATCGTCTTGAGGAATCGCGATCCCTTCTTTTTGGGCTCGGGCTACGATCCTGTCTTCGCCTGGGGCTTCTAGAATCCCTTCTTTTTACCCCTTTTCCTTTACTTCCATTGCTACTAGTCCCAACATTCTTCTTGAGATCTACCAATGATTTCTCAACACGCTTAAAGGGCTCAGCGACCCGATGTAACTCCGAAAGTGTAACAGGGGTTTGCTCCTGTAATTTCTCCCAAAATTTAGTTTCTTCTCTTACCCCTGCGATAAGGAAATTTTTCACGGCCTCGTCATTTGCACCTCCAACACGAGGTACTTCAGCATTGAACCTTTTGAAATAATCATGCAGAGTCTCTCCTTCCTTCTGCTTTATGTTTGTCAGTATGGACACAAGAGGTGCATAAAGCATTGAAGATTGGAACTGTTTAATGAAGATATCCACGAGTTGTTCCCAAGAATCTATGACAACTAGGGACCCTAGCTTTGAGAACCATTATTGAGCACTCCCCCTTAGCGAAGCTGCGAATAGCCTACACCTCGCTAGTAATGATACTTGGTACATGTCCACCTCATTGTTGAATCGAATAACGAACTCGGCTGGATCAGTCTCCCCGTTATAGGTCATGTCAGAGTGATGACCTCGAAACACTACAGGCAGTGGGGCAGTGCGAATTTCATGAGTGAAGGGCGAGGAGGAACCCATATTGCTGAAAATCCCCTTCTCGTTATTCATCGCATCCAGTGCCTTTTTTAAAATCTTCTAATTTGTAATCCCCAATTCTCGCCTCTTTGTCTCCATCCTTCTTTCCTCCAGTGCTTGCATGATGAGATTGAGTCTTTTTTGGGGCACTAGACTCTTCCTGGTCATTCCTGCGATCCTTGTTTTTAGGGTCTTCCTCGCAATGTTGGGATCGCTCACGCTCTCGATTGAAAGGGGGTCTGTACTCGCGATGATGGGACCGCTCACGCTCTCTGCGAGGAGAGGGGGGTCTGTCATTGCGACGATATGACCGCTCACGATCTTTTCGAGGAGATACGGGTTGATGAGAGCCCTTACTCTTATCTTCGGGACCTCCATCTTTGTTAGATTTGAGCTTTACTAACTTGAGACGAAGATCGTGCCACTGAGTTTCTTTCCAACTCGGTCAAAGACACTAACGGACCGTCCTTCTGACGAGGCGGGCTTCGCTTTCGATCCCTCTTTATCAATCGTAGCTACTTCCTCCTCCCAATCAGGGTTCGTCCGATCCATCACCACATCATCAAAGTCCCCAATTAGCTTTTTGGTGGGACCCTTGCTACTTTCTGCTTGGTGAGTTCGATCCCCTGTCCTTGTATTCCTCTTGAAGCCTCTAGAATTATGTCGCTTCTTCATCTTGGCCACCGAGGCCCTTACCTCGATCATTTGATCACCAAGGCCTTTCAAGAACGACATGACTTCGCCAGGCAAGGCTGTCTGTTGGACAACAGGGGGGGTTTGCTCCTTCTCAGATTCGTCCTCGATCCCATCTATACGCGCCTCGCTCTCTGGTATATTATTCCTCTGAGGGTCGTTTATGTCCTTCTTATGCGACCCCGGGGTCTCCCGATCTCCGTTCTTCTTCTAGCGCCAAATGTTATAGGGAGAATATTGTATAACAATATTTCGGAGGTTTGCTGGAATCACGGAGCAAAATACGAATATTTTGCTATGAACACGAAGAACACGGAGGTGATTGGTGATTATTTGTGGCTGCACTTGTCTATTGAAATTCAGTGGTGAACTATTTCTCATGCTTTACAAGATGCCTATGTACCCTATTTATAGGGATCAAGCCATACGTAGTTCTCTTAGAGAAGAAGTTATCTAGATGGGCTAGGGTTTCTATGGGCTCGGCTTGGCCCAAATCCACTAGTCATCTCCTTGGGTTGTTTTTCTACCCATTTATTCTGTTCATGACCCATAAAGGGGAACCCGCAACTTGTTTAATGCTATAATTATCTTTACTGGCGAAACTGACTAGATGGCCTCGCATGCGACCTCGCTGGGTCTATAGCCACTGAATGTAGGCACGCATTTGTTGGGGCCTGCTGCAATCCACACTAACTCCGTATTCAACTGATTATTTTGAACAAGCAATTCTGCTGCAACCTGGCAATACTTAATGATAACAGAATTATTCTACATGGTAACAGTCCTAAAACACATCATAATCTCAAAATATTTTCTGCAATTTGTACAATAACATGGTAGAATACAGTACCTTCTGTTGAAACCATTTAGGGAAGTTTTCATTTTCCTTGTTCTTTAGCCACACTTCATCGCTTTTATGCTGTGGATATCTTGTCATTAAATCAGCCATGTGTTGACTACACGTCATAAGACATAAGAAAAATAAGACAAAAAAATTAAGAAATGCAGAAAATAAGACATAAGAAAAATCAGAACTGCAGAAAATAAGACATAAGAAAACTAATAGAGTTGCTTACTCAAAATATGGCCTTACAACATTACTATTATGGAGAAGACACAAATGTGCTAGGTGCAGGTCATTGCTGCTCGGTGTTATCATTGTTGCACCAGATAAGGGCCTACTTTTTCCGTTCTTATCCCGAGTATTTTTGGGCAATCCAACAGTAGCTTCTTTCAAGTTCTCCAAATAGTTAATAGCCTCTTCTGCAACATATGCCTCAGCGATGCAACCTTCTGGACGAGCCCGATTCCTTACATATGCCTTGAATGTCTACATATATCTCTCAAAAGGATACATCCATCGAAGGAAGACTGGACCGCAAAGCTCAACTTCTCTCACAAGATGAAGTGAAAGATGGAACATTACATCAAATATGGAAGGTGGGAGGTATTTTTCTAGCTTGCATAAGGTTTCTACCAAGTGCGATTGCAGTTTTTCCAATTTATCGACCTCAATTACTTTACTGCAAATTGATTTAAAGAATTGGCAAAACCGAATGATAGCATACCTGACCTATTTCTGCAGTACTGACCGAATGGAAATGGGGAGCAAGTGATGCAAAATTGTATGACAGTCATGAGATTTCATTCCAGCAAGGCGAAGATTTTCCATCGATACTAGACCCTTAATGTTTGAACAGAAGCCCTCATGTAACTTCATTCCAAGTAAGGATGAGCAGACAATCTTCTTTTCAGTATGCAATAAGTTCCAAGAAGCCATCGGCAACTTCTCTTTCTTTCCTGGATTTTTTGGCCTTAGCTCTGTTCTGATCCCCATTTCAGCCATATCAAGTCGGATAGATTCCCTGTCTTTTGTCTTCCCTGGTATATTTAACAAGGTACCCGTTAAAGCCTCGCATATATTTTTCTCGATATGCATCACATCAAGGACATGCCTAACCGGGAGAAATTTCCAATACTCGAGTTGGAAGAATATAGAAATTTTCTTCCAAATAGGTCGAGCATCACCTTTCTTCCATCGAGGCTGGCGTTGTGTCTTTCCAAAGACATGGCCCTTTAGATGTTGTAGCCTTTCAAGAACCTCCTCTCCAGTTAACGGAACAGGAGCAGATTGCTTCTCTACGGTGTTATCAAAATCTAGCTTTTGCCTTCGATATGGATGATGACGGGGCAACCACCTCCGATGCCTCATTATAACCGTCTTACCATAATTTTTAAGCCTGGTAGCTTTTGTTTGATCAACACATACAGTACAAGCATTATACCCTTTAATGATGTTGCCCGACAAGTTGCCTAGTGCAGGATAATCACTGATTGTCCATAACAAAATGGCTCTTAGAACGAAGTACTCCTTCTTATATGCGTCATACACTTGTTTTCCCTGCCACAAACTCTGCAGATCTTCTATAAGTGGTAGAAGGAAGACATCAATATCATTCCCCGGTTGAGTTGGTCCGGATATCAACAAACTTAACATAATGTACTTTCGCTTCATACAAAGCCATGGTGGGAGGTTATAAATCGCTAGCAAAACCAGCCAACACGAGTACTCAGTGGATATACCACCGAAAGGATTGAATCCATCGGCAGATAGAGCTAACCTAAGGTTCCTCGAATCTGAAGCAAACTCTGGCCACTTTTGGTCCACTTCCTTCCATGTTTGTGCATCTGCCGGATGTCTCAATTTACCATCCTTTTGTCTTCCACTATCGTGCCAAGTCAAGTCCTTTGCAGTCTTACTTGAATTAAACAAAGCCCTCAACCGTGGTATCAACGGAAAGTACCATGCTTTGCTTTCAAGCTATACAACCTTACCAAAGCTTTAACTTAGTAAAACTCTCACAGTCTGGATAAAGGGGTATATGTTCACCTTGATCATGGTTATATAAATGAGAAGAATCAACATCGTCTTCTTCTGAAGTGGGGTGTTGATGCACAGATTCTGAGGTGTTGGTTTCAGAAGCACTAGAACTCTCCACTGGATGTGACTCACCGTGCCATATCCAGTTTGCATAGGTTGGATCAATACCATTCAGAAAGAGATGGTCCCTAACTGTCCGCGCGTTCCAGTTTTTGCTATGCACACATTTTAAACATGGACAAGATATTTTGTTTTCATCTTTCCCGTTCTCAAATGCAAACATCAACAACTCTTCCACTCCTAATTGAAACTCTCTTGTTCTTCTATCAGCCCTCAACCAAGCTCTATCCATTATCCAAATTATGCTGCAATTCAACCCTCAACTGGCCAACAACAAAATTCAATAAATTGAGAGTCACCAGCAAAATACACTATGACTAAATTCACTAACAACAGCAAAATGACCAATTAACAGCTTCATGAGATTTTAACCCGTTTAATGGGAATGAAAACGTGAATTTAATTGAAACACAAGGTGTTTTGCAGTGAACTGAATCAAAAGTCAGACAGCAAAACAAATCTAAGTCCAATCATAAAACGGAGTAAATTCACTAAATTCATTAACAAAAGCAAATAATTTAACAACCAAATGAACCATTAAATAAATTAAACAACATCAAATGAACCACAAAATAAATTAAACAACGGCAAATTGCACCTGACAACGGCTGCGAGAAAACCTTGAAAGCTTGACTTGCTTTTTGAAAGATAGGGTTTCGATTCGATTAACTTGTTTTTCGATTATGGATACTAAATCAATGAATACCTAAGCTGGTTTTGATTGAATCGACTGAGGGAGAGTGTGTGCGGTTGAGAAAGGGAGAAAAAGGAAAGCAGACTGAGAAATGAAAGAGGGAAAGTAGACTGAAAAATGAAAGAGGGAAAGAGGGAAAGTGTTGAATATTTCGGGAAGGGAAAGAGGGAAAGTAGACTGGTTTTTCAATATTTCGGGAAGGGAAAGAGGGAAAGTGTTGAAATTAATAAAATATGTAAATTACTAATATATTTACATTTCTTAAATTATATATAATGCTTAAATTATATATAAAATCATTTTTTCGACGATCCGACCGTGCGGATGTGGCCACCTAGTGATTTTAGGCATATGAATTTTTTTAAAAAAAATTACGAATATTCGAAGCACGACTTTATAACATTAATCTCGCTAAAGTATAATGCTTCAAACGAGAGTACAACCCGCTTAACAACCCATTTTTTAAAATCATTTTTTCGACGATCCGACCGTGCGGATGTGGCCACCTAGTGATTTTAGGCATATGAATTTTTTTTTAAAAAATTACGAATATTCGAAGTACGACTTTATAACATTAATCTCGCTAAAGTATAATGCTTCAAACGAGAGTACAACCCGCTTAACAAACCATTTTTTAAATCATTTTTTCGACGATCCGACCATGCGGATGTGGCCACCTAGTGATTTTAGGCATATGAAATTTTTTTAAAAAAATTACGAATATTCGAAGTACGACTTTATAACATTAATCTCGCTAAAGTATAATGCTTCAAACGAGAGTACAACCCGCTTAACAACCCATTTTTTAAAATCATTTTTTCGACGATCCGACCGTGCGGATGTGGCCACCTAGTGATTTTAGGCATATGAAATTTTTTTAAAAAAATTACGAATATTCGAAGTACGACTTTATAACATTAATCTCGCTAAAGTATAATGCTTCAAACGAGAGTACAACCCGCTTAACAACCCATTTTTTAAAATCATTTTTTCGACGATCCGACCATGCGGATGTGGCCACCTAGTGATTTTAGGCATATGAATTTTTTTTAAAAAAATTACGAATATTCGAAGTACGACTTTATAACATTAATCTCGCTAAAGTATAATGCTTCAAACGAGAGTACAACCCGCTTAACAACCCATTTTTTAAAATCATTTTTTCGACGATCCGACCGTGCGGATGTGGCCACCTAGTGATTTTAGGGATATGAAATTTTTTTAAAAAAATTACGAATATTCGAAGTACGATTTTATAACAATAATCTCGCTAAAGTATAATGCTTCAAACGAGAGTACAACCCGCTTAACAACCCTTTTTTTAAAATCATTTTTTCGACGATCCGACCGTGCGGATGTGGCCACCTAGTGATTTTAGGCATATGAAATTTTTTTTAAAAAATTACGAATATTCGAAGTACGACTTTATAACATTAATCTCGCTAAAGTATAATGATTCAAACGAGAGTACAACCCGCTTAACAAACCATTTTTTAAAATCATTTTTTCGACGATCCGACCGTGCGGATGTGGCCACCTAGTGATCAAGGCATATGAAATGTTTTTAAAAAAATTACGAATATTCGAAGTACGACTTTATAACATTAATCTCGCTAAAGTATAATGCTTCAAACGAGAGTACAACCCGCTTAACAACCCATTTTTTAAAACCATTTTTTCGACGATCCGACCGTGCGGATGTGGCCACCTAGTGATTTTAGGCATATGAAATTTTTTTGAAAAATAATTCTAAAAATATAATTCTAAAGTATAATTCTAAAAATAAAAACTATTAAATCAATTGAAATTAAACTTGATTATTAAAAATATTTGTGTAAAAAACAGTATGTAAATTAAGAAGAGGCGGGATTTTTCCCCCGTAAACACAGCCGTGGTCCCATAAAACAATCTTTATCCCAACTTGGTCAAACTCTTTTTCCCTTTAATACACTTTCCCCCTTATAAACTGTCCCCTTAATATTCTCAATCTCGAAACTAAATCTAGACACACTCTAGCTCTCTCTCGCTCTAGGCAAAACTCTCCGTTTCCGTTCAATTCGCACATCAAAACCATCGACCATCGGCTTCAATTCGCATATCAAAACCATCAAAACCGTCGGTATCTCTCTCGTTAATTTGATTTATGTTCTTTGTTACTTAATCTTTCAGTTTTGTTGATGCATGTACAAGTAAAACGTGGACTAGGGTTTTGATTTAATCTTTTAGTTTAATCTTTAATCCATCATTTATTTCTTTAATCCATCATTTGATTATTTGTAGATTTTTAATTACCCTGATTCTGTTAGCTATTTTGTCATGTATTTTGTATCAAATATGAATGTTTATGATTAAGTTGTGTTATGTATATGATTTATTTTGATATATGTTCTTTGTTACTTAATCTTTCAGTTTTGTTGATGCATGTACAAGTAGACTAAGGGTTTTGATTTAATCTTAGTTTAATCTTTAATCCATCATTTGATTCTTTGTAGATCTTTAATTACCCTGATTCTGTTAGCTATTTTGTCATGTATTTTGTATCAAATATGAATGTTTATGATTAAGTTGTGTTATGTATATGACTTATTTCTTTATATAGATTATGGTTCACTCAAAGAGTCCAGTGCCAAAGAGTCCACTGCGTAGTCCCGCATTGAAGATGCGCACCAGTCCAAGAGGGCACACCCAGTCTGCCCCAATACGAAACCTTGTGCTAGTTGATCTCCCTGGCCGATCATGTTCTTCCCCGCCTTTCATGAAAAGGAAGGCGATCTCAGACAACTTGAAAAAATCGTTATCAAAGAAAAGAAAACAAAAAGATAAAGGAAAGGAGACTGCGGTGCAACCTAACCATCAAGGACTAAAATTGCTCAATCGTGGCTGTGTCACCATGCACAGAATAGTGCAACGAAAGATAAAGGGGATTAAGCCTATAGTGTCGTTCAATGATAAAGGTGAGCCTTTTGGTGACGAAGCCGCAGAGATGCAATCATACATTGGGGTTCTAGCAAGAACCAAAGCCCCAATCTGGCATGATAGTTGGCTGCAAGTGCCGAAAGAGACAAAGAAGAAGCTCTGGGAATGCGTAAAGGTAACTGGTTGTTTATTTCTTGTACATCGATTTTATACATTGATTGTACATTGATCGATTTTATCTTATGTGTGTAGATGGCTTTTACTATACCATCATCGGCGAAGAAGTTGGTATTACAGTCCGCTGGAGCAAAATGGAGGGAGTTTAAGTCTCGCTTAACAACGAATTATGTTCTTCCATATCGTGAGGATCCTGTAATGCTTGCTTATCCTCCAGCAGATTATTCGTTCATTGAACAGTCTCATTGGGATCTTTTTGTTGCCGATCGTACATCGGAGGAGTTTCTAGTAAGTTCATGAGATAGATACTGATGTACAAAATTGTTTTAGAGCATTTACCTACCTGTTGTAATAGTCTCCCTGTTATTTTTTCGAAGGCAAATCATGACAAACAAGTAGTCATTCGGTCGAAGAATCGTTATCCTCATCTCATGTCTCGTAGAGGCTATGCGAACAAGGAGATTAAATGGGTTAGTGATCATGGAACCTGACAAGTATACTTTGACATATAATTTATTTCATGGAACCTGATAAGTATATCTTTTTGTACGTGTAGGCCGAATCTAATCCAGATATATCAAATGATCGATCAACATCATGGGTCCTTGCTAGAAAGGACAAATTTGGAAATTTTAAAAGCAACGCGGTCAAAGAAAAAGCAGAGGAAATAATAAGTTATTGATTTGTATTTATTTAAAAATTATTCATCAAGATTATCTGATTTACTAACTACTTCCATTTTGACCTTTTCTTAGGAGAAGATGAAGAAGGAAGTAAGTGAAGGAAGTATGGTGGAGGATGGTGTTAATGATATTTTGGCTAAGGTGTTGGGTAACCCGGAACATGGAGGAAGAGTGCATGGAAAAGGAATCCATGTGAAACCGGCTGTCTATTTTGATCTTCCAAGGCAGAAGAAAAAAATGAGGGGGTCTATTGATGAAAGGTCTATTGAGGACATTATAAAGGAGGGGGTACAAAAAGTTTGGGCAGAGGAGGCATCGAAACTTATTCAAGAGAGAGATGCATATTGGACAGCGGAAGTGCAGAAGTTTAAAGCTGAGATACTTGAAGATGCATATTGGACAGCGGAAGTGCAGAAGTTCAGATTGATGTTGAAGAAAAGGAGAAGTTAGAATGTGACGATGGTATACAGCTGGCTGTTCCAGAAAAAATTAGGCTGGTTGTTGATTTGGGCAACTGTGCTGTTGTTGCCGAGGATGAAAAGGAAGAGAAGATGGTGGACAAGTGTGATGGGGTGGAGGAGGTTGAAGTGTTGGAGGAAGACAAGGAAGTTCAACTGGCAGTTGGATCTTTGACCAACATCGTTGCTTATGCAACGATTGTTGATGTTCCAGTTATTGAAGGACAGGTACAGACCATTCATTCTGTACCGCTAGGTGAAGAGAATGCTAGAGTGTCCATCACTAGAGCAATTCAGGGAGATGTTCGTATCCCGTTCCCGATTGGAGATGAGATAACCACTGTGCAACAAGCCAAAGGAACATTTGTTGCGTGGCCTAGATACTTAATTGGGGGAGGGAAGACAATAAGTTCTCCAAAGGTTGATTTAACTCGAAAGGTAAAGTTTTGTGTAATTATACTAGCATATTTAACTTTTCGTAATTAATCATCCTGATCAAACTGCACTCTTATATATATTATTTTCATTTTAGAAAACCAAGAAAAAGGAGTGTAAGAAGTCAAAGAAGATTGTGGATTTGCAAGTGGTACTCGATGCTGATGATCAGTACGTACTTGAGATGGGTGCAAAGTATCCAGCTGCTTTGAAGCGGTTGTGGATTTAGGCAAAGGATGCTCTGAGAGAGGGCAATTCAGTTTGTTTTGAACTGAGCAAAGATGCTTTTGGATATGCCAGGAAGCAATACATGTTCCTAAATGATATACATGTTGTTTGCGCTGGTGGGGAAATTTGTGGTTCCGTAATTTGCATCTTCATTCAGTAAGTGTACAATCCTCTTTAAAATGTTTTATATTATGTGTTAATATTGTTGATATCCTCATGGGAATCTTTGCTAACTATTGTTTAATTTTATTCGTAGTTTCTTGGAAGAACATTTGATCAGGCATAGGATGGCAGACATGGTAGCATTCGTAGATCCAGGTTTGGTTGGCGCCCTTGGATGTGGAAACGCGAGGAAGAGGTCCCTTGCACTTGCTGACCGTTTCACTGATGCCAAAAAAGGGCAATACTTTCTAGTGCCATATAACGACGTGTGAGTAATATTTTTTATTGCCCTATAATGTAGTTGAATAATTAACAATCTATTTTATGCTTATAGCTGATGTTATTCTCACATGTTAAGTTGAAATATTTTTTCCTATATTGTTCATGACTCGTAGGAACCACTGGTCGTTGACTGTTGTGAATCCGGAGGCGGATATAGTCTACCACCTGGACCCTCTTAAACGTCGCATTGCAAGTGGGGAGTGGGTAGAGGTTGTTGACAAGTGAGTTCCACTTTTAAATTTTTCCTATTTAGTCTTAGGTTGTAAATTTGGGGAAAATGCAGCCTTAGTTGATTTTTATTGTTTTGCTTACAGTGGCATAAAGTTGTATAAGAAAAATGTAAAGAAGGCTGGCCGGAAAAAAATATTATGGGAGAACATGGCGGTATTAATATTAGTCCTTCATCCTTCATATTGATTTTATAATAGTAATTTAGTGAATTTAGTAATGTTTGTTCCATCACAAAATTAAACAATGTGAATGCTTTCAGGGAGTTCCTGGGCAGAAAACGGACAAGGACTGTGGCCTTTTCGTGATGAGATACATGAAAGAAATCTGTCAAAATAAGGAGCTTAACTTTGCAGAAAGGGTGAGAAATTATATTTTTTTTGTTATTTTTTTTAACTGGCAACACATGTGATTAAACAAGTGAATGGTGGATGTTTTGCAACACGACTGATTTACTTGAGATTTTTTCAGTGGATGCGCAGGTCGAACCTGGAGTACACTGATGACGACATCAACGAAATCAAGACAGACTTTGCAAAATTTTTCATGAAGCGTCATTCGTTTTAAGTATGTCAAGTTGTTTTCGAATCTTTTGTTGGATAACTTTGGATCGAATTTTCTTAAGTTGGTTGCAATGTTGATGAACTTGTAATGGATTTAATGTTTACTTGGTGGAATATTATGTTGGTAAACTTTGTATTGGATTTAATCTTATTTGGGTTGTAATGTGAATTGGTGATAATTTTATTTTGTTATATGGTTGATTTTGGATTGTATTGTATGTGTTTTCCGAATGGTTAATTATGGGAATTGCGAATCGGATAATTTTGATACAAACTGTTGTTCCAAAACCATTCATACAACGATTTAATTAAAGAAAAACCATTGTAAAATTTGCAATAATACGATGCATTTAAGTCCAACTCCAACAATTGCACTAATCCGTTGTTTAATAAAAACTCTAGACGATGTTGGATAATACCTCCAACAATGTCTTGTTCGCGTTAAGACAACACAAGAAAACCGTTGTTAATGTGCTTGGATTCGTTCAGATTAGGCAACGGTTTCTATAATATCAAACAATTCCTAGAAAGCGTTGTGTTAATGTGCTTCGTTCAGAACAGGCAACGGTATTCTATAATATCAAACAATTCCTGGAAAGCGTTGTGTATGACCAAAATTTGATTATTCCATTCAACAATGGTTTTTAGTCTTTGATATTTATATTATAATTAGCACCAAACCCCGTCGTCTGATGTTCTATCAGACAGCGTCTTGATAGTCAACGGAATAAAAGGGTCTCATACAGCACAAAACCGTTGTCTGATTCACTTTTTGCTGTAGTGCACTAAGTTATTACCATTTGATGTATATCTATGTATATACGTCATATAGTTCTGCATAAGCCCTGGTTCAGAACTTTCTATGTTGAGTATATGTTCAGATTAAGTAAGATTAAGTAGATATCCACAATTCAGAAGACAACCCAATAATTTAAGATTACAAAGAATTAAACACATTGCATAAATTTATTAAATTTAAAAGATTATTACGACTAAAATAGAGTATTACATGATAAATTCGTGGAGCATTTTCTTCATTGTCTACCTGCAAATATTTCCAAAAAAGTGATATAAGAATTTGGCCAAAACACATTTAAAATATGAGCTATCAAGTATGTTTTAATAGCGTCTATTACCATTACTACTGATATATCAATTGAAAACAAGCCAAAAAGCAAAAATTAATATAAATTAAGATCTTCATTTGGATTTTACGCAAATTAGACTAAAATCTAAAGTATCTAAAGCTTCGCACAAATTTAAAATGTAAATATTTTTTTTAGAATTGAGATAGTACTTATTTTTGGGATTGGAAATCAAAAGAAGTAAGAATAGCTTATAAACCACATTAAACATGTAAAAATAACACTTTATAACATCAATCAGCACAATCAAACATAAAGAATGACAAAACAAAAAATTATAAGAACACTTCTTTATTGAAAAAATTAGTGGATAACCATATACATATGACTTTTGCACACACTACGTGATTTTAATGATTAGCCTTGCTACAAACATTCAGATGATAAGATGAATCTTGTGTTGGGTAGGGAGATATGAATTATGAGTTCTATTGCTGCTAGGGTTAAACTATGGCCAAGTAGAATGATATTGGTATATATATAACCTAAAATATTTATGGTAATTGGGCCGCCTAGGTTGATAATTAACTAGATTGGGCTAGTAGGTGTAGTAATTAGATAGTGATTTTGGGCTACTTTTATGAATTGAAAAATAGCCATGTAGATATAATTTTTGGCTGCAAACATTTGAAACAAAAATTTGAGGTGGCCATGGTGGAGAATGACACACAAAGAAAAGAAAACTCAAATTATGTAAACATAGAAAAAATGTGATTGGAACTTTAAATTTTTTGAGTATATTTAAATAAAAATGTTGAGAAATTCTTGTTAAGAAAAAAGCATCAGATAATGTGTAAGTATAAAAAAATACCTAAATAGAAGTAAAAAAAATTGTCAAGGGCTGCCACATTTAAATTGGATATCATCGTGAAGATCTAGTTAAAAGTATAATATTGAGTTACTATAGTAAATTATTTTAACTATTTCATTACAGGTTACTAACATATTGAAATCTAATATATTTTGAATCCTTAAAAGTATGATTTTCAAATTAAAATAACAACAAAATTTAATAAAAATATTTAGTGAAATGTGAAGAATTCAATACTTGACAAAATAATATACTATGTAATAATATACTATAAGAAATTTTTATTTGAATTATACTCATTAATAAAATAACTTTTGTAATTCATGTAATATGAAATTCATGTTATAATTAATAGAGTATGTATTTATATGTGTTTTGTATTAATAGATGATTACTAAAGACTTAAGTTTGATATTAATACCACAAATATTACCTTATGTACGAAATTCCCAGATATTACCTTATGTCTACACATACCTAAGTCTAACGCCCTTATCCAACACCGCTCTACCTGAGACTTACAAAGGATTTCCTCGTAGTGACACTAGGTGGTCTACATGTGACTAATAATAGCAGAACAACTAGAAGATAATTAGAAGCAATCGTAAGACACTACTAATGAATCGAAAACAGGAATAGATATTCAGTAACTCAATGATTACATTATCGGGTGGCTCTGATATATATATATATATATAGGTCTTGCTCCATACATAACACTTTTATTTAACAAACAATAAAGTATCTATTAGATCCTTTGGCCCCGCCAGGGGCACCTAATACAAAAAGTTGTTATTTTTTTACCCTCTATCAAGCCAGCAAAAAAAAATTAAAAGTTTACTGTTCATGATGACGTCACTGATGACGTCAGCATCATGAACAGTAACTTCTTTAATTTTTGTTTTTTTGAGATGATGGATGGATAGAAAGTAAAAAAATAAGAACTTTTTGTATTGGGTGGCCCCGCCAGGGGCATTGGATCTATTAGATCTAAGGTGTTCTTTATTGTTTGTAATATAAGGTGTTTGTTATGGAGTCCAACCCTATATATATATATATATATATATAAATATATATAGTCCTATTCCAATAGAAACCAAATTAAAATAGAAACTAGAAACTAAACCATAATCTAACATTTCAAGCTAATCTAATGAACAAACTAGGGGTACCCAAAAAAAAATGTTTAAAATATATACTTGGCTCAATCCAAAAAAAAAAATTATCACTGTTCACGTGATGACGTGGCAGTGGACTTCACTAGTTAACGGTGCTTCGCACCTTCTTGTACGTCGCTTCGCGCCTTTATCATTCTAAAGTTGTAAGGAATGACAATCAATGTTAAGGCAATAGACGATTGACGGGTGTGTCGAGAGCCTTCGACCCTCACGACTACCTAACTCATCCGTTTCATGTCTTAAATGTTTCGCATTTCCACGGCAAGATTTTTTTTTTGTTGGATAGAGCCAATTATTTTAAGCATTTTTTGTGAAGGTACCCATGGCGGGAACCTTAGAATAGATGAAATATAATTTATTTAGTGTTAGTTTCTAGTTTCTATTTAAGAGTTGGTTTCTATTTGATACTTTGCCTATATATATATATACATTGAATCTTTTTCTAATCAATGAAATATTTGATTTAATTTAAGTTAAAATTAGAGAACACGTAATCGAACACTTAATGTTATTAGTAGAATGCTTAATAGGCTTGTAAATTTATTTTATTAAAATTAAATATATTAATCTTACTACAAAATAATTAAAGAATTTATTATATTCTAAAATTACCCGTGAAACGTTTTATATAATTATAATTGAATATGTAGAACACCTAGTAGAACATCACTAGAATCCCTATATTTTAGTGAAATATTAGATAGAAACTTTGTAGAAACATTTTATAAATTCAAAATAATCAACAAGATCTCACTGAAATTAGAGTATATCTTGAATTAAATGCTATTATATAGTTTCCATTTTTGAATATTGACTTAAATCTTAAATGTATTTTAATGAGATAATTACCTTATTTGTATTTGTATTTATCATTATAATCAGATTCCATATTATAGTAATGAATGGTGTAGATTTAGTTCTCTAAGTTTTCCATCAAATAAAGTTTTCCCCACATCCTTACTCTATATATATAACTAGATTGGGCCGGTTGATAACTAGATTGGGCTAGCAGGTGTATTAATTAAATAGTTATTTTGGGCTTCTTTTATGAATTGAAAAATAGTCATGAAGATATAATTTTTGGCTGCAAACATTTGAAACAAAGGCCATGGTGGAGAATGACACACGGAAAAAAACTCAAATTATGTAAACATACAAAAAATGTGATTGGAACTTTAAATTTTTGAGAATATTTAAATAAAATTGTTGGGAAATTTTTGTTAAAAAAATCAATTAAATAGTGTCTAAGTATAAAAAAATACCCAAAATAGAAAAAAAAAATTGTCAACCACGGTCAAATTGGATATTATAAGACGTGAAGATCCAGTTAAAAGTACAATATTGAAAATATTGAGTTACTATAGTAAATTATTTTAAATATTTCGTCACACGTTAAATAACAAATTTATCAACAACTCATAAGTGGTCTAATATTAATATTCCAACTCACATTGACAATGCAATTTGTTTCCCGAAATTAGTTTTATTTTTGTTGAAGCAGATACTTCAACATGCAGTTGTTGCCCTTTTGCGAAAAGATTTAGAAATCACATGTTATGCTTGTTGCTGCTAAAAATAAGCAACTTAGCCTCCATCAGACGGTGTAAATTATTGATAGAGATACCATAAGAGTTAATTTGAAGGTTGTGTTCCATCCTTAAGTTGTGTACTCAGCATGGATGAATTTGAGCTTACCTCATGCACCTGCAAACAGTCCTCAGTCCTTGTTAAAACTTAAAAAAGTAAGTATACTTCTTATAATAGCATATTTGGTAGTTTGTTTCATAACTTCATGTATCAATCATCATACAATTCCAAAATATTTACTGAATACACATAAGCAACATGTGCCCTATACCTTTTGATGCATTTCTCTGACTAAACTATATTGTATCTATTGAATGAGGTTTGGTCAATTTGTGCTCATGGGGAGACTTCTTTAATGGCCAGTATGGCTTTGTGTTAAAAAAAAAATAATGTACTATTTTTCTATTGTGTTAAATTATGGAATTTTCCTTTTGTATGGTGAGTTTTAAAAAACTTAACTTCATTGGATTCGCCCTCTGTTCCAATCTTTCTTGTTGATGCCGATGTAAATTTATTTGACCAACTATATATTAAAAAGTATTACATGCTCTCCAACGAAAATTTGAAATTTACCTATGCAGTGTAACATCTAATCTAATGACAATTAAATTTTTAATCCTCGGCACTAAGAAATCTTTCTCGTTGATGCCGATGTAAACTTATTTGACCAACTATTAAAAAGTATTGCATGCTCTCCAGTGAAAATTTGAAATTTACATATGCAGTGTATATGATAATTAAATTTTTAATCCTCAGCGCTAAGAATTGAACAAGTTTTTCGCTATACCTTTGAACAGGATTACAACTATTACATGCACGGCTTGGTAACGAGAAGACACTAATTCACGGCTTGGTAATGGAAGACACAAGATTTATTTAGATTTACTCTTATTTATTAATTTCACCACACTCCCCCAGCTCTCCCACACACACATACAGATAGCAAATTTTACTTGTATTTTCGGGATGGTTTCTCTTCCTTTTGTGAAAAGCAGCAGGTTGAGAAGGTGGGGAAGAAACCATAACAAGACCAGATCCTTCTCCTTGGTAATTTTGTTGTTGATTCTGCTTTGGCCACGAAACCATAACCGTACTAGCTAGCTCTTACTCCGGGAGGATGCTGTTGTTGATTTTGCTTGTTCTTAAGCTCCTCATAATTCTGACCAAAGAAAGTTTCAGAAGCCATTGTAGTAGATTTTTTTGATGGCTGAAAATGTAACCTATTACATAACACACTAAGTTATTACCATTTGACTCATATCTATGTATATACGTCATATAGTTTTGCATAAGCCCTGATTCAGAACTTTCTATATTGAGTATATGTTCAGATCAGAAGACAACCCAATAATTTAAGATTACAAATAATTTAATACTTTGCATAAATTTAATAAATTTAAAAGATTATTACGACTAAAATAGAGCATTACATGATAAATTCGTGGAGCATTTTCTTCATTGTCTACCTGCAAATATTTCAAAAAAAAAGGGATATAAGAATTTGGCCAAAACTCGTTTAAAATATGAGCTATCAATATATTAATTCAAAACAAGCCAAAAAGCAAAAATTAATATAAATTAAGATCTTCATTTGGATTTTACGCAAATTAGACTAAAATCTAAAGTATGTAAAGCTTCGCACAAATTTAAAATCTAAATATTTTTTTTAGAATTGAGATAGTACAATTATTTTTAGGACTGGAAATCAAAAGAAGTAAGAATAGCTTATAAACCACATTAAACATGTAAAAATAACATTTTATAACATCAATCAACACAATCAAACAAAAAGAATGACAAAACAAAGAATTATAAAAACACTTCTTTATTGAAAAAATTAGTGGATAACCATACACCTCGTTGTATCATGATAGAGTAGTCCATATGACTTTTGCAAACACTACATGATTTGAATGATTAGCCTTGCTACAAACATTCAGATGATAAAGATGAATCGCTTTGTGTTGGGTAGGGAGATATGAATTATGAGTTCTACTGCGGCTAGGGTTAAACTATGGCCTAGTAGCTTACGTATATATATAACCTAAAATATATACATGGTAATTGGGCCGGTTGATAACTAGATTGGGCTAGCAGGTGTAGTAATTACATAGTTATTTTGGGCTTCTTTTATGAATTGAAAAATAGTCATGAATATATAATTTTTGGCTGCAAACATTTGAAACAAAAATTTGAGGTGGCCATGGTGGAGAATGACACACGGGAAAAAAATTAAAATTATGTAAATATACAAAAAATGTGATTGGAACTTTAAATTTTTGAGAATATTTAAATAAAATTGTTGAGAAATTTTTGTTAAAAAAATGAATTAAATAGTGTTTAAGTATAAAAAAATACCGAAAATAGAAAAAAAAATTGTCAACCACGATTTAATTAGATATTATAAGACGTGAAGATCCAGTTAAAAGTACAATATTGAAAATATTGAGTTACTATAGTAAATTATTTTAAATATTTCATCACATGTTAATAACGTATTGAAATCTAATATTTTATAATCCTTAAAGTATGATTTTCAAATTAAAATAATAACAATATTTAGTGAAATGTTAAGGTTTCAATACTTGACAAAATATATACACCTGTAGTAAAATCATATATAATTCTATATAATAATATACTACAAGAAATTTAACTTGAATTCTACTCATTAATAAAATAATTTGTGTAATTCATGTTATATGAAATTCATATTGTAATTAATAGAGTATATATTTATAATTGTTTTGTATAATTTTAATATATATTTGTTGTAGTCTATGAATAATCGAATTTAATTAATTAGAGCTTAATGTTTAATGACGAGAAATAAAGGATTCCTAAATTCACAAGAAATTAAGGTTATTTAGACATAAAAGAAATTTGAATTTATTGGACATGCAAAAATAACCAATTTATCAACAACTCAGAAGTGTTCTAATATTAATATTCCAACTCACATTGACAATGCAATTTGTTTCCCGAAATTAGTTTTATTTTTGTTGAAGCAGATACTTCAACATGCCGGCCCTTTTGCGAAGAGATTTAGAAATCACATGTTATGCTTGTTGCTGCTAAAAATAAGCAACTTAGCCTCCACGGTGTAAATTATTGATAGAGATACCAAAAGAGATAATTTGAAGGTTGTGTTCTAGCCTTAAGTTGTGTACTCACCATGGATGAATTTGAGCTTACCTCATGCACCTGCAAACAGTGCTCAGTCCTTGTTAAAACTTAAAAAATTAGGTATACTTCCTATAATAGCATATTTCGTAGTTTGTTTCATAACTTCATGTATCAATCATCATACAATTCCAAAATATTTACTGAATACACATAAGCAACATGTGGCCTATACTTTTTGATGCATTTCTGACTAAACTATATTGTATCTATTGAATGAGGTTTGGTCAATTTGTGCTCATGGGGAGACTTCTTTAATGGCCACTATGGCCTAACATTTTGTGTTAAAAAAAAATAAAGTACTATTTTTCTATTGTGTTAAATTATGGAATTTTCCTTTTGTGTGGTGGGTTTTAAAAAACTTAACTTCATTGGATTCGCCCACTGTTCCAGTCTTTCTTGTTGATGCCGATGTAAATTTATTTGACCAACTATATATTAAAAAGTATTGCATACTCTCCAATGAAAATTTGAAATTTACCTATGCAGTGTAACATCTAATCTAATGATAATTAAATTTTTAATCCTCGGCACTAAGAAATCTTTCTCGTTGATGCCGATGTAAACTTATTTGACCAACTATTAAAAAGTATTGCATGCTCTCCAGTGAAAATTTGAAATTTACATATGCAGTGTATCATCTAATGCTAATTAAATTTTTAATCCTCAGCGCTAAGAATTGAACAAGTTTTTCGCTATACCTTTGAACAGGATTACAACTATTACATGCAAGGCTTGGTAACGAGAAGACACTAATTCACGGCTTGGTAATGGAAGACACAAGATTTATTTAGATTTACTCTTAATTATTAATTTCACCACACTCCCCCAGCTCTCCCACACACACATACAGATAGCAAATTTTACTTGTATTTTCGGGATGGTTTCTCTTCCTTTTGTGAAAAGCAGCAGGTTGAGAAGGTGGAGAAGAAACCATAACAAGACCAGATCCTCCTCCTTGGTAATTTTGTTGTTGATTCTGCTTTGGCCACGAAACCATAACCGTACTAGCTAGCTCTTACTCCGGGAGGATGCTGTCACTACTACAAATCTGAACTTAGGACATAGCACTTAGATAGCGTTTTTCCAAAAGCGCTATCGTAATGCTCTACTTAAACAGCGATTTTTAGAAAACCATAGTGTAAGTTAATAAATGAAAAATCAAAATTAAACAAAAAATCAAAAATATATCCTAAGATAGCGCTTAAGTTAAAAACGCTCTTGTAGCTTGCACTTAGATAGCGGTTTACGGACACGCTTTAGAAGTTACTGTATTTTAAGAAATATATTTTTATTTTTTATTTATAATTTTAAGACTAAAACAAGGGAGAAAACTCATTCGCGTCATTTTAGGTCATAACCCTCTCTCACCTCAGCCTCCGCCTCCGCCTCGCCGCTCACAGTCTCCGCTCACCCGCCACTCTCAACACCCTCTCGCCGCTAATACAACTTCTGTTCTCAACCTCTGTTCTCTACCTTTGTTCTATTTGGGATTGAAGATTAATTTGACTGAGGTTTCATCTCTCAACTCTCTCTCTCTCTCTCTCGATACAAAATATAACAAAACACGGGCTTAGCCGTTAAACTTTAGGGTTCACTTTTTAGGGGTCTAATTTTAGGGTTCAATTTGGGGGTTTAATTTTAGGGTTCAATTGTTATATTAATGGGATGTTTAATTTTAGGGTTCAATTTGGGGGTTTAATTTTAGGGGTTCAATAATCTGAAGTTTTCTAAACTCATCTATATGTGTTTATGCAGCTAATTCAAATGCTCGGCAGTTGAGTTGTGAGCTTCTTCGATTCTTTGTACTTATAAAGGTCTGTGTTATTTTTATAATATGTGTTATTTTTCCAAGTCTGTGTGTTTATGTTGATTACTAATTAGTGTTTGTCGAATTAGTGTTTTGTCGAATCTGATATTTGTGTTTTTAGCTAATTTTTTCCCACTGTTAAGGAGTGGTACTAATGAAGTTCTGTGAACCTGTGGCTTTATCTCAGGGTTAGAGAACAATTATTTTAAATCTGACAGAAGAGAAGAAACAGAGCAAGGTGAATTGAACAAGATTGTAAGAGTGAGGAATTAGTTGTGTTTCTAACTAGGTTCATATTAATGACATAGTTCCTGTATGTTTAACGACTTCAGATATGAACATCCCTGGCATTTGCTTAATTCATGACTTTATCACTATTGAAGAAGAGAAGGTTGGTGCTTGGGTTGAAATGGTGCTTTGCTTTCTTGTTTAATTTTATATCTCTTCAGAATACATCACAAACTAAAAAATAGTATTATTGTTGTTATTGTTAAAAAAGTTGCTATAATAGGCTTCTTTAAATTTTAATATTATTTAGGCTCATTCACTTATGCAATTTATGGTTTGCTCCTAACGTTCTCAGGAGCTTCTTGCAGCAGTGGATAGTAGACCTTGGAAAAGTCTTGCAAAAAGAAGAGTCCAACATTATGGTTATGAGTTTTGCTATGAGGTACAAAAAGAATTACCATTTGTTTTTTACTTCAACTTTATTACTACAAGTGTAGGATATCACTTCAAATGAATGCTTTGATTCCCAATTTAATTGGTTTAGCGAGAAATGAACTCCATGCTCAGATGACAAACTTGGAAGGCTCTCTGCATGCTCACTGATTCGGTAACGCTTGATCCCTGGGAAAATATTGATTCAGATACTTTACATGCTTTTCCTACAATGAAAGATTTGTATCTCTTTCTTTGTGACAATCCTTTATACATTGACAACGGGACTATGGTAATAATATACTTTTTTTTACACTTTTTTTGTATGAAAACATTAATCGCTCAAGCCCTTACTAGTTGTCATCTTGACTAAAGAGTTTTGGCAAGAGTTAAATCAATTAAATTTATCTGGATTTAATTGTTTGTTATTCGAGCATGCAGTATGCTTGGTTAGACAAGCTCAGCGGGAACAAGTGTTTTCATATTGGACCAATGAGCCTTACTTTAGGTCATCCAGATGGGTGGTTGCACGAGTCACAAATATGTGCCGACTGGAGGTACAAAATTTTTATAGAATACTTTTGACTTGCTTTTAATTATTATTATTTATCGATCCCCAATATCCAGTATCGAGAAAAGATTCATTGTTATGTGAAATTGAATTGGGCAGCTACTTAAACAAGGAAGGTGGTGACAACCGGGAATTGCTGATGAGCTTGAGGGAAGTGAAAAGTGGGAAATTAAAGGGTGGCATCGGTGTTTTTGGGATTGAAATCCGACCCAGGAGTTCTGTAAAAACTAGTTAGATGTCTTTTGTTTTTTAAACATTAAGGAGCTATTTTTCATTTAATATCTGTTTATTCAGCATTTGTTTGCATTTCTTTCAAATCTTTATAGCAATTCTTCGTAAACTTGTTATTAGATTATTGTCGTTATCTGCTTTCCGAAACAGAATTGCTTTATTGTGCCATATATATTGGGATAATTTTTTTTTGCAATCCCAATATTTATCTCTAAACTGAAGTTGTTTAACGTACGTAAAATGCCTTTGGACTTGCGATTTCAGAAAGCAGCAGGCTGAATGCATTGCTAGAATTTCACCGAAAGATAGTGCTGTCCATGAGATGATTCTACTTTACAATTTAAGGTCTTCTTATTATTTCTTTTGATTACTGTATTGGTGCAGAGAACTAGAGATCTAAATACTCCGGAGTTGCTTGATCATCTACCAGCTTTGCAGCAGCTATTATGAATCTCCGGAGTTCCTGTATCTGTATGTACTGATGATTCTGTTATTTATTAAATGAATATTAACTTTAATTAGCCTATTTTATCTCAGTTGATCAGGACATTTTAACTTTTACTCAAGTGTAACTTGTTTTATAAGTTCCTGTTCTCCCATGAGGTGACAGTAGGCTTTATATATATTTGAGGACCAGGGTGTTCTTCTGTGGATGGGCATGCCCGTGAACTCAGATTTAATCCATACTCATGGAACAGAGGTTTGTTTACCCCCATTTTATAGACAAATGTGCATGGTAGCCGCGTTTCTGCCTAATGATTACATTAATCCACAGTATCTTGCAAGCCATGGTAAGCCATGGTCTCCTCTTACCATCATTGCAAGTACATGTATTGTCAAACCTTTTGGCTTAATGGAGCTTGTTGGACTGTCTATGGCTTACTCAGATTTGACCCAAACCTCACTACAAGAAATATGGGCTATTGCAACGCCAAAAAAGTGTCATATTAGACCCCAAATGTGTTACAATAGAGGTTTTTGCAACGTTTTTACCAAAATTGAGCGTTGCATCTGCTGCCGTTGCAATAGACCCCTATAGCAACGTTTTTCCTACTTATTGCAACATTTTTAAAGTATATATATATATACTTGCATAGCGTTTTACAAAGTGCTATCCAAATAAAATGCTATCTAAGAGATGTACTTACAGAATGGCAAAAAAAGCGCTATTTAAGTAACTTTCACTTCAATAGCGGGTCCTTAGATAGCGCTTAAAAGCGCTATGTAAGAGCTAAAAAAAGCGCTATCTAAGTGCAAATCTGTAGTAGTGTGTTGTTGATTTTGCTTGTTCTTAAGCTCCTCATAATTCTGACCAAAGAAAGTTTCAGAAGCCATTGTAGTAGATTTTTTTGATGGCTGAAAATGTAACCTATTACATAACACACTAAGTTATTACCATTTGACTTATATCTATGTATATACGTCATATAGTTCTGCATAAGCCCTGGTTCAGAACTTTCTATGTTGAGTATATGTTATCAGAAGACAACCCAATAATTTAAGATTACAAAGAATTAAATACTTTGCATAAATTTAATAAATTTAAAAGATTATTACGACTAAAATAGAGCATTACATGATAAATTCGTGGAGCATTTTCTTCATTGTCTACCTGCAAATATTTCAAAAAAAAGGGATTAAGAATTTGGCCAAAACACGTTTAAAATATGAGCTATCAAGTATGTTTTAATAGTATCTATTATGATTACTACTGATATATCAATTGAAAACAAGCCAAAAAGCAAAAATTAATATAAATTAAAATCTTCATTTGGATTTTACGCAAATTAGACTAAAATCTAAAGTATGTAAAGCTTCGCATAAATTTAAAATCTAAGTATTTTTTTTAGAATTGAGATAGTACTATTATTTTTAGGATTGGAAATCAAAAGAAGTAAGAATAGCTTATAAACCACATTAAACATGTAAAAATAACATTTTATAACATCAATCAGCACAATCAAACATAAAGAATGACAAAACAAAGAATGGGAAAAGCCTCAACCTGATAGCATCATCCGTCACCCCATTACATTTGAAAGTGTTGCAGATTTCGATGAAGTCACGAACATGCATGTTAGGATCCTCCGTAGAAGCTCCCCCAAACTGGACCGAATTCTGCACCATCTAAATTGTGCCCGGCATGATCTCAAAGTTGTTAGCTGCAATAGCTGGCCTAATAATGCTGGATTGGATGTCATTGAGTTTCGGCTGAGAATAGTCCTTCAAAGCCTTAACTGCTACTGCATCTGCCATCTCTAATGGAGTATCAGATTCCTCTTTATTATCCTCCATATTCTTTACAAGATCGTCTTCAGCCAGTTCTTCCTTCCTAGCTTGCGAACGTGTTCGCATACAAACTCACGTACCTGAAACACCACGAAACAAACAAACTAAGTAAAATCCGAGTCAGTGAACGCTAATGACCACTGATGACAAGCACATAAACTAAAAATAAACCACCGATGATCCCCGGTAGCAGCGCCAAAAACTTGTTATGCTATAATTACGCAAGCGCACGTAGTCACAAGTAATATAAATTAAGTTCGTTCCACATAGATCTGGTTATGGTTCTCTTCAGTAAATATGCCTATGCAACAATGTATGGTTTTAATTCACTGCTAAGAAAAGTAACAAATTTGGGTTGATTATCTAAATTATACTAAGATGCAAATTATAAATCTAAGAATTAACTAATTGACAAGAATTAAAATCGAATTACTTATATGAGAATAAACATGGAATCCTAGTTTCATCATCTACTTCACTTAGAGTTGCAGCCTTTAATTAAAACATGCGATGGTTTTGATATCTGATCGAATAACACGAAAAGAGTAAAAGTTACCTCTCGGTATACTAGTACCAATCTACGCATACATCCACAAAAGAGATAGAAGACGAGCAGGCACCTATTATGTTTAGACCCTATATCTCTATAAAATTTGAAAACATAAAGGTTGAAGCACAAGTTATCCACTTAGATCACATAGGGTAGCATAATATCTCTATTCATGCCACAAATCATGATGTTCAAACATCAACCTATCCTATGCTAGCATGGCAAGTTCTAAATCTCAAGATCCACTCTCGTTTAGCAAGAGATTAACAAATTAGATGTTCGCGACGCACCTAAATTCAATAAGCACAACCATACAAGGATATCAAGAATTCACCACACATAAATCTTTAAGGCATGCAAACTACTAAGCTACATAGATAAATCCACTAGGATCCCATGACAACGATTAGCCCATAATTGAACCGTTCATCATCATGGGATTTGATGAAAACATGATACTAAACAAGATATGAAAGAAAGAAGTAATAATATTATAAAAATAAAGAGTTGAGAAAACAAATCTATAATTCAACGTATACAAAAGATGAAGTAGAACTAGATCCGTGCTTGTCACGAGCGTTGAATCCTTCTCTCCTTTTCCATCTTGCAGATCTGAGCTGGTTACAATAATAAAACTAAGATAATGTGTGTCTCTCTATTACAATGGTAGGATGTGTTTAAATAGGCTCTAAAAGTCTTGCCCAGCATGAAAATACCAAAACAGAATTATAATAGAATTTCTGCAAGATACGTTTCCTAAACTGATTCGGTTTTTAAAGAAAATTCGTGGCTGACTTTTCTTCAGTTTTTCTGGAACTTTCCAAACCTAATTGGACCTCTGGACCACCTTAGAATGATAGAGAATTTCGTTATCTTCGCGTGGACTGTTTACGGGCTGAAAACAGACTTATAGAACTCAAGATATGGCCAAAACAGTGTAGACTGCGCAACCCTTCTTAAAAATCCGAATTTTAATCAATTAATTCCCAAAAAATTATAGAAGCATCCACCTTAGTCAACCTTCTCGTAAATCTGCACAACTAAGCAAAACACATCAAAACTACAAGAAACTTGAGTCCAAGACAATCAATTTAAGCCGATTTAGAATGCTCCAAGTGGATATAAAATCCACTTATCACATGCTTTGAGTACAAGTAGATGCTTTAGAGAGACATTTTTCTTGGGATTGATTATGTTTTGCCACCAAGTGAGCTTTTGAGCCTATATGCATATCTTTTGCATCTTATATTCGTTTGCTTGAGTGTCCATGTTGTATGCATTGCTAGCACTTGTTTGAGACCTTTCTTGAAATGCATGACATTATTTGATCATAACGTGATAAAGGGATTTAGGGATAATCTCATATTTCCTATATTACCACACCATGTATACATGATCAATTAGTTAACCCGTTGAGCTTAATCCTATTTTTTTGGTGACACACCACATTACTTGCCTAGACTTTTTTCTTGTATTGCCCTTACTTTAACTTGAACCCAAATTTTCAAAGGCTAGTAGAGTGTTTGAGGGAGTACAAAGGTGTGCAAAAGAGGGTTTATTGATGGTCATTACTTTGGAAGAATACACTACGCCATAGATGGGCGTCCGCAATGCTTTTCTATTGTAACGCTCACTTTCTGTTACATTAGAGGTACCTTTTTGACCTACTGCAACATTATTGAGATTGTGTTACATTACATGTTAAGGTACTGTTACAGTAGAACATGTACTATTGCAATAGCTTCGTTGTGTTACATTAGACATTAAGCGTTGCATTTGCTATTTTTTTAACATTTATAAATATAAAAATGAAGAAACATGTGCGTCCCATATAAGTGTTGCGTTTTCAAGAATTAGTGTTACATTTGCTGTAATCAGTGTTACATTTGAATGCTACAAGTGCCACATGCGAAAAAAATTGCCATGTGTCACGTGGACCCCACGACCACGTGTCATAGGACCCACAAACTACCATGTGTCACATGGACCCCACTGCCAAGTGTCACATGGCCCACAATCTGACTGCCACGTGTTGGTGTGGGACCCACTGCCACGTGTCGTGTGTGGGGTCCACTGCCACGCGTCAATGTGGACCCCACTGCCACGTGTCGATGTGGGTCCACTGCCACGTGTCGATGTGGGACCCACAATTGCCACGTGAACTGGAGCCCACAATCAGCTGCCACGTGTCAAGTAGAGACCTTGCCACGTGTCCCAAGCAATTTGTATGTAAATACATGTTACTAAAAAAAATGTTGTAGCCTAGGTTCGAACCTCCGACCTTGCCCCTGTTTGTCCAAACAACTTTACCACTGCACCAGCCTTACAAGTCTGTCTATTCCCTGAATGGTAAATATATAAACTATGTAGTTAGATTTTCTTTCTTCCATTATTACTATTACATAAATAGAATTAAAATAATTTTAATTTTTTATATATGTAGATTACATAAATTGTTTTTAAAAAATCGAATCCTTAAACCCTAACGAAACCCTGTTTAGGGGTTCCGGTAAAAGTGATAATTGACAGTTGAATTACCCGATCCAAATTTTTTTTTTTTTCTAAAATTTTAGGAATAACATTAAATATGATGGATCTTGATTCCCGTATGGTTGGGTGGTCGAGAAATATTTTTTGAAAAATCGAATCCTTAAACCCTGACGAAACCCTGTTTAGGGGTTCCGGTCAAAGTGATAGTCGACCGTTGAATTACCCGATCCAAAATATTTTTTTTTCTAAAATTTTGGGAATAACATTAAATATGATGGATCTTGATTCCCGTATGGTTGGGTGGTCGAGAAATTGTTTTTAAAAAATCGAATCCTTAAACCCTGACGAAACCCTGTTTAGGGGTTCCGGTCAAAGTGATAGTTGACCGTTGAATTACCCGATCCAATTTTTTTTTTTTTCTAAAATTTTGGGAATAACATTAAATATGATGGATCTTGATTCCCGTATGGTTGGGTGGTCGGGAAATATTTTTTAAAAAATCAAATCCTTAAACCCTGACGAAACCCTATTTAGGGGTTCCAGTCAAAATTATAGTTGACCGTTGAATTACCCGATCCAAAATTTTTTTTTTCTAAAATTTTGGGAATAACATTAAATATGATGGATCTTGATTCCCGTATGGTTGGGTGGTCGAGAAATATTTTTAAAAAAATTGAATCCTTAAACCCTGACGAAACCCTATTTAGGGGTTCCGGTCAAAGTGATAGTTGACCGTTGAATTACCCGATCAAATAATTTTTTTTTTCTAAAAGTTTGGGAATAACATTAAATATGATGGATCTTGATTCCCGTATGGTTGGGTGGTCGAGAAATATTTTTTAAAAAATCGAATCCTTAAACCCTGACGAAACCCTATTTACGGGTTCCGGTCAAAGTGATAGTTGACCGTTGAATTACCCGATCAAATAATTTTTTTTCTAAAATTTTGGAAATAACATTAAATATGATGGATCTTGACGAAACCTTAGACCCTAACGAAACATAACATTATATTTCTTTATTTTTATAAATAACGAATTGAATATATGTTTATAAATTATATTATTACATTTTAATTTTTGAGCTTTTTTTAATTTTATATATAATCCACAATATACTACAACTTTCAATTTATATTAGTTTAAAAAAAACTTTCAATTTATATTATATATAAATACATGTGATATACTTTTTTTATATTATAATAAATTTAGTAATTTAATTATTATAAGCTATATAAAAGATAAGTAGTGTACTGTGTGAAAAAATGGGCGGACTTTCCCCCCCCAAAATGCACTTTCCCCTTTCCCCTTTAACAAAATTACGCTCACAAGATACACTCTCTCTCCCTCAGATACACTCATACAATCAAACACTCTCTCTCCACATTATTGCATTCGCTCTAGCACACCCAGCCGCCGTCACCATCATACTCCCTCCGTCCCATTTTGTAAGACATGGTTTGACTTTCACGGAGATTAAGAAAATACTATTTGACTTGTTAGGTGGTAGCATGTGGTTGGTTGATTGTGAAAGTGGATGTAAGTGGGTGTATAAAAAATGGGTAAAGTAAGAAAGTAGTGGGTGTAATAGTGTTTATTTAATAAAAAGGAAGTATAAAATAGAGAAGTAGTGGGTGTAATAGTGAAAAGTAATGTTCAAAAATAGTAAGTTTAGTAGGTTCATTCTTTTTGGGACGTCCCAAAAAGGAATAAGTGTCATATAAAATGGGACGGAGGGAGTAGTTTCAAAAACTCTCTCTATTCCATTCTCTTCTATCTTAACTTTTCTTTTCTCTTTTCTAATTGGTTTTCGATCTAATTTATTTTTAATTTTTCAGGTGATTAATTAGTGTTTTCGATCTAATTGATTTAGAGCTTTGTTGGATTTGGTCGAAGCTTTCAATTAGGGTTTTGGTACCGAGAGGTCCTCCTCTCCTTACTCCTACTCTCCCCCCTCTCCCTCCCCTTCTCTCCCACTCTCTCCATCCACCTCTCTCTCTCTCCTCCGTTTCTTCAAAAAAATATGAACTAGTTCTAATTGAGTTCAAAATTTTAAATCGATGACTGACATTTCTACTTGATAAGCTCGATTATGACTAACAAAACAAGTGTGTTATTACTTGAAACGTAAAGATGGGAGCTTAGATCTTGCTGTTGTGGGTACTATGAAACAGAGTTTGGTTCCTTTGTCGTATACTTGCAATGTTTGTATTAAAGATTCTATTGTTTCAGGTATTTTTCTCTTTTTGTTTAATGTATTTTTGTTTATTTTGATATACATTTGTGTTGTAGTTTTTTTTTTTGTTTATGTGGTTTTAATTTTGACTGTTCTTGTGGTGTAAAGATTGTATCTGTACATAGGTAAGCTATGCAGAATCGATATAAAATTAATAAGATACTCCTCATTCTAACCTCTGCACAAGCTTATATAAATTGTAACTGCTACATTGTTCAAAAAGAACCGTACTAACATGTACCAAATTCTATAGTTCTGCAGCATGCATCAGTTTTATCAAAACTAATTAGAGAATTAGTCACATTGCCATGATTGCTTAGACTGTATTAAAGATAGTTGACTGTAAACTCTGACTAGAACTTCAGGCTGTCTCTAATTTGGTTTAGAATGTATTAGCTCAAATAAATGTAAAACCAATGATTTGTAATATAACAACGTTTATGATAATTATGAAGCCTTGATTGCAAAGTACTGAGTTGTATTTAGTTGACTGCTTAATGTGTTGATCTTCACTATATTGACAACAGTTTCTTTAATATTAGTATCCAAATGCACTCTCATTTATAAACAATCATAGTTTGTTTGTCTTGCATAGATAATATATCATTTTATTTTGTGTGCTCCCTATTAACAGAACTCCATCTATCTGAACATACTGAATCAGATACATTATCCTGATAGCTATGCATGTTTGTATGCTAAGGTGCATATATGAATATTCTGGAATAAGGTGTCCACTTACGACATATATCTTACAAATGAGTTTATAAATAAGTAGTGTAAAGTACTTACAATTTGCATATCAGAAAGTCTGGTGACAATGCCAAGTATACAATTTTAAGTTATTAAAACAAGTTGCTTTTCAGGTATTTTTATACCCTAGTTCTCTTAGGTTCTAGAGCAGTTCTCTGTTTTCCTGTGAGCTTACAAGTACTAAAGCACCAATGATTCATATCTATTTTTAAGTACTAGTCCTCTGCCCCTTAACAAAATTTTTTACTTTCTCAGATTATCTCTCGCTCTCTCTTATATTCTCTATTCTTATAGTTGGTTAATTGGTGTTCCAATTAATTGGGGTTTTTCGTTCGTATTTTATTTCGGGCTTGGATTGGGGCTTTCAATTACATGTAAAATTGGGGTTTTACATCTACTTCTCCTTCGTGCCCTTCATCTCCTTTTAGAATTGATTTGTTTTCATTTTTAGGTTTCATTTTTAATTGCAGATTATGGATGAAGGGCTAAAGTTGAATGTGAAGGGCTGTTTGGTGATAAAGAAATATGTGCTTTTCCAAAAACAAAATAAGGATTTGCACGTATGTAAGCTTTTCAGTTGTGTGTACATATACGAGATGGATCCTGTTACTACTATGTGTGTCAACGTGCCATCTGCACTTGATAACTGGTTATTAAGTTTCGACGATGACAGTACTCTTCTGATTCATCTTTCCACTGATCATGGTACAAAAAAGAGAACGAGTGTTTTTTAATCACTTTGTTTTGTTCTAAACTCGAAGGAAAGTTAATATTTAAAGATTATTATTTTGCAAAATGTATATAGCAAAAAAGTAATAATGTTAGTAGTGTGGTTGGAAGTGAAGGCTTGAAGCTCATTATATAGGTTGCAAAAAATACTGTAATGTAAATATTTTACGACTAGCAAGTCCTTGTTGACTTCTACACATTTTTTTTATATTACTAATATATTATCCAGTGCACTAATTAACCACAGTTCCTTGATCTAGTTCATATTCATTTGGACAATTTATAAGATATGTGCCTCTGATTGTATATTAGGTCGGACCATATATATGTCATTGGGCATTGGTCTATACATTTGGATCAGAGCCCAAGCATCTTACATTTGGATAAGATATTTACATCTTGATTGGGTTCTTTAATTAGAATGTCTTGTCCTTAAGAGGAAATGCACTGTCAATTTAATTTCATAAATCTTCATCATAGAGATAATGGTCTTTATATTGAAACTGAGTGTATGTCTATGTTGGGGGATTTCCTTATATCTTTACAGATAATGGTCTTTGTAGCGATATGGTACTTAAATTGATTTAGAACTATTTGAACAGGTTGTCAACGGAATTTCTGGGTCCGATAAGCTCTATGCAGGGAGTAAAGATGAGACAAAGGGTCTGGGACTGCCAATCTGGACAGGTTGGTAGGAAAAAATACCATGACTTTAATTGATCAATTAATTTGAACAATTCTTTTTCTTCTTATCTTCATGATAAGGAAGCATATGGATGGAAGAAGATGAGGTTGTGGTTCATCTTCTACATTTTTGTAAACCATATGATGTGACATCCAATGCACATGTCGTACTTTGAATGAGAGATAGAAGGTTAAACTTCTACAGAATTCTTGTTTCACTTTTTTTATTATACATGTATATCTTAGAAACAGCATTGTATATGGAGAAATAATAGTTTCTTTATATTAAGATATCTGATTTTAGTCAAGCAAGCTAGGGAAAATGATGAGAAAAAATCTATCATTGAAGAGGATTTATGAATTTGTTTTATCCAATTTTTGAGATATTGAAAGATATCCTAATTTCCTTAATTATTACTCAATGCAAATAAAACTACTGATCATCTGTTAACTTTTCTGTAGTGTGCAGGGGTGATGAATATATCGTGTGAAGTGCTGTACATATACTTCACCTATGCATGTATTATTCGAGGTTAGTCTATTTTGGTGCCCCTTTTGTTACATAAGTTTAAACCTGACAGAATTATGTGGAACCAGTCCAACTTTGGCATGAGTTTTTAATAACAGAGACAATTAGATCTTCACTGTAGAACTTGCTTTTGGCATTTTAAGTTTTATTTTCGTTGGACTTGATGCATAAACACATGACTCCAGGCTCAAATCATGCACACATGCAATAAGACTGGAGATTATACATCGTTTATAATTTGAAACTGAAATTTTTACTTTGTTTGGATTCAAGTGCTTCCATTTGATAATTTTTCGTTTTCTTTCTTATGAAGGGTAAATATATCTCAAGTTCACGGGATGCTCAATCGATTAGTGTTAATGGTATGACCAAATTTTTTTCGTTTATTGAGAATGAAGACATTGATAACAATAACGTCACATTTTTTAATTCTTAAATATGTTAATGGTTTGATCTGCTTCTGCATCTATAATCACCCCCTAGCCCAATTACATCCCTCAATTATCTATGGGAAAGGTTGTTGCCTATCAATTAGGACTAGAGGTCTGCACTTTCTAAGTTGTTGCGTAGCATGTCAAACTGGTTACTGTAAACCTGCCAAACTTATATGTACACACTAACTAATCTAGCTAGCTGTAGTATCTGTAGGAATATATTTCCATTGGTAGACTGTTATATATTTGCATTGTTTTTTTCAGAAACCCGAGCTAAATGGTCCTATAACTTCCTATGACTTTGTAGGAGCCTTGGCATTTGATGCAGAATATGCGCGATGGTTGGAAGAGCACTCCAGGCAAGCCAATGAGCTGAGAGGAGCGGTCAGTTATGCGGGTGATGATGAACTATGCATCATTGTGGATGGCCTCTTGACACACTATGATGACATTTTATAGGATTAAAGCCGAGGCTTCCAAGGCTGATGTAGTAGCATGGACAGGGTGTAGTTTAATTACTTTGGTTATCTTTTGTCGTATATTTTTATCATACTCTGTCGTGTGTTGCTTGTGTTTATTGTACTTTGTCGTGTGTTTTGGTGAAATGGTGAATGGTAATGGTGAATGATAGGAGTTGGATTATATGTTGGTTAGGTGTCAGAGGATTATGGAGATCAGTATTGTACATGTTTTGTACTTTGAAATATTGGTTGGTTTATTTTTTAAAGGGATTGCTATATGTATATATAAATCGGATCTTACAAATTTTTCAATATTAGTGTTGCAATTGCTATAGTTTTAGTGTTGCATTAGATAGTTACAATGTTGTATTAGATGATTATGTAGTGTTGCAATAGAGAGCGGGCTCCACAGGTGTGGTCCATGACACGTGCCATGTGGGCCACACACTAACACGTGTCAGGTGGGCCCACACTGACACGTGTCAGGTGGGCTCCCATATGCCACGTGTTAGGTGGGCCCCACACTGCCACGTGTCATGTGGCCCACATTGCCAGTTGTCGGGGGGCCCACACTGCCATGTGTCAGGTGGGCCCCACATTGCCACGTGTCATGTGGGCCCACACTGCCACGTGGTACACCTGCAACGTGGACACCTGCCACATCACCTGTCCCCACCTGCCACGTGTACTCTGTCTATTTTGGCTAAGCTATTGTAACACCTTCCTAGTGTTGCATTTGTTTGATTTAGTGTTACTCTATGGGCCTAAGGTAATACTTTTCTTAGTGTTACAATTGAGAACAAAAGCGTTACGTTAGAGAGCAGATGCAACATTAGCGGATGAAATGGTGAAAAAGTATTACCTTAGGCCTATTGTAACAATTTTCGTGCCTAATGTAATACTAGAAGTGCGTTGCGTCTGGGCATCTATGGCGTAGTGATATGGGGTATGGTCACAATTTTTTTTGGTTTGTAAATGAACACTAAGTTAGCATAGAGCGACTCAACTTTGATTTTTACCCAATCATATCAAAAGCAATGGAATGCACACATTATAACCTACTACAACTATCATTCCCATTTTATTTTTAAATTTTAATAAGAATTCAACACTAACCGGATAACAACTATTACAATAATGAGAAGACACTTTAATACAGGGCTTGGTAATGAGAAGACACAAGATTTATTTAGATTTACTCTTAATTATTAATTTCACCACACCCCCCAGCTCACTCACACATACATAAAGATAACAGATTTTACTTGTATTTCCGAGATGGTTTCTCTTCTTGTTGTGAGAAGCAGCAGGTTGAGAAGGTGGAGAAGAAACCATAACAAGACTAGATCCTTCTCCTTAGTAATTTTGTTGTTGATTCTGCTTTAGCCATGAAACCATAACGGTACTAGCTAGCTCTTACTCCCAGAGAATGTTGTTGTTGATTTTGCTTGTTCTTAAGCTCCTCAGGAGTTTAAGTGGGGGAGTTTGTAACACCCTAGTCCCACATCGAGGAGATTTGGGACTTCTGTTCAGTTTATAAGGCAAAGTACTACTACTAAATGCACCAACAAATCATGATCTTTTGGGGGCCTGTGGTGGGCTTGTGGATTACCCAAGTTGGCGGCATTTGGGCTAGTTTGCTTTGACTTATTTCGGATTCAGAATTGGGACTTGACCCGATTCTTGAAAAAAGGCCCACCGGTACGATTTCATTAGCCCGTATGGCTTTCTTAAGAACCCATCTGGCACTTCTTATTGACTACCTTTCCATGTCGCGTCTCCTTGCACTCCACGACCGTAACGTCCTCATCCCCTAAACTGACTCCAGCAAATATCGAACGTGGACAGTGCAAGAGACCACCATATGCATCCCATACTGCACATGATGATCTCTCCCACTTTTTTAAATACACCCGACTAGCAGCCAGGCCACAAACTCTTTGACTCTCTAGAGCATCTAATCGAACACCTCCGCTACCTTAGCAACGGCTTGGTCAACAACATCATCAATATCCTCCTGTAACCCGACTTCCTCCGCGACATCATACGCCTCACAGCCCCCTAGCTTATCTTGCAGCCGCCGTCGCTTCATGCCACTGCCTGAAGTAGCTTTCTTTACTGCATCACAACCACCCATAACTCGAACGTACACCAGCAGTGGATTCACCACCACGGCTTCACCGTTGCCCACAAAACTGATTGGGCCTGAATGGAGCCACCAAGGCTCCGCCTCTTCCTTCTTATGCCTCAAGGATGGGAGGGAAGGCGGTTAAGCCTTGATCCCCCCTCCCTGATGCTCTGATACCAAGTGTAGAGTATAAACCTACTACTGTAAGATATAAAAACTGAGTCAGTGTGTTTTGGAAGAATGAAAATGTTTCTTCTTTTCCTTGTTACTAAAACGATTACATGCAGGAATATAAATATACACTGCACACCAACGTGGTGGCAAGAAAATAGGAGAAACAAAAGCAACTACCTAGACTCAAACAAAACAGCTAACTCTCCCACCACTACGTCCTATAAATTCTGAACTTCTACTCACCACAAGACTTATTCCCTACTGAATGCATGACCTAGTCATACACGTACAAGCTGATTTTAAAACAAAATAAAATAAAACTTTAAAACAATAAAACATTATCTAAATAAATAAGTAAACATATGAATATAGAATTAAACTCCAACAAAAATAACACTTTATAACATCAATCAGCACAATCAAACATAAAGAATGACAAAACAAAGAATTATAAGAACACTTCTTTATGGAAAAAATTAGTGGATAACCATATACCTCGTTGTATCATGATAGAGTAGTCCATATGACTTTTGCAAACACTACGTGATTTGAATGATTAGCCTCGCTACAAACATTCAGATGATAAAGATGAATCGCTTTGTGTTGGGTAGGGAGATATGAATTATGAGTTCTACTTTGGCTAGGGTTAAACTTTGGCCTAGTAGAATGATTTACGTATATATATAACCTAAAATATATATATCGTGATTGGGCCGGTTGATAACTAGATTGGGCTAGCAGGTGTAGTAATTAGATACTCCCTCTGTCTCTAAATGATGTTCCCGTTTGGAATGTCGGTCCTGTTCATAACAAGAGACAAATTACTAATTTACGTCTAATCTATAAATCCAAATATAGTCATGAGTGATCTTGTTGAATTCGTATTTATGAGTATTTTAATACAGTGAAGTTTTTATATTTAATACTAATAAAAAATTGAAGATATTAACGATCAAAAATGTACATTGGCAAACGTGTCCAACTCAAATGGGAAAAGTATTTAGAGACGGAGGGAGTAGTTATTTTGGGCTTCTTTTATGAATTGAAAAATAGTCATGAAGATATAATTTTTGGCTGCAAACATTTGAAACAAAAATTTGAGGTGGCCATGGTGGAGAATGACACACGGGAAAAAAACTCAAATTATGTAAACATACAAAAAATGTGATTGGAACTTTAAATTTTTGAGAATATTTAAATAAAAGGATATTTACCAAGAATACTAGATTTAAAGTTTCTTTTTGCAAAAATACCACCTTCCTTAATAAATTGCAATTTTACCAAAACAAAGTTTCAAATTGCAAAAATACTAGGCCCCTCCTCCCTCAACTTTCTCTCTCCTCCCCCCTGATCAGACGCCGTCGATTTGTAAAACAAAGTTTCTTTTTTTTTTTTTTTTAAAGATGGGGGCTATTTGGGTGGATTTTTGTTTGCAACCACATTCAATCAAATTCAACTAAATGCAACCAAATGCAACTTTTTTTTAAAAAGGTGGGGTGATTTTGGTGGATTTGGGTTGCAAGGCCCCGCCAGGGGCAATATTCAACTAAATGATTTTGAGTTCCAAGGCCCCGCCAGGAGCAATATTCAACCAAATCAACTATTTTCAACTGTTTTCAAATATTTTCAACTAGTTGCAACCATTTTCAACTACTTTCAACTAGTTACAACTAGTTTCAACTACATATTATTGGTTTGAGTGATTTTGGGTTCCAAGGCCCCGCCAGGGGCAATATTCAACCAAATCAACTATTTTCAACTGTTTTCAACTAGTTGCAACTATTTTCAACTACTTTCAACTAGTTACAACTAGTTGCAACTATTTTCAACTACTTTCAACTAGTTACAACTAGTTGCAACTACATATTATTGGTTTGGGTGATTTTGGTGGAGTTGGGTTGCAAGGCCCCGCAGGGGCATATTCAACTGAATGCAACTGAAATCAGAAATTAAGTTGTTGATTTCAAGTTCCATTTGCCAGTTGTCATTTTCGACCTCATTTTTGAACTCTATTATATATATTATATATATAATAGAGTTCAAAAATGAGGTCGAAAATGACAACTGGCAAATGGAACTTGAAATCAGAAATTTAGTTGCATTCAGTTGCAATTAGTTGCAAATTTAGTTGAATATGCCCCTGCGGGGCCAGCAGTAAACCCAAATCCACCAAAATAGCCACCACGTTTAAAAAAAAAAAGTACATAAGTCGGCTGCGTATGTTGATGGGGGAGGAGAGAGAAATTGAGGAAAGGGGGAGGGGGAGAATTAGGGTTAGTATTTTTGCAATTTGAAACTTAGTTTAGTAAAATTGCAAATAGTCTTTCTTAACAAAAGTAAATGTGCAAAAATTTACTTTTTCCTATTTATTTTTCAAAAGAGCCCTAAATAAAATTGTTGAGAAATTTTTGTTAAAAAAATCAATTAAATATTGTCTAAGTATAAAAAAATAACGAAAATAGAAAAAAAAATTGTCAACCACGGTTAAATTGGATATTATAAGACGTGAAGATCTAGTTAAAAGTACCATATTGAAAATATTGAGTTACTATAGTAAATTATTTTAAATATTTCATCACACGTTAATAATGTATTGAAATCTAATATTTTTTAATCCTTAAAGTATGATTTTAAAATTAAAATATTAACAATATTTAGTGAAATGTTAAGGTTTCAATACTTGACAAAATATATACACCTATAGTAAAATCATATATAATTCTATATAATAATATACAGTTAAACCTCGATAAACGAATAAGCTCGGGACCGGAAAATTTTATTCATTAATTGAGATTATTCATTTATCGAGGTCAAAAATACACTATCTCTATTATGTCGGGACCGGAAAAAATTATTCATTTGATGAGGTTATTGGTTTATCTAATATTCATTTATCGAGATTCTACTGTACTACAAGAAATTTAACTTGAATTCTACTCATTAATAAAATAATTTGTGTAATTCATGTATTGTGAAATTCATATTGTAATTAAAAGAGTATATATTTATAAGTGTTTTTATAATTTTAATATAAGTTTGTTGTATTCTATGAATAATCGAATTTAATTAATTAGAGCTTAATGTTTAATGACGAGAAATAAAGGATTCCTAAATTCTCAAGAAATTAAGGTTATTTAGACGTAAAGGAAATTTGAATTTATTGGACATGCAAAAATAACCAATTTATCAACAACTCAGAAGTCGTCTAATATTAATATTCCAACTTACATTGAGAATGCAATTTGTTTCCCGAAATTAGTTTTATTTTTGTTGAAGCAAACTTGCCGTTGTTGCCCTTTTGCCAAGAGATTTAGAAATCACATGTTATGCTTGTTGCTGCTAAAAATAAGCAACTTAGCCTCTATCAGACGGTGTAAATTATTGATAGAGATATCGTAAGAGATAATTTGAAGGTTTTGTTCCAACCTTAAGTTGAGTGTACTCACCATGGATGAATTTGAGCTTACCTCATGCACCTGTAAACAGTCCTCAGTCCTTGTTAAAACATAAAAAAGTAGGTATACTTCCTATAATAGCATATTTCGTAGTTTGTTTCATAACTTCATGTATCAATCATCATACAATTCCAAAATATTTACTGAATACACATAAGCAACATGTGGCCTATACCTTTTGATGCATTTCTTTGACTAAACTATATTGTATCTTGAATGAGGTTTGGTCAATTTGTGCTCATGGGGAGACTTCTTTAATGGCCACTATGATCTAACATTTTGTGTTAAAAAAAATGATGTACTATTTTTCTATTGTGTTAAATTATGGAATTTTCCTTTTGTATGGTGGGTTTTAAAAAACTTAACTTCATTGGATTCACCCTCTGTTCCAATCTTTCTTCTTGATGCCGATGTAAATTTATTTGACCAACTATATATTAAAAAGTATTGCATGCTCTCCAATGAAAATTTGAAATTTACCTATGCAGTGTAACATCTAATCTAATGATAATTAAATTTTAAATCCTCAGCCCTAAGAAATCTTTCTCGTTGATGCCGATGTAAACTTATTTGACCAACTATTAAAAAGTATTATCATCTAATGATAATTAAATTTTTAATCCTCTGCGCTAAGAATTGAACAAGTTTTTCACTATATGGAAGACACAAGATTTATTTAGATTTACTCTTAATTATTAATTTCACCACACTCCCCAGCTCTCCCACACACACATACAAATAGCAGATTTTACTTGTATTTTCGGGATGGTTTCTCTTCCTTTTGTGAAAAGCAGCAGGTTGAGAAGGTGGAGAAGAAACCATAACAAGACTAGATCCTTCTCCTTGGTAATTTTGTTGTTGATTCTGCTTTAGCCACGAAACCATAACCGTACTAGCTAGCTCTTACTCCGCGAGGATGCTGTTGTTGATTTTGCTTGTTCTTAAGCTCCTCATAATTCTGACCAAAGAAAGTTTCAGAAGCCATTGTAGTAGATTTTTTTGATGGCTGAAAATGTAACCTGTTACATAACACACTAAGTTATTACCATTTGACTTATATCTATGTATATACGTCATATAGTTCTGCATAAGCCCTGGTTCAGAACTTTCTATGTTGAGTACTTTCTATGTTGAGTATATGTTCAGATCAGAAGACAACCCAATAATTCAAGATTACAAAGAATTAAATACTTTGCACAAATTTAATAAATTTAAAAGATTATTACCACTAAAATAGAGCATTACATGATAAATTCGTGGAGCATTTTCTTCATTATCTACCTGCAAATATTTCAAAAAAAGGGCTATAAGAATTTGGCCAAAACACGTTTAAAATATGAGCTATCAAGTATGTTTTAATAGTGTCTATTACGATTACTACTGATATATCAATTGAAAACAAGCCAAAAAGCAAAAATTAATATAAATTAAGATCTTCATTTGGATTTTACGCAAATTAGACTATATCTAAAGTATGTAAAGCTTCGCACAAATTTAAAATCTAAATATTTTTTTTAGAATTGAGATAGTACTATTATTTTTAGGATTGGAAATCAAAAGTAAGAATAGCTTATAAACCACATTAAACATGTAAAAATAACACTTTATAACATCAATCAAAAATAAAGAATGACAAAACAAAGAATTATAAAAACACTTCTTTATTGAAAAAATTAGTGGATAACCATATACCTCGTTGTATCATGATAGAGTAGTCCATATGACTTTTGCAAACACTACGTGATTTGAATGATTAGCCTTGCTACAAACATTCAGATGATAAAGATGAATCGCTTTGTGTTGGGTAGGGAGATATGAATTATGAGTTCTACTGCGGCTAGGGTTAAACTATGGCCTAGTAGCTTACGTATATATATAACCTAAAATATATACATGGTAATTGGGCCGGTTGATAACTAGATTGGGCTATTAGGTGTAGGAATTACATAGTTATTTTGGGCTTCTTTTATGAATTGAAAAATAGTCATGAAGATATAATTTTTGGCTGCAAACATTTGAAACAAAAATTTGAGGTGGCCATGGTGCAGAATGACACACGGGAAAAAAACTAAAATTATGTAAATATACAAAAAATGTGATTGGAACTTTAAATTTTTGAGAATATTTAAATAAAATTGTTGAGAATTTTTTGTTAAAAAAATGAATTAAATAGTGTCTAAGTATAGAAAAATACCGAAAATAGAAAAAAAAAATTGACAACCACGATTTAATTAGATATTATAAGACGTGAAGATCCAGTTAAAAGTACAATATTGAAAATATTGAGTTACTATAGTAAATTATTTTAAATATTTCTTCACATGTTAATAACGTATTGAAATCTAATATTTTTTAATCCTTAAAGTATGATTTTCAAATTAAAATAATAACAATATTTAGTGAAATGTTAAGGTTTCAATACTTGACAAAATATATACACCTATAGTAAAATCATATATAATTCTATATAATAATATACTACAAGAAATTTAACTTGAATTCTACTCATTAATAAAATAATTTGTGTAATTCGTGTTATATGAAATTCATATTGTAATTAATAGTATATATTTATAAGTGTTTTGTATAATTTTAATATATATTTGTTGTATTCTATGAATAATCGAATTTAATTAATTAGAGCTTAATGTTTAATGACGAGAAATAAAGGATTCCTAAATTCCCAAGAAATTAAGGTTATTTAGACATAAAGGAAATTTGAATTTATTGGACATGCAAAAATAACCAATTTATCAACAACTCAGAAGTGGTCTAATATTAATATTCCAACTCACATTGACAATGCAATTTGTTTCCCGAAATTAGTTTTATTTTTGTTGAAGCAGATACTTCAACATGCCGGCCCTTTTGCGAAGAGATTTAGAAATCACATGTTATGCTTGTTGCTGCTAAAAATAAGCAACTTAGCCTCCACGGAGTAAATTATTGATAGAGATACCATAAGAGATAATTTGAAGGTTGTGTTCCAGCCTTAAGTTGTGTACTCACCATGGATGAATTTGAGCTTACCTCATGCACCTGCAAACAGTGCTCAGTCCTTGTTAAAACTTAGAAAATTAGGTATACTTCCTATAATAGCATATTTCGTAGTTTGTTTCATAACTTCATGTATCAATCATCATACAATTCCAAAATATTTACTGAATACACATAAGCAACATGTGGCCTATACCTTTTGATGCATTTCTCTGACTAAACTATATTGTATTTATTGAATGAGGTTTGGTCAATTTGTGCTCATGGGGAGACTTCTTTAATGGCCACTATGGCCTAACATTTTGTGTTAAAAAAAATAATGTACTATTTTTATATTGTGTTAAATTATGGAATTTTCCTTTTGTATGGTGGGTTTTAAAAAACTTAACTTCATTGGATTCGCCCTCTGTTCCAATCTTTCTTGTTGATGCCGATGTAAATTTATTTGACCAACTATATATTAAAAAGTATTGCATGCGCTCCAATGAAAATTTGAAATTTACCTATGCAATGTAACATCTAATCTAATGATAATTAAATTTTTAATCCTCGGCACTAAGAAATCTTTCTCGTTGATGCCGATGTAAACTTATTTGACCAACTATTAAAAAGTATTGCATGCTCTCCAGTGAAAATTTGAAATTTACATATGCAGTGTATCATCTAATGATAATTAAATTTATAATCCTCAGCGCTAAGAATTGAACAAGTTTTTCGCTATACCTTTGAACAGGATTACAACTATTACATGCACGGCTTGGTAACGAGAAGACACTAATTCACGGCTTGGTAATGGAAGACACAAGATTTATTTAGATTTACTCTTAATTATTAATTTCACCACACTCCCCCAGCTCTCCCACACACACATACAGATAGCAAATTTTACTTGTATTTTCGGGATGGTTTCTCTTCCTTTTGTGAAAAGCAGCAGGTTGAGAAGGTGGAGAAGAAACCATAACAAGACCAGATCCTTCTCCTTGATAATTTTGTTGTTGATTCTGCTTTGGCCACGAAATCATAATCGTACTAGCTAGCTCTTACTCCGGGAGGATGCTGTTGTTGATTTTGCTTGTTCTTATGCTCCTCATAATTCTAACCAAAGAATGTTTGAGAAGCCATTGTAGTAGATTTTTTTGATGGCGGAAAATGTAACCTATTACATAACACACTAAGTTATTACCATTTGACTTATATCTATGTATATACGTCATATAGTTTTGCATAAGCCCTGGTTCAGAACTTTCTATGTTGAGTATATGTTCAGATCAGAAGATAACCCAATAATTTAAGATTACAAATAATTTAATACTTTGCATAAATTTAATAAATTTAAAAGATTATTACGACTAAAATAGAGCATTACATGATAAATTCGTGGAGCATTTTCTTCATTGTCTACCAGCAAATATTTAAAAAAAAAGGGATATAAGAATTTGGCCAAAACACGTTTAAAATATGAGCTATCAATATATCAATTGAAAACAAGCCAAAAAGCAAAAATTAATATAAATTAAGATCTTCATTTGGTTTTTACGCAAATTAGACTAAAATCTAAAGTATGTAAAGCTTCGCACAAATTTAAAATCTAAATATTTTTTTTAGAATTGAGATAGTACAATTATTTTTAGGATTGGAAATCAAAAGAAGTAAGAATAACTTATAAACCACATTAAACATGTAAAAATAACAATTTATAACATCAATCAGCACAATTAAACATAAAGAATGACAAAACAAAGAATTATAAAAACACTTCTTTATTGAAAAAATTAGTGGATAACCATATACCTCGTTGTATCATGATAGAGTAGTCCATATGACTTTTGCAAACACTACGTGATTTGAATGATTAGCCTTGCTACAAACATTCAGATGATAAAGATGAATCGCTTTGTGTTGGGTAGGGAGATATGAATTATGAGTTCTACTGCGGCTAGGGTTAAACTATGGCCTAGTAGCTTACGTATATATATAACCTAAAATATATACATGGTAATTGGGCCGGTTGATAACTAGATTGGGCTATCAGGTGTAGTAATTACATAGTTATTTTGGGCTTCTTTTATGAATTGAAAAATAGTCATGAAGATATAATTTTTGGCTGCAAACATTTGAAACAAAAATTTGAGGTGGCCATTGTTGTTTTTAAACTAACACACGCACACAATATTTATAAGTCTGTTTTATGTGAACACAATAGACGAGCAAACGTTGTTGGATTAATCTAAACTAATGGGCTTTACTTAACTTAGGTTGATGGGCCTTACTGTTGGGTTTATTTAAACGTTTATTATGTTTTGGTTACTTAGGAAATAAATCATTGTTATTAATTATAATAGATAACAGTGAAGAATTAGTCAGGAGCGTAGTTGAGAAAAATTAGGAAAGGAGTGGAGCTGTTTGTGTAGTTGATTTAGTCTAAGCACGTTGCTTGTTTCTCTCCAGTTTTAGTGCTACCACTTTGGGTGTGCAGTAGTATTTATACATGTATTTGTTTTCAGAGTTTGAGTGAGAGAAAAAGATTTCCTTCACTACACTTATAGATATAGGTGTTTTTAGTTTGTTTTTACTACACTTGGTATCAGAGCTCACATGATCTAGGGCTTGTGAGTTGATATTTTATATATACACCTATATATATATATATATATATTAAGTATTTATTTGTCATATTCAATGGCATCAAACAATTTCTCCATCTCTATTCCAATGTTCAAAGGTGATAACTATCATTCATGGGCCATCAAAATGAAAGCATACATGAAGGCTCTTAGTTTATGGGACGTGATTGAGAGTGACACTGAGGTTAGTCCTCTTCCAGGAAATCCAACACCAGCCCAAATCAAGAAACATGAAGAAGAAATGGCACGAAAGCCAAAGGCACTTTCATGTATCCATTCAGCGGTGTCTGAAGAAATTTTCACAACAATTATGGGTTGTGAGTCTCCTAAAGAAGCATGGGAAAAAATCAAAGAGGAGTTCGAAGGCAACCAACAAACTAAACTTATGAAAATTCTCAACCTCAAAAGGGAGTTTGAGATGATGGGGATGAAAAGTAACGAAGGTGTCAAAGAATATGGGAGTAGGTTGATGTCTATTGTCAATCAAATCAAACTTCTTGGTGGTGATTTCTCAAGTCAAAGAGTTGTGGACAAACTTTTAGTGACTCTTCCCGAGAGGTATGAAACTAAAATTTCCTCACTTGAAGATACTAAAGATCTCTCAACATTAACTGTTTCAGAATTGATCAATTCACTTCACGCCGTGGATCAAAGGAGGATCATGAGAAAGGAAGAAAATGGAGGAAAAATTGAGGGACTCCTATTAGCTAAAGCCTCATCCTCGAAAGGCAAAGTTCAATGCAACCATTGTCATAAGATGGGTCATGAGGAAAAGGACTGCTGGCACAAAGGGAAGTCACAATGTTTCCGCTGCAAAAGATATGGGCATCTGGCAAAGAATTGTAGAACCCAGATGGATGAAGAAGACATGGCACATTTGATCGAGGGAGAACCACTCCTGTAGAGTTGTGGGTGAGAAGTGCACCCTGGAGAGAAGTGCTCCAAAATTGTGTTTTTGATGAGAAGTGCATCAACAAATAAAATCATGTGTAAGTTGGTGAGAAGTGCATCAACATGGAGGTGGTGAGAAGTGCATCACAGATGAAGAGAAGTGCTTCATAAAGTTTAGATTAAGGGAGTGAATGTTGGATTAATCTAAACTAATGGGCTTTACTTAACTTAGGTTGATGGGCCTTACTGTTGGGTTTATTTAAACGTTTATTATGTTTTGGTTACTTAGGAAATAAATCATTGTTATTAATTATAATAGATAACAGTGAAGAATTAGTCAGGAGCGTAGTTGAGAAAAATTAGGAAAGGAGTGGAGCTGTTTGTGTAGTTGATTTAGTCTAAGCACGTTGCTTGTTTCTCTCCAGTTTTAGTGCTACCACTTTGGGTGTGCAGTAGTATTTATACATGTATTTGTTTTCAGAGTTTGAGTGAGAGAAAAAGATTTCCTTCACTACACTTATAGATATAGGTGTTTTTAGTTTGTTTTTACTACAAACGTATTGGTATATTACCTGTGATGATAAAAAACTGAATACAGGAAAACTATTTAAAGACAAAAACTAGCTAGAAATAAGCAACGTTCTCCTACTATATCTCTACTGAACTCCTACTTCTACTCCATCACTCCATATGACCTGATTAGCAGCTACTTTCTAGGCATGCAACAACAGTCACAACAATGCAGAGATAAAACAAACGTTATACAAATAAATAACTAAACAAAACAAATAATTAATAACGACTAAATTTAAGATTATTCCAACAATCACCCCCATAATCTTAAATTTATGAAGCATTTTTTTTCATATTGTGATGCACTTCTCACCACCATCTTGTGATCTCTTCATATTGTGATGCACTTCTCACCACCATCTTGTGATGCACTTCTCACCACTAACAATATTGATGCACTTCTCATCAAAAACACATTTTGGAGCACTTCTCTCCATGGTGCACTTCTCACCCACAATAATACTAAAATTATAGGCCCGTGTGACCTATTCGACCGTCTCTTTCATACCTCTTGTTACCCTTTTTCTTTGCCTCTTCCTTTGAAGCATATCTCCTGTCAAGCACTCAATACTACTCGATTAAACCAAGAAACGCAGCAGCCCCATCTCCTGTTCTTCAACAACCACATGTCGTCGCCTCGTTCGGGAGCTTTCCTGCTCCGCTTGATGTTGCTTTCCTCCTGCCATCTGCAGCTTCTTCTTATGCCTCAAGGATCGGAGGGAAGGCTGTTAAGCCTTGAACCTCCCCTTGGAGCTGTGATACCACTGTTGTTTTTAAACTAACACACGCACACAATATTTATAAGTCTGTTTTATGTGAACACAAGAGACGAGCAAACGTATTGGTATATTACCTGTGATGATAAAAAACTGAATACAGGAAAACTATTTAAAGACAAAAAACTAGCTAGAAATAAGCAACGTTCTCCTACTATATCTCTACTGAACTCCTACTTCTACTCCATCAATCCATATGACCTGATTAGCAGCTACTTTCTAGGCATGCAACAACAGTCACAACAATGCAGAGATAAAACAAACGTTATACAAATAAATAACTAAACAAAACAAATAATTAATAATGACTAAATTTAAGATTTTTCCAACAGCCATGGTGCAGAATGACACCGGAAAAAAACTAAAATTATGTAAATATACAAAAAATGTGATTGGAACTTTAAATTTTTGAGAATATTTAAATAAAATTGTTGAGAATTTTTAGTTAAAAAAATGAATTAAATAGTGTCTAAGTATAGAAAAATACCGAAAATAGAAAAAAAAATTGACAACCACGATTTAATTAGATATTATAAGACGTGAAGATCCAGTTAAAAGTACAATATTGAAAATATTGAGTTACTATAGTAAATTATTTTAAATATTTCATCACATGTTAATAACGTATTGAAATCTAATATTTTTTAATCCTTAAAGTTTGATTTTCAAATTAAAATAATAACAATATTTAGTGAAATGTTAAGGTTTCAATACTTGACAAAATATATACACTTGTAGTAAAATCATGTATAATTCTATATAATAATATACTACAAGAAATTTAACTTGAATTCTACTCATTAATAAAATAATTTGTGTAATTCATGTTATATGAAATTCATATTGTAATTAATAGAGTATATATTTATAAGTGTTTTGTATAATTTTAATATATATTTGTTGTATTCTATGAATAATCGAATTTAATTAATTAGAGCTTAATGTTTAATGACGAGAAATAAAGGATTCCTAAATTCCCAAGAAATTAAGGTTATTTAGACATAAAGGAAATTTGAATTTATTGGACATGCAAAAATAACCAATTTATCAACAACTAAGAAGTGGTCTAATATTAATATTCCAACTCACATTGACAATGCAATTTGTTTCCCGAAATTAGTTTTATTTTTGTTGAAGCAGATACTTCAACATGCCGGCCCTTTTGCGAAGAGATTTAGAAATCACATGTTATGCTTGTTGCTGCTAAAAATAAGCAACTTAGCCTCCACGGTGTAAATTATTGATAGAGATACCATAAGAGATAATTTGAAGGTTGTGTTCCAGCCTTAAGTTGTGTACTCACCATGGATGAATTTGAGCTTACCTCATGCACCTGCAAACAGTGCTCAGTCCTTGTTAAAACTTAAAAAATTAGGTATACTTCCTCTAATAGCATATTTCGTACTTTGTTTCATAACTTCATGTATCAATCATCATACAATTCCAAAATATTTACTGAATACACATAAGCAACATGTGGCCTATACCTTTTGATGCATTTCTCTGACTAAACTATATTGTATTTATTGAATGAGGTTTGGTCAATATGTGCTCATGGGGAGACTTCTTTAATGGCCACTATGGCCTAACATTTTGTGTTAAAAAAAATAATGTACTATTTTTCTATTGTGTTAAATTATGGAATTTTCCTTTTGTATGGTGGGTTTTAAAAAACTTAACTTCATTGGATTCGCCCTCTGTTCCAATCTTTCTTGTTGATGCCGATGTAAATTTATTTGACCAACTATATATTAAAAAGTATTGCATGCGCTCCAATGAAAATTTGAAATTTACCTATGCAATGTAACATCTAATCTAATGATAATTAAATTTTTAATCCTCGGCACTAAGAAATCTTTCTCGTTGATGCCGATGTAAACTTATTTGACCAACTATTAAAAAGTATTGCATGCTCTCCAGTGAAAATTTGAAATTTACATATGCAGTGTATCATCTAATGATAATTAAATTTATAATCCTCAGCGCTAAGAATTGAACAAGTTTTTCGCTATACCTTTGAACAGGATTACAACTATTACATGCACGGCTTGGTAACAAGAAGACACTAATTCACGGCATGGTAATGGAAGACACAAGATTTATTTAGATTTACTTTTAATAATTAATTTCACCACACTCCCCCAGCTCTCCCACACACACATACAGATAGCAAATTTTACTTGTATTTTCGGGATGGTTTCTCTTCCTTTTGTGAAAAGCAGCAGGTTGAGAAGGTGGAGAAGAAACCATAACAAGACCAGATCCTTCTCCTTGATAATTTTGTTGTTGATTCTGCTTTGGCCACGAAACCATAACCGTACTAGCTAAATCTTACTCCGGGAGGATGCTGTTGTTGATTTTGCTTGTTCTTAACCTCCTCATAATTCTGACCAAAGAATGTTTCAGAAGCCATTGTAGTAGATTTTTTTGATGGCTGAAAATGTAACCTATTACATAACACACTAAGTTATTACCATTTGACTTATATCTATGTATATACGTCATATTGTTTTGAATAAGCCCTGGTTCAGAACTTTCTATGTTGAGTATATGTTCAGATCAGAAGATAACCCAATAATTTAAGATTACAAATAATTTAATACTTTGCATAAATTTAATAAATTTAAAAGATTATTACCACTAAAATAGAGCATTACATGATAAATTCGTGGAGCATTTTCTTCATTGTCTACCTGCAAATATTTCAAAAAAAAGGGATATAAGAATTTGGCCAAAACACGTTTAAAATATGAGCTATCAATATATCAATTGAAAACAAGCCAAAAAGCAAAAATTAAAATAAATTAAGATCTTCATTTGGTTTTTACGCAAATTAGACTAAAATCTAAAGTATGTAAAGCTTCGCACAAATTTAAAATCTAAATATTTTTTTTAGAATTGAGATAGTACAATTATTTTTAGGATTGGAAATCAAAAGAAGTAAGAATAACTTATAAACCACATTAAACATGTAAAAATAACATTTTATAACATCAATCAGCACAATTAAACATAAATAATGACAAACAAAGAATTATAAAAACACTTCTTTATTGAAAAAATTAGTGGATAACCATATACCTCGTTGTATCATTATAGAGTAGTCCATATGACTTTTGCAAACACTACGTGATTTGAATGATTAGCCTTGCTACAAACATTCAGATGATAAAGATGAATCGCTTTGTGTTGGGTAGGGAGATATGAATTATGAGTTCTACTGCGGCTAGGGTTAAACTATGGCCTAGTAGCTTACATATATATATAACCTAAAATATATACATGGTAATTGGGCCGGTTGATAACTAGATTGGGCTATCAGGTGTAGTAATTACATAGTTATTTTGGGCTTCTTTTATGAATTGAAAAATAGTCATGAAGATATAAGTTTTGGCTGCAAACATTTGAAACAAAAATTTGAGGTGGCCATGGTGCAGAATGACACACGGGAAAAAAACTAAAATTATGTAAATATACGAAAAATGTGATTGGAACTTTAAATTTTTGAGAATATTTAAATAAAATTGTTGAGAATTTTTTGTTAAAAAAATGAATTAAATAGTGTCTAAGTATAGAAAAATACCGAAAATAGAAAAAAAAAATTGACAACCACGATTTAATTAGATATTATAAGACGTGAAGATCCAGTTAAAAGTACAATATTGAAAATATTGAGTTACTATAGTAAATTATTTTAAATATTTCATCACATGTTAATAACGTATTGAAATCTAATATTTTTTAATCTTTAAAGTATGATTTTCAAATTAAAATAATAACAATATTTAGTGAAATGTTAAGGTTTCAATACTTGACAAAATATATACACCTGTAGTAAAATCATATATAATTCTATATAATAATATACTACAAGAAATTTAACTTGAATTCTACTCATTAATAAAATAATTAGTGTAATTCATGTTATATGAAATTCATATTGTAATTAATAGAGTATATATTTATAAGTGTTTTGTATAATTTTAATATATATTTGTTGTATTCTATGAATAATCAAATTTAATTAATTAGAGCTTGATGTTTAATGACGAGAAATAAAGGATTCCTAAATTCCCAAGAAATTAAGGTTATTTAGACATAAAGGAAATTTGAATTTATTGGACATGCAAAAATAACCAATTTATCAACAACTCAGAAGTGGTCTAATATTAATATTCCAACTCACATTGACAATGCAATTTGTTTCCCGAAATTAGTTTTATTTTTGTTGAAGCAGATACTTCAACATGCCGGTGTTGCCCTTTTGCGAAAAGATTTAGAAATCACATGTTATGCTTGTTGCTGCTAAAAATAAGCAACTTAGCCTCCATCAGACGGTGTAAATTATTGATAGAGATACCATAAGAGATAATTTGAAGGTTGTGTTCCATCCTTAAGTTGTGTACTCACCATGGATGAATTTGAGCTTACCTCATGCACCTGCAAACAGTGCTCAGTCCTTGTTAAAACTTAAAAAATTATGTATACTTCCTATAATAGCATATTTCGTAGTTTGTTTCATAACTTCATGTATCAATCATCATGTGGTAAGCAACATGTGGCCTATACCTTTTGATGCATTTCTCTGACTAAACTATATTGTATTTATTGAATGAGGTTTGGTCAATTTGTGCTCATGGGGAGACTTCTTTAATGGCCACTATGGCCTAACATTTTGTGTTAAAAAAAATAATGTACTATTTTTATATTGTGTTAAATTATGGAATTTTCCTTTTGTATGGTGGGTTTTAAAAAACTTAACTTCATTGGATTCGCCCTCTGTTCCAATCTTTCTTGTTGATGCCGATGTAAATTTATTTGACCAACTATATATTAAAAAGTATTGCATGCGCTCCAATGAAAATTTGAAATTTACCTATGCAATGTAACATCTAATCTAATGATAATTAAATTTTTAATCCTCGGCACTAAGAAATCTTTGTCGTTGATGCCGATGTAAACTTATTTGACCAACTATTAAAAAGTATTGCATGCTCTCCAGTGAAAATTTGAAATTTACATATGCAGTGTATCATCTAATGATAATTAAATTTATAATCCTCAGCGCTAAGAATTGAACAAGTTTTTCGCTATACCTTTGAACAGGATTACAACTATTACATGCACGGCTTGGTAACGAGAAGACACTAATTCACGGCTTGGTAATGGAAGACACAAGATTTATTTAGATTTACTCTTAATTATTAATTTCACCACACTCCCCCAGCTCTCCCACACACACATACAGATAGCAAATTTTACATGTATTTTCGGGATGGTTTCTCTTCCTTTTGTGAAAAGCAGCAGGTTGAGAAGGTGGAGAAGAAACCATAACAAGACCAGATCCTTCTCCTTGATAATTTTGTTGTTGATTCTGCTTTGGCCACGAAATCATAATCGTACTAGCTAGCTCTTACTCCGGGAGGATGCTGTTGTTGATTTTGCTTGTTCTTATGCTCCTCATAATTCTAACCAAAGAATGTTTGAGAAGCCATTGTAGTAGATTTTTTTGATGGCGGAAAATGTAACCTATTACATAACACACTAAGTTATTACCATTTGACTTATATCTATGTATATACGTCATATAGTTTTGCATAAGCCCTGGTTCAGAACTTTCTATGTTGAGTATATGTTCAGATCAGAAGATAACCCAATAATTTAAGATTACAAATAATTTAATACTTTGCATAAATTTAATAAATTTAAAAGATTATTACGACTAAAATAGAGCATTACATGATAAATTCGTGGAGCATTTTCTTCATTGTCTACCAGCAAATATTTCAAAAAAAAGGGATATAAGAATTTGGCCAAAACACGTTTAAAATATGAGCTATCAATATATCAATTGAAAACAAGCCAAAAAGCAAAAATTAATATAAATTAAGATCTTCATTTGGTTTTTACGCAAATTAGACTAAAATCTAAAGTATGTAAAGCTTCGCACAAATTTAAAATCTAAATATTTTTTTTAGAATTGAGATAGTACAATTATTTTTAGGATTGGAAATCAAAAGAAGTAAGAATAACTTATAAACCACATTAAACATGTAAAAATAACATTTTATAACATCAATCAGCACAATTAAACATAAAGAATGACAAAACAAAGAATTATAAAAACACTTCTTTATTGAAAAAATTAGTGGATAACCATATACCTCGTTGTATCATGATAGAGTAGTCCATATGACTTTTGCAAACACTACGTGATTTGAATGATTAGCCTTGCTACAAACATTCAGATGATAAAGATGAATCGCTTTGTGTTGGGTAGGGAGATATGAATTATGAGTTCTACTGCGGCTAGGGTTAAACTATGGCCTAGTAGCTTACGTATATATATAACCTAAAATATATACATGGTAATTGGGCCGGTTGATAACTAGATTGGGCTATCAGGTGTAGTAATTACATAGTTATTTTGGGCTTCTTTTATGAATTGAAAAATAGTCATGAAGATATAATTTTTGGCTGCAAACATTTGAAACAAAAATTTGAGGTGGCCATTGTTGTTTTTAAACTAACACACGCACACAATATTTATAAGTCTGTTTTATGTGAACACAATAGACGAGCAAACGTATTGGTATATTACCTGTGATGATAAAAAACTGAATACAGGAAAACTATTTAAAGACAAAAACTAGCTAGAAATAAGCAACGTTCTCCTACTATATCTCTACTGAACTCCTACTTCTACTCCATCACTCCATATGACCTGATTAGCAGCTACTTTCTAGGCATGCAACAACAGTCACAACAATGCAGAGATAAAACAAACGTTATACAAATAAATAACTAAACAAAACAAATAATTAATAACGACTAAATTTAAGATTATTCCAACAATCACCCCCATAATCTTAAATTTATGAAGCATTTTTTTTCATATTGTGATGCACTTCTCACCACCATCTTGTGATCTCTTCATATTGTGATGCACTTCTCACCACCATCTTGTGATGCACTTCTCACCACTAACAATATTGATGCACTTCTCATCAAAAACACATTTTGGAGCACTTCTCTCCATGGTGCACTTCTCACCCACAATAATACTAAAATTATAGGCCCGTGTGACCTATTCGACCGTCTCTTTCATACCTCTTGTTACCCTTTTTTCTTTGCCTCTTCCTTTGAAGCATATCTCCTGTCAAGCACTCAATACTACTCGATTAAACCAAGAAACGCAGCAGCCCCATCTCCTGTTCTTCAACAACCACATGTCGTCGCCTCGTTCGGGAGCTTTCCTGCTCCGCTTGATGTTGCTTTCCTCCTGCCATCTGCAGCTTCTTCTTATGCCTCAAGGATCGGAGGGAAGGCTGTTAAGCCTTGAACCTCCCCTTGGAGCTGTGATACCACTGTTGTTTTTAAACTAACACACGCACACAATATTTATAAGTCTGTTTTATGTGAACACAAGAGACGAGCAAACGTATTGGTATATTACCTGTGATGATAAAAAACTGAATACAGGAAAACTATTTAAAGACAAAAAACTAGCTAGAAATAAGCAACGTTCTCCTACTATATCTCTACTGAACTCCTACTTCTACTCCATCAATCCATATGACCTGATTAGCAGCTACTTTCTAGGCATGCAACAACAGTCACAACAATGCAGAGATAAAACAAACGTTATACAAATAAATAACTAAACAAAACAAATAATTAATAATGACTAAATTTAAGATTTTTCCAACAGCCATGGTGCAGAATGACACCGGAAAAAAACTAAAATTATGTAAATATACAAAAAATGTGATTGGAACTTTAAATTTTTGAGAATATTTAAATAAAATTGTTGAGAATTTTTTGTTAAAAAAATGAATTAAATAGTGTCTAAGTATAGAAAAATACCGAAAATAGAAAAAAAAATTGACAACCACGATTTAATTAGATATTATAAGACGTGAAGATCCAGTTAAAAGTACAATATTGAAAATATTGAGTTACTATAGTAAATTATTTTAAATATTTCATCACATGTTAATAACGTATTGAAATCTAATATTTTTTAATCCTTAAAGTTTGATTTTCAAATTAAAATAATAACAATATTTAGTGAAATGTTAAGGTTTCAATACTTGACAAAATATATACACTTGTAGTAAAATCATGTATAATTCTATATAATAATATACTACAAGAAATTTAACTTGAATTCTACTCATTAATAAAATAATTTGTGTAATTCATGTTATATGAAATTCATATTGTAATTAATAGAGTATATATTTATAAGTGTTTTGTATAATTTTAATATATATTTGTTGTATTCTATGAATAATCGAATTTAATTAATTAGAGCTTAATGTTTAATGACGAGAAATAAAGGATTCCTAAATTCCCAAGAAATTAAGGTTATTTAGACATAAAGGAAATTTGAATTTATTGGACATGCAAAAATAACCAATTTATCAACAACTAAGAAGTGGTCTAATATTAATATTCCAACTCACATTGACAATGCAATTTGTTTCCCGAAATTAGTTTTATTTTTGTTGAAGCAGATACTTCAACATGCCGGCCCTTTTGCGAAGAGATTTAGAAATCACATGTTATGCTTGTTGCTGCTAAAAATAAGCAACTTAGCCTCCACGGTGTAAATTATTGATAGAGATACCATAAGAGATAATTTGAAGGTTGTGTTCCAGCCTTAAGTTGTGTACTCACCATTGATGAATTTGAGCTTACCTCATGCACCTGCAAACAGTGCTCAGTCCTTGTTAAAACTTAAAAAATTAGGTATACTTCCTCTAATAGCATATTTCGTACTTTTTTTCATAACTTCATGTATCAATCATCATACAATTCCAAAATATTTACTGAATACACATAAGCAACATGTGGCCTATACCTTTTGATGCATTTCTCTGACTAAACTATATTGCATTTATTGAATGAGGTTTGGTCAATATGTGCTCATGGGGAGACTTCTTTAATGGCCACTATGGCCTAACATTTTGTGTTAAAAAAAATAATGTACTATTTTTCTATTGTGTTAAATTATGGAATTTTCCTTTTGTATGGTGGGTTTTAAAAAACTTAACTTCATTGGATTCGCCCTCTGTTCCAATCTTTCTTGTTGATGCCGATGTAAATTTATTTGACCAACTATATATTAAAAAGTATTGCATGCGCTCCAATGAAAATTTGAAATTTACCTATGCAATGTAACATCTAATCTAATGATAATTAAATTTTTAATCCTCGGCACTAAGAAATCTTTCTCGTTGATGCCGATGTAAACTTATTTGACCAACTATTAAAAAGTATTGCATGCTCTCCAGTGAAAATTTGAAATTTACATATGCAGTGTATCATCTAATGATAATTAAATTTATAATCCTCAGCGCTAAGAATTGAACAAGTTTTTCGCTATACCTTTGAACAGGATTACAACTATTACATGCACGGCTTGGTAACAAGAAGACACTAATTCACGGCATGGTAATGGAAGACACAAGATTTATTTAGATTTACTTTTAATTATTAATTTCACCACACTCCCCCAGCTCTCCCACACACACATACAGATAGCAAATTTTACTTGTATTTTCGGGATGGTTTCTCTTCCTTTTGTGAAAAGCAGCAGGTTGAGAAGGTGGAGAAGAAACCATAACAAGACCAGATCCTTCTCCTTGATAATTTTGTTGTTGATTCTGCTTTGGCCACGAAACCATAACCGTACTAGCTAGATCTTACTCCGGGAGGATGCTGTTGTTGATTTTGCTTGTTCTTAACCTCCTCATAATTCTGACCAAAGAATGTTTCAGAAGCCATTGTAGTAGATATCTTTGATGGCTGAAAATGTAACCTATTACATAACACACTAAGTTATTACCATTTGACTTATATCTATGTATATACGTCATATAGTTTTGCATAAGCCCTGGTTCAGAACTTTCTATGTTGAGTATATGTTCAGATCAGAAGATAACCCAATAATTTAAGATTACAAATAATTTAATACTTTGCATAAATTTAATAAATTTAAAAGATTATTACCACTAAAATAGAGCATTACATGATAAATTCGTGGAGCATTTTCTTCATTGTCTACCTGCAAATATTTCAAAAAAAAGGGATATAAGAATTTGGCCAAAACACGTTTAAAATATGAGCTATCAATATATCAATTGAAAACAAGCCAAAAAGCAAAAATTAAAATAAATTAAGATCTTCATTTGGTTTTTACGCAAATTAGACTAAAATCTAAAGTATGTAAAGCTTCGCACAAATTTAAAATCTAAATATTTTTTTTAGAATTGAGATAGTACAATTATTTTTAGGATTGGAAATCAAAAGAAGTAAGAATAACTTATAAACCACATTAAACATGTAAAAATAACATTTTATAACATCAATCAGCACAATTAAACATAAATAATGACAAAACAAAGAATTATAAAAACACTTCTTTATTGAAAAAATTAGTGGATAACCATATACCTCGTTGTATCATTATAGAGTAGTCCATATGGCTTTTGCAAACACTACGTGATTTGAATGATTAGCCTTGCTACAAACATTCAGATGATAAAGATGAATCGCTTTGTGTTGGGTAGGGAGATATGAATTATGAGTTCTACTGCGGCTAGGGTTAAACTATGGCCTAGTAGCTTACATATATATATAACCTAAAATATATACATGGTAATTGGGCCGGTTGATAACTAGATTGGGCTATCAGGTGTAGTAATTACATAGTTATTTTGGGCTTCTTTTATGAATTGAAAAATAGTCATGAAGATATAAGTTTTGGCTGCAAACATTTGAAACAAAAATTTGAGGTGGCCATGGTGCAGAATGACACACGGGAAAAAAACTAAAATTATGTAAATATACGAAAAATGTGATTGGAACTTTAAATTTTTGAGAATATTTAAATAAAATTGTTGAGAATTTTTTGTTAAAAAAATGAATTAAATAGTGTCTAAGTATAGAAAAATACCGAAAATAGAAAAAAAAAATTGACAACCACGATTTAATTAGATATTATAAGACGTGAAGATCCAGTTAAAAGTACAATATTGAAAATATTGAGTTACTATAGTAAATTATTTTAAATATTTCATCACATGTTAATAACGTATTGAAATCTAATATTTTTTAATCCTTAAAGTATGATTTTCAAATTAAAATAATAACAATATTTAGTGAAATGTTAAGGTTTCAATACTTGACAAAATATATACACCTGTAGTAAAATCATATATAATTCTATATAATAATATACTACAAGAAATTTAACTTGAATTCTACTCATTAATAAAATAATTAGTGTAATTCATGTTATATGAAATTCATATTGTAATTAATAGAGTATATATTTATAAGTGTTTTGTATAATTTTAATATATATTTGTTGTATTCTATGAATAATCAAATTTAATTAATTAGAGCTTGATGTTTAATGACGAGAAATAAAGGATTCCTAAATTCCCAAGAAATTAAGGTTATTTAGACATAAAGGAAATTTGAATTTATTGGACATGCAAAAATAACCAATTTATCAACAACTCAGAAGTGGTCTAATATTAATATTCCAACTCACATTGACAATGCAATTTGTTTCCCGAAATTAGTTTTATTTTTGTTGAAGCAGATACTTCAACATGCCGGTGTTGCCCTTTTGCGAAAAGATTTAGAAATCACATGTTATGCTTGTTGCTGCTAAAAATAAGCAACTTAGCCTCCATCAGACGGTGTAAATTATTGATAGAGATACCATAAGAGATAATTTGAAGGTTGTGTTCCATCCTTAAGTTGTGTACTCACCATGGATGAATTTGAGCTTACCTCATGCACCTGCAAACAGTGCTCAGTCCTTGTTAAAACTTAAAAAATTATGTATACTTCCTATAATAGCATATTTCGTAGTTTGTTTCATAACTTTATGTATCAATCATCATGTGGTAAGCAACATGTGGCCTATACCTTTTGATGCATTTATCTGACTAAACTATATTGTATTTATTGAATGAGGTTTGGTCAATTTGTGCTCATGGGGAGACTTCTTTAATGGCCACTATGGCCTAACATTTTGTGTTAAAAAAAATAATGTACTATTTTTATATTGTGTTAAATTATGGAATTTTCCTTTTGTATGGTGGGTTTTAAAAAACTTAACTTCATTGGATTCGCCCTCTGTTCCAATCTTTCTTGTTGATGCCGATGTAAATTTATTTGACCAACTATATATTAAAAAGTATTGCATGCGCTCCAATGAAAATTGAAATTTACCTATGCAGTGTAACATCTAATCTAATGATAATTAAATTTTTAATCCTCGGCACTAAGAAATCTTTCTCATTGATGCCGATGTAAACTTATTTGACCAACTATTAAAAAGTATTGCATGCTCTCCAGTGAAAATTTGAAATTTACATATGCAGTGTATCATCTAATGATAAATAAATTTATAATCCTCAGCGCTAAGAATTGAACAAGTTTTTCGCTATACCTTTGAACAGGATTACAACTATTACATGCACGGCTTGGTAACGAGAAGACACTAATTCACGGCTTGGTAATGGAAGACACAAGATTTATTTAGATTTACTCTTAATTATTAATTTCACCACACTCCCCCAGCTCTCCACACACACATACAGATAGCAAATTTTACTTGTATTTTCGGGATGGTTTCTCTTCCTTTTGTGAAAAGCAGCAGGTTGAGAAGGTGGAGAAGAAACCATAACAAGACCAGATCCTTCTCCTTGATAATTTTTTTGTTGATTCTGCTTTGGCAACGAAACCATAACCGTACTAGCTAGCTCTTACTCCGGGAGGATGCTGTTGTTGATTTTGCTTGTTCTTAAGCTCTGTAGAATATAAGAACTAATATAAGAAAAATAGAACAAGATTGAACAAAGATATGTACAAAAACTACATAATTAATTTTTCATTAAGGACTACATTGTTACTCTTGTTGTTTATACAGAATGAAAATGATTACATTAAATAGAAAATACTGCTAGCTAGAATTAAGCATTTTTACTCCTAATATCAAGCAACTCCCACAATTAAGTTACTGACTCAAAACTACCTCCTAAAATCTCTCAACATGATTGAGATGATTATTTGATGGACTTGTTTCCTGATTTTCCTCCACGTTTTCCTCCTATTAATCTGCAATTTTAGATTAATATTCCAACAATCTCCCCCTTAATCTAAAATTTACATCAACCCATTTGGTTTTAAACTTTGTGTACCCCTCTGGCACTTCACACGGGCAATTCACATTTGCTCGTATGGCACGTCGACACCTGTGCCCGTCTGGCACGTCGACTCCTACGCGCCCACTGGCACGACTTCCTGCGCGCCCACTGGCACGTTTCTGTTCCCGTCCGGCAATTCACACTTGCCCTGGACTTGGTGAGCACACATCACACTCTCCACCTTCCCTTCGGAAGGATCATCACAGCCCGTATGGCTTCCATCCTGTCTACACTCACGACAAGGATCAACTTCATCAGCCCGTATGGCTATCAAACTTCACATTCAGCAACACCAAGTCGCTTTCTTTACTGCTTGTATTCCTCCTGATTACACACATATGCTGAACAACGAAATTAGTCCTCGAGCTACAATCTCTGAACCAATAACTGGAGAAAATACAAAAACTTTGGCCGTCTTGCCTACTAATGCCCGAGCTAATCTGCTAGATAAGAACTAAAGCTCGATAAATGAACGAATATCTAAGTTCTCGCTGCAGATTTGAAACCATAGTTTCTTCAAGTGAACACCAGAATGGAACACCGAAAACTTTTTAGATTCATAAGGACATAGTTCCGATTCCAGCTTCCAGACCATCTCTTTTGGCAACATTACTGGTTCCTGGCCCATTTGCAGTCGGATACCGATTCGGAAAAAGATGCACCAGTAGCATAATTAGTTGGTGGAACTGTTATAGGGTTAATAAATTTGGTGTCCTGATTGATGGTGCTTAGCCAAGCCACCAGCCTAATGAAAACCACCCCCCATTCTGGCCAATGTCAAAGGTCGCCAATAACTTATTATCAATAGATCTCACTCTCTCGCCCTTAATAACTGAAAACTTAACAGAAGTCTAACAATCAACAGTTGTAGTAAATACCTTTTGCTTTGTTGCGGGGAACAACTACCCTCGCTACCTGCCCAACACATTCAAGTCCAAGGGACAAAGGATTGACATCCTTGAGCACTATGTTTTGATTCTTTTCATTACCATTCCCACTTAAGATCGCAGCTTGCACTGCTGCACCATATGCAACAGCTTCATCAGGATTAATGCTTTTACAGAGCTCTTTTCCGTTGAAGAAATCTCGTAAAAGCTGCTGAACCTTTGGAATTCTAGTAGAGCCACCAACGAAGGCAACTTCATGAATGCTGCTTTTGCTCATCTTAGCATCGCTTAAACAAAGATCAACAGGTTGCATACATTGCATGAACAGATCCTCAAATTTGGCCGGGTTAATTTTTTTGAGCAAAAATCAACACCTTCGTACAAAGATTCAATCTCAATTGTTGTTTGGGTAAATGAAGAAAGTGTCCGCTTTGATCTTTCACAAGTTGTCCTTAATCTTCTAAGAGATCTAGGGTCTGTACATATGTCCTTTTTGTGTTTCCTCTTGAACTCCTCCTCAAAGTAGTAAAGCATATGACTGTCAAAATCCTCTCCGTCAAGGTGAGTATTTGCAGCGGTAGTTTTCACTTCAAATATCCCGCCTCAATTGTCAGAACAGAAACATCAAAAGTGCCACCACCAAGATCAAATATAAGTATAGTCTTCTCCCCAACTAAACTACCACTGGCAAAATTCTTGTTAAGCCCATAAGCAATGACAACAGCAGTTGGCTCATTAATTATACGGATGACATTAAGACCAACAATTGTTCCAGCATCCTTCGTCGCCTGGCGTTGAGAGTCAGTAAAATAAGCAGGGACAGTAACAACAACATTTTTAACCAATGACCCGATGTATGCCTCGGCAATCACTTTCATCTTTAAAAAGACCATTGATGAGATCTCTTCAGAACAAAATTGTTTCTCCATACCTCTGAAGTTGACCACAACTATTGGCTTCTCATTAGGACCAGAAATAACTTTAAAGGGCCAGAATTTCTTGTCATTCTGAACCTAAACACCATTGAACGTCCTACCAATTAATCTTTTCGCATCAAACACAGTGTTGACAGGGTTCATAGCAACTTGATTATACGCAACATCGCAAATGAAACGTTGAGTGTCAGTGAAAGCAACATAAGACGGCATAGTTCGATTACTCTGATCATTGGCTATGATCTCAACACCATCATTGTGCCAAACTACAACCCAAGTGTAAGTGGGTTCGAGATTGATTCCCACAGCAACTTCACCTTTTCCTGAACCATCATGCCCGATGGCCATTTGAATCAATCCCTTTTTTATAGTATATAAATCGACAGAAAGAAAGAAGAAATCATTCACCGACTCAAAACCTTCTCAATTCCTCTCCTTGTCTAAAAACAAGAGTGGTTTGGGGAAAACTCCTTGAGGTTGAAACACTGCCAATAGAACAATAAAACTCCTTCATTATCGACACTATCATACTTCCGCCTCCTTCGTTTTTGACAACTCAAATATCGCCATTCTCACATCGACCTTTCTTATGCTTCCTTCACTTCCATCACGACCATGGCCAGTCCCACGACCTTGTTGTTAAGCCTTTACTGCTGGAACAATCTCCAACACCTACTTGACCTCTTTTCCACATCCACCTTTTCATTCTGCAGACTCCAGTCGCCACCAGGCTTGTTCTCGATTGTTGCTGCTTCGGCACCACTATTGCCATCTTCTACTTGTCTGCTGCTCTCCAAGGAACGATAGGGAAGGCTGTTAAGCCTTGATTCTTCCCCCCAGCTCTGATACCAAGTGTAGAATATAAGAACTAATATAAGAAAAATAGAACAAGATTGAACAAAGATATGTACAAAAACTACATAATTAATTTTTCATTAAGGACTACAGTGTTACTCTTGTTGTTTATACAGAATGAAAATGATTACATTAAATAGAAAATAGTGCTAGCTAGAATTAAGCATTTTTACTCCTAAAATCAAGCAACTCCCACAATTAAGTTACTGACTCAAAACTACCTCCTAAAATCTCTCAACATGATTGAGATGATTATTTGATGGACTTGTTTCCTGATTTTCCTCCACGTTTTCCTCCTATTAATCTGCAATTTTAGATTAATATTCCAACAAGCTCCTCATAATTCTGACCAAAGAATGTTTCAGAAGCCATTGTAGTAGATTTTTTTGATGGCTGAAAATGTAACCTATTACATAACACACTAAGTTATTACCATTTGACTTATATCTATGTATATACGTCATATAGTTTTGCATAAGCCCTGGTTCAGAACTTTCTATGTTGAGTATATGTTCAGATCAGAAGATAACCCAATAATTTAAGATTACAAATAATTTAATACTTTGCATAAATTTAATAAATTTAAAAGATTATTACGACTAAAATAGAGCATTACATGATAAATTCGTGGAGCATTTTCTTCATTGTCTACCTGCAAATATTTCAAAAAAAAGGGATATAAGAATTTGGCCAAAACACGTTTAAAATATGAGCTATCAATATATCAATTGAAAACAAGCCAAAAAGCAAAAATTAATATAAATTAAGATCTTCATTTGGTTTTTACGCAAATTAGACTAAAATCTAAAGTATGTAAAGTTTCGCACAAATTTAAAATCTAAATATTTTTTTTAGAATTGAGATAGTACAATTATTTTTAGGATTGGAAATCAAAAGAAGTAAGAATAACTTATAAACCACATTAAACATGTAAAAATAACATTTTATAACATCAATCAGCACAATTAAACATAAAGAATGACAAAACAAAGAATTATAAAAACACTTCTTTATTGAAAAAATTAGTGGATAACCATATACCTCGTTGTATCATGATAGAGTAGTCCATATGACTTTTGCAAACACTACGTGATTTGAATGATTAGCCTTGCTACAAACATTCAGATGATAAAGATGAATCGCTTTGTGTTGGGTAGGGAGATATGAATTATGAGTTCTACTGCGGCTAGGGTTAAACTATGGCCTAGTAGCTTACGTATATATATAACCTAAAATATATACATGGTAATTGGGCCGGTTGATAACTAGATTGGGCTATCAGGTGTAGTAATTACATAGTTATTTTGGGCTTCTTTTATGAATTGAAAAATAGTCATGAAGATATAAGTTTTGGATGCAAACATTTGAAACAAAAATTTGAGGTGGCCATGGTGCAGAATGACACACGGGAAAAAAACTAAAATTATGTAAATATACAAAAAATGTGATTGGAACTTTAAATTTTTGAGAATATTTAAATAAAATTGTTGAGAATTTTTTGTTAAAAAAATGAATTAAATAGTGTCTAAGTATAGAAAAATACCGAAAATAGAAAAAAAAATTGACAACCACGATTTAATTAGATATTACAAGACGTGAAGATCCAGTTAAAAGTACAATATTGAGTTACTATAGTAAATTATTTTAAATATTTCATCACATGTTAATAACGTATTGAAATCTAATATTTTTTAATCCTTAAAGTATGATTTTCAAATTAAAATAATAACAATATTTAGTGAAATGTTAAGTTTTCAATACTTGACAAAATATATACACCTGTAGCAAGATCATATATAATTCTATATAATAATATACTACAAGAAATTTAACTTGAATTCTACTCATTAATAAAATAATTTGTGTAATTCATGTTATATGAAATTCATATTGTAATTAATAGAGTATATATTTATAAGTGTTTTGTATAATTTTAATATATATTTGTTGTATTCTATGAATAATCGAATTTAATTAATTAGAGCTTGATGTTTAATGACGAGAAATAAAGGATTCCTAAATTCCCAAGAAATTAAGGTTATTTAGACATAAAGGAAATTTGAATTTATTGGACATGCAAAAATAACCAATTTATCAACAACTCAGAAGTGGTCTAATATTAATATTCCAACTCACATTGACAATGCAATTTGTTTCCCGAAATTAGTTTTATTTTTGTTGAAGCAGATACTTCAACATGCGGGCCCTTTTGCGAAGAGATTTAGAAATCACATGTTATGCTTGTTGCTGCTAAAAATAAGCAACTTAGCCTCCACGGTGTAAATTATTGATAGAGATACCATAAGAGATAATTTGAAGGTTGTGTTCCAGCCTTAAGTTGTGTACTCACCATGGATGAATTTGAGCTTACCTCATGCACCTGCAAACAGTGCTCAGTCCTTGTTAAAACTTAAAAAATTAGGTATACTTCCTATAATAGCATATTTGGTAGTTTGTTTCATAACTTCATGTATCAATCATCATACAATTCCAAAATATTTACTGAATACACATAAGCAACATGTGGCCTATACCTTTTGATGCATTTCTCTGACTAAACTATATTGTATTTATTGAATGAGGTTTGGTCAATTTGTGCTCATGGGGAGACTTCTTTAATGGCCACTATGGCCTAACATTTTGTGTTAAAAAAAAATAATGTACTATTTTTCTATTGTGTTAAATTTTGGAATTTTCCTTTTGTATGGTGGGTTTTAAAAAACTTAACTTCTTTGGATTCGCCCTCTATTCCAATCTTTCTTGTTGATGCCGATGTAAATTTATTTGACCAACTATATATTAAAAAGTATTGCATGCGCTCCAATGAAAATTTGAAATTTACCTATGCAATGTAACGTCTAATCTAATGATAATTAAATTTTTAATCCTCGGCACTAAGAAATCTTTCTCGTTGATGCCGATGTAAACGTATTTGACCAACTATTAAAAAGTATTGCATGCTCTCCAGTGAAAATTTGAAATTTACATATGCAGTGTATCATCTAATGATAATTAAATTTATAATCCTCAGCGCTAAGAATTGAACAAGTTTTTCGCTATACCTTTGAACAAGATTACAACTATTACATGCACGGCTTGGTAACGAGAAGACACTAATTCACGGCTTGGTAATGGAAGACACAAGATTTATTTAGATTTACTCTTAATTATTAATTTCACCACACTCCCCCAGCTCTCCCACACACACATACAGATAACAAATTTTACTTGTATTTTCGGGATGGTTTCTCTTCCTTTTGTGAAAAGCAGCAGGTTGAGAAGGTGGAGAAGAAACCATAACAAGACCAGATCCTTCTCCTTGGTAATTTTGATGTTGATTCTGCTTTGGCCACGAAACCATAACCGTACTAGCTAGCTCTTACTCAGGGAGGATGCTGTTGTTGATTTTGCTTGTTCTTAAGCTCCTCATAATTCTGACCAAAGAAAGTTTCAGAAGCCATTGTAGTAGATTTTTTTGATGGCTGAAAATGTAACCTATTACATAACACACTAAGTTATTACCATTTGACTTATATCTATGTATATACGTCATATAGTTCTGCATAAGCCCTGGTTCAGAACTTTCTATGTTGAGTATATGTTATCAGAAGACAACCCAATAATTTAAGATTACAAAGAATTAAATACTTTGCATAAATTTAATAAATTTAAAAGATTATTACGACTAAAATAGAGCATTACATGATAAATTCGTGGAGCATTTTCTTCATTGTCTACCTGCAAATATTTCAAAAAAAAAGGGATTAAGAATTTGGCCAAAACACGTTTAAAATATGAGCTATCAAGTATGTTTTAATAGTATCTATTACGATTACTACTGATATATCAATTGAAAACAAGCCAAAAAGCAAAAATTAATATAAATTAAGATCTTCATTTGGATTTTACGCAAATTAGACTAAAATCTAAAGTATGTAAAGCTTCGCACAAATTTAAAATCTAAATATTTTTTTTAGAATTGAGATAGTACTATTATTTTTAGGATTGGAAATCAAAAGAAGTAAGAATAGCTTATAAACCACATTAAACATGTAAAAATAACATTTTATAACATCAATCAGCACAATCAAACATTAAGAATGACAAAACAAAGAATTATAAAAACACTTCTTTATTGAAAAAATTAGTGGATAACCATATACCTCGTTGTATCATGATAGAGTAGTCCATATAACTTTTGCAAACACTACGTGATTTGAATGATTAGCCTTGCTACAAACATTCATATGATAAAGATGAATCGCTTTGTGTTGGGTAGGGAGATATGAATTATGAGTTCTACTGCGGCTAGGGTTAAACTATGGCCTAGTAGCTTACGTATATATATAACCTAAAATATATATATATGGTAATTGGGCCGGTTGATATCTAGATTGGGCTAGCAGGTGTAGTAATTAGATAGTTATTTTGGGCTTCTTTTATGAATTGAAAAATAGTCATGAAGATATAATTTTTGGCTGCAAACATTTGAAACAAAAATTTGAGGTGGCAATGGTGGAGAATGACACACGGGAAAAAAAATCAAATTATGTAAACATACAAAAAATGAGATTGGAACTTTAAATTTTTGAGAATATTTAAATAAAATCGTTGAGAAATTTTTGTTAAAAAAATGAATTAAATAGTGTCTAAGTATAAAAAAAATACCGAAAATAGAAAAAAAATTGTCACCCACGGTTAAATTGGATATTATAAGACGTGAAGATCCAGTTAAAAGTACAATGTTGAAAATGAGTTACTATAGTAAATTATTTTAAATATTTCATCACATGTTAATAACGTATTGAAATCTAATATTTTTTAATCCTTAAAGTATGATTTTCAAATTAAAATAATAACAATATTTAGTGAAATGTTAAGGTTTCAATACTTGACAAAATATATACACCTATAGTAAAATCATATATAATTCTATATAATAAAATACTACAAGAAATTTAACTTGAATTCTACTCATTAATAAAATAATTTGTGTAATTCATGTTATATGAAATTCATATTGTAATTAATAGTATATATTTATAAGTGTTTTGTATAATTTTAATATATATTTGTTGTATTCTATGAATAATCGAATTTAATTAATTAGAGATTAATGTTTAATGACGAGAAATAAAGGATTCCTAAATTCCCAAGAAATTAAGGTTATTTAGACATAAAGTAAATTTGAATTTATTGGACATGCAAAAATAACCAATTTATCAACAACTCAGAAGTGGTCTAATATTAATATTCCAACTCACATTGACAATGCAATTTGTTTCCCGAAATTAGTTTTATTTTTGTTGAAGCAGATACTTCAACATGCCAGTGTTGCCCTTTTGCGAAAAGATTTAGAAATCACATGTTATGCTTGTTGCTGCTAAAAATAAGCAACTTAGCCTCCATCAGACGGTGTAAATTATTGATAGAGATACCATAAGAGATAATTTGAAGGTTGTGTTCCATCCTTAAGTTGTGTACTCACCATGGATGAATTTGAGCTTACCTCATGCACCTGCAAACAGTGCTCAGTCCTTGTTAAAACTTAAAAAATTAGGTATACTTCCTATAATAGCATATTTCGTAGTTTGTTTCATAACTTCATGTATCAATCATCATGTGGTAAGCAACATGTGGCCTATACCTTTTGATGCATTTCTCTGACTAAACTATATTGTATTTATTGAATGAGGTTTGGTCAATTTGTGCTCATGGGGAGACTTCTTTAATGGCCACTATGGCCTAACATTTTGTGTTAAAAAATAATAATGTACTATTTTTATATTGTGTTAAATTATGGAATTTTCCTTTTGTATGGTGGGTTTTAAAAAACTTAACTTCATTGGATTCGCCCTCTGTTCCAATCTTTCTTGTTGATGCCGATGTAAATTTATTTGACCAACTATATATTAAAAAGTATTGCATGCGCTCCAATGAAAATTGAAATTTACCTATGCAGTGTAACATCTAATCTAATGATAATTAAATTTTTAATCCTCGGCACTAAGAAATCTTTCTCATTGATGCCGATGTAAACTTATTTGACCAACTATTAAAAAGTATTGCATGCTCTCCAGTGAAAATTTGAAATTTACATATGCAGTGTATCATCTAATGATAATTAAATTTATAATCCTCAGCGCTAAGAATTGAACAAGTTTTTCGCTATACCTTTGAACAGGATTACAACTATTACATGCACGGCTTGGTAATGAGAAGACACTAATTCACGGCTTGGTAATGGAAGACACAAGATTTTTTTAGATTTACTCTTAATTATTAATTTCACCACACTCCCCCAGCTCTCCACACACACATACAGATAGCAAATTTTACTTGTATTTTCGGGATGGTTTCTCTTCCTTTTGTGAAAAGCAGCAGGTTGAGAAGGTGGAGAAGAAACCATAACAAGACCAGATCCTTCTCCTTGATAATTTTTTTGTTGATTCTGCTTTGGCAACGAAACCATAACCGTACTAGCTAGCTCTTACTCCGGGAGGATGCTGTTGTTGATTTTGCTTGTTCTTAAGCTCTGTAGAATATAAGAACTAATATAAGAAAAATAGAACAAGATTGAACAAAGATATGTACAAAAACTACATAATTAATTTTTCATTAAGGACTACATTGTTACTCTTGTTGTTTATACAGAATGAAAATGATTACATTAAATAGAAAATACTGCTAGCTAGAATTAAGCATTTTTACTCCTAATATCAAGCAACTCCCACAATTAAGTTACTGACTCAAAACTACCTCCTAAAATCTCTCAACATGATTGAGATGATTATTTGATGGACTTGTTTCCTGATTTTCCTCCACGTTTTCCTCCTATTAATCTGCAATTTTAGATTAATATTCCAACAATCTCCCCCTTAATCTAAAATTTACATCAACCCATTTGGTTTTAAACTTTGTGTACCCCTCTGGCACTTCACACGGGCAATTCACATTTGCTCGTATGGCACGTCGACACCTGTGCCCGTCTGGCACGTCGACTCCTACGCGCCCACTGGCACGACTTCCTGCGCGCCCACTGGCACGTTTCTGTTCCCGTCCGGCAATTGACACTTGCCCTGGACTTGGTTGGAACACATCACACTCTCCACCTTCCCTTCGGAAGGATCATCACAGCCCGTATGGCTTCCATCCTGTCTACACTCACGACAAGGATCAACTTCATCAGCCCGTATGGCTATCAAACTTCACATTCAGCAACACCAAGTCGCTTTCTTTACTGCTTGTATTCCTCCTGATTACACACATATGCTGAACAACGAAATTAGTCCTCGAGCTACAATCTCTGAACCAATAACTGGAGAAAATACAAAAACTTTGGCCGTCTTGCCTACTAATGCCCGAGCTAATCTGCTAGATAAGAACTAAAGCTCGATAAATGAACGAATATCTGAGTTCTCGCTGCAGATTTGAAACCATAGTTTCTTCAAGTGAACACCAGAATGGAACACCGAAAACTTTTTAGATTCATAAGGACATAGTTCCGATTCCAGCTTCCAGACCATCTCTTTTGGCAACATTACTGGTTCCTGGCCCATTTGCAGTCGGATACCGATTCGGAAAAAGATGCACCAGTAGCATAATTAGTTGGTGGAACTGTTATAGGGTTAATAAATTTGGTGTCCTGATTGATGGTGCCTAGCCAAGCCACCAGCCTAATGAAAACCACCCCCCATTCTGGCCAATGTCAAAGGTCGCCAATAACTTATTATCAATAGATCTCACTCTCTCGCCCTTAATAACTGAAAACTTAACAGAAGTCTAACAATCAACAGTTGTAGTAAATACCTTTTGCTTTGTTGCGGGGAACAACTACCCTCGCTACCTGCCCAACACATTCAAGTCCAAGGGACAAAGGATTGACATCCTTGAGCACTATGTTTTGATTCTTTTCATTACCATTCCCACTTAAGATCGCAGCTTGCACTGCTGCACCATATGCAACAGCTTCATCAGGATTAATGCTTTTACAGAGCTCTTTTCCGTTGAAGAAATCTCGTAAAAGCTGCTGAACCTTTGGAATTCTAGTAGAGCCACCAACGAAGGCAACTTCATGAATGCTGCTTTTGCTTATCTTAGCATCTCTTAAACAAAGATCAACAGGTTGCATACATTGCATGAGCAGATCCTCAAATTTGGCCCGGTTAATTTTTTTGAGCAAAAATCAACACCTTCGTACAAAGATTCAATCTCAATTGTTGTTTGGGTAAATGAAGAAAGTGTCCGCTTTGATCTTTCACAAGTTGTCCTTAATTTTCTAAGAGATCTAGGGTCTGTACATATGTCCTTTTTGTGTTTCCTCTTGAACTCCTCCTCAAAGTAGTAAAGCATATGACTGTCAAAATCCTCTCCGTCAAGGTGAGTATTTCCAGCGGTAGTTTTCACTTCAAATATCCCGCCTCAATTGTCAGAACAGAAACATCAAAAGTGCCACCACCAAGATCAAATATAAGTATAGTCTTCTCCCCAACTAAACTACCACTGGCAAAATTCTTGTTAAGCCCATAAGCAATGACAACAGTAGTTGGCTCATTAATTATACGGATGACATTAAGACCAACAATTGTTCCAGCATCCTTCGTCGCCTGGCGTTGAGAGTCAGTAAAATAAGCAGGGACAGTAACAACAACATTTTTAACCAATGACCCGATGTATGCCTCGGCAATCACTTTCATCTTTAAAAAGACCATTGATGAGATCTCTTCAGAACAAAATTGTTTCTCCATACCTCTGAAGTTGACCACAACTATTAGCTTCTCATTAGGACCAGAAATAACTTTAAAGGGCCAGAATTTCTTGTCATTCTGAACCTAAACACCATTGAACGTCCTACCAATTAATCTTTTAGCATCAAACACAGTGTTGACAGGGTTCATAGCAACTTGATTATACGCAACATCGCAAATGAAACGTTGAGTGTCAGTGAAAGCAACATAAGACGGCATAGTTCGATTACTCTGATCATTGGCTATGATCTCAACACCATCATTGTGCCAAACTACAACCCAAGTGTAAGTGGGTTCGAGATTGATTCCCACAGCAACTTCACCTTTTCCTGAACCATCATGCCCGATGGCCATTTGAATCAATCCCCTTTTTATAGTATATAAATCGACAGAAAGAAAGAAGAAATCATTCACCGACTCAAAACCTTCTCAATTCCTCTCCTTGTCTAAAAACAAGAGTGGTTTGGGGAAAACTCCTTGAGGTTGAAACACTGCCAATAGAACAATAAAACTCCTTCATTATCGACACTATCATACTTCCGCCTCCTTCGTTTTTGACAACTCAAATATCGCCATTCTCACATCGACCTTTCTTATGCTTCCTTCACTTCCATCACGACCATGGCCAGTCCCACGACCTTGTTGTTAAGCCTTTACTGCTGGAACAATCTCCAACACCTACTTGACCTCTTTTCCACATCCACCTTTTCATTCTGCAGACTCCAGTCGCCACCAGGCTTGTTCTCGATTGTTGCTGCTTCGGCACCACTATTGCCATCTTCTACTTGTCTGCAGCTCTCCAAGGAACGATAGGGAAGGCTGTTAAGCCTTGATTCTTCCCCCCAGCTCTGATACCAAGTGTAGAATATAAGAACTAATATAAGAAAAATAGAACAAGATCGAACAAAGATATGTACAAAAACTACATAATTAATTTTTCATTAAGGACTACAGTGTTACTCTTGTTGTTTATACAGAATGAAAATGATTACATTAAATAGAAAATAGTGCTAGCTAGAATTAAGCATTTTTACTCCTAAAATCAAGCAACTCCCACAATTAAGTTACTGACTCAAAACTACCTCCTAAAATCTCTCAACATGATTGAGATGATTATTTGATGGACTTGTTTCCTGATTTTCCTCCACGTTTTCCTCCTATTAATCTGCAATTTTAGATTAATATTCCAACAAGCTCCTCATAATTCTGACCAAAGAATGTTTCAGAAGCCATTGTAGTAGATTTTTTTTATGGCTGAAAATGTAACCTATTACATAACACACTAAGTTATTACCATTTGACTTATATCTATGTATATACGTCATATAGTTTTGCATAAGCCCTGGTTCAGAACTTTCTATGTTGAGTATATGTTCAGATCAGAAGATAACCCAATAATTTAAGATTACAAATAATTTAATACTTTGCATAAATTTAATAAATTTAAAAGATTATTACGACTAAAATAGAGCATTACTTGATAAATTCGTGGAGCATTTTCTTCATTGTCTACCTGCAAATATTTCAAAAAAAAAGGATATAAGAATTTGGCCAAAACACGTTTAAAATATGAGCTATCAATATATCAATTGAAAACAAGCCAAAAAGCAAAAATTAATATAAATTAAGATCTTCATTTGGTTCGCACAAATTTTAAATCTAAATATTTTTTTTAGAATTGAGATAGTACAATTATTTTTAGGATTGGAAATCAAAAGAAGTAAGAATAACTTATAAACCACATTAAACATGTAAAAATAACATTTTATAACATCAATCAGCACAATTAAACATAAAGAATGACAAAACAAAGAATTATAAAAACACTTCTTTATTGAAAAAATTAGTGGATAACCATATACCTCGTTGTATCATGATAGAGTAGTCCATATGACTTTTGCAAACACTACGTGATTTGAATGATTAGCCTTGCTATAAACATTCAGATGATAAAGATGAATCGCTTTGTGTTGGGTAGGGAGATATGAATTATGAGTTCTACTGCGGCTAGGGTTAAACTATGGCCTAGTAGCTTACGTATATATATAACCTAAAATATATACATGGTAATTGGGCCGGTTGATAACTAGATTGGGCTATCAGGTGTAGTAATTACATAGTTATTTTGGGCTTCTTTTATGAATTGAAAAATAGTCATGAAGATATAAGTTTTGGATGCAAACATTTGAAACAAAAATTTGAGGTGGCCATGGTGCAGAATGACACACGGGAAAAAAACTAAAATTATGTAAATATACAAAAAATGTGATTGGAACTTTAAATTTTTGAGAATATTTAAATAAAATTGTTGAGAATTTTTTGTTAAAAAAATGAATTAAATAGTGTCTAAGTATAGAAAAATACCGAAAATAGAAAAAAAAATTGACAACCACGATTTAATTAGATATTACAAGACGTGAAGATCCAGTTAAAAGTACAATATTGAAAATATTGAGTTACTATAGTAAATTATTTTAAATATTTCATCATATGTTAATAACGTATTGAAATCTAATATTTTTTAATCCTTAAAGTATGATTTTCAAATTAAAATAATAACAATATTTAGTGAAATGTTAAGTTTTCAATACTTGACAAAATATATACACCTGTAGTAAAATCATATAAAATTCTATATAATAATATACTACAAGAAATTTAACTTGAATTCTACTCATTAATAAAATAATTTGTGTAATTCATGTTATATGAAATTCATATTGTAATTAATAGAGTATATATTTATAAGTGTTTTGTATAATTTTAATATATATTTGTTGTATTCTATGAATAATCGAATTTAATTAATTAGAGCTTGATGTTTAATGACGAGAAATAAAGGATTCCTAAATTCCCAAGAAATTAAGGTTATTTAGACATAAAGGAAATTTGAATTTATTGGACATGCAAAAATAACCAATTTATCAACAACTCAGAAGTGGTCTAATATTAATATTCCAACTCACATTGACAATGCAATTTGTTTCCCGAAATTAGTTTTATTTTTGTTGAAGCAGATACTTCAACATGCGGGCCCTTTTGCGAAGAGATTTAGAAATCACATGTTATGCTTGTTGCTGCTAAAAATAAGCAACTTAGCCTCCACGGTGTAAATTATTGATAGAGATACCATAGAGATAATTTGAAGGTTGTGTTCCAGCCTTAAGTTGTGTACTCACCATGGATGAATTTGAGCTTACCTCATGCACCTGCAAACAGTGCTCAGTCCTTGTTAAAACTTAAAAAATTAGGTATACTTCCTATAATAGCATATTTCGTAGTTTGTTTCATAACTTCATGTATCAATCATCATACAATTTCAAAATATTTACTGAATACACATAAGCAACATGTGGCCTATACCTTTTGATGCATTTCTCTGACTAAACTATATTGTATTTATTGAATGAGGTTTGGTCAATTTGTGCTCATGGGGAGACTTCTTTAATGGCCACTATGGCCTAACATTTTGTGTTAAAAAAAAAATAATGTACTATTTTTCTGTTGTGTTAAATTATGGAATTTTCCTTTTGTATGGTGGGTTTTAAAAAACTTAACTTCTTTGGATTCTCCCTCTATTCCAATCTTTCTTGTTGATGCCGATGTAAATTTATTTGACCAACTATATATTAAAAAGTATTGCATGCGCTCCAATGAAAATTTGAAATTTACCTATGCAATGTAACATCTAATCTAATGATAATTAAATTTTTAATCCTCGGCACTAAGAAATCTTTCTCGTTGATGCCGATGTAAACGTATTTGACCAACTATTAAAAAGTATTGCATGCTCTCTAGTGAAAATTTGAAATTTACATATGCAGTGTATCATCTAATGATAATTAAATTTATAATCCTCAGCGCTAAGAATTGAACAAGTTTTTCGCTATACCTTTGAACAAGATTACAACTATTACATGCACGGCTTGGTAACGAGAAGACACTAATTCACGGCTTGGTAATGGAAGACACAAGATTTATTTAGATTTACTCTTAATTATTAATTTCACCACACTCCCCCAGCTCTCCCACACACACATACAGATAGCAAATTTTACTTGTATTTTCGGGATGGTTTCTCTTCCTTTTGTGAAAAGCAGCAGGTTGAGAAGGTGGAGAAGAAACCATAACAAGACCAGATCCTTCTCCTTGGTAATTTTGTTGTTGATTCTGCTTTGGCCACGAAACCATAACCGTACTAGCTAGCTCTTACTCCGGGAGGATGCTGTTGTTGATTTTGTTTGTTCTTAAGCTCCTCATAATTCTGACCAAAGAAAGTTTCAGAAGCCATTGTAGTAGATTTTTTTGATGGCTGAAAATGTAACCTATTACATAACACACTAAGTTATTACCATTTGACTTATATCTATGTATATACGTCATATAGTTCTGCATAAGCCCTGGTTCAGAACTTTCTATGTTGAGTATATGTTATCAGAAGACAACCCAATAATTTAAGATTACAAAGAATTAAATACTTTGCATAAATTTAATAAATTTAAAAGATTATTACGACTAAAATAGAGCAGTACATGATAAATTCGTGGAGCATTTTCTTCATTGTCTACCTGCAAATATTTCAAAAAAAAAGGGATTAAGAATTTGGCCAAAACACGTTTAAAATATGAGCTATCAAGTATGTTTTAATAGTATCTATTAGGATTACTACTGATATATCAATTGAAAACAAGCCAAAAAGCAAAAATTAATATAAATTAAGATCTTCATTTGGATTTTACGCAAATTAGACTAAAATCTAAAGTATGTAAAGCTTCGAAAATTTAAAATCTAAATATTTTTTTTAGAATTGAGATAGTACTATTATTTTTAGGATTGGAAATCAAAAGAAGTAAGAATAGCTTATAAACCACATTAAACATGTAAAAATAACATTTTATAACATCAATCATCACAATCAAACATAAAGAATGACAAAACAAAGAATTATAAAAACACTTCTTTATTGAAAAAATTAGTGGATAACCATATACCTCGTTGTATCATGATAGAGTAGTCCATATGACTTTTGCAAACACTACGTGATTTGAATGATTAGCCTTGCTACAAACATTCATATGATAAAGATGAATCGCTTTGTGTTGGGTAGGGAGATATGAATTATGAGTTCTACTGGGGCTAGGGTTAAACTATGGCCTAGTAGCTTACGTATATATATAACCTAAAATATATATATATATAACCTAAAATCACATGTTATGCTTGTTGCAGCTAAAAATAAGCAACTTAGCCTCCATCAGACGGTGTAAATTATTGATAGAGATACCAAAAGAGATAATTTGAAGGTTGTGTTCTAGCCTTAAGTTGTGTACTCACCATGGATGAATTTGAGCTTACCTCATGCACCTGCAAACAGTGCTCAGTCCTTGTTAAAACTTAAAAAATTAGGTATACTTCCTATAATAGCATATTTCGTAGTTTGTTTCATAACTTCATGTATCAATCATCATACAATTCCAAAATATATACTGAATACACATAAGCAACATGTGGCCTATACCTTTTGATGCATTTCTGACTAAACTATATTGTATCTATTGAATGAGGTTTGGTCAATTTGTGCTCATGGGGAGACTTCTTTAATGGCCACTATGGCCTAACATTTTGTGTTAAAAAAAATATAATGTACTATTTTTCTATTGTGTTAAATTATGGAATTTTCCTTTTGTGTGGTGGGTTTTAAAAAACTTAACTTCATTGGATTCGCCCTCTGTTCCAATCTTTCTTGTTGATGCCGATGTAAATTTATTTGACCAACTATATATTAAAAAGTATTGCATGCTCTCCAATGAAAATTTGAAATTTACCTATGCAGTGTAACATCTAATCTAATGATAATTAAATTTTTAATCCTCGGCACTAAGAAATCTTTCTCGTTGATGCCGATGTAAACTTATTTGACCAACTATTAAAAAGTATTGCATGCTCTCCAGTGAAAATTTGAAATTTACATATGCAGTGTATCATCTAATGATAATTAAATTTATAATCCTCAGCGCTAAGAATTGAACAAGTTTTTCGCTATACCTTTGAACAGGATTACAACTATTACATGCACGGCTTGGTAACGAGAAGACACTAATTCACGGCTTGGTAATGGAAGACACAAGATTTATTTAGATTTACTCTTAATTATTAATTTCACCACACTCCCCCAGCTCTCCACACACACATACAGATAGCAAATTTTACTTGTATTTTCGGGATGGTTTCTCTTCCTTTTGTGAAAAGCAGCAGGTTGAGAAGGTGGAGAAGAAACCATAACAAGACCAGATCCTTCTCCTTGGTAATTTTGTTGTTGATTCTGCTTTGACCACGAAACCATAACCGTACTAGCTAGCTCTTACTCCGGGAGGATGCTGTTGTTGATTTTGTTTGTTCTTAAGCTCCTCATAATTCTAACCAAAGAAAGTTTCAGAAGCCATTGTAGTAGATTTTTTTGATGGCTGAAAATGTAACCTATTACATAACACACTATGTTATTACCATTTGACTTATATCTATGTATATACGTCATATAGTTCTGCATAAGCCCTGGTTCAGAACTTTCTATGTTGAGTATATGTTATCAGAAGACAACCCAATAATTTAAGATTACAAAGAATTAAATACTTTGCATAAATTTAATAAATTTAAAAGATTATTACGACTAAAATAGAGCAGTACATGATAAATTCGTGGAGCATTTTCTTCATTGTCTACCTGCAAATATTTCAAAAAAAAAGGGATTAAGAATTTGGCCAAAACACGTTTAAAATATGAGCTATCAAGTATGTTTTAATAGTATCTATTACGATTACTACTGATATATCAATTGAAAACAAGCCAAAAAGCAAAAATTAATATAAATTAAGATCTTCATTTGGATTTTACGCAAATTAGACTAAAATCTAAAGTATGTAAAGCTTCGAAAATTTAAAATCTAAATATTTTTTTTAGAATTGAGATAGTACTATTATTTTTAGGATTGGAAATCAAAAGAAGTAAGAATAGCTTATAAACCACATTAAACATGTAAAAATAACATTTTATAACATCAATCATCACAATCAAACATAAAGAATGACAAAACAAAGAATTATAAAAACACTTCTTTATTGAAAAAATTAGTGGATAACCATATACCTCGTTGTATCATGATAGAGTAGTCCATATGACTTTTGCAAACACTACGTGATTTGAATGATTAGCCTTGCTACAAACATTCATATGATAAAGATGAATCGCTTTGTGTTGGGTAGGGAGATATGAATTATGAGTTCTACTGGGGCTAGGGTTAAACTATGGCCTAGTAGCTTACGTATATATATAACCTAAAATATATATATATATAACCTAAAATCACATGTTATGCTTGTTGCAGCTAAAAATAAGCAACTTAGCCTCCATCAGACGGTGTAAATTATTGATAGAGATACCAAAAGAGATAATTTGAAGGTTGTGTTCTAGCCTTAAGTTGTGTACTCACCATGGATGAATTTGAGCTTACCTCATGCACCTGCAAACAGTGCTCAGTCCTTGTTAAAACTTAAAAAATTAGGTATACTTCCTATAATAGCATATTTCGTAGTTTGTTTCATAACTTCATGTATCAATCATCATACAATTCCAAAATATATACTGAATACACATAAGCAACATGTGGCCTATACCTTTTGATGCATTTCTGACTAAACTATATTGTATCTATTGAATGAGGTTTGGTCAATTTGTGCTCATGGGGAGACTTCTTTAATGGCCACTATGGCCTAACATTTTGTGTTAAAAAAAATATAATGTACTATTTTTCTATTGTGTTAAATTATGGAATTTTCCTTTTGTGTGGTGGGTTTTAAAAAACTTAACTTCATTGGATTCGCCCTCTGTTCCAATCTTTCTTGTTGATGCCGATGTAAATTTATTTGACCAACTATATATTAAAAAGTATTGCATGCTCTCCAATGAAAATTTGAAATTTACCTATGCAGTGTAACATCTAATCTAATGATAATTAAATTTTTAATCCTCGGCACTAAGAAATCTTTCTCGTTGATGCCGATGTAAACTTATTTGACCAACTATTAAAAAGTATTGCATGCTCTCCAGTGAAAATTTGAAATTTACATATGCAGTGTATCATCTAATGATAATTAAATTTATAATCCTCAGCGCTAAGAATTGAACAAGTTTTTCGCTATACCTTTGAACAGGATTACAACTATTACATGCACGGCTTGGTAACGAGAAGACACTAATTCACGGCTTGGTAATGGAAGACACAAGATTTATTTAGATTTACTCTTAATTATTAATTTCACCACACTCCCCCAGCTCTCCACACACACATACAGATAGCAAATTTTACTTGTATTTTCGGGATGGTTTCTCTTCCTTTTGTGAAAAGCAGCAGGTTGAGAAGGTGGAGAAGAAACCATAACAAGACCAGATCCTTCTCCTTGGTAATTTTGTTGTTGATTCTGCTTTGACCACGAAACCATAACCGTACTAGCTAGCTCTTACTCCGGGAGGATGCTGTTGTTGATTTTGTTTGTTCTTAAGCTCCTCATAATTCTAACCAAAGAAAGTTTCAGAAGCCATTGTAGTAGATTTTTTTGATGGCTGAAAATGTAACCTATTACATAACACACTATGTTATTACCATTTGACTTATATCTATGTATATACGTCATATAGTTCTGCATAAGCCCTGGTTCAGAACTTTCTATGTTGAGTATATGTTATCAGAAGACAACCCAATAATTTAAGATTACAAAGAATTAAATACTTTGCATAAATTTAATAAATTTAAAAGATTATTACGACTAAAATAGAGCAGTACATGATAAATTCGTGGAGCATTTTCTTCATTGTCTACCTGCAAATATTTCAAAAAAAAAGGGATTAAGAATTTGGCCAAAACACGTTTAAAATATGAGCTATCAAGTATGTTTTAATAGTATCTATTACGATTACTACTGATATATCAATTGAAAACAAGCCAAAAAGCAAAAATTAATATAAATTAAGATCTTCATTTGGATTTTACGCAAATTAGACTAAAATCTAAAGTATGTAAAGCTTCGCACAAATTTAAAATCTAAATATTTTTTTTAGAATTGAGATAGTACTAATATTTTTAGGATTGGAAATCAAAAGAAGTAAGAATAGCTTATAAACCACATTAAACATGTAAAAATAACATTTTATAACATCAATCATCACAATCAAACATAAAGAATGACAAAACAAAGAATTATAAAAACACTTCTTTATTGAAAAAATTAGTGGATAACCATATACCTCGTTGTATCGTGATAGAGTAGTCCATATGACTTTTGCAAACACTACGTGATTTGAATGATTAGCCTTGCTACAAACATTCATATGATAAAGATTGTGTTGGGTAGGGAGATATGAATTATGAGTTCTACTGCGGCTTGGGTTAAACTATGGCCTAGTAGCTTACGTATATATATAACCTAAAATATATATATGGTAATTGGGCCGGTTGATAACTAGATTGGGCTAGCAGGTGTAGTAATTAGATAATTATTTTGGGCTTCTTTTATGAATTAAAAAATAGTCATGAAGATATAATTTTTGGCTGCAAACATTTGAAACAAAAAGTTGAGGTGGCCATGGTGGAGAATGACACACGGGAAAAAAACTAAAATTATGTAAATATACAAAAAATGTGATTGGAACTTTAAATTTTTGAGAATATTTAAATAAAATTGTTGAGAAATTTTTGTTAAAAAAATGAATTAAATAGTGTCTAAAAAAAATACCGAAAATAGAAAAAAAAAATTGTCAACCACGATTTAATTAGATATTATAAGACGTGAAGATCCAGTTAAAAGTACAATATTGAAAATATTGAGTTACTATAGTAAATTATTTTAAATATTTCATCACATGTTAATAACGTATTGAAATCTAATATTTTTTAATCCTTAAAGTATGATTTTCAAATTAAAATAATAACAATATTTAGTGAAATGTTAAGGTTTCAATACTTGACAAAATATATACACCTGTAGTAAAATCATATATAATTCTATATAATAATATACTACAAGAAATTTAACTTGAATTCTACTCATTAATAAAATAATTTGTGTAATTCATGTTATATGAAATTCATATTGTAATTAATAGAGTATATATTTATAAGTGTTTTGTATAATTTTATTATATATTTGTTGTATTCTATGAATAATCGAATTTAATTAATTAGAGCTTAATGTTTAATGACGAGAAATAAAGGATTCCTAAATTCCCAAGAAATTAAGGTTATTTAGACATAAAGGAAATTTGAATTTATTAGACATGCAAAAATAACCAATTTATCAACAACTCAGAAGTGGTCTAATATTAATATTCCAACTCACATTGACAATGCAATTTGTTTCCCGAAATTAGTTTTAATTTTGTTGAAGCAGATACTTCAACATGCCGGCCCTTTTGCTAAGAGATTTAGAAATCACATGTTATGCTTGTTGCTGCTAAAAATAAGCAACTTAGCCTCCACGGTGTAAATTATTGATAGAGATACCAAAAGAGATAATTTGAAGGTTGTGTTCTAGCCTTAAGTTGTGTACTCACCATGGATGAATTTGAGCTTACCTCATGCACCTGCAAACAGTGCTCAGTCCTTGTTAAAACTTAAAAAATTAGGTATACTTCCTATAATAGCATATTTCGTAGTTTGTTTCATAACTTCATGTATCAATCATCATACAATTCCAAAATATATACTGAATACACATAAGCAACATGTGGCCTATACCTTTTGATGCATTTCTGACTAAACTGTATTGTATCTATTGAATGAGGTTTGGTCAATTTGTGCTCATGGGGAGACTTCTTTAATGGCCACTATGGCCTAACATTTTGTGTTAAAAAAAATAAAATGTACTATTTTTCTATTGTGTTAAATTATGGAATTTTCCTTTTGTGTGGTGGGTTTTAAAAAACTTAATTTCATTGGATTCGCCCTCTGTTCCAATCTTTCTTGTTGATGCCGATGTAAATTTATTTGACCAACTTTATATTAAAAAGTATTGCATGCTCTCCAATGAAAATTTGAAATTTACCTATGCAGTGTAACATCTAATCTAATGATAATTAAATTTTTAATCGTTGGCACTAAGAAATCTTTCTCGTTGATGCCGATGTAAACTTATTTGACCAACTATTAAAAAGTATTGCATGCTCTCCAGTGAAAATTTGAAATTTACATATGCAGTGTATCATCTAATGATAATTAAATTTTTAATCCTCAGCGCTAAGAATTGAACAAGTTTTTTGCTATACCTTTGAACAGGATTACAACTATTACATGCACGGCTTGGTAACGAGAAGACACTAATTCACGGCTTGGTAATGGAAGACACAAGATTTATTTAGATTTACTCTTAATTATTAATTTCACCACACTCCCCCAGCTCTCCCACACACACATACAGATAGCAAATTTTACTTGTATTTTCGGGATGGTTTCTCTTCCTTTTGTGAAAAGCAACAGGTTGAGAAGGTGGAGAAGAAACCATAACAAGACCAGATCCTTCTCCTTGGTAATTTTGTTGTTGATTCTGCTTTGGCCACGAAACCATAACCGTACTAGCTAGCTCTTACTCCAGGAGGATGCTGTTGTTGATTTTGCTTGTTCTTAAGCTCCTCATAATTCTGACCAAAGAAAGTTTCAGAAGCCATTGTAGTAGATTTTTTTGATGGCTGAAAATGTAACCTATTACATAACACACTAAGTTATTACCATTTGACTTATATCTATGTATATACGTCATATAGTTCTGCATAAGCCCTGGTTCAAAACTTTCTATGTTGAGTATATGTTCAGATGAAGACAACCCAATAATTTAAGATTACAAAGAATTAAATACTTTGCATAAATTTAATAAATTTAAAAGATTATTACGACTAAAATAGAGCATTACATGATAAATTCGTGGAGCATTTTCTTCATTGTCTACCTGCAAATATTTCAAAAAAAAAGGGATTAAGAATTTGGCCAAAACACGTTTAAAATATGAGCTATCAAGTATGTTTTAATAGTATCTATTACGATTACTACTGGTATATCAATTGAAAACAAGCCAGAAAGCAAAAATTAATATAAATTAAGATCTTCATTTGGATTTTACGCAAATTAGACTAAAATCTAAAGTATGTAAAGCTTCGCACAAATATAAAATCTAAATATTTTTTTTAGAATTGAGATAGTACTATTATTTTTAGGATTGGAAATCAAAAGAAGTAAGAATAGCTTATAAACCACATTAAACATGTAAAAATAACATTTTATAACATCAATCAGCACAATCAAACATAAAGAATGACAAAACAAAGAATTATAAAAACACTTCTTTATTGAAAAAATTAGTGGATAACCATATACCTCGTTGTATCATGATAGAGTAGTCCATATGACTTTTGCAAACACTACGTGATTTGAATGTGTTATAGGGAGAATATTGTATAACAATATTTCGGAGGTTTGCTGGAATCACGGAGCAAAATACGATTATTTTGCTATGAACACGAAGAACACGGAGGTGATTGGTGATTGTTTGTGGCTGCACTTGTCTATTGAAATTCAGTGGTGAACTGTTTCTCATGCTTTACAAGATGCCTACGTACCCTATTTACAGGGATCAAGCCATACGTAGTTCTCTTAGAGAAGAAGTTATCTAGATGGGCTAGGGTTTCTATGGGCTCGGCTTGGCCCAAATCCACTAGTCATCTCCTTGGGTTGTTTTTCTACCCATTTATTCTGTTCATGACCCATAAAGGGGAACCCGCAGCTTGTTTAATGCTATAATTATCTTTACTGGCGAAACTGACTAGATGGCCTCGCATGCGACCTCGCTGGGTCTGGCCATGCGAGGCGATCCTCAATGCATAGAGATATCCTACTTGTGCGACCTCGCTGGGCCTGACCATAATCCTTCGTAGTAACATGCTAGGCCACGCTGGACCTCTAGGCCTTGCTAGACCTCGTGAACTGCGACCCCGCTACTAGGGCTCGCTGGCGATCCCACTGTACAGAAATAACATAATGAATCTTTTTATGATGGCGAACTTTAACGACCCATTCTTCATCCCTAGGCCCATTATGTGTGATATACCGATATTTTAACCCATCTGGCCTGTTTAGGACTTATGCCATATTCGGGCATAACAACTACCCCCCGAGTCCATATTGCCATTAAAAATGCGATGTGGACTCAAAGAATGTCTTCTAGAAAATTGAATGCGAGGCCAAGGCCCATTATTAATTACTCCTTTATGGGCTCTCATCGTAGGCCCAATGAATTTGAATAGCTGCTAACAGCTGGCGCGTCTCTAGATCTGGTCACAGTTGCTGAGATGATGACACGTGTAACACATCCACCTCTCTCCTTACTACTATATAAACCTCAAATTTCAAATCATTTGTCACTTTCCTTATTAACAACATACCGAAGTGCTGCCAATTTGCTCCCGGATCAAATAGAAACCCAGCTCGCTATCAATCAAGAACGAGGCCAATCTTTCCTAAGATCTTCAACCTTTCTTCATCAAAAAGTAAGTTTCTCTCTCTTGTTCTTCATTTGAATGCATGTGTAGCTCGTAATTTTGTAAATATTTGCTGAAAATTACATGCGATGCGAGCCCTACTAATTGCGACCCCACACATTTAATTTCACACTGCGAGCCCTACCTCGCTAAACCTGAGAACACGAATCCTTTAGTAAATAGGCATACGGTCTCAAAATAAAGTAGTTACGCGACCCCCTATTCTTCATGTACGAAGTAAGAACACTTAGAGCCTTTTCTTTAAACATTTTTTCTTCTTTTATCTTCTTTGATATTCTGTAAGTGCACACACTAATACTCCACCATCTTTTCAGATGTCTAGCGATAGCTCCAAGACTCCTTCACCCCTTCCTCACATCTCCATCAGCGAGCGAGCGGCTGCAAACATTGCTAAGGCTGCCAGTGCAAGTGACAACTCCTTTAAACTATACATGGACCCTCAATGGTCACAAGAAGATTTCACCAGAGAGACCCCACTAAACACATGGAGAACCAGACGACCCTCCAGCTCGCAAAGTCAATCCGTCAATATTCCCTTAGCTGTTCAAGCCTCGTCAGTTCAGGGTGAGGTTGATAAACTACTGAAGAGAGGGCAGGAATTCTTTTACAGCGTCCCCAAGCTTCTTTCTCCTCTCAACAAGAATCTTCTCAACATAAGCCCCATAGTACTGACCAGCACCTCATCAATAGACTCCCTTGACCATGCTTACTACGAGATCGAGGGTGGAGGTGACAATGAGGCGAACTCTGATGACTTCAATTATGAGGAACCCTCATCTGACGATGGCGGCCTCGATGAAGTGGCTAGAGTAGTTAACTTTGAAGATTACAACTACGTTCCTGAAGCTTCCCCACAACCTTACATACCGACCCCTCAACCAGAGCTAGAGGTGTTATTTACGTTGGGGGACCTCGCCCTGAAGACATTGAAGAGGGCTCGAAAGTGAAGCCTGGTCAACCTCGCATCTTGGGATGCAGGGACTTATCCACAATTCTTAATGCTGAGTCCTTGAAAAAGGCGGTCGACACATACAGACCTGAAGGCAAAATTATTCTGCCAAAGGCTTCAATGCGATGCTACCACTTCAATTATACAGAAAACGGAGGAAGGGTGCCTCGTATGGTGTTATCATCTGCCATGATGAAAATCGGTGTCTCCTCGCCTCTCCATCCATTCATCAGAGACGTGTGTGAGACCTACCACCTTGCTCCCATCCAAATCAATCCCAATGGATATAGAGCAATGATAGCCCTCTACATCATCTATCACAAGTTGAGATATCCCCCCTTGATGCAAGGACCATGGGCTATTTTTTGCAATTGAAGAGATGCGGGCCATCTGACTTCGGCTACGTCTACTTCTCGGTCTGGCCAGAATTTAATAAGAAAAACCTTTACCACAGCGCTCCAAGTAACGCAGGCTCATGGAAGGGGCCTTATCTTTACGTTCACGAGGTGCCCAGAATAAAGACTTCATTTAACTATCTTCCAGTAGGCCAAGTGCGAACCGTCCTTAAGGGCGAAGAAAAAACACGAGCTGATGATGTGTTGAAGATGCCTCGCGAAGACAGGAATGTACGAACCCTCCTTTCCTTAGAAAACCTGATTGAATGCCGATTTCTAAAGGAGGGGATCGTGCTTCCCTCTGAGGTGGGGCCTTCAAGTGCGAGGAAGGCCTCGCTAAAGAGAAAAATGCGAGAGGAGGCCTCATCCTCTAAAGTGGTAGTGGAAGAGAGTAAGAATACTTTATACTGTAGTTTAATAACTTCTTTATTGTCTTTGCATCTTTACTCTTTACAATGATTATCTCTAACTGCCTTCCTTTCCCCTTTTTTTTAGGTATGTCAGGAAGAAGTCGCAGACCCCCTTTCTGCTCAAAAAAACAAGGAGGCCCCTGTTGAAAATCCTACGGCCACTCCATCCAAGAAGAAAAACGATCTTCCTCCTCCTCCCCCTCCATCGACAACTGTCCAGGTCGCTCCTCAACCTCCTCAAACGACCCCTGAGCACGTTCCAAAAAAGCGTAAGACTGGTTCTCTGCCTCAGGTAACAAAACCTGCTGATACAACACCAGTACACCATCTATATGCTAAGCATGGATACACTCATGCTACTGAAGAGGAGTGCACTGAGTGGGTGGGGGCCGAGCTAATCGAAAACTCTGAGGCGGTTTCCAAATGCCTAGCTGAGGGCTTCATTCGTCAAGCCTCGCATCTACGCGAGCTAAGATGCGTTGTCTCGGCTAATGAGAGGTTGGAAAAAGAGGTCAAGTCCCTGAAAGCCAAGGCTGAGGAAGAAAAGAAGCTTATGTTGGAGAGCTACAAGCGAGCCTTGCAGACTGATACAGCGACCCTTCGCTCCGAGCTTAAAAAAGTTGGTGATGAAAAGACTGCCCTCCATAAGGCTTTAACCGAGGCAGAGCAACTCGAGGAGGAGCTGAAGAAGACACACATGGAGGAGCTAGCGAAGCTGAAGGAGGAGATCGCTGCTACCCAAGTCAACCGGGAGGACATCGAGGAAGCCGCCCAATCTGATTTTATGAAGAGCTTCATCAGGAAGGTTCCTGATTTTGACTGGTCGCAGCTTGGCCCTGGAAATGCTGAATTCGCTGCCGATCTCCGTAAGGAAATCGAAAAAGAAGATGCCAAGAAAGCGGCCATACTTGCTAGTGAAGCTGCTAAGGTTAATGCTACCAACCAGGAGAAACCCAGCGAAGCTGCTACATAATTTGCTAATTCTGATAAATTTTAAACTAGGGACGCGAACACCCTTTGAATGTCTCGCAAGCTGTAATATTCTTTTGATACTTATTCTGATAACTTTATGAAGGATGCTGGGTTCGCATGGCGACCCGATAAATGTTGATAACTTTGCTGATGGTAATCACATGATAATTACTTGTCTTCATTCCTTCATAAAATGTCTTTGCTTTAGCTTTATAGATAGCTTGCCTTCTTTTTCTGAAATACTAGCGAAGCTGTTGGCCTCGCAGCTGCGAAGCTTTCCTTGTAGAATCTGTAGTAGTTTTTTTTTTCCCTGGTAATTGTTTACATTTGCTTTGCTTCAAGATGAACCTTATCTCTTTGGGATCAAGACTTGCGATGCCTTCCTTGCGAGGTTGCAGACACGATCCAGAGACTAAGGTCACACTTTGAAACTTCTTTTTTTTTTTAAACTTTGAACTTCTTTGAGGAGATACTTTTTAGCTAAACTTTGAAGACATTCCCTCAGGTCGCAGTAAGTGCACGCTCATGACCTCGTTGACCTGAGGGGTGTTCGGCCTCGCATACGCTGTGCTGGCCTAGTCCTGAAAGTTTTTAACACTGACAAAAGAATTAAATTGCACAACTTTTTTGGAGAACAAACTTCATATATATAAATACTAGGGACAAAGCCCAACTTTCATTACATCATAACGAGGATGTGTCTATATGATCACTACCCCCCGAGTACTTTGTATGAATTTATTCATGCTAAGTAGTAGTAGATGGAGACCACCAGGAGCGAAGCTTCTACTGGTAGTATTTTCTCAAATGTTCTGCATTCAAGGCTCGTGGCATGACATTATCATCCATATCAGTTAGATAATAAGTCCCTTCATTGATGACACCATAACCTTTATATGGCCCTTCCCAATTGGCTCCAAAGACCCCATGGGACGAGACCTTAGTGTTAGGCATCACTCTCCTAAGCACCAAGTCCCCCACGCGAAGATGTGGCACGCGAACCTTTCCATTATAATACCTTGCGGCTCACCTTTGATAAGTTGCGAGCCTAAGCTGAGCCTCTTCTCTTGACTCTTGAATCATATCTAAGTAGAGCCTGTGATTGACCTCGTTTGACTTGGGGTCGTAATGTTCCCTTCTGAACGAGCCTGACCCTACTTCCACGGGCACCATGGCCTCGCACCCATATGTCAAAGAAAATGGAGTCTCGCCTGTGGTAGACCTTGGGGTCATGTTGTATGACCACAAGACCTTTGGTAGCTCCTCGGGCCAATTACCCTTACTTTCCTCCAACTTTGCTTTTAGGGTATGCTTGATGATCTTGTTGATGGCCTCGGTTTGTCCATTTGTCTGAGGGTGACTCACAGCAGAGAAACTTTTCTTGATTCCCAAACTCTCACAGAATTCTTTCATCTCCTTGCTATCAAATTGCTTCCCATTGTCTGAAATGAGCTGATATGGAATCCCAGAGCGATAAACAATTGCTCTGTACACGAAGTCCTTCAATTTTTTAGCTGTGATGGTAGCAAGAGGCTCGGCCTCGGCCCACTTAGTGAAATAGTCCACAGCCACGACTGCATATTTTACTCCTCCCTTAGCTTTAGGGAGTTCACCAATAAGATCTATTCCCCACATAGCAAAGGGCCAAGGGCTCATCAACGAGGTGAGGTGAGCAACTGGGGCATTACTGAAATTTGCATATCTTTGACACTTGTCACATCGCCTAGCGAACTCAAAAGCATCCCTTTTCAATGTGGGCCAGAAATATCCTTGTCGTAAAATTTTCTGAGCTAGGGATCCAACCCCCGAGTGATTGCCACATATTCCTTCATGGACCTCTCTCAAAATATAGTTGCATTCTTCACCATCTACACACCTCAAAAGTGGAGTGTTGAACCCTCTTCGATACAAGACCTCGTCATAGATAACATAGCGAGCCGCCTGATATTTGACCCTCCTCGCTTCTTTTTTATCCTGAGGTAGCATCCCATTCTTTACATACTCCCATATAGGGGCCATCCATGTTGACTCCTGGCTCGCTATTTCCATAACAAATTCTTCTGGTACACTAGGTTTACTTTGAATTTCCAATGGGATAATCCCAAGTAAAGTAGCCTCGCGTCGCGAACCCATTTTTGCGAGGGCATCTGCTCCTTGATTTTTTGCCCTCCTGATAAACTCCACCTTTACTTGCTTGAATGACTTCATAAGCCTTTGCACACACCTTAAATATAACTCAATCTGGGGTCCCCTAGCTTGCCATCCACATCCAACATGACCCGTAACCAACATAGAATCGCTATATGCATTGAGATTCTCTACTTTCATTCCTATTGTGAGCTTGAGGCCAATTATGAGAGCCTCGTATTCTGCTGCATTATTAGAAGCCTCGAAGGTGAAGTGAACAGCACTACTCAACTTGCGACCCTCAGGTGTAACAAGCTCGATCCCAGCTCCAACCCCTTCTTTGTTAGATGCCCCATCAACATATAATTCCCACCACGAGGCTGAATTTTCATTTTTGAGCTTGGGGTCAACCACTTCTGGGATCGCTATGAGAGCCCAGGCATCTTCCTCAGATTGGGAAGGAAACTCCAATATGAAATCTGTTAAAGCTTGCCCCTTTATTGCACCTCGTGGCTTGTACTCAATGTCAAACTGACTCAGCTCTATGGTCCACTTTAAAAGCCTGCCCGAGGCCTCGGGTTTATGCATTACTTGCCTGAGTGGGTACGCAGTGCGGACTTGGATACTATGAGCCTGAAAATATGGCCTCAGCTTTCGCGAAGCCAAAACCACAGCATAGGCGAGCTTTTCCATGTTGGTGTAGCGAGTCTCGGCATCTAACAGTCTTTTACTGACATAATACACGGGGAGCTGAAGCTTTTCCTCCTCGCGAACGAGGACAGCACTGATGGCATATTCTGAAAATGCCAAGTAAACAACAAGAACTTCACCTTCATTGGGCTTAGAGAGTAATGGAAGCGAGCCCAGATGCTCTTTTATCCTCTGAAAAGCTTCCTCGCACTCAGGGGTCCATTCAAAACTCCTTCCCACTTTCTTGATCGCTTTAAAGAATTCATGGCACTTATCTGATGATTTAGAAACAAATCGATTCAATGCTGCGATCCTTCCAGTTAAAATTTGTACTTCCTTGACACTTCTTGGTGACCTCATTTCCATCAATGCCTTTATTTTAGCTGGATTAGCTTCAATGCCTCTGTGGTTAACAATGAAACCCAAAAACTTTCCAGATTCGACCCCGAAAACACACTTCTGGGGGTTGAGCTTCATTCGGAATTTCCTCAATATATCGAACATTTCTGCGAGGTGGGTTATATGATCCCCAGCCTCCTTGGACTTCACAAGCATGTCATCTACATAGACCTCCATGAAGCTTAAGAGTGCATGGCCCGCTGTTGCATCTACCAACTGATCAATTCTTGGAAGAGGGAAACTATCCTTCGGGCAATGCTTGTTTAGATCAGTAAAATCCACACATGTTCGCCACTTCCCATTTGGCTTCTTGACTAGGACAGGGTTTGCGAGCTAGTCAGGGTAAAATGATTCCCTAATGAGCCCGACCTCGAGTAGCCTGTCAACTTCTTCTTTTAGGGCCTCGGCTCGTTCTCCACTTATTGGTCTCCTTTTCTGCCTCACTCCCTTTTTGCATGGATCAAGATTAAGCCTATGACACATGACATTGGGATCGATCCCTACCATATCTTCATGAGACCATGCAAATACATCCAAATTAGCTTTAAGAAACTCCACGAGCCTTCCCCTAAGATCAGGATTCAACTGCGATCCGATCTTCAAAACCTTCGTAGAATCCTTGGGATCAATAAGAACAAATATGGTATCCTCTGCGGCCCTGGCTCGCTCCACATGCTCAGGGATGCGAGGGTCCAGGTCAATTTCAACATCTCGAGCCCGACTAGATTCTGCTTCATCTTGCCTCATGACTCCCGCCCCCGAGTCAGGGGTCGCTCCAACATGTCCATACTCATTCACAATTGTTGTTTCTCTTGTAATACCATTAGGCAGGTCTACCAATGTTGATGTTTCCTTGCAAACCCATTTCCCCTTTCGGGCTCACACATCGGCCTGTTCTGGACTTTCCTCTTCATCGCTAGCTTCTTCGACAATTCCTTCTTGTAGAACCAACACAGGTTGCGAGGCCTCCATCATAATTGCCCCTGGTACTGGTTCTACTTGTATGCCCAAACTGTCAAAATAATCATCAGGCAACTCCTCGATAGAAATTACGTTGCAACCAGCTGAGGGTCGTGATGCCGACTTGCGAGCCCTCTCATCGTCGTCGCTTTCCATAAAATTTCTTCTCTTTTTTGCTGACTTAAGGGCCTGATTATAGCATTCTCGAGACTCATGTTGAATTCCTCTAACACATCCCACGCCTTGCGGGGTAGGGAACTTCATCGAGAGGTGATAGATAGAAGTCACCACCCTCATTTCTTTCAAGATGGGTCGCCCCACAATAGCATTATACGCAGATGGTTGATCTACGACCATGAAATCAGCGACCTGCGTAGTGATACAGGGCTCGTCCCCCAAGGTGATGGGAAGCCTGATAAGTCCTTTTACACTAACAGATGCTCCAGTGAATCCATAGAGGTGGCCTACTGTAGGAATTAGATCCTTGTCTACGTATCCCATTTTCTTGTAGACATCATACATCAAGACATTCATGGCACTTCCATTGTCCACCAACACTCTGTAAATATTCTGGGAACCAATGCGAACTCGAACCACTAGAGCATCAGAGTGAGGATGATGTACCCACTTTGCATCCTCTTCAGTGAACATTATATTCGTATCTTCCCCCTTGAAAAGCTTTGGGGGTCGTTCCTGCAAATGATGCACATTGGTGAGGGGTCGCTCCCTGGCCTCGCGAGCATATCTTTCCCTTTCCTTGTTGCTATCTCCTCCAATATGTGGCCCACCAATGATCACATGGATGCTATTGCCTTGCTCTTCTCTCTCCTTGCGAGGCTCTGTGCTTTGGCCCTCATGAGGTACAGCGTGATATCCTATTCCTGATTTTCCCGAGCTCTCTTGATGCTTTTTCACTTCACGGACCGCCCACTCTGTTAAGTTCTCTTCTCGAATCAAGCGATCAATTTGTTCTTTAAGTTGCCAATAGTCCGCTGTATCGTGCCCCTTCTGCTCATGAAAATCACAATACTTTGTAGTGTTCCACGTTCCTTGTGGACCCATAGCACGAGGTTTCGTGAACATCCCTTTATTAGCGTTGACAGCATAGATATGATCAACTGAGGCCACTAAGGGAACAAATTTGTCTTCATCTCTAGCAGGACGAGCACGAGGTGGGGATCGTCTTGAGGAATCGCGATCCCTTCTTTTTGGGCTCGGGCTACGATCCTGTCTTCGCCTGGGGCTTCTAGAATCCCTTCTTTTTACCCCTTTTCCTTTACTTCCATTGCTACTAGTCCCAACATTCTTCTTGAGATCTGCCAATGATTTCTCAACACGCTTAAAGGGCTCAGCGACCCGATGCAACTCCGAAAGTGTAACAGGGGTTTGCTCCTGTAATTTCTCCCAAAATTTAGTTTCTTCTCTTACCCCTGCGATAAGGAAATTTTTCACGGCCTCGTCATTTGCACCTCCAACACGAGGTACTTCAGCATTGAACCTTTTGAAATAATAATGAGAGTCTCTCCTTCCTTCTGCTTTATGTTTGTCAGTATGGACACAAGAGGTGCATAAAGCATTGAAGATTGGAACTGTTTAATGAAGATATCCACGAGTTGTTCCCAAGAATCTATGACAACTAGGGACCCTAGCTTTGAGAACCATTATTGAGCACTCCCCCTTAGCGAAGCTGCGAACAGCCTACACCTCGCTAGTAATGATACTTGGTACACGTCCACCTCATTGTTGAATCGAATAACGAACTCGGCTGGATCAGTCTCCCCGTTATAGGTCATGTCAGAGTGATGACCTCGAAACACTACAGGCAGTGGGGCAGTGCGAATTTCATGAGTGAAGGGCGAGGAGGAACCCATATTGCTGAAAATCCCCTTCTCGTTATTCATCGCATCCAGTACCTTTTTTAAAATCTTCTAATTTGTAATCCCCAATTCTCGCCTCTTTGTCTCCATCCTTCTTTCCTCCAGTGCTTGCATGATGAGATTGAGTCTTTTTTGGGGCACTAGACTCTTCCTGGTCATTCCTGCGATCCTTGTTTTTAGGGTCTTCCTCGCAATGTTGGGATCGCTCACGCTCTCGATTGAAAGGGGGTCTGTCCTCGCGATGATGGGACCGCTCACGCTCTCTGCGAGGAGAGGGGGGTCTGTCATTGCGACGATATGACCGCTCACGATCTTTTCGAGGAGATACGGGTTGATGAGAGCCCTTACTCTTATCTTCGGGACCTCCATCTTTGTTAGATTTGAGCTTTACTAACTTGAGACGAAGATCGTGCCACTGAGTTTCTTTCCAACTCGGTCAAAGACACTAACGGACCGTCCTTCTGACGAGGCGGGCTTCGCTTTCGATCCCTCTTTATCAATCGTAGCTACTTCCTCCTCCCAATCAGGGTTCGTCCGATCCATCACCACATCATCAAAGTCCCCAATTAGCTTTTTGGTGGGACCCTTGCTACTTTCTTCTTGGTGAGTTCGATCCCCTGTCCTTGTATTCCTCTTGAAGCCTCTAGAATTATGTCGCTTCTCCATCTTGGCCACCGAGGCCCTTACCTCGATCATTTGATCACCAAGGCCTTTCAAGAATGACATGACTTCGCCAGGCAAGGCTGTCTGTTGGACAACAGGGGGGGTTTGCTCCTTCTCAGATTCGTCCTCGATCCCATCTATACGCGCCTCGCTCTCTGGTATATTATTCCTCTGAGGGTCGTTTATGTCCTTCTTATGCGACCCCGGGGTCTCCCGATCTCCGTTCTTCTTCTAGCGCCAAATGTTATAGGGAGAATATTGTATAACAATATTTCGGAGGTTTGCTGGAATCACGGAGCAAAATACGAATATTTTGCTATGAACACGAAGAACACGGAGGTGATTGGTGATTGTTTGTGGCTGCACTTGTCTATTGAAATTCAGTGGTGAACTATTTCTCATGCTTTACAAGATGCCTATGTACCCTATTTATAGGGATCAAGCCATACGTAGTTCTCTTAGAGAAGAAGTTATCTAGATGGGCTAGGGTTTCTATGGGCTCGGCTTGGCCCAAATCCACTAGTCATCTCCTTGGGTTGTTTTTCTACCCATTTATTCTGTTCATGACCCATAAAGGGGAACCCGCAACTTGTTTAATGCTATAATTATCTTTACTGGCAAAACTGACTAGATGGCCTCGCATGCGACCTCGCTGGGTCTGGCCATGCGAGGCGATCCTCAATGCATGGAGATATCCTACTTATACGACCACACTGGGCCTGACCATAAGCCTTCGTAGTAACATGCTAGGCCACGCTGGACCTCTAGGCCTTGCTAGACCTCGTGAACTGCGACCCCGCTACTAGGGCTCGCTGGCGATCCCACTGTACAGAAATAACATAATGAATCTTTTTATGATGGCGAACTTTAACGACCCATTCTTCATCCCTAGGCCCATTATGTGTGATATACCGATATTTTAGCCCATCTGGCCTGTTTAGGACTTATGCCATATTCGGGCATAACAGAATGATTAGCCTTGCTACAAACATTCAGATGATAAAGATGAATCGCTTTGTGTTGGGTAGGGAGATATGAATTATGAGTTCTACTGCGTCTAGGGTTAAACTATGGCCTAGAAGCTTACGTATATATATAACCTAAAATATATATATGGTAATTGGGCCGGTTGATAACTAGATTGGGCTAGCAGGTGTAGTAATTAGATTGTTATTTTGGGCTTCTTTTATGAATTGAAAAATAGTCATGAAGATATAATTTTTGGCTGCAAACATTTGAAACAAAAATTTGAGGTGGCCATGGTGGAGAATGACATACGGGAAAATAAAACTCAAATTATGTAAACATACAGAAAATGAGATTGGAACTTTAAATTTTTGAGAATATTTAAATAAAATCGTTGAGAAATTTTTGTTAAAAAAATGAATTAAATTGTGTCTAAGTATAAAAAAATACCGAAAATAGAAAAAAAATTTGTCAACCACAGTTAAATTGGATATTATAAGACGTGAAGATCCAGTTAAAAGTACAATATTGAAAATATTGAGTAACTATAGTCAATTATTTTAAATATTCCATCACATTTTAATAACATATTGAAATCTAATATTTTTTAATCCTTAAAGTATGATTTTCAAATTAAAATAATAACAATATTTAGTGAAATGTTAAGGTTTCAATACTTGACAAAAATATACACCTGTAGTAAAATCATATATAATTCTATATAATAATATACTACAAGAAATTTAACTTGAATTCTACTCATTAATAAAATAATTTGTGTAATTCATGTTATATGAAATTCATATATTTTTTTTTTGCTAAATTAATATGTATATAGAGAAATGAGAGAGAAACAAGAGATACAAGCTATCTATAATCAATCTTCATAGGAAAGATTGAAAATAGAAGGATAGAACATAGCAAGCAAAATAAAAGCTAGAAAACTAGCCCCATGCAAGGTGGCTGATCAACAAGAAAACTAACAAATTAGTCAAGCTATCCATGAAAAAATGTGTGGCCTTTTGGCAATTTCTCTGCTAAAATGTTCAGAAGTAGCCAACCTAGCTTTGATATCTTTCTTAATACCAGCAAGTAAAATCAGGGGCTCAGAAATGCCATTGTCATGAGCTCTTTGATTCCTTTCCCTCCAGATGTGGTAAGCATAGATTTGCAAACTGAGCTTGGTGAGGTACCTTTGAGTCACATCAGTTATCTGAGCTGTGGAGAGTAACAATGTAGCCCAACCATCAGAATGATCAAGAAGTACCTGCAGCTGGGATAAAAGGTGGCTAAGGATATAAGAAGAGAAATGGCACTGGAGAAAGAGGTGAGTTGAAGACTCAGCCCCTCCTGCACAGAGAAAGCAGTGATTAGATAAACCAAGACCAAAAGTCTGCAGTCTATCCAGAGTATTAAGCCTGTTTTTGCATAGAAGCCAATTAACAAAAGTATATCTAAGAACTCCCCCTTTAAACCAAACTGCCGAGGCCCAAGAAGCAGAATTGCCTGGAGTTCTAGTTGAATCCCAGATATCCCTGGCTTTGACTTTATGAGCTTTTAATCCTTCCCATAAAATACAATCCTCAACTGCAAGATTAAAAGTTGGAAAATTAAATCCAGCTGACCAGATGTTTAAGTCCTGAGAATGATGGTGTCTAGCTTTGGTCACAGGAAGATGCCAATTTCCTGAGCTAATAAATTCTGATAATTTGGCATAGGCATGAGAATTGGAGTTTCTGATTATAGTTGCATTTGGATTTTGAACTATAGAAGTGCCATTCCACCAAGGGTCCAGCTAGAAATAAATAGAGTTGCCATTTCCCAAGAGATAGGAGATATGAGATTTGATTTCTTCTCTGCAATTGAGCATTTTTTTCCGAAACCAAGAAGCATCTGTAGGCAATGTCATGGACCATAAATTCTTTCTTTTTAATAAGGTTTTCTGGATCCAGGCCACCCAAATATTTTTCTTATTTACAACAACTCTCCAGAAATGATACAGGAGCTGAGCATGGTTCCACTCAATAGGATGTTTAATCCCTAAACCTCCTTCATGTTTAGGCATGCAAAAATTGTCCCAGGCAACTTTAGCACCTCCTTGCTTTGTGATATCTCCTTTCCAAAGGAATTTAGAAAACAAGGATTGCAGGACTTTGTGAACTCCCTTGGGAAGCATAAAATGATTAGACCAATAAGATTGAAGAGCAAAAATCACTGCTTTTAGCAATTGAACTCTTCCTGAAAAAGCCAGTTTTGAGACAGTCCAAGATTGCATCTTGTTTGTGATTTTTTCAATTAAAGGCATGCAGTTGTTGATGCTCAGTTTGGTAGAGATTAGAGGCACGCCAAGAAATTGAACTGGAAGAGTGCCTGCAGTAAAGCCATATGCATTTTGAAACCACATGGTAGTAGTGTAATCACAGTTGATGAGATAGCTGGAGCTTTTGGAGGAGTTAACATTAAGACCACTCCATTTAGAGAACTTTGCAATGCAGCTCATAATGTGAGATATAGAGTTCTTGTCTCCATGGGAAAAAAATATAACATCATCAGCAAAGAAGAGGTGAGTGACCTTTAAATCTTTGCATTTCCAGTGAAATTTGAAATCTGCAGGATGCTTGTTCAGTAAACCAGATAAGACATTCATAACTAGAGTGAAAAGATAAGGTGATAAAGGATCGCCTTGCCTTAAGCCTCTGCGACCTTTAAAATATCCATGTAATCCCCCATTAACTTTGATAGAGAACATTGGAGTACTAATACAAGCATGAATCCATTTGATGAATTTTTCAGGAAATTTCATGGACTCAAGAATCTTGATAAGAAATTTCCAATTTACCGAGTCAAAGGCTTTGCTAAGATCCACCTTTAAAGCGCATTTTGCATCACCTGTCTCTCTGGCATAACCTCTAAAAAGCTCTTGAGCCAAAAAAATGTTATCTGATATAAGCCTCCCAGGAATGAAGGCTGATTGGGCATGATCAATTAAAGAAGGAAGGATAATTTTCAATCTCTGAGCCAACAACTTGGAAATACATTTGTAAGCAACAGTGCATAGGGCTATTTGTCTATAATCCCTCATATTAATTGGAGTATTAATTTTAGGAATTAAAGCCAAACTGGTAGAGTTGGTACCTTTGTGCATTACTGAGGATTGAAAGAAATACAAGATAGCTCTGCAAAAATCTTCGCCCACAATATCCCAAGTTGCCAAAAAGAATTCCACATTAAAACCATCAGGCCCAGGAGCTTTATCAAAAAATCTTGGAAATGCTTAACTGCAACCTCTGCAACTTTCTTATGACCATGGACAAGAATGTCATTTTCATTGTGTATAGCATGAATCTTGTTGTGATTCCAGTTAGCTTTAATCTGATTAAAAAAGAAACTATTGTTTCCATCTCCTAGCTTTAGCCATTTAACTCTGCTTTTCTGATGGAGAAGACTTTCTTCCTCCTGAATAGCTTTTTCCAATTCCTTAATTAGGCCTTGCTCAGTTAAGAGAAGATGAAGATCCCTTCTTGCCGTAAGAAGGGATTTCTGAGTTTCCTGCAATTTTAGTCTCAGAGTAGCCACATTGTTCTGAATGTTACCATGTTTTTTGCTAAAATCTGAGAGCTCTTTCTTGACCACCTGAAGTTTTCGGCACAAAATAGCCATAGGGTCTCCATAAAGTTGGAAATTCCAGGCTGTTTTGACTACCTCCATAAAACCTTCCACATGGAGCAAATAATTAAAAAATTGAAATTGCTTAGCAGGCCTTGAAATATTGAGATTAAATTCCATGAAGAGAGGATTATGATCAAAAATTCCTTTATCATGAACCACCACCTGAGCTTCAGTAAAAGTGGAGAACCAGAGATCATTCCCCAGCATTCTGTCAAGTCTTTTGTTAATCAAGTCATTAAGTCTTTTATTTGTCCAAGTGAAGATATCACCTATTGTTTTAATGTGACCTAAAGAAGATTGCACAATGCAATCTTTAAAGGCCTGCATTCCTGGAGTCCAATGCTCCCTCCCACCATCAATTTTAGAAATACTATAAGCACAGTTAAAATCCCCAGCTAGACACCAAGGTAACCCAGTATTTACAGAAGATATATAGCTCCAAAGAGGCACTCTATCACAAGCTTTATTATGAGCATAAATAACTGTTAAAAGGAATTGTACCTGATTTTCCAAGAAAGTCACATTGCAGGAAATGTGTTGAGCAGATGAGGAAACAACCGAGACTTGCCAAATAGAGCTATCCCAACCTATCAAAATTCTCCCATTATGATGATGGGCATAGTTATGTAGCCAAGACCAGGATTTGTTGATTCATTTAGAGACTTTAGGAAAATTTTCCACCTTAACCTTTGTTTCCACAAGGCCAAGGAGAGAGATAAAATTATTCTTAATAAGATGAACCACTTCAACTTGGTGTTCACTTTTATTCAAACCTCTACAGTTTAGGGTTGTAAAATTCATCAAAATTTATTTGATGTGACTACATCACCTTGCAGTCTAAGGCTTTTATTTCTGGTTACCACATTAAAACCATCTTCACTAGTTGTAGCTCTCCCTTTTTTTTCCCCATCTGCTAAGGGACCTTTTTGTGCCATGACTTTCTTATTTGTCCTCTTATTTTTCTTTTTTGTGTTTGGAGAGGGTGTGATTTCCTCTACTTCATCTTCATGCTTCATCTCTGTCTGTAGCTCATCGTTGCCAATAGAAGGAGTAGTGAGATCAACCACTAGAACCCTGTTATTATTATTTTCAACATTTTCAGAATTTTTAGAAGTTACTGAAAGCACCTCAGTTTTTGTGACAAAACTTTGTGGAAGCAATATGCCTTCATCCATAATAGTGCTTTCTCCATTTTTTGTAGTACCAACATGAGCCTCATTTACTATGGTTTGATCAATCTCTGCAAATACTAAATTCCCAGGGATTACAGGAGTTCCTGGAATTATAGCAATTTGAGAGAATTCTGCACTCTCTTCTAAATTTGATTTTTCTGCCATATTTGAATTTTCAGCATGATCCACTTTTTCTACAAATTCTCCTTCTTCAAAATTCTCCATATTTCCTTCAATTTCTTCACAAATTTCCACATTCCCCCCATTTTCTATGATTGCTACATCTTCACGAATTTCTGGAACCTTACAGGGTTCAACTGTGACAATCTTTTGTATGCTAGTTTCATTTTGAACCAAACCCTGAATTTCAATTGCAAGGTCAAGAATCATGTCAGTCTCATCCTCAAAATAGGTGTGTTTATTCATGGGAGCCATGTTACCCTTCTTAACAGGATTTGATGGAACAGCAGGTTTCACAGGTTTTGTAGGGTTTTTACGAGGCCTAGTAATTATTGGCTCCTTGTTGGGATTATTGTGGCACCTAGCAAGACTGTGACCGAAAGCTTTACAAATACTACAAGATTGTGGCATTGCAGAATATTCAATTCCAACCCTCATTTGCTTCTCAGTGCCATCTCTATCGTTCAAAACATTGACCAACATAGCAGTTGGACAAGGAGCACCATATTTAATTTCAACTAAAACCCCAGCATATTTCATCGGTTCCAAGTTTGCAGTTTGAACATCAAGCTTTAGAGGCTTACCAACAGCTTTTGCAATTGAGGCAATACCATCTTTTCTACAATAAGAATGAGGAACCTCTTTCAATTTTATCCAAATGGCCACTGAAGGGAGGCAATTTTTTTGAAATTCAGAGCCCTCAATCCAAGTAGACAAAACCATTCTCTTACCTCCCATAGTAACAGAGCTTAACGACAAGATAGAGTTTATATTATCAACAGTGTTAAATTTAAAGGTATAGAAGCCCTTTGAATTATAGAACACATAGACAAGGCCCTTATTTCTCCACCACCTAATAGCAGTATCCTTCACATATTTAAAAGAAAAACTGGTTCCAACAAAGTAACCAATGCAACTGGTATTCCATAATTTCCTAGAGTTGACCAGAAAATCCTTTGGCATTTTTAAGACTGCAATTCCCATTTCATTGTAGGTAATCTCAGGTTGGAAATCATAAGCATTTTCTTGGGCAAATTCCTGTGTGTTTGGAGGGGTTTGCTCAACAATATTTTTCCAAGAAAGCCTGGGGACAGCGGATTCATTTTTAGTAACATTAGGGTGCTCAGAAATAGGGGAGCTATTATGAGGTACCCTAAAGATACCATTCTCAGTTTCTAAGTTAGTTGAAATAGGTGAAACTATTTGGAGAGGAACAGGGTTTGCAAATTTCCGAGACTCAAAAAATTGCAAAAAATCTTCATTACTAGCACCTACAGATCTTAAGACAGAATTAAAAGCATCAAGCTTTACAGGAGGGCCAATTACCTTGGTACCAGTGGATCTTTCAGAACTGCGAGATGAAACAGAGAGGCCATCAACAATCAAGTCTTCAGAGTTCAAACTCTGAGAAGAGCTACCAGAGAAAGCCATAGCAAGATGATGAACGGAGCTTCACCGGAAAAGTACAGAAACCCGGAAAAATCGAAAAAGGGAACCTCAACTGCTCTAGATACCAAGATCTGGAAGAGGAAGAAAAGGCGAACACAGAGAAAAGAGACGAGAAAGGAGACGCGAAAAAATAGGCGATCACAGTGAAATGTTGTTATCACTTAGTGAGGAGAGAGAACTAGTTACGAGTCATATTGAAAATAGTAGTGATCTACTAAGATTTCCAATCAAATTAATTTTTTATTTTCTGAAACTTTGGGAATATCATTATATTAGATATATATTGACATCCGTACAGTTGGATCGTTCAATTTTTTTTAAAAAAATAGAAACAATAATCGGTGACAAAGCACTAATTACGAGTCATATTGAAAATAATAGTGATCTACTAAGATTTCCAATCAAATTAATTTTTTATTTTCTGAAACTTTGGAAATATATTTATATTAGATATATATTGACATCCGTACGGTTGGATCGTTCAAATTTTTTTTAAAAAAAAATAGAAACAATAATCGGTGACAAAGCACTAGTTACGAGTCATATTGAAAATAGTAGTGATCTACTAAGATTTCCAATCAAATTAATTTTTTATTTTCTGAAACTTTGGGAATATATTTATATTGGATATATATTGGCATCCGTACGGTTGGATCATTCAAATTTTTTTTTAGAAAAATAGAAACAATAATATGTGACAAAGCACTAGTTACGAGTCATATTGAAAATAGTAGTGATCTACTAAGATTTCAAATCAAATTAATTTTTTATTTTCTGAAACTTTGGGAATATCATTATATTAGATATATATTAACATTCGTACGGTTAGATAGTTCAATTTTTTTTAAAAAAAATAGAAACAATAATCGGTGACAAAGCACTAGTTACGAGTCATATTGAAAATAATAGTGATCTACTAAGATTTCCAATCAAATTAATTTTTTATTTTCTGAAATTTTGGGAATATCATTATATTAGATATATATTGACATCCGTACGGTTGGATCGTTCAATTTTTTTTTAAAAAAAATAGAAACAATAATCGGTGACAAAGCACTAGTTACGAGTCATATTGAAAATAGTAGTAATCTACTAAGATTTCCAATCAAAATAATTTTTTATTTTCTGAAACTTTGAGAATATCATTATATTAGATATTTATTGACATTCGTACGGTTGGATCGTTCAAAAATATTTAGCTCACACTTTTACGGTCTCTCATCATTTTTATTGAATACATTATTTTTTTTAACTCACACTGTTACGGTCTCTCATCATTTTTAATGAATACGATATGTTATCAAAACCTACTATAAAAAAATCATAATTTTTTATAATTGGTAAGTATTTATTAAAATTTTCCAAACTTCTTAACAAATATAAAATCAACACTTTATTTACATTTTTAAAAAAAAAATTGTCCCAAATAGGTAAAGTAAATTATAATTTGTAGTTCATCTTATAAGGTATTGTGGTAATTTTTTTTATAATTTAAGGATTAATTTTAAATTTTTTAAATAAATTTTGAATTTAATTTTCTAATTAGAATGACTGATTGCAGTCGAATTTATAAATATGACTGCTTTTGGTCGAATTTAATTTTAAATATTTTGAAAAAGGTTTGGCGGAAATTTTTTTGCTTAAACTTAGTTTCACGCGGATTGCTGACCTGACATTAAATTCGACTGGTTGCAGTCAAATTTATAAATTTGACTGAAGTCGGTCGAATTTATAGAAGGCAGTCGAATTTATAAATTTGACTGCTTCCGATCGAATTTATAAATTTGACTGGTAGCAGTCAAATTTATAAATTTGACTAAAGTTGGTGGAATTTATAATAGCAGTCGAATTTATAAATTTGACTGGTTGCGGTCGATTTTATAAATTCGAGTGCCTTCATTCGAGTTTATAAACTTACTAAAATAAGCTTAGGGGGGAATTTAGGCGGGACATAAATGTGTTTGTATATGTAGGTATAGCTGTCAATAAGTCAGCTGTCAATGTGTTTGTATAGCTGAGACTAGGTCATAGTTGTTTGTTTCCGTTTTAATAGGATCAGTAGAGTTGAGGAGAATAGGTTAGGTGCTGTCGTCTAGGAGTCCAAGTCTGAATTATCTTTATATTGTTTGCAAGTACTCTTATCTTAGTAATAGAGCAGTTAACAATATCTGAGTGTTCTCTGTTTTATTCGTGCTCAATGTGTGTGTGAGTTAAATATATATCAGCTTTAATACTTCATTAGTGTTGTAAATAGGCTAAACATACACTCTATAAACTCACACAAACTGTATACAAAAAAGGAAATTATAACTGCAAAATAAAAGACTAGAATACATTGAAAACTACATTGTATTGCTTGTTGTGTTACAATAATAAAGTACAAGATGCTATTTAAAAGAAAAACTAACCATATTGAGTGGCTATAAACTAGGTAAAACAAATCACTCACTCTCCTAAATAAACTCCACTGCAATCTTTATTTTCTAAGACTCCTCAAATCACTCTAACAACTAATCGACCAAATCAAACAATGATTTTCCTGACGTAAATAAAGAAACTATTTACCAAGTTTAAGATTAATCCCAACAATAACTTCATGTATCAATCATCATACCATTCCAAAATATTTACTGAATACACATAAGCAACATGTGGCATACACCTTTTGATGCATTTCTCTGACTAAACTATATTATATCTATTGAATGAGGTTTGGTCAATTTGTGCTCATGGGGAGACTTCTTTAATGGCCACTATGGCCTAACATTTTGTGTTAAAAAAATGATGTACTATTTTTCTATTGTGTTAAATTATGGAATTTTCCTTTTGTATGCTGGGTTTTAAAAAACTTAACTTCATTGGATTCGCCCTCTGTTCCAATCTTTCTTGTTGATGCCGATGTAAATTTATTTGACCAACTATATATTAAAAAGTATTGCATGCTCTCCAATGAAAATTTGAAATTTACCTATGCAGTGTAACATCTAATCTAATGATAATTAAATTTGTAATCCTCAGCACTAAGAAATCTTTATGGTTCATGCCCATGTAAACTTATTTGACAAACTATTAAAATGTATTACATGCTCTCCAGTGAAAATTTGAAATTTACATATGCAGTGTAACATCTAATGATAATTAAATTTTTAATCTTCGGCGCTAAGAATTGAACATGTTTTTCGCTATACCTTTGAACAGGATAACAACTATTACATGCACGGCTTGGTAACGAGAAGACACTAATTCACGGCTTGGTAATGGAAGACAAAAGATTTATTTAGATTTACTCTTAATTATTAATTTCACCACACTCCCCCAGCTCTCCCACACACACATACAAATAGCAGATTTTACTTGTATTTTCGGGATGGTTTCTCTTCCTTTTGTGAAAAGCAGCAGGTTGAGAAGGTGGAGAAGAAACCATGACAAGACTAGATCCTTCTCCTTGGTAATTTTGTTGTTGATTCTGCTTTAGCCACGAAATCATAACCGTACTAGCTAGCTCTTACTCCGGGAGGATGCTGTTGTTGATTTTGCTTGTTCTTAAGCTCCTCATAATTCTGACCAAAGAAAGTTTCAGAAGCCATTGTAGTAGATTTTTTTGATGGCTGAAAATGTAGCCTATTACATAACACACTAAGTTCTTACCATTTGAGTTATATCTATGTATATACCTCATATAGTTCTGCATAAGCCCTGGTTCAGAACTTTCTATGTTGAGTATATGTTCAGATCAGAAGACAACCCAATAATTTAAGATTACAAATAATTAAATACTTTGCATAAATTTAATAAATTTAAAAGATTATTACGACTAAAATCGAGCATTACATGATAAATTCGTGGAGCATTTTCTTCATTGTCTACCTGCAAATATTTCAAAAAAAGGGATATAAGAATTTGGCCAAAACACGTTTAAAATATGATCTATCAAGTATGTTTTAATAGTGTCTATTACGATATATCAATTGAAAACAAGCCAAAAAGCAAAAATTAATATAAATTAAGATCTTCATTTGGATTTTACGCAAATTAGACTAAAATCTAAAGTATGTAAAGCTTCGCACAAATTTAAAATCTAAATATTTTTTTTAGAATTGAGATAGTACTATTATTTTTAGGATTGGAAATCAAAAGAAGTAAGAATAGCTTATAAACCACATTAAACATGTAAAAATAACACTTTATAACATCAATCATCACAATCAAACATAAAGAATGACCAAACAAAGAATTATAAGAACACTTCTTTATTTAAAAAATTAGTGGATAACCATATACCTCTGTTGTATCATGATAGAGTAGTCCATATGACTTTTGCAAACACTACGTGATTTGAATGATTAGCCTTGCTACAAACATTCAGATGATGATGATGAATCGCTTTGTGTTGGGTAGGGAGATATGAATTACGAGTTCTACTGCGGCTAGGGTTAAACTATGGCCTAGTAGAATGATATACGTATATATATAACCTAAAATATATATATGGTAATTGGGCCGGTTGATAACTAGATTGGGCTAGCATAATTAGATAGTTATTTTGGGCTTCTTTTATGAATTGAAAAATAGTCATGAAGATATAATTTTTGGTTGCAAACATTTGAAACAAAAATTTGAGGTGGCCATGGTGGAGAATGACACACGGGGAAAAAACTCAAATTATGTAAACATTCAAAAAATGTGATTGGAACTTTAAATTTTTGAGAATATTTAAATAAAACTGCTGAGAAATTTTTGTTAAAAAAATCAATTAAATAGTGTCTAAGTATAAAAAAATACCGAAAATAGAAATAAAAAAATTGTCAACCACGGTTAAATTGGATATTATAAGACGTGAAGATCGAGTTAAAAGTACAATATTGAAAATATTGAGTTACTATAGTAAATTATTTTAAACATTTCATCACACGTTAATAACGTATTGAAATCTTATATTTTTGAATCCTTAAAGTATGATTTTCAAATTAAAATAATAACAATATTTAGTGAAATGTTAAGGTTTCAATACTTGACAAAATATATACACCTATAGTAAAATCATATATAATTCTATATAATAATATACTACAAGAAATTTACTTGAATTCTACTAATTAATAATATAATTTGTGTAATTCATGTAATATGAAATTCATATTGTAATTAATAGAATATATATTTATAAGTGTTTTGAATAATTTTAATATATATTTTTGTATTCTACGAATAATCGAATTGAATTAATTAGAGCTTAATGTTTAATGACGAGAAATAAAGGATTCCTAAATTCCCAAGAAATTAAGGTTATTTAGACATAAAGGAAATTTGAATTTATTGGACATGCAAAAATAACCAATTTATCAACAACTCAGAAGTGGTCTAATATTAATATTCCAACTCACATTGAGAATGCAATTTGTTTCCGGAAATTAGTTTTATTTTTGTTGAAGCAGATACTTCAACATGCCGTTGTTGCCCTTTTGCGAAGAGATTTAGAAATCACATGTTATGCTTGTTGCTGCTAAAAATAAGCAACTTAGCCTCCATCAGACGGTGTAAATTATTGATAGAGATATCATAAGAGATAATTTGAAGGTTGTGTTCCAGCCTTAAGTTGTGTACTCACCATGGATGAATTTGAGCTTACCTCATGCACTTGCAAAGAGTCCTCAGTCCTTGTTAAAACTTAAAAAAGTAGGTATACTTCCTATAATAGCATATTTCGTAGTTTGTTTCATAACTTCATGTATCAATCATCATATAATTCCAAAATATTTACTGAATACACATAAGCAACATGTGGCCCATACGTTTTGATGCATTTCTCTGACTAAACTATATTGTATCTATTGAATGAGGTTTGGTCAATTTGTGCTCATGGGGAGACTTCTTTAATGGCCACTATGGCCTAACATTTTGTGTTAAAAAAAATGATGTACTATTTTTCTATTGTGTTAAATTATGGAATTTTCCTTTTGTATGGTGGGTTTTAAAAAACTTAACTTCATTGGATTCGCCCTCTGTTCCAATCTTTCTTCTTGATGCCGATGTAAATTTATTTGACCAACTATATATTAAAAAGTATTGCATGCTCTCCAATGAAAATTTGAAATTTACCTATGCAGTGTAACATCTAATCTATTGATAATTAAATTTTAAATCCTCAGCACTAAGAAATCTTTCTGGTTCATGCCCATGTAAACTTATTTGATAGACTATTAAAATGTATTACATGCTCTCCAGAGAAAATTTGAAATTTACATATGCAGTGTAACATCTAATGATAATAAATAAAAAAGAAAATAAAACTAAAATCCAGAAATCTAAAAAAAAAAAAAGTTAATAGAGAATCTAAATATAATAAGTACAAAAAATCCTATAATAAATTTCATCAACAATAAAATTTAAAATAAATTAACAAAGAATAAAACTAATAAAATATTCATCATCTTCAACTTAATTGATTACTATTACTGGAAAAATAATAATTTTTTTTTTAAAAAGAAGATTTTACATTCAATTACAAACCAAATTTTTTAAAAGAACAAGATATTAAAAAAGTAATGAAAAAACATGTTATAATTGGGAAACAAAAAATAAATATAATGCACTGAAAATATATGTAAAACAAAAAATAATTTTAAAAAAAATACTAAATCAAAACCGAAAGTCTAAATTTAGAAAATTAAAATCAACAAGAAAATTTAATATTATACACTTAAAATAAATATAATCCAACACAAAAATATAAGAGATAGTATAAACTTTCTTTAAAAAAGTGTTCAGAATATGTTAAATTACAATAAGTTACCACATGCCTAAAATATATTATATATATTCTAATAAATAGAAGAGAAAACGGCAAAAAAAATGAAATATTAAAATATATGTTAGGCTAAACATTAAAATATAATTTTCAAACAAATCATTTACCAAATAAAGGTGTTTTAATAAAAACATTTTTATAATAAAAATCATTAAAGATTCTTTTTTAGGTTTGACAATAAATATGTTTCTAATATTAACAAACAAGGATAAATTAGCAAAAAATCATAATTAAAAATAATTCTCAAATTCATTCTTTATATATAATAAACAAGTAAACAAAGCATATCATTAGAATTTCAATTCAAAAAATAATTTTAATATAATGATACCAAAATTCAATAAAATATAATATACAAAATAAACGTGAATTCAAAAAAAAGAGATCTAAATGTAAAAAACTGAAAACAACAATAAACTTTAATATAATACACTTAAAACAAATATATACCAACACAAAAACATAAAAAGATAATACAAACTTTCTTTTAAAAAAAGTACAAATGTATGTGTATTCACAATTACATAATCACATATACATATATAAAGAATAGTTAAATCAATAAGTTCCACATGTCTTATGTATATTATATATATTCTAATAAAATAGAAAAAACTCCCCAAAAAATGTGAAAAATTTAAATATATGTTAAGCTAAAACTTAAAATATAATTTACAAAAAACAAATCGTTTACCAAATAAAAATGCTTTAAAAAAAGTTATTTTAATAAAAATCATTAAAGATTCTATTTTTATGTTTGACAATAAATATGTTTCTAAAATGAAAATTAAAAACAAATTCTTAGTTTACAAAGAAAAAATTTAAATTAAAAAAGTGAACACAAATTAATAAATGAACATATTTTAAATAAGAAAGCAATCTAAATACCCAGAAAATAAATTTATAATAATATCTAAATATAATACAACATAGAAATTCCTAATATTACTCTAAACAAAATACGTAATAAACACCACACATGGCAAAAAATATAAAATTAACATGAAAAAATAATTAATATTCAAACAAATAAAACAATTTAATACCACACATATTTCTAAAAAGGTTAAAAAATGCATTTAAAACTATAAAAACACAATAACAAAATATTTAAAAAATTCAAGATAACCATTAAATTACATAATCAAAAAGATAAAAAGATAATAATAAATTGTTATACGAATATAGTACCTATATTTCAAGTATATAATATGTAATCTAATAAAATAAAAAATAATAAAAAGTAATTTTGAAATACTAAAAAATATGTTAGCCTAAACTTTGAAATATAAATTATAGAAAAACCATTTACAAGAAAAAAAAAATGTATACTTGTTATCATTAAAAGTAAAAATATTATTCAAAATGTTATAAAACTAATTTTTAAAGAAAAAAATTATAATGAAAATTTTACTAAAAATTATTAATAAAGTTAGCCGTGCATGGCACAACTAAAGTAGGAAAACTAAAGTAATATACAGACTAATTTGATTACCGTAAACATATTTAATTAGTTATTTTAAACAAATGAAAAGCTTACCTTTTTGCGGAACCATTGGGGAATTCATCATTTTGCTTGTTTTTTAGTCAGACTTGGTCATTTTCATGTTGCTGGTATCTTGTCATCAAAGTTGCCATATGTTCACTACAAGTAAAATCAATTACATTAATAATTTAATCAAAATGCAAAAAAAAAAGGAAATAACACACACACATGTGAGTAACTTACTCAAAATATGGCCTAACGTCCTTGCTATTTTGCAGAGAACACAAGTGTGCTAGGTGCAAGTCCTCTTTGCTCGGCTTTATCATTGTCGCACCAAATAGGGGTCTACTAATTGCATTCTGCTCATGCCTAGCATTTTTTGGCAATCCTATGGTAGCTTCTTCAAAATTCACCAAACATTCAACTACCTCTTCGGTAACATATGCCTCGGCAATACAGCCTTCGGGATGAGCCGGGTTTCGTACATATCCCTTAAATGCCTTCATATATCTCTCGAAAGGATACATCCAATGTAGAAATTTTGGCCCACAAAGCTTAACCTCTCACAAGATGAATTGAGAGATGGATCATCACATCAAAGAACGAAGGAGGAAAGTGTTTTTCCAGCTGGCATAATGTTTCCACCAACTGAGATTGCATTTTTTCCAATTTATCTACATCAATGACTTTACTGCAAATTGCCTTGAAGAAAAGGCAAAACCTTATTATTGTGTACCTGACTTGTTTTTGCAGTACCGATCGAATTGAAATTGGAAGCAAATGATACAATATCGTGTGACAATCATGAGATTTCATTCCAACAAGCCGAAGATTTTCCATATTTGCCAGATTCTTGATATTTGAACAAAATCCATCTGGTAACTTCATTTTAAGAAAGGACGAGCAAACTGTTCTTTTTTTGCATTCAATAAGTTCCATGATGCCAACAGTACCTTCTCTTTCTTTCCGGGAGTTTTTGGCCTCATCTCTGTTCTTATTCCCATTTTAGCCATATCAAGACGGACAGACTCCCTATCTTTTGTCTTTCCTGGAATATTTAGCAAAGTTCCAATTAAAGCTTCGCATATAATTTTCTCCATGTGCATCACATTAAGAACATGCCTAACCGGCAAAAACTTCCAATATTCAAGTTGGAAGAATATAGAAACCTTCTTCCAAACGGGTCGACCTTTACCTTTCTTCCATCGAGCTTGGCGTTGTGTCTTACCAAAGACATGGCCCTTTAGATGTTGTACTCTTCAAGAACATGCTCTCCAATTAACGGAATAGGAGCAACCTCTTTCTCCATAGTGTTATCAAAAGCTGATTTTTGCCTTCTATATGGATGATGACGGTCCAACCACCTCCGATGCCTCATAATCACTGTCTTCCGATAATTAACCAGCCTAGTAGCATTTATGTTATCAATACAAACAGTACAAGCATTATACCCTCTAATGACGTTTCCCGACAAGTTCCCTAAGGCCGGATAATCACTTATTGTCCATAATAAAATGCCCCTAAGTAGGAATGACTCTTTCTTATATGCGTTGTACACTTGTTTCCCGCGCCACAACTCATGCAGATCTTCTATATGTGGTTGAAGGAACACATCGATATCATTTCCAGGCTCAGTCGGTCCTGATATCAACAAGCAAATCGTAGTATACCTTCTCTTCGTACAAAGCCAAGGCGGAAGGTTGTAAACTGATAGCAAAACAGGCCAACTTGAGTAATCAGTACGGTTTCCATGAAAAGGATTAAAACCATCGGAGGATAAAGCTAACCGAAGGTTCCTACTCTCTGATGCAAAATCAGGCCACTTTTGGTAGACATCCTTCCATGTTATCGAGTCAGCCGGATGCCTCATTTTACCATCTATTTGTCGCTCGGTTTCATGCCAAGTCATGTCCTTTGCAATTTGAGGTGTATTGAACATATTTCTTAATCTTGGTATCAAAGGGAAATACCATAAAACCTTAGCAGGGACTCCTTCCAGTTCCTCTCCTTTCTTATTCAATTTCCATCTGGAGGCCTTACATATGCGACAAGTAGTCTCATCTTCATCTATCTGGCCATGATATAAGAGACAATTATTCGGGCAGGCATGTATTTTTCATACCCCATTCCTAATGCACATAAGGTTTTCTTCGCTTCATTGAAGGAAGAAGGGAGATTGTTTTCTTCCGAAAGCAAAGTCCCAATGAATAACAGAACATCAGAGAAACATGAATCAGACATACCATGTTTCACTTTCAAGTTGAATAACTTAACCAAAGCTTTCATCTTAGTGTAACTTTCACATCCAGGATACAGAGGTTCATGCTCACCTTTCACATGGTCTTTGAAATCTGAAGAATCTGAAGAAATTTCATCTTCATCGTCGTTGTCTTCACCCATTGTACTACAGGCTTGATTAATAGATTCTGAAGTGTCGGTTTCATTTAGTATAGGACTTTGTACCAAATTTGGCTCCTCATGCCAAATCCAACGTGTATACATTTCATCAATTCCATGATGAACAAGATGGCTTTTAACAATTCGAACCTTCCATGATTTGCTATGTGCGCACTTCATGCATGGACAACTTATTTTTTCTTCATTAAACCCATTTTCAAATGCAAACATTAATAAGTCGTCCACCCCTATTTTAAACGCTGTAGATCTTCTATCAGCTATTAACCATGATCTATCCATCTTGTAATAAGAAATAACTATAGACGTCTGAATAGAACCTCAAATCCAACACGAAACGTGCTTACAACCATCACCATCTGAAAAAAAGTGACACACATGGTTATTATGGTGTCACATGATAATACAGAAAACAATCACTAAAATTCATAAACTTTGTAGTTAAGCTCTGTCATTATGCTCTTCAAAGAACTATCATACATAGACATAGTGAGGGCCTAAGCTTTTAAACTAGTCAATAGAGATAAATAGTTAATCCGTTAAAAAAAACAATAGTAAAGTACATCACAGGTTTTATGACATACTAAAGGTAAACTAGTATCCAAAAGTAAATCAAATCATTTGACAGTATGATCTCCTATTCAAGAAGAAGATGATTATAGTCATTGAAACTTGCACATATAATGGGACTAATTTCCAAAAGCGATATTACTATGCTTGATCACTTGCAGGTAACAAATGCTTCACCTTCGTTGTAATCATACTAAAAGCATAAGAATCGGATATGAAAAAAATTTCATGAGTGACAATTTGTCGCAGAATATAACCAAAGACACCAGAGGGTAAAATTTAGCCAGTGAACAAGATATAGAGAATACTGTAACGTGCACAGAAAAGATTCTTGCAGAAGTACTTGCCCATGACTTTACTTTGGTAAGCTTAGAACTGTATGCAACCTCATAATAAACAAATTAAAATGTAACAGATATAATCATACAAGGACATACCTATATGCAAGGATGAGCTCGATAAAAAAAAGGATTTCCCGTAATATGTTGTTACCCTTCCATTAATTCAATAAGCTTTTCAGTGTTGCTAAGCATTTTCCAGAATTATATGGTTCTTTGTAGCTGTGGTCATTTTACTCAAGCAAACTAAGCACAACATATTATCTTAACTAACTTGACAAATGTTATCTTAACTAAAAAAGTCCAAGGCCAACTGGTATACTAATCACTAAAATTCTGCAAAAACAGAGTCAATATTAATTAAAATAAGGTGTACAACCCCCAAATTGAGCAAAAACAGAAGAGAGTACTATTTCCCCCAAATTATTAAACATGAACCCTAATCCAAATAATTAATTAATCAACGGTAATTGAAGTGTAGAAACATCAAAACGTGTTCATCAAAATGAATTCATTAACACAAATGAAATTAATTGTTAGATATAATTGATGTAAATATTAACTAGTGTTTAAGTGATACAGTGATACATCAGAGTTTAAGCTGGAAGCAATCAGAGTTTGAGTAAATGCTGACGAATAGAAGCGCAAACGCTGATTGATGGAAGCAACAGAGTTTGTTAAACTCTGTCTGACAGAAGTGTCTACAAGTCAACAGTGATTGAAGAGTGTTTGAAGATTAATTGGAAGCAATATCTTTGGAGATTGAATAGCTATCAAAGAGATTAAGTTGACTTAAAAGACATGTAGCAATCATGATTGATATCAATTATATAGCTTAATTATAGGAGTATAAATTTATGATTGTACAGTAGCTGTATGTTTTATAAATACAGTTAGGTTAACCCTAGAAGGGTATCGAACAATAAAAGTATTCATTCATTGTAACCTAAACAGCTCTCTGTGATAGTTTACATCACTGAGAGAGGAATTATTAATTCCAAACAGTGTTTAATTACAAAAACTTGTGTTCTTGTTAATCTCTCATACAGTACTTGATTATAAGTTGTGTATTCAGCCTAACAAGTGGTATCAGAGCCAATCTGTTACTTTATTACAGTTTAAGATCCAAACACAACAATAATCAATGGCAGAGATTCCTCCTCCATCAGGTTCTGAGAAAGCTCCTACTACTGTGAGTATGTATGAAACAATTAGGGTTCCTATTCTGAGGCCATCAGAATATGCAATATGGAAGGTAAAGATGACTATGTTTCTGGAGGCTACAGATCCAGAATACCTTGACAGGATTTCTGAAGGTCCTCATAAACCTACAAAGCTATCTGTTGCAACTGCTGGTCAAGAAGCAAAAACAGTTCCAAAGGAGAAGAAGGACATGACTCCTGAAGATTTATCATCTATTGTTAAGGATGCAAAGGTTAGGCATCTACTTCACAGTTCCTTAGACAATGTTATGTCTAATAAGGTGATTAACTGCACTACTGCAAAAGAAATCTGGGATGCACTTGAGGTTAGGTGTCAAGGAACAGCTGCTATTAAAAAGAATAGGAGAAATATACTCACCCAAGAGTATGAGCACTTTGAGGCTAAATCTGAAGAAACCATGACAGAAACATTTGACAGATTCTGTAAACTGCTCAATGATTTGTCATTGGTTAACAAAGAGTATGATCTAGAAGACTCAAATCTCAAGTTTCTTCTGTCTCTACCTGAAAAGTGGTATGTGAAAACAACCACTATAAGAGATAACTATGATCTTGCTGATACAGAGATTGATGAAATCTATGGACTGCTCAAAACTCATGAATTGGAAATGGAATACAGAAACAGGAGATCAAGCAAGAAGTTAAAGTCTGTTGCTCTTAAGGTTGAAGAGAAACCATTCAAGAAGAAATCTAAAGGAAAGGCTTTAGTCATTCATTCTGAAACTGAATCATCAAACTCTGATGGTGATTCAAACATTTCTGATTCATCTGACTCTAAGGATGATGAAGAACAAATGAGGAAAATGGATGTTTTAATGGTGAAGACTTTCAAGAAAATGGATTTCAAGAATTTCAAGAAGGGAAAAAGGTTTTCTAGAGATTCAAATGAAGACAGAAAGAGTTTCAGAAGGTTTGAGATAAAGGAAACCAAATCTGGGAAGAAAGACAAGTCTGAGATTCAATGCTACAAGTGTAAGGAGATGGGTCACTATGCTCCTGAGTGTAAGAAGGGTAAAACTGGTAAGGCACTTATCACAAAAGGCAGAGATTAGGCAGACACTTCAGATTCAGATGAGGAAATCAACTATGCTCTCATGGCTTCTATTGAGACAGATTCTGAAAGCTCTGAAAACAAGGCACCCCTTACTACCTATGCCTATAATACTGATAATATAACTGAATTGAGAATTTATCTTAAAGCTTTGCATATCAGTTATAGGGATTACACTTTAGAGAATGAGAGAATTAAGTCTGAAAATTCTGAACTTAAGGATAGAAAAAAATTGTTGAAGAAAAACTTGAAAATATGCAGCAAGTTCAGAAAGAAAGAGATGATGTTTTTCTAGAACAGGAGTTGCTAGGTAAGTATTAGCAACTAGAACCTAAATTGGAGGATGCAAATCATATTATTAAAACTTGGACACATTCAAGAAAATACACTCAAGAGGTTTTTCAATCTGACACTATAGGTCTAGGTTATTCTAAGGAAGATGAACTTAGGTTTTAGAATAAAGTCAAGATTAGACCACCACTTCAATCTAAGAAATTTGGAACATTTGTTAATGGTATAATTGAACCTAGGTTTGAAGGTGGTAAACAGGCTGTCAAGAAAGAACTAGTAAAAAATAGTGTTAAACAGGTTAATATTGGTTCAATGACAGATAAACAACTCAAGCATAAGCTTAAGGAGTTAAAATCTGTTAAGGAACCGAAAGTGTCTAGAAAGAACAGAAAGGGAAAAGTAGGCATTTCTCAGGGTAATTATCCAATGCTTGCTACTTTTGCTCCAAGAAAGACATGTCATAACTGTGGTAGCACTAATCATCTTGCTAGTTTTTGCAGGAAAAATAGAAACATTAATTCTTTACCTTTAAAATCTGAAGTAAAGAAAATTAATGTTAGAACTAGACCACAGACATTATGCAAACATTGTGGAAGTACTTGGCATTCTATTTATACTGGCAGAGATTATCATGATATTTATCATAATTACTATGAACCCAAGCCAAATTTGAAATGGGTTAAAGTTAATTCTGCAAGTGTAAACACTGATAAAGTTAGCTTAAACTCTGATAATGTGTATTCCGTTGCAAAAGCTAACAAAGTTAAGAGAGCCAAAGGATCCAAGCAAGTCTGGATCCTTAAAACTAATCATCAGTAAATGTTTGTGATTGCAGGGCATCAGGGAGAGTACCCTAGTCGTGGATAGTGGATGTTCAGGACACATGTCTGGAAATAAAGCCCTGCTATCAGAGAATGTGGAGAAGGCTCGCCCAAAAGTTTCCTATGGAGATGGCAACATAGGACATACTCTGGGATATGGCAATATCAATCTTGGAAGTGTCATCATCACAAATGTAGCTCTAGTTCCAGGACTCAAGTATGATCTGCTATCTGTGAGTCAAATCTGTGACAGAGGATATCATGTAGATTTTCAGCCTGAATACTGTGAAATCATCAGTAAATCTACAGGGAAAGTTGTTCTAGTTGGAATCAGACATAATGACATCTATGAAATAAAGTTGTCAACAAACTCTGATGGTAAAGCATTGTGTCTGTCAACAAGAATGTCCAGTGAAGAGAGTTGGAAGTGACATAAGAAACTCTCTCATTTGAATCTGAACAACATCAATGAGTTGATTAGAAAGAATCTTGTAAGAGGGCTCCCAAAATCATTATTGAATGTTGATGGCCTGTGTGATTCCTGTCAAAAGGCCAAACAAAGGAAGTCATCTTTCAAGAGCAAAACTGAATCTTCAATTGTTGATCCTTATCATCTTCTACATGTTGATCTTTTTGGTCCAGTTAATGTAATGTCACTTGGAAGTTAGAAATATGCTTTAGTCATTATTGATGAACACACTAGATATACATGGGTGTATTTTCTAGCAAAGAAGGATGAAACTGCATTAACTCTGATGGAGCATGTAAAACAATTGGACAAAGGATCAAAACACAAAGTCAAAATAATCAGAAGTGATAATGGAACTGAATTTAGAAATGCAACAATGGAAGAATTTTGCAAAGACAGAGGAGTGAAGCAAGAGTTTTCTGCACCTGATACACCACAGCAAAATGGTGTAGTTGAAAGAAATAACAGAACTCTCATAGAAGCTGCCAGAACTATGCTTGATGAAGCAAAGTTGCCAACCTATTTCTGGGCAAAGGCTGTTCAAACTACCTGTTTTACTCAAAATGCCAATCTGATAAACAAGCATGGAAAAACACCATATGAAATGGTGAGGGAAAAGAAGCCAAAACTGAAATATTTTCATATTTTTGGATGCAAGTGCTTTGTGCTGAAAACTCATCCTGAACAGTTGACAAAATTTGAATTAAAAGCTGATGAAGGAATTTTTGTTGGCTATCCACTATCAACTAAAGCATTCAGAGTTTATAATCTGAGAACCAAAGTGATCATGGAGTCTATTCATGTGTCATTTGATGACAAGAAAATAACTGGACTTGAAGATGTAAATGAACATGATCAACTGCACTTTGAAAATGAAGAATTATTCTCTGATGAAGTAAACTCTGATGAGGCAGAACTGACAAACTCTGTTGAGTTAAACTCTAAACCTCTACTGGTAAATACTGAAGAAACTTCTAAGCCACAAACTAGAGATGAACCAGTTGAGGGGGAGCATGAAGAATCACTTCAAAGTGATGACTCAAAATCTGATAATGAGTCAACTAAAAAATCTGGATCAAACTCTGATGACTCAAACTCTGATAGTCCAAAATCTGATAGTTCAAACTCTGAGCAGTCACAGTCATGGGGAGCCTCAGAGAATGAAGAAAGACATCAAGAAAATCAAGAGAACATGGATCGAGGGGGAGGATCAAACTCTGAGAGAAGTAATTTACCTTCAGCTAGGAAATGGACCAAATCTCACACACCTGATTTGATTATTGGTGATCCAGATGCAAGAGTAAGGACAAGAAGCGCAACAACAAATGAATGTCTATTTCATGCATTCTTGTCTCAGACTGAGCCAAAGAAGGTTGAAGAAGCTCTTCAAGATGCTGACTGGATAACAACAATGCAGGAGGAGTTGAATGAATTTGAGAGAAATGAAGTTTGGACACTTGTACCAAGACCTAAGAATAGGTCTATTGTTGGTACTAAGTCGGTATTCAGAAACAAAACTGATAGTGAAGGGGATGTTACAAGAAACAAAGCCAGACTTGTGGCAAAAGGATATTCACAGCAAGAAGGAATAGATTATGATAAGACTTTTGCTCCAGTTGTCAGGTTGGAGGCAATAAGGATGTTTCTTGCTTATGCTTCTCACAAGAAATTCAAGGTATTTCAGATGGATGTGAAAAGTGCTTTTCTGAATGAGAAACTTGAAGAAGAAGTGTTTGTTGAATAACCACCAGGATTTGTGGATCCTAAATATCCAGATTATGTCTACAGGCTTGATAAAGCACTTTATGGACTTAAGCAAGCACCAAGAGCATGGTATGAAACACTTGCTCAATTTCTACTAGAAAGTGGGTTCCACAGAGGTACAATTGATAAAACGCTGTTTTACTTTAAATCTGGTAGTAACTTGCTTCTTGTTCAAATTTATGTTGATGACATAATTTTTGGGTCTACTAATGATAAATTTTGTACAAAGTTTGCCAAGCTAATGCAGTCCAAGTATCAAATGAGTATGATGGGAGAGCTTAGTTATTTTCTAGGCCTACAGGTGAAGCAAACAGATGATGGAATTTTTAGAAATCAAGCAAAATATACCATAAACCTTCTCAAGAAATTTGGTATGCTTGATTGCTCATCTGCATCAACTCCCATGGCAACAACAATTAAGTTGGATAAGGATACAGGAGCATCAGTAGATATGACAAACTACAGAGGCATGATAGGGTCTCTTCTTTATCTGACAGCAAGTAGACCTGATATCATGTATGCAACCTGTCTATGTGTAAGGTTTCAAGCTGATCCCAGAGAACCACATCTCACAGCTGTGAAAAGAATTTTCAAATATCTCAAGGGTATCATTACTTTAGGGCTGTGGTATCCCAGAGAATCAGATTTCAAGCTTATTGATTACTCTGATGCAGACTTTGCAGGCGGTAAGATAGATAGAAAAAGCACCAGTGGAAGTTGTCAATTTCTGGGTGACAGACTGGTTTCTTGGTACAGTAAGAAACAGAAATCAATTTCTACATCTACATCTGAGGCAGAGTATATTGGTGCTGGTAGCTGTTGTGCATAGATTCTGTGGATGAAAAATCAGTTGCTGGATTATGGATTAAGGTACAGTAAGATTCCTATTTACAGTGATAATCAAAGTGCTATTGCTATGACAGGTAATCCAGTACAACACTCAATGACCAAGCACATCAGCATAAGGTATCATTTTATCAGAGAGCATGTAGTGAAAGGAAACATTGAGCTTCATTTTGTATCTACAGACCAACAGCTTGCAGACATCTTCACCAAGCCCTTGAGTGAAGCTATATTTATAAGGTTGGTAAATGAACTTGGAATGGTCTCTGGTTTTGACTAGAGATATTGGTTAGACTCAAATTTCACTTATGTAATGCATTACTTATGTTTTTGTGATGTGTTAAATGCTTTGTGAACTCAGCTTTTAAACTCTGCTATGTAAACTCTGTTCGTAGACTGTCAAACTCTGGTAGCATGTTTTGTCAGTCAAACACTGTTAACATGTTGGATAAACTCTGATTAATCCTGATAATGTTATTGTCTGAGATGAACACCAATGAAGAAAATGTATGAAGCATAGTTCTCAGTTATTAATTACGAATCTTTCTAAGTTATCTGTGATCTAATCTTAGACTGTGCAGAATTTCAACACAAGCATGATACTGTTCATATTTACAGCATCTCTTAGTTTATTTATCCTAAACTCTGAGTCTGTAAATGATGTGTGCATTGCCTCTCATGAATAATTTCTGATATTGATGACTCCTAAACTCTGTTCCCACAGAAATTCAAATGGTACTTGATGATTCCTTATTTGTACTTGTGAAAATTTATAAAACTTGAGATGTGTCATTATTTATTTTGGTGAGTACTAAAGCATGTCAGCACCCTGTGAGAACTTGAGCCAAATAGAGATTGATACATTTTATATCAATCAAATTTTATTGATGTGTGATATTCATCAGTGAGTATGTTGCTCTAGAACTTGTTTTAAATCATTTTGAGACTACATGATATGTGTGTGCATGAAAATGATAAAGGCACTAGGATTTACCACATTTATCCAAACACGGTCCATAAATTAAACCATTAGTGAACCCCTTTTGAGCCTTATTAACTGTTTCTTTTAAACTCTGATGTAAGAGCATTAGTTTCATTTGGAAATTGAAGAGCAAACAGGTGAGAGTTTCTCCGCAGGGGAAAGTTTATTTGATATATATACATAAAAAAAAAATATGTGTATATATACTGATCATCATGTACAAATATGTTCTTGCAGTACAACTAAACACTTTGCTCTATTAAATTGTTCAGTTAGCCATTTATTTTCTCTCTTCTTTTTCTTTTCACCTGTTTGATTTTACCCAAATTACAACCTTGAATAAAGTCCTTTTGATTTGTGCACACATGTACTCAAAGTAGTGTAGATTTGGTGGACAACCAAGCATATGGAAGTATCTGCTTTTACTGATTGAACTTGAGTGTAAACACTTCACCTAAACACTTGTGTGTGCTTTGAGAGTTTGTGAGTTTATCAAATTTCTGGCATGTTACTCACTGAATGTGACTTTGATATCTATCTCTTGATCTTTTTGTCTATGAAGACTGTGTGCTTACATGGATTATCATGGACAACAAAGGGAATAGATTAATTCAGTCTTCTGGATATTAGTTACTACAGAGTTTAGCATTCATCATATATTCAGTGTTTATAATCAGAGTTTGTGCATCCAGTATTTACTGATTTATTGTTATGGATTTTATTAAAAATTAGATGCTCTAAAAATTGGATTAGTAAACTCTGCTATCCACACACACAAATTCACATCTATACAGTATTTGAAAGGGTTTCGGTAATAAAGTTGGAGAATTGACAAACACTGATGGATTTTGTCTAAATACTCTAAGGTATATTTTATTTCAGATGATTTCACATTTGGGGTAAAAAGAGTTTTTGACAGCTGTTGATTAGTGTAAAAGTGTTTAATTTTGTCATTAATTAGAGAGAGAATGTAGCAGTAATTATGGTTGTAATTACTGAGTATACAGGCTTGTTTTGCTAATCATGTGACACGTGTCCCACTCACACATTTTTCAAAGATCGTGTTTCACTAATCATGGTAACTGGTTGCATGTTTTACTGCTAAAACGTTTGAGTTTAACTTTTCACTTCATATTCACTCATACACATTCACCCACTCCTTTTTACTCACTCACAGTTACATCATATTCTATTATTCACTTGCATATTTCAACAAACATCTTTCACTCATATCATTTTCTTTCATATTTTCTCTCAAACTGTTCTAATGGCAACCAAACCATTCAATACTCTTGGTCTCTTGCAATCTTGTTTGTTTCTAACATCTATGTAGCTCCTTTAAACAACGAGACCGCTCCGGCTGCTTTTCATTTGATGCATAATTTCTTACACGACTCAGAGATTGGTAAAGCTTTGGTTCAACCTCAAAATCTATTTGCATCACAAATTGCCTCCTTCTGGCAAAACTCTGTTTATGATGATGGTGGAGAGAATGGGACTCCATCAATTATTTTCACGTATGAAAGAACTGACTATGTTATCACTCCAGATACAGTTAGAGAAACCATGGACTTTGACATTCATAATTCTTATGCTGTTGTTTCTGAAACGAATCTGTGAGAGATGCTGCAGCAGATTGGGTACTTAGGCTCTTTGGACAAGATTGGGTCAGTGAAACGGCCACAGTTGAGAAAAGAATGGAGTTTCTTCTTCGACTCTATTACAAGGGCTTTTGGAAACAAAGTCACCAACTGGGATGCAATTCCTATTGATAGTCTTCAAATCGGGTACTCTCTTCTCTATGGTAGTAATTTTGATTTTGGAAGACTTTTGCTGATGAACTTAGGTGATACGTTGTCAGTATCTAGAACTGTGTATTTTTCTAGATTCTGCCAAATGCTATTTACTGCTTGTATGCCAAATGTTGCAATTGCTAATGCTGATGTGATTCATCCATTTAAGGTCAATAAGAGAATTTTCTCTGATTTGACAAATAAGGATGGCAACAGGGAGGTGCTTGCTCAAGTTTACCCTCTTACGTTATAGAACTTTATAAATCAACCACAAGACCCTCAAAAACCTGAACAACCTCCACTAAACACTGAACCACTCAATATTGAACCACTAAACACTGAACCACTAAACACTGAACCACTAAACTCTGAAACTCAACCACCTCAACCATAACCTCACTTTGAATCAGTAATTTCTGAACCACTAAACTCTGCATAACTAAACTTTGAACCACTACACTCTGACCCTCAATCATCTCAACAAAAATCTCAGCCTCCTACTGAACCTCAACCATCTAAGTCCAAACCCAAACGTAAGGGAAGAACCAAGCATGTAGCTCATAACTCTAGACACAGCATTGCTAGAGCTAAATTGTCCAAAAAGTAAAAGAAGGAAAGAGCAAATAGATCCCTATCACCCTCTATTGTTGATGAAGAGTCATCTTCTGCTGAAGAAGAGGTAGTTGTTGAGGTGCAGACCTACAAGAGTAGGAAGCTGATAATCTCTGATTCTGATGAAGAGATGCATGTTGAAGCTCCAGAGGCACCTTCTACAGATATACCTGTTGTTGAGATAAATACTAAAGAAGAGGTTATGAAATCACCAGTACATATGCCAATGGATGAGGATAACAGCGATGGATTTCCTTCTGTGGATGATTTTGATGGAACTAACATGCCATTCTCTGATCCTGTTGTTCATCCTACTTCTTCTCTTCCTGTTCATTCGGACGAAACTGGTGCAATTGATCAGCCTACTATACTTCTTGAAGAAACAGTAGCTTCTCATACTGATATATTTTCTGATGCTCACCAGGGTTCTGAACATGGTGAAGAAGTTGAAAAGGCAACTAAGGATGTAATCTATGATGTTCTGCCTGAAGTTGTTCCTCTTGTAGAAACTGTTGCAAAGAATACAGCTGAGCCTGTTGAGCCTGTTGTAGAAAATGTGATCAATGTTACAGAGACTGCTCAAGTTGCAGAGAATGTTGAAGATGCTAGTGTTGCAGATGAAGTTGAAACAAGTGCATCATCTAATTCTTCTGAAAGTGCACCTGTACAAACTGATGCAAAGCATGCACCTTTCACTCAGTCTTCCAAAAGACATGAAATTGAAGCAAAATATCTTGCTAAGTTTTCTTCAAATTGGTACAAGGAAGATTGTATTTTTCCTAGAGGGAGAGCAGCAGATTTTGTGAAACAAACTGCTATAGAAATTTCAAATCCAGATATTCTTTCTTGTTTGAAGGCCACAATGGTGCAAGTCAAAACACTGGATGATAGACTTGATGATTGTCAGAAGGCAGTTACTGATTTGAAAACCGACCTTAAGACTATAAAGATATGACTTTGGAGTTTGACACTAAACTCAAGATTACAAATTTCTCCAAAGCTCAAGACTCTATGTTTGACAGGTTGACCAAAATTGAAGAAAATCAGAACATTTTGTCTGATAAAGTTGATTCTATTGCTACCTCCTTGGAGCTGATTACTTCCATTCTTATGCCTTATGATGTCAAAAATGGGGAGAGATATGTTAAGACTAAATGCAGGCAATCTCAAACTCTGACTCAGAAGGATGATGCTGGAGATGGAGGAGCAAGAGGTCAGAGGAATTTAAGGTCAAGGGCAACTGATAAGAATTTAAAAACTGGCAACACTTCTCAATCAAAGTCTGATGCTGTAAATACTGATACTCAGGGTACATCGACGACTCAGAGTTTGCTATTCACTGATAATCCACAGACTGATGAAGAGTAGGCTGCTAAAGTATTTTTAGAGGAGAATGAAGAAGGAGTTACTCTTGCAGACATTCAAGCTGAAGAGAAGAATTTACAAGCAGAACATCAGAAAGCTTTGAGGTCTAGTAAGGGTAAGAAAAATGTGAAAGTTGCTAGGCCTGTTCTTAAAGGCATTGAAATTAAAGAAAAAGTTGGTACTGATCAAAGAATGCAAGTATTCAAAAAGCCAACAGAAGAAGAAGCTAAGTTGAAACTGAAAGGCAAAGCTGTGGAAGAAGAAAGAGATGCTAAGAAATCAAGTACAACATCTGTTGCTACACAAGTTGTACAGAAGAAATGAAACACAACCTCTGTTGCTACACAAGTTGTGCATAACACTCTATCTTCTTCATTACAATCAGTTTTTGGAAAGACATCAGTGTTTGAACAAACCCCGGAGACTGGAGATCCTATGGATTTTTCTGATTGGAGAGGTTTAACAGGAAAGATTGGAATAAATAGAGCTGGTCTGGGCTCACATAAAGATTCAGGGCAACATGTTGGTCCTAGAGATCCTTCCTCACTGGCTATTCCAGGTCGTGGTGTTACTCAAAAGAGTTTAGACAGACTGGAATCAGTACAGTTGGTTTATCAGAAGAGCTTAGAAGAGGATTTTCTCTTATATTTTATGTCTGATGAAACAGTATACAAGATTGGTGAATTTGATCTTGATATAAAATATTGGGAAGAACTAGAATATGTTCTGTATCTTTTCAAGGTGAGAAATCGAAGAACTGAGTCAGTTGCAAATGTGCTTAGAAGAAAATTGCTTCAAAATTTGGCAACCAGAGGCATGACATACAACAGCAACTATGTTCCTAAGTACAGAGATTGAAATGGAAATATTATTAAGATGAAGAAGGGAACTACAAAGCTAAAGACTGATCTGGGTATCACAGTTCTTGATTTCAACTCTCAATCAGAGGAAGTGAAGTTCATCAGACTGGGTAATGAGATGAGGAGAAACAAAATCTATGATCTGAGAGCTGCTATTTATCAGACAGATGAGAATGATCCTGAGTTAAGGGAAATCAAGGAGATAATGCAGAGAGAACTTGAAAATGTTGAGAGAAGATTGCTAATAGATTATCTCAGAACTACACCAGATCTTGAGGCGATTTTATAAATAATGCTCTGTAAGGATTTCTTGTTTTTCTGTTGATTTTGTAAAAGTAAGTAGTTTAAACTCTGATCATTTATTAAACACTGCATTTGTCTATTTTGTTTTGACATCATCAATATATTATCATTAAACTTGTGCATTTTTGCTAATGAACAAGTTGGGGGAGATTGTTAGATATAATTGATGTAAATATTAACCGGTGTTTAAGTGATACAGTGATACATCAGAGTTTAAGCTGGAAGAAATCAGAGTTTGAGTAAACGCTGATGAATGGAAGCGCAAACGCTGATTGATGGAAGCAACTGAGTTTGTTAAACTCTGTCTGACAGAAGTGTCTACAAGTCAACAACGATTGAAGAGTGTGAAAGGCATATGACTCAGCCTATTTGTAGTTCGAGGATCCAACACAACTTAAAGTAGATTGTAATAAGTAAATAACATTAACTATCACAGGAATCTCAGAAGATACTATCTATCAGAAGAAACAAATCTACAAGTCAATCTATAGTTTTGATATTTTACACTGGAAGAAGTTCAGTCTACTGATCAAGCCTCAGTGTGGTATTCAAAGTCATGGATTTAATTCTGAAGGACAGAGACTTCTACAAGTGACAAGAGACAGTATCAGTACAGAATATTTAAAGAAAGTTGAGAGAAGAAATAGACCACAGCTTAAAGTCAAAATGAAGAACAGAAGTTGAAGTTAGTCGTTCATGAACCAGACCGTGCATCGAGCGTCAACAAATATTCAGTGGAGGTTCTTTGTTTATTTTAGTGGTTTAAAAGTGAAGGTTAGACCATCAAATAAATTATGTTAATTCTCTATTAATTAATTTAAAGTATTTAGTTAACTTAATTAATAAATTAATTTTTCAAGAATTAATTTATTTATTAAGTTAATTATTGAAGTAATTAATTTGGAATTAATATATATTTATTAAGTCTATTAAAAAGTGTTTTAAGTCTATGGTTTTATTGTTAAAAGTCTATCTCTGATAGTCTGTGAGATAGTCTGCAAAGCATAGTCTAACCAGGTTCATAGTCTGCTAAGGTCATGATTGTCTACCAGAAAGTCTGCATGGTAGTCTGCCAGAAAAATCATGTATTAAAGACTATCAGGATAGTCATTCTGATAGTCTGGAGAAAGAGTTGGGTAGTCTGCCAAGTCAGATAGTCACACCGGTAGTCTGCAAGAGGATAGATAGTCACACCGGTAGTCTGCAAGAGGATTGATAGTCACACCGGTAGTCTGCAAGAGGACTGATAGTCACACCGGTAGTCTATATGTTCCCTGGATAGTCTGCAAGCCATTAGATAGTCTGTGGATAGTCTGTTTAAGTGTTAAAAATAGACAGAAGATATTTTCAACAACATCTCAACAAAAGAGACAGGAGAGGCAGATTACACATACACGAGACAAAAGTTTTAAAGACAGAAGCAAAAAAACATTACATCTCTCTCATCTTTAAAGCCACTGACCATCTCAATTAATTCACAGAAAATCAAGTTCAACTCATTTGTAATATTTGATCCGATAGAACTTAATTATTTGTGACTCTTGTATTACTAGCGAATTAAGTTTCCTAGTTCTTATCTTGATTTTTATTAACTAAATTAGAAAAGTTCACGTCGAATTTTCTAATTAGTTTTTATTAACATGATAATACTCTGTACTGATTTTGTAACAACCATCAAGTTTAATATATCGTTATATTTAACTTGAATTTTGTTTCAATTAATTCCGCTCAAATTTGTCTAAATTAAATTTTATTTAACGGACAAATTTCGATAAAAAGATATAGATTGTATTCAACCCCCCCTTCTACAATCTTAACGGACCTAACAATTGGTATCCGAGCCGTTTGATTGATATACAAATCAAGATCCTATTCTTATTCAATTAAAAATCAAGCTCGAATTTTTAACTCTCTTAAAAATTCATCATGACTTCTAAAGCCATTGTTAAGATACCTATCTTTGACAAAGATAATTATGATATGTGGAAGAATAAGATGGAGTTGTTTCTAGAATGTACAAACGTTAAATATTTGGTTGTTTTGAAAACCGGACCTAAAACTCCTATGGTCTATGAAGATGAAGTTGAAGCTGAGGGTAAAATTGTGATTCCTGCTAAATCTTATGAAAAGGACCCTGCTACCTATACACCTGAGGAAAAGGAGGATGCAGGGCTTGATAAAAACCTCAGACTCATTCTAATAGATTCCCTGGATGCTGTGATGTATAGCCATGTGATAAATTGTAAAACTGCGAAACACATGTGGGAAACTATTGAAACAATTAATGAAGGAACCGATGAAGTCAGAGAGAACAGACTTCAAATCTTAACCTCTGAGTATGAACACTTCAGAGCTGGCCCTAATGAAGGCATTCAAGAAGTGTTCGAAAGGTATAATAAAATAATCAACAACTTGCAAATCCATGGCAAGAACTATACACAAAAGGAGATTAATCTGAAGTTCTTACTGACTATGCCGACTCACCTGGAACACAGGATAACAGCAATAAGAGAATCTCGTGACTTGAATAAAGTTACTCTTGAAAAACTCTTCGGTATTTTAAAAACCTATGAGTTGGAACAAGTCCAACAGAAAGAGATTCATGGTAAAGGTAGAGTTGCAAGTTCATCTACAGCATTAGTGGTTGAGGCTCCTAAGGAAGTGGAAGCTAAGGTTGTTCGACCTTACAGCTCAGACAAGGAGCAGACTGAAGTGGAACATGGTCAGACACCAGCTACTCAGGATGGAAGTGAGTTTTACTCATTAGAAGAATTGGATCAGTTGGAGGATGAATCCATGGCACTCATGGTTAGACAGTTTGGAAACTTTAGATTCAGGAGAAATCCTAAGTTTAAGTTCAAGTCTAATAACAGATTCCAGAGAGGAGGTTCCTCATCCTCTAGTAGCAGAGGTGGCTACAAAACTGGAACTGTTGATAGAAGCAAAATTCGTTGTTATAATTGCAATGAACTTGGACACTTTGCCATTGAGTGTCAGAAACCCAAACAAGCCCAGAAGAGAGATTATGTTCCTGAAAAGAAGAAACCTGGAAAAGCCTATGTGGCTGCTGGTAAAAGCTGGGATGACACAAATAGTGAAGATGAAGAATTTGGAAATCTTGCACTAATGGCAAATGGTGACATGCTCACTGATCCTAAACCATAGGTAAAACTTACTGACTCTGAGCTGGTTCGTCAGTTAGGTGGTTCCTTGGCTAATGCACAAAAACACATTGCTAGATTAAATCTGTTAAACACTGAACTTGAAAATGAAGTGTTAAAACTAAAAAAGGTACATGTTAATCAAGATCAACAAAAAGAGGAAATAGCACGACTTAATAGAAGAGAGAAATCCATTCTAGAAGTAGTGACTAAACAACTTTCTAAAATTGCTGAACTTGAAACCAAGGTTAGTGCTTGCTTTAATTCTGTTAAAATTTCTAAAGAGCATTTCAATAAACAAGCTATAGAACGAACTGTAGGAATAGGGTTTGGTTATAACGAAGCTGTTGGATTGTTAGGCATAAATACCCCTAACCTTGTTAGAGCTAAAGAGAGGGGTATACCACATGTGCTTAAGAATGTTGAAGATCCGCTCTTTAAGAAGTCGATTGCAGAACCTCCAAACTTCACTTATATCATTATTCAAGAAGAGATGCGTAATGAGGACAGTGCAAATGGCATAGTCCTTGATAATGTTAAATCTTTTAAGAAACCAGTTAAGGTTGTTTATCCAACCAGTTCATCTAAAACTGGGTTAAGTGGTGATAAGTTGAAAAAGAACAATAACATGTCTAACATGTATACCATGCCTATCATTGATATTTATCATAAAGCATGTGGTGTTGTCAATTGTATGTCTTGTGCTTTTAATGTAATGTCTGCTTACTTTAATGGTAATCAAGCATGTGCTGGTAAGACTTCTCCTCGACAACATATGAATAAGAATAAAAATGTTAGATCAAAGACTGCTAGTCCTCCTCAAGATAGGAGAGAGACATTTGTATCAAAGCCTAAACAGACTTTTGGTAAGGCTGCTTATAAGGTCAAATGTCCAGTCAATGAAACAAATGTCATTGCTGCTAAAGAAACATGGATACCCAAGATAAAACAAAAGATTGTCAAATCTATTTATAGGGTTAAATGTTTGTTGGTTAGTGGTGAAAATGGTGTCAACGTTAAAAATGTTGTTTTGCCTGATAAAGGCCAATTCTTTAAGTATTCTGGACCCAATCAAATTTGGGTTCCGAAGAAGTTTTAACCTATTTGTCATTGCAGGGTGTGAAACAGGTTGATCGAGTGAACTGGATCTTGGACAGTGGATGTTCAAGGCATATGACTGGAGACAGAACCCTGCTGACAAATGTGGTTGAGAAAGCCGGCCCAGTTGTTACCTTTGGAGATAACAACATAGGTACAACTGATGGATATGGCAGATTGGAAGCTGGAAATGTTATCATTGATGAAGTGTCTTTTGTGAAAGGACTTGAGCACAATTTGTTAAGTATCAGTCAATTTTGTGACAAGGGATTCCAGGCTTACTTCAACAAGAAGAATTGTCTAATCTCACACAAGAGACATGAACAACCATCTCTTACAGGAGTCAGAAAAGGCAATCTGTACGTGGCCAATATGAACACTGGAAGCACTGAAGAAATCAACTGCTTTTATTCTAAAGCATCTACAGATGAAAGTTGGCTATGGCACAAGAAACTCTCCCACCTTAATTTTAAGACAATGAATTCTCTAGTTAAAAGAGAACTGGTGAGAGGTTTACCTTCAATGGAATTCACTCAAGAAGGACTCTGTGATGCCTGTCAAAAAGGCAAATTGAATACAGCAACTCATAGGAGCACTGACACATCATCAATAACTGAACCTCTACAACTGTTGCACATGGATCTGTTCGGTCCAGTTAATGTGATGTCTATGTCAAAGAAAAGATATGCTCTCGTGATTGTTGATGACTACTCAAAGTACACATGGGTTTTATTTCTGATTCTAAAGATGAAACTCCACAGTTAGTGATTGATCACATCAAGTTGATTGAAATGGAGTACAAGAATCCAGTAAGAGCAATAAGGTCAGACAATGGAACTGAATTTAAGAAAGCAGTTCTAAATAATTTTTGTACTGAAAAGGGAATAACAAGGCAGTACTCGGCTCCGAGAACTCCTCAACAAAATGGGGTAGTAGAAAGAAAGAATAGAACCTTGATTGAAGCTGCACGTACAATGTTAAGTGAATCAAGGCTTCCCTTGTACTTTTGGGCTGAAGCTGTCAATACTGCATGTTATACCCAGAATCGAACTTTAATCAACAAAGACTTGATGAAGACCCCCTATGAAATAATGTATGAGAAGAGACCAACACTCAAGTACTTTCATGTATTTGGAGCAAAATGCTTTGTGCTTAAAGATGGAGATGATCGTGGTGGAAAATTTGAGGCCAAAGCACATGAAGCAATTTTTATTGGTTATTCAAGAAGAGCTTACAGGGTGTATGTGATTGATCATCAGACAATGCTTGAAAGTGTCAATGTATCATTTGCTGACACTAAACTTCCTAGTATCCAAACGGAGGATTCATCTGAAAAGTTATCTTTCGATGATATGACAGACTCCGATTCAGGTGGTGACAACCAACCTGATGTTGTTGCTAATGATAATAGTAATAATGATGATAATGATCAGGGTGGTGGTGGTGGAAACAATGATCAGACTGGAGATACCACTGACACTCCTGAACATTCATCTAGTCAAACTGGCAACAACTTAGGGGGAGGTGATGAAGGATCAGCTGGTCATACTCAACATCATATTGAAGAACAAGGCGAATCATCAAGGTCAAATCTTTCCAGACAGACTGTGTGGAATAGAGCTCATCCTTTTGAGTTGATCGTTGGTGATCCAGATGTTGGTGTAAAAACTAGAAGGAGCTATCAAAATCAATGTAATTATTCTGGGTTTCTGTCTGCAATAGAACCTAAGAAAACAGAAGAAGCTCTTTCTGATCCTGATTGGGTGATTGCTATGCAAGATGAACTCAATCAATTCAAACAACAAGAAGTATGGAAGCTGGTACCCAGACCTAAAGACAGGAAAGTAGTTGATACCAGGTGGGTATTCAGAAACAAACTTGATGAAGATGGCATTGTAACTAGAAACAAAGCAAAACTGGTTGCTAAAGGTTATTCCCAAGCTGAAGGAATAGATTATGATGAAACCTATGCACCAGTGGCTAGACTTGAGGCTATAAGGATATTCTTGGCATTCGCAGCACATTCAAACTTCAAAGTTTATCAAATGGATGTCAAGAGTGCCTTCCTGAATGGTAAGCTAGATGAAGAGGTATATGTAGAACAGCCTCCTGGCTTTGAAGATCCAGAATTCATGGACTTTGTCTATTTTCTCTTCAAAGCTATTTATGGTCTTAAGCAAGCTCCAAGGAAATGGTATGACACTCTTTCTGAATTTTTACTTGAAAATGGATTTGTTAGAGGTGTCATAGACAAAACTCTCTTTACTAAGAAACATAAGAATGATACTATATTAGTTCAAGTCTATGTGGACGATATAATATTTAGGTCTACTAATGATCTTCTGTGCAAGAAATTTGCTAAGTTAATGCAGGGTAAATTTGAGATGAGCCTGATGGGTGAGCTGAAGTTCTTTCTTGGATTACAAGTAAGTCAAAGGACATATGGAATTTTTATTTGTCAATCCAAGTATGTCAGAGAGCTCCTCAAGAAATATCAAATGGAGGACTCATCTTCAGCAAGAACACCATCATCAACAGCTGTGAAATTTGGAGCTTGTGAAAATTCTGCTAAGGTAGATATCACAAGCTACAGAGGTATGATAGGTTCATTACTTTACCTTACTGCAAGTAGACCTGATATTATGTATGCTACATGCTTGTGTGCAAGGTTCCAAGCGGATCCTAGAGATGTGCATCTCATTGTTGTTAAACGAATCTTGAGATATCTTAAGGGTACACCTAACTTAGGTATTTGGTACCCTAAAGAATCTGGTTTTAACCTTGTTGGATATACAGATTCAGATTATGCAGGAAGTGTTGTAGATAGAAAAAGCACCTCTGGGAGTTGTCAATTCCTAGGTGGTAGGTTGGTCTCCTGGTACAGCAAGAAACAACAAACAGTTTCCAACTCAACAGCTGAAGCAGAATATATAGCTGCTGGAAGCTGTTGTGCTCAAATCTTGTGGATTAGGAATCAGCTACGTGACTATGGCTTTGTACTTGACAATATTCCAATTATGTGTGACAATACAAGTGCCATAGCAATCTCCAACAATCCTGTGCAGCATACGAGGACCAAGCACATCGACATCAGGTATCATTTTATCCGAGAGCATGTCATGAATGGTACCGTGGAGTTACATTTTGTACCCACGGAAGAACAAACAGCATATATTTTTACTAAGTCTGTTAACGAATCCACATTCACCAGAATTGTTGGTGAATTGGGTATGTTAAATAGTCCTAGTAATTAAACTAGTTAATATCTGAGGTTTGATCTTTAATAATTTACAAGTGATTGTCTTGTTAATATTTGTTAATTAAAATCACTTGTACAATTATTTTATCAACTTACCTTGTTACTTGTTAATGTTCAAAGCATTGTCATTATCATCTTAATATATTCCTACTTACTTCTTTTCAATGTTAAAATAATTCTTTTTCCTTAAAAATATTTTTCTCAAATTTTACAAGTTGTAATTTATGAGAAACTTATTTTTCTTGAAAATTATATTTATGATGGTTTAATAAGTCATATTTTCTTTTTAAATAATTTTCTATTAGAAAGTTATTTTATTAGAAAATATATAGATTTATTAATTTATCATGAATATTTATGTAAATTATTAATATATTATTTTACTGATTTGTAGTGTTTGTCCTTTTGATATTAATGCATCATTTCCGTGTAAGGGACAACCTATGGTTGGTTTATTAACTATGTAAATTATTAATAGAATTCTCTTATTTTTATTTTTATTTTGTTTATTTTTTTATAATCAAGTAATTGGTTAATTCGAATTTTAAAGAAATATATATATAATAATAATAATTAAAAAAAATGTGTTGTGTGTCTAGTACAGTTTAATCTAAAAGTCTAAGTTGTATAGTATATAGTCTGTATGAATGATCTTGTATAGTCCATATTCAGTTAAATATTAAATAGTCTATACGATATTCAACAGTCTATGTATTATTAGTGTAAATTAATAGTCTATACTTATAGTCTATATTCTGTTATTTTGCATTAATGTAAATTAAATAGTATGTATTGTATAGTCTTTATTAATGTAAATAATAGTCTACATAGTTAGTCTCTAGTAGTCTCATAGTCTGTTAATATTAAAATGTCTATATTATTAGTCTATTTTACTAATATTCAGTTAGTCTGTAACGTTAATTATAGTGTTTTAGACAATTTTTGTCTACTCAGACTATCGGGCAGACTATCCAGCCAATAGTCTATATACAATAGTCTGTAGTGTACATTAATATATATAGTCTATTTAGACTATCGGACAGACTATCCAGCGATAGTCTAGATTAGTTTATTTTCTATTTTAACTTTAGTTATTATCTTTTAGACTATCCTTTAGTCTATCCATTAGTATATATATAGATTGTGCCCACAGACTATCTTTAGTCTAATTTTAGTCTAAACTCACGACTTAAGTCTCTGAGTCTTTCTTCTCTGTTCGATACACACATATATACATATTTATATTTATATTTAAATATATTTATACATATTTATATTTATATATAAATATAAATATATGTATACACATATATACGATAAAGTTTTCTCCGGTGCTGTATATCCGTTGGCATTGAAGAGGCATGCTTTCTTGGGATCCACAAGTTTCGAGCAGCAATATTCACTTATTAGCGGTACCTCATCTCCACTTAACAAAATATTTGAGGGTTTGATATTACCATGTGGAATAACTTCTTCGTCTTCACACATTTGGTAAATGTAATTCAAACCCCTTGCTATACCTACAGCTATAGAAAGCCTAGTTGTCCATGGAAAATCCCTCTTTCCCTCTGCGTGTTCTGCATAAACAAAAGAAATACACGTAATATTAATTTCTAAATTACCCTCCCTTTACTTATTATTAGTTAGACATGTCACCGCTAGGCGTTTGATGGTATAAATTTACTTACTTTCTAGCTGCGAAAGAAGGCTTCCTTGAGGTTGAAACAGATAGAAATATAATGAAAACACAACTTTGTTATTTGCATTAGAATAAACAGAACGTACTAGCCCATAATATATAGGCTTTACAAAACACCTGAAATACTTGAGAAACAGCAAAGACCTAAGAAACAGCAACTACTCAGTAGACGTGGTCCACTATTCCTAATAAATAGAAACTGATATACTAAACACCTAGCTACATTATTTCCACTAACTTATTCATGCTAAATAATAGGAAAGTCAAAATATCAACTTTGAATTAATTCTAATTATCCAACATGCCCCCTTGATTCAAAGTTGCATACTCCCATCTGCTCCCTGAAATGTTCCTGCTTTCTTGATGCTAGTGACTTAGTGAGGATATCCGCCATTTGTTGATTTGTACCACAAAACCTCACTGCAATGTGCCCATTCTCTACCAACTCACGAATGAAGTGATGGCGTATTTCGATGTGCTTTGTACGACCATGATAAACAGGAGCCTGGGTCATCCTTATTGCTGAGATGTTATCGCAATATATCTCTGTAGCTTCTTGCTGTACTTGTAAAAAATCAGCCAACAGCCTTCTTAACCAAATAGCTTGACATGCTGCGGAAGTCAGTGATGCATACTCTGCTTCAGTTGATGACAAAGCCACAGTACTTTGTTTCTTTGATGACCAAGATATTGCACCAGAACCTAGATTGAACACATATGCAGAGGTGCTCTTTCTATCATCAAGCGAACCTGCCCAATCGCTATCACTATAGCCCACCAGCTTCATATCATCAACTTTGTGATACCAGATGCCAAAATCAGAAGTACCTGCTATGTAGTGGAATATCCTTTTTACAGCTCCAAGATGATGCTTTGAGGGATTATGCATAAACCTTGATACAATGCCAACTGAATGAGCAATGTCGGGTCTGGTATGCGATAAATAATTTAAGCCACCAACCATACTCCTGTAGAGCTTCGAATTTGCTGCTCCTGTACCATCATTTGACGACAATTTCTCATTGACATTCATAGGAGTACATGCAGGTGTGCTCCCTGTCAAATAAAATTTTTTGAGAAGATCTTCTGCAAATTTTTGTTGGGAGATAAATATGCCCTCAATTCCTTGTTTTACCTCCAATCCAAGAAAATAATGCAGTAAGCCCAAGTCTGACATTTCAAATTGCTTCATCATACTAGACTTAAACTCAGCAACAATAGATTCAGAAGACCCCATGTATATCATATCGTCAACGTAGAAACAAACCACCAAGAAATCAGTACCTTGCCTTTTCAAATAGAGTGTAGGCTCATTACCACTCCTTTCAAAATTATTTTCCAGAAAATAAGAATCAATTTTCTTGTACCATTCATGTGACGCTTGCTTAAGGCCATACAATGCTTTCCATAATCTATAAACTTTATTTTCAGCACCAGGAACAATAAAGCCTTCAGGTTGAATAACATACACTTCCTCTTTTAAATCGCCATTTAAAAATGCTGATTTAACATCAAACTGAAAAACAGGCCAGCCAAGTTGAGCAGCTAATGCAAGAAAAGTTCGTACCGTCTCAAAACGAGCGACCGGAGAGAACGTCTCATCATAATCTACACCTTGCTCTTGTGCATAGCCTTTAGCCACCAGGCGAGCCTTATACTTCTGGACACTTCCATCAGCATTGTATTTGGTGCGATACACCCATTTTAATCCGATTGCATTTTTTCCAACCGGAAGATCAACTAATTCCCACGTGTTGTTCTTCTCTATACATCTGATTTCTTCTGACATTGCATCCCTCCATACTTGCTCTTGTGATGCATCATCATAAAATATTGGGTCGGAGACCGAAAGAGCAAAGTCACATGTTTCATAAATTTCTCTCAGTGAACGAAATCGCCTACAAGATTCTGGGGTGCTTTCTGTTGAAGATGTGATGCTGTTGCCAGATTGTGGGCTATCTGATGCAGTGGCTGTATTGAGTGGTGACCTAGTATTGTCACCCTGTGGGAGTGTATCAGGAACATCAGTAGGAACTTCCACATCTTCAATAAAAGGAACCAATTTTCCATTTTTCTCTGAAGTCCAGGACCAAATAGCTGACTCATTAAATAGCACATCTCGACTGATAATAAAATTTCCACTAATTGGATTATACAGTCTATAAGCTTTGGAATGCACACTATAACCAAGAAAAACACATTTCTCTGATTTTTCTTCAAGTTTATGACTAGATGATTTCACCAAAGCATAAGCTACACAACCAAAAACTTTTAAATTATGTACCTCAGGTTTCTCCTTATACCATGCTTCATATGGAGTTTGATTCATAACAGCTTTTGTGGGGGAAATGTTCCGAAGATACACCGCTGTTGCTACCGCTTCTGCCCAGAATTTATTTGGAAGACCCCTTGCCTTTAACATGCTTCTGGCCATTTCTACTACTGTCCGGTTCTTGCGTTCAGCAATACCATTTTGCTCCGGTGTGTATGGTGCTGTGAGCTGCTTAAATATTCCAAGTTCTTCACAAAAATCATCAAAATTATTAGAGCAAAATTCACCTCCATTGTCTGTCCGCAACTTCTTTATAGAACAACCTGATTGTTTTTCTACATAGACTCGAAATTTTTTGAACATGTCGAGTGCTTCAGACTTGTATTTCAAAAAATACACCCAACTCATTCTTGTATAATCATCCGTGAACATCAAAAAATAACGACTCCCACTCAATGAATCCGTTTTCATCGGCCCACAAAGATCAGCATGCACTAATTCAAGAACTTCTGAGGCTCTCCAAGACTTCCCAGCAGAAAATGGCCTCTTACTCTGCTTTCCTAAGACACAGCCTTCACAAAATGCAAGTGAATCTATGTTTGGCAGCCCTAATACCATTTGTTTCTTACTTAACAATTTCAAACCATTAAGATGCAGGTGACCATACCTTAAATGCCACATATCAGAATCATTACATCCCTTAACAACCAGAGCATTCTTCTCAATAGTAGACAAATCAAGTGGAAACATATTATTTTTGGTCATGACGCTACTAGCAAGAATGGAAGCAGATTTTTTGTCTTTAATAACACATTTACCATCATCAAATACAACTACCAATCCACCATTCATTAATTGTCCCACACTCAACAGATTATGTGCCAAACTAGGTACAAAGTAAACATCATGCAATAATTTCTTTGTACCACTACTAGTGCAGATAGCAACCGTACCTTTTCCTTCGACCTCAACTTTCTTGTTATCACCAAGTCGAACTTCTGATTTTTGGGAGATGTCAAGCTTCTCAAACAACGAGCGAGAACTGCATATGTGGTTGGAACATCCGCTATCGAGGAACCAAATATCATCATTTGGTGGGTTGTTGGAATACTGCGCCATGAACAGCATTTCTGATGTATCATCATTTTCAACATAATTGGCCTTTGTTCCTGATTCCTTCTGTTTTGACCAACATTCTGATTCCTTGTGCCCATATTTTTTGCAGTAGTGACACTGGATAGAACTTTTATAACTAAATGCTCGATTTTCAGATGATCGACCATGACCTCCACCAGCATTACGACCACCACGACCTCTTCCACGAGATCCTCCTCCTCTTCCATATCCTCGTCCACCAAAACTTCTGCCATATCCTCGTCCACCAAAATATTCACCTCTGCCATATCCTCGTCCACCAGAATATCCATTTCTCTCCTTGAAATCTTCACCTTTCACCTGAAATGCTTTTTCCTCTGTTTTTCCTTGCTTCCTGTTCAACCTCTCTTCATGATTTTGCAAGGAGCTCATTAAATCATCAAAGGAATAAGTGGACAGATCATGTGCTTCCTCAATTGCGGGAACAATGAGATCAAAACGATCATTGAGAGTTCTCAATATTTTTTTAACCACCGTTTCATCAGTAATTTTTTCTCCATAAGACCTCATTTTATTAACAATTGAACTTGCCCTAGATAAATAATCTTGAACAGACTCCTTCTTTTCCATCTCCAAATTTGAAAAATCAGAACGAAGGGTTTGGAGTTTTACCTCAATCACTTTTGCTGAACCCTGAAATTCAGTTTTTAAGGTTTGCCAGGCCTCTTTGGATGTTGTTGCAGATGCAATTCTGGAGAAAAGAGAATCACTTACAGATTGTTGCAAAAAAACCAAAGCTTTAGCATCTTTCTTCTTGTACTCCTTTAATTTCTGCTCATCTTTTTCTTTTTCATCATACCCATCCTCAACAAATTCCCACAGCTCTTGAGATTTGAAGAGGGTTTTCATTCTGATTGACCAAAACTCATATTTCTCACCCTCAAAAACTGGTATCAATGGTTGGGAACTAGTGGAGATCCCATTGTTTGCCATGATTTCACTCTTGTGGATAACTGCTCTCAACTGAAACAAGCTGCGTTGCCTGCTTCCTCACCCACTATGCTCTCTCTGTGTTTTTTTTTAAGTGAAAGACCTAACCTGGTTATGCTCTGATACCAAGATAGAAATATAATGAAAACACAACTTTGTTATTTGCATTAGAATAAACAGAACGTACTAGCCCATAATATATAGGCTTTACAAAACACCTGAAATACTTGAGAAACAGCAAAGACCTAAGAAATAGCAACTACTCAGTAGACGTGGTCCACTATTCCTAATAAATAGAAACTGATATACTAAACACCTAGCTACATTATTTCCACTAACTTATTCATGCTAAATAATAGGAAAGTCAAAATATCAACTTTGAATTAATTCTAATTATCCAACAGAAACTTGTAAATGAGAAGTTTTGTCTCATTTGTAAAGCCATAAGCAACAAGAGGAAGAACATTTTGATGCTGCAACTTCCCTATCTTTTTCATTATGGTGCAATATTCGTCGAATGAGAGAGGTGACTGCTTCAATCTCTTGACAGCAAAAATTGTATTACTGTTCTTGAGCTTCACCTTGTAAAGGCTGCTGCAAAGTCCATGACCTTGCAAATCAGCTTGTGCTTGAGTCTTTTTATATTTATGATGGATATGGTTGTGTTTAGTGATTAAGTGGTATAAATGTTATGATTATGATGTTATAAGTGTTTGTAAGTGATTAAAGTTGAATATGGAAGGAGTATGTGCTTGTAACCATGGTTGGTAAGATGACCACATGGTGTAGGTGATGGTGTATAAGGTGGATGATTGATTTTGGAGGAGTTTGATTTTAGAAAGTGTGAAAATATAGCCGTTATAATGTCTGAATTTCTTTTAACCAAGTAGATGCCCGTTATAATGTCTGAATTTCGTTTTTGGAGCAACAGATGCATACGGTAGGTTCCTGATTATAACACCAACTGATTATGAGATGATAGACCTTGGTTCATAGATCGTTTTGATATAAAGTGCGTTAAAATCTGATGAACGGTCACTACGCCATAAACGCACATACGCAACCCCCATTTTCAGTTGCGTAAGGCATGAAAAACGTTGCGTAAGGTCTTACGCAACGCTTTTGGGGCGTTACCAATACTGGCGTTGCGTAAGACCCCTAACGCAATGCTTTTCCAAGCTATTGCAACACTTCGAAAAGCATTGCATAAGAGGCCTTATGCAACACCAAAAGCATGCAAACGCAACACTTCATGGGGTTGCATAAGATGTTTCAGCCATGTCAGCATGCTGACATGGAAGCAAGGTGCCACGTCAGCATGTTGACATGGAAGCAAGGTGCCACGTCAGCACGCTGACATGTCAGCGGTGGGGCCCACAAGTGCCACGTCACATATGGGGGCATGCCACGTCATCAGTGGGGCCCACCAAGGTGCCACGTCAACACTGGGGCCCACATGCCACATCAGCAGTATGGTCCACATGCCAAGTCAGCAGTGGGGCCCACATGACACGTCAGCAGTGGGTACCCACATGCTGACGTCAGCAGTGGGACCCACATTGCCACATCAGCAATGGGTTCCACTATCTAACGCAACGCTATTTTGTGTCTAATGCAACGCTACATTTTTTTTTAAGCAACCCCATTCTTTTCAAATGCAACATTAAGACAATGCTAATGCAACATTAAACAGAGTCAAATGCAACGTTTTTTATAAAAAAATTGAAATGGCAGTTTTGTTCATACATAATACAAGCCTGTCCAATCCAAAACAACAACTTCAAATTTCCTAAATAATGCAACCAAAAAAACTACTTAACAACTTTACAACCAAGTTATACTACTACTAGCTAAAAACTGTAGAATAAAAGCCCTAAGAAGTTGTGCCAACTTGAGTCGTGGGAGTACCATTGTCGTCCAATCTAATTTCACCAATTTTGAGTCAATGGAGTTCCAATGTTGATGATCAAGTACCAATCTGATTTCACCCACTCCCCTTAAATTAGTCCCATCAACAGGGCCATCAGCTGCTGTGGTCATTGTCATACTAGCAAAAGTTAAACCAACATCATTTGACTTCACTGGAAGCGTTTTCTTTGAACAACCTGAAATTATTATAGTGCCATGCCTTTAGACACTTAAAGAAGAAACAACAAAGAATTTTATGTAGAGGACTATAATAAAATTTATGTATCGATAGACCCCTCACATGACCTGCAAGAGTAGATCCATCAGACTTGTTCTCCTGGAAAAACTTCTCTCTCTCAACATGTTTTGCAGGAGGTGGTGGAATGCTAACAGCTAGCACAGCTGGTCGAAATGCAAGGGGTTCTTGCTTTGGCTCCACACTCAATGGCCGTATTAGGGGATGATGAAGTCTATCTGAAGCTCTTAACAAACCTATGGATCGGTCTTTTTGACGATTTTCATCTTCAGGCTGCACACAAGCTTTTCCTTTCCTCATCCTGTCAAGCATGTATTGTAGTTATTGTTAGGGTCCCGTACTTAAAAAAATATTAAACGCACCAAGTCACCAACTAGTCCGATTTCAGAAACAAGATCTAGAAGCTAGTGACAAACTCCTTTCGAAGTACTGAACTAGATCGCTACTATTATCTGGTACCAATTCTAAATCGATAATTTATTAAAAAACCTAGGTTAGATTTATCAGAACCAAACAAATTGTACAAACCTCCGGAAAAGCTATTCTGCTTCCTCTTCTTCCTCCACTTCTTCCTGATTAAATTGGTTTACAGTAGGGGTTGGCCTATCAGAAATAAGTGCATCATGTCTGGTAAGAAGTTTCTGTAGCTGGTCATTTAGCTCAACTGCTTCTGACACCACCTTCTCATCACTAGAAAAAAAAAGACGGGATCAGTATGTCTTTCAAACAACAAACGGGATATGTTCTTGCACGAATTACCAAATCCAGTTCAAACAGATCTTAGCATTTTAAAATAAAGGAGAAGCAGATCAAATATTGCGGCAAAAACTAACATAATGGTTTAAGCTAATTCTGATGGGAACTTACTAATGTCATTGTGCTAATTCTAAATGAAATACATCTCAAGCACGGAAATACACAAATAGGAAACAAAAAAACACAGGTATGAATTCTAAAGGTAATTCTGATGAAGACTTAAGTTTTTTTGTCGTTCCTACATTGCTAGTTTCCTTGTAACTCTTTTCTATTAGTTAATGGAAAGAGATAGATTGAAGTTCTTTTGAATTACCAGGGGAATAGCCAGGAAAATAGGCTTAGTGGGGTCAAAAAATAATACTCCGTAATACTTATTTAACTAAAAATAATAACTTATAAATTTGAATATTTAAAACTTAATAAACAATTAATTCAAAAATACTTACATGACTATTTCATCAATGAAGTGGAAAACTATCTAATAAAAAAATCACAAAAATTAATGATTAAAAAAAATAGGAGACAAAGGAGACTGAAATCTGAACACAATTAAGTGATGGTTACATGTATTAAAATGGTATGAGATGATTTTGCAAGCTCTACACAAGACCCTTGGACCACATGTTTCCTCTAATTTAATAGTGAGAAATCTGGCCTAAAAGGAAAAGAGAATCAGGGCATTCAGAGTAATCACATAGTTCAGTGTTTACATGTAATGATCACATAGTTCAGTGTATACAAAGGCTATTAACTGAATCCTGCCTTGCAGTTGTAATATGTGAAAAAATCCAACAAACTGCAAATACATATCCCTTAGAAACTGAACAGCACAGTTACAAGTATGTCACAAGATTTATTTATATTTACTCTTAATTATTAATTTCACCACACTCCCCCAGCTCTCCCACACACACATACAGATTGCAGATTTTATTTTCGGGATGGTTTCTCTTCCTTTTGTGAGAAGGAGCAGGTTGAGAAGGTGGAGAAGAAACCATAACAAGACTAGATCCTTCTCTTTGGTAATTTTGTTGGTAATTTTATTGTTGATTCTGCTTTAGCCATGAAACCATAATCGTACTAGCTAGCTCTTACTCCCGGAGCATGCTGTTGTTGATTTTGCTTGTTCTTAAGCTCCTCAGAATTCTGACCAAAGGAAGTTCGAGAAGCCATTGTAGTAGATTTTTTTGATGGCTGAAAATGCAACACCTATTACATAACACACCAAGTTATTACCAATTGATGTATATATATGTAGAGTCCCACTCTAGAGAGACCCCTCTTACGTGGAGAACCGTGGAGAACCCCATACGGTTCTATAGTAGAATCATTTTTTTCCTAAAAAAAAAATTCAAAAAAAATTTGTAAAAAAAAAATTCTGACCGTTGCCATGTCATCATTGCCACGTCAGCAGTGATGACGTGTCACTGCCACGTTAACAGTGACGTCACCGTTGCAGATGTGGTAGTGCCACGTCAGCACTGCTTATGTCACTGCTGACGTGTCACGTCAGTAGACAGTTTTTTTTTTTGAAAAATGATTTAAAATAATAAATTTTAAAATATTAAAAATAAACATTTGGTTCTATCACAAAATCAGTAAATTTGTCTTTTTTTTTTGTTATGGTACCAAAAAAAATTGGAATTTTTTTTATAGAACCAAAAAATTAGAACTTTGATTCTATTATAGAATCAAAAATTAGTGGTTCTCCATGGTTCTCCACGTAACATGGTTCTCATTGAACAATGGTCTATCTATGTATATACACACTGCATAAAACATATATTTTATAATTAAAAAATAAACTGAGCCCTGGTTCACAACTTTGTATGTTGAGTATATGTTTAGATTAAAATAGCAAATATTACATTCAAAATTAGTATGAAAACCTGCAATGTCATAGAGCCGGCGGAGGTAAAATAGCAATATTACATTCAAAATTAGTATGAATGTTGTAAGTATTCTTTCCAGGGTGGTTTACAGCTTAATGTGTCTTCCACATGCTTTATCATTTTAATAAAACATGCATCAGTTTCAACCTTCGAGTTTGCTTGTACTTGGTATTCTATCAGCATCCTTTTGTTTATTTCGCTCTGTGGAAACAGCCGTGTAGTTGATTTGGTAGTTTTGTAATAGACTCTTCACGAAGTGTCTGCTTGCATGGGAGCTAACTTTGTGAGATTTTAAAAAATGTGTGACATACTGACATGTGATGTGTTCTAGGCTTCTAGCTGCTATACTTTTCTGGAAAAGTGGTGTGTGGCATTTTATTGTATACACAATCTATATATCTAATTAAGAAATTCGTTTTTGGCTGAGCTAGATCGGGGCACTAATGGTAACAGAATTTATGGCCACACTAAGCTGATGTCTAATGTAACAACATACTACAATTTATGAATTTTATCTGTCACTGTTGCATCATTTTGAAATGTAAGGACTCGTAAAATAAACCACTGTAATCAAGAACTCATATTAATGAGAGAGAAACTTAAGTACTATGTTACCCGGACTCGGCCGGAAGTGTCCAACATGGATACGTATCCAAGTGTCGGACTTGGCAATATTTTGAAAAAAATACATGTTTTTGGCTTAAAATGCATGTCCGAGTGTTCATACCCATGTCCGAGTGTCGAGTGTCCAACACGGGTATTTGAGGCAAAATGAAGAGTCGGGGTAACATAGCTTAAATACCTACATGGGGAGGCTGTGCTGATTATTTGTCAACTTGATAACAAGAGCATTTTCCTTTGCAGTATATCTATTCCTGTTACTTAATGTTTCTGTAGGAAAAACTCAGTACCGCTAAAGGATATACAGATCATATATGATGCGGGTACACAGGCGACCCAGACCATGAAGAAGCATATCAATAACAAGTTTGACATGTCAATCATGGTTATCACGGCACCAAGTTGAGCCTTGACCGCCGAGTACCTTCTAGAAGACTAATCGACAAGTTGACCAACTAGTGGTAAAAAATTCGACAAGTCGTTCACATCTATACTATTATATTAAAGCCCAAATATTGAAAGTTTGTCGGTTTGGTTTTTGGTAGGGTTATCCTAATTATTTTGGTTTTCGGTGCGGTTATCCTAGTTATTAAAATAAATAATAACATAATATAATTAACGGTAATTAGCCGAATGCCTTTTCACATTTATTTTAGTTGAAAATATTACCTTTTATAAACACCTAAAAACATCCATTGTACCATATCTTTCAATCATTAATATTATCTTTTTAATTAAAACGCGTTCCCTTTTTGAAATTAAAATTACAAAATTTATTAAAAATAATGATTACATAAAAACAAAATTGTAATGTTAAATAAAAATTATAACATAATAAAAGAAATTGGTACATTGCATGGGCATTGAAAATTTGTCGGTTCGGTTTTCGGCATGGCCATCCTAATTATTAAAATAAATAACAAAATAATATAATTAATTGATGATATTACATTTTATAAACACCTAAAATATCGTATCTTCTAACCAATGATATTTCTTTTCTAATTAAAATACATTAACTTTTAGTTTAAAACACAATCTTGCAATAATTAATATATACCCGAAAATAGCCCACCAAATCTTTGAATCACTAACAAAATATAATAAAAATCCGTACACAACGAATAACGAATAATGACCGTTAGATTTTTAGTAAAAAAACAGAGCCGTTAGATCTAATGTTTAGATATATTAAATGATTAAATTAATTTACTAAAATTTCAAGGTTCGATTTCCGTTAACGACATATTTATTTTAGAATTTTATAATATAAATTTTAAACCATGCATATCATTAATTAAATTTATATTACATTATTTAAATTAAAATAAATTATAGAAATAATGAATATATAAAAAATTGTAATATTAAATAAAATTTATTACCTATCAGAAGAAATGCGTGCATTGCACCGGTTATAAGCTAGTACATATTTATATGTGATATGGCTAAACACAACAAGCAAAAGTCAACCATCTAAATATTAAGTTAATCAACATCTCTTTCTTGTGTATTGTCATTGGTTAGATCGGGCGACAATACACCATAATCATGGTTATGATGGCACTAAGTCAGTTAATTGTAGTCCATGTGTTATGAGGCTGCCAAGTCGAAAAGCCTCGAAGCCCGAGTAACTTCGAGGAGACTGGTTGACAACTAGCTGTCTTTGTAATAACAATGATGTCAATCAACAATATAACATGCACGAGTATATCATTGGTGTTATTTTTCATGATTGAAATTAATTTTTTACAAAATTATGTGATAATTTATTGATCATTATATTTAGTCATAGCTATCAAAAACTTTCTCAAAAGAGATAATCACCGACATTCACACAACTAAGTGTATAAGCATATAATTACTAGTTTAGTCTAACAAAACGAAGGCAGTGTCAAAAATTAAATGAGCACAAAAAATCTTACCTATCCAAGGGTATCCATGTTGTAAAAGATGGTAAATTTTCCACTTTTGACAACTCGATACATTTCTCTGCCGTTGGTAGCAAGGTCATAGTTGCAGAACAATTGTTTTCACTTACTCTAGCTTCAGTCATCATCTCACGATTTTCTTTTATCTTTTTCTAAAATATAACCAGTAAAAATAATTATAAGATATGAATTTCAATAACAATTGCTTAATTGATTCTTAAGATACAAGTAGAGAAACACCTTTATACAACCAAGGCGTTTGGACACAAATTCTTTCTTTAACGAGTCAATATATAACAAAACATCTGAAGGTATTGAATTTCTTCCTTGAGGTACTTCATTCTGTAAACATTAACAAACTATCAGCACACACAGCAGGCAAAAAGTCCGAAAGAAGAAACTTACAGATACGCATTCTACTTTTACAATAACAAATGAAAGAACATGAGTACGTCAAACTTGACATACATTATATTTTTTCAACAAATTCTGGCTGATTTCTAGATACATTGAGAATGGAAGGTGCAGGTTTAAAATTTTTGTGTGTAGAATCTTGTACAAAGTAGTAAAAGAAAATGAAGATTTAAATATTAAGGAAAAATAGCTTGAACCCTTCTTTGACAATAAGTGAAGAAATGACCAAAAACTGAAGCACGAATGCCAGATTTCCCCCCTAATTTATTATGTGTGACATTTCACAAGGATACTACTTCAATGAACACATTCAGAAAAATACGAAATTCAATATTTAGGTCTTCTCACCAACTCAAATACATCCCAAGTAATATTACCATGTTGGAATTATTCTAAAATTCTTATCATGCATAAACTTGTTAGAACTATAAGAAATAACACCATAATATTTTACAAATGTCATGCTAATTGAAGAGTATCCATAATGGAGTGAAAGACAAAAAATATAATTGAAAATGTTGTAAGCAACCGAAGACTCTGCCTAGAACACTCGGAGTTATATTCTACTTTTTAATAACAAAGGCGACTAATAAAAATATTGTTCTTTGCCTTCAATACTTCCTTGTCCACCAATACTACAAACACGTCATAATCTGAATCAGCATTACAAAAACTAATTTCATTTACATGTAAGCAAGGCATATACATTTCTGGAACACACGTGTATCTCAAAATATCTTAAAATATAACTTGGGCAAAAATTTTTAGCATAGTCAAATAAAATCACATTCCAATTAAAATTTGTACCAACCAAAACATGCCTAAACAAGTAAATCATCTCTTTAATTAACAATGTAGAACTTAATTCTTATCGCTATTCCTTACCAGTATAGAAAATCGTATCATAAACACAACATGACAATAATTAAATAAGTTCGAATAATACAAAATAATCTAGCAACAAAAACATGTAAAATAATGCAATAAAAATTATAGATCTAACAAAGTAATAAATCTAGAATCGTATATAAAGGAAATCTATTACAACATTGTTGTCATGATGCTCCATTGCCAGAATCTGATTCACAGCAGTTTGATCCGTCGAAGGAGTCTACTTGGTTATTCGAATCGAGCAAAAGATCGAATTAACAATAAGATGTGATGAATTTGATGCGGTAGATTTAAAACCCTATAGTGTATTTAATTTGGGGTGTACGGCGAAAGAGAAACGACCGGTTAACCATAGAAGAGTGATGCACAATAGCACTAAAATAAACAAACCATGGCCGACTAAATGGTTTACAGTAGATGAGCAATGTAGGAACACAGTGTTTGTAAACATAGAGCGTAAGCACTAATATGTTCCATAGAAATTAAATATTGAAACCTTAATGGGCCAATGAACTAAAGCCCAAAAGAGTCGGGCTAAAATAAAAAAAATCCAACAAACAAACCAATCTATAATAAAATAACAAGTCTATGTATTTATTATTTATTATATATAGGGTCAAGTTCCACGTGGAACCGTCATTATTTTAGAACCTTAGAACCATATATAAATTATGTTGCAGAACATAATGCTTTTTTCTAATATTTTATTGAGTATTCAATAAAATTTTAACATAATTACTTTTATAAACATATTATAGAATGCAATATAAGTTATGTAATGTAAAAAATAATTTCCACCTTGAAAAAAAATTATAAGGCTTAGAAAAAAATTAATGTGTACTGCAAAAGTACGTCATATTTTTATAAAATATGGTGTGCTGCAACATAATCAAGTATATCATGTGCTGCAACAAAATCTATGATTGATATGAGTCCTAGTTCTAACTTTAAAACTGGTTTTAATTTGAACCTAACCTTATACATACATACACACACAATTGTTCTACATATTTTTCACATTTTATTTATGTATAGTTCTACTGCAGAACAATTATGTTCTCACCATTTTCATGCTAATATATGTTTTTGACAAAGCTTGACCCTATATAAATATATATATAAATAGAACAAAACTCAGCGGAGACCATGTTTTTTGTGGAGTCCTGGAGTTCACCTTTGTTCTGCAAACATTCATCCGTATTTAACAATATTTTACCAATGCAAAAATGTTTTTCTCCTAAACATGACCGTAAACTGCTCCGAAACACGCCTAAACATCTCTTGAATTAATTTTCATAATATTGTTCTTGAATACTTGGTTCTGCAAATTCAATATTTTGTTGTTGCGGGCAATATAATGTATATTTGTGATGGATTTCGACCATATTGTTGAAAAAACATAAATAATCTTGGTGATGAACGTAGAAAATTGTTTAATGCAATGTAAAATGCTGATTAATGTATACAGAACAAAGGTGGACTCCAGGACTCCACAAAAAACATGGTCTCCACTTAACCGAACTATATATATATAGAGGTCATTGCTCCATAAAGAACACTCTTATATAAAGAACAATAAAGAACACTATAAAATCATTTATTCCAATAGATCCAATGGCCCCGCCAGGGGTACCCAATACAAAAACGTCTTATTTTTTTACCCTCTATCCATCCAGTAAAAAAAAACTGTTCATGATGACGCCAGTGCTGACGTCATCATATCATCATGAACAGTTTTTTTTGTGGATGGATAGAGGGTAAAAAAATAATAACTTTTTGTATTGGGTGTCATGACTGAACTCTTAGATTAGATTAAATATGAGATGTTCTTTATTGTTCTTTATATAAGGTGTTCTTCATGGAGTGCAACTCTCTTTCTCTATATATATATGTTGAACTGAACTTAGTTGGCCACTAAAAAAATCAAGAACGATCTGGAAAAACTCTAAAGCATCAATTCAAGCACACTTTTCCTCTAACCTACCCCATAATGAACCAACCTACCCTACAATGAACTAGAGGCCATGTATGGCAAACCTCTCATCATAACATCAACACTCACATTCAAATGTGAATAAAAACAAGGGGTGCAAATGTACAAGTAGGGGGGTAGATAGGCTCTATTATAGCCAAAATTCATTTCGGGTATTTTTTAAGATGGATTCGGGTCAATAACGGATTCAATTTGGGGAATTCTAGGTTGAGTTAGGGCTCTGACGAAATTTAGAAGAATTAGGGCACGCCCTCTCCTTCCCTACAAGGAGGGCGCATCCTCAATAATAAAATCATGTTGAAGATTTCTACTAAAGCTGGTTTTCCAAGAATTGCTGAAGAATTTCCTCCTGGCATATCCCAGGAGGGGGATGTCTATCGTAGAAGGCCTCTAGGGGTTTGCCTGGATTTATGGACCTTTTCTTATACACATAAAACGCGCCCTAAGGTGGAAAGATAGGTACTTTTTGCTGTGTGCTTTGGAGCCTTGTTCCTGTTATCAATGGACACGCCCTCATTGGGGAACATCGGGGTAATCCTGCACTTTGCCCCCAAAAGCTCTGGATCACTTGTCCTGCTATCTGGTGGGTGCTTCTCATTCGGGGGACATGGATGCGTTCGGCAATTAGGGTAAACCACGGTTATACCTGTGTTCATGAAATTAGGAAACAACTGGTAGTGGAAAGGACTAGTCCTTGACGGGGGAGTTTCCTTATCTGTGAAGTCCAAAGTTCATGGACCAGCCATGGGCCTTGGTGGTTAAGCCTCATAGTAGAACAATCCAGAAGCTGGACCGACAATCCAAGCCCATTTGGGTTTCTTGCTCTCCAAGAACTACGAATGGCTTGAGGGGTTGGAAGTTGAGAGCTCTGAAGCCGTGAAACGGCCACCACTAACCCTATTCAATCTCAGCCATCAATTGCAAACAGCCATGACACACCACTGCTTTTTCCGGCAAATAACCACCGTTGTAGATCTTGTTTCCGGCGAAGTGCCTCAAAATTTGTTGTTCCCAAATTCCTCCATCAACCGGCTCAGTGGGGCTATCGCCTTTTTTATTTTGAATTGTCATCTTAATTGGCACTTTTTTCCGAGTACCATGAGGTAGGCGTCGCAACATTAACTAATTTCTCCATTATACCCCCAAAACCTATGATGAACTGACTTATGATTCTCAAATTTTTATATTAGTTCTCTAGTTGTATCTTGACATGTAATATAAATGTTATGTAGAAAAGACTCTACAAACTCACAAGACTTATATGCAAACATAGTTGTAGGTAAAACCCCTAGTCATATATTTTCCGACAAGACACCTAATTAAATCAATTAGACTACTATTGATGACCCCAGTCTATGCATCGATCTCAGGTTGCTAGATGGTACAGAACTTAAGAATCTCACGTGTGTTCGAGGGAGTCTTCCAAAAGTAGCTCATTAACTTGGCATTTTAATACATGACAAATTTTATAGTGATGATTAATCAAATAAACACAATAATAAAGATAAGCTTGGCTGGATTACCTATAGAAAATACAATAACCCAAGGATTTCCCAATTGTGGAAGAGAGAAAAGTTATGGATCACATCTGAAGAACAAAGAGACTCAATTTAATTTTCAATTTCAGTTATCAATTCTTCGAAAATATGTATATAGAAAATAAATACCTTACTAATAATATTATCTCAATTACCAAAGTCTTCAAATGTTATGTATGCGTGCCATGATTGATATAGAGGATAGAAACCCTACTAATGGATTAAGGCCTAAAGCAAACGAGCTTATTTCAAATAACATGCATAATTGATGAACTTCTAACCTCACACACATAACAAGTAAATAAATACAATATTTATTTCTCACTTGATTTGTTTAAACTAATTAATAACATGTATAATAAATCTAATTTATATTTACTTTCGTTCCTTGTTATTTTCTCCCCTTGTTGGTGAAAACTAGACCATGAGTTTAGTAGAAGGTAAGAATGATGTATGACGAAATCAGAATGTAGAGGATAGAAACCCTACTAATCAGAAGGTTTTGCAGACTCGATATGATGGTTATAGACAGTATTTAGTGGCCTGACAAGTTGAAGAATGAGCATACATGGATCGATGCTACAGAGTTTAGATAGCCGGATTTTTTTTTTAGCCAAGGAGATCCCCCTACTTCATTATATATTTATATATGAATTGACCATATATGAATTGACTAGTTTGTTCTTTAAATGAAATTCATAATTAGACCATGTTTTGGGTTTTGATTTATTAGCTTATTAGGGTTAGGAATTCAGAAGACAATCCAATAATTTAATTAAGATTACAAAGAATTAAATACTTTGCATAAATTTAAAAGATTATTACGACTAAAATAGAGCATTACATGATAAATTCGTGGAGCATTTTCTTCATTGTCTACCTGAAAAAATTCCAAAAAAAAAGTGATATAAGAATTTGGCCGAAACATATTTAAAATAGGAGCTATCGAGTAGGTTTTAATAGTGTCTATTACGATTACTATTGATATATCAACTGAAATTTTGAATGGTTTTCATTCCAAACAAGCCAAAAAGCAAAAATTAATATGAATTATGATCTTCATTTGGATTTTACGCAAATTAGACTAAAATCTAAAATATCTAAAGCTCCACACAAATTTAAAATCTAAATATTTTTTTAGAATTAAGATAGTACTTATTTTTTGGATTGGAAAACAAAACAAGTAAGAATAGCTTATAAACCAAATTAAACATGTAAAAATAACACTTAATAACATCAATGAGCACAATCAAACATAAGGAATGGCAAAACAAAGAATAATACAAACACTCCGTTGTATAACCATACCTCGTTGTATATGATAGAGTAGTCCATCTGACTTTTCCAAACACTCCGTGATATGAACGATTCGCCTCTACAAACATTCAAATGATAAAAGATGAAGCGCTTTGTGTTGAGTAGGTTTGAGATATGAATTATGAGTTCTACTGCGGCTAGGGTTTAACTATGGTCTAGTAGAATGATATACATATATATAACCTAAAATATGGTATTGGGCCGCCTTCATAACTAGATTGGGCTAGTAGGTGGAGTAATTAGATAGTCATTTTGGGCTACTTTTATGAAGTGAAAAATAATCATATAGATATAAAATTTGAGGTGGTCATGGTGGAGAAGAATGACACACACGGAAAAAAAAAACTCAAATTAGGTAAACATAGAAAAAATGTGATTGGAACTTCAAATTTTTGAGAATATTTTAAAAAAATTTGTTGAAATGTCTAAGCATTAAAAAATAATGAAATAGAAATAAAAAAAATTGTGTGTGAGGATTGAATTGGATATTATAAGATGTAAAAATTCATTTAAAAGTATAATATTGAGTTACTATAGTAAATTATTTTAATATTTTATCACACTTAATAACATATTGAAATCTAATATTTTATGAATCCTTAATGTTTGATTTTCAAATTAAAATAACAACAAAATTTATTAACAATATTTAGTGAAATGTTAAGATTTCAATATTTGACAAAATATATACACCTAAAGTAAAATCATATATAATTCTATGTAATAATATTCTATAAAAAAATTTAACTTGAACTCTACTCATTAATAAAATGTGTAATTCATGTAACATGAAATTCATATTGTATATAACAGAGTATACATTTATATGTATTTTGTATAATTTTATTATCATATTTGTTGTATTTTATAAATAATAAAAATTTAATTAGTTAAAGATTAATGTTAATGACATGAATTAAAGGATCCTAAACTCCCAAGGAATTAAGATTATTTGAACATAAAAGAAATTTGAATTTATTGAGTTGCAGGTGGATATGGGACTTAAGAGTTTCAGATATGGGAATTATTGGCAATCATATAGGCCATGCAAAACTTACCAATTTATCAACAACTCACAAGTGGTCCAATATTAATATTCCAACTACATATTTAGATCACTGATCTAACATTGACAATGTAATATGTTTCCATAAATTAGTTTTATTTTTGTGGAAAGTATTAAAACTCTTTACTATATTTTTGTGTAAAGAATAGTAGGGTAGCATTCATGGGTTATTAGGTTTGTTTGATTATATTGTCATTTATATTTATTTAATAATAATTTTTTCATTCATAAATTTAAACAATTAGAAGAGTGATAAAAGTTAGTCCTCCATGTTCCTCTAGTATTTTTGGTCAAATTACTAGATAGTGGGGGAAAATAGTAAACACCCCATACATTTAGAATTTTATATTTTGTGTTGTCACATGTCATAATTTTACAAATGGTTTTATAAATATAAAGTTCAAAACTAAAATTCATTTTATATTTTAAATTAATTTCATAATAAATATAGTTTTAAATAAATTTTCTGAAAATACATTTAATTTAGATGATTACAATTTTTTTTTTGTTTTTAAATGAACACAAGTTAAAAAAAATATAGTGACTCCACTATGATATTTACCCAGTCAAAAGTAATACAATGAACACATTATAATCTAAGGCTTTTTTGATAAATAAATAGGAAAAAGTAAATTTTTTACATTTATTTTTGTTAAGAATAGCTATTTACAATTTTACTAAACTAAGTTCTAAATTGCAAAAATACTATAAAATACAGCATCCTTCCCCTGCCAGCTTCGATTTTTTTTTAAGATGGAGAGATTTTGGTGGATTTGGGTTGCAAGGCCCGAGGAACATATTGAAGTGAATGCAACTTAATGCAACCACATCTGAATGCAACCACATGATTTTTTTAAGGTGGGGATATATATATATATATATATATATATATACTTAAAAAAAAAGAGGTCGGAAATGACAATTGAAAAATGGAACTTGAAATCAGCAACTGAATGCAACCACATGCAACTAAATTTGCAACTACATCCCAGTGAATGTAATTTTCGTTTTTCAGTTGCATTCAGTTGAATATGCCCCTGCGGGGCCTTGCAACCCAAATCCACCAAAATCACCCCACCATTTCTTTAAAAACAAATTGAATGTGGTTGCATTCAGTTGATATTGCCCCTGGCGGGTCTTGCAACTTAAATCCACCAAAATCACCCCACCATTTTTTTTTAAAAAAAGGTTGAATGTGGTTGCATTCAGTTGAATATTGCCGTTGGCGGCGCCTTGCAACCCAAATCCACCAAAATCACCCCACCATTTTTTTTAAAAAAAAACATAGAATGTGGTTGCATTCACTTGAATATTGTCCCTGACGGGGCCTTGCAACCCAAATCCACCAAAATCACCGGGAAGGGTTGACGTAATGGTAGCTTCAATAGCGCTTGTAGAAACGCTATGTAAATTTAAGCTAGAATAGCGTTTATTGAAAAAACGCTATGGAAGAATTTTTATTTTTATTCACTTGCATAATTAGTTGCATAACGTTTTTGATGAAGGCGCTATGTAAGAGGTCCACTTACATAGCATTTCTAAAAAAGCGCTATGCAAGTGGTAACTCCTAAGTTCAAATTTGTAGTAGTGGTAGATCTCCAACAAATAAAATGTGTAAATGCCGCTATATTATTAATCGGTCATACCTGAAACTCAACTGGCACTAATGTTCGATCAAGTGATTTGTCAATCTGTCCAGTGAAATAACCCAACATATATTACTAAGGAAGAGATATCGTGCAGTGCATAATTACATACGTAAACTAAATTAGTTACCTTTATAAAGCTTCCCCTAAATGCTTTCATAAGCTCTTCTTCTGAGGTGCGCGCTTAGCATTCCACCACAGTCTATGTGTATGTTTTTGGAAATTCAAGTGAAGATGAAAGTGTGTAACTAGAAAAACTTACTTAGAATGCATGGATATCAAATTTATAAATCCGGAAATATTACCCTCCCTATATGAGCTCCACTTGAATCTTGTTGGGAATCATCACTTTCAATATATATCAAAGGTATTAGGTATGTCTTTCTTGAGAGTGGCCTTTGATTTTAAGCATATTTTAGCACACCTAATAATTAGAAGTAGAGTTTTGTTACAGTACTGTATAGAGATGATAGTATGAATTAAGAAACACCAAACTGAATTTCCTATAAAACAATCTTTGAAATTAAATGTACAACTTCTCCTGAACTTGAACTTTTTGTTGGAAATAAGACTATTACAGCAACATAGAGGCAGTTATATAACATATTTAACAAGCCAAGGCCAAGCGAACAATTAACGAAACAAAACATGAAGGCAAAAAACATGCATATCAATAATCGAAAGAACAAAGGAAATAGAGAAGACATAGCATAAGCCATAGCTTTAACAGTATATGAAACAAATGTGAAATTAGCTGAGTCGTCATGCCTTGCTCCAAGTCCTGACTGCTCTTGAAGAGTCGCCTCCACTTACACTGTGTCGGGATGCTTGCAACAACTCTTCTAGGATAAAGCAGCTCTGAGTTAGATGATCACAACAACCACAAAACTCAACTTCGACTGACACCTCAGTCGCCAGAAAAAACCCACAAGGAAAGCACTGTATATAGAGAGGGGAAGTAGAGAGAGTAGAGAGAAGAAAGAATGTAAGGTGTGGTGTATCAAAACCAGCAGCTTAGCTCTCTATTTATAGGAGAGGCTAAATGTAACTGATACCACCCTCTTAATTTTGTAATTGTCGATTTACATTTATTAAAACGAAATGGTTAATTTAATAAAATCAAAACGGTTGTAACGGTTGTTTTAAAAAATCGTAATACTTACGTGTATATATATATATATATATATATATATATATTTATCCACATTTCAGTTTTAATATATTAATCCGAATATTTTATCCTGTCTAGGTTCATTCTAATATTTATTTATATTTTGAATATACATCAGTTCCAGAGCCCAACTAATCCAACCCATTCGACCAAATCGCCCTTCGACCGAGCCGACCCGAGTCGAGTCGAGACGTGGCGTGGCGAGGCGGGCGGCATCGGCGCGCGCGCGTGTATGTTCACGTGAAGCACACAATAAAACCATGCACCAACATACACCTTAGTAGTTGTACACTACCATGTGTGTCTCCTTTATTTATTTCAATGTGGGACAAATACACATTCTCTTTTTTCTAGCTCTTTCAAGCTACCAAGTTCAACTCTATTTCTCTATGGATTTTACTAAGAAAATTATTTAGACCCATGTACGAAAATTTAAGTACCCATAGCAAGGAACAATTTTCAATCAACTAACCACTTACACCCACCAAATCTTGGATCACTAACCACAATCAAAATGTAGATTAAACAAGAGTATATATAATTTATCTTCTAGCAATTAAATAAAAAAAGTAAAAGATTGATAGAAGTCAAACATTTAGGACTTAGTATATATATAATGGGATTTATAGATTTTTAGAAAGTAATGTGACCTACACAGGTAAATGCTGTATTAGCAAGTTAACAATTAAATACCTAAGATCAAATATACTCAACGCATGCATTTTCTCTACCTAATATGTTTCAACTCATGGTCGCCTAGACCATGAAGCTTGTAGTGAATTATCGTCGTATCTAAAAGGTTTTACAACTAATCATAGACTAGATTAAAATAACAAAAAATCACCACGTACAAGTCTTTCTAGATATCCATACTTACAATAAATCTTTAAAGTCGTATTAATTTTGTGTCATTGGCTGAAATATCGATAGAATATTTGTCCATTTAGCCCATTTGGCCTCACTACTCTTCGTTTACATCCTTTTGGATTTAGAGACAACTTTTCAAATTCTTATAAAACTATCAATGTGTATGGCAATACCTATAATTATAGAATAATATTGTAGAAAAATATGAGGGGTTGACTTTATTATTATATCTAATTCAAAACTAGATGATCACAATTTTTTTTGGTTTGTAAATGAACACTAAGTTAAATAGAGCTACTCAACTTTTATTTTTACCCAATCAAAAGCAATGGAATATATGCACACATTATAACCTACTACAACTATCATTCCCATTTTATTTTTAAATTTTATTAAGAATGCAACAATAATTTTGGTGTTCACATTTTTTGAACAAAAAAATAAGATCATCTAAAAGTTTATAACTTTGGAAATCAATGTACTGTTAGCAATAAATTTTTTTTATTAACAAGGAATACTATTTTCATTTTGAATTGGTCTAAATTAATTAGAAAAGGACATTGTTTACATTTAATAAATGAACTTGAGGTTTCTAGAATTAATTAGTAACCACCAGATACTTCAACATGCCGTTGTTGCCCTTTTGCGAAGAGATTTAGAAATCACATGTTATGCTTGTTGCTGCTAAATACAAGCAACTTAGCCTCCATCAGACGGTGCAAATTATTGATAGAGATATCACAAGAGATAATTTGAAGGTTGTGTTCCAGCCTTAAGGTGTGTACTCACCATGGATGAATTTGAGCTTATCTCATGCACGTGTACAAAGTCCTTGTTAATACTTTTATAAAAAATTAGGTATACTTCCTATAATAGCATATTTCGTAATTTGTTTCATAACTTCATGTATCAATCATCATACAATTTCAAAATATTTACCGAATACATGTAAGCAACATGTGGCCTACACCTTTTGATGTATTTCTCAGACTAAACTATATTGTATCTATTGAATGAGGTTTGGTCCATTTGCATGTGGTCATGGGGAGACTTCTTCAACGCCCACTATGGCCTAACATTTTGTGTTAAAAAAAATGATGTACTATTTTTCTATTGTGTTAAATTATGGAATTTTTTCCTTTCGTGTGGTGGGTTTTAAAAAACTTATCTTGATTGGATTCGTCCTCTATTCCAATCTCCAATAAAGATTGTTGACGCAGATGTAAACTTATTTGACCAGCTATTAAAAAGTATTGCATGCTCTCTAATAAAAAATTTAAATTTACATATGCACTGTAACAACTAATGATAATTAAAATTTTAATCCTCAGCACTAAGAACAAGTTTTTCGCTATACCTTCGAATAAGATAACAACTATTACAGGGTTTGGTAATGAGATGACACTAATACATGGCTTGGTAAGGGCTTGGTAATGAGAAGATACAAGATTTATTTATATTTACTCTTAATTATTAATTTCACCACACTCCCCCAGCTCTCCCACACACACATACAGATTGCAGATTTTATTTTCGGGATGGTTTCTTTTCCTTTTGTGAGAAGGAGCAGGTTGAGAAGGTGGAGAAGAAACCATAACAAGACTAGATCCTTCTCTTTGGTAATTTTGTTGGTAATTTTATTGTTGATTCTGCTTTAGCCATGAAACCATAATCGTACTAGCTAGCTCTTACTCCCGGAGCATGCTGTTGTTGATTTTGCTTGTTCTTAAGCTCCTCAGAATTCTGACCAAAGGAAGTTCGAGAAGCCATTGTAGTAGATTTTTTTGATGGCTGAAAATGCAACACCTATTACATAACACACCAAGTTATTACCAATTGATGTATATATATGTAGAGTCCCACTCTAGAGAGACCCCTCTTACGTGGAGAACCGTGGAGAACCCCATACGGTTCTATAGTAGAATCATTTTTTTCCTAAAAAAAAAATTCAAAAAAAATTTGTAAAAAAAAAATTCTGACCGTTGCCATGTCATCATTGCCACGTCAGCAGTGATGACGTGTCACTGCCACGTTAACAGTGACGTCACCGTTGCAGATGTGGTAGTGCCACGTCAGCACTGCTTATGTCACTGCTGACGTGTCACGTCAGTAGACAGTTTTTTTTTTTGAAAAATGATTTAAAATAATAAATTTTAAAATATTAAAAATAAACATTTGGTTCTATCACAAAATCAGTAAATTTGTCTTTTTTTTTTGTTATGGTACCAAAAAAAATTGGAATTTTTTTTATAGAACCAAAAAATTAGAACTTTGATTCTATTATAGAATCAAAAATTAGTGGTTCTCCATGGTTCTCCACGTAACATGGTTCTCATTGAACAATGGTCTATCTATGTATATACACACTGCATAAAACATATATTTTATAATTAAAAAATAAACTGAGCCCTGGTTCACAACTTTGTATGTTGAGTATATGTTTAGATTAAAATAGCAAATATTACATTCAAAATTAGTATGAAAACCTGCAATGTCATAGAGCCGGCGGAGGTAAAATAGCAATATTACATTCAAAATTAGTATGAATGTTGTAAGTATTCTTTCCAGGGTGGTTTACAGCTTAATGTGTCTTCCACATGCTTTATCATTTTAATAAAACATGCATCAGTTTCAACCTTCGAGTTTGCTTGTACTTGGTATTCTATCAGCATCCTTTTGTTTATTTCGCTCTGTGGAAACAGCCGTGTAGTTGATTTGGTAGTTTTGTAATAGACTCTTCACGAAGTGTCTGCTTGCATGGGAGCTAACTTTGTGAGATTTTAAAAAATGTGTGACATACTGACATGTGATGTGTTCTAGGCTTCTAGCTGCTATACTTTTCTGGAAAAGTGGTGTGTGGCATTTTATTGTATACACAATCTATATATCTAATTAAGAAATTCGTTTTTGGCTGAGCTAGATCGGGGCACTAATGGTAACAGAATTTATGGCCACACTAAGCTGATGTCTAATGTAACAACATACTACAATTTATGAATTTTATCTGTCACTGTTGCATCATTTTGAAATGTAAGGACTCGTAAAATAAACCACTGTAATCAAGAACTCATATTAATGAGAGAGAAACTTAAGTACTATGTTACCCGGACTCGGCCGGAAGTGTCCAACATGGATACGTATCCAAGTGTCGAACTTGGCAATATTTTGAAAAAAATACATGTTTTTGGCTTAAAATGCATGTCCGAGTGTTCATACCCATGTCCGAGTGTCGAGTGTCCAACACGGGTATTTGAGGCAAAATGAAGAGTCGGGGTAACATAGCTTAAATACCTACATGGGGAGGCTGTGCTGATTATTTGTCAACTTGATAACAAGAGCATTTTCCTTTGCAGTATATCTATTCCTGTTACTTAATGTTTCTGTAGGAAAAACTCAGTACCGCTAAAGGATATACAGATCATATATGATGCGGGTACACAGGCGACCCAGACCATGAAGAAGCATATCAATAACAAGTTTGACATGTCAATCATGGTTATCACGGCACCAAGTTGAGCCTTGACCGCCGAGTACCTTCTAGAAGACTAATCGACAAGTTGACCAACTAGTGGTAAAAAATTCGACAAGTCGTTCACATCTATACTATTATATTAAAGCCCAAATATTGAAAGTTTGTCGGTTTGGTTTTTGGTAGGGTTATCCTAATTATTTTGGTTTTCGGTGCGGTTATCCTAGTTATTAAAATAAATAATAACATAATATAATTAACGGTAATTAGCCGAATGCCTTTTCACATTTATTTTAGTTGAAAATATTACCTTTTATAAACACCTAAAAACATCCATTGTACCATATCTTTCAATCATTAATATTATCTTTTTAATTAAAACGCGTTCCCTTTTTGAAATTAAAATTACAAAATTTATTAAAAATAATGATTACATAAAAACAAAATTGTAATGTTAAATAAAAATTATAACATAATAAAAGAAATTGGTACATTGCATGGGCATTGAAAATTTGTCGGTTCGGTTTTCGGCATGGCCATCCTAATTATTAAAATAAATAACAAAATAATATAATTAATTGATGATATTACATTTTATAAACACCTAAAATATCGTATCTTCTAACCAATGATATTTCTTTTCTAATTAAAATACATTAACTTTTAGTTTAAAACACAATCTTGCAATAATTAATATATACCCGAAAATAGCCCACCAAATCTTTGAATCACTAACAAAATATAATAAAAATCCGTACACAACGAATAACGAATAATGACCGTTAGATTTTTAGTAAAAAAACAGAGCCGTTAGATCTAATGTTTAGATATATTAAATGATTAAATTAATTTACTAAAATTTCAAGGTTCGATTTCCGTTAACGACATATTTATTTTAGAATTTTATAATATAAATTTTAAACCATGCATATCATTAATTAAATTTATATTACATTATTTAAATTAAAATAAATTATAGAAATAATGAATATATAAAAAATTGTAATATTAAATAAAATTTATTACCTATCAGAAGAAATGCGTGCATTGCACCGGTTATAAGCTAGTACATATTTATATGTGATATGGCTAAACACAACAAGCAAAAGTCAACCATCTAAATATTAAGTTAATCAACATCTCTTTCTTGTGTATTGTCATTGGTTAGATCGGGCGACAATACACCATAATCATGGTTATGATGGCACTAAGTCAGTTAATTGTAGTCCATGTGTTATGAGGCTGCCAAGTCGAAAAGCCTCGAAGCCCGAGTAACTTCGAGGAGACTGGTTGACAACTAGCTGTCTTTGTAATAACAATGATGTCAATCAACAATATAACATGCACGAGTATATCATTGGTGTTATTTTTCATGATTGAAATTAATTTTTTACAAAATTATGTGATAATTTATTGATCATTATATTTAGTCATAGCTATCAAAAACTTTCTCAAAAGAGATAATCACCGACATTCACACAACTAAGTGTATAAGCATATAATTACTAGTTTAGTCTAACAAAACGAAGGCAGTGTCAAAAATTAAATGAGCACAAAAAATCTTACCTATCCAAGGGTATCCATGTTGTAAAAGATGGTAAATTTTCCACTTTTGACAACTCGATACATTTCTCTGCCGTTGGTAGCAAGGTCATAGTTGCAGAACAATTGTTTTCACTTACTCTAGCTTCAGTCATCATCTCACGATTTTCTTTTATCTTTTTCTAAAATATAACCAGTAAAAATAATTATAAGATATGAATTTCAATAACAATTGCTTAATTGATTCTTAAGATACAAGTAGAGAAACACCTTTATACAACCAAGGCGTTTGGACACAAATTCTTTCTTTAACGAGTCAATATATAACAAAACATCTGAAGGTATTGAATTTCTTCCTTGAGGTACTTCATTCTGTAAACATTAACAAACTATCAGCACACACAGCAGGCAAAAAGTCCGAAAGAAGAAACTTACAGATACGCATTCTACTTTTACAATAACAAATGAAAGAACATGAGTACGTCAAACTTGACATACATTATATTTTTTCAACAAATTCTGGCTGATTTCTAGATACATTGAGAATGGAAGGTGCAGGTTTAAAATTTTTGTGTGTAGAATCTTGTACAAAGTAGTAAAAGAAAATGAAGATTTAAATATTAAGGAAAAATAGCTTGAACCCTTCTTTGACAATAAGTGAAGAAATGACCAAAAACTGAAGCACGAATGCCAGATTTCCCCCCTAATTTATTATGTGTGACATTTCACAAGGATACTACTTCAATGAACACATTCAGAAAAATACGAAATTCAATATTTAGGTCTTCTCACCAACTCAAATACATCCCAAGTAATATTACCATGTTGGAATTATTCTAAAATTCTTATCATGCATAAACTTGTTAGAACTATAAGAAATAACACCATAATATTTTACAAATGTCATGCTAATTGAAGAGTATCCATAATTGAGTGAAAGACAAAAAATATAATTGAAAATGTTGTAAGCAACCGAAGACTCTGCCTAGAACACTCGGAGTTATATTCTACTTTTTAATAACAAAGGCGACTAATAAAAATATTGTTCTTTGCCTTCAATACTTCCTTGTCCACCAATACTACAAACACGTCATAATCTGAATCAGCATTACAAAAACTAATTTCATTTACATGTAAGCAAGGCATATACATTTCTGGAACACACGTGTATCTCAAAATATCTTAAAATATAACTTGGGCAAAAATTTTTAGCATAGTCAAATAAAATCACATTCCAATTAAAATTTGTACCAACCAAAACATGCCTAAACAAGTAAATCATCTCTTTAATTAACAATGTAGAACTTAATTCTTATCGCTATTCCTTACCAGTATAGAAAATCGTATCATAAACACAACATGACAATAATTAAATAAGTTCGAATAATACAAAATAATCTAGCAACAAAAACATGTAAAATAATGCAATAAAAATTATAGATCTAACAAAGTAATAAATCTAGAATCGTATATAAAGGAAATCTATTACAACATTGTTGTCATGATGCTCCATTGCCAGAATCTGATTCACAGCAGTTTGATCCGTCGAAGGAGTCTACTTGGTTATTCGAATCGAGCAAAAGATCGAATTAACAATAAGATGTGATGAATTTGATGCGGTAGATTTAAAACCCTATAGTGTATTTAATTTGGGGTGTACGGCGCAAGAGAAACGACCGGTTAACCATAGAAGAGTGATGCACAATAGCACTAAAATAAACAAACCATGGCCGACTAAATGGTTTACAGTAGATGAGCAATGTAGGAACACAGTGTTTGTAAACATAGAGCGTAAGCACTAATATGTTCCATAGAAATTAAATATTGAAACCTTAATGGGCCAATGAACTAAAGCCCAAAAGAGTCGGGCTAAAATAAAAAAAATCCAACAAACAAACCAATCTATAATAAAATAACAAGTCTATGTATTTATTATTTATTATATATAGGGTCAAGTTCCACGTGGAACCGTCATTATTTTAGAACCTTAGAACCATATATAAATTATGTTGCAGAACATAATGCTTTTTTCTAATATTTTATTGAGTATTCAATAAAATTTTAACATAATTACTTTTATAAACATATTATAGAATGCAATATAAGTTATGTAATGTAAAAAATAATTTCCACCTTGAAAAAAAATTATAAGGCTTAGAAAAAAATTAATGTGTACTGCAAAAGTACGTCATATTTTTATAAAATATGGTGTGCTGCAACATAATCAAGTATATCATGTGCTGCAACAAAATCTATGATTGATATGAGTCCTAGTTCTAACTTTAAAACTGGTTTTAATTTGAACCTAACCTTATACATACATACACACACAATTGTTCTACATATTTTTCACATTTTATTTATGTATAGTTCTACTGCAGAACAATTATGTTCTCACCATTTTCATGCTAATATATGTTTTTGACAAAGCTTGACCCTATATAAATATATATATAAATAGAACAAAACTCAGCGGAGACCATGTTTTTTGTGGAGTCCTGGAGTTCACCTTTGTTCTGCAAACATTCATCCGTATTTAACAATATTTTACCAATGCAAAAATGTTTTTCTCCTAAACATGACCGTAAACTGCTCCGAAACACGCCTAAACATCTCTTGAATTAATTTTCATAATATTGTTCTTGAATACTTGGTTCTGCAAATTCAATATTTTGTTGTTGCGGGCAATATAATGTATATTTGTGATGGATTTCGACCATATTGTTGAAAAAACATAAATAATCTTGGTGATGAACGTAGAAAATTGTTTAATGCAATGTAAAATGCTGATTAATGTATACAGAACAAAGGTGGACTCCAGGACTCCACAAAAAACATGGTCTCCACTTAACCGAACTATATATATATAGAGGTCATTGCTCCATAAAGAACACTCTTATATAAAGAACAATAAAGAACACTATAAAATCATTTATTCCAATAGATCCAATGGCCCCGCCAGGGGTACCCAATACAAAAACGTCTTATTTTTTTACCCTCTATCCATCCAGTAAAAAAAAACTGTTCATGATGACGCCAGTGCTGACGTCATCATATCATCATGAACAGTTTTTTTTGTGGATGGATAGAGGGTAAAAAAATAATAACTTTTTGTATTGGGTGTCATGACTGAACTCTTAGATTAGATTAAATATGAGATGTTCTTTATTGTTCTTTATATAAGGTGTTCTTCATGGAGTGCAACTCTCTTTCTCTATATATATATGTTGAACTGAACTTAGTGGGCCACTAAAAAAATCAAGAACGATGTGGAAAAACTCTAAAGCATCAATTCAAGCACACTTTTCCTCTAACCTACCCCACAATGAACCAACCTACCATACAATGAACTAGAGGCCATGTATGACAAACCTCTCATCATAACATCAACACTCACATTCAAATGTGAATAAAAACAAGGGGTGCAAATGTACAAGTAGGGGGGCAGATAGGCTCTATTATAGCCAAAATTCATTTCGGGTATTTTTTAAGATGGATTCGGGTCAATAACGGATTCAATTTGGGGAATTCTAGGTTGAGTTAGGGCTCTGACGAAATTTAGAAGAATTAGGGCACGCCCTCTCCTTCCCTACAAGGAGGGCGCATCCTCAATGATAAAATCATGTTGAAGATTTCTACTAAAGCTGGTTTTCCAAGAATTGCTGAAGAATTTCCTCCTGGCATATCCCAGGAGGGGGATGTCCATCGTAGAAGGCCTCTAGGGGTTTGCCTGGATTTATGGACCTTTTCTTATACACATAAAACGCGCCCTAAGGTGGAAAGATGGGTACTTTTTGCTGTGTGCTTTGGAGCCTTGTTCCTGTTATCAATGGACACGCCCTCATTGGGGAACATCGGGGTAATCCTGCACTTTGCCCCCAAAAGCTCTGGATCACTTGTCCTGCTATCTGGTGGGTGCTTCTCATTCGGGGGACATGGATGCGTTCGGCAATTAGGGTAAACCACGGTTATACCTGTGTTCATGAAATTAGGAAACAACTGGTAGTGGAAAGGACTAGTCCTTGACGGGGGAGTTTCCTTATCTGTGAAGTCCAAAGTTCATGGACCAGCCATGGGCCTTGGTGGTTAAGCCTCATAGTAGAACAATCCGGAAGCTGGACCGACAATCCAAGCCCATTTGGGTTTCTTGCTCTCCAAGAACTACGAATGGCTTGAGGGGTTGGAAGTTGAGAGCTCTGAAGCCGTGAAACGGCCACCACTAACCCTATTCAATCTCAGCCATCAATTGCAAACAGCCATGACACACCACTGCTTTTTCCGGCAAATAACCACCGTTGTAGATCTTGTTTCCGGCGAAGTGCCTCAAAATTTGTTGTTCCCAAATTCCTCCATCAACCGGCTCAGTGGGGCTATCGCCTTTTTTATTTTGAATTGTCATCTTAATTGGCACTTTTTTCCGAGTACCATGAGGTAGGCGTCGCAACATTAACTAATTTCTCCATTATACCCCCAAAACCTATGATGAACTGACTTATGATTCTCAAATTTTTATATTAGTTCTCTAGTTGTATCTTGACATGTAATATAAATGTTATGTAGAAAAGACTCTACAAACTCACAAGACTTATATGCAAACATAGTTGTAGGTAAAACCCCTAGTCATATATTTTCCGACAAGACACCTAATTAAATCAATTAGACTACTATTGATGACCCCAGTCTATGCATCGATCTCAGGTTGCTAGATGGTACAGAACTTAAGAATCTCACGTGTGTTCGAGGGAGTCTTCCAAAAGTAGCTCATTAACTTGGCATTTTAATACATGACAAATTTTATAGTGATGATTAATCAAATAAACACAATAATAAAGATAAGCTTGGCTGGATTACCTATAGAAAATACAATAACCCAAGGATTTCCCAATTGTGGAAGAGAGAAAAGTTATGGATCACATCTGAAGAACAAAGAGACTCAATTTAATTTTCAATTTCAGTTATCAATTCTTCGAAAATATGTATATAGAAAATAAATACCTTACTAATAATATTATCTCAATTACCAAAGTCTTCAAATGTTATGTATGCGTGCCATGATTGATATAGAGGATAGAAACCCTACTAATGGATTAAGGCCTAAAGCAAACGAGCTTATTTCAAATAACATGCATAATTGATGAACTTCTAACCTCACACACATAACAAGTAAATAAATACAATATTTATTTCTCACTTGATTTGTTTAAACTAATTAATAACATGTATAATAAATCTAATTTATATTTACTTTCGTTCCTTGTTATTTTCTCCCCTTGTTGGTGAAAACTAGACCATGAGTTTAGTAGAAGGTAAGAATGATGTATGACGAAATCAGAATGTAGAGGATAGAAACCCTACTAATCAGAAGGTTTTGCAGACTCGATATGATGGTTATAGACAGTATTTAGTGGCCTGACAAGTTGAAGAATGAGCATACATGGATCGATGCTACAGAGTTTAGATAGCCGGATTTTTTTTTTAGCCAAGGAGATCCCCCTACTTCATTATATATTTATATATGAATTGACCATATATGAATTGACTAGTTTGTTCTTTAAATGAAATTCATAATTAGACCATGTTTTGGGTTTTGATTTATTAGCTTATTAGGGTTAGGAATTCAGAAGACAATCCAATAATTTAATTAAGATTACAAAGAATTAAATACTTTGCATAAATTTAAAAGATTATTACGACTAAAATAGAGCATTACATGATAAATTCGTGGAGCATTTTCTTCATTGTCTACCTGAAAAAATTCCAAAAAAAAAGTGATATAAGAATTTGGCCGAAACATATTTAAAATAGGAGCTATCGAGTAGGTTTTAATAGTGTCTATTACGATTACTATTGATATATCAACTGAAATTTTGAATGGTTTTCATTCCAAACAAGCCAAAAAGCAAAAATTAATATGAATTATGATCTTCATTTGGATTTTACGCAAATTAGACTAAAATCTAAAATATCTAAAGCTCCACACAAATTTAAAATCTAAATATTTTTTTAGAATTAAGATAGTACTTATTTTTTGGATTGGAAAACAAAACAAGTAAGAATAGCTTATAAACCAAATTAAACATGTAAAAATAACACTTAATAACATCAATGAGCACAATCAAACATAAGGAATGGCAAAACAAAGAATAATACAAACACTCCGTTGTATAACCATACCTCGTTGTATATGATAGAGTAGTCCATCTGACTTTTCCAAACACTCCGTGATATGAACGATTCGCCTCTACAAACATTCAAATGATAAAAGATGAAGCGCTTTGTGTTGAGTAGGTTTGAGATATGAATTATGAGTTCTACTGCGGCTAGGGTTTAACTATGGTCTAGTAGAATGATATACATATATATAACCTAAAATATGGTATTGGGCCGCCTTCATAACTAGATTGGGCTAGTAGGTGGAGTAATTAGATAGTCATTTTGGGCTACTTTTATGAAGTGAAAAATAATCATATAGATATAAAATTTGAGGTGGTCATGGTGGAGAAGAATGACACACACGGAAAAAAAAAACTCAAATTAGGTAAACATAGAAAAAATGTGATTGGAACTTCAAATTTTTGAGAATATTTTAAAAAAATTTGTTGAAATGTCTAAGCATTAAAAAATAATGAAATAGAAATAAAAAAAATTGTGTGTGAGGATTGAATTGGATATTATAAGATGTAAAAATTCATTTAAAAGTATAATATTGAGTTACTATAGTAAATTATTTTAATATTTTATCACACTTAATAACATATTGAAATCTAATATTTTATGAATCCTTAATGTTTGATTTTCAAATTAAAATAACAACAAAATTTATTAACAATATTTAGTGAAATGTTAAGATTTCAATATTTGACAAAATATATACACCTAAAGTAAAATCATATATAATTCTATGTAATAATATTCTATAAAAAAATTTAACTTGAACTCTACTCATTAATAAAATGTGTAATTCATGTAACATGAAATTCATATTGTATATAACAGAGTATACATTTATATGTATTTTGTATAATTTTATTATCATATTTGTTGTATTTTATAAATAATAAAAATTTAATTAGTTAAAGATTAATGTTAATGACATGAATTAAAGGATCCTAAACTCCCAAGGAATTAAGATTATTTGAACATAAAAGAAATTTGAATTTATTGAGTTGCAGGTGGATATGGGACTTAAGAGTTTCAGATATGGGAATTATTGGCAATCATATAGGCCATGCAAAACTTACCAATTTATCAACAACTCACAAGTGGTCCAATATTAATATTCCAACTACATATTTAGATCACTGATCTAACATTGACAATGTAATATGTTTCCATAAATTAGTTTTATTTTTGTGGAAAGTATTAAAACTCTTTACTATATTTTTGTGTAAAGAATAGTAGGGTAGCATTCATGGGTTATTAGGTTTGTTTGATTATATTGTCATTTATATTTATTTAATAATAATTTTTTCATTCATAAATTTAAACAATTAGAAGAGTGATAAAAGTTAGTCCTCCATGTTCCTCTAGTATTTTTGGTCAAATTACTAGATAGTGGGGGAAAATAGTAAACACCCCATACATTTAGAATTTTATATTTTGTGTTGTCACATGTCATAATTTTACAAATGGTTTTATAAATATAAAGTTCAAAACTAAAATTCATTTTATATTTTAAATTAATTTCATAATAAATATAGTTTTAAATAAATTTTCTGAAAATACATTTAATTTAGATGATTACAATTTTTTTTTTTGTTTTTAAATGAACACAAGTTAAAAAAAATATAGTGACTCCACTATGATATTTACCCAGTCAAAAGTAATACAATGAACACATTATAATCTAAGGCTTTTTTGATAAATAAATAGGAAAAAGTAAATTTTTTACATTTATTTTTGTTAAGAATAGCTATTTACAATTTTACTAAACTAAGTTCTAAATTGCAAAAATACTATAAAATACAGCATCCTTCCCCTGCCAGCTTCGATTTTTTTTTAAGATGGAGAGATTTTGGTGGATTTGGGTTGCAAGGCCCGAGGAACATATTGAAGTGAATGCAACTTAATGCAACCACATCTGAATGCAACCACATGATTTTTTTAAGGTGGGGATATATATATATATATATATATATATACTTAAAAAAAAAGAGGTCGGAAATGACAATTGAAAAATGGAACTTGAAATCAGCAACTGAATGCAACCACATGCAACTAAATTTGCAACTACATCCCAGTGAATGTAATTTTCGTTTTTCAGTTGCATTCAGTTGAATATGCCCCTGCGGGGCCTTGCAACCCAAATCCACCAAAATCACCCCACCATTTCTTTAAAAACAAATTGAATGTGGTTGCATTCAGTTGATATTGCCCCTGGCGGGTCTTGCAACTTAAATCCACCAAAATCACCCCACCATTTTTTTTAAAAAAAAGGTTGAATGTGGTTGCATTCAGTTGAATATTGCCGTTGGCGGCGCCTTGCAACCCAAATCCACCAAAATCACCCCACCATTTTTTTTTAAAAAAAACATAGAATGTGGTTGCATTCACTTGAATATTGTCCCTGACGGGGCCTTGCAACCCAAATCCACCAAAATCACCGGGAAGGGTTGACGTAATGGTAGCTTCAATAGCGCTTGTAGAAACGCTATGTAAATTTAAGCTAGAATAGCGTTTATTGAAAAAACGCTATGGAAGAATTTTTATTTTTATTCACTTGCATAATTAGTTGCATAACGTTTTTGATGAAGGCGCTATGTAAGAGGTCCACTTACATAGCATTTCTAAAAAAGCGCTATGCAAGTGGTAACTCCTAAGTTCAAATTTGTAGTAGTGGTAGATCTCCAACAAATAAAATGTGTAAATGCCGCTATATTATTAATCGGTCATACCTGAAACTCAACTGGCACTAATGTTCGATCAAGTGATTTGTCAATCTGTCCAGTGAAATAACCCAACATATATTACTAAGGAAGAGATATCGTGCAGTGCATAATTACATACGTAAACTAAATTAGTTACCTTTATAAAGCTTCCCCTAAATGCTTTCATAAGCTCTTCTTCTGAGGTGCGCGCTTAGCATTCCACCACAGTCTATGTGTATGTTTTTGGAAATTCAAGTGAAGATGAAAGTGTGTAACTAGAAAAACTTACTTAGAATGCATGGATATCAAATTTATAAATCCGGAAATATTACCCTCCCTATATGAGCTCCACTTGAATCTTGTTGGGAATCATCACTTTCAATATATATCAAAGGTATTAGGTATGTCTTTCTTGAGAGTGGCCTTTGATTTTAAGCATATTTTAGCACACCTAATAATTAGAAGTAGAGTTTTGTTACAGTACTGTATAGAGATGATAGTATGAATTAAGAAACACCAAACTGAATTTCCTATAAAACAATCTTTGAAATTAAATGTACAACTTCTCCTGAACTTGAACTTTTTGTTGGAAATAAGACTATTACAGCAACATAGAGGCAGTTATATAACATATTTAACAAGCCAAGGCCAAGCGAACAATTAACGAAACAAAACATGAAGGCAAAAAACATGCATATCAATAATCGAAAGAACAAAGGAAATAGAGAAGACATAGCATAAGCCATAGCTTTAACAGTATATGAAACAAATGTGAAATTAGCTGAGTCGTCATGCCTTGCTCCAAGTCCTGACTGCTCTTGAAGAGTCGCCTCCACTTACACTGTGTCGGGATGCTTGCAACAACTCTTCTAGGATAAAGCAGCTCTGAGTTAGATGATCACAACAACCACAAAACTCAACTTCGACTGACACCTCAGTCGCCAGAAAAAACCCACAAGGAAAGCACTGTATATAGAGAGGGGAAGTAGAGAGAGTAGAGAGAAGAAAGAATGTAAGGTGTGGTGTATCAAAACCAGCAGCTTAGCTCTCTATTTATAGGAGAGGCTAAATGTAACTGATACCACCCTCTTAATTTTGTAATTGTCGATTTACATTTATTAAAACGAAATGGTTAATTTAATAAAATCAAAACGGTTGTAACGGTTGTTTTAAAAAATCGTAATACTTACGTGTATATATATATATATATATATATATATATTTATCCACATTTCAGTTTTAATATATTAATCCGAATATTTTATCCTGTCTAGGTTCATTCTAATATTTATTTATATTTTGAATATACATCAGTTCCAGAGCCCAACTAATCCAACCCATTCGACCAAATCGCCCTTCGACCGAGCCGACCCGAGTCGAGTCGAGACGTGGCGTGGCGAGGCGGGCGGCATCGGCGCGCGCGCGTGTATGTTCACGTGAAGCACACAATAAAACCATGCACCAACATACACCTTAGTAGTTGTACACTACCATGTGTGTCTCCTTTATTTATTTCAATGTGGGACAAATACACATTCTCTTTTTTCTAGCTCTTTCAAGCTACCAAGTTCAACTCTATTTCTGTATGGATTTTACTAAGAAAATTATTTAGACCCATGTACGAAAATTTAAGTACCCATAGCAAGGAACAATTTTCAATCAACTAACCACTTACACCCACCAAATCTTGGATCACTAACCACAATCAAAATGTAGATTAAACAAGAGTATATATAATTTATCTTCTAGCAATTAAATAAAAAAAGTAAAAGATTGATAGAAGTCAAACATTTAGGACTTAGTATATATATAATAGGATTTATAGATTTTTAGAAAGTAATGTGACCTACACAGGTAAATGCTGTATTAGCAAGTTAACAATTAAATACCTAAGATCAAATATACTCAACGCATGCATTTTCTCTACCTAATATGTTTCAACTCATGGTCGCCTAGACCATGAAGCTTGTAGTGAATTATCGTCGTATCTAAAAGGTTTTACAACTAATCATAGACTAGATTAAAATAACAAAAAATCACCACGTACAAGTCTTTCTAGATATCCATACTTACAATAAATCTTTAAAGTCGTATTAATTTTGTGTCATTGGCTGAAATATCGATAGAATATTTGTCCATTTAGCCCATTTGGCCTCACTACTCTTCGTTTACATCCTTTTGGATTTAGAGACAACTTTTCAAATTCTTATAAAACTATCAATGTGTATGGCAATACCTATAATTATAGAATAATATTGTAGAAAAATATGAGGGGTTGACTTTATTATTATATCTAATTCAAAACTAGATGATCACAATTTTTTTTGGTTTGTAAATGAACACTAAGTTAAATAGAGCTACTCAACTTTTATTTTTACCCAATCAAAAGCAATGGAATATATGCACACATTATAACCTACTACAACTATCATTCCCATTTTATTTTTAAATTTTATTAAGAATGCAACAATAATTTTGGTGTTCACATTTTTTGAACAAAAAAATAAGATCATCTAAAACTTTATAACTTTGGAAATCAATGTACTGTTAGCAATAAATTTTTTTTATTAACAAGGAATACTATTTTCATTTTGAATTGGTCTAAATTAATTAGAAAAGGACATTGTTTACATTTAATAAATGAACTTGAGGTTTCTAGAATTAATTAGTAACCACCAGATACTTCAACATGCCGTTGTTGCCCTTTTGCGAAGAGATTTAGAAATCACATGTTATGCTTGTTGCTGCTAAATACAAGCAACTTAGCCTCCATCAGACGGTGCAAATTATTGATAGAGATATCACAAGAGATAATTTGAAGGTTGTGTTCCAGCCTTAAGGTGTGTACTCACCATGGATGAATTTGAGCTTATCTCATGCACGTGTACAAAGTCCTTGTTAATACTTTTATAAAAAATTAGGTATACTTCCTATAATAGCATATTTCGTAATTTGTTTCATAACTTCATGTATCAATCATCATACAATTTCAAAATATTTACCGAATACATGTAAGCAACATGTGGCCTACACCTTTTGATGTATTTCTCAGACTAAACTATATTGTATCTATTGAATGAGGTTTGGTCCATTTGCATGTGGTCATGGGGAGACTTCTTCAACGCCCACTATGGCCTAACATTTTGTGTTAAAAAAAATGATGTACTATTTTTCTATTGTGTTAAATTATGGAATTTTTTCCTTTCGTGTGGTGGGTTTTAAAAAACTTATCTTGATTGGATTCGTCCTCTATTCCAATCTCCAATAAAGATTGTTGACGCAGATGTAAACTTATTTGACCAGCTATTAAAAAGTATTGCATGCTCTCCAATAAAAAATTTAAATTTACATATGCACTGTAACAACTAATGATAATTAAAATTTTAATCCTCAGCACTAAGAACAAGTTTTTCGCTATACCTTCGAATAAGATAACAACTATTACAGGGTTTGGTAATGAGATGACACTAATACATGGCTTGGTAAGGGCTTGGTAATGAGAAGACACAAGATTTATTTATATTTACTCTTAATTATTAATTTCACCACACTCCCCCAGCTCTCCCACACACACATACAGATTGCAGATTTTATTTTCGGGATGGTTTCTTTTCCTTTTGTGAGAAGGAGCAGGTTGAGAAGGTGGAGAAGAAACCATAACAAGACTAGATCCTTCTCTTTGGTAATTTTGTTGGTAATTTTATTGTTGATTCTGCTTTAGCCATGAAACCATAATCGTACTAGCTAGCTCTTACTCCCGGAGCATGCTGTTGTTGATTTTGCTTGTTCTTAAGCTCCTCAGAATTCTGACCAAAGGAAGTTCGAGAAGCCATTGTAGTAGATTTTTTTTATGGCTGAAAATGCAACACCTATTACATAACACACCAAGTTATTACCAATTGATGTATATATATGTAGAGTCCCACTCTAGAGAGACCCCTCTTACGTGGAGAACCGTGGAGAACCCCATACGGTTCTATAGTAGAATCATTTTTTTCCTAAAAAAAAAATTCAAAAAAAATTTGTAAAAAAAAAATTCTGACCGTTGCCATGTCATCATTGCCACGTCAGCAGTGATGACGTGTCACTGCCACGTTAACAGTGACATCACCGTTGCAGATGTGGTAGTGCCACGTCAGCACTGCTTATGTCACTGCTGACGTGTCACGTCAGTAGACAGTTTTTTTTTTTGAAAAATGATTTAAAATAATAAATTTTAAAATATTAAAAATAAACATTTGGTTCTATCACAAAATCAGTAAATTTGTCTTTTTTTTTTGTTATGGTACCAAAAAAAATTGGAATTTTTTTTATAGAACCAAAAAATTAGAACTTTGATTCTATTATAGAATCAAAAATTAGTGGTTCTCCATGGTTCTCCACGTAACATGGTTCTCATTGAACAATGGTCTATCTATGTATATACACACTGCATAAAACATATATTTTATAATTAAAAAATAAACTGAGCCCTGGTTCACAACTTTGTATGTTGAGTATATGTTTAGATTAAAATAGCAAATATTACATTCAAAATTAGTATGAAAACCTGCAATGTCATAGAGCCGGCGGAGGTAAAATAGCAATATTACATTCAAAATTAGTATGAATGTTGTAAGTATTCTTTCCAGGGTGGTTTACAGCTTAATGTGTCTTCCACATGCTTTATCATTTTAATAAAACATGCATCAGTTTCAACCTTCGAGTTTGCTTGTACTTGGTATTCTATCAGCATCCTTTTGTTTATTTCGCTCTGTGGAAACAGCCGTGTAGTTGATTTGGTAGTTTTGTAATAGACTCTTCACGAAGTGTCTGCTTGCATGGGAGCTAACTTTGTGAGATTTTAAAAAATGTGTGACATACTGACATGTGATGTGTTCTAGGCTTCTAGCTGCTATACTTTTCTGGAAAAGTGGTGTGTGGCATTTTATTGTATACACAATCTATATATCTAATTAAGAAATTCGTTTTTGGCTGAGCTAGATCGGGGCATTAATGGTAACAGAATTTATGGCCACACTAAGCTGATGTCTAATGTAACAACATACTACAATTTATGAATTTTATCTGTCACTGTTGCATCATTTTGAAATGTAAGGACTCGTAAAATAAACCACTGTAATCAAGAACTCATATTAATGAGAGAGAAACTTAAGTACTATGTTACCCGGACTCGGCCGGAAGTGTCCAACATGGATACGTATCCAAGTGTCGGACTCGGCAATATTTTGAAAAAAATACATGTTTTTGGCTTAAAATGCATGTCCGAGTGTTCATACCCATGTCCGAGTGTCGAGTGTCCAACACGGGTATTTGAGGCAAAATGAAGAGTCGGGGTAACATAGCTTAAGTACCTACATGGGGAGGCTGTGCTGATTATTTGTCAACTTGATAACAAGAGCATTTTCCTTTGCAGTATATCTATTCCTGTTACTTAATGTTTCTGTAGGAAAAACTCAGTACCGCTAAAGGATATACAGATCATATATGATGCGGGTACACAGGCGACCCAGACCATGAAGAAGCATATCAATAACAAGTTTGACATGTCAATCATGGTTATCACGGCACCAAGTTGAGCCTTGACCGCCGAGTACCTTCTAGAAGACTAATCGACAAGTTGACCAACTAGTGGTAAAAAATTCGACAAGTCGTTCACATCTATACTATTATATTAAAGCCCAAACATTGAAAGTTTGTCGGTTTGGTTTTTGGTACGGTTATCCTAATTATTTTGGTTTTCGGTGCGGTTATCCTAGTTATTAAAATAAATAATAACATAATATAATTAACGGTAATTAGCCGAATGCCTTTTCACATTTATTTTAGTTGAAAATATTACCTTTTATAAACACCTAAAAACATCCATTGTACCATATCTTTCAATCATTAATATTATCTTTTTAATTAAAACGCGTTCCCTTTTTGAAATTATAATTACAAAATTTATTAAAAATAATGATTACATAAAAACAAAATTGTAATGTTAAATAAAAATTATAACATAATAAAAGAAATTGGTACATTGCATGGGCATTGAAAATTTGTCGGTTCGGTTTTCGGCATGGCCATCCTAATTATTAAAATAAATAACAAAATAATATAATTAATTGATGATATTACATTTTATAAACACCTAAAATATCGTATCTTCTAACCAATGATATTTCTTTTCTAATTAAAATACATTAACTTTTAGTTTAAAACACAATCTTGCAATAATTAATATATACCCGAAAATAGCCCACCAAATCTTTGAATCACTAACAAAATATAATAAAAATCCGTACACAACGAATAACGAATAATGACCGTTAGATTTTTAGTAAAAAAACAGAGCCGTTAGATCTAATGTTTAGATATATTAAATGATTAAATTAATTTACTAAAATTTCAAGGTTCGATTTCCGTTAACGACATATTTATTTTAGAATTTTATAATATAAATTTTAAACCATGCATATCATTAATTAAATTTATATTACATTATTTAAATTAAAATAAATTATAGAAATAATGAATATATAAAAAATTGTAATATAAAATAAAATTTATTACCTATCAGAAGAAATGCGTGCATTGCACCGGTTATAAGCTAGTACATATTTATATGTGATATGGCTAAACACAACAAGCAAAAGTCAACCATCTAAATATTAAGTTAATCAACATCTCTTTCTTGTGTATTGTCATTGGTTAGATCGGGCGACAATACACCATAATCATGGTTATGATGGCACTAAGTCAGTTAATTGTAGTCCATGTGTTATGAGGCTGCCAAGTCGAAAAGCCTCGAAGCCCGAGTAACTTCGAGGAGACTGGTTGACAACTAGTTGTCTTTGTAATAACAATGATGTCAATCAACAATATAACATGCACGAGTATATCATTGGTGTTATTTTTCATGATTGAAATTAATTTTTTACAAAATTATGTGATAATTTATTGATCATTATATTTAGTCATAGCTATCAAAAACTTTCTCAAAAGAGATAATCACCGACATTCACACAACTAAGTGTATAAGCATATAATTACTAGTTTAGTCTAACAAAACGAAGGCAGTGTCAAAAATTAAATGAGCACAAAAAATCTTACCTATCCAAGGGTATCCATGTTGTAAAAGATGGTAAATTTTCCACTTTTGTCAACTCGATACATTTCTCTGCCGTTGGTAGCAAGGTCATAGTTGCAGAACAATTGTTTTCACTTACTCTAGCTTCAGTCATCATCTCACGATTTTCTTTTATCTTTTTCTAAAATATAACCAGTAAAAATAATTATAAGATATGAATTTCAATAACAATTGCTTAATTGATTCTTAAGATACAAGTAGAGAAACACCTTTATACAACCAAGGCGTTTGGACACAAATTCTTTCTTTAACGAGTCAATATATAACAAAACATCTGAAGGTATTGAATTTCTTCCTTGAGGTACTTCATTCAGTAAACATTAACAAACTATCAGCACACAGCAGGCAAAAAGTCCGAAAGAAGAAACTTACAGCATTCTACTTTTACAATAACAAATGAAAGAACATGAGTACGTCAAACTTGACATACATTATATTTTTTCAACAAATTCTGGCTGATTTCTAGATACATTGAGAATGGAAGGTGCAGGTTTAAAATTTTTGTGTGTAGAATCTTGTACAAAGTAGTAAAAGAAAATGAAGATTTAAATATTAAGGAAAAATAGCTTGAACCCTTCTTTGACAATAAGTGAAGAAATGACCAAAAACTGAAGCACGAATGCCAGATTTCCCCCCTAATTTATTATGTGTGACATTTCACAAGGATACTACTTCAATGAACACATTTAGAAAAATACGAAATTCAATATTTAGGTCTTCTCACCAACTCAAATACATCCGAAGTAATATTACCATGTTGGAATTATTCTAAAATTCTTATCATGCATAAACTTGTTAGAACTATAAGAAATAACACCATAATATTTTACAAATGTCATGCTAATTGAAGAGTATCCATAATTGAGTGAAAGACAAAAAATATAATTGAAAATGTTGTAAGCAACCGAAGACTCTGCCTAGAACACTCGGAGTTATATTCTACTTTTTAATAACAAAGGCGACTAATAAAAATATTGTTCTTTGCCTTCAATACTTCCTTGTCCACCAATACTACAAACACGTCATAATCTGAATCAGCATTACAAAAACTAATTTCATTTACATGTAAGCAAGGCATATACATTTCTGGAACACACGTGTATCTCAAAATATCTTAAAATATAACTTGGGCAAAAATTTTTAGCATAGTCAAATAAAATCACATTCCAATTAAAATTTGTACCAACCAAAACATGCCTAAACAAGTAAATCATCTCTTTAATTAACAATGTAGAACTTAATTCTTATCGCTATTCCTGACCAGTATAGAAAATCGTATCATAAACACAACATGACAATAATTAAACAAGTTCGAATAATACAAAATAATCTAGCAACAAAAACATGTAAAATAATGCAATAAAAATTATAGATCTAACAAAGTAATAAATCTAGAATCGTATATAAAGGAAATCTATTACAACATTGTTGTCATGATGCTCCATTGCCAGAATCTGATTCACAGCAGTTTGATCCGTCGAAGGAGTCTACTTGGTTATTCGGATCGAGCAAAAGATCGAATTAACAATAAGATGTGATGAATTTGATGCGGTAGATTTAAAACCCTATAGTGTATTTAATTTGGGGTGTACGGCGAAAGAGAAACGACAGGTTAACCATAGAAGAGTGATGCAGAATAGCACTAAAATAAACAAACCATGGCCGACTAAATGGTTTACAGTAGATGAGCAATGTAGGAACACAGTGTTTGTTAACATAGAGCGTAAGCACTAATATGTTCCGTAGAAATTAAATATTGAAACCTTAATGGGCCAATGAACTAAAGCCCAAAAGAGCCGGGCTAAAATAAAAAAAAATCCAACAAACAAACCAATCTATAATAAAATAACAAGTCTATGTATTTATTATTTAGTATATATAGGGTCAAGTTCACCGTCATTATTTTAGAACCTTAGAACCATATATAAATTATGTTGCAGAACATAATGCTTTTTTCTAATATTTTATTGAGTATTCAATAAAATTTTAACATAATTACTTTTATAAACATATTACAGAATGCAATATAAGTTATGTAATGTAAAAAATAATTTCCACCTTGAAAAAAAATTATAAGGCTTAGAAAAAAATTAATGTGTACTGCAAAAGTACGTCATATTTTTATAAAATATGGTGTGCTGCAACATAATCAAGTATATCATGTGCTGCAACAAAATCTATGATTGATATGAGTCCTAGTTCTAACTTTAAAACTGGTTTTAATTTGAACCTAACCTTATACATACATACACACACAATTGTTCTACATATTTTTCACATTTTATTTATGTATAGTTCTGCTGCAGAACAATTATGTTCTCACCATTTTCATGCTAATATATGTTTTTGACAAAGCTTGACCCTATATAAATATATATATAAATAGAACAAAACTCAGCGGAGACCATGTTTTTTGTGGAGTCCTGGAGTTCACCTTTGTTCTGCAAACATTCATCCGTATTTAACAATATTTTACCAATGCAAAAATGTTTTTCTCCTGAACATGACCATAAACTGCTCCGAAACACGCCTAAACATCTCTTGAATTAATTTTCATAATATTGTTCTTGAATACTTGGTTCTGCAAATTCAATATTTTGTTGTTGCGGGCAATATAATGTATATTTGTGATGGATTTCGACCATATTGTTGAAAAAACATAAATAATCTTGGTGATGAACGTAGAAAATTGTTAAATGCAATGTAAAATGCTGATTAATGTATACAGAACAAAGGTGGACTCCAGGACTCCACAAAAAACATGGTCTCCACTTAACCGAACTATATATATATATAGAGGTCATTGCTCCATAAAGAACACTCTTATATAAAGAACAATAAAGAACACTATAAAATCATTTATTCCAATAGATCCAATGGCCCCGCCAGGGGTACCCAATACAAAAACTTCTTATTTTTTTACCCTCTATCCATCCAGTAAAAAAAAACTGTTCATGATGACGCCACTGCTGACGTCATCATATCATCATGAACAGTTTTTTTTGTGGATGGATAGAGGGTAAAAAAATAATAACTTTTTGTATTGGGTGTCATGACTGAACTCTTAGATTAGATTAAATATGAGATGTTCTTTATTGTTCTTTATATAAGGTGTTCTTCATGGAGTGCAACTCTCTTTCTCTATATATATATGTTGAACTGAACTTAGTGGGCCACTAAAAAAATCAAGAACGATGTGGAAAAACTCTAAAGCATCAATTCAAGCACACTTTTCCTCTAACCTACCCCACAATGAACCAACCTACCATACAATGAACTAGAGGCCATGTATGACAAACCTCTCATCATAACATCAACACTCACATTCAAATGTGAATAAAAACAAGGGGTGCAAATGTACAAGTAGGGGGGCAGATAGGCTCTATTATAGCCAAAATTCATTTCGGGTATTTTTTAAGATGGATTCGGGTCAATAACGGATTCAATTTGGGGAATTCTAGGTTGAGTTAGGGCTCTGACGAAATTTAGAAGAATTAGGGCACGCCCTCTCCTTCCCTACAAGGAGGGCGCATCCTCAATGATAAAATCATGTTGAAGATTTCTACTAAAGCTGGTTTTCCAAGAATTGCTGAAGAATTTCCTCCTGGCATATCCCAGGAGGGGGATGTCCATCGTAGAAGGCCTCTAGGGGTTTGCCTGGATTTATGGACCTTTTCTTATACACATAAAACGCGCCCTAAGGTGGAAAGATGGGTACTTTTTGCTGTGTGCTTTGGAGCCTTGTTCCTGTTATCAATGGACACGCCCTCATTGGGGAACATCGGGGTAATCCTGCACTTTGCCCCCAAAAGCTCTGGATCACTTGTCCTGCTATCTGGTGGGTGCTTCTCATTCGGGGGACATGGATGCGTTCGGCAATTAGGGTAAACCACGGTTATACCTGTGTTCATGAAATTAGGAAACAACTGGTAGTGGAAAGGACTAGTCCTTGACGGGGGAGTTTCCTTATCTGTGAAGTCCAAAGTTCATGGACCAGCCATGGGCCTTGGTGGTTAAGCCTCATAGTAGAACAATCCGGAAGCTGGACCGACAATCCAAGCCCATTTGGGTTTCTTGCTCTCCAAGAACTATGCATGGCTTGAGGGGTTGGAAGTTGAGAGCTCTGAAGCCATGAAGCGGCCACCACTAACCCTATTCAATCTCAGCCATCAATTGCAAACAGCCATGACACACCACTGCTTTTTCCGGCAAATAACCACCGTTGTAGATCTTGTTTCCGGCGAAGTGCCTCAAAATTTGTTGTTCCAAAATTCCTCCATCAACCGGCTCAGTGGGGCTATCGCCTTTTTATTTTGAATTGTCATCTTAATTGGCACTTTTTTCCGAGTACCATGAGGTAGACGTCGCAACATTAACTAATTTCTCCATTATACCCCCAAAACCTATGATGAACTGACTTATGATTCTCAGATTTTTATATTAGTTCTCTAGTTGTATCTTGACATGTAATATAAATGTTATGTAGAAAAGACTCTACAAACTCACAAGACTTTTATGCAAAAATAGTTGTAGGTAAAACCCCTAGTCATATATTTTCCGACAAGACACCTAATTAAATCAATTAGACTACTATTGATGACCCCAGTCTATGCATCGATCTCAGGTTGCTAGATGGTACAGAACTTAAGAATCTCACGTGTGTTCGAGGGAGTCTTCCAAAAGTAGCTCATTAACTTGGCATTTTAATACATGACAAATTTTATAGTGATGATTAATCAAATAAACACAATAATAAAGATAAGCTTGGCTGGATTACCTATAGAAAATACAATAACCCAAGGATTTCCCAATTGTGGAAGAGAGAAAAGTTATGGATCACATCTGAAGAACAAAGAGACTCAATTTAATTTTCAATTTCAGTTATCAATTCTTCGAAAATATGTATATAGAAAATAAATACCTTACTAATAATATTATCTCAATTACCAAAGTCTTCAAATGTTATGTATGCGTGCCATGATTGATATAGAGGATAGAAACCCTACTAATGGATTAAGGCCTAAAGCAAACGAGCTTATTTCAAATAACATGCATAATTGATGAACTTCTAACCTCACACACATAACAAGTAAATAAATACAATATTTATTTCTCACTTGATTTGTTTAAACTAATTAATAACATGTATAATAAATCTAATTTATATTTACTTTCGTTCCTTGTTATTTTCTCCCCTTGTTGGTGAAAACTAGACCATGAGTTTAGTAGAAGGTAAGAATGATGTATGACGAAATCAGAATGTAGAAAAAACTATTGCAGTTCTCCATAAATGGATGAGATGCAAAGAACTCCGAAGATTGGACTAGAAAACAAAGGAGGTCCAACAAGTATTCTAGAATGATAAAGTCAACGACTCGATATGCTCAACCTCAACCTCAATAATATCAACAACCACTCGTTTTTCTTAAACAGTTGTGCTTGTTTATGTTCCGTACGTGAAGGTTTTGCAGACTCGATATGATGGTTATAGACAGTATTTAGTGGCCTGGCAAGTTGAAGAATGAGCATACATGGATCGATGCTACAGAGTTTAGATTGGCAAGTTAAAGAATGAGCATACATGGATCGATGCTACAGAGTTTAGATAGCCGGATTTTTTTTTTATCCAAGGAGATCCCGCTACTTCATTATATATTTATATATGAATTGACCATATATGAATTGACTAGTTTGTTCTTTAAATGAAATTCATAATTAGACCATGTTTTGGGTTTTGATTTATTAGCTTATTAGGGTTAGGAATTCAGAAGACAATCCAATAATTTAATTAAGATTACAAAGAATTAAATACTTTGCATAAATTTAAAAGATTATTACGACTAAAATAGAGCATTACATGATAAATTCGTGGAGCATTTTCTTCATTGTCTACCTGAAAAAATTCCAAAAAAAAAAGTGATATAAGAATTTGGCCAAAACATATTTAAAATAGGAGCTATCGAGTAGGTTTTAATAGTGTCTATTACGATTACTATTGATATATCAACTGAAATTTTGAATGGTTTTCATTCCAAACAAGCCAAAAAGCAAAAATTAATATGAATTATGATCTTCATTTGGATTTTACGCAAATTAGACTAAAATCTAAAATATCTAAAGCTCCGCACAAATTTAAAATCTAAATATTTTTTTAGAATTAAGATAGTACTTATTTTTAGGATTGGAAAAAAAACAAGTAAGAATAGCTTATAAACCAAATTAAACATGTAAAAATAACACTTAATAACATCAATGAGCACAATCAAACATAAGGAATGGCAAAACAAAGAATAATACAAACACTCCGTTGTATAACCATACCTCGTTGTATATGATAGAGTAGTCCATCTGACTTTTCCAAACACTCCGTGATATGAACGATTCGCCTCTACAAACATTCAAATGATAAAAGATGAAGCGCTTTGTGTTGAGTAGGTTTGAGATATGAATTATGAGTTCTACTGCGGCTAGGGTTTAACTATGGTCTAGTAGAATGATATACATATATATAACCTAAAATATGGTATTGGGCCGCCTTCATAACTAGATTGGGCTAGTAGGTGGAGTAATTAGATAGTCATTTTGGGCTACTTTTATGAAGTGAAAAATAATCATATAGATATAAAATTTGAGGTGGCCATGGTGGAGAAGAATGACACACACGGAAAAAAAAAACTCAAAATAGGTAAACAAAGAAAAAATGTGATTGGAACTTCAAATTTTTGAGAATATTTTAAAAAAATTTGTTGAAATGTCTAAGCATTAAAAAATAATGAAATAGAAATAAAAAAAATTGTGTGTGAGGATTGAATTGGATATTATAAGATGTAAAAATTCATTTAAAAGTATAATATTGAGTTACTATAGTAAATTATTTTAATATTTTATCACACTTAATAACATATTGAAATCTAATATTTTATGAATCCTTAATGTTTGATTTTCAAATTAAAATAACAACAAAATTTATTAACAATATTTAGTGAAATGTTAAGATTTCAATATTTGACAAAATATATACACCTAAAGTAAAATCATATATAATTCTATGTAATAATATTCTATAAAAAAATTTAACTTGAACTCTACTCATTAATAAAATGTGTAATTCATGTAACATGAAATTCATATTGTATATAACAGAGTATACATTTATACGTATTTTGTATAATTTTATTATCATATTTGTTGTATTTTATAAATAGTAAAAATTTAATTAATTAAAGATTAATGTTAATGACATGAATTAAAGGATCCTAAACTCCCAAGGAATTAAGATTATTTGAACATAAAAGAAATTTGAATTTATTGAGTTGCAGGTGGATATGGGACTTAAGAGTTTCAGATATGGGAATTATTGGCAATCATATAGGCCATGCAAAACTTACCAATTTATCAACAACTCACAAGTGGTCCAATATTAATATTCCAACTACATATTTAGATCACTGATCTAACATTGACAATGTAATATGTTTCCATAAATTAGTTTTATTTTTGTGGAAAGTATTAAAACTCTTTACTATATTTTTGTGTAAAGAATAGTAGGGTAGCATTCATCGGTTATTAGGTTTGTTTGATTATATTGTCATTTATATTTATTTAATAATAATTTTTTCATTCATAAATTTAAACAATTAGAAGAGTGATAAAAGTTAGTCCTCCATGTTCCTCTACTATTTTTGGTCAAATTACCAGATAGTGGGGGAAAATAGTAAACACCCCATACATTTAGAATTTTATATTTTGTGTTGTCACATGTCATAATTTTACAAATGGTTTTATAAATATAAAGTTCAAAATTAAAATTCATTTTATATTTTAAATTAATTTCATAATAAATATAGTTTTAAATAAATTTTCTGAAAATACATTTAATTTAGATGATTACAATTTTTTTTTGTTTTTAAATGAACACAAGTTAAAAAAAATATAGTGACTCCACTATGATATTTACCCAGTCAAAAGTAATACAATGAATACATTATAATCTAAGGCTTTTTTGATAAATAAATAGGAAAAAGTAAATTTTTTACATTTATTTTTGTTAAGAATAGCTATTTACAATTTTACTAAACTAAGTTCTAAATTGCAAAAATACTATAAAATACAGCATCCTTCCCCTGCCACTTCGATTTTTTTTAAGATGGAGAGATTTTGGTGGATTTGGGTTGCAAGGCCCCGAGGACATATTCAACTGAATGCAACTTAATGCAACCACATCTGAATGCAACCACATGATTTTTTTTAAGGTGGGGATATATATATATATATATATACTTCAAAAAAAAGAGGTCGGAAATGACAATTGAAAAATGGAACTTGAAATCAGCAACTGAATGCAACCACATGCAACTAAATTTGCAACTACATCCCAGTGAATGTAATTTTCGTTTTTCAGTTGCATTCAGTTGAATATGCCCCTGCGGGGCCTTGCAACCCAAATCCACCAAAATCACCCCACCATTTCTTTAAAAACAAATCGAATGTGGTTGCATTCAGTTGATATTGCCCCTGGCGGGTCTTGCAACTTAAATCCACCAAAATCACCCCATCATTTTTTTTTAAAAAAAAGGTTGAATGTGGTTGCATTCAGTTGAATATTGCCGTTGGCGGCGCCTTGCAACCCAAATCCACCAAAATCACCCCGCCATTTTTTTTAAAAAAAAACATAGAATGTGGTTGCATTCACTTGAATATTGCCCCTGACGGGGCCTTGCAACCCAAATCCACCAAAATCACCGGGAAGGGTTGACCTAATGGTAGCTTCAATAGCGCTTGTAGAAACGCTATGTAAATTTAAGCTAGAATAGCGTTTATTGAAAAAACGCTATGGAAGAATTTTTAATTTTATTCACTTGCATAATTAGTTGCATAACGTTTTTGATGAAGGCGCTATGTAAGAGGTCCACTTACATAGCATTTCTAAAAAAGCGCTATGCAAGTGGTAACTCCTAAGTTCAAATTTGTAGTAGTGGTAGATCTCCAACAAATAAAATGTGTAAATGCCGCTATATTATTAATCGGTCATACCTGAAACTCAACTGGCACTAATGTTCGATCAAGTGACTTGTCAATCTGTCCAGTGAAATAACCCAACATATATTACTAAGGAAGAGATATCGTGCAGTGCATAATTACATACGTAAACTAAATTAGTTACCTTTATAAAGCTTCCCCTAAATGCTTTCATAAGCTCTTCTTCTGAGGTGCTTAGCATTCCACCACAGTCTATGTGTATGTTTTTGGAAATTCAAGTGAAGATGAAAGTGTGTAACTAGAAAAACTTACTTAGAATGCATGGATATCAAATTTATAAATCCGGAAATATTACCCTCCCTATATGAGCTCCACTTGAATCTTGTTGGGAATCATCACTTTCAATATATATCAAAGGTATTAGGTATGTCTTTCTTGAGAGTGGCCTTTGATTTTAAGCATATTTTAGCACACCTAATAATTAGAAGTAGAGTTTTGTTACAGTACTGTATAGAGATGATAGTATGAATTAAGAAACACCAAACTGAATTTCCTATAAAACAATCTTTGAAATTAAATGTACAACTTCTCCTGAACTTGAACTTTTTGTTGGAAATAAGACTATTACAGCAACATAGAGGCAGTTATATAACATATTTAACAAGCCAAGGCCAAGCGAACAATTAACGAAACAAAACATGAAGGCAAAAAACATGCATATCAATAATCGAAAGAACAAAGGAAATAGAGAAGACATTGCATAAGCCATAGCTTTAACAGTATATGAAACAAATGTGAAATTAGCTGAGTCGTCATGCCTTGCTCCAAGTCCTGACTGCTCTTGAAGAGTCGCCTCCACTTACACTGTGTCGGGATGCTTGCAACAACTCTTCTAGGATAAAACAGCTCTGAGTTAGATGATCACAACAACCACAAAACTCAACTTCGACTGACACCTCAGTCGCCAGAAAAAACCCACAAGGAAAGCACTGTATATAGAGAGGGGAAGTAGAGAGAGTAGAGAGAAGAAAGAATGTAAGGTGTGGTGTATCAAAACCAGCAGCTTAGCTCTCTATTTATAGGAGAGGCTAAATGTAACTGATACCACCCTCTTAATTTTGTAATTGTCGATTTACATTTATTAAAACGAAATGGTTAATTTAATAAAATCAAAACGGTTGTAACGGTTGTTTTAAAAAATCGTAATGCTTACGTATATATATATATATATATATATATATATATATATATATATTTATCCACATTTCAGTTTTAATATATTAATCCGAATATTTTATCCTGTCTAGGTTCATTCTAATATTTATTTATATTTTGAATATACATCAGTTCCAGAGCCCAACTAATCCAGGCCATTCGCCCAAATCGCCCTTCGACCGAGCCGACCCGAGTCGAGTCGAGTCGAGACGTGGCGTGGCGAGGCGGGCGGCATCGGCGCGCGCGCGTGTATGTTCACGTGAAGCACACAATAAAACCATGCACCAACATACACTTTAGTAGTTGTACATTACCATGTGTGTCTCCTTTATTTATTTCAATGTGGGACAAATACACATTCTCTTTTTTCTAGCTCTTTCATGCTACCAAGTTCAACTCTATTTCTCTATGGATTTTACTAAGAAAATTATTTAGACCCATGTACGAAAATTTAAGTACCCATAGCAAGGAACAATTTTCAATCAACTAACCACTTACACCCACCAAATCTTGGATCACTAACCACAATCAAAATGTAGATTAAACAAGAGTATATATAATTTATCTTCTAGCAATTAAATAAAAAAAGTAAAAGATTGATAGAAGTCAAACATTTAGGACTTAGTATATATATAATGGGATTTATAGATTTTTAGAAAGTAATGTGACCTACACAGGTAAATGCTGTATTAGCAAGTTAACAATTAAATACCTAAGATCAAATATACTCAACGCATGCATTTTCTCTACCTAATATGTTTCAACTCATGGTCGCCTAGACCATGAAGCTTGTAGTGAATTATCGTCGTATCTAAAAGGTTTTACAACTAATCATAGACTAGATTAAAATAACAAAAAATCACCACGTACAAGTCTTTCTAGATATCCATACTTACAATAAATCTTTAAAGTCGTATTAATTTTGTGTCATTGGCTGAAATATCGATAGAATATTTGTCCATTTAGCCCATTTGGCCTCACTACTCTTCGTTTACATCCTTTTGGATTTAGAGACAACTTTTCAAATTCTTATAAAACTATCAATGTGTATGGCAATACCTATAATTATAGAATAATATTGTAGAAAAATATGAGGGGTTGACTTTATTATTATATCTAATTCAAAACTAGATGATCACAATTTTTTTTGGTTTGTAAATGAACACTAAGTTAAATAGAGCTACTCAACTTTTAGTTTTACCCAATCAAAAGCAATGGAATATATGCACACATTATAACCTACTACAACTATCATTCCCATTTTATTTTTAAATTTTATTAAGAATGCAACAATAATTTTGGTGTTCACATTTTTTGAACAAAAAAATAAGATCATCTAAAAGTTTATAACTTTGGAAATCAATGTACTGTTAGCAATAAATTTTTTTTATTAACAAGGAATACTATTTTCATTTTGAATTGGTCTAAATTAATTAGAAAAGGACATTGTTTACATTTAATAAATGAACTTGAGGTTTCTAGAATTAATTAGTAACCACCAGATACTTCAACATGCCGTTGTTGCCCTTTTGCGAAGAGATTTAGAAATCACATGTTATGCTTGTTGCTGCTAAATACAAGCAACTTAGCCTCCATCAGACGGTGCAAATTATTGATAGAGATATCACAAGAGATAATTTGAAGGTTGTGTTCCAGCCTTAAGGTGTGTACTCACCATGGATGAATTTGAGCTTATCTCATGCACGTGTACATAGTCCTTGTTAATACTTTTATAAAAAATTAGGTATACTTCCTATAATAGCATATTTCGTAATTTGTTTCATAACTTCATGTATCAATCATCATACAATTTCAAAATATTTACCGAATACATGTAAGCAACATGTGGCCTACACCTTTTGATGTATTTCTTAGACTAAACTATATTGTATCTATTGAATGAGGTTTGGTCCATTTGCATGTGGTCATGGGGAGACTTCTTCAACGCCCACTATGGCCTAACATTTTGTGTTAAAAAAAAAGATGTACTATTTTTCTATTGTGTTAAATTATGGAATTTTTTCCTTTTGTGTGGTGGGTTTTAAAAAACTTATCTTGATTGGATTCGTCCTCTATTCCAATCTCCAATAAAGATTGTTGACGCAGATGTAAACTTATTTGACCAGCTATTAAAAAGTATTGCATGCTCTCCAATAAAAAATTTAAATTTACATATGCACTGTAACAACTAATGATAATTAAAATTTTAATCCTCAGCACTAAGAACAAGTTTTTCGCTATACCTTCGAATAAGATAACAACTATTACAGGGTTTGGTAATGAGATGACACTAATACATGGCTTGGTAAGGGCTTGGTAATGAGAAGACACAAGATTTATTTATATTTACTCTTAATTATTAATTTCACCACACTCCCCCAGCTCTCCCACACACACATACAGATTGCAGATTTTATTTTCGGGATGGTTTCTCTTCCTTTTGTGAGAAGGAGCAGGTTGAGAAGGTGGAGAAGAAACCATAACAAGACTAGATCCTTCTCCTTGGTAATTTTGTTGGTAATTTTATTGTTGATTCTGCTTTAGCCATGAAACCATAATCGTACTAGCTAGCTCTTACTCACGGAGCATGCTGTTGTTGATTTTGCTTGTTCTTAAGCTCCTCAGAATTCTGACCAAAGGAAGTTCGAGAAGCCATTGTAGTAGATTTTTTTGATGGCTGAAAATGCAACACCTATTACATTACACACCAAGTTATTACCAATTGATGTATATATATGTAGAGTCCCACTCTAGAGAGACCCCTCTTACGTGGAGAACCGTGGAGAACCCCATACGGTTCTATAGTAGAATCATTTTTTTCCTAAAAAAAAAATTCAAAAAAAATTTGTAAAAAAAAAAATTATGACCGTTGCCATGTCATCATTGCCACGTCAGCAGTGATGACGTGTCACTGCCACGTTAACAGTGACGTCACCATTGCAGATGTGGTAGTGCCACGTCAGCACTGCTTATGTCAGTGCTGACGTGTCACGTCAGTAGACAGTTTTTTTTTTTGAAAAATGATTTAAAATAATAAATTTTAAAATATTAAAAATAAACATTTGGTTCTATCACAAAATCAGTAAATTTGTCTTTTTTTTTTGTTATGGTACCAAAAAAAAATTGGAATTTTTTTTATAGAACCAAAAAATTAGAACTTTGATTCTATTATAGAATCAAAAATTAGTGGTTCTCCACGTAACATGGTTCTCATTGAACAATGGTCTATCTATGTATATACACACTGCATAAAACATATATTTTATAATTAAAAAATAAACTGAGCCCTGGTTCACAACTTTGTATGTTGAGTATATGTTTAGATTAAAATAGCAAATATTACATTCAAAATTAGTATGAAAACCTGCAATGTCATAGAGCCGGCGGAGGTAAAATAGCAATATTACATTCAAAATTAGTATGAATGTTGTAAGTATTCTTTCCAGGGTGGTTTACAGCTTAATGTGTCTTCCACATGCTTTATCATTTTAATAAAACATGCATCAGTTTCAACCTTCGAGTTTGCTTGTACTTGGTATTCTATCAGCATCCTTTTGTTTATTTCGCTCTGTGGAAACAGCCGTGTAGTTGACTTGGTAGTTTTGTAATAGACTCTTCACCAAGTGTCTGCTTGCATGGGAGCTAACTTTGTGAGATTTTAAAAAATGTGTGACATACTGACATGTGATGTGTTCTAGGCTTCTAGCTGCTATACTTTTCTGGAAAAGTGGTGTGTGGCATTTTATTGTATACACAATCTATATATCTAATTAAGAAATTCGTTTTTGGCTGAGCTAGATCGGGGCACTAATGGTAACAGAATTTATGGCCACACTAAGCTGATGTCTAATGTAACAACATACTACAATTTATGAATTTTATCTGTCACTGTTGCATCATTTTGAAATGTAAGGACTCGTAAAATAAACCACTGTAATCAAGAACTCATATTAATGAGAGAGAAACTTATGTACTATGTTACCCGGACTCGGCCGGAAGTGTCCAACATGGATACGTATCCAAGTGTCGGACTCGGCAATATTTTGAAAAAAATACATGTTTTTGGCTTAAAATGCATGTCCGAGTGTCCATACCCATGTCCGAGTGTCGAGTGTCCAACACGGGTATTTGAGGCAAAATGAAGAGTCGGGGTAACATAGCTTAAGTACCTACATGGGGAGGCTGTGCTGATTATTTGTCAACTTGATAACAAGAGCATTTTCCTTTGCAGTATATCTATTCCTGTTACTTAATGTTTCTGTAGGAAAAACTCAGTACCGCTAAAGGATATACAGATCATATATGATGCGGGTACACAGGCGACCCAGACCATGAAGAAGCATATCAATAACAAGTTTGACATGTCAATCATGGTTATCACGGCACCAAGTTGAGCCTTGACCGCCGAGTACCTTCTAGAAGACTAATCGACAAGTTGACCAACTAGTGGTAAAAAATTCGACAAGTCGTTCACATCTATACTATTATATTAAAGCCCAAACATTGAAAGTTTGTCGGTTTGGTTTTTGGTACAGTTATCCTAATTATTTTGGTTTTCGGTGCGGTTATCCTAGTTATTAAAATAAATAATAACATAATATAATTAACGGTAATTAGCCGAATGCCTTTTCACATTTATTTTAGTTGAAAATATTACCTTTTATAAACACCTAAAAACATCCATTGTACCATATCTTTCAATCATTAATATTATCTTTTTAATTAAAACGCGTTCCCTTTTTGAAATTAAAATTACAAAATTTATTAAAAATAATGATTACATAAAAACAAAATTGTAATGTTAAATAAAAATTATAACATAATAAAAGAAATTGGTACATTGCATGGGCATTGAAAATTTGTCGGTTCAGTTTTCGGCATGGCCATCCTAATTATTAAAATAAATAACAAAATAATATAATTAATTGATGATATTACATTTTATAAACACTTAAGATATAGTATCTTCTAACCAATGATATTTCTTTTCTAATTAAAATACATTAACTTTTAGTTTAAAACACAATCTTGCAATAATTAATATATACCCGAAAATAGCCCACCAAATCTTTGAATCACAAACAAAATATAATAAAAATCCGTACACAACGAATAACGAATAATGACCGTTAGATTTTTAGTAAAAAAACAGAGCCGTTAGATCTAATGTTTAGATATATTAAATGATTAAATTAATTTACTAAAATTTCAAGGTTCGATTTCCGTTAACGACATATTTATTTTAGAATTTTATAATATAAATTTTAAACCATGCATATCATTAATTAAATTTATATTACATTATTTAAATTAAAATAAATTATAGAAATAATGAATATGTAAAAAATTGTAATATAAAATAAAATTTATTACCTATCAGAAGAAATGCGTGCATTGCACCGGTTATAAGCTAGTACATATTTATATGTGATACGCTAAACACAACAAGCAAAAGTCAACCATCTAAATATTAAGTTCATCAACATCTCTTTCTTGTGTAATGTCATTGGTTAGATCGGGCGACAATACACCATAATCATGGTTATGATGGCACTAAGTCAGTTAATTGTAGTCCATGTGTTATGACGCTGCCAAGTCGAAAAGCCTCGAAGCCCGAGTAACTTCGAGGAGACTGGTTGACAACTAGCTGTCTTTGTAATAACAATGATGTCAATCAACAATATAACATGCACGAGTATATCATTGGTGTTATTTTTCATGATTGAAATTAATTTTTTACAAAATTATGTGATAATTTATTGATCATTATATTTAGTCATAGCTATCAAAAACTTTCTCAAAAGAGATAATCACCGACATTCACACAACTAAGTGCATAAGCATATAATTACTAGTTTAGTCTAACAAAACGAAGGCAGTGTCAAAAATTAAATGAACACAAAAAATCTTACCTATGCAAGGGTATCCATGTTGTAAAAGATGGTAAATTTTCCACTTTTGTCAACTCGATACATTTCTCTGCCGTTGGTAGCAAGGTCATAGTTGTAGAACAATTGTTCTCAATTACTCTAGCTTCAGTCATCATCTCACGATTTTCTTTTATCTTTTTCTAAAATATAACCAGTAAAAATAATTATAAGATATGAATTTCAATAACAATTGCTTAATTGATTCTTAAGATACAAGTAGAGAAACACCTTTATACAACCAAGGCGTTTGGACACAAATTCTTTCTTTAACGAGTCAATATATAACAAAACATCTGAAGGTATTGAATTTCTTCCTTGAGGTACTTCATTCTGTAAACATTAACAAACTATCAGCTCACACAGCAGGAAAAAAGTCCGAAAGAAGAAACTTACAGATACGCATTCTACTTTTACAATAACAAATGAAAGAACATGAGTACGTCAAACTTGACATACATTATATTTTTTCAACAAATTCTGGCTGATTTCTAGATACATTGAGAATGGAAGGTGCAGGTTTAAAATTTTTGTGTGTAGAATCTTGTACAAAGTAGTAAAAGAAAATGAAGATTTAAATATTAAGGAAAAATAGCTTGAACCCTTCTTTGACAATAAGTGAAGAAATGACCAAAAACTGAAGCACGAATGCCAGATTTCCCCCCTAATTTATTATGTGTGACATTTCACAAGGATACTACTTCAATGAACACATTCAGAAAAATACGAAATTCAATATTTAGGTCTTCTCACCAACTCAAATACATCCCAAGTAATATTACCATGTTGGAATTATTCTAAAATTCTTATCATGCATAAACTTGTTAGAACTATAAGAAATAACACCATAATATTTTACAAATGTCATGCTAATTGAAGAGTATCCATAATTGAGTGAAAGACAAAAAATATAATTGAAAATGTTGTAAGCAACCGAAGACTCTGCCTAGAACACTCGGAGTTATATTCTACTTTTTAATAACAAAGGCGACTAATAAAAATATTGTTCTTTGCCTTCAATACTTCCTTGTCCACCAATACTACAAACACGTCATAATCTGAATCAGCATTACAAAAACTAATTTCATTTACATGTAAGCAAGGCATATACATTTCTGGAACACACGTGTATCTCAAAATATCTTAAAATATAACTTGGGCAAAAAATTTTAGCATAGTCAAATAAAATCACATTCCAATTAAAATTTGTACCGACCAAAACATGCCTAAACAAGTAAATCATCTCTTTAATTAACAATGTAGAACTTAATTCTTATCGCTATTCCTGACCAGTATAGAAAATCGTATCATAAACACAACATGACAATAATTAAACAAGTTCGAATAATACAAAATAATCTAGCAACAAAAACATGTAAAATAATGCAATAAAAATTATAGATCTAACAAAGTAATAAATCTAGAATCGTATATAAAGGAAATCTATTACAACATTGTTGTCACGATGCTCCATTGCCAGAATCTGATTCACAGCAGTTTGATCCGTCGAAGGAGTCTACTTGGTTATTCGGATCGAGCAAAAGATCGAATTAACAATAAGATGTGATGAATTTGATGCGGTAGATTTAAAACCCTATAGTGTATTTAATTTGGGGTGTACGGCGAAAGAGAAACGACATGTTAACCATAGAAGAGTGATGCAGAATAGCACTAAAATAAACAAACCATGGCCGACTAAATGGTTTACAGTAGATGAGCAATGTAGGAACACAGTGTTTGTTAACATAGAGCGTAAGCACTAATATGTTCCGTAGAAATTAAATATTGAAACCTTAATGGGCCAATGAACTAAAGCCCAAAAGAGCCGGGCTAAAATAAAAAAAATCCAACAAACAAACCAATCTATAATAAAATAACAAGTCTATGTATTTATTATTTAGTATATATAGGGTCAAGTTCCACGTAGAACCGTCATTATTTTAGAACCTTAGAACCATATATAAATTATGTTGCAGAACATAATGCTTTTTTCTAATATTTTATTGAGTATTCAATAAAATTTTAACATAATTACTTTTATAAACATATTATAGAATGCAATATAAGTTATGTAATGTAAAAAATAATTTCCACCTTGAAAAAAAATTATAAGGCTTAGAAAAAAATTAATGTGTACTGCAAAAGTACGTCATATTTTTATAAAATATGGTGTGCTGCAACATAATCAAGTATATCATGTGCTGCAACAATGATTGATATGAGTCCTAGTTCTAACTTTAAAACTGGTTTTAATTTGAACCTAACCTTATACATACATACACGCACAATTGTTCTACATATTTTTCACATTTTATTTATGTATAGTTCTGTTGCAGAACAATTATGTTCTCACCATTTTCATGCTAATATATGTTTTTGACAAAGCTTGACCCTATATAAATATATATATAAATAGAACAAAACTCAGCGGAGACCATGTTTTTTGTGGAGTCCTGGAGTTCACCTTTGTTCCGCAAACATTCATCCGTATTTAACAATATTTTACCAATGCAAAAATGTTTTTCTCCTGAACATGACCGTAAACTGCTCCGAAACACGCCTAAACATCTCTTGAATTAATTTTCATAATATTGTTCTTGAATACTTGGTTCTGCAAATTCAATATTTTGTTGTTGCGGGCAATATAATGTATATTTGTGATGGATTTCGACCATATTGTTGAAAAAACATAAATAATCTTGGTGATGAACGTAGAAAATTGTTAAATGCAATGTAAAATGCTGATTAATGTATACACAACAAAGGTGGACTCAAGGACTCCACAAAAAACATGGTCTCCACTTAACCGAACTATATATATATAGAGGTCATTGCTCCATAAAGAACACTCTTATATAAACAACAATAAAGAACACTATAAAATCATTTATTCCAATAGATCCAATGGCCCCGCCAGGGGTACTCAATACAAAAACTTCTTATTTTTTTACCCTCTATCCATCCAGTAAAAAAAAACTGTTCATGATGACGCCACTGCTGACGTCATCATATCATCATGAACAGTTTTTTTTTGTGGATGGATAGAGGGTAAAAAAATAAGAACTTTTTGTATTGGGTGTCATGACTGAACTCTTAGATTAGATTAAATATGAGATGTTCTTTATTGTTCTTTATATAAAGTGTTCTTCATGGAGTGCAACTCTCTTTCTCTATATATATCAGTTCAACATTGTTGAACTGAACTTAGTGGGCCACTAAAAAAATCAAGAACGATCTGGAAAAACTCTAAAGCATAAATTCAAGCACACTTTTCCTCTAACCTACCCCACAATGAACCAACCTACCCTACAATGAACTAGAGGCCATGTATGGCAAACCTCTCATCATAACATCAACACTCACATTCAAATGTGAATAAAAACAAGGGGTGCAAATGTACAAGTAGGGGGGCAGATAGGCTCTATTATAGCCAAAATTCATTTCGGGTATTTTTTAAGATGGATTCGGGTCAATAACGGATTCAATTTGGGGAATTCTAGGTTGAGTTAGGGCTCTGATGAAATTTAGAAGAATTAAGGCACGCCCTCTCCTTCCCTACAAGGAGGGCGCACCCTCAATGATAAAATCATGTTGAAGATTTCTACTAAAGCTGGTTTTCCAAGAATTGCTGAAGAATTTCCTCCTGGCATATCCTAGGAGGGGGATGTCTATCGTAGAAGGCCTCTAGGGGTTTGCCTGGATTTATGGACCTTTTCTTATACACATAAAACGCGCCCTAAGGTGGAAAGATGGGTACTTTTTGCTGTGTGCTTTGGAGCCTTGTTCCTGTTATCAATGGACACGCCCTCATTGGGGAACATCGGGGTAATCCTGCACTTTGCCCCCAAAAGCTCTGGATCACTTGTCCTGCTATCTGGTGGGTGCTTCTCATTCGGGGGACATGGATGCGTTCGGCAATTAGGGTAAACCACGGTTATACCTATGTTCATGAAATTAGGAAACAACTGGTAGTGGAAAGGACTAGTCCTTGACGGGGGAGTTTCCTTATCTGTGAAGTCCAAAGTTCATGGACCAGCCATGGGCCTTGGTGGTTAAGCCTCATAGTAGAACAATCCAGAAGCTGGACCGACAATCCAAGCCCATTTGGGTTTCTTGCTCTCCAAGAACTACGTATGGCTTGAGGGGTTGGAAGTTGAGAGCTCTGAAGCCGTGAAGCGGCCACCACTAACCCTATTCAATCTCAGCCATCAATTGCAAACAGCCATGACACACCACTGCTTTTTCCGGCAAATAACCACCGTTGTAGATCTTGTTTCCGGCGAAGTGCCTCAAAATTTGTTGTTCCCAAATTCCTCCATCAACCGGCTCAGTGGGGCTATCGCCTTTTTTATTTTGAATTGTCATCTTAATTGGCACTTTTTTCCGAGTACCATGAGGTAGGCGTCGCAACATTAACTAATTTCTCCATTATACCCCCAAAACCTATGATGAACTGACTTATGATTCTCAGATTTTTATATTAGTTCTCTAGTTGTATCTTGACATGTAATATAAATGTTATGTAGAAAAGACTCTACAAACTCACAAGACTTATATGCAAACATAGTTGTAGGTAAAACCCCTAGTCATATATTTTCCGACAAGACACCTAATTAAATCAATTAGACTACTATTGATGACCCCAGTCTATGCATCGATCTCAGGTTGCTAGATGGTACAGAACTTAAGAATCTCACGTGTGTTCGAGGGAGTCTTCCAAAAGTAGCTCATTAACTTGGCATTTTAATACATGACAAATTTTATAGTGATGATTAATCAAATAAACACAATAATAAAGATAAGCTTGGCTGGATTACCTATAGAAAATACAATAACCCAAGGATTTCCCAATTGTGGAAGAGAGAAAAGTTATGGATCACATCTGAAGAACAAAGAGACTCAATTTAATTTTCAATTTCAGTTATCAATTCTTCGAAAATATGTATATAGAAAATAAATACCTTACTAATAATATTATCTCAATTACCAAAGTCTTCAAATGTTATGTATGCGTGCCATGATTGATATAGAGGATAGAAACCCTACTAATGGATTAAGGCCTAAAGCAAACGAGCTTATTTCAAATAACATGCATAATTGATGAACTTCTAACCTCACACACATAACAAGTAAATAAATACAATATTTATTTCTCACTTGATTTGTTTAAACTAATTAATGACATGTATAATAAATCTAATTTATATTTACTTTCGTTCCTTGTTATTTTCTCCCCTTGTTGGTGAAAACTAGACCATGAGTTTAGTAGAAGGTAAGAATGATGTATGACGAAATCAGAATGTAGAAAAAACTATTGCAGTTCTCCATAAATGGATGAGATGCAAAGAACTCCGAAGATTGGACTAGAAAACAAAGGAGGTCCAACAAGTATTCTAGAATGATAAAGTCAACAACTCGATATGCTCAACCTCAACCTCAATAATATCAACAACCACTCGTTTTTCTTAAACAGATGTGCTTGTTTATGTTCCGTACCTGAAGGTTTTGAAGACTCGATATGATGGTTATAGACAGTATTTAGTGGCCTGGCAAGTTGAAGAATGAGCATACATGGATCGATGCTACAGAGTTTAGATAGCCGGATTTTTTTTTTAGCCAAGGAGATCCCGCTACTTCATTATATATTTATATATGAATTGACCATATATGAATTGACTAGTTTGTTCTTTAAATGAAATTCATAATTAGACCATGTTTTGGGTTTTGATTTATTAGCTTATTAGGGTTAGGAATTCAGAAGACAATCCAATAATTTAATTAAGATTACAAAGAATTAAATACTTTGCATAAATTTAAAAGATTATTACGACTAAAATAGAGCATTACATGATAAATTCGTGGAGCATTTTCTTCATTGTCTACCTGAAAAAATTCCAAAAAAAAAGTGATATAAGAATTTGGCCAAAACATATTTAAAATAGGAGCTATCGAGTAGGTTTTAATAGTGTCTATTACGATTACTATTGATATATCAACTGAAATTTTGAATGGTTTTCATTCCAAACAAGCCAAAAAGCAAAAATTAATATGAATTATGATCATCATTTGGATTTTACGCAAATTAGACTAAAATCTAAAATATCTAAAGCTCCGCACAAATTTAAAATCTAAATATTTTTTTAGAATTAAGATAGTACTTATTTTTAGGATTGGAAAACAAAACAAGTAAGAATAGCTTATAAACCAAATTAAACATGTAAAAATAACACTTAATAACATCAATGAGCACAATCAAACATAAGGAATGGCAAAACAAAGAATAATACAAACACTCCGTTGTATAACCATACCTTTGTATATGATAGAGTAGTCCATCTGACTTTTCCAAACACTCCGTGATATGAACGATTCGCCTCTACAAACATTCAAATGATAAAAGATGAAGCGCTTTGTGTTGAGTAGGTTTGAGATATGAATTATGAGTTCTACTGCGGCTAGGGTTTAACTATGGTCTAGTAGAATGATATACATATATATAACCTAAAATATGGTATTGGGCCGCCTTCATAACTAGATTGGGCTAGTAGGTGGAGTAATTAGATAGTCATTTTGGGCTACTTTTATGAAGTGAAAAATAATCATATAGATATAAAATTTGAGGTGGCCATGGTGGAGAAGAATGACACACACGGAAAAAAAAAACTCAAATTAGGTAAACATAGAAAAAATGTGATTGGAACTTCAAATTTTTGAGAATATTTTAAAAAAATTTGTTGAAATGTCTAAGCATTAAAAAATAATGAAATAGAAATAAAAAAAATTGTGTGTGAGGATTGAATTGGATATTATAAGATGTAAAAATTCATTTAAAAGTATAATATTGAGTTACTATAGTAAATTATTTTAATATTTTATCACACTTAATAACATATTGAAATCTAATATTTTATGAATCCTTAATGTTTGATTTTCAAATTAAAATAACAACAAAATTTATTAACAATATTTAGTGAAATGTTAAGATTTCAATATTTGACAAAATATATACACCTAAAGTAAAATCATATATAATTCTATGTAATAATATTCTATAAAAAAATTTAACTTGAACTCTACTCATTAATAAAATGTGTAATTCATGTAACATGAAATTCATATTGTATATAACAGAGTATACATTTATACGTATTTTGTATAATTTTATTATCATATTTGTTGTATTTTATAAATAATAAAAATTTAATTAGTTAAAGATTAATGTTAATGACATGAATTAAAGGATCCTAAACTCCCAAGGAATTAAGATTATTTGAACATAAAAGAAATTTGAATTTATTGAGTTGCAGGTGGATATGGGACTTAAGAGTTTCAGATATGGGAATTATTGGCAATCATATAGGCCATGCAAAACTTACCAATTTATCAACAACTCACAAGTGGTCCAATATTAATATTCCAACTACATATTTAGATCACTGATCTAACATTGACAATGTAATATGTTTCCATAAATTAGTTTTATTTTTGTGGAAAGTATTAAAACTCTTTACTATATTTTTGTGTAAAGAATAGTAGGGTAGCATTCATGGGTTATTAGGTTTGTTTGATTATATTGTCATTTATATTTATTTAATAATAATTTTTTCATTCATAAATTTAAACAATTAGAAGAGTGATAAAAGTTAGTCCTCCATGTTCCTCTAGTATTTTTGGTCAAATTACGAGATAGTGGGGGAAAATAGTAAACACCCCATACATTTAGAATTTTATATTTTGTGTTGTCACATGTCATAATTTTACAAATGGTTTTATAAATATAAAGTTCAAAACTAAAATTCATTTTATATTTTAAATTAATTTCATAATAAATATAGTTTTAAATAAATTTTCTGAAAATACATTTAATTTAGATGATTACAATTTTTTTTTTGTTTTTAAATGAACACAAGTTAAAAAAAATATAGTGACTCCACTATGATATTTACCCAGTCAAAAGTAATACAATGAACACATTATAATCTAAGGCTTTTTTGATAAATAAATAGGAAAAAGTAAATTTTTTACATTTATTTTTGTTAAGAATAGCTATTTACAATTTTACTAAACTAAGTTCTAAATTGCAAAAATACTATAAAATACAGCATCCTTCCCCTGCCAGCTTCGATTTTTTTTTAAGATGGAGAGATTTTGGTGGATTTGGGTTGCAAGGCCCCGAGGAACATATTCAAGTGAATGCAACTTAATGCAACCACATCTGAATGCAACCACATGATTTTTTTAAGGTGGGTATATATATATATATATATATATATATATATATATATATATATATATACTTAAAAAAAAAGAGGTCGGAAATGACAATTGAAAAATGGAACTTGAAATCAGCAACTGAATGCAACCACATGCAACTAAATTTGCAACTACATCCCAGTGAATGTAATTTTCGTTTTTCAGTTGCATTCAGTTGAATATGCCCCTGCGGGGCCTTGCAACCCAAATCCACCAAAATCACCCCACCATTTCTTTAAAAACAAATTGAATGTGGTTGCATTCAGTTGATATTGCCCCTGGCGGGTCTTGCAACTTAAATCCACCAAAATCACCCCATCATTTTTTTTTAAAAAAAAGGTTGAATGTGGTTGCATTCAGTTGAATATTGCCGTTGGCGGCGCCTTGCAACCCAAATCCACCAAAATCACCCCGCCATTTTTTTTTAAAAAAAAAACATAGAATGTGGTTGCATTCACTTGAATATTGCCCCTGACGGGGCCTTGCAACCCAAATCCACCAAAATCACCGGGAAGGGTTGACCTAATGGTAGCTTCAATAGCGCTTGTAGAAACGCTATGTAAATTTAAGCTAGAATAGCGTTTATTGAAAAAACGCTATGGAAGAATTTTTAATTTTATTCACTTGCATAATTAGTTGCATAACGTTTTTGATGAAGGCGCTATGTAAGAGGTCCACTTACATAGCATTTCTAAAAAAGCGCTATGCAAGTGGTAACTCCTAAGTTCAAATTTGTAGTAGTGGTAGATCTCCAACAAATAAAATGTGTAAATGCCGCTATATTATTAATCGGTCATACCTGAAACTCAACTGGCACTAATGTTCGATCAAGTGACTTGTCAATCTGTCCAGTGAAATAACCCAACATATATTACTAAGGAAGAGATATCGTGCAGTGCATAATTACATACGTAAACTAAATTAGTTACCTTTATAAAGCTTCCCCTAAATGCTTTCATAAGCTCTTCTTCTGAGGTGCTTAGCATTCCACCACAGTCTATGTGTATGTTTTTGGAAATTCAAGTGAAGATGAAAGTGTGTAACTAGAAAAACTTACTTAGAATGCATGGATATCAAATTTATAAATCCGGAAATATTACCCTCCCTATATGAGCTCCACTTGAATCTTGTTGGGAATCATCACTTTCAATATATATCAAAGGTATTAGGTATGTCTTTCTTGAGAGTGGCCTTTGATTTTAAGCATATTTTAGCACACCTAATAATTAGAAGTAGAGTTTTGTTACAGTACTGTATAGAGATGATAGTATGAATTAAGAAACACCAAACTGAATTTCCTATAAAACAATCTTTGAAATTAAATGTACAACTTCTCCTGAACTTGAACTTTTTGTTGGAAATAAGACTATTACAGCAACATAGAGGCAGTTATATAACATATTTAACAAGCCAAGGCCAAGCGAACAATTAACGAAACAAAACATGAAGGCAAAAAACATGCATATCAATAATCGAAAGAACAAAGGAAATAGAGAAGACATAGCATAAGCCATAGCTTTAACAGTATATGAAACAAATGTGAAATTAGCTGAGTCGTCATGCCTTGCTCCAAGTCCTGACTGCTCTTGAAGAGTCGCCTCCACTTACACTGTGTCGGGATGCTTGCAACAACTCTTCTAGGATAAAACAGCTCTGAGTTAGATGATCACAACAACCACAAAACTCAACTTCGACTGACACCTCAGTCGCCAGAAAAAACCCACAAGGAAAGCACTGTATATAGAGAGGGGAAGTAGAGAGAGTAGAGAGAAGAAAGAATGTAAGGTGTGGTGTATCAAAACCAGCAGCTTAGCTCTCTATTTATAGGAGAGGCTAAATGTAACTGATACCACCCTCTTAATTTTGTAATTGTCGATTTACATTTATTAAAACGAAATGGTTAATTTAATAAAATCAAAACGGTTGTAACGGTTGTTTTAAAAAATCGTAATGCTTACGTATATATATATATATATATATATATTTATCCACATTTTAGTTTTAATATATTAATCCGAATATTTTATCCTGTCTAGGTTCATTCTAATATTTATTTATATTTTGAATATACATCAGTTCCAGAGCCCAACTAATCCAGGCCATTCGCCCAAATCGCCCTTCGACCGAGCCGACCCGAGTCGAGTCGAGTCGAGACGTGGCGTGGCGAGGCGGGCGGCATCGGCGCGCGCGCGTGTATGTTCACGTGAAGCACACAATAAAACCATGCACCAACATACACCTTAGTAGTTGTACATTACCATGTGTGTCTCCTTTATTTATTTCAATGTGGGACAAATACACATTCTCTTTTTTCTAGCTCTTTCAAGCTACCAAGTTCAACTCTATTTCTCTATGGATTTTACTAAGAAAATTATTTAGACCCATGTACGAAAATTTAAGTACCCATAGCAAGGAACAATTTTCAATCAACTAACCACTTACACCCACCAAATCTTGGATCACTAACCACAATCAAAATGTAGATTAAACAAGAGTATATATAATTTATCTTCTAGCAATTAAATAAAAAAAGTAAAAGATTGATAGAAGTCAAACATTTAGGACTTAGTATATATATAATGGGATTTATAGATTTTTAGAAAGTAATGTGACCTACACAGGTAAATGCTGTATTAGCAAGTTAACAATTAAATACCTAAGATCAAATATACTCAACGCATGCATTTTCTCTACCTAATATGTTTCAACTTATGGTCGCCTAGACCATGAAGCTTGTAGTGAATTATCGTCGTATCTAAAAGGTTTTACAACTAATCATAGACTAGATTAAAATAACAAAAAATCACCACGTACAAGTCTTTCTAGATATCCATACTTACAATAAATCTTTAAAGTCGTATTAATTTTGTGTCATTGGCTGAAATATCGATAGAATATTTGTCCATTTAGCCCATTTGGCCTCACTACTCTTCGTTTACATCCTTTTGGATTTAGAGACAACTTTTCAAATTCTTATAAAACTATCAATGTGTATGGCAATACCTATAATTATAGAATAATATTGTAGAAAAATATGAGGGGTTGACTTTATTATTATATCTAATTCAAAACTAGATGATCACAATTTTTTTTGGTTTGTAAATGAACACTAAGTTAAATAGAGCTACTCAACTTTTAGTTTTACCCAATCAAAAGCAATGGAATATATGCACACATTATAACCTACTACAACTATCATTCCCATTTTATTTTTAAATTTTATTAAGAATGCAACAATAATTTTGGTGTTCACATTTTTTGAACAAAAAAATAAGATCATCTAAAAGTTTATAACTTTGGAAATCAATGTACTGTTAGCAATAAATTTTTTTTATTAACAAGGAATACTATTTTCATTTTGAATTGGTCTAAATTAATTAGAAAAGGACATTGTTTACATTTAATAAATGAACTTGAGGTTTCTAGAATTAATTAGTAACCACCAGATACTTCAACATGCCGTTGTTGCCCTTTTGCGAAGAGATTTAGAAATCACATGTTATGCTTGTTGCTGCTAAATACAAGCAACTTAGCCTCCATCAGACGGTGCAAATTATTGATAGAGATATCACAAGAGATAATTTGAAGGTTGTGTTCCAGCCTTAAGGTGTGTACTCACCATGGATGAATTTGAGCTTATCTCATGCACGTGTACATAGTCCTTGTTAATACTTTTATAAAAAATTAGGTATACTTCCTATAATAGCATATTTCGTAATTTGTTTCATAACTTCATGTATCAATCATCATACAATTTCAAAATATTTACCGAATACATGTAAGCAACATGTGGCCTACACCTTTTGATGTATTTCTTAGACTAAACTATATTGTATCTATTGAATGAGGTTTGGTCCATTTGCATGTGGTCATGGGGAGACTTCTTCAACGCCCACTATGGCCTAACATTTTGTGTTAAAAAAAAAGATGTACTATTTTTCTATTGTGTTAAATTATGGAATTTTTTCCTTTTGTGTGGTGGGTTTTAAAAAACTTATCTTGATTGGATTCGTCCTCTATTCCAATCTCCAATAAAGATTGTTGACGCAGATGTAAACTTATTTGACCAGCTATTAAAAAGTATTGCATGCTCTCCAATAAAAAATTTAAATTTACATATGCACTGTAACAACTAATGATAATTAAAATTTTAATCCTCAGCACTAAGAACAAGTTTTTCGCTATACCTTCGAATAAGATAACAACTATTACAGGGTTTGGTAATGAGATGACACTAATACATGGCTTGGTAAGGGCTTGGTAATGAGAAGACACAAGATTTATTTATATTTACTCTTAATTATTAATTTCACCACACTCCCCCAGCTCTCCCACACACACATACAGATTGCAGATTTTATTTTCGGGATGGTTTCTCTTCCTTTTGTGAGAAGGAGCAGGTTGAGAAGGTGGAGAAGAAACCATAACAAGACTAGATCCTTCTCCTTGGTAATTTTGTTGGTAATTTTATTGTTGATTCTGCTTTAGCCATGAAACCATAATCGTACTAGCTAGCTCTTACTCCCGGAGCATGCTGTTGTTGATTTTGCTTGTTCTTAAGCTCCTCAGAATTCTGACCAAAGGAAGTTCGAGAAGCCATTGTAGTAGATTTTTTTGATGGCTGAAAATGCAACACCTATTACATTACACACCAAGTTATTACCAATTGATGTATATATATGTAGAGTCCCACTCTAGAGAGACCCCTCTTACGTGGAGAACCGTGGAGAACCCCATACGGTTCTATAGTAGAATCATTTTTTTCCTAAAAAAAAAATTCAAAAAAAATTTGTAAAAAAAAAAATTATGACCGTTGCCATGTCATCATTGCCACGTCAGCAGTGATGACGTGTCACTTCCACGTTAACAGTGACGTCACCATTGCAGATGTGGTAGTGCCACGTCAGCACTGCTTATGTCAGTGCTGACGTGTCACGTCAGTAGACAGTTTTTTTTTTTGAAAAATGATTTAAAATAATAAATTTTAAAATATTAAAAATAAACATTTGGTTCTATCACAAAATCAGTAAATTTGTCTTTTTTTTTTGTTATGGTACCAAAAAAAAATTGGAATTTTTTTTATAGAACCAAAAAATTAGAACTTTGATTCTATTATAGAATCAAAAATTAGTGGTTCTCCACGTAACATGGTTCTCATTGAACAATGGTCTATCTATGTATATACACACTGCATAAAACATATATTTTATAATTAAAAAATAAACTGAGCCCTGGTTCACAACTTTGTATGTTGAGTATATGTTTAGATTAAAATAGCAAATATTACATTCAAAATTAGTATGAAAACCTGCAATGTCATAGAGCCGGCGGAGGTAAAATAGCAATATTACATTCAAAATTAGTGTGAATGTTGTAAGTATTCTTTCCAGGGTGGTTTACAGCTTAATGTGTCTTCCACATGCTTTATCATTTTAATAAAACATGCATCAGTTTCAACCTTCGAGTTTGCTTGTACTTGGTATTCTATCAGCATCCTTTTGTTTATTTCGCTCTGTGGAAACAGCCGTGTAGTTGACTTGGTAGTTTTGTAATAGACTCTTCACCAAGTGTCTGCTTGCATGGGAGCTAACTTTGTGAGATTTTAAAAAATGTGTGACATACTGACATGTGATGTGTTCTAGGCTTCTAGCTGCTATACTTTTCTGGAAAAGTGGTGTGTGGCATTTTATTGTATACACAATCTATATATCTAATTAAGAAATTCGTTTTTGGCTGAGCTAGATCGGGGCACTAATGGTAACAGAATTTATGGCCACACTAAGCTGATGTCTAATGTAACAACATACTACAATTTATGAATTTTATCTGTCACTGTTGCATCATTTTGAAATGTAAGGACTCGTAAAATAAACCACTGTAATCAAGAACTCATATTAATGAGAGAGAAACTTAAGTACTATGTTACCCGGACTCGGCCGGAAGTGTCCAACATGGATACGTATCCAAGTGTCGGACTCGGCAATATTTTGAAAAAAATACATGTTTTTGGCTTAAAATGCATGTCCGAGTGTCCATACCCATGTCCGAGTGTCGAGTGTCCAACACGGGTATTTGAGGCAAAATGAAGAGTCGGGGTAACATAGCTTAAGTACCTACATGGGGAGGCTGTGCTGATTATTTGTCAACTTGATAACAAGAGCATTTTCCTTTGCAGTATATCTATTCCTGTTACTTAATGTTTCTGTAGGAAAAACTCAGTACCGCTAAAGGATATACAGATCATATATGATGCGGGTACACAGGCGACCCAGACCATGAAGAAGCATATCAATAACAAGTTTGACATGTCAATCATGGTTATCACGGCACCAAGTTGAGCCTTGACCGCCGAGTACCTTCTAGAAGACTAATCGACAAGTTGACCAACTAGTGGTAAAAAATTCGACAAGTCGTTCACATCTATACTATTATATTAAAGCCCAAACATTGAAAGTTTGTCGGTTTGGTTTTTGGTACAGTTATCCTAATTATTTTGGTTTTCGGTGCGGTTATCCTAGTTATTAAAATAAATAATAACATAATATAATTAACGGTAATTAGCCGAATGCCTTTTCACATTTATTTTAGTTGAAAATATTACCTTTTATAAACACCTAAAAACATCCATTGTACCATATCTTTCAATCATTAATATTATCTTTTTAATTAAAACGCGTTCCCTTTTTGAAATTAAAATTACAAAATTTATTAAAAATAATGATTACATAAAAACAAAATTGTAATGTTAAATAAAAATTATAACATAATAAAAGAAATTGGTACATTGCATGGGCATTGAAAATTTGTCGGTTCAGTTTTCGGCATGGCCATCCTAATTATTAAAATAAATAACAAAATAATATAATTAATTGATGATATTACATTTTATAAACACTTAAAATATCGTATCTTCTAACCAATGATATTTCTTTTCTAATTAAAATACATTAACTTTTAGTTTAAAACACAATCTTGCAATAATTAATATATACCCGAAAATAGCCCACCAAATCTTTGAATCACTAACAAAATATAATAAAAATCCGTACACAACGAATAACGAATAATGACCGTTAGATTTTTAGGAAAAAAACAGAGCCGTTAGATCTAATGTTTAGATATATTAAATGATTAAATTAATTTACTAAAATTTCAAGGTTCGATTTCCGTTAACGACATATTTATTTTAGAATTTTATAATATAAATTTTAAACCATGCATATCATTAATTAAATTTATATTACATTATTTAAATTAAAATAAATTATAGAAATAATGAATATGTAAAAAATTGTAATATAAAATAAAATTTATTACCTATCAGAAGAAATGCGTGCATTGCACCGGTTATAAGCTAGTACATATTTATATGTGATACGCTAAACACAACAAGCAAAAGTCAACCATCTAAATATTAAGTTCATCAACATCTCTTTCTTGTGTAATGTCATTGGTTAGATCGGGCGACAATACACCATAATCATGGTTATGATGGCACTAAGTCAGTTAATTGTAGTCCATGTGTTATGACGCTGCCAAGTCGAAAAGCCTCGAAGCCCGAGTAACTTCGAGGAGACTGGTTGACAACTAGCTGTCTTTGTAATAACAATGATGTCAATCAACAATATAACATGCACGAGTATATCATTGGTGTTATTTTTCATGATTGAAATTAATTTTTTACAAAATTATGTGATAATTTATTGATCATTATATTTAGTCATAGCTATCAAAAACTTTCTCAAAAGAGATAATCACCGACATTCACACAACTAAGTGCATAAGCATATAATTACTAGTTTAGTCTAACAAAACGAAGGCAGTGTCAAAAATTAAATGAGCACAAAAAATCTTACCTATGCAAGGGTATCCATGTTGTAAAAGATGGTAAATTTTCCACTTTTGTCAACTCGATACATTTCTCTGCCGTTGGTAGCAAGGTCATAGTTGTAGAACAATTGTTCTCACTTACTCTAGCTTCAGTCATCATCTCACGATTTTCTTTTATCTTTTTCTAAAATATAACCAGTAAAAATAATTATAAGATATGAATTTCAATAACAATTGCTTAATTGATTCTTAAGATACAAGTAGAGAAACACCTTTATACAACCAAGGCGTTTGGACACAAATTCTTTCTTTAACGAGTCAATATATAACAAAACATCTGAAGGTATTGAATTTCTTCCTTGAGGTACTTCATTCTGTAAACATTAACAAACTATCAGCTCACACAGCAGGAAAAAAGTCCGAAAGAAGAAACTTACAGATACGCATTCTACTTTTACAATAACAAATGAAAGAACATGAGTACGTCAAACTTGACATACATTATATTTTTTCAACAAATTCTGGCTGATTTCTAGATACATTGAGAATGGAAGGTGCAGGTTTAAAATTTTTGTGTGTAGAATCTTGTACAAAGTAGTAAAAGAAAATGAAGATTTAAATATTAAGGAAAAATAGCTTGAACCCTTCTTTGACAATAAGTGAAGAAATGACCAAAAACTGAAGCACGAATGCCAGATTTCCCCCCTAATTTATTATGTGTGACATTTCACAAGGAACTACTTCAATGAACACATTCAGAAAAATACGAAATTCAATATTTAGGTCTTCTCACCAACTCAAATACATCCCAAGTAATATTACCATGTTGGAATTATTCTAAAATTCTTATCATGCATAAACTTGTTAGAACTATAAGAAATAACACCATAATATTTTACAAATGTCATGCTAATTGAAGAGTATCCATAATTGAGTGAAAGACAAAAAATATAATTGAAAATGTTGTAAGCAACCGAAGACTCTGCCTAGAACACTCGGAGTTATATTCTACTTTTTAATAACAAAGGCGACTAATAAAAATATTGTTCTTTGCCTTCAATACTTCCTTGTCCACCAATACTACAAACACGTCATAATCTGAATCAGCATTACAAAAACTAATTTCATTTACATGTAAGCAAGGCATATACATTTCTGGAACACACGTGTATCTCAAAATATCTTAAAATATAACTTGGGCAAAAAATTTTAGCATAGTCAAATAAAATCACATTCCAATTAAAATTTGTACCGACCAAAACATGCCTAAACAAGTAAATCATCTCTTTAATTAACAATGTAGAACTTAATTCTTATCGCTATTCCTGACCAGTATAGAAAATCGTATCATAAACACAACATGACAATAATTAAACAAGTTCGAATAATACAAAATAATCTAGCAACAAAAACATGTAAAGTAATGCAATAAAAATTATAGATCTAACAAAGTAATAAATCTAGAATCGTATATAAAGGAAATCTATTACAACATTGTTGTCATGATGCTCCATTGCCAGAATCTGATTCACAGCAGTTTGATCCGTCGAAGGAGTCTACTTGGTTATTCGGATCGAGAAAAAGATCGAATTAACAATAAGATGTGATGAATTTGATGCGGTAGATTTAAAACCCTATAGTGTATTTAATTTGGGGTGTACGGCGAAAGAGAAACGACAGGTTAACCATAGAAGAGTGATGCAGAATAGCACTAAAATAAACAAACCATGGCCGACTAAATGGTTTACAGTAGATGAGCAATGTAGGAACACAGTGTTTGTTAACATAGAGCGTAAGCACTAATATGTTCCGTAGAAATTAAATATTGAAACCTTAATGGGCCAATGAACTAAAGCCCAAAAGAGCCGGGCTAAAATAAAAAAAATCCAACAAACAAACCAATCTATAATAAAATAACAAGTCTATGTATTTATTATTTAGTATATATAGGGTCAAGTTCCACGTAGAACCGTCATTATTTTAGAACCTTAGAACCATATATAAATTATGTTGCACAACATAATGCTTTTTTCTAATATTTTATTGAGTATTCAATAAAATTTTAACATAATTACTTTTATAAACATATTATAGAATGCAATATAAGTTATGTAATGTAAAAAATAATTTCCACCTTGAAAAAAAATTATAAGGCTTAGAAAAAAATTAATGTGTACTGCAAAAGTACGTCATATTTTTATAAAATATGGTGTGCTGCAACATAATCAAGTATATCATGTGCTGCAACAATGATTGATATGAGTCCTAGTTCTAACTTTAAAACTGGTTTTAATTTGAACCTAACCTTATACATACATACACACACAATTGTTCTACATATTTTTCACATTTTATTTATGTATAGTTCTGTTGCAGAACAATTATGTTCTCACCATTTTCATGCTAATATATGTTTTTGACAAAGCTTGACCCTATATAAATATATATATAAATAGAACAAAACTCAGCGGAGACCATGTTTTTTGTGGAGTCCTGGAGTTCACCTTTGTTCTGCAAACATTCATCCGTATTTAACAATATTTTACCAATGCAAAAATGTTTTTCTCCTGAACATGACCGTAAACTGCTCCGAAACACGCCTAAACATCTCTTGAATTAATTTTCATAATATTGTTCTTGAATACTTGGTTCTGCAAATTCAATATTTTGTTGTTGCGGGCAATATAATGTATATTTGTGATGGATTTCGACCATATTGTTGAAAAAACATAAATAATCTTGGTGATGAACGTAGAAAATTGTTAAATGCAATGTAAAATGCTGATTAATGTATACACAACAAAGGTGGACTCAAGGACTCCACAAAAAACATGGTCTCCACTTAACCGAACTATATATATATAGAGGTCATTGCTCCATAAAGAACACTCTTATATAAACAACAATAAAGAGCCCTATAAAATCATTTATTCCAATAGATCCAATGGCCCCGCCAGGGGTACTCAATACAAAAACTTCTTATTTTTTTACCCTCTATCCATCCAGTAAAAAAAAACTGTTCATGATGACGCCACTGCTGACGTCATCATATCATCATGAACAGTTTTTTTTTGTGGATGGATAGAGGGTAAAAAAATAAGAACTTTTTGTATTGGGTGTCATGACTGAACTCTTAGATTAGATTAAATATGAGATGTTCTTTATTGTTCTTTATATAAAGTGTTCTTCATGGAGTGCAACTCTCTTTCTCTATATATATCAGTTCAACATTGTTGAACTGAACTTAGTGGGCCACTAAAAAAATCAAGAACGATCTGGAAAAACTCTAAAGCATAAATTCAAGCACACTTTTCCTCTAACCTACCCCACAATGAACCAACCTACCCTACAATGAACTAGAGGCCATGTATGGCAAACCTCTCATCATAACATCAACACTCACATTCAAATGTGAATAAAAACAAGGGGTGCAAATGTACAAGTAGGGGGGCAGATAGGCTCTATTATAGCCAAAATTCATTTCGGGTATTTTTTAAGATGGATTCGGGTCAATAACGGATTCAATTTGGGGAATTCTAGGTTGAGTTAGGGCTCTGATGAAATTTAGAAGAATTAAGGCACGCCCTCTCCTTCCCTACAAGGAGGGCGCACCCTCAATGATAAAATCATGTTGAAGATTTCTACTAAAGCTGGTTTTCCAAGAATTGCTGAAGAATTTCCTCCTGGCATATCCCAGGAGGGGGATGTCTATCGTAGAAGGCCTCTAGGGGTTTGCCTGGATTTATGGACCTTTTCTTATACACATAAAACGCGCCCTAAGGTGGAAAGATGGGTACTTTTTGCTGTGTGCTTTGGAGCCTTGTTCCTGTTATCAATGGACACGCCCTCATTGGGGAACATCGGGGTAATCCTGCACTTTGCCCCCAAAAGCTCTGGATCACTTGTCCTGCTATCTGGTGGGTGCTTCTCATTCGGGGGACATGGATGCGTTCGGCAATTAGGGTAAACCACGGTTATACCTATGTTCATGAAATTAGGAAACAACTGGTAGTGGAAAGGACTAGTCCTTGACGGGGGAGTTTCCTTATCTGTGAAGTCCAAAGTTCATGGACCAGCCATGGGCCTTGGTGGTTAAGCCTCATAGTAGAACAATCCAGAAGCTGGACCGACAATCCAAGCCCATTTGGGTTTCTTGCTCTCCAAGAACTACGTATGGCTTGAGGGGTTGGAAGTTGAGAGCTCTGAAGCCGTGAAGCGGCCACCACTAACCCTATTCAATCTCAGCCATCAATTGCAAACAGCCATGACACACCACTGCTTTTTCCGGCAAATAACCACCGTTGTAGATCTTGTTTCCGGCGAAGTGCCTCAAAATTTGTTGTTTCCAAATTCCTCCATCAACCGGCTCAGTGGGGCTATCGCCTTTTTTATTTTGAATTGTCATCTTAATTGGCACTTTTTTCCGAGTACCATGAGGTAGGCGTCGCAACATTAACTAATTTCTCCATTATACCCCCAAAACCTATGATGAACTGACTTATGATTCTCAGATTTTTATATTAGTTCTCTAGTTGTATCTTGACATGTAATATAAATGTTATGTAGAAAAGACTCTACAAACTCACAAGACTTATATGCAAACATAGTTGTAGGTAAAACCCCTAGTCATATATTTTCCGACAAGACACCTAATTAAATCAATTAGACTACTATTGATGACCCCAGTCTATGCATCGATCTCAGGTTGCTAGATGGTACAGAACTTAAGAATCTCACGTGTGTTCGAGGGAGTCTTCCAAAAGTAGCTCATTAACTTGGCATTTTAATACATGGCAAATTTTATAGTGATGATTAATCAAATAAACACAATAATAAAGATAAGCTTGGCTGGATTACCTATAGAAAATACAATAACCCAAGGATTTCCCAATTGTGGAAGAGAGAAAAGTTATGGATCACATCTGAAGAACAAAGAGACTCAATTTAATTTTCAATTTCAGTTATCAATTCTTCGAAAATATGTATATAGAAAATAAATACCTTACTAATAATATTATCTCAATTACCAAAGTCTTCAAATGTTATGTATGCGTGCCATGATTGATATAGAGGATAGAAACCCTACTAATGGATTAAGGCCTAAAGCAAACGAGCTTATTTCAAATAACATGCATAATTGATGAACTTCTAACCTCACACACATAACAAGTAAATAAATACAATATTTATTTCTCACTTGATTTGTTTAAACTAATTAGTGACATGTATAATAAATCTAATTTATATTTACTTTCGTTCCTTGTTATTTTCTCCCCTTGTTGGTGAAAACTAGACCATGAGTTTAGTAGAAGGTAAGAATGATGTATGACGAAATCAGAATGTAGAAAAAACTATTGCAGTTCTCCATAAATGGATGAGATGCAAAGAACTCCGAAGATTGGACTAGAAAACAAAGGAGGTCCAACAAGTATTCTAGAATGATAAAGTCAACAACTCGATATGCTCAACCTCAACCTCAATAATATCAACAACCACTCGTTTTTCTTAAACAGATGTGCTTGTTTATGTTCCGTACCTGAAGGTTTTGAAGACTCGATATGATGGTTATAGACAGTATTTAGTGGCCTGGCAAGTTGAAGAATGAGCATACATGGATCGATGCTACAGAGTTTAGATAGCCGGATTTTTTTTTTAGCCAAGGAGATCCCGCTACTTCATTATATATTTATATATGAATTGACCATATATGAATTGACTAGTTTGTTCTTTAAATGAAATTCATAATTAGACCATGTTTTGGGTTTTGATTTATTAGCTTATTAGGGTTAGGAATTCAGAAGACAATCCAATAATTTAATTAAGATTACAAAGAATTAAATACTTTGCATAAATTTAAAAGATTATTACGACTAAAATAGAGCATTACATGATAAATTCGTGGAGCATTTTCTTCATTGTCTACCTGAAAAAATTCCAAAAAAAAAGTGATATAAGAATTTGGCCAAAACATATTTAAAATAGGAGCTATCGAGTAGGTTTTAATAGTGTCTATTACGATTCCTATTGATATATCAACTGAAATTTTGAATGGTTTTCATTCCAAACAAGCCAAAAAGCAAAAATTAATATGAATTATGATCATCATTTGGATTTTACGCAAATTAGACTAAAATCTAAAATATCTAAAGCTCCGCACAAATTTAAAATCTAAATATTTTTTTAGAATTAAGATAGTACTTATTTTTAGGATTGGAAAACAAAACAAGTAAGAATAGCTTATAAACCAAATTAAACATGTAAAAATAACACTTAATAACATCAATGAGCACAATCAAACATAAGGAATGGCAAAACAAAGAATAATACAAACACTCCGTTGTATAACCATACCTCGTTGTATATGATAGAGTAGTCCATCTGACTTTTCCAAACACTCCGTGATATGAACGATTCGCCTCTACAAACATTCAAATGATAAAAGATGAAGCGCTTTGTGTTGAGTAGGTTTGAGATATGAATTATGAGTTCTACTGCGGCTAGGGTTTAACTATGGTCTAGTAGAATGATATACATATATATAACCTAAAATATGGTATTGGGCCGCCTTCATAACTAGATTGGGCTAGTAGGTGGAGTAATTAGATAGTCATTTTGGGCTACTTTTATGAAGTGAAAAATAATCATATAGATATAAAATTTGAGGTGGCCATGGTGGAGAAGAATGACACACACGGAAAAAAAAAACTCAAATTAGGTAAACATAGAAAAAATGTGATTGGAACTTCAAATTTTTGAGAATATTTTAAAAAAATTTGTTGAAATGTCTAAGCATTAAAAAATAATGAAATAGAAATAAAAAAAATTGTGTGTGAGGATTGAATTGGATATTATAAGATGTAAAAATTCATTTAAAAGTATAATATTGAGTTACTATAGTAAATTATTTTAATATTTTATCACACTTAATAACATATTGAAATCTAATATTTTATGAATCCTTAATGTTTGATTTTCAAATTAAAATAACAACAAAATTTATTAACAATATTTAGTGAAATGTTAAGATTTCAATATTTGACAAAATATATACACCTAAAGTAAAATCATATATAATTCTATGTAATAATATTCTATAAAAAAATTTAACTTGAACTCTACTCATTAATAAAATGTGTAATTCATGTAACATGAAATTCATATTGTATATAACAGAGTATACATTTATACGTATTTTGTATAATTTTATTATCATATTTGTTGTATTTTATAAATAATAAAAATTTAATTAGTTAAAGATTAATGTTAATGACATGAATTAAAGGATCCTAAACTCCCAAGGAATTAAGATTATTTGAACATAAAAGAAATTTGAATTTATTGAGTTGCAGGTGGATATGGGACTTAAGAGTTTCAGATATGGGAATTATTGGCAATCATATAGGCCATGCAAAACTTACCAATTTATCAACAACTCACAAGTGGTCCAATATTAATATTCCAACTACATATTTAGATCACTGATCTAACATTGACAATGTAATATGTTTCCATAAATTAGTTTTATTTTTGTGGAAAGTATTAAAACTCTTTACTATATTTTTGTGTAAAGAATAGTAGGGTAGCATTCATGGGTTATTAGGTTTGTTTGATTATATTGTCATTTATATTTATTTAATAATAATTTTTTCATTCATAAATTTAAACAATTAGAAGAGTGATAAAAGTTAGTCCTCCATGTTCCTCTAGTATTTTTGGTCAAATTACGAGATAGTGGGGGAAAATAGTAAACACCCCATACATTTAGAATTTTATATTTTGTGTTGTCACATGTCATAATTTTACAAATGGTTTTATAAATATAAAGTTCATAACTAAAATTCATTTTATATTTTAAATTAATTTCATAATAAATATAGTTTTAAATAAATTTTCTGAAAATACATTTAATTTAGATGATTACAATTTTTTTTTTGTTTTTAAATGAACACAAGTTAAAAAAAATATAGTGACTCCACTATGATATTTACCCAGTCAAAAGTAATACAATGAACACATTATAATCTAAGGCTTTTTTGATAAATAAATAGGAAAAAGTAAATTTTTTACATTTATTTTTGTTAAGAATAGCTATTTACAATTTTACTAAACTAAGTTCTAAATTGCAAAAATACTATAAAATACAGCATCCTTCCCCTGCCAGCTTCGATTTTTTTTTAAGATGGAGAGATTTTGGTGGATTTGGGTTGCAAGGCCCCGAGGAACATATTCAAGTGAATGCAACTTAATGCAACCACATCTGAATGCAACCACATGATTTTTTTAAGGTGGGGATATATATATATATATATATATATATATATATATATATATATATATATATATATATACTTAAAAAAAAAGAGGTCGGAAATGACAATTGAAAAATGGAACTTGAAATCAGCAACTGAATGCAACCACATGCAACTAAATTTGCAACTACATCCCAGTGAATGTAATTTTCGTTTTTCAGTTGCATTCAGTTGAATATGCCCCTGCGGGACCTTGCAACCCAAATCCACCAAAATCACCCCACCATTTCTTTAAAAACAAATTGAATGTGGTTGCATTCAGTTGATATTGCCCCTGGCGGGTCTTGCAACTTAAATCCACCAAAATCACCCCACCATTTTTTTTAAAAAAAAAGGTTGAATGTGGTTGCATTCAGTTGAATATTGCCGTTGGCGGCGCCTTGCAACCCAAATCCACCAAAATCACCCCACCATTTTTTTTAAAAAAAAACATAGAATGTGGTTGCATTCACTTGAATATTGTCCCTGACGGGGCCTTGCAACCCAAATCCACCAAAATCACCGGGAAGGGTTGACCTAATGGTAGCTTCAATAGCGCTTGTAGAAACGCTATGTAAATTTAAGCTAGAATAGCGTTTATTGAAAAAACGCTATGGAAGAATTTTTATTTTTATTCACTTGCATAATTAGTTGCATAACGTTTTTGATGAAGGCGCTATGTAAGAGGTCCACTTACATAGCATTTCTAAAAAAGCGCTATGCAAGTGGTAACTCCTAAGTTCAAATTTGTAGTAGTGGTAGATCTCCAACAAATAAAATGTGTAAATGCCGCTATATTATTAATCGGTCATACCTGAAACTCAACTGGCACTAATGTTCGATCAAGTGACTTGTCAATCTGTCCAGTGAAATAACCCAACATATATTACTAAGGAAGAGATATCGTGCAGTGCATAATTACATACGTAAACTAAATTAGTTACCTTTATAAAGCTTCCCCTAAATGCTTTCATAAGCTCTTCTTCTGAGGTGCGCGCTTAGCATTCCACCACAGTCTATGTGTATGTTTTTGGAAATTCAAGTGAAGATGAAAGTGTGTAACTAGAAAAACTTACTTAGAATGCATGGATATCAAATTTATAAATGCGGAAATATTACCCTCCCTATATGAGCTCCACTTGAATCTTGTTGGGAATCATCACTTTCAATATATATCAAAGGTATTAGGTATGTCTTTCTTGAGAGTGGCCTTTGATTTTAAGCATATTTTAGCACACCTAATAATTAGAAGTAGAGTTTTGTTACAGTACTGTATAGAGATGATAGTATGAATTAAGAAACACCAAACTGAATTTCCTATAAAACAATCTTTGAAATTAAATGTACAACTTCTCCTGAACTTGAACTTTTTGTTGGAAATAAGACTATTACAGCAACATAGAGGCAGTTATATAACATATTTAACAAGCCAAGGCCAAGCGAACAATTAACGAAACAAAACATGAAGGCAAAAAACATGCATATCAATAATCGAAAGAACAAAGGAAATAGAGAAGACATAGCATAAGCCATAGCTTTAACAGTATATGAAACAAATGTGAAATTAGCTGAGTCGTCATGCCTTGCTCCAAGTCCTGACTGCTCTTGAAGAGTCGCCTCCACTTACACTGTGTCGGGATGCTTGCAACAACTCTTCTAGGATAAAGCAGCTCTGAGTTAGATGATCACAACAACCACAAAACTCAACTTCGACTGACACCTCAGTCGCCAGAAAAAACCCACAAGGAAAGCACTGTATATAGAGAGGGGAAGTAGAGAGAGTAGAGAGAAGAAAGAATGTAAGGTGTGGTGTATCAAAACCAGCAGCTTAGCTCTCTATTTATAGGAGAGGCTAAATGTAACTGATACCACCCTCTTAATTTTGTAATTGTCGATTTACATTTATTAAAACGAAATGGTTAATTTAATAAAATCAAAACGGTTGTAACGGTTGTTTTAAAAAATCGTAATACTTACGTGTATATATATATATATATATTTATCCACATTTCAGTTTTAATATATTAATCCGAATATTTTATCCTGTCTAGGTTCATTCTAATATTTATTTATATTTTGAATATACATCAGTTCCAGAGCCCAACTAATCCAACCCATTCGCCCAAATCGCCCTTCGACCTAGCCGACCCGAGTCGAGTCGAGACGTGGCGTGGCGAGGCGGGCGGCATCGGCGCGCGCGCGTGTATGTTCACGTGAAGCACACAATAAAACCATGCACCAACATACACCTTAGTAGTTGTACACTACCATGTGTGTCTCCTTTATTTATTTCAATGTGGGACAAATACACATTCTCTTTTTTCTAGCTCTTTCAAGCTACCAAGTTCAACTCTATTTCTCTATGGATTTTACTAAGAAAATTATTTAGACCCATGTACGAAAATTTAAGTACCCATAGCAAGGAACAATTTTCAATCAACTAACCACTTACACCCACCAAATCTTGGATCACTAACCACAATCAAAATGTAGATTAAACAAGAGTATATATAATTTATCTTCTAGCAATTAAATAAAAAAAGTAAAAGATTGATAGAAGTCAAACATTTAGGACTTAGTATATATATAATGGGATTTATAGATTTTTAGAAAGTAATGTGACCTACACAGGTAAATGCTGTATTAGCAAGTTAACAATTAAATACCTAAGATCAAATATACTCAACGCATGCATTTTCTCTACCTAATATGTTTCAACTCATGGTCGCCTAGACCATGAAGCTTGTAGTGAATTATCGTCGTATCTAAAAGGTTTTACAACTAATCATAGACTAGATTAAAATAACAAAAAATCACCACGTACAAGTCTTTCTAGATATCCATACTTACAATAAATCTTTAAAGTCGTATTAATTTTGTGTCATTGGCTGAAATATCGATAGAATATTTGTCCATTTAGCCCATTTGGCCTCACTACTCTTCGTTTACATCCTTTTGGATTTAGAGACAACTTTTCAAATTCTTATAAAACTATCAATGTGTATGGCAATACCTATAATTATAGAATAATATTGTAGAAAAATATGAGGGGTTGACTTTATTATTATATCTAATTCAAAACTAGATGATCACAATTTTTTTTGGTTTGTAAATGAACACTAAGTTAAATAGAGCTACTCAACTTTTATTTTTACCCAATCAAAAGCAATGGAATATATGCACACATTATAACCTACTACAACTATCATTCCCATTTTATTTTTAAATTTTATTAAGAATGCAACAATAATTTTGGTGTTCACATTTTTTGAACAAAAAAATAAGATCATCTAAAAGTTTATAACTTTGGAAATCAATGTACTGTTAGCAATAAGTTTTTTTTATTAACAAGGAATACTATTTTCATTTTGAATTGGTCTAAATTAATTAGAAAAGGACATTGTTTACATTTAATAAATGAACTTGAGGTTTCTAGAATTAATTAGTAACCACCAGATACTTCAACATGCCGTTGTTGCCCTTTTGCGAAGAGATTTAGAAATCACATGTTATGCTTGTTGCTGCTAAATACAAGCAACTTAGCCTCCATCAGATGGTGCAAATTATTGATAGAGATATCACAAGAGATAATTTGAAGGTTGTGTTCCAGCCTTAAGGTGTGTACTCACCATGGATGAATTTGAGCTTATCTCATGCACGTGTACATAGTCCTTGTTAATACTTTTATAAAAAATTAGGTATACTTCCTATAATAGCATATTTCGTAATTTGTTTCATAACTTCATGTATCAATCATCATACAATTTCAAAATATTTACCGAATACATGTAAGCAACATGTGGCCTACACCTTTTGATGTATTTCTCAGACTAAACTATATTGTATCTATTGAATGAGGTTTGGTCCATTTGCATGTGGTCATGGGGAGACTTCTTCAACGCCCACTATGGCCTAACATTTTGTGTTAAAAAAAATGATGTACTATTTTTCTATTGTGTTAAATTATGGAATTTTTTCCTTTCGTGTGGTGGGTTTTAAAAAACTTATCTTGATTGGATTCGTCCTCTATTCCAATCTCCAATAAAGATTGTTGACGCAGATGTAAACTTATTTGACCAGCTATTAAAAAGTATTGCATGCTCTCCAATAAAAAATTTAAATTTACATATGCACTGTAACAACTAATGATAATTAAAATTTTAATCCTCAGCACTAAGAACAAGTTTTTCGCTATACCTTCGAATAAGATAACAACTATTACAGGGTTTGGTAATGAGATGACACTAATACATGGCTTGGTAAGGGCTTGGTAATGAGAAGACACAAGATTTATTTATATTTACTCTTAATTATTAATTTCACCACACTCCCCCAGCTCTCCCACACACACATACAGATTGCAGATTTTATTTTCGGGATGGTTTCTTTTCCTTTTGTGAGAAGGAGCAGGTTGAGAAGGTGGAGAAGAAACCATAACAAGACTAGATCCTTCTCTTTGGTAATTTTGTTGGTAATTTTATTGTTGATTCTGCTTTAGCCATGAAACCATAATCGTACTAGCTAGCTCTTACTCCCGGAGCATGCTGTTGTTGATTTTGCTTGTTCTTAAGCTCCTCAGAATTCTGACCAATGGAAGTTCGAGAAGCCATTGTAGTAGATCTTTTTGATGGCTGAAAATGCAACACCTATTACATAACACACCAAGTTATTACCAATTGATGTATATATATGTAGAGTCCCACTCTAGAGAGACCCCTCTTACGTGGAGAACCGTGGAGAACCCCATACGGTTCTATAGTAGAATCATTTTTTTCCTAAAAAAAAAATTCAAAAAAAATTTGTAAAAAAAAAATTCTGACCGTTGCCATGTCATCATTGCCACGTCAGCAGTGATGACGTGTCACTGCCACGTTAACAGTGACGTCACCGTTGCAGATGTGGTAGTGCCACGTCAGCACTGCTTATGTCACTGCTGACGTGTCACGTCAGTAGACAGTTTTTTTTTTTTGAAAAATGATTTAAAATAATAAATTTTAAAATATTAAAAATAAACATTTGGTTCTATCACAAAATCAGTAAATTTGTCTTTTTTTTTTTGTTATGGTACCAAAAAAAATTGGAATTTTTTTTATAGAACCAAAAAATTAGAACTTTGATTCTATTATAGAATCAAAAATTAGTGGTTCTCCATGGTTCTCCACGTAACATGGTTCTCATTGAACAATGGTCTATCTATGTATATACACACTGCATAAAACATATATTTTATAATTAAAAAATAAACTGAGCCCTGGTTCACAACTTTGTATGTTGAGTATATGTTTAGATTAAAATAGCAAATATTACATTCAAAATTAGTATGAAAACCTGCAATGTCATAGAGCCGGCGGAGGTAAAATAGCAATATTACATTCAAAATTAGTATGAATGTTGTAAGTATTCTTTCCAGGGTGGTTTACAGCTTAATGTGTCTTCCACATGCTTTATCATTTTAATAAAACATGCATCAGTTTCAACCTTCGAGTTTGCTTGTACTTGGTATTCTATCAGCATCCTTTTGTTTATTTCGCTCTGTGGAAACAGCCGTGTAGTTGATTTGGTAGTTTTGTAATAGACTCTTCACGAAGTGTCTGCTTGCATGGGAGCTAACTTTGTGAGATTTTAAAAAATGTGTGACATACTGACATGTGATGTGTTCTAGGCTTCTAGCTGCTATACTTTTCTGGAAAAGTGGTGTGTGGCATTTTATTGTATACACAATCTATATATCTAATTAAGAAATTCGTTTTTGGCTGAGCTAGATCGGGGCACTAATGGTAACAGAATTTATGGCCACACTAAGCTGATGTCTAATGTAACAACATACTACAATTTATGAATTTTATCTGTCACTGTTGCATCATTTTGAAATGTAAGGACTCGTAAAATAAACCACTGTAATCAAGAACTCATATTAATGAGAGAGAAACTTAAGTACTATGTTACCCGGACTCGGCCGGAAGTGTCCAACATGGATACGTATCCAAGTGTCGGACTCGGCAATATTTTGAAAAAAATACATGTTTTTGGCTTAAAATGCATGTCCGAGTGTTCATACCCATGTCCGAGTGTCGAGTGTCCAACACGGGTATTTGAGGCAAAATGAAGAGTCGGGGTAACATAGCTTAAGTACCTACATGGGGAGGCTGTGCTGATTATTTGTCAACTTGATAACAAGAGCATTTTCCTTTGCAGTATATCTATTCCTGTTACTTAATGTTTCTGTAGGAAAAACTCAGTACCGCTAAAGGATATACAGATCATATATGATGCGGGTACACAGGCGACCCAGACCATGAAGAAGCATATCAATAACAAGTTTGACATGTCAATCATGGTTATCACGGCACCAAGTTGAGCCTTGACCGCCGAGTACCTTCTAGAAGACTAATCGACAAGTTGACCAACTAGTGGTAAAAAATTCGACAAGTCGTTCACATCTATACTATTATATTAAAGCCCAAACATTGAAAGTTTGTCGGTTTGGTTTTTGGTACGGTTATCCTAATTATTTTGGTTTTCGGTGCGGTTATCCTAGTTATTAAAATAAATAATAACATAATATAATTAACGGTAATTAGCCGAATGCCTTTTCACATTTATTTTAGTTGAAAATATTACCTTTTATAAACACCTAAAAACATCCATTGTAGCATATCTTTCAATCATTAATATTATCTTTTTAATTAAAACGCGTTCCCTTTTTGAAATTAAAATTACAAAATTTATTAAAAATAATGATTACATAAAAACAAAATTGTAATGTTAAATAAAAATTATAACATAATAAAAGAAATTGGTACATTGCATGGGCATTGAAAATTTGTCGGTTCGGTTTTCGGCATGGCCATCCTAATTATTAAAATAAATAACAAAATAATATAATTAATTGATGATATTACATTTTATAAACACCTAAAATATCGTATCTTCTAACCAATGATATTTCTTTTCTAATTAAAATACATTAACTTTTAGTTTAAAACACAATCTTGCAATAATTAATATATACCCGAAAATAGCCCACCAAATCTTTGAATCACTAACAAAATATAATAAAAATCCGTACACAACGAATAACGAATAATGACCGTTAGATTTTTAGTAAAAAAACAGAGCCGTTAGATCTAATGTTTAGATATATTAAATGATTAAATTAATTTACTAAAATTTCAAGGTTCGATTTCCGTTAACGACATATTTATTTTAGAATTTTATAATATAAATTTTAAACCATGCATATCATTAATTAAATTTATATTACATTATTTAAATTAAAATAAATTATAGAAATAATGAATATATAAAAAATTGTAATATAAAATAAAATTTATTACCTATCAGAAGAAATGCGTGCATTGCACCGGTTATAAGCTAGTACATATTTATATGTGATATGGCTAAACACAACAAGCAAAAGTCAACCATCTAAATATTAAGTTAATCAACATCTCTTTCTTGTGTATTGTCATTGGTTAGATCGGGCGACAATACACCATAATCATGGTTATGATGGCACTAAGTCAGTTATGAGGCTGCCAAGTCGAAAAGCCTCGAAGCCCGAGTAACTTCGAGGAGACTGGTTGACAACTAGCTGTCTTTGTATTAACAATGATGTCAATCAACAATATAACATGCACGAGTATATCATTGGTGTTATTTTTCATGATTGAAATTAATTTTTTACAAAATTATGTGATAATTTATTGATCATTAAATTTATTCATAGCTATCAAAAACTTTCTCAAAAGAGATAATCACCGACATTCACACAACTAAGTGTATAAGCATATAATTACTAGTTTAGTCTAACAAAACGAAGGCAGTGTCAAAAATTAAATGAGCACAAAAAATCTTACCTATCCAAGGGTATCCATGTTGTAAAAGATGGTAAATTTTCCACTTTTGTCAACTCGATACATTTCTCTGCCGTTGGTAGCAAGGTCATAGTTGCAGAACAATTGTTTTCACTTACTCTAGCTTCAGTCATCATCTCACGATTTTCTTTTATCTTTTTCTAAAATATAACCAGTAAAAATAATTATAAGATATGAATTTCAATAACAATTGCTTAATTGATTCTTAAGATACAAGTAGAGAAACACCTTTATACAACCAAGGCGTTTGGACACAAATTCTTTCTTTAACGAGTCAATATATAACAAAACATCTGAAGGTATTGAATTTCTTCCTTGAGGTACTTCATTCTGTAAACATTAACAAACTATCAGCACACAGCAGGCAAAAAGTCCGAAAGAAGAAACTTACAGATACGCATTCTACTTTTACAATAACAAATGAAAGAACATGAGTACGTCAAACTTGACATACATTATATTTTTTCAACAAATTCTGGCTGATTTCTAGATACATTGAGAATGGAAGGTGCAGGTTTAAAATTTTTGTGTGTAGAATCTTGTACAAAGTAGTAAAAGAAAATGAAGATTTAAATATTAAGGAAAAATAGCTTGAACCCTTCTTTGACAATAAGTGAAGAAATGACCAAAAACTGAAGCACGAATGCCAGATTTCCCCCCTAATTTATTATGTGTGACATTTCACAAGGATACTACTTCAATGAACACATTCAGAAAAATACGAAATTCAATATTTAGGTCTTCTCACCAACTCAAATACATCCGAAGTAATATTACCATGTTGGAATTATTCTAAAATTCTTATCATGCATAAACTTGTTAGAACTATAAGAAATAACACCATAATATTTTACAAATGTCATGCTAATTGAAGAGTATCCATAATTGAGTGAAAGACAAAAAATATAATTGAAAATGTTGTAAGCAACCGAAGACTCTGCCTAGAACACTCGGAGTTATATTCTACTTTTTAATAACAAAGGCGACTAATAAAAATATTGTTCTTTGCCTACAATACTTCCTTGTCCACCAATACTACAAACACGTCATAATCTGAATCAGCATTACAAAAACTAATTTCATTTACATGTAAGCAAGGCATATACATTTCTGGAACACACGTGTATCTCAAAATATCTTAAAATATAACTTGGGCAAAAATTTTTAGCATAGTCAAATAAAATCACATTCCAATTAAAATTTGTACCAACCAAAACATGCCTAAACAAGTAAATCATCTCTTTAATTAACAATGTAGAACTTAATTCTTATCGCTATTCCTGACCAGTATAGAAAATCGTATCATAAACACAACATGACAATAATTAAACAAGTTCGAATAATACAAAATAATCTAGCAACAAAAACATGTAAAATAATGCAATAAAAATTATAGATCTAACAAAGTAATAAATCTAGAATCGTATATAAAGGAAATCTATTACAACATTGTTGTCATGATGCTCCATTGCCAGAATCTGATTCACAGCAGTTTGATCCGTCGAAGGAGTCTACTTGGTTATTCGGATCGAGCAAAAGATCGAATTAACAATAAGATGTGATGAATTTGATGCGGTAGATTTAAAACCCTATAGTGTATTTAATTTGGGGTGTACGGCGAAAGAGAAACGACAGGTTAACCATAGAAGAGTGATGCAGAATAGCACTAAAATAAACAAACCATGGCCGACTAAATGGTTTACAGTAGATGAGCAATGTAGGAACACAGTGTTTGTTAACATAGAGCGTAAGCACTAATATGTTCCGTAGAAATTAAATATTGAAACCTTAATGGGCCAATGAACTAAAGCCCAAAAGAGCCGGGCTAAAATAAAAAAAAAATCCAACAAACAAACCAATCTATAATAAAATAACAAGTCTATGTATTTATTATTTAGTATATATAGGGTCAAGTTCACCGTCATTATTTTAGAACCTTAGAACCATATATAAATTATGTTGCACAACATAATGCTTTTTTCTAATATTTTATTGAGTATTCAATAAAATTTTAACATAATTACTTTTATAAACATATTATAGAATGCAATATAAGTTATGTAATGTAAAAAATAATTTCCACCTTGAAAAAAAATTATAAGGCTTAGAAAAAAATTAATGTGTACTGCAAAAGTACGTCATATTTTTATAAAATATGGTGTGCTGCAACATAATCAAGTATATCATGTGCTGCAACAAAATCTATGATTGATATGAGTCCTAGTTCTAACTTTAAAACTGGTTTTAATTTGAACCTAACCTTATACATACATACACACACAATTGTTCTACATATTTTTCACATTTTATTTATGTATAGTTCTGCTGCAGAACAATTATGTTCTCACCATTTTCATGCTAATATATGTTTTTGACAAAGCTTGACCCTATATAAATATATATATAAATAGAACAAAACTCAGCGGAGACCATGTTTTTTGTGGAGTCTTGGAGTTCACCTTTGTTCTGCAAACATTCATCCGTATTTAACAATATTTTACCAATGCAAAAATGTTTTTCTCCTGAACATGACCGTAAACTGCTCCGAAACACGCCTAAACATCTCTTGAATTAATTTTCATAATATTGTTCTTGAATACTTGGTTCTGCAAATTCAATATTTTGTTGTTGCGGGCAATATAATGTATATTTGTGATGGATTTCGACCATATTGTTGAAAAAACATAAATAATCTTGGTGATGAACGTAGAAAATTGTTAAATGCAATGTAAAATGCTGATTAATGTATACAGAACAAAGGTGGACTCCAGGACTCCACAAAAAACATGGTCTCCACTTAACCGAACTATATATATATATAGAGGTCATTGCTCCATAAAGAACACTCTTATATAAAGAACAATAAAGAACACTATAAAATCATTTATTCCAATAGATCCAATGGCCCCGCCAGAAGTACCCAATACAAAAACTTCTTATTTTTTTACCCTCTATCCATCCAGTAAAAAAAAACTGTTCATGATGACGCCACTGCTGACGTCATCATATCATCATGAACAGTTTTTTTTGTGGATGGATAGAGGGTAAAAAAATAATAACTTTTTGTATTGGGTGTCATGACTGAACTCTTAGATTAGATTAAATATGAGATGTTCTTTATTGTTCTTTATATAAGGTGTTCTTCATGGAGTGCAACTCTCTTTCTCTATATATATATGTTGAACTGAACTTAGTGGGCCACTAAAAAAATCAAGAACGATGTGGAAAAACTCTAAAGCATCAATTCAAGCACACTTTTCCTCTAACCTACCCCACAATGAACCAACCTACCATACAATGAACTAGAGGCCATGTATGGCAAACCTCTCATCATAACATCAACACTCACATTCAAATGTGAATAAAAACAAGGGGTGCAAATGTACAAGTAGGGGGGCAGATAGGCTCTATTATAGCCAAAATTCATTTCGGGTATTTTTTAAGATGGATTCGGGTCAATAACGGATTCAATTTGGGGAATTCTAGGTTGAGTTAGGGCTCTGATGAAATTTAGAAGAATTAGGGCACGCCCTCTCCTTCCCTACAAGGAGGGCGCATCCTCAATGATAAAATCATGTTGAAGATTTCTACTAAAGCTGGTTTTCCAAGAATTGCTGAAGAATTTCCTCCTGGCATATCCCAGGAGGGGGATGTCCATCGTAGAAGGCCTCTAGGGGTTTGCCTGGATTTATGGACCTTTTCTTATACACATAAAACGCGCCCTAAGGTGGAAAGATGGGTACTTTTTGCTGTGTGCTTTGGAGCCTTGTTCCTATTATCAATGGACACGCCCTCATTGGGGAACATCGGGGTAATCCTGCACTTTGCCCCCAAAAGCTCTGGATCACTTGTCCTACTATCTGGTGGGTGCTTCTCATTCGGGGGACATGGATGCGTTCGGCAATTAGGGTAAACCATGGTTATACCTGTGTTCATGAAATTAGGAAACAACTGGTAGTGGAAAGGACTAGTCCTTGACGGGGGAGTTTCCTTATCTGTGAAGTCCAAAGTTCATGGACCAGCCATGGGCCTTGGTGGTTAAGCCTCATAGTAGAACAATCCGGAAGCTGGACCGACAATCCAAGCCCATTTGGGTTTCTTGCTCTCCAAGAACTATGCATGGCTTGAGGGGTTGGAAGTTGAGAGCTCTGAAGCCATGAAGCGGCCACCACTAACCCTATTCAATCTCAGCCATCAATTGCAAACAGCCATGACACACCACTGCTTTTTTCGGCAAATAACCACCGTTGTAGATCTTGTTTCCGGCGAAGTGCCTCAAAATTTGTTGTTCCCAAATTCCTCCATCAACCGGCTCAGTGGGGCTATCGCCTTTTTTATTTTGAATTGTCATCTTAATTGGCACTTTTTTCCGAGTACCATGAGGTAGACGTCGCAACATTAACTAATTTCTCCATTATACCCCCAAAACCTATGATGAACTGACTTATGATTCTCAGATTTTTATATTAGTTCTCTAGTTGTATCTTGACATGTAATATAAATGTTATGTAGAAAAGACTCTACAAACTCACAAGACTTTTATGCAAACATAGTTGTAGGTAAAACCCCTAGTCATATATTTTCCGACAAGACACCTAATTAAATCAATTAGACTACTATTGATGACCCCAGTCTATGCATCGATCTCAGGTTGCTAGATGGTACAGAACTTAAGAATCTCACGTGTGTTCGAGGGAGTCTTCCAAAAGTAGCTCATTAACTTGGCATTTTAATACATGACAAATTTTATAGTGATGATTAATCAAATAAACACAATAATAAAGATAAGCTTGGCTGGATTACCTATAGAAAATACAATAACCCAAGGATTTCCCAATTGTGGAAGAGAGAAAAGTTATGGATCACATCTGAAGAACAAAGAGACTCAATTTAATTTTCAATTTCAGTTATCAATTCTTCGAAAATATGTATATAGAAAATAAATACCTTACTAATAATATTATCTCAATTACCAAAGTCTTCAAATGTTATGTATGCGTGCCATGATTGATATAGAGGATAGAAACCCTACTAATGGATTAAGGCCTAAAGCAAACGAGCTTATTTCAAATAACATGCATAATTGATGAACTTCTAACCTCACACACATAACAAGTAAATAAATACAATATTTATTTCTCACTTGATTTGTTTAAACTAATTAATAACATGTATAATAAATCTAATTTATATTTACTTTCGTTCCTTGTTATTTTCTCCCCTTGTTGGTGAAAACTAGACCATGAGTTTAGTAGAAGGTAAGAATGATGTATGACGAAATCAGAATGTAGAAAAAACTATTGCAGTTCTCCATAAATGGATGAGATGCAAAGAACTCCGAAGATTGGACTAGAAAACAAAGGAGGTCCAACAAGTATTCTAGAATGATAAAGTCAACGACTCGATATGCTCAACCTCAACCTCAATAATATCAACAACCACTCGTTTTTTTTAAACAGTTGTGCTTGTTTATGTTCCGTACGTGAAGGTTTTGCAGACTCGATATGATGGTTATAGACATTATTTAGTGGCCTGGCAAGTTGAAGAATGAGCATACATGGATCGATGCTACAGAGTTTAGATTGGCAAGTTAAAGAATGAGCATACATGGATCGATGCTACAGAGTTTAGATAGCCGGATTTTTTTTTTAGCCAAGGAGATCCCGCTACTTCATTATATATTTATATATGAATTGACCATATATGAATTGACTAGTTTGTTCTTTAAATGAAATTCATAATTAGACCTTGTTTTGGGTTTTGATTTATTAGCTTATTAGGGTTAGGAATTCAGAAGACAATCCAATAATTTAATTAAGATTACAAAGAATTAAATACTTTGCATAAATTTAAAAGATTATTACGACTAAAATAGAGCATTACATGATAAATTCGTGGAGCATTTTCTTCATTGTCTACCTGAAAAAATTCCAAAAAAAAAAGTGATATAAGAATTTGGCCAAAACATATTTAAAATAGGAGCTATCGAGTAGGTTTTAATAGTGTCTATTACGATTACTATTGATATATCAACTGAAATTTTGAATGGTTTTCATTCCAAACAAGCCAAAAAGCAAAAATTAATATGAATTATGATCTTCATTTGGATTTTACGCAAATTAGACTAAAATCTAAAATATCTAAAGCTCCGCACAAATTTAAAATCTAAATATTTTTTTAGAATTAAGATAGTACTTATTTTTAGGATTGGAAAACAAAACATGTAAGAATAGCTTATAAACCAAATTAAACATGTAAAAATAACACTTAATAACATCAATGAGCACAATCAAACATAAGGAATGGCAAAACAAAGAATAATACAAACACTCCGTTGTATAACCATACCTCGTTGTATATGATAGAGTAGTCCATCTGACTTTTCCAAACACTCCGTGATATGAACGATTCGCCTCTACAAACATTCAAATGATAAAAGATGAAGCGCTTTGTGTTGAGTAGGTTTGAGATATGAATTATGAGTTCTACTGCGGCTAGGGTTTAACTATGGTCTAGTAGAATGATATACATATATATAACCTAAAATATGGTATTGGGCCGCCTTCATAACTAGATTGGGCTAGTAGGTGGAGTAATTAGATAGTCATTTTGGGCTACTTTTATGAAGTGAAAAATAATCATATAGATATAAAATTTGAGGTGGCCATGGTGGAGAAGAATGACACACACGGAAAAAAAAAACTCAAAATAGGTAAACATAGAAAAAATGTGATTGGAACTTCAAATTTTTGAGAATATTTTAAAAAAATTTGTTGAAATGTCTAAGCATTAAAAAATAATGAAATAGAAATAAAAAAAATTGTGTGTGAGGATTGAATTGGATATTATAAGATGTAAAAATTCATTTAAAAGTATAATATTGAGTTACTATAGTAAATTATTTTAATATTTTATCACACTTAATAACATATTGAAATCTAATATTTTATGAATCCTTAATGTTTGATTTTCAAATTAAAATAACAACAAAATTTATTAACAATATTTAGTGAAATGTTAAGATTTCAATATTTGACAAAATATATACACCTAAAGTAAAATCATATATAATTCTATGTAATAATATTCTATAAAAAAATTTAACTTGAACTCTACTCATTAATAAAATGTGTAATTCATGTAACATGAAATTCATATTGTATATAACAGAGTATACATTTATATGTATTTTGTATAATTTTATTATCATATTTGTTGTATTTTATAAATAATAAAAATTTAATTAATTAAAGATTAATGTTAATGACATGAATTAAAGGATCCTAAACTCCCAAGGAATTAAGATTATTTGAACATAAAAGAAATTTGAATTTATTGAGTTGCAGGTGGATATGGGACTTAAGAGTTTCAGATATGGGAATTATTGGCAATCATATAGGCCATGCAAAACTTACCAATTTATCAACAACTCACAAGTGGTCCAATATTAATATTCCAACTACATATTTAGATCACTGATCTAACATTGACAATGTAATATGTTTCCATAAATTAGTTTTATTTTTGTGGAAAGTATTAAAACTCTTTACTATATTTTTGTGTAAAGAATAGTAGGGTAGCATTCATCGGTTATTAGGTTTGTTTGATTATATTGTCATTTATATTTATTTAATAATAATTTTTTCATTCATAAATTTAAACAATTAGAAGAGTGATAAAAGTTAGTCCTCCATGTTCCTCTAGTATTTTTGGTCAAATTACGAGATAGTGGGGGAAAATAGTAAACACCCCATACATTTAGAATTTTATATTTTGTGTTGTCACATGTCATAATTTTACAAATGGTTTTATAAATATAAAGTTCAAAACTAAAATTCATTTTATATTTTAAATTAATTTCATAATAAATATAGTTTTGAATAAATTTTCTGAAAATACATTTAATTTAGATGATTACAATTTTTTTTTGTTTTTAAATGAACACAAGTTAAAAAAAATATAGTGACTCCACTATGATATTTACCCAGTCAAAAGTAATACAATGAATACATTATAATCTAAGGCTTTTTTGATAAATAAATAGGAAAAAGTAAATTTTTTACATTTATTTTTGTTAAGAATAGCTATTTACAATTTTACTAAACTAAGTTCTAAATTGCAAAAATACTATAAAATACAGCATCCTTCCCCTGCCAGCTTCGATTTTTTTTAAGATGGAGAGATTTTGGTGGATTTGGGTTGCAAGGCCCCGAGGGACATATTCAACTGAATGCAACTTAATGCAACCACATCTGAATGCAACCACATGATTTTTTTTAAGGTGGGGATATATATATATATATATATATATATATATATATATATATATATATATATATATATATATATATATACTTCAAAAAAAAGAGGTCGGAAATGACAATTGAAAAATGGAACTTGAAATCAGCAACTGAATGCAACCACATGCAACTAAATTTGCAACTACATCCCAGTGAATGTAATTTTCGTTTTTCAGTTGCATTCAGTTGAATATGCCCCTGCGGGGCCTTGCAACCCAAATCCACCAAAATCACCCCACCATTTCTTTAAAAACAAATTGAATGTGGTTGCATTCAGTTGATATTGCCCCTGGCGGGTCTTGCAACTTAAATCCACCAAAATCACCCCATCATTTTTTTTAAAAAAAAGGTTGAATGTGGTTGCATTCAGTTGAATATTGCCGTTGGGGGCGCCTTGCAACCCAAATCCACGAAAATCACCCCGCCATTTTTTTTAAAAAAAAAACATAGAATGTGGTTGCATTCACTTGAATATTGCCCCTGACGGGACCTTGCAACCCAAATCCACCAAAATCACCGGGAAGGGTTGACCTAATGGTAGCTTCAATAGCGCTTGTAGAAACGCTATGTAAATTTAAGCTAGAATAGCGTTTATTGAAAAAACGCTATGGAAGAATTTTTAATTTTATTCACTTGCATAATTAGTTGCATAACGTTTTTGATGAAGGCGCTATGTAAGAGGTCCACTTACATAGCATTTCTAAAAAAGCGCTATGCAAGTGGTAACTCCTAAGTTCAAATTTGTAGTAGTGGTAGATCTCCAACAAATAAAATGTGTAAATGCCGCTATATTATTAATCGGTCATACCTGAAACTCAACTGGCACTAATGTTCGATCAAGTGACTTGTCAATCTGTCCAGTGAAATAACCCAACATATATTACTAAGGAAGAGATATCGTGCAGTGCATAATTACATACGTAAACTAAATTAGTTACCTTTATAAAGCTTCCCTTAAATGCTTTCATTAGCTCTTCTTCTGAGGTGCTTAGCATTCCACCACAGTCTATGTGTATGTTTTTGGAAATTCAAGTGAAGATGAAAGTGTGTAACTAGAAAAACTTACTTAGAATGCATGGATATCAAATTTATAAATCCGGAAATATTACCCTCCCTATATGAGCTCCACTTGAATCTTGTTGGGAATCATCACTTTCAATATATATCAAAGGTATTAGGTATGTCTTTCTTGAGAGTGGCCTTTGATTTTAAGCATATTTTAGCACACCTAATAATTAGAAGTAGAGTTTTGTTACAGTACTGTATAGAGATGATAGTATGAATTAAGAAACACCAAACTGAATTTCCTATAAAACAATCTTTGAAATTAAATGTACAACTTCTCCTGAACTTGAACTTTTTGTTGGAAATAAGACTATTACAGCAACATAGAGGCAGTTATATAACATATTTAACAAGCCAAGGCCAAGCGAACAATTAACGAAACAAAACATGAAGGCAAAAAACATGCATATCAATAATCGAAAGAACAAAGGAAATAGAGAAGACATAGCATAAGCCATAGCTTTAACAGTATATGAAATAAATGTGAAATTAGCTGAGTCGTCATGCCTTGCTCCAAGTCCTGACTGCTCTTGAAGAGTCGCCTCCACTTACACTGTGTCGGGATGCTTGCAACAACTCTTCTAGGATAAAACAGCTCTGAGTTAGATGATCACAACAACCACAAAACTCAACTTCGACTGACACCTCAGTCGCCAGAAAAAACCCACAAGGAAAGCACTGTATATAGAGAGGGGAAGTAGAGAGAGTAGAGAGAAGAAAGAATGTAAGGTGTGGTGTATCAAAACCAGCAGCTTAGCTCTCTATTTATAGGAGAGGCTAAATGTAACTGATACCACCCTCTTAATTTTGTAATTGTCGATTTACATTTATTAAAACGAAATGGTTAATTTAATAAAATCAAAACGGTTGTAACGGTTGTTTTAAAAAATCGTAATGCTTACGTATATATATATATATATATATATTTATCCACATTTCAGTTTTAATATATTAATCCGAATATTTTATCCTGTCTAGGTTCATTCTAATATTTATTTATATTTTGAATATACATCAGTTCCAGAGCCCAACTAATCCAGGCCATTCGCCCAAATCGCCCTTCGACCGAGCCGACCCGAGTCGAGTCGAGTCGAGACGTGGCGTGGCGAGGCGGGCGGCATCGGCGCGCGCGCGTGTATGTTCACGTGAAGCACACAATAAAACCATGCACCAACATACACCTTAGTAGTTGTACATTACCATGTGTGTCTCCTTTATTTATTTCAATGTGGGACAAATACACATTCTCTTTTTTCTAGCTCTTTCAAGCTACCAAGTTCAACTCTATTTCTCGATGGATTTTACTAAGAAAATTATTTAGACCCATGTACGAAAATTTAAGTACCCATAGCAAGGAACAATTTTCAATCAACTAACCACTTACACCCACCAAATCTTGGATCACTAACCACAATCAAAATGTAGATTAAACAAGAGTATATATAATTTATCTTCTAGCAATTAAATAAAAAAAGTAAAAGATTGATAGAAGTCAAACATTTAGGACTTAGTATATATATAATGGGATTTATAGATTTTTAGAAAGTAATGTGACCTACACAGGTAAATGCTGTATTAGCAAGTTAACAATTAAATACCTAAGATCAAATATACTCAACGCATGCATTTTCTCTACCTAATATGTTTCAACTCATGGTCGCCTAGACCATGAAGCTTGTAGTGAATTATCGTCGTATCTAAAAGGTTTTACAACTAATCATAGACTAGATTAAAATAACAAAAAATCACCACGTACAAGTCTTTCTAGATATCCATACTTACAATAAATCTTTAAAGTCGTATTAATTTTGTGTCATTGGCTGAAATATCGATAGAATATTTGTCCATTTAGCCCATTTGGCCTCACTACTCTTCGTTTACATCCTTTTGGATTTAGAGACAACTTTTCAAATTCTTATAAAACTATCAATGTGTATGGCAATACCTATAATTATAGAATAATATTGTAGAAAAATATGAGGGGTTGACTTTATTATTATATCTAATTCAAAACTAGATGATCACAATTTTTTTTGGTTTGTAAATGAACACTAAGTTAAATAGAGCTACTCAACTTTTAGTTTTACCCAATCAAAAGCAATGGAATATATGCACACATTATAACCTACTACAACTATCATTCCCATTTTATTTTTAAATTTTATTAAGAATGCAACAATAATTTTGGTGTTCACATTTTTTGAACAAAAAAATAAGATCATCTAAAAGTTTATAACTTTGGAAATCAATGTACTGTTAGCAATAAATTTTTTTATTAACAAGGAATACTATTTTCATTTTGAATTGGTCTAAATTAATTAGAAAAGGACATTGTTTACATTTAATAAATGAACTTGAGGTTTCTAGAATTAATTAGTAACCACCAGATACTTCAACATGCCGTTGTTGCCCTTTTGCGAAGAGATTTAGAAATCACATGTTATGCTTGTTGCTGCTAAATACAAGCAACTTAGCCTCCATCAGACGGTGCAAATTATTGATAGAGATATCACAAGAGATAATTTGAAGGTTGTGTTCCAGCCTTAAGGTGTGTACTCACCATGGATGAATTTGAGCTTATCTCATGCACGTGTACATAGTCCTTGTTAATACTTTTATAAAAAATTAGGTATACTTCCTATAATAGCATATTTCGTAATTTGTTTCATAACTTCATGTATCAATCATCATACAATTTCAAAATATTTACCGAATACATGTAAGCAACATGTGGCCTACACCTTTTGATGTATTTCTTAGACTAAACTATATTGTATCTATTGAATGAGGTTTGGTCCATTTGCATGTGGTCATGGGGAGACTTCTTCAACGCCCACTATGGCCTAACATTTTGTGTTAAAAAAAAAGATGTACTATTTTTCTATTGTGTTAAATTATGGAATTTTTTCCTTTTGTGTGGTGGGTTTTAAAAAACTTATCTTGATTGGATTCGTCCTCTATTCCAATCTCCAATAAAGATTGTTGACGCAGATGTAAACTTATTTGACCAGCTATTAAAAAGTATTGCATGCTCTCCAATAAAAAATTTAAATTTACATATGCACTGTAACAACTAATGATAATTAAAATTTTAATCCTCAGCACTAAGAACAAGTTTTTCGCTATACCTTCGAATAAGATAACAACTATTACAGGGTTTGGTAATGAGATGACACTAATACATGGCTTGGTAAGGGCTTGGTAATGAGAAGACACAAGATTTATTTATATTTACTCTTAATTATTAATTTCACCACACTCCCCCAGCTCTCCCACACACACATACAGATTGCAGATTTTATTTTCGGGATGGTTTCTCTTCCTTTTGTGAGAAGGAGCAGGTTGAGAAGGTGGAGAAGAAACCATAACAAGACTAGATCCTTCTCCTTGGTAATTTTGTTGGTAATTTTATTGTTGATTCTGCTTTAGCCATGAAACCATAATCGTACTAGCTAGCTCTTACTCCCGGAGCATGCTGTTGTTGATTTTGCTTGTTCTTAAGCTCCTCAGAATTCTGACCAAAGGAAGTTCGAGAAGCCATTGTAGTAGATTTTTTTGATGGCTGAAAATGCAACACCTATTACATTACACACCAAGTTATTACCAATTGATGTATATATATGTAGAGTCCCACTCTAGAGAGACCCCTCTTACGTGGAGAACCGTGGAGAACCCCATACGGTTCTATAGTAGAATCATTTTTTTCCTAAAAAAAAAATTCAAAAAAAATTTGTAAAAAAAAAATTATGACCGTTGCCATGTCATCATTGCCACGTCAGCAGTGATGACGTGTCACTGCCACGTTAACAGTGACGTCACCATTGCAGATGTGGTAGTGCCACGTCAGCACTGCTTATGTCAGTGCTGACGTGTCACGTCAGTAGACAGTTTTTTTTTTTGAAAAATGATTTAAAATAATAAATTTTAAAATATTAAAAATAAACATTTGGTTCTATCACAAAATCAGTAAATTTGTCTTTTTTTTTTGTTATGGTACCAAAAAAAAATTGGAATTTTTTTTATAGAACCAAAAAATTAGAACTTTGATTCTATTATAGAATCAAAAATTAGTGGTTCTCCACGTAACATGGTTCTCATTGAACAATGGTCTATCTATGTATATACACACTGCATAAAACATATATTTTATAATTAAAAAATAAACTGAGCCCTGGTTCACAACTTTGTATGTTGAGTATATGTTTAGATTAAAATAGCAAATATTACATTCAAAATTAGTATGAAAACCTGCAATGTCATAGAGCCGGCGGAGGTAAAATAGCAATATTACATTCAAAATTAGTATGAATGTTGTAAGTATTCTTTCCAGGGTGGTTTACAGCTTAATGTGTCTTCCACATGCTTTATCATTTTAATAAAACATGCATCAGTTTCAACCTTCGAGTTTGCTTGTACTTGGTATTCTATCAGCATCCTTTTGTTTATTTCGCTCTGTGGAAACAGCCGTGTAGTTGACTTGGTAGTTTTGTAATAGACTCTTCACCAAGTGTCTGCTTGCATGGGAGCTAACTTTGTGAGATTTTAAAAAATGTGTGACATACTGACATGTGATGTGTTCTAGGCTTCTAGCTGCTATACTTTTCTGGAAAAGTGGTGTGTGGCATTTTATTGTATACACAATCTATATATCTAATTAAGAAATTCGTTTTTGGCTGAGCTAGATCGGGGCACTAATGGTAACAGAATTTATGGCCACACTAAGCTGATGTCTAATGTAACAACATACTACAATTTATGAATTTTATCTGTCACTGTTGCATCATTTTGAAATGTAAGGACTCGTAAAATAAACCACTGTAATCAAGAACTCATATTAATGAGAGAGAAACTTAAGTACTATGTTACCCGGACTCGGCCGGAAGTGTCCAACATGGATACGTATCCAAGTGTCGGACTCGGCAATATTTTGAAAAAAATACATGTTTTTGGCTTAAAATGCATGTCCGAGTGTCCATACCCATGTCCGAGTGTCGAGTGTCCAACACGGGTATTTGAGGCAAAATGAAGAGTCGGGGTAACATAGCTTAAGTACCTACATGGGGAGGCTGTGCTGATTATTTGTCAACTTGATAACAAGAGCATTTTCCTTTGCAGTATATCTATTCCTGTTACTTAATGTTTCTGTAGGAAAAACTCAGTACCGCTAAAGGATATACAGATCATATATGATGCGGGTACACAGGCGACCCAGACCATGAAGAAGCATATCAATAACAAGTTTGACATGTCAATCATGGTTATCACGGCACCAAGTTGAGCCTTGACCGCCGAGTACCTTCTAGAAGACTAATCGACAAGTTGACCAACTAGTGGTAAAAAATTCGACAAGTCGTTCACATCTATACTATTATATTAAAGCCCAAACATTGAAAGTTTGTCGGTTTGGTTTTTGGTACAGTTATCCTAATTATTTTGGTTTTCGGTGCGGTTATCCTAGTTATTAAAATAAATAATAACATAATATAATTAACGGTAATTAGCCGAATGCCTTTTCACATTTATTTTAGTTGAAAATATTACCTTTTATAAACACCTAAAAACATCCATTGTACCATATCTTTCAATCATTAATATTATCTTTTTAATTAAAACGCGTTCCCTTTTTGAAATTAAAATTACAAAATTTATTAAAAATAATGATTACATAAAAACAAAATTGTAATGTTAAATAAAAATTATAACATAATAAAAGAAATTGGTACATTGCATGGGCATTGAAAATTTGTCGGTTCAGTTTTCGGCATGGCCATCCTAATTATTAAAATAAATAACAAAATAATATAATTAATTGATGATATTACATTTTATAAACACTTAAAATATCGTATCTTCTAACCAATGATATTTCTTTTCTAATTAAAATACATTAACTTTTAGTTTAAAACACAATCTTGCAATAATTAATATATACCCGAAAATAGCCCACCAAATCTTTGAATCACTAACAAAATATAATAAAAATCCGTACACAACGAATAACGAATAATGACCGTTAGATTTTTAGTAAAAAAACAGAGCCGTTAGATCTAATGTTTAGATATATTAAATGATTAAATTAATTTACTAAAATTTCAAGGTTCGATTTCCGTTAACGACATATTTATTTTAGAATTTTATAATATAAATTTTAAACCATGCATATCATTAATTAAATTTATATTACATTATTTAAATTAAAATAAATTATAGAAATAATGAATATGTAAAAAATTGTAATATAAAATAAAATTTATTACCTATCAGAAGAAATGCGTGCATTGCACGGGTTATAAGCTAGTACATATTTATATGTGATACGCTAAACACAACAAGCAAAAGTCAACCATCTAAATATTAAGTTCATCAACATCTCTTTCTTGTGTAATGTCATTGGTTAGATCGGGCGACAATACACCATAATCATGGTTATGATGGCACTAAGTCAGTTAATTGTAGTCCATGTGTTATGACGCTGCCAAGTCGAAAAGCCTCGAAGCCCGAGTAACTTCGAGGAGACTGGTTGACAACTAGCTGTCTTTGTAATAACAATGATGTCAATCAACAATATAACATGCACGAGTATATCATTGGTGTTATTTTTCATGATTGAAATTAATTTTTTACAAAATTATGTGATAATTTATTGATCATTATATTTAGTCATAGCTATCAAAAACTTTCTCAAAAGAGATAATCACCGACATTCACACAACTAAGTGCATAAGCATATAATTACTAGTTTAGTCTAACAAAACGAAGGCAGTGTCAAAAATTAAATGAGCACAAAAAATCTTACCTATGCAAGGGTATCCATGTTGTAAAATATGGTAAATTTTCCACTTTTGTCAACTCGATACATTTCTCTGCCGTTGGTAGCAAGGTCATAGTTGTAGAACAATTGTTCTCACTTACTCTAGCTTCAGTCATCATCTCACGATTTTCTTTTATCTTTTTCTAAAATATAACCAGTAAAAATAATTATAAGATATGAATTTCAATAACAATTGCTTAATTGATTCTTAAGATACAAGTAGAGAAACACCTTTATACAACCAAGGCGTTTGGACACAAATTTTTTCTTTAACGAGTCAATATATAACAAAACATCTGAAGGTATTGAATTTCTTCCTTGAGGTACTTCATTCTGTAAACATTAACAAACTATCAGCTCACACAGCAGGAAAAAAGTCCGAAAGAAGAAACTTACAGATACGCATTCTACTTTTACAATAACAAATGAAAGAACATGAGTACGTCAAACTTGACATACATTATATTTTTTCAACAAATTCTGGCTGATTTCTAGATACATTGAGAATGGAAGGTGCAGGTTTAAAATTTTTTGTGTGTAGAATCTTGTACAAAGTAGTAAAAGAAAATGAAGATTTAAATATTAAGGAAAAATAGCTTGAACCCTTCTTTGACAATAAGTGAAGAAATGACCAAAAACTGAAGCACGAATGCCAGATTTCCCCCCTAATTTATTATGTGTGACATTTCACAAGGATACTACTTCAATGAACACATTCAGAAAAATACGAAATTCAATATTTAGGTCTTCTCACCAACTCAAATACATCCCAAGTAATATTACCATGTTGGAATTATTCTAAAATTCTTATCATGCATAAACTTGTTAGAACTATAAGAAATAACACCATAATATTTTACAAATGTCATGCTAATTGAAGAGTATCCATAATTGAGTGAAAGACAAAAAATATAATTGAAAATGTTGTAAGCAACCGAAGACTCTGCCTAGAACACTCGGAGTTATATTCTACTTTTTAATAACAAAGGCGACTAATAAAAATATTGTTCTTTGCCTTCAATACTTCCTTGTCCACCAATACTACAAACACGTCATAATCTGAATCAGCATTACAAAAACTAATTTCATTTACATGTAAGCAAGGCATATACATTTCTGGAACACACGTGTATCTCAAAATATCTTAAAATATAACTTGGGCAAAAAATTTTAGCATAGTCAAATAAAATCACATTCCAATTAAAATTTGTACCGACCAAAACATGCCTAAACAAGTAAATCATCTCTTTAATTAACAATGTAGAACTTAATTCTTATCGCTATTCCTGACCAGTATAGAAAATCGTATCATAAACACAACATGACAATAATTAAACAAGTTCGAATAATACAAAATAATCTAGCAACAAAAACATGTAAAATAATGCAATAAAAATTATAGATCTAACAAAGTAATAAATCTAGAATCGTATATAAAGGAAATCTATTACAACATTGTTGTCACGATGCTCCATTGCCAGAATCTGATTCACAGCAGTTTGATCCGTCGAAGGAGTCTACTTGGTTATTCGGATCGAGCAAAAGATCGAATTAACAATAAGATGTGATGAATTTGATGCGGTAGATTTAAAACCCTATAGTGTATTTAATTTGGGGTGTACGGCGAAAGAGAAACGACATGTTAACCATAGAAGAGTGATGCAGAATAGCACTAAAATAAACAAACCATGGCCGACTAAATGGTTTACAGTAGATGAGCAATGTAGGAACACAGTGTTTGTTAACATAGAGCGTAAGCACTAATATGTTCCGTAGAAATTAAATATTGAAACCTTAATGGGCCAATGAACTAAAGCCCAAAAGAGCCGGGCTAAAATAAAAAAAATCCAACAAACAAACCAATCTATAATAAAATAACAAGTCTATGTATTTATTATTTAGTATATATAGGGTCAAGTTCCACGTAGAACCGTCATTATTTTAGAACCTTAGAACCATATATAAATTATGTTGCAGAACATAATGCTTTTTTCTAATATTTTATTGAGTATTCAATAAAATTTTAACATAATTACTTTTATAAACATATTATAGAATGCAATATAAGTTATGTAATGTAAAAAATAATTTCCACCTTGAAAAAAAATTATAAGGCTTAGAAAAAAATTAATGTGTACTGCAAAAGTACGTCATATTTTTATAAAATATGGTGTGCTGCAACATAATCAAGTATATCATGTGCTGCAACAATGATTGATATGAGTCCTAGTTCTAACTTTAAAACTGGTTTTAATTTGAACCTAACCTTATACATACATACACACACAATTGTTCTACATATTTTTCACATTTTATTTATGTATAGTTCTGTTGCAGAACAATTATGTTCTCACCATTTTCATGCTAATATATGTTTTTGACAAAGCTTGACCCTATATAAATATATATATAAATAGAACAAAACTCAGCGGAGACCATGTTTTTTGTGGAGTCCTGGAGTTCACCTTTGTTCTGCAAACATTCATCCGTATTTAACAATATTTTACCAATGCAAAAATGTTTTTCTCCTGAACATGACCGTAAACTGCTCCGAAACACGCCTAAACATCTCTTGAATTAATTTTCATAATATTGTTCTTGAATACTTGGTTCTGCAAATTCAATATTTTGTTGTTGCGGGCAATATAATGTATATTTGTGATGGATTTCGACCATATTGTTGAAAAAACATAAATAATCTTGGTGATGAACGTAGAAAATTGTTAAATGCAATGTAAAATGCTGATTAATGTATACACAACAAAGGTGGACTCAAGGACTCCACAAAAAACATGGTCTCCACTTAACCGAACTATATATATATAGAGGTCATTGCTCCATAAAGAACACTCTTATATAAACAACAATAAAGAACACTATAAAATCATTTATTCCAATAGATCCAATGGCCCCGCCAGGGGTACTCAATCAAAAACTTCTTATTTTTTTACCCTCTATCCATCCAGTAAAAAAAACTGTTCATGATGACGCCACTGCTGACGTCATCATATCATCATGAACAGTTTTTTTTTGTGGATGGATAGAGGGTAAAAAAATAAGAACTTTTTGTATTGGGTGTCATGACTGAACTCTTAGATTAGATTAAATATGAGATGTTCTTTATTGTTCTTTATATAAGGTGTTCTTCATGGAGTGCAACTCTCTTTCTCTATATATATCAGTTCAACATTGTTGAACTGAACTTAGTGGGCCACTAAAAAAATCAAGAACGATCTGGAAAAACTCTAAAGCATAAATTCAAGCACACTTTTCCTCTAACCTACCCCGCAATGAACCAACCTACCCTACAATGAACTAGAGGCCATGTATGGCAAACCTCTCATCATAACATCAACACTCACATTCAAATGTGAATAAAAACAAGGGGTGCAAATGTACAAGTAGGGGGGCAGATAGGCTCTATTATAGCCAAAATTCATTTCGGGTATTTTTTAAGATGGATTCGGGTCAATAACGGATTCAATTTGGGGAATTCTAGGTTGAGTTAGGGCTCTGATGAAATTTAGAAGAATTAAGGCACGCCCTCTCCTTCCCTACAAGGAGGGCGCACCCTCAATGATAAAATCATGTTGAAGATTTCTACTAAAGCTGGTTTTCCAAGAATTGCTGAAGAATTTCCTCCTGGCATATCCTAGGAGGGGGATGTCCATCGTAGAAGGCCTCTAGGGGTTTGCCTGGATTTATGGACCTTTTCTTATACACATAAAACGCGCCCTAAGGTGGAAAGATGGGTACTTTTTGCTGTGTGCTTTGGAGCCTTGTTCCTGTTATCAATGGACACGCCCTCATTGGGGAACATCGGGGTAATCCTGCACTTTGCCCCCAAAAGCTCTGGATCACTTGTCCTGCTATCTGGTGGGTGCTTCTCATTCGGGGAACATGGATGCGTTCGGCAATTAGGGTAAACCACGGTTATACCTATGTTCATGAAATTAGGAAACAACTGGTAGTGGAAAGGACTAGTCCTTGACGGGGGAGTTTCCTTATCTGTGAAGTCCAAAGTTCATGGACCAGCCATGGGTCTTGGTGGTTAAGCCTCATAGTAGAACAATCCAGAAGCTGGACCGACAATCCAAGCCCATTTGGGTTTCTTGCTCTCCAAGAACTACGTATGGCTTGAGGGGTTGGAAGTTGAGAGCTCTGAAGCCGTGAAGCGGCCACCACTAACCCTATTCAATCTCAGCCATCAATTGCAAACAGCCATGACACACCACTGCTTTTTCCGGCAAATAACCACCGTTGTAGATCTTGTTTCCGGCGAAGTGCCTCAAAATTTGTTGTTCCCAAATTCCTCCATCAACCGGCTCAGTGGGGCTATCGCCTTTTTTATTTTGAATTGTCATCTTAATTGGCACTTTTTTCCGAGTACCATGAGGTAGGCGTCGCAACATTAACTAATTTCTCCATTATACCCCCAAAACCTATGATGAACTGACTTATGATTCTCAGATTTTTATATTAGTTCTCTAGTTGTATCTTGACATGTAATATAAATGTTATGTAGAAAAGACTCTACAAACTCACAAGACTTATATGCAAACATAGTTGTAGGTAAAACCCCTAGTCATATATTTTCCGACAAGACACCTAATTAAATCAATTAGACTACTATTGATGACCCCAGTCTATGCATCGATCTCAGGTTGCTAGATGGTACAGAACTTAAGAATCTCACGTGTGTTCGAGGGAGTCTTCCAAAAGTAGCTCATTAACTTGGCATTTTAATACTTGACAAATTTTATAGTGATGATTAATCAAATAAACACAATAATAAAGATAAGCTTGGCTGGATTACCTATAGAAAATACAATAACCCAAGGATTTCCCAATTGTGGAAGAGAGAAAAGTTATGGATCACATCTGAAGAACAAAGAGACTCAATTTAATTTTCAATTTCAGTTATCAATTCTTCGAAAATATGTATATAGAAAATAAATACCTTACTAATAATATTATCTCAATTACCAAAGTCTTCAAATGTTATGTATGCGTGCCATGATTGATATAGAGGATAGAAACCCTACTAATGGATTAAGGCCTAAAGCAAACGAGCTTATTTCAAATAACATGCATAATTGATGAACTTCTAACCTCACACACATAACAAGTAAATAAATACAATATTTATTTCTCACTTGATTTGTTTAAACTAATTAGTGACATGTATAATAAATCTAATTTATATTTACTTTCGTTCCTTGTTATTTTCTCCCCTTGTTGGTGAAAACTAGACCATGAGTTTAGTAGAAGGTAAGAATGATGTATGACGAAATCAGAATGTAGAAAAAACTATTGCAGTTCTCCATAAATGGATGAGATGCAAAGAACTCCGAAGATTGGACTAGAAAACAAAGGAGGTCCAACAAGTATTCTAGAATGATGAAGTCAACAACTCGATATGCTCAACCTCAACCTCAATAATATCAACCACCACTCGTTTTTCTTAAACAGATGTGCTTGTTTATGTTCCGTACCTGAAGGTTTTGGAGACTCGATATGATGGTTATAGACAGTATTTAGTGGCCTGGCAAGTTGAAGAATGAGCATACATGGATGATGCTACAGAGTTTAGATAGCCGGATTTTTTTTTTAGCCAAGGAGATCCCGCTACTTCATTATATATTTATATATGAATTGACCATATATGAATTGACTAGTTTGTTCTTTAAATGAAATTCATAATTAGACCTGTTTTGGGTTTTGATTTATTAGCTTATTAGGGTTAGGAATTCAGAAGACAATCCAATAATTTAATTAAGATTACAAAGAATTAAATACTTTGCATAAATTTAAAAGATTATTACGACTAAAATAGAGCATTACATGATAAATTCGTGGAGCATTTTCTTCATTGTCTACCTGAAAAAATTCCAAAAAAAAAGTGATATAAGAATTTGGCCAAAACATATTTAAAATAGGAGCTATCGAGTAGGTTTTAATAGTGTCTATTACGATTACTATTGATATATCAACTGAAATTTTGAATGGTTTTCATTCCAAACAAGCCAAAAAGCAAAAATTAATATGAATTATGATCATCATTTGGATTTTACGTAAATTAGACTAAAATCTAAAATATCTAAAGCTCCGCACAAATTTAAAATCTAAATATTTTTTTAGAATTAAGATAGTACTTATTTTTAGGATTGGAAAACAAAACAAGTAAGAATAGCTTATAAACCAAATTAAACATGTAAAAATAACACTTAATAACATCAATGAGCACAATCAAACATAAGGAATGGCAAAACAAAGAATAATACAAACACTCCGTTGTATAACCATACCTCGTTGTATATGATAGAGTAGTCCATCTGACTTTTCCAAACACTCCGTGATATGAACGATTCGCCTCTACAAACATTCAAATGATAAAAGATGAAGCGCTTTGTGTTGAGTAGGTTTGAGATATGAATTATGAGTTCTACTGCGGCTAGGGTTTAACTATGGTCTAGTAGAATGATATACATATATATAACCTAAAATATGGTATTGGGCCGCCTTCATAACTAGATTGGGCTAGTAGGTGGAGTAATTAGATAGTCATTTTGGGCTACTTTTATGAAGTGAAAAATAATCATATAGATATAAAATTTGAGGTGGCCATGGTGGAGAAGAATGACACACACGAAAAAAAAAACTCAAATTAGGTAAACATAGAAAAAATGTGATTGGAACTTCAAATTTTTGAGAATATTTTAAAAAAATTTGTTGAAATGTCTAAGCATTAAAAAATAATGAAATAGAAATAAAAAAAATTGTGTGTGAGGATTGAATTGGATATTATAAGATGTAAAAATTCATTTAAAAGTATAATATTGAGTTACTATAGTAAATTATTTTAATATTTTATCACGCTTAATAACATATTGAAATCTAATATTTTATGAATCCTTAATGTTTGATTTTCAAATTAAAATAACAACAAAATTTATTAACAGTATTTAGTGAAATGTTAAGATTTCAATATTTGACAAAATATATACACCTAAAGTAAAATCATATATAATTCTATGTAATAATATTCTATAAAAAAATTTAACTTGAACTCTACTCATTAATAAAATGTGTAATTCATGTAACATGAAATTCATATTGTATATAACAGAGTATACATTTATATGTATTTTGTATAATTTTATTATCATATTTGTTGTATTTTATAAATAATAAAAATTTAATTAATTAAAGATTAATGTTAATGACATGAATTAAAGGATCCTAAACTCCCAAGGAATTAAGATTATTTGAACATAAAAGAAATTTGAATTTATTGAGTTGCAGGTGGATATGGGACTTAAGAGTTTCAGATATGGGAATTATTGGCAATCATATAGGCCATGCAAAACTTACCAATTTATCAACAACTCACAAGTGGTCCAATATTAATATTCCAACTACATATTTAGATCACTGATCTAACATTGACAATGTAATTTGTTTCCATAAATTAGTTTTATTTTTGTGGAAAGTATTAAAACTCTTTACTATATTTTTGTGTAAAGAATAGTAGGGTAGCATTCATGGGTTATTAGGTTTGTTTGATTATATTGTCATTTATATTTATTTAATAATAATTTTTTCATTCATAAATTTAAACAATTAGAAGAGTGATAAAAGTTAGTCCTCCATGTTCCTCTAGAATTTTTGGTCAAATTACGAGATAGTGGGGGAAAATAGTAAACACCCCATACATTTAGAATTTTATATTTTGTGTTGTCACATGTCATAATTTTACAAATGGTTTTATAAATATAAAGTTCAAAACTAAAATTCATTTTATATTTTAAATTAATTTCATAATAAATATAGTTTTAAATAAATTTTCTGAAAATACATTTAATTTAGATGATTACAATTTTTTTTTGTTTTTAAATGAACACAAGTTAAAAAAAAATATAGTGACTCCACTATGATATTTACCCAGTCAAAAGTAATACAATGAACACATTATAATCTAAGGCTTTTTTGATAAATAAATAGGAAAAAGTAAATTTTTTACATTTATTTTTTTTAAGAATAGCTATTTACAATTTTACTAAACTAAGTTCTAAATTGCAAAAATACTATAAAATACAGCATCCTTCCCCTGCCAGCTTCGATTTTTTTTTAAGATGGAGAGATTTTGGTGGATTTGGGTTGCAAGGCCCCGAGGGACATATTCAACTGAATGCAACTTAATGCAACCACATCGGAATGCAACCACATGATTTTTTTAAGGTGGGGATAAATATATATATACTTCAAAAAAAAGAGGTCGGAAATGACAATTGAAAAATGGAACTTGAAATCAGCAACTGAATGCAACCACATGCAACTAAATTTGCAACTACATCCCAGTGAATGTAATTTTCGTTTTTCAGTTGCATTCAGTTGAATATGCCCGGCCTTGCAACCCAAATCCACCAAAATCACCCCACCATTTCTTTAAAAACAAATTGACTGTGGTTGCATTCAGTTGATATTGCCCCTGGCGGGTCTTGCAACTTAAATCCACCAAAATCACCCCACCATTTTTTTTAAAAAAAAAGGTTGAATGTGGTTGCATTCAGTTGAATATTGCCGTTGGCGGCGCCTTGCAACCCAAATCCACCAAAATCACCCCACCATTTTTTTTAAAAAAAACATTGAATGTGGTTGCATTCACTTGAATATTGCCCCTGAGGGGGCCTTGCAACCCAAATCCACCAAAATCACCGGGAAGGGTTGACCTAATTTGTAGTATTTTTTGCCATTTTGAAACTTAGTTTAGTAAAATTGCAATTAATTAAAGAAGATGGTATTTTTGCAAATAGAAACTTTAAACCTAGTATTTTTGGTAAATTCTCTATCATCTACTAAGACTTTCATTCTCATTTTATTTTTAATTTTTTAAGAATTCGAAACTAATTTTGGTGTTGGTAATGTTTTCAAAAAAATAAAATTATCTCAAAGTTTGTAACTTTGGAAATCAATGTACTCTTAACAACACATTGTTTTTATTAACAAGGAATACTATCGATCTTTTGAATTGGTCTAAATTAGAAATGGTCTGTTTACATTTAATAAATAAACTTGAGGTTTTTAGAATTTAGTAACCATGACCCAGATACTTCAACAATATATTGGTTGACTCGTCCATCACTTCTCCAACGATCTTCCTCACAACGCTTGACTCCTTCATCACTTCTCCAAGAACCCGTATATTGGTTGCTATCCCGCTCTACTTCATACAAAAATCATCGATTTAATGGCTTCCCAAGCTTCCTTTGCGATTTCTTTCTCAGCAAGATAAGCAATACATCTTCTTGCACGCCTTGATATATTGCTGCAAGGGCTATCTTTACTATCCTCTCATCAACGATAGTCTTCGCACCCCACAGAGCCAAAGAGCCTTCTTTTATCTTGGTTATCTCCATAGTTTTGTTTATGTGTTTGGGTTGATATTTAGGCATACAACACCTCGATGCTTTTGTTATAACGGAAGCCAGAAAGAGCTAAAAATATTATGATATACGTAAAGGAAAAAGCAGAAGAGAAAACTTTATTGATCTTGAGGCTAACACAGATTACAGAGTATTCAGATTACAGATGTACCGACTCAGATCTAGATCTCAGATCTAGACTACCAATTCAGATTACAGACGTCCTTTTGACCAGACTCCGATTATCAGATGTCTTTCAACTATAGATGTTCTTGATAGACTCAGCAGATCTATATTACAGACTCAGATCTAGATTACAGACTCTATCAATTTATGATAGACTGATTATAGACATAACAGATTATATCAAATTGATGTTGCTAGGATATGCCCCTAGAGAGTTTATATAATACTCTCTAGGCGGTTACAGAAGGATCTAGAAGACTAGGCCCAAAACAAAATAGAAACAGAATAGAATTCCAATAAACAAAACAGAAATAGAATAAAATTCCAATTCTGACTAGTTTACCAAAACAGAATAGAATTCCAATTCTGAACAGAAAACAGAAAATCTCTAGCACAGATTATTCAAGGCATATTTCAACAAATCTCCACCTTGACTTGAATCCTCTCACAAAATAACAGATGTACCAGACGAATCATAATAATTTCAGATGTACCAGATGCACCATAATAATGCCAGATGTACCCGAAAAACAGATGTATCAAATAAAACTTTTCTCTTATACCAATCTGTGTTCTTCCTTTACGTATATCATAATATTTTTAGCTCTTTCTGGCTTCCATTATAACAGCTTTGATACCAAATGTAGAACAAAAACAATATGTCTGTATATATATATATATATATTAGGCGTAATCGTTTGTATGAAACGGGAAAAACAACAACATTGCTTTTTTTTTTTTTTTGCTAAAAGCATATATATATTAAAAAGAAAGAATACAGGGAATTACCCTAGCTCTAAAGCCTTGGCCAAGAGAGAGACAACTACAAAAAATCTAGACCCATCACTAGATTTTACATAGAGAGTGCAAAATAAAAGACCTCATGCAGATTAAATAAAAATCCATCTATACATATCTAGATTTGCGCGTTTTAAGAACCATTCTGAGCTTCGAAGTTTGGTCTTTAAGTCCACCATAATGCCAGAGATGAGCTTATTGGGTCCGAAAATACCTCTATTGTGAAGCCGTGCATTTCGTTCTCTCCACAAGTGATATGAGAAAATTTGCGCCATGAGCAAGGCCATATTTCTGTGGATATTGTCAGGATGAGATCCCCGATCTGTAATTAGTTCGATCCAAGAAGATGCAACAAGAGACATTTGCAAAACCCCGGCTAGTTTAGTTAAAATAAATTTACTATACGAGCAGGTGACAAATAAGTAAGAGTCTGTTTCGAAGTCGCCCACACAGAAATGGCAAAAAGGAGTGACGTCCAAACCGAAGGAGAGGAGTCTGTGGGCAGTGGGGAGGCGACCCAGGCATAACAACCATTCAAGGTGAGCATATCTGAGAATTTTAATACGATGCCAAACAAATGTAAACCACGAAACCTGTGAAGTTTGTTGCCGAATAGAGTTCCAAATGTCCCAAGTTTTTACCTTCTTAATAGAAATATCAGCCCAGTAGACAACATCATTATTGTTGAGATTGAAGGCTGGGTAGTCAAACTGTTGAAGCCAAGTATGCAGTCCCGGATCGAGATGATGTAGTGTTGGAGAAGGAATAGGCATAACCCACTGTCATGTGTTGATCAGAGAGTGAACATTAGCATTGTGGTTAAGACCCGATTGAGCTATAATAGCGTCCGTCCTTGTGGAGGCCAGACAAGTGGAGTGCCACCAGGGGTCAAACCATAAAGACGTATCGCAGCCATTCCCAATTTTGAACGTGAGCCATTGTCGAGCCATAGACCGAAGTTTGAGGATATTCCTCATAATCCATGAGGAGTCAGACGGCATTTGCATTGTCCAGAACTGATTCCTCTTCAAAGCCGTGTTATTCACCCAAGAAGGCCACAAAGAAGGTTTCTTGGTTACAATTTTGCATAAGTGGGATAACATTTGAGCTTGATTCCAAACCTCAGTGTTCTTAAAACCCAAGCCACCCTCTTCAGTTGGAGAACAAAGTTTTTCCCAACTAACTATCGCCCCACCCTTTAAGTTGACATCTCCTTTCCACAAGAAACGAGTGAACAACGTTTGAAGTTTTTTGTGAATAGATACCGGTAATATGAAATGATTCATCCAGAAATCTTGGATAGCAAACAACACTGAACGAATTAACTGAGCATGCCCCGCCAGCGATAGAAGTAATGAGGTCCAACAAGAGACCCTGGCAGTGATCTTGTCAATTAGGGGAACACAATCATTGTGACTCAGCTTTGAAGATATTAGAGGCACACCTAGAAACTTCACCGGGAGGGCACCGTGCGTAATGCCATACAAATTGTCAAACCAACTTACAAAATGTGCCTCACAGTTGCTAAAGAAGACCGAGCTTTTAGCAATACTTGGGTAAAGGCCACTAGCAATAGAAAACTTCGATACACAATGCATCAGGTGAGTGAAAGAAACTTGATCAGCTCTTGAGAATAGGAGGACATCATCCGCATATAGTAAATGAGTGAGCTTTATGTCTTTGCATTTCCAATGGTACTTGAAATTCAGAGGGCTATTTGCAAGCATGGAGGAAAGCATATTCATTGCAATAGAAAACAAGTAAGGGGATATCGGATCCCCTTGTCGAAGGCCTCTTTTTCCAGAAAAATAATCACACAACGAACCATTGACTTTAACTGAGAAGGTTGGTGTTGAGATACACATATAAATCCATTTCATAAAAGTTCTTGGGAGCACCCATAACAAAATTCCAATTTAAGGAGTCGAAAGCTTTATGAAGATCCAACTTTAAAGCGCATTTGGGTGGGCCAGAGTCACGATGGTACCCACAAAAAAGTTCTTGGGCCATCAAAATGTTATCAGAAATTGTTCGTCCCGGGATAAAAGCTGACTGTGAAATGTCAATGATGCTATGCATGACACTTTTAAATCGAGAGGCCAGAATCTTGGTTATACATTTGTACGGAATAGAGCACAAAGATATAGGACGAAACTCTTGCATAGTTGTTGGAGTCGGTACCTTAGGTATTAGAGCAATGCATGTTTCATTAACCGACTTGTGCATCAGACCTGTAGAGAAAAAACTTTTGACAGCCTCACAGAAAGTTGTCCCAACAATGTCCCATGCAGCAAGAAAAAACTCCGCAGTGAATCCGTCCGGGCTTGGGGATTTGTTCTATTTCATAGCTTTTAACGTAGCAAAAATGAGCTCATCTGAGACCGGAGCTTCCAGCAATCTGGCTTGGGCAGTAGTAATAGAAGTGCAGTCCAGAGCGTCGAAATCACAGGTCTCTAGGTCACTAGAGGACCCAAGAGTACTAGCAAAGAAATCCACAGCAACGTTGGAGACATTTTTGTGACCTGTAACCAAGACTCCATCTTTATTTTCAATAGCTAGGACTTTGTTCACATTCCAATTCATCTTCGTTTTATTGAAGAAATATCTAGTATTTCCATCTCCAAAATTTAGCCATTTGACCCTGGACTTTTGAAGAAGGAATTTTTCCTCCTCAAGCAACGCAGTCTCAAGGTTACGAGATGCCTGTGACTCTAGAATCACTAGTACAAAAACTGCTTTACGCGTCTGTCAAAAAGGGTGATATGCAGCTGTTCACAACAGATGCATATGGAGGAGTAGTATCAGCTAAAAGTATATGCATCTGTTAAGAAACAGACGCATATAGTCTATTACGTCTGTTATTAACTGACGCATAAAACAGGGAACTGACGCAAATATTTTATCTTTTGCGTCTACTTCTTGTTAATCGACGCATAAAATTTTTTGCATCTATCAACAACTGACGCATAAAGTCCTTGAACAGACGCAAAAAAGTTTTTTTTATGTCTGTTATACTAGAACAGACGCAAAAGACTCTTTTTTTTTGCATCTGTTATACTAGAACAGATGCAAAATGTCTTTTTTTTAATATTTATTTTGTATTTCTAGCTATACATGTCCATATCGATTACCCTATATTTTCACTAAGCACCTGTCCATGCCAATAATTTGCATGCATACATATTTCTGCTCGACTACAAAATATCATATTCAAGAAAAAAAATACTAAAATTACTAATTTGACAGAATGGAACAGTACTCGATTAAAAAAACCAACAATAATCATAAATTTCAACGTGTTCCACCAAAGTACAATGTTTCGGGACAATTAAAAAACCTTAACTTCAAATATTTTCACAAATTAAATTAACTCCACCATACCTACCAATCCTATACATATTCATTCGTAAAATAATCGGCCAAATATCTCGAATTTCATCAATTTGTTGTCGAGTATAGGATGCCAACCTTCCAATACCCTACAATAATATTTACATGCCGAGATTAATTCGTAGTCTACATATTTCCTATCATATAATTAAAAAAAGACATTTGATATGGTTTTTCATATACCTTAGTCCAATTAGCCTCACCATTCTTACTACGCTGTGCAACTTGTTTACCACTACTCTACGCACGCAACTTTTGTACCTTCCATTTGATAGAGCCTGCAAAAAATTTTGTTTGATCAGTTATAAATTCAAGAACTTTTATAAACTGATGGGGAAGGATTACTTGTTGACTGGTCAAAGAATATATTTAGACTAAAACAACATTTAAAAAATTAAGACCGTGTCTTTTCTTGAGACTCCAGAAAATTTGATCTTTTCACAATTTTGGGATTTGTAGCAGAAATAGCCACCATTTTCCAGGTCAATCTTATCATAAACAAAGATGATCCCTCTATAAATGTATTTAACAATCCTTACCCCTACCCTGTAGAGTGTAAATTGTAGTTTAGCCTTATATAGCTATATTATAATTCACACCATGACCAAATTAGGTGTACACTTCAATAAAAATACTATTATACCTGTAATGGACCTTCAACAACATTTACCCTGCTATTTGTGGATATGATATTATGCTGGTGATCCAAGGAATTAAACTTTTTTTCACGAATGACTTTTTAGCTTCACACAGCTTAAGATCAACCACTAGTTGTCTGGCTGAACTCTCAGTCAGTACCTAAAGATAAACGTTACGAATGAGTTGTCATATAAAAGCAGTAAAAATTCTGAGATTTGTAATGTATATATACCTTACAACTGTCATCATTTTCTATGCTGATTATACAACCAAACTCTTTCTCTCTGCAATTTAAGAACAAAAAATCATATAATATTGAATAAAGATTTTCAATAAATGTCACACACGTAGAGAATGCAATAAAGGTATAATTCTTATGTCATGAGAACTGAAAAATAATGCATCAAAGCGGTAGTTTAGAAGGACAAGAACATCATGTATAATGATGTCTTAGCTACCTGAAAAGTATTATATCATGAACTTTAGAAACATCTTCCATACTAATATTTGATGAATCCTCCTTAAGGTAACTAATAAACCCGGCAAAAGAAATTGACAAGGAAAAAACTGGAAGTAACAGATAAACCAGGCTGTCAGTTGGAATTCTAATGAGTGTGTGTGCCTGGCAGTGTGTAGCTATGAAGTTAAGGAATTTATAAGAGATTACCCGTACGGTCTGTATTGATCATTATATTAATAATCTCATCATAAGAATAACACCCACCCTGATGCAAGAAGTGGACCTGATGGACTCCAAGCACATGCATTTACCTGCCAATATTAGAGCACAAATTCAACAGCCTTTTTAGTGGATTTTTATATTTTTTTTACTTATAATAACTCTGAGGACAAACATCAAAGATATATATATATCAGACTCGCTATCCTTTTTCTCCTGTGAAAATATCTATCCAAGTATTTAGATCCGTTTGCACCTTTTCATTAATTTCGTAAGCACAAAATTAAAATGATGTCATGGTGTATACTACCAATGAATGAAGTAAAATAACTGCCCTCCTCTACATATAGACAGACAGGTGATGGACGTAATCCCTAACTACAATCGGCTATTGGTAATGTAATGCAGAAAAATGTATGAGTAATGTAATTCAAAGTCAAAACAGAGTCAATTTGAAACACATAGCTGCTCAACTACAAGAACATCAACATACAAATACACATACATACATACATAAACAAGTAATTAAAGAAGATCTGATGCATAAACATAAGGCAGAGTTAAATTAATACCATCAAGAACAAGAACATACATAGAGAGAGAGAGAGACAGAGAAAATTCTATGTCTTAAGGAAATTCTGCTGTAAAAATATACAGCCAAAGCCAACTGGCCAACAAAAATAAAGTTATACTTGATATCGAAAATTAAGCTATCTAGCCTTGTCTTGTAAACTTTAAGTTATAAATCTCATTAGTGCACATGTACATAGAGTCAAGGGGATTTGTTTACAACTTACAATTCAGAATTGGCCTGTTAACTCAATTGTTTAGATATTAAGCTTTTTTGGATATCTATACTTTTGGGCTGAATAAAACTAAGGTTTGCTAATTAATATAACTCACAAATTCTACAATATTGTCATCCTTTCAAGCTGGAAATTCCGATTCTCCTCCATTCAAACTGCTAATTAATCTACAAAGAAGAAAAATTTTGCATCATGATTTATCTAAAAGTCAATCAACCTATGATACTAGAAAAAAATATGAAATTCATTTTTACTTTGTTTGAATGTTGGTGTGATATTAGATTGAACGAACTTGGACTTGTATGTGAGTGTGGTAATTTTTACTACTTGTTTCATGCTCTGCATGTGGTTGAAATTTTTTTGTGTTTGGATTTATATAAATTTTGGAAAAATGCATCAACTTTAACCAATGTAATGTCTATACAAAACATTTTACCCCAGAAAGACATTTAAACAAACTAGACACCAGTTATTTTACTAAAGAAATAGAGTTGAGTTTATTTTACTTCACAGGTTTGCAAAACTAGGTCAGAAATCCAGAGGTCAGAAAATACAGGTTGTGACTCTGGGACTTAACTGTAAACAGCAGACCGAATAAAAGAACAAATATGAAATAGTAGCAACACCAAAGGCCAGAAGATGTCAATTAAAAACAAATCAACAAAGATGAAAAAACAAGTTAATACGATTATCATTTAATATATATTTGTCACAGAGGAAGAAAGTCAAAACAAGACAAGAACAGACATGTATAGTAAATGCTTCAGCATACATGGAATTTGACGTCCCCAGAGAGGAACCAGGCCCTTTTACAAACTGCACATATTAAACAAAGCTTAGTAACCAGATCAACCCAAAAAAAAGGTAAAAAGACATACTAGCTTAGATCAATTTGAAGAAAACATAATTATAAATGAGATCTTTACCCTAGAGCGCCTTCAGACTTGACAAACATGGGAAGCCCATCACCCAAACCTCTAGTAAAACATGGTTGTGTCTAAACACGGACCTTCACTGCCTCAAAGGGGCATAGAGCAATATCAGCAATGACTTTAGCAGAAGCAGAACCAGCAAGGTAGATAAGAGTTTTGTTTTTGGCTGCATACTCGGGCCCTGCATTAAGAATTCATAGAAACCAAATTTGCAGGCACCTGAGCACTGTATCCAAGAAGTGTTGAAGAAATCCCAAACAAAAGGGTCGGAACTTGCTGACTATTATCTAAAAATAATCAAGGAACTCCCTGTTCCTCTAATAGCACTTTGCAGGGTCAATCTAAACAGAACAATAGCAATAGAAAAAAATCTGTCATCACAAGGAAAAATGTTGGCAACACCTTGAGTAAATACAAAACCGCAAAATATAAGCCCCCTGCATAATTCAAAAAAAGATAAATATTCTACTAATAGTACTTGTCACTTCAAACAAATTAATAAGAACAAAATCTAAGCAATGTACATAAATTTCAACCAGCATCAATTATCAAAACACGTTACATCAGATGTTTCAAATCGAAACACATTTTAGCCACATAGTAAGGACAAAAGCAGGCTCCTCGGCTTCCAAGCGATGAAGTTTCTAAAGCGTCACAGTGTTACCGCTTGGTAACCTGGCTTCATACACACTACCATAGCCGCCGATGCTAATGCAGTATTTGATGTCAAACTTGTTTGGATGTATTTGATTGTTGTAAACCACGATGATAAATTAATACTTGAGATTGAATTGCTGGTGGCTACTTGAATTAGGGTTGGGAGATTAAATGCTTCAATTAGGGCTTGGAGACTGAAGATGCAATTAGGATTGAATCACCCCAACTTTGGAGAAGAGAATCGCCTGTTTGTAATTGAAGAGGTCTGTACTTTGTAATTAGGTCGATATAAGGATATACACATACCGTAATTGTAAGGAGATATATACATACCTTAAGTGGTCCACTCATATTTTATTATATTTGTTTTATAATTTTTTTATTTATACATCTTTATACGTCTGTTGTAAAATAACAGACGCAATTGATTTTCCAACAGACGTATAAAACTACTTTATACGTCTGTTTAAATACAACAGACGTATAAACGTGTCTCTTTCTGATATATACGTCTATGTAGTGCTGAACAGACGCATAAAACTACTTTATGCGTCTGTTTCTTCTATAACAGACGCAAATGGGGAGACGCATATGGTAGTTTTTGTACTAGTGAATAGTCAGATCGTGATTTGTACAATCGACACTTAACTTATCCTGCACTTTAGAGAGAGCAGCACGTGCCACAAGGACATTACTATGAACATTTCCGTGGTTTTTGTTAAGAACAATTAGAGCACGCCTCACCTCACTGAATTTATGAGTTAAGATTGCCATAGGATCGCCATACCAACAGCTTCCCCAAACTCTAGACACAGTAGGTAGAAAACCATCAATCTCAGTCATATAATTATGAAATTGAAACGATTTTGAAATCCTCTCTAGTTGCGAAGAGACAGAGCATAGTAAAGGGGAGTGATCCATGAGCCCTCTATTTTTAACCGTGACTAGAGCTTCAGTGAACATGTTATACCAATCTCTATTTCCCAACATACGATCAAGACGCTTCAAAATAGGAGTTGAAATTCTTTTATTCGTCCAGGTGAATAAAGAACCAACTGTTTTGATGTGCCCCAATGCAGAGTTAGAGATGCAGTCATGAAAGGCTTGCATACCAGGATTCCTGTGTTCACGCCCCCCCTTTACTTCATTTAAAGATAAGATGCAGTTGAAATCCCCATTTACACACCAAGGTATGGTAATGAATCGACTAAGGCTCTCCAATTCCCTCAATAAAGTTTCTCTTTGATGAGGCTTGTTATAAGCATACACAAAAGTAACATAGAAAGAAATATTATTTTCTAAAAAAGTCACCAAGCATGTTATCTGTTGAGGTGATTTAGCATGCGGATGAACTGACTACACGGAGGGATCCCACCCAACCCAGACTCGGCCATAATCGTGCTCTTCATAATTAAAAACCCACTTCCAGTTTTTATTAATATTCTTTGAAATAGCTAAAGAATTTTGAACTCGAACTTTAGTTTCAACCAAACCCATAAGAGAGATTTTATTAACAGTGATAAAATTGATAACTTCTTCCTGATGGGGGCTTTTGTTAAGACCCCTAACATTCCATATTGAGAAATTCATTACAAACTTACTTGCGAGGCTGCCAACCTGGGGCTTTTCCTATTTGAGATTTGGGTGAACCCATCTGTATCCTTTGTTGGTTTATTACTATGTTTTGGTGGTTTAGGAATACCCGGTCCATTCAAAACCACCGAAAGAGAAACCATGGAAGTATCTTGTTGATTTTTAACCGGTGATTTGATTGGTGATTTCCCTTTCTTACATTTTTTCCCTGGAGATAAAGACAAAGGGACCAAGATCTGATCCTCAGTAAGCTCAGATAAAGCCGCGAAACTATTTCCTGTAGTGATTGGTTCATGTTGTATTTCCCGACCATCAGTTATTTGCAAAGGGACTCTATCAGATTCCTCCAAATTTTCAACCAGGACCGTGTCTGATATGTAGTCAAATTCATCCCAATTTACCTTTTTTCCTAAGTTATCTATATTATCATCATTTGCTTCTTGGGCCTGGGCTAAAATGATGTCCTCATCGAGAACAACAGGGCAGCCAGCAAACCTGCCCACAATGTAGGGTACCATATCCATGTTACCAACATAATTTTCCTTAGGGCTAGTTGGTGGATGTTCCTGAGTATGCTCATTTGACTGTCGTGGGGTATTATGACCACTTTGATTTTTTGATGCCCTATTAGGAGGAGCCCTATTTGGGGGTTTCACGGCATCTGGATTATCTTTGCTTCTTGATAGAGAGTGGCCAAATGCCCTGCATAAGCTACACGAGTATTGGATTTCTACCTTTTCTCTTTTCCGGATTACAGTTGATGTAACTGTGTCTACCCAAACAAAAGGGGGGCGCGACCCCTCATAGGAGATCTCCACTTGCACAGCAACATACTTGATAGGCTCAAATTTAGATGTGGCCTCATCAAACTTTAGAGGTCTTCCAACAGTTTTTGCAAGTGTGGTTATTCCATCATTTGACCAGTACGAAACAGGGATATCCACGAATCTTATCCAACATGGGAATTTTTGGATAGCATTCTTCTTGAAAATCAGAACCATCCGTCCAAGGGGCTAAATACAGAGTTTTTCCACCTAAAACTACAGTATTGAGTTTAAGAATTTCATTTTTTTCAGCCTCTGTTGCAAAATGAAAGGTGTAGAATCCCTTAGAGTTGTAAAAAACTCGAGTAAGGCCCTTGTTTTGCCATAGCTTAAGAGCTTGCTCTCGAACGTATTTGAAAGCAAAACCTCCACCCATGAAATGCCCTATAATGCTAGTTTCCCATTTTTTGTGGGCAATCACAAAAAACTGTTGTGGTGGCTTGATATTTGTAGAGCCATCTTCATTATAAGTGATGTAATTCCCATATTGAGAATCGGTAGAAGGTTTGGCATCCGGGATGTTTTTCTGTGCTAAAGCACTCCAAGATGCACTAGGAGAGGCCTTATTATTACCGTTGCAACCATCGTTCTGTTTTAGATTCGATGATCTCATTTCGTCATTTCGGCATTTTCACAAACATTTGGTGTGGTTTGTCCAACCATAGTGTTTTTCTGTGAAGAAGACAAGGTAGCAATTGGGAATTCAGTAAAAGTAGAAGTATTAGCAATATTACCCACATTAGTTGCTTGAAATGGAGCTGGTATTTCAAGAACAGGAGAATTGTGGATGGAAATAGCTTTATTTGGCGAGTCACTGTTCTGCGAACTAGCATTTCTAGAAAGAACTGTTTGAATATCAGCTTCCAACTGATCGATGAGGAATGCCACGGATCCTCTCTCTAGCTGGAAGAGCATAGTGATGTCCAATGAACTCAGAAAACTCTTCCGAATTCATCGAGCCAGAGTGTTCAGAATTTTGTGAACCCATGAACGGAGGTGAGAACTAGAAAAGGGAGGAACAACATTGCTTGTTAATCTTAAATGAATGAATATAGGGACTTATATAAGCCCGAAGACTACAACGTGATAGCATAAAAATAGAAACAATCCAACTGAATCCTAGCATAACTCCACTACGTTTATTATTCCTAAAAACTCTCTAACACAACTACGACTAAGTCTAGCAGCTCCATAACAGCTACTTAACATAACATCTACTTCTAATTTATTAAAATAAATCTAATTAAACAAATCTATATATTCTTAAAGTGTAATGAGGAATTTACCAAATGGGTAAAAAAAATTACCCATGACCCAGTTTTTGTACTAAAATCAACCTATTTTGGTAACTATCCACGGATAATCCATTTACCCACCCAATACTTTACCCATTTTATTATATCTATCCATAATCTATTTTAATTTCAAAAAAATCAGTTACGGAGATTATATATCAATCAAAATTTCCATAATTATTAATATAATTAGTCTTTAGTTAATTATTATTGTTTCCTTAATTTAAGCATATTTTGAATTTCAATTCTACCATTCTTGCTGAGGATAATGCTCATCAAAATATGTTTCAAATCTTTCCTTAATTAAAGTGGGTAATCTTCTCATTTTCAAATTTTTTAACGTGTATCTATATATTTACACATCAATACCTATCTACCATAAAATTAGGATCAATTAACAAATAATATCTATATTATAAGCAAATATCCGATTCAATTCTTAATTGTTGTTAACTATTTTCAAAATTCAAATTCTTAATTGGTTATTGATTATGTATCTAATCTTTGATTCTATCATATTAAATCAGTTTCTCTTAATTATCGTTTCTCTCATCTTTTTTTTTTCATCTAGGTCTTTCATCTTTCTCTAATTCTCCTCAATTTTTTGTCATCTTTCTCAGCTTTTTGTCATTTGTATTGATTTCGGTTTATATAATATGTATGTATGCATGTTTATGTAATATTTATATTTTGTTTATTGATTGTTAACTAATTTATATATGTATTATGATTCCAACAGGTCATTATCCAGTCATGAAGATATCACATCAGATTCTCCCATTTTAAAATTTTACAAAGGTATTGTTGATTAAACAAACCAATTAAACAAACCCATTGATTAGAACCCTAAAATTGAGAACCAATTAAACAAACCCAGTGATTAGAACAAACCAAAACCCAAATCAAAATTGCAAACCCAGTGTTTAGAGGGAGAAATAAACAAACCGATTAAATCCAAATCGAAACCCTATAATCACTATTGCAAATCGTAGAGAAGATTAAACCGATTAAATAAGTTGTAAATACCAATTGAACGGCGATTGATTGAAGATGAAGATGATAAGTTGAAGTGGCCGCCACTGGGAGTGATTGAACTTAGGTTTTTTACTAATTGATATATACGTATATAGTTAACCGTGTTACAATAATTAATTAACAAATGCTAAAAATATGTTGTTAACTTGACGAACCATTCTCAAAACGTTATAGTAGAGCTTAATAACGAATAAAAAATAAATAAAAAGTACTTGAAAAATGGTAGCTTCAATAGTGCTTGTAGAAACGCTTGTTAATCCCAGGTTTTTAGGATGATATTTTTGAATAGTCTTCGAATTAAATCATGGAGATTTGATTCTGAGTTTCTATATATGATTGCCATATCTATTGCAGGACATATATCGTATTTATTGCATGTCATATATTTTGGGATATCTCTCAAGGATATCATGCGATTTGATTGTTATTCAAATCCTAAAAGGAGCCGTTGTTAATGATCACTAATTGATTGATTATCTAATCACTAATTTGTGCTTGATTGATTCTTATTCCAACAGCTATAATCTCAAGGATTCATCTCTAACGGCTACATATTCTTGTGCTATATAAAGACGATATTTTGGCAAGAAGAATAACAACTCAACACATCTGCAATACAACTTCTTACAAAGACTATCAAGCTCATACACTGCGTATAGAAGTTCAGTTCATAGAGTTGTAATCTTATATTCATTTTATACATACTTGTGACGGGTTGTGGCATTTAGATAGGATTGTAAGTTATAAGCCAAGATAGCCAGTGGGCTAGGTAACAGGTTTGCTAGGTGACAGTTGTGTCAAGGGAAGGGTTCTTCCAAGAGGCTTTAAACTTTTAATCGGGAAAGACTGTAAGATTTATATTATTGTTATAATAATATAATCTCTGTGCTATTTGGCATATGGACTTGGATGTAGGCCATAGAATGGGTAGGGGCCGAACCAAGTGAAAATTCCTGGTGTTCTTGCTTTATTTTCTGTCATTTACTTACGGTTGTTTATTTAGTCTGTTAGTTAATTGGGACAATCTCACACACAAAAGAGATAGTCTCATTATCATTTGAGACGATCTCATTTACTTGGCAGGTAAATATATTGTGCTACTCGATTTACATTTGGTATCAGAGTGGGTGCATTTAACCTTTGCTTAAGTGTTTATTTTGCAAGATCCATGGCACAATCAGGTTGGCAAGAACGTCGTTCATTCAATGTTCCTCCACTCTTGCTTGGAACCGAAAACTATCATGACTGGAAGTTTCTAATGAAAATATTTTTCCAGAAGGATACATACGATTGGGAAGCTGTTGAAAACGGTATCACTATTCCCATGAAAGATGACAAACCCAAACCAGTAAAGGATCTCACTGTTGATGAAGTAAATTCTCTGAATTATAATGCTCGAGCTATGAATTCTTTACTCAATGGACTATGTGCTACTGAACTTTGAAAAGTGTCAGCATGCACCTCGGCTAAACAAGTTTGGGATACTATTGTGGTGAGTCATGAAGGCACCTCAAAGGTTCGTGAGGTCAAGCTTGATCTTCTTCTAAGTGACTATGAAAGCTTCAGATTGGAAAAGGATGAAAGCAGAAAAGAAGCTCAGGGATGATTTCTTACACTAATGAATTTTATCGCTCTTCTGGAAATGCACATTCCTCAGGCATAAATTAACAGAAAAATTCTTCGATCACTGCCCAAAAAGTTTGCTCCTAAAGTAACAACTCTGCAGGATTCTTCCTTGATCTCAAAAATGGATACACTCACTCTTTTCAGTGAATTAGAAGAGTTTGAGAACCAATTAAGAAGATATGATGAGGAAGAAGAAGTACCAAGGAAAAAGACTTTAGCTCTTAAAACTATTGCAGACTCTAGTGATGATTCAGATGAGGAGATTGCTCTTTTAACAAAGAAGTTTCAAATGTTCTTATCCAAGAAGAAAGCAGCTAGTCGACCTATTCAAAAATCTTATGGAGTCGGAAAGGAATTCAGAAACAAAGTAACGATGAAGTATCACTACACCATAGATGGCTTTATACAACACTTAGGGGGGGTGTTACCTTCTCGGGTGTTACCATAGTTATGAAATTTTGGACCTACCACAACACTCTAATTTTGGTGTTACCATAGCCTTAAAGGTATGTTACCATAGCTGTGGAAGGTGTTAAACTTAGTAACACGAAGGGCTGTGTTACCTTAGAGTATACACTACAAGGAAAACTGAAATATACAATGGTTATTGCCCGTTGTCTGATGCCCTAGAATAGCATTGTCTATCGAGCAGGTGTCTCTTACCAACATCACACAATGGTACACAAATCGTTGTCTGATATCCAGAACAACAACATACCAGGCTCCAAAAGCGTTGTAGCACACCCAGAAACCACAATGGTTATGGTACAAAGCATTGTAGAAAAGGTGATATTACAACATTTTTGTTTATTATGAATGTTGTTAGATTTTAATGTGCATAACTGTTTTGGTGAATTAGAGGCACGCAAAGCCAACATTTACACAACATTCACATGTGATAGAATTCGTTGTCTTCATATTTTTTGTACAATGTTTTGTAGCTTCAAAAGTGTTGTTAGATTCTAATGTGCACAACTGTTTTTAGCCCACCCATATTTTGTTGTATTGTGTGTTAAGAATTTAGACAATGGTCCTTCATATTTAGACCGTTGTCTTTCTTCTTCTTTCACGATAGTTCATTTTTACACACAACACTTTTATAAAGATTGATGTTGTAAGATATGATTTATAACATGTTTTCTTATAAATGCTCTCATTGGCTAAACATAAACTAGACAATGCACCAATAAAATTCTACCATTATGACAAATATTCGCTATTACAACGAACTAAAATCTACCATAACAACCAAAATTCATCATCAACCAACTAAAATTCAACCACCTAATGCTATTAATTTCTAAACAAAAAACAATTACATAACCTAAAAATAAACTCCAAGAACTGGAAATACCCTAAGTGTTATATACAAGGCTGCAACCCATGGTTTCCTACGCTCCAATATATCCAAAGCCCAGTGACAAGCCGTGCTTATTAGTTCAGCAGGTGAGGGGCATCTACAGAAGTTCTTGCTGTTGGTATGACTGCAGATGTTCCTCCCCCAGAGACTACAGAATGGACAACAACAAATACAATTAAACAGGGCCCAAGTGAGATATATGAAATTCCAATCATGACATTCAAATTTAAATTTAACATGTCTTACAAGCGATATCAGCAAGTCCTGCTAGGTCCTAATATACCATTGCTGCTGTGCAAATAGATGTACTAGTTTAAGTACAGGAAAAATTTAAGTATCAGAAGTAAAACTTACTCATCCAAACCCTTCTTTGTCCTGGAGCGAAGCACCTATTAAGCTTTCACCAAAATTAGCAATCTGGGTAGCTAGTACGCATATGACAGCTTCAAGTGTGCTAATCTGCTTTCTCAATTTATGAGAGATTAAAAAAAATTGGAGTTAGAACTTGGAGCAATCGAGGAAACCTTTCCTTGGGGGAAAAAATATTAGGAGCAGGAAAGCAGGGACCAATTTATTATAATTATTTTTAAAAAAATAATGTAATATGCTGGGGTTTTGCTCACATATAATAAAAGTGTTTAAATCGTGTACAAACCAGCAGGTGGGTGATACTTACACAATTGTTTATACTACCATGTACTATGGCTTTTCCAAAAAAACTGTGTGGAGGAGAAGCGCGCACACAAGTACCAATCAAAATTTTTGAATTCTTGAATCCAATCGCGTAGCCGCAGAAGATTTCAATGTACAACCATGCTAATCATTTCCACCTCTATTTGAAACTGCACAGCCATGCCATTGTCCTGATAACCGATTGTTTGATAAATCCCTGATAACAATATAAACAAAATAAACAAAATCAATCTGACATCCAGTTGACTAAACTAAAGTCTGGCTAGCACGTGCTATGCTGATCTTCTATTGCACTGGTCTATGTGAAAGGTTTAATTTTTTCACATAATTTGTATTGTAGAATTTTGATCTAGTTAGTTGTGCATGGTGAGGTGAATGGGTGTGATACTATATGCGACCCACCAGTTTCTAAAGTACCATTGTGTATTTAGGTACTGATGAATATCATAACTGAAACTTAAATTCTCCCACCAAATTCTACATCCAGTTGACACAAACAACTTTGACTACTTCAAAGTAACTTAATTAATATATCTGCTTCTGTGCACCATAAAACTAGTGGAAATTGATATATCACATTAGATTTTAATATCAACTCAAATTAATAATAAAAATAATAATATGTAAAAATGGTAGTCATGATCGCCCAGAAACATGACTAAAAGGGCTGGGTGTCACAAACCTTGTCCAATTCAGACTAGTATATTTGATAGTTACCCTGAAATATGTCAAGAGACTCTAAAACATAAAAATTAGTCGTAGTTCTTTCTTCTGCTACAATTTTGATATTCTTATTTTTCTTTCAGTTAAAATCCCTCAAACGTATGCTTTGAAAGAAATTTTAGTACCTTTAATCACTTCACAGAAATGTTAAATAGAATTATGCACATACATACTTCTATCTCAGAGGCAATAATATCTCAAAGACACAAAGATCTACTGGATGGAAGATTCAGTGATAGTCCAATAGACAAACTGGTACCAATACTGGTAAATACCATACACATCCTGAGCAAACATCAGATGTATTTCAACTTAACAGGAATATTCAATAACTTTGTTTATTTTTACATATAATTTTAAGCGAACTTACAATTGACCAAATGACATAAGAAATAGTTATATAAAGTTGAAGTGAACTTACATAATAGGTCAATACTCATACTTAAACCTTATAAAAAGTATATGAAGCATCCACTCCTTGTTAAACGATAAGCATATGATCAACTCAGTCATGCTTTTAAGACAGAGAAGAAGGATCAGACCTAAGAAAAAGAGTAGTTAGAATCATAATCACAGCCAAAGTATCACTTAATATAAGAAGATGGAAAAAATGAGCCAGATAGCTAGGTATAGTACATAAGAATATTCGGAAACTAACCTTTTCAACAACAGATATATGTGAGCTTAAAAGTTAAGTATAGCCCCGTTGTCAGTGAAAAAAAGAGACTTCCATAATCTTTGTTCAAAAAGAATCGGTACCAAACAGGTGTTGGTAACAATATGCGATACAAAAGCAATGTGTATTCGACTAGAGTTAGCAGTTGACCCTGAAATCCGGGAAAACCCCATATACGATACCCTTGTAAGAACACCTGTTTCACACATTTCACAAATTTCAACTAAAAACATTTGACACATTTTTACTCTACACCTGTTTCTTCTTCCCTAGTTGTTATCAAACAATTGTGTTATAGACATCTTGTTTATACATCATGCAATACATAAGAACTACATCAAACCACCCAATTCACAAGAACTATATCAAATTAAGAATCCAACTTAAAAAAAATTCCAACAGATGAATACAAAATAGAAGAATGTTAAAAAAAAAATATCACCTAACTACCATTAAATGTTTTTGTATTTAGCTTATCAACAATTTCCCTCAAAAGTAAAAAACATACACACAAAAACCTCACCTGGAGAATTCTAGCTTTCTCCAATTCCTCGTCAATAAGTCTGTATTCAACCACGAGGAGCCTGGCCACTGTGACACACTTCAGCCTTAACTTACCTGAATCACACATTTAACAAAAATCAGTCTATAGTTAGAGTAGACAATGAGAAAACATAATCCAACTCAGTCAAACACAAACCCTAAATGAAATCCCCAATCAGACAAATACAAAACTCTAAATAAAAACTCAAATATATTAAATATGATTCACCTAAATGAAATCCCCATAATGAATTACCTACAAATCAAGAAATCAGATGTGAGTCCTTCAATTAACCCAACTCGAATCCTAATAGACCTTGAACCAAGCTTTGATTAACCTAGCTCGAACACTAATTGAATTCTTTTGAAGCCTAATTGAATCTGTGAGAGACGAGAGATGTCAGAGAGGTGAGAGATGAGTGAAGGATTTTTTCCCCCAATTCTTTTCCCTCACTTATGTTTAACCCCAATTCTAAATTTTTGTTTTGCCGCTCTCTTTTTCTATTTGCCGCTCAAGTCCTTTCAATAATTCATTGTATTTTTTTTTATTTTTTAAACATATTAGAAATTTATTTTAATTTATTTTAATTAAAATATAGTTATTAAATTGATAATTTTCATTATTTAGAAGTAATTCACAATTATATAAATTATTAAATTTTTAATTTTTAAATGATTTGAATCAAAAGTTAATAATTTTTTTGAACGATTTCTTCGACGATCGAACCGTACAAAAGTTAATAAACATTCATTCTAGTGTTGGGAAAAAATAATCAAAAAATAAAAAGGTCGGGTTGTATGAGATTTTAACAAAAACGTAGCAAAAGTGCTACTTCCTAAAACGAGGCACGATCCAGATTCATTGAATAATTTTTTTTGATTGATTTCTTCGAAGATCGAACCGTACAAAAGTTAATAAACACTCATTCTTGTGTTGGGAAATAATATTCAAAAAATATAAAGGTCGGGTTGTACGAGATTTTAACAAAAACGTAGCAAAAGTGCTACTTCCTATAACGAGGCACGATCCAGATTCACTGAATAATTTTTTTGATTGATTTCTTCGACGATCCAACCGTACGAAAGTTAATAAACACTCAATCTAGTGTTGGAAAAAAATGATCAAAAAATAAAAAGGTCGGGTTGTACGAGAGTTTAACAAAAACGTAGCAAAAGTGCTACTTCCTATAACGAGTCACGATCCAGATTCACTGAATAATTTTTTTGAACGATTTCTTCGATGATCGAACCGTACAAAAGTTAATAAACATTCATTCTAGTGTTGGGAAAAAATAATCAAAAAATAAAAAGGTCGGGTTGTATGAGATTTTAACAAAAACGTAGCAAAAGTGCTACTTCCTATAACGAGGCTCGATCCAGATTCACTGAATAATTTTTTTGATTGATTTCTTCGACGATCCAACCGTACGAAAGTTAATAAACACTCAATCTAGTGTTGGAAAAAAATGATCAAAAAATAAAAAGGTCGGGTTGTATGAGAGTTTAACAAAAACGTAGCAAAAGTGCTACTTCCTATAACGAGGCACGATCCAGATTCACTGAATAATTTTTTGAACGATTTCTTCGATGATCGAACCGTACGAAAGTTAATAAACACTCATTCTAGTGTTGGGAAAAAATATTCAAAAAATAAAAAGGCCGGGTTGTACGAGATTTTAACAAAAACGTAACAAAAGTGCTACTTCCTATAACGAGGCACGATCCAGATTCACTGAATAATTTTTTTGATTGATTTCTTCGACGATCCAACCGTACGAAAGTAAATAAACACTCATTCTAGTGTTTTGAAAAAATATTCAAAAAATAAAATGGTCGGGTTGTACAAGATATTAACAAAAACGTAGCAAAAGTGCTAATTCCTATAACAAGGCACGATCCAGATTCACTGAATAATTTTTTTGAATGATTTCTTCGACGATCGAACCGTACGAAAGTTAATAAACACTAATTCTAGTGTTGGGAAAAAATATTCAAAAAATAAAAAGGCCTGGTTGTACGAGATTTTAACAAAAACGTAGCAAAAGTGCTACTTCCTAAAACGAGGCCCGATCCAGATTCACTGAATAATTTTTTTTGATTGATTTCTTCGAAGATCGAACCGTACGAAAGTTAATAAACACTCATTCTTATATAGGGACTTATATAAGCCCGAAGACTACAACGTGATAGCATAAAAATAGAAACAATCCAACTGAATCCTAGCATAACTCCACTACGTTTATTATTCCTAAAAACTCTCTAACACAACTACGACTAAGTCTAGCAGCTCCATAACAGCTACTTAACATAACATCTACTTCTAATTTATTAAAATAAATCTAATTAAACAAATCTATATATTCTTAAAGTGTAATGAGGAATTTACCAAATGGGTAAAAAAAATTACCCATGACCCAGTTTTTGTACTAAAATCAACCTATTTTGGTAACTATCCACGGATAATCCATTTACCCACCCAATACTTTACCCATTTTATTATATCTATCCATAATCTATTTTAATTTCAAAAAAATCAGTTACGGAGATTATATATCAATCAAAATTTCCATAATTATTAATATAATTAGTCTTTAGTTAATTATTATTGTTTCCTTAATTTAAGCATATTTTGAATTTCAATTCTACCATTCTTGCTGAGGATAATGCTCATCAAAATATGTTTCAAATCTTTCCTTAATTAAAGTGGGTAATCTTCTCATTTTCAAATTTTTTAACGTGTATCTATATATTTACACATCAATACCTATCTACCATAAAATTAGGATCAATTAACAAATAATATCTATATTATAAGCAAATATCCGATTCAATTCTTAATTGTTGTTAACTATTTTCAAAATTCAAATTCTTAATTGGTTATTGATTATGTATCTAATCTTTGATTCTATCATATTAAATCAGTTTCTCTTAATTATCGTTTCTCTCATCTTTTTTTTTTCATCTAGGTCTTTCATCTTTCTCTAATTCTCCTCAATTTTTTGTCATCTTTCTCAGCTTTTTGTCATTTGTATTGATTTCGGTTTATATAATATGTATGTATGCATGTTTATGTAATATTTATATTTTGTTTATTGATTGTTAACTAATTTATATATGTATTATGATTCCAACAGGTCATTATCCAGTCATGAAGATATCACATCAGATTCTCCCATTTTAAAATTTTACAAAGGTATTGTTGATTAAACAAACCAATTAAACAAACCCATTGATTAGAACCCTAAAATTGAGAACCAATTAAACAAACCCAGTGATTAGAACAAACCAAAACCCAAATCAAAATTGCAAACCCAGTGTTTAGAGGGAGAAATAAACAAACCGATTAAATCCAAATCGAAACCCTATAATCACTATTGCAAATCGTAGAGAAGATTAAACCGATTAAATAAGTTGTAAATACCAATTGAACGGCGATTGATTGAAGATGAAGATGATAAGTTGAAGTGGCCGCCACTGGGAGTGATTGAACTTAGGTTTTTTACTAATTGATATATACGTATATAGTTAACCGTGTTACAATAATTAATTAACAAATGCTAAAAATATGTTGTTAACTTGACGAACCATTCTCAAAACGTTATAGTAGAGCTTAATAACGAATAAAAAATAAATAAAAAGTACTTGAAAAATGGTAGCTTCAATAGTGCTTGTAGAAACGCTTGTTAATCCCAGGTTTTTAGGATGATATTTTTGAATAGTCTTCGAATTAAATCATGGAGATTTGATTCTGAGTTTCTATATATGATTGCCATATCTATTGCAGGACATATATCGTATTTATTGCATGTCATATATTTTGGGATATCTCTCAAGGATATCATGCAATTTGATTGTTATTCAAATCCTAAAAGGAGCCGTTGTTAATGATCACTAATTGATTGATTATCTAATCACTAATTTGTGCTTGATTGATTCTTATTCCAACAGCTATAATCTCAAGGATTCATCTCTAACGGCTACATATTCTTGTGCTATATAAAGACGATATTTTGGCAAGAAGAATAACAACTCAACACATCTGCAATACAACTTCTTACAAAGACTATCAAGCTCATACACTGCGTATAGAAGTTCAGTTCATAGAGTTGTAATCTTATATTCATTTTATACATACTTGTGCCGGGTTGTGGCATTTAGATAGGATTGTAAGTTATAAGCCAAGATAGCCAGTGGGCTAGGTAACAGGTTTGCTAGGTGACAGTTGTGTCAAGGGAAGGGTTCTTCCAAGAGGCTTTAAACTTTTAATCGGGAAAGACTGTAAGATTTATATTATTGTTATAATAATATAATCTCTGTGCTATTTGGCATATGGACTTGGATGTAGGCCATAGAATGGGTAGGGGCCGAACCAAGTGAAAATTCCTGGTGTTCTTGCTTTATTTTCTGTCATTTACTTACTGTTGTTTATTTAGTCTGTTAGTTAATTGGGACAATCTCACACACAAAAGAGATAGTCTCATTATCATTTGAGACGATCTCATTTACTTGGCAGGTAAATATATTGTGCTACTCGATTTACATTTGGTATCAGAGTGGGTGCATTTAACCTTTGCTTAACTGTTTATTTTGCAAGATCCATGGCACAATCAGGTTGGCAAGAACGTCGTTCATTCAATGTTCCTCCACTCTTGCTTGGAACCGAAAACTATCATGACTGGAAGTTTCTAATGAAAATATTTTTCCAGAAGGATACATACGATTGGGAAGCTGTTGAAAACGGTATCACTATTCCCATGAAAGATGACAAACCCAAACCAGTAAAGGATCTCACTGTTGATGAAGTCAATTCTCTGAATTATAATGCTCGAGCTATGAATTCTTTACTCAATGGACTATGTGCTACTGAACTTTGAAAAGTGTCAGCATGCACCTCGGCTAAACAAGTTTGGGATACTATTGTGGTGAGTCATGAAGGCACCTCAAAGGTTCGTGAGGTCAAGCTTGATCTTCTTCTAAGTGACTATGAAAGCTTCAGATTGGAAAAGGATGAAAGCAGAAAAGAAGCTCAGGGATGATTTCTTACACTAATGAATTTTATCGCTCTTCTGGAAATGCACATTCCTCAGGCATAAATTAACAGAAAAATTCTTCGATCACTGCCCAAAAAGTTTGCTCCTAAAGTAACAACTCTGCAGGATTCTTCCTTGATCTCAAAAATGGATACACTCACTCTTTTCAGTGAATTAGAAGAGTTTGAGAACCAATTAAGAAGATATGATGAGGAAGAAGAAGTACCAAGGAAAAAGACTTTAGCTCTTAAAACTATTGCAGACTCTAGTGATGATTCAGATGAGGAGATTGCTCTTTTAACAAAGAAGTTTCAAATGTTCTTATCCAAGAAGAAAGCAGCTAGTCGACCTATTCAAAAATCTTATGGAGTCGGAAAGGAATTCAGAAACAAAGTAACGATGAAGTATCACTACACCATAGATGGCTTTATACAACACTTAGGGGGGGTGTTACCTTCTCGGGTGTTACCATAGTTATGAAATTTTGGACCTACCACAACACTCTAATTTTGGTGTTACCATAGCCTTAAAGGTATGTTACCATAGCTGTGGAAGGTGTTAAACTTAGTAATACGAAGGGCTGTGTTACCTTAGAGTATACACTACAAGGAAAACTGAAATATACAATGGTTATTGCCCATTGTCTGATGCCCTAGAATAGCATTGTCTATCGAGCAGGTGTCTCTTACCAACATCACACAATGGTACACAAATCGTTGTCTGATATCCAGAACAACAACATACCAGGCTCCAAAAGCGTTGTAGCACACCCAGAAACCACAATGGTTATGGTATAAAGCATTGTAGAAAAGGTGATATTACAACATTTTTGTTTATTATGAATGTTGTTAGATTTTAATGTGCATAACTGTTTTGGTGAATTAGAGGCACGCAAAGCCAACATTTACATAACATTCACATGTGATAGAATTCGTTGTCTTCATGTTTTTTGTACAATGTTTTGTAGCTTCAAAAGTGTTGTTAGATTCTAATGTGCACAACTGTTTTTAGCCCACCCATATTTTGTTGTATTGTGTGTTAAGAATTTAGACAATGGTCCTTCATATTTAGACCGTTGTCTTTCTTCTTCTTTCACGATAGTTCATTTTTACACACAACACTTTTATAAAGATTGATGTTGTAAGATATGATTTATAACATGTTTTCTTATAAATGCTCTCATTGGCTAAACATAAACTAGACAATGCACCAATAAAATTCTACCATTATGACAAATATTCGCTATTACAACGAACTAAAATCTACCATAACAACCAAAATTCATCATCAACCAACTAAAATTCAACCACCTAATGCTTTTAATTTCTAAACAAAAAACAATTACATAACCTAAAAATAAACTCCAAGAACTGGAAATACCCTAAGTGTTATATACAAGGCTGCAACCCATGGTTTCCTACGCTCCAATATATCCAAAGCCCAGTGACAAGCCGTGCTTATTAGTTCAGCAGGTGAGGGGCATCTACAGAAGTTCTTGCTGTTGGTATGACTGCAGATGTTCCTCCCCCAGAGACTACAGAATGGACAACAACAAATACAATTAAACAGGGCCCAAGTGAGATATATGAAATTCCAATCATGACATTCAAATTTAAATTTAACATGTCTTACAAGCGATATCAGCAAGTCCTGCTAGGTCCTAATATACCATTGCTGCTGTGCAAATAGATGTACTAGTTTAAGTACAGGAAAAATTTAAGTATCAGAAGTAAAACTTACTCATCCAAACCCTTCTTTGTCCTGGAGCGAAGCACCTATTAAGCTTTCACCAAAATTAGCAATCTGGGTAGCTAGTACGCATATGACAGCTTCAAGTGTGCTAATCTGCTTTCTCAATTTATGAGAGATTAAAAAAAATTGGAGTTAGAACTTGGAGCAATCGAGGAAACCTTTCCTTGGGGGAAAAAATATTAGGAGCAGGAAAGCAGGGACCAATTTATTATAATTATTTTTAAAAAAATAATGTAATAGGCTGGGGTTTTGCTCACATATAATAAAAGTGTTTAAATCGTGTACAAACCAGCAGGTGGGTGATACTTACACAATTGTTTATACTACCATGTACTATGGCTTTTCCAAAAAAACTGTGTGGAGGAGAAGCGCGCACACAAGTACCAATCAAAATTTTTGAATTCTTGAATCCAATCGCGTAGCCGCAGAAGATTTCAATGTACAACCATGCTAATCATTTCCACCTCTATTTGAAACTGCACAGCCATGCCATTGTCCTGATAACCGATTGTTTGATAAATCCCTGATAACAATATAAACAAAATAAACAAAATCAATCTGACATCCAGTTGACTAAACTAAAGTCTGGCTAGCACGTGCTATGCTGATCTTCTATTGCACTGGTCTATGTGAAAGGTTTAATTTTTTCACATAATTTGTATTGTAGAATTTTGATCTAGTTAGTTGTGCATGGTGAGGTGAATGGGTGTGATACTATATGCGACCCACCAGTTTCTAAAGTACCATTGTGTATTTAGGTACTGATGAATATCATAACTGAAACTTAAATTCTCCCACCAAATTCTACATCCAGTTGACACAAACAACTTTGACTACTTCAAAGTAACTTAATTAATATATCTGCTTCTGTGCACCATAAAACTAGTGGAAATTGATATATCACATTAGATTTTAATATCAACTCAAATTAATAATAAAAATAATAATATGTAAAAATGGTAGTCATGATCGCCCAGAAACATGACTAAAAGGGCTGGGTGTCACAAACCTTGTCCAATTCAGACTAGTATATTTGATAGTTACCCTGAAATATGTCAAGAGACTCTAAAACATAAAAATTAGTCGTAGTTCTTTCTTCTGCTACAATTTTGATATTCTTATTTTTCTTTCAGTTAAAATCCCTCAAACGTATGCTTTGAAAGAAATTTTAGTACCTTTAATCACTTCACAGAAATGTTAAATAGAATTATGCACATACATACTTCTATCTCAGAGGCAATAATATCTCAAAGACACAAAGATCTACTGGATGGAAGATTCAGTGATAGTCCAATAGACAAACTGGTACCAATACTGGTAAATACCATACACATCCTGAGCAAACATCAGATGTATTTCAACTTAACAGGAATATTCAATAACTTTGTTTATTTTTACATATAATTTTAAGCGAACTTACAATTGACCAAATGACATAAGAAATAGTTATATAAAGTTGAAGTGAACTTACATAATAGGTCAATACTCATACTTAAACCTTATAAAAAGTATATGAAACATCCACTCCTTGTTAAACGATAAGCATATGATCAACTCAGTCATGCTTTTAAGACAGAGAAGAAGGATCAGACCTAAGAAAAAGAGTAGTTAGAATCATAATCACAGCCAAAGTATCACTTAATACAAGAAGATGGAAAAAATGAGCCAGATAGCTAGGTATAGTACATAAGAATATTCGGAAACTAACCTTTTCAACAACAGATATATGTGAGCTTAAAAGTTAAGTATAGCCCCGTTGTCAGTGAAAAAAAGAGACTTCCATAATCTTTGTTCAAAAAGAATCGGTACCAAACAGGTGTTGGTAACAATATGCGATACAAAAGCAATGTGTATTCGACTAGAGTTAGCAGTTGACCCTGAAATCCGGGAAAACCCCATATACGATACCCTTGTAAGAACACCTGTTTCACACATTTCACAAATTTCAACTAAAAACATTTGACACATTTTTACTCTACACCTGTTTCTTCTTCCCTAGTTGTTATCAAACAATTGTGTTATAGACATCTTGTTTATACATCATGCAATACATAAGAACTACATCAAACCACCCAATTCACAAGAACTATATCAAATTAAGAATCCAACTTAAAAAAAATTCCAACAGATGAATACAAAATAGAAGAATGTTAAAAAAAAAATATCACCTAACTACCATTAAATGTTTTTGTATTTAGCTTATCAACAATTTCCCTCAAAAGTAAAAAACATACACACAAAAACCTCACCTGGAGAATTCTAGCTTTCTCCAATTCCTCGTCAATAAGTCTGTATTCAACCACGAGGAGCCTGGCCACTGTGACACACTTCAGCCTTGACTTACCTGAATCACACATTTAACAAAAATCAGTCTATAGTTAGAGTAGACAATGAGAAAACATAATCCAACTCAGTCAAACACAAACCCTAAATGAAATCCCCAATCAGACAAATACAAAACTCTAAATAAAAACTCAAATATATTAAATATGATTCACCTAAATGAAATCCCCATAATGAATTACCTACAAATCAAGAAATCAGATATGAGTCCTTCAATTAACCCAACTCGAATCCTAATAGACCTTGAACCAAGCTTTGATTAACCTAGCTCGAACACTAATTGAATTCTTTTGAAGCCTAATTGAATCCGTGAGAGACGAGAGATGTCAGAGAGGTGAGAGATGAGTGAAGGATTTTTTCCCCCAATTCTTTTCCCTCACTTATGTTTAACCCCAATTCTAAATTTTTGTTTTGCCGCTCTCTTTTTCTATTTGCCGCTCAAGTCCTTTCAATAATTCATTGTATTTTTTTTTATTTTTTAAACATATTAGAAATTTATTTTAATTTATTTTAATTAAATTATAGTTATTAAATTGATAATTTTCATTATTTAGAAGTAATTCACAATTATATAAATTATTAAATTTTTAATTTTTAAATGATTTGAATCAAAAGTTAATAATTTTTTTGAACGATTTCTTCGACGATCGAACCGTACAAAAGTTAATAAACATTCATTCTAGTATTGGGAAAAAATAATCAAAAAATAAAAAGGTCGGGTTGTATGAGATTTTAACAAAAACGTAGCAAAAGTGCTACTTCCTAAAACGAGGCACGATCCAGATTCATTGAATAATTTTTTTTGATTGATTTCTTCGAAGATCGAACCGTACGAAAGTTAATAAACACTCATTCTTGTGTTGGGAAATAATATTCAAAAAATATAAAGGTCGGGTTGTACGAGATTTTAACAAAAACGTAGCAAAAGTGCTACTTCCTATAACGAGGCACGATCCAGATTCACTGAATAATTTTTTTGATTGATTTCTTCGACGATCCAACCGTACGAAAGTTAATAAACACTCAATCTAGTGTTGGAAAAAAATGATCAAAAAATAAAAAGGTCGGGTTGTACGAGAGTTTAACAAAAACGTAGCAAAAGTGCTACTTCCTATAACGAGTCACGATCCAGATTCACTGAATAATTTTTTTGAACGATTTCTTCGATGATCGAACCGTACAAAAGTTAATAAACATTCATTCTAGTGTTGGGAAAAAATAATCAAAAAATAAAAAGGTCGGGTTGTATGAGATTTTAACAAAAACGTAGCAAAAGTGCTACTTCCTATAACGAGTCACGATCCAGATTCACTGAATAATTTTTTGAACGATTTCTTCGATAATCGAACCGTACGAAAGTTAATAAACACTCATTCTAGTTTTGGGAAAAAATATTCAAAAAATAAAAAGGCCGGGTTGTACGAGATTTTAACAAAAACGTAGCAAAAGTGCTACTTCCTATAACGAGGCTTGATCCAGATTCACTGAATAATTTTTTTGATTGATTTCTTCGACGATCCAACCGTACGAAAGTTAATAAACACTCAATCTAGTGTTGGAAAAAAATGATCAAAAAATAAAAAGGTCGGGTTGTACGAGAGTTTAACAAAAACGTAGCGAAAGTGCTACTTCCTATAACGAGGCACGATCCAGATTCACTGAATAATTTTTTGAACGATTTCTTCGATGATCGAACCGTACGAAAGTTAATAAACACTCATTCTAGTGTTGGGAAAAAGTATTCAAAAAATAAAAAGGCCGGGTTGTACGAGATTTTAACAAAAACGTAACAAAAGTGCTACATCCTATAACGAGGCACGATCCAGATTCACTGAATAATTTTTTTGATTGATTTCTTCGACGATCCAACCGTACGAAAGTAAATAAACACTCATTTTAGTGTTTTGAAAAAATATTCAAAAAATAAAATGGTCGGGTTGTACAAGATATTAACAAAAACGTAGCAAAAGTGCTAATTCCTATAACAAGGCACGATCCAGATTCACTGAATAATTTTTTTGAATGATTTCTTCGACGATCGAACCGTACGAAAGTTAATAAACACTAATTCTAGTGTTGGGAAAAAATATTCAAAAAATAAAAAGGCCTGGTTGTACGAGATTTTAACAAAAACGTAGCAAAAGTGCTACTTCCTAAAACGAGGCTCGATCCAGATTCACTGAATAATTTTTTTTGATTGATTTCTTCGAAGATCGAACCGTATGAAAGTTAATAAACACTCATTCTTGTGTTGGGAAATAATATTCAAAAAATATAAAGGTCGGGTTGTACGAGATTTTAACAAAAATGTAGCAAAAGTGCTACTTCCTATAACGAGGCACGATCCAGATTCACTGAATAATTTTTTTGATTGATTTCTTCGACGATCCAACCGTACGAAAGTTAATAAACACTCAATCTAGTGTTGGAAAAAAATGATCAAAAAATAAAAAGGTCGGGTTGTACGAGAGTTTAACAAAAACGTAGAAAAAGTGCTACTTCCTATAACGAGTCACGATCCAGATTCACTGAATAATTTTTTTGAACGATTTCTTCGATGATCGAACCGTACGAAAGTTAATAAACACTCATTCTAGTGTTGGGAAAAAATATTCAAAAAATAAAAAGGCCGGGTTGTACGAGATTTTAACAAAAACGTAGCAAAAGTGCTACTTCCTATAACGAGGCACGATCCAGATTCACTGAATAATTTTTTTGATTGATTTCTTCGACGATCCAACCGTACGAAAGTTAATAAACACTCAATCTAGTGTTGGAAAAAAATGATCAAAAAATAAAAAGGTCGGGTTGTACGAGAGTTTAACAAAAACGTAGCAAAAGTGCTACTTCCTATAACGAGGCACGATCCAGATTCACTGAATAATTTTTTGAACGATTTCTTCGATGATCGAACCGTACGAAAGTTAATAAACACTCATTCTAGTGTTGGGAAAAAATATTCAAAAAATAAAAAGGCCGGGTTGTACGAGATTTTAACAAAAACGTAACAAAAGTGCTACTTCCTATAACGAGGCACGATCCAGTTTCACTGAATAATTTTTTTGATTGATTTCTTCGACGATCCAACCGTACGAAAGTTAATAAACACTCATTCTAGTGTTTTGAAAAAATATTCAAAAAATAAAATGGTCGGGTTGTACAAGATTTTAACAAAAACGTAGCAAAAGTGCTAATTCCTATAACGAGGCACGATCCAGATTCACTAAATAATTTTTTTGATTGATTTCTTCGACGATCCAACCGTACGAAAGTTAATAAACACTCATTCTAGTGTTTTGAAAAAATATTCAAAAAATAAAATGGTCGGGTTGTACAAGATATTAACAAAAACGTAGCAAAAGTACTAATTCCTATAACAAGGCACGATCCAGATTCACTGAATAATTTTTTTGAATGATTTCTTCGACGATCGAACCGTACGAAAGTTAATAAACACTAATTCTAGTGTTGGGAAAAAATATTCAAAAAATAAAAAGGCCTGGTTGTACGAGATTTTAACAAAAACGTAGCAAAAGTGCTACTTCCTAAAACGAGGCCCGATCCAGATTCACTGAATAATTTTTTTTGATTGATTTCTTCGAAGATCGAACCATACGAAAGTTAATAAACACTCATTCTTGTGTTGGGAAATAATATTCAAAAAATATAAAGGTCGGGTTGTACGAGATTTTAACAAAAATGTAGCAAAAGTGCTACTTCCTATAACGAGGCACGATCCAGATTCACTGAATAATTTTTTTGATTGATTTCTTCGACGATCCAACCGTACGAAAGTTAATAAACACTCAATCTAGTTTTGGAAAAAAATGATCAAAAAATAAAAAGGTTGGGTTGTACGAGAGTTTAACAAAAACGTAGAAAAAGTGCTACTTCCTATAACGAGTCACGATCCAGATTCACTGAATAATTTTTTTGAACGATTTCTTCGATGATCGAACCGTACGAAAGTTAATAAACACTCTTTCTAGTGTTGGGAAAAAATATTCAAAAAATAAAAAGGCCGGGTTGTACGAGATTTTAACAAAAACGTAGCAAAAGTGCTACTTCCTATAACGAGGCACGATCCAGATTCACTGAATAATTTTTTTGATTGATTTCTTCGACGATCCAACCGTAAGAAAGTTAATAAACACTCAATCTAGTGTTGGAAAAAAATGATCAAAAAATAAAAAGGTCGGGTTGTACGAGAGTTTAACAAAAACGTAGCAAAAGTGCTACTTCCTATAACGAGGCACGATCCAGATTCACTGAATAATTTTTTGAACGATTTCTTCGATGATCGAACCGTACGAAAGTTAATAAACACTCATTCTAGTGTTGGGAAAAAATATTCAAAAAATAAAAAGGCCGGGTTGTACGAGATTTTAACAAACACGTAACAAAAGTGCTACTTCCTATAACGAGGCACGATCCAGTTTCACTGAATAATTTTTTTGATTGATTTCTTCGACGATCCAACCGTACGAAAGTTAATAAACACTCATTCTAGTGTTTTGAAAAAATATTCAAAAAATAAAATGGTCGGGTTGTACAAGATTTTAACAAAAACGTAGCAAAAGTACTAATTCCTATAACGAGGCACGATCCAGATTCACTGAATAATTTTTTTGAATGATTTCTTCGACGATCGAACCATACGAAAGTTAATAAACACTAATTCTAGTGTTGGGAAAAAATATTCAAAAAATAAAAAGGCCTGGTTGTACGAGATTTTAACAAAAACGTAGCAAAAGTGCTACTTCCTATAACGAGGCACGATCCAGATTCACTGAATAATTTTTTTGATTGATTTCTTCGACGATCGAACCATACGAAAGTTAATAAACACTCATTCTAGTGTTGGGAAAAACATAATCAAAAAATAAAAAGGTCGGGTTGTACGAGATTTTAACAAAAACGTAGCAAAAGTGCTACTTCCTATAACGAGGCACGATCCAGATTCGCTGAATAATTTTTTTGATTGATTTCTTCGACGATCCAACCGTACGAAAGTTAATAAACACTCATTCTAGTGTTGGGAAAAAATATTCAAAAAATAAAAAGGTCGAGTTGTACAAGATTTTAACAAAAACGTAGCGAAAGTGCTAATTCCTATAACGAGGCACGATCCAGATTCACTGAATAATTTTTTTGAATGATTTCTTCGATGATCGAACCGTACGAAAGTTAATAAACACTAATTCTAGTGTTGGGAAAAAATATTCAAAAAATTAAAAGGCCTGGTTGTACGAGATTTTAACAAAAACGTAGCAAAAGTGCTACTTCCTATAACGAGGCACGATCCAGATTCACTGAATATTTTTTTTGATTGATTTATTCGGCGATCGAACCATACGAAAGTTAATAAACATTCATTCTAGTGTTGGGAAAAAATAATCAAAAAATAAAAAGGTCGGGTTATATGAGATTTTAACAAAAACGTAGCAAAAGTGCTACTTCCTATAACGAGGCACGATCCTGATTCACTGAATAATTTTTTTGAACGATTTCTTCGACGATCGAACCGTACGAAATTAATAAACATTCATTCTAGTGTTGGGAAAAAATAATCAAAAAATAAAAAGGTCGGGTTGTACGAGATTTTAACAAAAACGTAGCAAAAGTGCTACTTCCTAAAACGAGGCCCGATCCAGATTCACTGAATAATTTTTTTTGATTGATTTCTTCGAAGATCGAACCGTACGAAAGTTAATAAACACTCATTCTTGTGTTGGGAAATAATATTCAAAAAATTAAAAGGCCTGGTTGTACGAGATTTTAACAAAAACGTAGCAAAAGTGCAACTTCCTATAACGAGGCACGATCCTGATTCACTGAATAATTTTTTTGAACGATTTCTTCGACGATCGAACCGTACGAAATTAATAAACATTCATTCTAGTGTTGGGAAAAAATAATCAAAAAATAAAAAGGTCGGGTTGTACGAGATTTTAACAAAAACGTAGCAAAAGTGCTACTTCCTAAAACGAGGCCCGATCCAGATTCACTGAATAAATTTTTTTGATTGATTTCTTCGATGATCGAACCGTACGAAAGTTAATAAACACTAATTCTAGTGTTGGGAAAAAATATTCAAAAAATTAAAAGGCCTGGTTGTACGAGATTTTAACAAAAACGTAGCAAAAGTGCTACTTCCTATAACGAGGCACGATCCAGATTCACTGAATAATTTTTTTGATTGATTTATTCGACGATCGAACCGTACGAAAGTTAATAAACACTCATTCTAGTGTTGGGAAAAAATAATCAAAAAATAAAAAGGTCGGGTTGTACGAGATTTTAACAAAAACGTAGCAAAAGTGCTACTTCCTATAACGAGGCACGATCCTGATTCACTGAATAATTTTTTTGAACGATTTCTTCGACGATCGAACCGTACAAAATTAATAAACATTCATTCCAGTGTTGGGAAAAAATAATCAAAAAATAAAAAGGTCGGGTTGTACGAGATTTTAACAAAAACGTAGCAAAAGTGCTACTTCCTGAAACGAGGCCCGATCCAGATTCACTGAATAATTTTTTTTGATTGATTTCTTCGAAGATCGAACCGTACGAAAGTTAATAAACACTCATTCTTGTGTTGGGAAATAATATTCAAAAAATATAAAGGTCGGGTTGTACGAGATTTTAACAAAAATGTAGCAAAAGTGCTACTTCCTATAACGAGGCACGATCCAGATTCACTGAATAATTTTTTTGATTGATTTCTTCGACGATCCAACCATACGAAAGTTAATAAACACTCAATCTAGTGTTGGAAAAAAATGATCAAAAAATAAAAAGGTCGGGTTGTACGAGAGTTTAACAAAAACGTAGCAAAAGTGCTACTTCCTATAACGAGTCACGATCCAGATTCACTGAATAATTTTTTTGAACGATTTCTTCGATGATCGAACCGTACGAAAGTTAATAAACACTCATTCTAGTGTTGGGAAAAAATATTCAAAAAATAAAAAGGCCGGGTTGTACGAGATTTTAACAAAAACGTAGCAAAAGTGCTACTTCCTATAACGAGGCACGATCCAGATTCACTGAATAATTTTTTTGATTGATTTCTTCGACGATCCAACCATACGAAAGTTAATAAACACTCAATCTAGTGTTGGAAAAAAATGATCAAAAAATAAAAAGGTCGGGTTGTACGAGAGTTTAACAAAAACGTAGCAAAAGTGCTACTTCCTATAACGAGGCACGATCCAGATTCACTGAATAATTTTTTGAACGACTTCTTCGATGATCGAACCGTACGAAAGTTAATAAACTCTCATTCTAGTGTTGGGAAAAAATATTCAAAAAATAAAAAGGCCGGGTTGTACGAGATTTTAACAAAAACGTAACAAAAGTGCTACTTCCTATAACGAGGCACGATCCAGATTCACTGAATAATTTTTTTGATTGATTTCTTCGACGATCCAACCGTACGAAAGTTAATAAACACTCATTCTAGTGTTTTGAAAAAATATTCAAAAAATAAAATGGTCGGGTTGTACAAGATTTTAACAAAAACGTAGCAAAAGTGCTAATTCCTATAACGAGGCACGATCCAGATTCACTGAATAATTTTTTTGAATGATTTCTTCGACGATCGAACCGTACGAAAGTTAATAAACACTAATTCTAGTGTTGGGAAAAAATATTCAAAAAATAAAAAGGCCTGGTTGTACGAGATTTTAACAAAAACGTAGCGAAAGTGCTACTTCCTATAACGAGGCACGATCCAGATTCACTGAATAATTTTTTTGATTGATTTCTTCGACGATCGAACCGTACGAAAGTTAATAAACACTCATTCTAGTGTTGGGAAAAACATAATCAAAAAATAAAAAGGTCGGGTTGTACGAGATTTTAACAAAAACGTAGCAAAAGTGCTACTTCCTATAACGAGGCACGATCCAGATTCACTGAATAATTTTTTGATTGATTTCTTCGACGATCCAACCGTACGAAAGTTAATAAACACTCATTCTAGTGTTGGGAAAAAATATTCAAAAAAGAAAAAGGCCGGGTTGTACAAGATTTTAACAAAAACGTAGCGAAAGTGCTAATTCCTATAACGAGGCACGATCCAGATTCACTGAATAATTTTTTTGAATGATTTCTTTGATGATCGAACCGTACGAAAGTTAATAAACACTAATTCTAGTGTTGGGAAAAAATATTCAAAAAATAAAAAGGCCTGGTTGTACGAGATTTTAACAAAAACGTAGCAAAAGTGCTACTTCCTATAACGAGGCACGATCCAGATTCACTGAATAATTTTTTTGATTCATTTATTCGACGATCGAACCGTACGAAAGTTAATGAACACTCATTCTAGTGTTGGGAAAAAATAATCAAAAAATAAAAAGGTCGGGTTGTACGAGATTTTAACAAAAACGTAGCAAAAGTGCTAATTCCTATAACGAGGCACGATCCTGATTCACTGAATAATTTTTTTGAATGATTTCTTCGACGATCGAACCGTACGAAATTAATAAACATTCATTCTAGTGTTGGGAAAAAATAATCAAAAAATAAAAAGGTCGGGTTGTACGAGATTTTAACAAAAACGTAGCAAAAGTGCTACTTCCTAAAACGAGGCCCGATCCAGATTCACTGAATAATTTTTTTTGATTGATTTCTTCGAAGATCGAACCGTACGAAAGTTAATAAACACTCATTCTTGTGTTGGGAAATAATATTCAAAAAATTAAAAGGCCTGGTTGTACGAGATTTTAACAAAAACGTAGCAAAAGTGCTACTTCCTATAACGAGGCACGATCCTGATTCACTGAATAATTTTTTTGAACGATTTCTTCGACGATCGAACCGTACGAAATTAATAAACATTCATTCTAGTGTTGGGAAAAAATAATCAAAAAATAAAAAGGTCGGGTTGTACGAGATTTTAACAAAAACGTAGCAAAAGTGCTACTTCATAAAACGAGGCCCGATCCAAATTCACTGAATAATTTTTTTTGATTGATTTCTTCGATGATCGAACCGTACGAAAGTTAATAAACACTAATTCTAGTGTTGGGAAAAAATATTCAAAAAATTAAAAGGCCTGGTTGTACGAGATTTTAACAAAAACGTAGCAAAAGTGCTACTTCCTATAACGAGGCACGATCCAGATTCACTGAATAATTTTTTTGATTGATTTATTCGACGATCGAACCGTACGAAAGTTAATAAACACTCATTCTAGTGTTGGGAAAAAATAATCAAAAAATAAAAAGGTCGGGTTGTACGAGATTTTAACAAAAACGTAGCAAAAGTGCTACATCCTATAACGAGGCACGATCCTGATTCACTGAATAATTTTTTTGAATGATTTCTTCGACGATCGAACCGTACGAAATTAATAAACATTCATTCCAGTGTTGGGAAAAAATAATCAAAAAATAAAAAGGTCGGGTTGTACGAGATTTTAACAAAAACGTAGCAAAAGTGCTACTTCCTAAAACGAGGCCCGATCCAGATTCACTGAATAATTTTTTTTGATTGATTTCTTCGAAGATCGAACCGTACGAAAGTTAATAAACACTCATTCTTGTGTTGGGAAATAATATTCAAAAAATATAAAGGTCGGGTTGTACGAGATTTTAACAAAAATGTAGCAAAAGTGCTACTTCCTATAACGAGGCACGATCCAGATTCACTGAATAATTTTTTTGATTGATTTCTTCGACGATCCAACCGTGCGAAAGTTAATAAACACTCAATCTAGTGTTTTGAAAAAATATTCAAAAAATAAAATGGTCGGGTTGTACAAGATTTTAACAAAAACGTAGCAAAAGTGCTAATTCCTATAACGAGGCACGATCCAGATTCACTGAATACTTTTTTTGAATGATTTCTTCGACGATCGAACCGTACGAAAGTTAATAAACACTAATTCTAGTGTTGGGAAAAAATATTCAAAAAATAAAAAGGCCTGGTTGTACGAGATTTTAACAAAAACGTAGCAAAAGTGCTACTTCCTATAACGAGGCACGATCCAGATTCACTGAATAATTTTTTTGATTGATTTCTTCGACGATCGAACCGTACGAAAGTTAATAAATACTCATTCTAGTGTTGGGAAAAACATAATCAAAAAATAAAAAGGTCGGGTTGTACGAGATTTTAACAAAAACGTAGCAAAAGTGCTACTTCCTATAACGAGGCACGATCCAGATTCACTGAATAATTTTTTTGATTGATTTCTTCGATGATCGAACCGTACGAAAGTTAATAAACTCTCATTCTAGTGTTTGGAAAAAATATTCAAAAAATAAAAAGGCCGGGTTGTACGAGATTTTAACAAAAACGTAGCGAAAGTGCTAATTCCTATAACGAGGCACGATCCAGATTCACTGAATAATTTTTTTGAATGATTTCTTCGATGATCGAACCGTACGAAAGTTAATAAACACTAATTCGAGTGTTGGGAAAAAATATTCAAAAAATTAAAAGGCCTGGTTGTACGAGATTTTAACAAAAACGTAGCAAAAGTGCTACTTCCAATAACGAGGCACGATCCAGATTCACTGAATAATTTTTTTGATTGATTTATTCGACGATCGAACCGTACGAAAGTTAATAAATACTCATTCTAGTGTTGGGAAAAAATAATCAAAAAATAAAAAAGTCGGGTTGTACGAGATTTTAAAAAAACGTAGCAAAAGTGCTACTTCCTATAACGAGGCACGATCCAGATTCACTGAATAATTTTTTTGATTGATTTCTTCGACGATCGAACCGTACGAAAGTTAGTAAATACTCATTCTAGTGTTGGGAAAAACATAATCAAAAAATAAAAAGGTCGGGTTGTACGAGATTTTAACAAAAACGTAGCAAAAGTGCTACTTCCTATAACGAGGCACGATCCAGATTCACTGAATAATTTTTTTGATTGATTTCTTCGATGATCCAACCGTACGAAAGTTAATAAACACTCATTCTAGTGTTGGGAAAAAATATTAAAAAAATAAAAAGGTCGGGTTGTACAAGATTTTAACAAAAACGTAGCGAAAGTGCTAATTCCTATAACGAGGCACGATCCAGATTCACTGAATAATTTTTTTGAATGATTTCTTCGATGATCGAACCGTACGAAAGTTAATAAACACTCATTCTAGTGTTGGGAAAAAATATTCAAAAAATAAAAAGGCCGGGTTGTACGAGATTTTAACAAAAACGTAGCAAAAGTGCTACTTCCTATAACGAGGCACGATCCAGATTCACTGAATAATTTTTTTGATTGATTTCTTCGACGATCCAACCATACGAAAGTTAATAAACACTCAATCTAGTGTTGGAAAAAAATGATCAAAAAATAAAAAGGTCGGGTTGTACGAGAGTTTAACAAAAACGTAGCAAAAGTGCTACTTCCTATAACGAGGCACGATCCAGATTCACTGAATAATTTTTTGAACGACTTCTTCGATGATCGAACCGTACGAAAGTTAATAAACTCTCATTCTAGTGTTGGGAAAAAATATTCAAAAAATAAAAAGGCCGGGTTGTACGAGATTTTAACAAAAACGTAACAAAAGTGCTACTTCCTATAACGAGGCACGATCCAGATTCACTGAATAATTTTTTTGATTGATTTCTTCGACGATCCAACCGTACGAAAGTTAATAAACACTCATTCTAGTGTTTTGAAAAAATATTCAAAAAATAAAATGGTCGGGTTGTACAAGATTTTAACAAAAACGTAGCAAAAGTGCTAATTCCTATAACGAGGCACGATCCAGATTCACTGAATAATTTTTTTGAATGATTTCTTCGACGATCGAACCGTACGAAAGTTAATAAACACTAATTCTAGTGTTGGGAAAAAATATTCAAAAAATAAAAAGGCCTGGTTGTACGAGATTTTAACAAAAACGTAGCGAAAGTGCTACTTCCTATAACGAGGCACGATCCAGATTCACTGAATAATTTTTTTGATTGATTTCTTCGACGATCGAACCGTACGAAAGTTAATAAACACTCATTCTAGTGTTGGGAAAAACATAATCAAAAAATAAAAAGGTCGGGTTGTACGAGATTTTAACAAAAACGTAGCAAAAGTGCTACTTCCTATAACGAGGCACGATCCAGATTCACTGAATAATTTTTTGATTGATTTCTTCGACGATCCAACCGTACGAAAGTTAATAAACACTCATTCTAGTGTTGGGAAAAAATATTCAAAAAAGAAAAAGGCCGGGTTGTACAAGATTTTAACAAAAACGTAGCGAAAGTGCTAATTCCTATAACGAGGCACGATCCAGATTCACTGAATAATTTTTTTGAATGATTTCTTTGATGATCGAACCGTACGAAAGTTAATAAACACTAATTCTAGTGTTGGGAAAAAATATTCAAAAAATAAAAAGGCCTGGTTGTACGAGATTTTAACAAAAACGTAGCAAAAGTGCTACTTCCTATAACGAGGCACGATCCAGATTCACTGAATAATTTTTTTGATTCATTTATTCGACGATCGAACCGTACGAAAGTTAATGAACACTCATTCTAGTGTTGGGAAAAAATAATCAAAAAATAAAAAGGTCGGGTTGTACGAGATTTTAACAAAAACGTAGCAAAAGTGCTAATTCCTATAACGAGGCACGATCCTGATTCACTGAATAATTTTTTTGAATGATTTCTTCGACGATCGAACCGTACGAAATTAATAAACATTCATTCTAGTGTTGGGAAAAAATAATCAAAAAATAAAAAGGTCGGGTTGTACGAGATTTTAACAAAAACGTAGCAAAAGTGCTACTTCCTAAAACGAGGCCCGATCCAGATTCACTGAATAATTTTTTTTGATTGATTTCTTCGAAGATCGAACCGTACGAAAGTTAATAAACACTCATTCTTGTGTTGGGAAATAATATTCAAAAAATTAAAAGGCCTGGTTGTACGAGATTTTAACAAAAACGTAGCAAAAGTGCTACTTCCTATAACGAGGCACGATCCTGATTCACTGAATAATTTTTTTGAACGATTTCTTCGACGATCGAACCGTACGAAATTAATAAACATTCATTCTAGTGTTGGGAAAAAATAATCAAAAAATAAAAAGGTCGGGTTGTACGAGATTTTAACAAAAACGTAGCAAAAGTGCTACTTCATAAAACGAGGCCCGATCCAAATTCACTGAATAATTTTTTTTGATTGATTTCTTCGATGATCGAACCGTACGAAAGTTAATAAACACTAATTCTAGTGTTGGGAAATAATATTCAAAAAATAAAAAGGCCTGGTTGTACGAGATTTTAACAAAAACGTAGCAAAAGTGCTACTTCCTATAACGAGGCACGATCCAGATTCACTGAATAATTTTTTTGATTGATTTCTTCGACGATCGAACCGTACGAAAGTTAATAAATACTCATTCTAGTGTTGGGAAAAACATAATCAAAAAATAAAAAGGTCGGGTTGTACGAGATTTTAACAAAAACGTAGCAAAAGTGCTACTTCCTATAACGAGGCACGATCCAGATTCACTGAATAATTTTTTTGATTGATTTCTTCGATGATCGAACCGTACGAAAGTTAATAAACTCTCATTCTAGTGTTTGGAAAAAATATTCAAAAAATAAAAAGGCCGGGTTGTACGAGATTTTAACAAAAACGTAGCGAAAGTGCTAATTCCTATAACGAGGCACGATCCAGATTCACTGAATAATTTTTTTGAATGATTTCTTCGATGATCGAACCGTACGAAAGTTAATAAACACTAATTCTAGTGTTGGGAAAAAATATTCAAAAAATTAAAAGGCCTGGTTGTACGAGATTTTAACAAAAACGTAGCAAAAGTGCTACTTCCAATAACGAGGCACGATCCAGATTCACTGAATAATTTTTTTGATTGATTTATTCGACGATCGAACCGTACGAAAGTTAATAAATACTCATTCTAGTGTTGGGAAAAAATAATCAAAAAATAAAAAAGTCGGGTTGTACGAGATTTTAAAAAAACGTAGCAAAAGTGCTACTTCCTATAACGAGGCACGATCCAGATTCACTGAATAATTTTTTTGATTGATTTCTTCGACGATCGAACCGTACGAAAGTTAGTAAATACTCATTCTAGTGTTGGGAAAAACATAATCAAAAAATAAAAAGGTCGGGTTGTACGAGATTTTAACAAAAACGTAGCAAAAGTGCTACTTCCTATAACGAGGCACGATCCAGATTCACTGAATAATTTTTTTGATTGATTTCTTCGATGATCCAACCGTACGAAAGTTAATAAACACTCATTCTAGTGTTGGGAAAAAATATTAAAAAAATAAAAAGGTCGGGTTGTACAAGATTTTAACAAAAACGTAGCGAAAGTGCTAATTCCTATAACGAGGCACGATCCAGATTCACTGAATAATTTTTTTGAATGATTTCTTCGATGATCGAACCGTACGAAAGTTAATAAACACTAATTCTAGTGTTGGGAAAAAATATTCAAAAAATTAAAAGGCCTGGTTGTACGAGATTTTAACAAAAACGTAGCAAAAGTGCTACTTCCAATAACGAGGCACGATCCAGATTCACTGAATAATTTTTTTGATTGATTTATTCGACGATCGAACCGTACGAAAGTTAATAAATACTCATTCTAGTGTTGGGAAAAAATAATCAAAAAATAAAAAAGTCGGGTTGTACGAGATTTTAACAAAAACGTAGCAAAAGTGCTACTTCCTATAACGAGGCACGATCCTGATTCACTGAATAATTTTTTTGAACGATTTCTTCGACGATCGAACCGTACGAAATTAATTAACATTCATTCTAGTGTTGGGAAAAAATAATCAAAAAATTAAAAGGTCGGGTTGTACTAGATTTTAACAAAAACGTAGCAAAAGTGCTACTTCCTAAAACGAGGCACGATCCAGATTCACTGAATAATTTTTTTTGATTGATTTCTTCGAAGATCGAACCGTATGAAAGTTAATAAACACTCATTCTAGTGTTAGGATATAATATTCAAAAAATATAAAGGTCGGGTTGTACGAGATTTTAACAAAAACGTAGCAAAAGTGCTACTTCCTATAACGAGGCACGATCCAGATTCACTGAATAATATTTTTGAATGATTTCTTCGACGATCGAACCGTACGAAAGTTAATAAGCACTCATTCTAGTGTTGGAAAAAAATAATCAAAAAATAAAAAGGTCTGGTTGTACGAGATTTTAACAAAGACGTAGCAAAAGTGCTACTTCCTATAACGAGGCAATATTGAGATTCACTGAATAATTTTTTGAATGATTTATTCGACTATCGAACTGTACGAAAGTTAATAAAAATCATCACTAAAATTTGTATATAACATCATCCGCACTGTTGGATCATCCAAAAATTTAAAAAAAAAATTATTATTCGAAAATTATACTAGTTTGACCAAGGAGTACTTTGATAGTTGACCATTAAATATCATACAAGAACATTAAACAAAGGTTTTTTTTATTAAAAACTATTGTTGTGCTTAATATAACACAACATTTTTTTATATGAAAACCGTTGTCTGATTATTTTCATTATTTCCCACCAAATTCAATTCAAATTATTTCATTATTCCCACCAAATATTTCATTATTTCCCACCAAATTCTAATCAAAATTTTTGTAGTTCAGACAACGGTTTCATAAAAACTGTTGTCTCATCAAAACACGATTTAACAATGGTTAATTATTCTGTTGTGTGAATCGTAATAACACAATGGTATATAAAAACAGTTGTGTGAATTATACAACGGTTTATAAACATTGTCTCAAAACAGATCAGACAATGTTCGTAAAAACAGTTGTGTAACCTTACTCATCTTTACAACACCACATTGCAAAAGCCATTGTCTGAATCAATTTACTAGACAACGTTTTTAACCCGTTGTAGGGTACCTGGATGACACAATACTTTTCTGAAGTTACAAAAAAACCGTTGTCTCTTAATTCCAAACAATGCTTTTTCGTCCGAGCGTTGTCTGATGAGTGTTGTCTGATTGCGATTTTCTTGTAGTGATAATTAACATATTTTTGAATTTTATTTATAATTAACGATTTAATAATTATTAAATTTTAAAATTAAATAATTTTAATCAAGTTATTGAATTTATTATTATAAAAAAATCTATCAAATAGTTGAATTATTTATATTTTTACAATATTAATATATTTTTTAATAATTATTTAAAATATTTTAAAATAAAGTAATATTCAAAAATTACTGGAGAAAATAACATGATATAATAAGTTTAGATTATTATTCAATAAGTGAAATAATAAACTTTATAGATATACAAATTTTCATAAGAAAATTTATAATTTTTGTAATATTAGAAAATAATAATTTTATTAGTAAACAAATAAATGAAAGTGTAAGTCCACCAAATAAATGAATTTTTTAAAAGTATAAGATGAAATATCGGTGAGTTGAATGACACAAATATCGGTAAATTATGTGAGCGGGTAGATGAAATATTTGAGTAGTGGCTGAGCGGCAAAACTAGGGTTAATAATTCATTCTCTCCCGCACATCCCCTTTCTCTCTCGATCTAATCAGACTTCTCTCACTAACTTAATCATCTCTCGTACTCTAATTCCTCTCCAATTAGAACTGTATGTGTATTTGAGCGGCAAAATGTGGTGTTGGTGCTGGGTTTGAGTTCGATTCAAGGGGTTGAACGAGACTAATTTTGGTTCAAAGCTCAATTAGGGTTTCCTAATTTTGTTGTTCGTGTTGTATACTCTGATTGCAGCGAGTTTAGGCGGACTGCAAAGCGATTAACCATTTTAATGGATTCAAGCCTCAATATTGTTGGAAGGTAAACTAAGTCTCATATCTTTGTTCTACGTTTTGTTCTATTTGATTATTAATTTTCATTGAATTTATTAGAACTTTAGTATACAAGCCTGGATTTCTTGTTATGTACATAAGCTTTATAATAGACATGTCAATCTTTCTTCATTTCTATAGATAAGAATTGCTTGTGAACTTCTATATTGTTAACAATTTGCGTGTTTCTTCTTAATACTCAGTGAATGTAGCTTTCAATGAACAACATAAGCAAATTAAAAGTACTACAATTCATCGGTGGTAGCATTAATTTGCTGGCCTTTTATTCTACATAGGGACTTCTCTAAACAAGTTATCCATGACAGGATCTGTATATTCAAGTTGGATGGCCTTTGTACCGAAAATATGGTCACGCGTTTGAGGTAAGTCCGCTTGTGACAACATTTAATACTATATTGTTATCTCAGCTATTGGCACTGAAAGATCAAGACATACTTTTGTGTGCGGAATGAATGTAGGCATTCAAGTTAATTGTCAATGACCCTGATTCTGTCCTTAATACTCTTACATGTGAAGTCAGAGAAATAGGCCCTGGTGGAAAGAAGGTAATATATGTTCGTCAAGCTTTTCAGTTCTTCGTAATGAAATTATGACAAACACCACATGCTCTATCTGTAACGCCCCCAAATCCGGGGTCAGGGATTTGGTCGTCACACGGAAATCCTTAATAACAAATCACCTGCTTAACCACATTAAACCATCTGTAGTCATTACTAATTGAGTTACAACTTTTGAGACCCCAACCACCAAGCATCTTTTAGGTTATAGGGCTAGAAACAAGAATCAACTCCTTACTACTAGTATAACTTTGTTGAGAAGTACACCAGCAACTAGTACTATATTATGCAAAGTAACATATATATTACACATCAATATACTTACATATAACTTACTCCAGCTATAAACTTTCTAGATCATATCGTCTTCATAAGGGCATACTGCTCGCTTCATCTAAGCCATGCAGATAACCTCGTCCGGCTACCTTCCACTGAAAAGTTAATATTTGAAAACAAGCAAGAATGAGCGAAAGAATTGCCCAGCAAGTTATTACTGATTACTCAATATGAAATCACTTACTTATTGATAATATAATGTCAGTTCTTTTCTATAACAAGATAATAATCAATACGTCATCTTAGTATAATATCTCAGGGTAATATAACATTTAAAATCAAGCTCTCAATATAATCTTTCCATTTCATTTTATACAACAATTATGTATAAAAGTAATATAAAATCAGTTTCTCTTCTTACTGTAAAACAATTCCATCATTTCATACCATTTCCTTTTTCATTACACAACTCTGAAAACCATTATCAATTCTTTCTTTTAAGTTTTGGGGATTTTCACTGTTGCCGAATACGTGAGGCACGATGATCAGTCGTCCTCCGTACCCGTCCCTTTTTTACTACCGGTAGAATGAATGAAGGCCACCTGCTAACATCATCCCTGGAGGAAGGCCACCTGCTAACATCCTCCCGGAGGAAGGCCACCTGCTAACATCCTCCCTTGGCATCTTCGCGCCGAATCATATAATGAATGCTAGACTATGTCGCACACAGCCCTGACACAGCCTCTTACGCGAGTTTGTTGCTAATCCCCCTTTTTCAAATCATTTTATCATTATCAATACCATTTCACATTTTTCCACTTTTCCGTTTCCATTCGCATTTCCATTCACAAATACTATTTTCATTTCCATTTCACATTTTACCTTTCCATTTTCATATCCGTATTAATCATTTGAAAACATATATACAGGTATATCAATTCAAGACATACATTCATTTCACTATGAAATTCTTTAAACAACCTTTTAACAATATATAATCACCCTTAGAACACTTAGAATATCTAAAGAATAACTATTCAATAATCCCTTTTAAATGAATATTATAATTAATATTCATTGAATTAAATAACCATTAAAATAAAATTTATCATTATCATTCCAGACATTTTTAACCAAAAATGTCTCATTTATAACCATCGAAATATCTTTATTATTATTATTCCGGAACAAAGCGATTTTAAGAAAACATTTTAAAAATAATATTCATCTAATTAAATAAATTTAATTAGACGAATAAGGTTTATTTAATTAGTAGATGCTTCGAGAGGTATCTAATAATTAAATAAACACTAGTTTATTGGTGATGTTGCCATTAGGTTAATTATTGCGAAATTCTTTCTAAAAACTTTGTCCGGGTTTTTCGAAAATATACCTCTCAAGATAACCCCTTCCACTTTTCCATTCATATATCAATACCTTTAAAATACACCAACTAAAATACTTTACATGTAAGTCCCTTTTTAAGAAAAATCTGTAGATATCAACGGTTGTCCCCTTATATAACAAAATATTTATTAATAACGTCTGAAACAGTTTAGAACTCAATATCCCCAATTTACACCTAATTATAATATCATAAAATAACTTTAGATAACAACTGATACCATAATGTCGTAAGAATAACCATAAATAACAACTGATATCATTCCCTCCCATATCACTTTACTCCTTATAGTATATCACTCTCTCCATATCACATATATTTTCAATCAAATCATTTTACTTAAAAGTACACAATTTATCAAGATAAATATAGAATAAATCTTGCAAATATGGACTGAGGTCTTATTCTACACATTTCATATATTTCAAAATAAATATACTCTGAACGATAGAGTATGTATAAATAAACTTGCCTCTGGTCCTTAGCACCAGACAGAACAGCGCGAATAAATCCTTGGTGTTTCGCCCAAGCAGTTCCATGACTTTACACGACGCCTCGATCCTTCCTTTTTGATACACGTTGCTCCACTTGATCACGCCCTAATGGTACTGTAATTGTTACGAGTACGCGTCAGTCCAACCTCGTATCTCGAGTAGACCCAACTCAGAATTACCACTGAGTCACCTAAAGTCGTACTATAGTTGTTATCCCTATAACTGACTACTCAAATACCAATTAATGCACATAACACATTTAGTCAACTTCACTTAACATATACAATTATAATACTAGTGTCATTCTATGACAAAACTCAGTTTATAAATAATCCTCAAAACGCATTTAATCCCCGAAATACATAAATCCTTGAATTAAATCACTTAACACATATATACATAAACAGTTAACACCCAAATCATACCTTTAAACCATTGAAATCAAATAATTTAAATAAATTTAAATGCAGGGGATTTTTAGAAAATTTTGGCATGTAGTATTCGTTTATCGGACTATGGGCTCATCCCCTCCATGCCAAACAAAACAATTTATAACCCTGTTTTTGATAAAATAAAAGCCGCCTCAATTGCAGCAACATAAAATAAACATATAATGGAAAGTACCCGCCCAGACATGCGGCACCTAGCACATAAGGAAAAGTATCCGCCCAGACATGCGGCACCTAGCACATAAAGAAAAGTATCCGCCCAGACATGCGGCACCTCAACATTTAAAGAAAGTAAACTAAGTTTATTCACATGTAAGTCAACACCATGTAGTTGACATTTATACTACCAACATATACTATGACCCGACTTATACCATTTAGCACATAGACATTTACCGATAAGCCAACTCTTATAACTATACCTCATATGACAATAACAATTAGCACTTAGCACTTAGCACTTAGCAATTTAAAAATTACAATTTGGAAACTAACAATTAGCAATTAGCACTAAACATTTAGCAATCACTAAACTCAACAATTACGATTAATCACAAATATAGACTCTCCGAATAAAATACAGAAATCCCAATAATATTCACAATCCACCATATTAATCTAATTACGAAAATTAGCATATTAACTTACAATTTAAATCCAACTTAATTACCACAATAATCTCACCATTACTAATTAAATTACAACCATATACTCAAAATTCCACATAATCTAATTACTAAAATTAACACCATAAAACTCACAATTTAAAACTAATTAAATTACAACAATACAATCACACGATTTAACTCTAATTAAATTACCACAATATTAGCATAATTTGAAACTAATTAAATACGAAAATTAAATAAGTAAACACGAGATTATACCATTTCGATTTTGACTCTTTGAACCATCGGAACCAATCTCCACCATACTTTTCTTCTGTTCTCTCTCACTCTGCTGCTCCTACTGGTCTCTCTCCTCCCCGCGCCGTCCAGTCGCCACCACAGGCCTGCCACCAGACTTCGCCGGCACGCCGCCGCCTGTCGTTCGGTGGTCTTCTCCGACCGCGCAACACCTGCCCAGTCTCTCCTCTTCAACACATACACACGCGCACAACCAACACACACACCTATACACGCACTCCACACACGTATATATATACAAGCCCCTTGATTAACAATCCAAAAACCCCCAATTACAAACCCTAATTCTCTTCCCTCTTTTCCCCCAATTCTCTTCTCTCTCCCCGACTACTCTATTTGCGTGCTTGTGTGTGTTTGGTGATGTATTGGGCTTGGCCCAATATCCTTTATTCACTACTAACACTTCATTTCGGGCCCAATTACATTCTAATAAGCCACTTATAAAAATCACAATTAAATAAAACTTCAGGAAAATTACACTTTTCATTTTTAAAATAAAGAATATAAAATTATGAGCACCCACATATTTTTAAAATATTTTTAGGATCAAAAATGAATTAAATATGAATTTTGCAAGTTTTGATCCTTTAAATACAATAAAACTCTTAAAATCATTTTAAAATACCGAAACATCCAAATTAATTCACCCAACCATTTTAAAAACTAAATAATATTATAAAGATAATATTACAAAAGATTTCATGATTTTTAATTCCTCCGATAATTTTATAAAATTAACAGAGGATCAAAATGCATGATTTAAATATATTTAAATCCTCAAAAATATAAATAAAATACATCAGCCTTCACAACTCATACAAATCATCATATAAACACATAAACACAAATTCACATACATTCCACCTTCCAACAATAATCACATAATATAGTTCATAATTACACTAAATCAGACAATAATTAAATAATTCGCTTTTGGAATTCCTTGAACTAGAATAATGAACAATAAAATAAAATAAAAATTTTCTCCTCATTTTAGGAAAACATTAATATTCTTAAAATAATACTAAAAAATCATTTTCTGAAAATTCGGATTATTACAGTCTACCCCCCTTAAAAGGATTCCGTCCACGGAATCAGCTAAGGCCACTATTGGGATTCCTTAACTCCTTCATCATTAACTCTTATTCTACAATATCGGAGATAGTGTCCCTTCGTAAAACAACTCCTCCGAAACCTCAATTCTCAACCATAGAATCCATACTTGACACAGTTATCACTAGAGTTTTACAACCCATCACTATTCCTTTCACATATATGTGTCGACCAACTTGCCATTATCATCCTATCCTTGAGAGAGAGCAAACTAATTCTATCGATACGCCACTGATATTATATTCGTTTTGGGATTCGCTCCTGCTCTTGGCGATTCCGTTCAAATCTAACTTCTATCAGCGAATTTCGAGTTGACTGACCTGGCTGGCATCCCCTTGAAATTCATTAGGTAACCAGAATCATGGAGCTTTAAAAAGATAGCTATCATATCAAGACAAATGTCACCCACTGGTGACCATAGGATTATGAGTTTTGAAACAAACCTTCTTGGAAATAAAAGAATTTACTGAGAGATCAATACGATCGTAAGAACTCACGTTGTGTGTATCTGATAAGACATTACTAAAGGTAATTAGTCTTCTTGTATTTCACAACTCACAAGTGATGGCGTCCCATCAGACTTCTATCACACAGACAGATAGTCCTTGTGGCCCCTCTATGTATAGGGTTGTTCGTCTCAGTGGAAGTTGAGAATTATGAAAGAAATTCAAAGTCAAGTCAATAATAATCATCTTCTGACAATTAATTATCAAAGGGACACCTTGGATTAAAATCGAACAATTTCCAAGGCGCGATTTCCAAAGAAAAGGATAACCAGAAAGATACTGGTATTCAACAAGCAAGTGGTGCTATATCACCATTGAATTATCCACCATTGAAGAAAAGTGGAAGTTTGAAATAATATCATTTGATAGGGCTTCGAAAACCTGAAGGTAAGTATAATGAAAGCCCTTGGCACAATTGAAACCAAATATGACTTAATGCAAGTAAAAATAACTTCGAAGAGGAAACATATCCTTTATCACAATTCTCTCTTAGAGAGATGTCAAATAATTCATAGATTGGGAAGGTAATAAAAAAAAGATTCACCAATGGGGATATTGCCAAGGTCTCCATGGATGCCTTCTATGTCGGCTCCTCTAACGGATAATCGTTCGATCCCAGAGCTGTTCTTTTCCATGCACACCCTAAGGTGCTTGATAACTTACGTCATTGTCGACTCGTAATAGTCACTAAGGATTCAATCATTAACATTAATAATCGCAGGGAATTCTATCTCAACAAATCCCTCAACATAGCATTCAAATCTTAACTTAATCATTGGCACTACACCCGGTAGTCCAACATGAACTCTGCATGAGCTCTGACGTTCTCACATAACTATACACACTCCTACTCACTCTCGTTTCTAGTTTACTATAACCTCGGCTCTGATACCAACTGTAACGCCCCCAAATCCGGGGTCAGGGATTTGGTCGTCACACGGAAATCCTTAATAACAAATCACCTGCTTAACCACATTAAACCATCTGTAGTCATTACTAATTGAGTTACAACTTTTGAGACCCCAACCACCAAGCATCTTTTAGGTTATAGGGCTAGAAACAAGAATCAACTCCTTACTACTAGTATAACTTCGTTGAGAAGTACACCAGCAACTAGTACTATATTATGCAAAGTAACATATATATTATACATCAATATACTTACATATAACTTACTCCAGCTATAAACTTTCTAGATCATATCGTCTTCATAAGGGCATACTGTTCGCTTCATCTAAGCCATGCAGATAACCTCGTGCGGCTACCTTCCACTGAAAAGTTAATATTTGAAAACAAGCAAGAATGAGCGAAAGAATTGCTCAGCAAGTTATTACTGATTACTCAATATGAAATCACTTACTTATTGATAATATAATGTCAGTTCTTTTCTATAACAAGATAATAATCAATACGTCATCTTAGTATAATATCTCAGGGTAATATAACATTTAAAATCAAGCTCTCAATATAATCTTTCCATTTCCTTTTATACAACAATTATGTATAAAAGTAATATAAAATCTAAAATAATTCCATCATTTCATACCATTTTCCTTTTTCATTAAACAACTCTGAAAACCATTATCAATTCTTTCTTTTAAGTTTTGGGGATTTTCACTGTTGCCGAATACGTGAGGCACGATGATCAGTCGTCCTCCGTACCCGTCCCTTTTTTACTACCGGTAGAAGGAATGAAGGCCACCTGCTGACATCATACCTGGAGGAAGGCCACCTGCTAACATCCTCCCGGAGGAAGGCCACCTGCTAACATACTCCCTTGGCATCTTCGTGCCGAATCATATAATGAATGCTAGACTATGTCGCACACAGCCCTGACACAGCCTCGTACGCGAGTTTGTTGCTAATCCCCCTTTTTCAAATCATTTTATCATTATCAATACCATTTCACATTTTTCCACTTTTCCGTTTCCATTCGCATTTCCATTCACATATACTATTTTCATTTCCATTTCACATTTTACCTTTCCATTTTCATATCCGTATTAATCATTTGAAAACATATATACAGGTATATCAATTCAAGACATACATTCATTTCACTATGAAATTCTTTAAACAACCTTTTAACAATATATAATCACCCTTAGAACACTTAGAATATCTAAAGAATAACTATTCAATAATCCCTTTTAAATGAATATTATAATTAATATTCATTGAATTAAATAACCATTAAAATAAAATTTATCATTATCATTCCAGACATTTTTAACCAAAAATGTCTCATTTATAACCATCGAAATATCTTTATTATTATTATTCCGGAACAAAGCGATTTTAAGAAAACATTTTAAAAATAATATTCATCTAATTAAATAAATTTAATTAGACGAATAAGGTTTATTTAATTTGTAGATGCTTCGAGAGGTATCTAATAATTAAATAAACACTAGTTTATTGGTGATGTTGCCATTAGGTTAATTATTGCGAAATTCTTTCTAAAAACTTTGTCCGGGTTTTTCGAAAATATACCTCTCAAGATAACCCCTTCCACTTTTCCATTCATATATCAATACCTTTAAAATACACCAACTAAAATACTTTACATGTAAGTCCCTTTTTAAGAAAAATCAGTAGATATCAACTGTTGTCCACTTATATAACAAAATATTTATTAATAACGTCTGAAACAGTTTAGAACTCAATATCCCCAATTTACACCTAATTATAATATCATAAAATAACTTTAGATAACAACTGATACCATAATGTCGTAAGAATAACCATAAATAACAACTGATATCATTCCCTCCCATATCACTTTACTCCTTATAGTATATCACTCTCTCCATATCACATATATTTTCAATCAAATCATTTTACTTAAAAGTACACAATTTATCAAGATAAATATAGAATAAATCTTGCAAATATGGACTGAGGTCTTATTCTACACATTTCATATATTTCAAAATAAATATACTCTGAACGATAGAGTATGTATAATTAAACTTGCCTCTGGTCCTTAGCACCAGACAGAACAGCGCGAATAAATCCTTGGTGTTTCGCCCAAGCAGTTCCATGACTTTACACGACGCCTCGATCCTTCCTTTTTGATACACGTTGCTCCACTTGATCACGCCCTAATGGTACTGTAATTGTTACGAGTACGCGTCAGTCCAACCTCGTATCTCGAGTAGACCCAACTCAGAATTACCACTGAGTCACCTAAAGTCGTACTATAGTTGTTATCCCTATAACTGACTACTCAAATACCAATTAATGCACATAACACATTTAGTCAACTTCACTTAACATATACAATTATAATACTAGTGTCATTCTATGACAAAACTCAGTTTATAAATAATCCTCAAAACGCATTTAATCCCCGAAATACATAAATCCTTGAATTAAATCACTTAACACATATACACATAAACAGTTAACACCCAAATCATACCTTTAAACCATTGAAATCAAATAATTTAAATAAATTTAAATGCAGGGGATTTTTAGAAAATTTCGGCATGTAGTATTCGTTTATCGGACTATGGGCTCAGCCCTTCCATGCCAAACAAAACAATTTATAACCCTGTTTTTGATAAAATAAAAGCCGCCTCAATTGCAGCAACATAAAATAAACATATAATGGAAAGTACCCGCCCAGACATGCGGCACCTAGCACATAAGGAAAAGTATCCGCCCAGACATGCGGCACCTAGCACATAAAGAAAAGTATCCGCCCAGACATGCGGCACCTCAACATTTAAAGAAAGTAAACTAAGTTTATTCACATGTAAGTCAACACCATGTAGTTGACATTTATACTACCAACATATACTATGACCCGACTTATACCATTTAGCACATAGACATTTACCGATAAGCCAACTCTTATAACTATACCTCATATGACAATAACAATTAGCACTTAGCAATTTAAAAATTACAATTTGGAAACTAACAATTAGCAATTAGCACTAAACATTTAGCAATCACTAAACTCAACAATTACGATTAATCACAAATATAGACTCTCCGAATAAAATACAAAAATCCCAATAATATTCACAATCCACCATATTAATCTAATTACGAAAATTAGCATATTAACTTACAATTTAAATCCAACTTAATTACCACAATAATCTCACCATTACTAATTAAATTACAACCATATACTCAAAATTCCACATAATCTAATTACTAAAATTAACACCATAAAACTCACAATTTAAAACTAATTAAATTACAACAATACAATCACACGATTTAACTCTAATTAAATTACCACAATATTAGCATAATTTGAAACTAATTAAATACGAAAATTAAATAAGTAAACACGAGATTATACCATTTCGATTTTGACTCTTTGAACCATCGGAACCAATCTCCACCATACTTTTCTTCTGTTCTCTCTCACTCTGCTGCTCCTACTGGTCTCTCTCCTCCCCGCGCCGTCCAGTCGCCACCACAGGCCTGCCACCAGACTTCGCCGGCACGCCGCCGCCTGTCGTTCGGTGGTCTTCTCCGACCGCGCAACACCTGCCCAGTCTCTCCTCTTCAACACATACACACGCGCACAACCAACACACACACCTATACACGCACTCCACACACGTATATATATACAAGCCCCTTGATTAACAATCCAAAAACCCCCAATTACAAACCCTAATTCTCTTCCCTCTTTTCCCCCAATTCTCTTCTCTCTCCCCGACTACTCTATCTGCGTGCTTGTGTGTGTTTGGTGATGTATTGGGCTTGGCCCAATATCCTTTATTCACTACTAACACTTCATTTCGGGCCCAATTACATTCTAATAAGCCACTTATAAAAATCACAATTAAATAAAACTTCAGGAAAATTACACTTTTCATTTTTAAAATAAAGAATATAAAATTATGAGCACCCACATATTTTTAAAATATTTTTAGGATCAAAAATGAATTAAATATGAATTTTGCAAGTTTTGATCCTTTAAATACAATAAAAATCTTAAAATCATTTTAAAATACCGAAACATCCAAATTAATTCACCCAACCATTTTAAAAACTAAATAATATTATAAAGATAATATTACAAAAGATTTCATGATTTTTAATTCCTCCGATAATTTTATAAAATTAACAGAGGATCAAAATGCATGATTTAAATATATTTAAATCCTCAAAAATATAAATAAAATACATTAGCCTTCACAACTCACACAAATCATCATATAAACACATAAACACAAATTCACATACATTCCACCTTCGAACAATAATCACATAATATAGTTCATAATTACACTAAACCAGACAATAATTAAATAATTCGCTTTTGGAATTCCTTGAACTAGAATAATGAACAATAAAATAAAATAAAAATTTTCTCCTCATTTTAGGAAAACATTAATATTCTTAAAATAATACTAAAAAATCATTTTCTGAAAATTCGGGTTATTACACTATCCTTGTTATGTAGGTAACTAAGGTGGTTCCTACCATATCAGAAGATGTTAAAGATGCTTTGGTAAGAAACATAAGGAGAACTTAGCAACACATCATATATAAAGATACTAAGGTTGTCCAGTCAATGTATTGTGCTTGTATGATGCACTTGAGCTTCACATGGCCTCTTCTCAGTGTCCTGTTTTGCCTGCCAAACCAATCCGCTTTTTTAAGATTATACTTTCAGACATTGACTCGCATGCTAAACTTGTAAGTTTTTAGCATGCCCCTTAAAGATAAAACTTATGTAACATATCTGTATTATATAATCTGTTGTCTATATGTAATAATTTCATTAACTTTTCGAATTATATTCCTGTTGTAGATGATTCCCAGAAAATTTGCACGGATTTTAGATGAGAATCTGAATGATAGTATTTTCTTGAATGCGCCCAGTAGTTGAGTTTGGTCGATTGATTTAGAAAGACGCCAAGGCAAGGTTTGGCTGCAAAATGGTTGGCCAGATTTCGCAAAGTTTTATTTGATTTGTGTTGGTTATTTGTTAGTTTTTGAACATCAGGGAGATTCTAAGTTTCAAGTACTTATATTTGACCCAAGTTCCTCAGAGATAGATTATCCGTTAGCTAGTAGTGACAAACTTAATTTTGTTAAAATAACTCATGTGAAGAATAGGGTTATCAATGTTGATGACTCAACTAGTTCTGATGACTCAACTAGTTCAGATGATTCAACTAGTTCTGATGATGTGGTTAGGCCTTGTAAAAGAAGAAAACAAACTCCCCTTGTATTGAAGCTAAATTACAACAAGAAGGTATGATTTCCCCCAAGTTAGTCTTTTTCGAAATGCATACTCTAAAAACCTATTACTTAGACATATTGGTTGTGTCGAATTACATTTTGCAACACCAAAAGGAAATGATGATCAAGCACTTGCCTCAGCTGAAGCCTATAAATCTAATAACCCCTTTTTCATTCATTCTATGAAACCATCTCATATTGGACATAGAAGATGGCCTAGTGTGGTAACCCTAATCTCCAATTTTTACAATCCCTGCTCATACTTTAATCTGATAGAAACAGAGTACTTTGGGATATGTACTCGCAATTACTCTAGAGTTGAGTTTTTAATGCTTTCAAATATAAGAAATTGATTTTAACTTTGCTTTTTCAGTATGTAACTAGGACTTTCGAAGAGGCTTATAAAAACTGGAAAAACGACAAAATTATTCTACAAGTTGCAGGAAGAACTTGGGCGGTTTAATGTAGTTTTAATTTGGATTAAATTTGTACGAGACAATTCATTGAATGTATGTGATGTTTGTGTCTTTTAGCTGATCAACCCCTCAAAAAAGCTGCTCCAGGTTGTCCTATTTCAAGCTGCAAAAGAGAAAAACTGTTAGTAACTAGCTCTCAACATCGTTGTATCGGTAAGATCTACCCTCATTTGTAATCATGAAGTATTTTGTGTTCTGGTATATTTTTTCTGTCGTTGAAGTTTCACTATGCACTTTTACCTTTGTAGTTTATTTTGGTGGATATATTGGTTGATGTGCTTTTTACCGGATCCACATTCTAATGCAGTCTGCGAATCATATTTTTTTCAGGTGAAGAAAACAAAAGATTGCCCAGGGTAAAAAGTGAAGCTGAGGAAACTAGGGTGCATGTATGGATTACAGTCAATGTATGTGCATTGTGCTTGTATGGTGGATTCATGATGAGCTTTTTGATTTAGCTAAGCTAGCTTTTTTTATTACAGTCAATTATGTGCATTGTGTTTGTATGGTGGATTCATGATGAGCTTTTTGACTACATCCCACTGAATGTAATATTCGTTTTTCAGTTGCATTCACTTGAATATGCCCCTACGCGGCCTTGCAACCCAAATCCACCAAAATCACCCCATCATTTTTTTTTTAAAAAAAAGTTGAATGTGGTTGCATTCAGTTGAATATTGCCCCTGACGGGGCCTTGCAACCCAAATCCACCAAAATCACCCCACCTTAAAAAAAAGCTGAATGTGGTTGCATTCACTTGCAACCAAAATATCACCCCACCTTAAAAAAAAGTGTTGAAGTCGGCTGGGCACAAGGGGGAGGGGGGAAGGGTTGACCTAATTTGTAGTATTTTTTGCCATTTTGAAAAAGATGGTATTTTTGTAAAATTGCAATTAATTAAAGAAGATGGTATTTTTGCAAATAGAAACTTTAAACCTAGTATTTTTGGTAAATTCTCTATAATCTACTAGGACTTTCATTCTCATTTTATTTTTAATTTTTTTAAGAATTCGAAACTAATTTTGGTGTTGGTAATGTTTTCAAAAAAATAAAATTATCTAAAAGTTTGTAACTTTAGAAATCAACGTACTCTTAGCAACACATTGTTTTTATTAACAAGGAATACTGTCGACCTTTTGAATTGGTCTAAATTAGAAATGGATGGTTTACATTTAATAAAAAAAATTTAGGTTTTTAGAATTTAGTAACCACGACCCAAATACTTCAACAGTATATTGGTTGACTCCTCCATCACTTCTCCAACGATCTTCCTCACAACGCTTGACTCCTCCGTCACTGCTCCAAGAACCCATATATTGGTTGCTATCCTGCTCTGTTTCATACAAAAATCATCGATTTAATGGCTTCCCAAGCTTCCTTTGCGATTTCTTTCTCAGCAAGATCAGCAATACATCTTCTGGCACGCCTTGATATATTGCTACAAGGGCTATCTTTACCATCCTCTCATCAACGACAGTCTTCGCACCCCACAGAGCCACAGAGCCTTCTTTTATCTTGGTTATCTCCATAGTTTTGTTTATGTGTTTGGGTTGATATTTAGGCATACAACACCTCGATGCTTTGATACCAAATGTAGAACAAAAACAATACGTCTGTATATATATTAGGCGTAATCGTTTGTATGAAACGGGAAAAACAACAACATTGCTTGTTAATCTTTAATATAGGGACTTATATAAGCCCAAAGACTACAACGTGATAGCATAAAAATAGAAACAATCCAACTGAATCCTAGCATAACTCCACTACGTTTATTATTCCTAAAAACTCTCTAACACTACTACGACTAAGTCTAGCAACTACTTCACATAACAGCTACTTCTAATTTGTTTAAATAAATCTAAAAAAGAAATCTATATATTCTTAAAATGTAAAGAGGAATTTACCCAATGGGTAAAAAAATTTACCCATAACCCAGTTTTTGTACTAAAATCAACCTATTTTGGTAACTATCTACGGATAATCCATTTACCCACCCAATACTTTACCCATTTTATTATATCTTTCCATAATCTATTTGAATTTCAAAAAAATCAGGAGATTATATCTCAATCAAAATTTCCATAATTAGTAATATAATTAGTCTTTAGTTAATTATTATTGTTTCCTTAATTTAAACATATTTTGAATTTCAATTCTACCATTCTTTCTGAGGATAACGCTCATCAAAATATGTTTCAAATCTTTCCTTAATTAAAGTGTGTAATCTTCTCATTTTCAAATTTTTTAACGTGTATCTATATATTTACACATCAATACCTATCTACCATAAAATTAGGATCAATTAACAAATAATATCTATATTATAAGCAAATATCCCATTCAATTCTTAATTGTTGTTAACTATTTTCAAAATTCAAATTCTTAATAAGTTATTAATTATGTATCTAATCTTTGATTCTATCATATTAAATCAGTTTCTCTTAATCATCGTTTCTCTCATCTCTTTTTTTCATCTCGGTCTTTCATCTTTCTCTAATTCTTCTCAATTTTTTGTCATCTTTCTCAGCTTTTTGTCATTTGTATTGATTTCGGTTTATATAATATGTATGTATGCATGTTTATGTAATACTTATATTTGTTTATTGATTGTGAACTAATTTATATGTGTATTGTGATTCCAACAGGTCATTATCCAGTCATGAAGATCACATCAGATAATCCCATTTTAAAATTTTACAAAGGTATTGTTGATTAAACAAACCCAATGATTAGAACCCTAAAATTGAGAACCAATTAAACAAACCCAGTGATTAGAACAAACCAAAACCCAAATCACAATTGCAAACCCAGTGTTTAGAGGGAGAAATAAACAAACCGATTAAACCCAAATTGAAACCCTATAATCACAATTGCAAATCGTAGAGAAGATTAAACCCATTAAATGAGTTGTAAATACCGATTGAACGACGATTGATTGAAGATGAAGACGATAAGTTGAAGTGGCCGCCACTCGGAGTGATTGAACATAGGTTTTTTACTAATTGATATATATGTATATAGTTAACCGTGTTACAATAAATAATTAACAAATGCTAAAAATATGTTGTTAACTTGAAGATCCCTTCTCAAAATGCTATAGTAGAGCTTAATAACGAATAAAAAATAAATAAAAAGTACTTGAAAAATGGTAGCTTCAATAGCGCTTGTAGAAACGCTATGTAAATTTAAGCTAGAATAGCGTTTATTGAAAAAACGCTATGGAAGAATTTTTATTTTTATTTTTATTTATTTTTATTCACTTGCATAATTATTTGCATAACGTTTTTGATGAAGGCGCTATGTAAGAGGTCCACTTACATAGCATTTCTAAAAAAGCGCTATGCAAGTGGTAACTCCTAAGTTCAAATTTGTAGTAGTGGTAGATCTCCAACAAATAAAATGTGTAAATGCCGCTATATTATTAATCGATCATACCTCAAACTCAACTGGCACTAATGTTCGATCAAGTGATTTGTCAATCTGTCCAGTGAAATAACCCAACATATATTACTAAGGAAGAGATATCGTGTAGTGCATAATTACATATGTAAACTAAATTAGTTACCTTTATAAAGCTTCCCCTAAATGCTTTCATAAGCTCTTCTTCTGAGGTGCTTAGCATTCCACCACAGTCTATATGTATGTTTTTGGAAATTCAAGTGAAGATGAAAGTGTGTAACTAGAAAAACTTACTTAGAATGCATGGATATCAAATTTATAAATCCGGAAATATTACCCTCCATATATGAGCTCTACTTGAATCTTGTTGGGAATCATCACTTTCAATATATATCAAAGGTATTAGGTATGTATTTCTTGAGAGTGGCCTTTGATTTTAAGCATATTTTAGCACACCTAATAATTAGAAGTAGACTTTTGTCACAGTACTGTATAGAGATGATAGTATGAATTAAGAAAGAACACCAAACTGAATTTCCTATAAAACAATCTTTGAAATTAAATGTACAACTTCTCCTGAACTTAAACTTTTTGTTGGAAATAAGACTATTACAGCAACATAGAGGCAGTTATATAACATATTTAACAAGCCAAGGCCAAGCGAACAATTAACGAAACAAAACATGAAGGCAAAAAACATGCATATCAATAACCGAAAGAACAAAGGAAATAGAGAAGACATAGCATAAGCCATAGCTTTAATAGTATATGAAACAAATGTGAAATTAGCTGAGTCGTCACGCCTTGCTCCAAGTCCTGACTGCTCTTGAAGAGTCGCCTCCACTTACACTGTGTCGGGATGCTTGCAACAACTCTTCCAGGATAAAACAGCTCTGAGTTAGATGATCACAACAACCACAAAACTCAACTTCGACTGACACCTAAGTTGCCGGAAAAAACCCACATGGAAAGCACTGTATATAGAGAGGGGAAGTAGAGAGAGTAGAGAGAAGAAAGAATGTAAGGTGTGGTGTATCAAAACCAGCAGCTTAGCTCTCTATTTATAGGAGAGGCTAAATGTAACTGATACCACCCTCTTAATTTTGTAATTGTCGATTTACATTTATTAAAATGAAACAGCTAATTTAATAAAATCAAAACGGTTGTAACGGCTGTTTTAAAAAATCGTAATGCTTCCGTATATATATATAAATATATATATATATATATATATATATATATATATATATATATATATTTATCCACATTTCAGTTTTAATATATCAATACGAATATTTTATCCTGTCTAGGTTCATTCTAATATTTATTTATATTTTGAATATACATCAGTTCCAGAGCCCAACTAATCCAGCCCATTCGCCCAAATCGCCCTTCGACCGAGCCGACCCGAGTCGAGTCGAGTCGAGACGTGGCGTGGCAAGGCGGGCGGCATCGGCGCGCGCGCGCGTGTATGTTCGCGTGAAGCACACAATAAAACCATGCACCAACATACACCTTAGCAGTTGTACACTACCATGTGTGTCCCCTTTATTTATTTCAATGTGGGACAAATACACATTCTCTTTTTTCAAGCTCTTTCAAGCTACCAAGTTCAACTCTATTTCTCTATGGATTTTACTAAGAAAATTATTTAGACCCATGTACGAAAATTTAAGTACCCATAGCAAGGAACAATTTTCAATCAACTAACCACTTACACCCACCAAATCTTGGATCACTAACCACAATCAAAATGTAGATTAAACAAGAGTATATATAATTTATCTTCTAGCAATTAAATAAAAAAAGTAAAAGATTGATAGAAGTCAAACATTTAGGACTTAGTATATATATAATGGGATTTATAGATTTTTAGAAAGTAATATGACCTACACAGGTAAATGCTGTATTATCAAGTTAACAATTAAATCAAATATACTCAACGCATGCATTTTCTCTACCTAATATGTTTCAACTCATGGTCGCCTAGACCATGAAGCTTCTAGTGAATTATCGTCGTATCTAAAAGGTTTTACAACTAATCATAGACTAGATTAAAATAACAAAAAATCACCACGTACAAGTCTTTCTAGATATCCATACTTACAATAAATCTTCAAAGTCGTATTAATTTTGTGTCATTGGCTGAAATATCGATAGAATATTTGTCCATTTAGCCCATTTGGCCTCACTACTCTTCGTTTACATCCTTTTGGATTTAGAGACAACTTTTCAAATTCTTATAAAACTATCAATGTGTATGGCAATACCTATAATTATAGAATAATATTATAGAATAATATGAGGGGTTGACTTTATTATTATATCTAATTCAAAACTAGATGATCACAATTTTTTTTGGTTTGTAAATGAACACTAAGTTAAAATAGAGCTACTCAACTTTTATTTTTACCCAATCAAAAGCAATGGAATATATGAACACATTATAACCTACTACAACTATCATTCCCATTTTATTTTTAAATTTTATTAAGAATGCAACACTAATTTTGGTGTTCACATTTTTTGAACAAAAAAATAAGATCATCTAAAAGTTTATAACTTTGGAAATCAATGTACTGTTAGCAATAAATTTTTTTTATTAACAAGGAATACGATTTTCATTTTGAATTGGTCTAAATTAATTAGAAAAGGACATTGTTTACATTTAATAAATGAACTTGAGGTTTCTAGAATTAATTAGTAATCACCAGATACTTCAACATGCCGTTGTTGCCCTTTTGCGAAGAGATTTACAAGTTATGCTTGTTCCTGCTAAATACAAGCAACATAGCCTCCATCAGACGGTGCAAATTATTGATAGAGATATCACAAGAGATAATTTGAAGGTTGTCCTTAAGGTGTGTACTCACCATGGATGAATTTGAGCTTATCTCATGCACGTGTACATAGTCCTTGTTAATACTTTTATAAAAAAGTAGGTATACTTCCTATAATAGCATATTTCGTAATTTGTTTCATAACTTCATGTATCAATCATCATACAATTCCAAAATATTTACCGAATACATGTAAGCAACATGTGGCCTATACCGTTTGATGTATTTCTCAGACTAAACTATATTGTATCTATTGAATGAGGTTTGGTCCATTTGCATGTGGTCATGGGGAGACTTCTTCAACGCCCACTATGGCCTAACATTTTGTGTTAAAAAAAATGATGTACTATTTTTCTATTGTGTTAAATTATGGAATTTTTCCTTTTGTGTGGTGGGTTTTAAAAAACTTATCTTGATTGGATTCGTCCTCTATTCCAATCTCCAATAAAGATTGTTGACGCAGATGTAAACTTATTTGACCAACTATTAAAAAGTATTGCATGCTCTCCAATAAAAATTTTAAATTTACATATGCACTCTAACAACTAATGATAATTAAAATTTTAATCCTCAGCACTAAGAACAAGTTTTTCGCTATACCTTCAAATAAGATAACTATTACAGGGTTTGGTAATGAGATGACACTAATACATGGCTTGGTAAGGGCTTGGTAATGAGAAGACAAAAGATTTATTTATATTTACTCTTAATTATTAATTTCACCACACTCCCCCACCTCTCCCACACACACATACAGATTGCAGATTTTATTTTCGGGATGGTTAATTTCTCTTCCTTTTGTGAGAAGGAGCAGGTTGAGAAGGTGGAGAAGATACCATAACAAGACTAGATCCTTCTCCTTGGTAATTTTGTTGGTAATTTTATTGTTGATTCTGCTTTAGCCATGAAACCATAATCGTACTAGCTAGCTCTTACTCCCGGAGAATGCTGTTGTTGATTTTGCTTGTTCTTAAGCTCCTCAGAATTCTGACCAAAGGAAGTTCGAGAAGCCATTGTAGTAGATTTTTTTGATGGCTGAAAATGCAACACCTATTACATAACACACCAAGTTATTACCAATTGATGTATATATATGTAGAGTCCCACTCTAGAGAGACCCCTCTTACGTGGAGAACCGTGGAGAACCCCATGCGGTTCTATAATAGAATCTTTTTTTTCCTAAAAAAAATTTAAAAAAAATTTGTAAAAAACAAATTTCTGACTGTCGCCATGTCATCACTGCCACGTCAGCAGTGATGACGTGTCACTGCCACGTCAATAGTGACGTCTCCATTATAGATGTGGTAGTGCCACGTCATCTTTGCTGACGTGGCAGTGACACGTGGCAGTGCCACGTCAGCACTGCTTATGTCACTGCTGACGTGTCACTTCCACGTCAGTAGACAGTTTTTTTTTGAAAAATGATTTAAAATAATAAATTTTAAAAAAATTAAAACAAAACATTTGGTTCTATCACAAAATCAGTAAATTGCACGAATTACCAAATCCAGTTCAAACAGATCTTAGCATTTTAAAATAAAGGAGAAGCAGATCAAATATTGCGGCAAAAACTAACATAATGGTTTAAGCTAATTCTGATGGGAACTTACTAATGTCATTGTGCTAATTCTAAATGAAATACATCTCAAGCACGGAAATACACAATAGGAAACAAAAAAACACAGGTATGAATTCTAAAGGTAATTCTAATGAAGACTTAAGTTTTTTTGTCGTTCCTACATTGCTAGTTTCCTTGTAACTCTTTTCTATTAGTTAATGGAAAGAGACAGATTGAAGTTCTTTTGAATTACCAGGGGAATAGCCAGGAAAATAGGCTTAGTGGGGTCAAAAAATAATACTCCGTAATACTTATTTAACTAAAAATAATAACTTATAAATTTGAATATTTAAAACTTAATAAACAATTAATTCAAAAATACTTACATGACTATTTCATCAATGAAGTGGAAAACTATCTAATAAAAAAATCACAAAAATTAATGATTAAAAAAAATAGGAGACAAAGGAGACTGAAATCTGAACACAATTAAGTGATGGTTACATGTATTAAAATGGTATGAGATGATTTTGCAAGCTCTACACAAGACCCTTGGACCACATGTTTCCTCTAATTTAATACTGAGAAACTGGCCTAAAAGGAAAAGAGAATCAGGGCATTCAGAGTAATCACATAGTTCAGTGTTTACATGTAATGATCACATAGTTCAGTGTATACAAAGGCTATTAACTGAATCCTGCCTTGCAGTTGTAATATGTGAAAAAATCCAACAAACTGCAAATACATATCCCTTAGAAACTGAACAGCACAGTTACAAGTATGTCAACAAAAACCAATGACCTCGAGGGTTATCAAAGTTTCAGTACTGACAACCTCTTGGGCCTTGGGGTTGGTTAAAAAAGATAAATAGGCAAGTACAAAGGACTAACATGTGAAAGCACTCCGGATCTGTAGGATTTATAGGTGGAATGCATCTGCTGATGACCCCAACAGCACCACTTGTAGCAGCATCAACAAAGTCTGAAGTCACTTTGTAGAGAGCCCTGTCCCTCAGAATCCTGCAAAATACTCTTAACCATCATGAAGTGTCTACATCAAAATCAAAGAATAAACATATAACTGCAGTAGGCATCTAAATTACCTCTCCTGAGGAGTTCCATGAGGAAACTCCCAACAAGACTGCAATTCTTCGTTCCAGTCTCGTTACATGCCAATCAACTCACTTCCAAATGAAAGTGTAAGTGCATTCTCTGCTCTAGCTGCGTCACGCTTGTGATCTACAAAAGTTGCACCACAGAACGGGAAAAGATAATTCTCAGCAAAGCATCAAACATATAAAATAGGGATAAACTTGGTTCGACTAATAGTTGTTAAGAGTTCATGATAATCTACTACTGTCCTGGTTAAAAGTATACATTTCATAAGATACTGAAAAAATACAAGGGATAACAAAATTCATGGATGCATCTCCGGAATTTTGCAACTTTCAAGCGAAGTAGAAACCACTAATATGATGCATAAGAATATCAGTTAGGTTCAATCACATTGCCTTACCAGGAACAGGGTACAATCCTAGCCAGGAATTAGGAGGTAACAGAGACTGGACATTTTCAAAAGGATGAGCAGAGCCCTTTTTCTTCAGTATTTCATCAAAACCTTAATTACCAAATTGGAAGAAGAAGCTTGAGAGAGCTTGAGATTTGCTGGATGTATGTGTTCCTTGATTTTGTCACAAACAACATCTATAATCAAAATAATGAAATCAACCTTTGTGTTTGTGACAAAATCAAGAACACCTATATCCAGTAAAATGAACCGAACCCAAAAGATGAGGTCTGGTTTCAACAGAGACGTGGAGAGAGAAGAAGAGCTCGCCTTGTTGAGTTGGGAGAAAGGGGGTGTTAAGTGTTTAGAGGGAATATATCGTATATTGGGTAGAGTAGAGGGAAGAGGTGCTCAAAATTTTTCATTTTGGGGAAAATGGGCGGCGAAATTGGTTGAACGAAAGAGGAGGTGGAGATGTTGGTGGTGAAGGAGATGAGCAGCGGCGGAAGAAAAAATAGAGAAAGATGGGTTTGTGTTGTGTTTGTGTGTATTAGATAGTGTGTATTACTGGGGTTTAATGAGGACCATTGGATGTGTGTCTTTTTTGTTTTAATCAAGGGTCAGAAAATGATTAAAGAAGCACAATCCTTGTGCTATGTTGTCAACCAGTAATACATTGACACATGTCATCAAAAAGAATTTTTAACTTTCCATTCTTAATATAGAGTGAAATAAATATAGATTAAAATAAATATCAAAAAATCGAAAATGCTTTAAAAATTATGAATTTTTTTACAACAACTTGGAAATATTAAGAAAATTTCTCTCTCAAAATCTGGTCAATTTCGTAGAAGTTTGGTCAAACGTTTGATTTTTAAACGTTTGATTTTCGTAGAAGTTTGGAGATCTTAGTAGATCACTACTATTTTCAATATGACTCGTAACTAGTGCTTTGTTACGGATTATTGTTTCTATTTTTTAAAAAATATTTTTGAACGATCCAACCGTACGGATGTCAATATATATCTAATATAATGATATTCCCCAAGTTTCAGAAAATAAAAAATTAATTTGACTGGAGATCTTAGTAGATCACCAATATTTTCAATATGACTCGTAACTAGTGCTTTGTTACGGATTATTGTTTCTATTTTTTAAAAAAAAATTTGAACGATCCAACCGTACGGATGTCAATATATATCTAATATAATGATATTCCCCAAGTTTCAGAAAATAAAAAATTAATCTGATTGGAGATCTTAGTAGATCACCACTATTTTCAAAAAGACTCGTAACTAGTGCTTTGTTACGGATTATTGTTTCTATTCTTTAAAAAATATTTTTGAACGATCCAACCGTACGGATGTCAATATATATCTAATATAATGATATTCCCCAAGTTTCAGAAAATAAAAAATTAATCTGACTGGAGATCTTAGTAGATCACCAATATTTTCAATATGACTAGTAACTAGTGCTTTGTTACGGATTATTGTTTCTATTTTTTAAAAAATATTTTTGAGCGATCCAACCGTACGGATGTCAATATATATCTAATATAATGATATTCCCCAAGTTTCAGAAAATAAAAAATTAATCTGATTGGAGATCTTAGTAGATCACCAATATTTTCAATATGACTCGTAACTAGTGCTTTGTTACGGATTATTGTTTCTATTTTTTAAAAAATATTTTTGAACGATCCAACCGTACGGATGTCAATATATATCTAATATAATGATATTCCCCAAGTTTTAGAAAATAAAAAATTAATTTGATTGAAGATCTTAGTAGATCACTACTATTTTCAATAAGACTCGTAACTAGTGCTTTGTTACGGATTATTGTTTCTATTTTTTAAAAAATATTTTTGAACGATCCAACCGTACGGATGTCAATATATATCTAATATAATGATATTCCCCAAGTTTCAGAAAATAAAAAATTAATCTGATTGGAGATCTTAGTAGATCACCAATATTTTCAATATGACTCGTAACTAGTGCTTTGTTACGGATTATTGTTTCTATTTTTAAAAAACTATTTTTGAACGATCCAACCGTACGGATGTCAATATATATCTAATATAATGATATTCCCCAAGTTTCAGAAAATAAAAAATTAATCTGATTGGAGATCTTAGTAGATCACCAATATTTTCAATATGACTCGTAACTAGTGCTTTGTTACGGATTATTGTTTCTATTTTTTAAAAAATATTTTTGAGCGATCCAACCGTACGGATGTCAATATATATCTAATATAATGATATTCCCCAAGTTTCAGAAAATAAAAAATTAATCTGATTGGAGATCTTAGTAGATCACCAATATTTTCAATATGACTCGTAACTAGTGCTTTGTTACGGATTATTGTTTCTATTTTTTAAAAAATATTTTTGAACGATCCAACCGTACGGATGTCAATATATATCTAATATAATGATATTCCCCAAGTTTTAGAAAATAAAAAATTAATTTGATTGAAGATCTTAGTAGATCACTACTATTTTCAATAAGACTCGTAACTAGTGCTTTGTTACGGATTATTGTTTCTATTTTTTAAAAAATATTTTTGAACGATCCAACCGTACGGATGTCAATATATATCTAATATAATGATATTCCCCAAGTTTCAGAAAATAAAAAATTAATCTGATTGGAGATCTTAGTAGATCACCAATATTTTCAATATGACTCGTAACTAGTGCTTTGTTACGGATCATTGTTTCTATTTTTAAAAAACTATTTTTGAACGATCCAACCGTACGGATGTCAATATATATCTAATATAATGATATTCCCCAAGTTTCAGAAAATAAAAAATTAATCTGATTGGAGATCTTAGTAGATCACCAATATTTTCAATATGACTCGTAACTAATGCTTTGTTACGGATTATTGTTTCTATTTTTAAAAAACTATTTTTGAACGATCCAACCGTACGGATGTCAATATATATCTAATATAATGATATTCCCCAAGTTTCAGAAAATAAAAAATTAATCTGATTGGAGATCTTAGTAGATCACCAATATTTTCAATATGACTCGTAACTAGTGCTTTGTTACGGATTATTGTTTCTATTTTTAAAAAACTATTTTTGAACGATCCAACCGTACGGATGTCAATATATATCTAATATAATGATATTCCCCAAGTTTCAGAAAATAAAAAATTAATTTGATTGGAGATCTTAGTAGATCACTACTATTTTCAATATGACTCGTAACTAGTGCTTTGTTACGGATTATTGTTTCTATTTTTTAAAAAATATTTTTGAACGATCCAACCGTACGGATGTCAATATATATCTAATATAATGATATTCCCCAAGTTTCAGAAAATAAAAAATTAATTTGACTGGAGATCTTAGTAGATCACCAATATTTTCAAAATGACTCGTAACTAGTGCTTTGTTACGGATTATTGTTTCTATTTTTTAAAAAATATTTTTGAACGATCCAACCGTACGGATGTCAATATATATCTAATATAATGATATTCCCCCAGTTTCAGAATATAAAAAATTAATTTGATTGGAGATCTTAGTAGATCACTACTATTTTCAATATGACTCGTAACTAGTGCTTTGTTACGGATTATTGTTTCTATTTTTTAAAAACTATTTCTCGACGATCCAACCGTACGGATGTCAATATATATCTAATATAATGATATTCCCCAAGTTTCAGAAAATAAAAAATTAATTTGATTGGAGATCTTAGTAGATCACTACTATTTTCAACATGGCTCGTAACTAGTGCTTTGTTACGGATTATTGTTTCTATTTTTTAAAAAATATTTTTGAACGATCCAACCGTACGGATGTCAATATATATCTAATATAATGATATTTCCCAAGTTTCAGAAAATAAAAAATTAATTTGACTGGAGATCTAGTAGATCACCAATATTTTCAATATGACTCGTAACTAGTGCTTTGTTACGGATTATTGTTTCTATTTTTTAAAAAATATTTTTGAACGATCCAACCGTACGGATGTCAATATATATCTAATATAATGATATTCCCCAAGTTTCAGAAAATAAAAAATTAATCTGATTGGAGATCTTAGTAGATCACCAATATTTTCAATATGACTCGTAACTAGTGCTTTGTTACGGATTATTGTTTCTATTTTTAAAAAACTATTTTTGAACGATCCAACCGTACGGATGTCAATATATATCTAATATAATGATATTCCCCAAGTTTCAGAAAATAAAAAATTAATTTGATTGGAGATCTTAGTAGATCACTACTATTTTCAATATGACTCGTAACTAGTGCTTTGTTACGGATTATTGTTTCTATTTTTTAAAAAATATTTTTGAACGATCCAACCGTACGGATGTCAATATATATCTAATATAATGATATTCCCCAAGTTTCAGAAAATAAAAAATTAATTTGACTGGAGATCTTAGTAGATCACCAATATTTTCAAAATGACTCGTAACTAGTGCTTTGTTACGGATTATTGTTTCTATTTTTTAAAAAATATTTTTGAACGATCCAACCGTACGGATGTCAATATATATCTAATATAATGATATTCCCCCAGTTTCAGAATATAAAAAATTAATTTGATTGGAGATCTTAGTAGATCACTACTATTTTCAATATGACTCGTAACTAGTGCTTTGTTACGGATTATTGTTTCTATTTTTTAAAAACTATTTCTCGACGATCCAACCGTACGGATGTCAATATATATCTAATATAATGATATTCCCCAAGTTTCAGAAAATAAAAAATTAATTTGATTGGAGATCTTAGTAGATCACTACTATTTTCAACATGGCTCGTAACTAGTGCTTTGTTACGGATTATTGTTTCTATTTTTTAAAAAATATTTTTGAACGATCCAACCGTACGGATGTCAATATATATCTAATATAATGATATTTCCCAAGTTTCAGAAAATAAAAAATTAATTTGACTGGAGATCTAGTAGATCACCAATATTTTCAATATGACTCGTAACTAGTGCTTTGTTACGGATTATTGTTTCTATTTTTTAAAAAATATTTTTGAACGATCCAACCGTACGGATGTCAATATATATCTAATATAATGATATTCCCCAAGTTTCAGAAAATAAAAAATTAATCTGATTGGAGATCTTAGTAGATCACCAATATTTTCAATATGACTCGTAACTAGTGCTTTGTTACGGATTATTGTTTCTATTTTTAAAAAACTATTTTTGAACGATCCAACCGTACGGATGTCAATATATATCTAATATAATGATATTCCCCAAGTTTCAGAAAATAAAAAATTAATTTGATTGGAGATCTTAGTAGATCACTACTATTTTCAATATGACTCGTAACTAGTGCTTTGTTACGGATTATTGTTTCTATTTTTTAAAAAATATTTTTGAACGATCCAACCGTACGGATGTCAATATATATCTAATATAATGATATTCCCCCAGTTTCAGAAAATAAAAAATTAATTTGATTGGAGATCTTAGTAGATAACTACTATTTTCAATATGACTCGTAACTAGTGCTTTGTTACGGATTATTGTTTCTATTTTTTAAAAAAAAATTTTGAACGATCCAAGCGTACGGATGTCAATATATATCTAATATAATGATATTCCCCCAGTTTCAGAAAATAAAAAATTAATTTGATTGGAGATCTTAGTAGATCACTACTATTTTCAACATGGCTCGTAACTAGTGCTTTGTTACGGATTATTGTTTCTATTTTTTAAAAAATATTTTTGAACGATCCAACCGTACGGATGTCAATATATATCTAATATAATGATATTTCCCAAGTTTCAGAAAATAAAAAATTAATTTGACTGGAGATCTAGTAGATCACCAATATTTTCAATATGACTCGTAACTAGTGCTTTGTTACGGATTATTGTTTCTATTTTTTAAAAAATATTTTTGAACGATCCAACCGTACGGATGTCAATATATATCTAATATAATGATATTCCCCAAGTTTCTGAAAATAAAAAATTAATCTGATTGGAGATCTTAGTAGATCACCAATATTTTCAATATGACTCGTAACTAGTGCTTTGTTACGGATTATTGTTTCTATTTTTAAAAAACTATTTTTGAACGATCCAACCGTACGGATGTCAATATATATCTAATATAATGATATTCCCCAAGTTTCAGAAAATAAAAAATTAATTTGATTGGAGATCTTAGTAGATCACTACTATTTTCAATATGACTCGTAACTAGTGCTTTGTTACGGATTATTGTTTCTATTTTTTAAAAAATATTTTTGAACGATCCAACCGTACGGATGTCAATATATATCTAATATAATGATATTCCCCCAGTTTCAGAAAATAAAAAATTAATTTGATTGGAGATCTTAGTAGATAACTACTATTTTCAATATGACTCGTAACTAGTGCTTTGTTACGGATTATTGTTTCTATTTTTTAAAAAAAAAATTTGAACGATCCAAGCGTACGGATGTCAATATATATCTAATATAATGATATTCCCCCAGTTTCAGAAAATAAAAAATTAATTTGATTGGAGATCTTAGTAGATCACTACTATTTTCAATATGACTCGTAACTAGTGCTTTGTTACGGATTATTGTTTCTATTTTTTAAAAACTATTTCTCGACGATCCAACCGTACGGATGTCAATATATATCTAATATAATGATATTCCCCAAGTTTCAGAAAATAAAACATTAATTTGATTGGAGATCTTAGTAGATCACTACTATTTTCAACATGGCTCGTAACTAGTGCTTTGTTACGGATTATTGTTTCTATTTTTTAAAAAATATTTTTGAACGATCCAACCGTACGGATGTCAATATATATCTAATATAATGATATTCCCAAAGTTTCAGAAAATAAAAAATTAATTTGACTGGAGATCTTAGTAGATCACCAATATTTTCAATATGACTCGTAACTAGTGCTTTGTTACGGATTATTGTTTCTATTTTTTAAAAAATATTTCTCGACGATCCAACCGTACGGATGTCAATATATATCTAATATAATGATATTCCCCAAGTTTCAGAAAATAAAAAATTAATTTGATTGGAGATCTTAGTAGATCACTACTATTTTCAACATGGCTCGTAACTAGTGCTTTGTTACGGATTATTGTTTCTATTTTTTAAAAAATATTTTTGAATGATCCAACCGTACGGATGTCAATAAATATCTAATATAATGATATTCCCCAAGTTTCAGAAAATAAAAAATTAATTTGACTGGAGATCTTAGTAGATCACCAATATTTTCAATATGACTCGTAACTAGTGCTTTGTTACGGATTATTGTTTCTATTTTTTAAAAAATATTTTTGAACGATCCAACCGTACGGATGTCAATATATATCTAATATAATGATATTCCCCAAGTTTCAGAAAATAAAAAATTAATTTGATTGGAGATCTTAGTAGATCACTACTATTTTCAATATGACTCGTAACTAGTGCTTTGTTACGGATTATTGTTTCTATTTTTAAAAAATTATTTTTGAACGATCCAACCGTACGGATGTCAATATATATCTAATATAATGATATTCCCCAAGTTTCAGAAAATTAAAAATTAATTTGATTGGAGATCTTAGTAGATCACTACTATTTTCAATATGACTCGTAACTAGTGCTTTGATACGGATTATTGTTTCTATTTTTTAAAAAATATTTTTGAACGATCCAACCGTACGGATGTCAATATATATCTAATATAATGATATTCCCCAAGTTTCAGAAAATAAAAAATTAATCTGATTGGAGATCTTAGTAGATCACCAATATTTTCAATATGACTCGTAACTAGTGCTTTGTTACGGATTATTGTTTCTATTTTTTAAAAAATATTTTTGAGCGATCCAACCGTACGGATGTCAATATATATATCTAATATAATGATATTCCCCAAGTTTCAGAAAATAAAAAATTAATCTGATTGGAGATCATAGTAGATCACCAATATTTTCAATATGACTCGTAACTAGTGCTTTGTTACGGATTATTGTTTCTATTTTTTAAAAAATATTTTTGAACGATCCAACCGTACGGATGTCAATATATATCTAATATAATGATATTCCCCAAGTTTTAGAAAATAAAAAATTAATTTGATTGAAGATCTTAGTAGATCACTACTATTTTCAATAAGACTCGTAACTAGTGCTTTGTTACGGATTATTGTTTCTATTTTTTAAAAAATATTTTTGAACGATCCAACCGTACGGATGTCAATATATATCTAATATAATGATATTCCCCAAGTTTCAGAAAATAAAAAATTAATCTGATTGGAGATCTTAGTAGATCACCAATATTTTCAATATGACTCGTAACTAGTGCTTTGTTACGGATTATTGTTTCTATTTTTAAAAAACTATTTTTGAACGATCCAACCGTACGGATGTCAATATATATCTAATATAATGATATTCCCCAAGTTTCAGAAAATAAAAAATTAATTTGATTGGAGATCTTAGTAGATCACTACTATTTTCAATATGACTCGTAACTAGTGCTTTGTTACGGATTATTGTTTCTATTTTTTAAAAAATATTTTTGAACGATCCAACCGTACGGATGTCAATATATATCTAATATAATGATATTCCCCCAGTTTCAGAAAATAAAAAATTAATTTGATTGGAGATCTTAGTAGATCACTACTATTTTCAATATGACTCGTAACTAGTGCTTTGTTACGGATTATTGTTTCTATTTTTTAAAAACTATTTCTCGACGATCCAACCATACGGATGTCAATATATATCTAATATAATGATATTCCCCAAGTTTCAGAAAATAAAAAATTAATTTGATTGGAGATCTTAGTAGATCACTACTATTTTCAACATGGCTCGTAACTAGTGCTTTGTTACGGATTATTGTTTCTATTTTTTAAAAAATATTTTTGAACAATCCAACCGTACGGATGTCAATATATATCTAATATAATGATATTCCCCCAGTTTCAGAAAATAAAAAATTAATTTGATTGGAGATCTTAGTAGATCACTACTATTTTCAATATGACTCGTAACTAGTGCTTTGTTACGGATTATTGTTTCTATTTTTTAAAAACTATTTCTCGACGATCCAACCGTACGGATGTCAATATATATCTAATATAATGATATTCCCCAAGTTTCAGAAAATAAAAAATTAATTTGACTGGAGATCTTAGTAGATCACCAATATTTTCAATATGACTCGTAACTAGTGCTTTGTTACGGATTATTGTTTCTATTTTTTAAAAAATATTTTTGAACGATCCAACCGTACGGATATCAATATATATCTAATATAATGATATTCCCCAAGTTTCAGAAAATAAAAAATTAATCTGATTGGAGATCTTAGTAGATCACCAATATTTTCAATATGACTCGTAACTAGTGCTTTGTTACGGATTATTGTTTCTATTTTTAAAAAACTATTTTTGAACGATCCAACCGTACGGATGTCAATATATATCTAATATAATGATATTCCCCAAGTTTCAGAAAATAAAAAATTAATTTGATTGGAGATCTTAGTAGATCACTACTATTTTCAATATGACTCGTAACTAGTGCTTTGTTACGGATTATTGTTTCTATTTTTTAAAAAATATTTTTGAACGATCCAACCATACGGATGTCAATATATATCTAATATACTGATAATCCCCTAGTTTCAGAAAATAAAAAATTAATTTGATTGGAGATCTTAGTAGATCACTACTATTTTCCAAATGACTCGTAACTAGTGCTTTGTTACGGATTATTGTTTCTATTTTTTAAAAACTATTTCTCGACGATCCAACCGTACGGATGTCAATATATATCTAATATAATGATATTCCCCAAGTTTCAGAAAATAAAAAATTAATTTGACTGGAGATCTTAGTAGATCACCAATATTTTCAATATGACTCGTAACTAGTGCTTTGTTACGGATTATTGTTTCTATTTTTTAAAAAATATTTTTGAACGATCCAACCGTACGGATATCAATATATATCTAATATAATGATATTCCCCAAGTTTCAGAAAATAAAAAATTAATCTGATTGGAGATCTTAGTAGATCACCAATATTTTCAATATGACTCGTAACTAGTGCTTTGTTACGGATTATTGTTTCTATTTTTAAAAAACTATTTTTGAACGATCCAACCGTACGGATGTCAATATATATCTAATATAATGATATTCCCCAAGTTTCAGAAAATAAAAAATTAATTTGATTGGAGATCTTAGTAGATCACTACTATTTTCAATATGACTCGTAACTAGTGCTTTGTTACGGATTATTGTTTCTATTTTTTAAAAAATATTTTTGAACGATCCAACCATACGGATGTCAATATATATCTAATATACTGATATTCCCCCAGTTTCAGAAAATAAAAAATTAATTTGATTGGAGATCTTAGTAGATCACTACTATTTTCCAAATGACTCGTAACTAGTGCTTTGTTACGGATTATTGTTTCTATTTTTTAAAAACTATTTCTCGACGATCCAACCGTACGGATGTCAATATATATCTAATATAATGATATTCCCCAAGTTTCAGAAAATAAAAAATTAATTTGATTGGAGATCTTAGTAGATCACTACTATTTTCAACATGGCTCGTAACTAGTGCTTTGTTACGGATTATTGTTTCTATTTTTTAAAAAATATTTTTGAACGATCCAACCGTACGGATGTCAATATATATCTAATATAATGATATTCCCCAAGTTTCAGAAAATAAAAAATTAATTTGACTGGAGATCTTAGTAGATCACCAATATTTTCAATATGACTCGTAACTAGTGCTTTGTTACAGATTATTGTTTCTATTTTTTAAAAAATATTTTTGAACGATCCAACCGTACGGATGTCAATATATATCTAATATAATGATATTCCCCAAGTTTCAGAAAATAAAAAATTAATCTGATTGGAGATCTTAGTAGATCACCAATATTTTCAATATGACTCGGAACTAGTGCTTTGTTACGGATTATTGTTTCTATTTTTAAAAAATTATTTTTAACGATCCAACCGTACGGATGTCAATATATATCTAATATAATGATATTCCCCAAGTTTCAGAAAATAAAAAATTAATTTGATTGGAGATCTTAGTAGATCACTACTATTTTCAATATGACTCGTAACTAGTGCTTTGTTACGGATTATTGTTTCTATTTTTTAAAAAATATTTTTGAACGATCCAACCGTACGGATGTCAATATATATCTAATATAATGATATTCCCCCAGTTTCAGAAAATAAAAAATTAATTTGATTGGAGATCTTAGTAGATCACTACTATTTTCAATATGACTCGTAATTAGTGCTTTGTTACGGATTATTGTTTCTATTTTTTAAAAACTATTTCTCGACGATCCAACCGTACGGATGTCAATATATATCTAATATAATGATATTCCCCAAGTTTCAGGAAATAAAAATTTAATTTGATTGGAGATCTTAGTAGATCACTACTATTTTCAACATGGCTCGTAACTAGTGCTTTGTTACGGATTATTGTTTCTATTTTTTAAAAAATATTTTTGAACGATCCAACCGTACGGATGTCAATATATATCTAATATAATGATATTCCCCAAGTTTCAGAAAATAAAAAATTAATTTGACTGGAGATCTTAGTAGATCACCAATATTTTCAATATGACTCGTAACTAGTGCTTTGTTACAGATTATTGTTTCTATTTTTTAAAAAATATTTTTGAACGATCCAACCGTACGGATGTCAATATATATCTAATATAATGATATTCCCCAAGTTTCAGAAAATAAAAAATTAATCTGATTGGAGATCTTAGTAGATCACCAATATTTTCAATATGACTCGGAACTAGTGCTTTGTTACGGATTATTGTTTCTATTTTTAAAAAATTATTTTTAACGATCCAACCGTACGGATGTCAATATATATCTAATATAATGATATTCCCCAAGTTTCAGAAAATAAAAAATTAATTTGATTGGAGATCTTAGTAGATCACTACTATTTTCAATATGACTCGTAACTAGTGCTTTGTTACGGATTATTGTTTCTATTTTTTAAAAAATATTTTTGAACGATCCAACCGTACGGATGTCAATATATATCTAATATAATGATATTCCCCCAGTTTCAGAAAATAAAAAATTAATTTGATTGGAGATCTTAGTAGATCACTACTATTTTCAATATGACTCGTAACTAGTGCTTTGTTACAGATTATTGTTTCTATTTTTTAAAAACTATTTCTCGACGATCCAACCGTACGGATGTCAATATATATCTAATATAATGATATTCCCCAAGTTTCAGGAAATAAAAATTTAATTTGATTGGAGATCTTAGTAGATCACTACTATTTTCAACATGGCTCGTAACTAGTGCTTTGTTACGGATTATTGTTTCTATTTTTTAAAAAATATTTTTGAACGATCCAACCGTACGGATGTCAATATATATCTAATATAATGATATTCCCCAAGTTTCAGAAAATAAAAAATTAATTTGATTGGAGATCTTAGTAGATCACTACTATTTTCAACATGGCTCGTAACTAGTGCTTTGTTACGGATTATTGTTTCTATTTTTTAAAAAATATTTTTGAACGATCCAACCGTACGGATGTCAATATATATCTAATACAATGATATTTCCCAAGTTTCAGAAAATAAAAAATTAATCTGATTGGAGATCTTAGTAGATCACCAATATTTTCAATATGACTCGGAACTAGTGCTTTGTTACGGATTATTGTTTCTATTTTTAAAAAACTATTTTTGAACGATCCAACCGTACGGATGTCAATATATATCTAATATAATGATATTCCCCAAGTTTCAGAAAATAAAAAATTAATTTGATTGGAGATCTTAGTAGATCACTACTATTTTCAATATGACTCGTAACTAGTGCTTTGTTACGGATTATTGTTTCTATTTTTTAAAAAATATTTTTGAACGATCCAACCGTACGGATGTCAATATATATCTAATATAATGATATTCCCCCAGTTTCAGAAAATAAAAAATTAATTTGATTGGAGATCTTCGTAGATCACTACTATTTTCAATATGACTCGTAACTAGTGCTTTGTTACAGATTATTGTTTCTATTTTTTAAAAACTATTTCTCGACGATCCAACCGTACGGATGTCAATATATATCTAATATAATGATATTCCCCAAGTTTCAGAAAATAAAAAATTAATTTGATTGGAGATCTTAGTAGATCACTACTATTTTCAACATGGCTCGTAACTAGTGCTTTGTTACGGATTATTGTTTCTATTTTTTAAAAAATATTTTTGAACAATCCAACCGTACGGATGTCAATATATATCTAATATAATGATATTCCCCCAGTTTCAGAAAATAAAAAATTAATTTGATTGGAGATCTTAGTAGATCACTACTATTTTCAATATGACTCGTAACTAGTGCTTTGTTACGGATTATTGTTTCTATTTTTTAAAAACTATTTCTCGACGATCCAACCGTACGGATGTCAATATATATCTAATATAATGATATTCCCCAAGTTTCAGAAAATAAAAAATTAATTTGACTGGAGATCTTAGTAGATCACCAATATTTTCAATATGACTCGTAACTAGTGCTTTGTTACGGATTATTGTTTCTATTTTTTAAAAAATATTTTTGAACGATCCAACCGTACGGATATCAATATATATCTAATATAATGATATTCCCCAAGTTTCAGAAAATAAAAAATTAATCTGATTGGAGATCTTAGTAGATCACCAATATTTTCAATATGACTCGTAACTAGTGCTTTGTTACGGATTATTGTTTCTATTTTTAAAAAACTATTTTTGAACGATCCAACCGTACGGATGTCAATATATATCTAATATAATGATATTCCCCAAGTTTCAGAAAATAAAAAATTAATTTGATTGGAGATCTTAGTAGATCACTACTATTTTCAATATGACTCGTAACTAGTGCTTTGTTACGGATTATTGTTTCTATTTTTTAAAAAATATTTTTGAACGATCCAACCATACGGATGTCAATATATATCTAATATACTGATATTCCCCCAGTTTCAGAAAATAAAAAATTAATTTGATTGGAGATCTTAGTAGATCACTACTATTTTCCAAATGACTCGTAACTAGTGCTTTGTTACGGATTATTGTTTCTATTTTTTAAAAACTATTTCTCGACGATCCAACCGTACGGATGTCAATATATATCTAATATAATGATATTCCCCAAGTTTCAGAAAATAAAAAATTAATTTGACTGGAGATCTTAGTAGATCACCAATATTTTCAATATGACTCGTAACTAGTGCTTTGTTACGGATTATTGTTTTCATTTTTTAAAAAATATTTTTGAACGATCCAACCGTACGGATATCAATATATATCTAATATAATGATATTCCCAAGTTTCAGAAAATAAAAAATTAATCTGATTGGAGATCTTAGTAGATCACCAATATTTTCAATATGACTCGTAACTAGTGCTTTGTTACGGATTATTGTTTCTATTTTTAAAAAACTATTTTTGAACGATCCAACCGTACGGATGTCAATATATATCTAATATAATGATATTCCCCAAGTTTCAGAAAATAAAAAATTAATTTGATTGGAGATCTTAGTAGATCACTACTATTTTCAATATGACTCGTAACTAGTGCTTTGTTACGGATTATTGTTTCTATTTTTTAAAAATTATTTTTGTACGATCCAACCATACGGATGTCAATATATATCTAATATACTGATATTCCCCCAGTTTCAGAAAATAAAAAATTAATTTGATTGGAGATCTTAGTAGATCACTACTATTTTCCAAATGACTCGTAACTAGTGCTTTGTTACGGATTATTGTTTCTATTTTTTAAAAACTATTTCTCGACGATCCAACCGTACGGATGTCAATATATATCTAATATAATGATATTCCCCAAGTTTCAGAAAATAAAAAATTAATTTGATTGGAGATCTTAGTAGATCACTACTATTTTCAACATGGCTCGTAACTAGTGCTTTGTTACGGATTATTGTTTCTATTTTTTAAAAAATATTTTTGAACGATCCAACCGTACGGATGTCAATATATATCTAATATAATGATATTCCCCAAGTTTCAGAAAATAAAAAATTAATTTGACTGGAGATCTTAGTAGATCACCAATATTTTCAATATGACTCGTAACTAGTGCTTTGTTACAGATTATTGTTTCTATTTTTTAAAAAATATTTTTGAACGATCCAACCGTACGGATGTCAATATATATCTAATATAATGATATTCCCCAAGTTTCAGAAAATAAAAAATTAATCTGATTGGAGATCTTAGTAGATCACCAATATTTTCAATATGACTCGGAACTAGTGCTTTGTTACGGATTATTGTTTCTATTTTTAAAAAATTATTTTTAACGATCCAACCGTACGGATGTCAATATATATCTAATATAATGATATTCCCCAAGTTTCAGAAAATAAAAAATTAATTTGATTGGAGATCTTAGTAGATCACTACTATTTTCAATATGACTCGTAACTAGTGCTTTGTTACGGATTATTGTTTCTATTTTTTAAAAAATATTTTTGAACGATCCAACCGTACGGATGTCAATATATATCTAATATAATGATATTCCCCCAGTTTCAGAAAATAAAAAATTAATTTGATTGGAGATCTTAGTAGATCACTACTATTTTCAATATGACTCGTAACTAGTGCTTTGTTACGGATTATTGTTTCTATTTTTTAAAAACTATTTCTCGACGATCCAACCGTACGGATGTCAATATATATCTAATATAATGATATTCCCCAAGTTTCAGGAAATAAAAATTTAATTTGATTGGAGATCTTAGTAGATCACTACTATTTTCAACATGGCTCGTAACTAGTGCTTTGTTACGGATTATTGTTTCTATTTTTTAAAAAATATTTTTGAACGATCCAACCGTACGGATGTCAATATATATCTAATATAATGATATTCCCCAAGTTTCAGAAAATAAAAAATTAATTTGACTGGAGATCTTAGTAGATCACCAATATTTTCAATATGACTCGTAACTAGTGCTTTGTTACAGATTATTGTTTCTATTTTTTAAAAAATATTTTTGAACGATCCAACCGTACGGATGTCAATATATATCTAATATAATGATATTCCCCAAGTTTCAGAAAATAAAAAATTAATCTGATTGGAGATCTTAGTAGATCACCAATATTTTCAATATGACTCGGAACTAGTGCTTTGTTACGGATTATTGTTTCTATTTTTAAAAAATTATTTTTAACGATCCAACCGTACGGATGTCAATATATATCTAATATAATGATATTCCCCAAGTTTCAGAAAATAAAAAATTAATTTGATTGGAGATCTTAGTAGATCACTACTATTTTCAATATGACTCGTAACTAGTGCTTTGTTACGGATTATTGTTTCTATTTTTTAAAAAATATTTTTGAACGATCCAACCGTACGGATGTCAATATATATCTAATATAATGATATTCCCCCAGTTTCAGGAAATAAAAATTTAATTTGATTGGAGATCTTAGTAGATCACTACTATTTTCAACATGGCTCGTAACTAGTGCTTTGTTACGGATTATTGTTTCTATTTTTTAAAAAATATTTTTGAACGATCCAACCGTACGGATGTCAATATATATCTAATATAATGATATTCCCCAAGTTTCAGAAAATAAAAAATTAATTTGATTGGAGATCTTAGTAGATCACTACTATTTTCAACATGGCTCGTAACTAGTGCTTTGTTACGGATTATTGTTTCTATTTTTTAAAAAATATTTTTGAACGATCCAACCGTACGGATGTCAATATATATCTAATACAATGATATTTCCCAAGTTTCAGAAAATAAAAAATTAATCTGATTGGAGATCTTAGTAGATCACCAATATTTTCAATATGACTCGGAACTAGTGCTTTGTTACGGATTATTGTTTCTATTTTTAAAAAACTATTTTTGAACGATCCAACCGTACGGATGTCAATATATATCTAATATAATGATATTCCCCAAGTTTCAGAAAATAAAAAATTAATTTGATTGGAGATCTTAGTAGATCACTACTATTTTCAATATGACTCGTAACTAGTGCTTTGTTACGGATTATTGTTTCTATTTTTTAAAAAATATTTTTGAACGATCCAACCGTACGGATGTCAAAATATATCTAATATAATGATATTCCCCCAGTTTCAGAAAATAAAAAATTAATTTGATTGGAGATCTTCGTAGATCACTACTATTTTCAATATGACTCGTAACTAGTGCTTTGTTACAGATTATTGTTTCTATTTTTTAAAAACTATTTCTCGACGATCCAACTGTACGGATGTCAATATATATCTAATATAATGATATTCCCAAGTTTCAGAAAATAAAAAATTAATTTGATTGGAGATCTTAGTAGATCACTACTATTTTCAACATGGCTCGTAACTAGTGCTTTGTTACGGATTATTGTTTCTATTTTTTAAAAAATATTTTTGAACGATCCAACCGTACGGATGTCAATATATATCTAATATAATGATATTCCCCAAGTTTCAGAAAATAAAAAATTAATTTGACTGGAGATCTTAGTAGATCACCAATATTTTCAAGATGACTCGTAACTAGTGCTTTGTTACGGATTATTGTTTCTATTTTTTTAAAAATATTTTTGAACGATCCAACCATACGGATGTCAATATATATATATCTAATATAATGATATTCCCCAAGTTTCAGAAAATAAAAAATTAATCTGACTGGAGATCTTAGTAGATCACCAATATTTTCAATATGACTCGTAACTAGTGCTTTGTTACGGATTATTGTTTCTATTTTTTAAAAAATATTTTTGAACGATCCAACCGTACGGATGTCAATATATATCTAATATAATGATATTCCCCAAGTTTCAGAAAATAAAAAATTAATCTGATTGGAGATCTTAGTAGATCACCAATATTTTCAATATGACTCGTAACTAGTGCTTTGTTACGGATTATTGTTTCTATTTTTTAAAAAATATTTTTGAACGATCCAACCATACGGATGTCAATATATATCTAATATACTGATATTCCCCCAGTTTCAGAAAATAAAAAATTAATTTGATTGGAGATCTTAGTAGATCACTACTATTTTCCATATGACTCGTAACTAGTGCTTTGTTACGGATTATTGTTTCTATTTTTTAAAAACTATTTCTCGACGATCCAACCGTACGGATGTCAATATATATCTAATATAATGATATTCCCCAAGTTTCAGAAAATAAAAAATTAATTTGATTGGAGATCTTAGTAGATCACTACTATTTTCAACATGGCTCGTAACTAGTGCTTTGTTACGGATTATTGTTTCTATTTTTTAAAAAATATTTTTGAACGATCCAACCGTACGGATGTCAATATATATCTAATATAATGATATTCCCCAAGTTTGAGAAAATAAAAAATTAATTTGACTGGAGATCTTAGTAGATCACCAATATTTTCAATATGACTCGTAACTAGTGCTTTGTTACGGATTATTGTTTCTATTTTTTAAAAAATATTTTTGAACGATCCAACCGTACGGATGTCAATATATATCTAATATAATGATATTCCCCAAGTTTCAGAAAATAAAAAATTAATCTGATTGGAGATCTTAGTAGATCACCAATATTTTCAATATGACTCGGAACTAGTGCTTTGTTACGGATTATTGTTTCTATTTTTAAAAAATTATTTTTAACGATCCAACCGTACGGATGTCAATATATATCTAATAAAATGATATTCCCCAAGTTTCAGAAAATAAAAAATTAATTTGATTGGAGATCTTAGTAGATCACTACTATTTTCAATATGACTCTTAACTAGTGCTTTGTTACGGATTATTGTTTCTATTTTTTAAAAAATATTTTTGAACGATCCAACCGTACGGATGTCAATATATATCTAATATAATGATATTCCCCCAGTTTCAGAAAATAAAAAATTAATTTGATTGGAGATCTTCGTAGATCACTACTATTTTCAATATGACTCGTAACTAGTGCTTTGTTACAGATTATTGTTTCTATTTTTTAAAAACTATTTCTCGACGATCCAACCGTACGGATGTCAATATATATCTAATATAATGATATTCCCAAGTTTCAGAAAATAAAAAATTAATTTGATTGGAGATCTTAGTAGATCACTACTATTTTCAACATGGCTCGTAACTAGTGCTTTGTTACGGATTATTGTTTCTATTTTTTAAAAAATATTTTTGAACGATCCAACCGTACGGATGTCAATATATATCTAATATAATGATATTCCCCAAGTTTCAGAAAATAAAAAATTAATTTGACTGGAGATCTTAGTAGATCACCAATATTTTCAATATGACTCGTAACTAGTGCTTTGTTACGGATTATTGTTTCTATTTTTTAAAAAATATTTTTGAACGATCCAACCGTACGGATGTCAATATATATCTAATATAATGATATTCCCCAAGTTTCAGAAAATAAAAAATTAATCTGATTGGAGATCTTAGTAGATCACCAATATTTTCAATATGACTCGGAACTAGTGCTTTGTTACGGATTATTGTTTCTATTTTTAAAAAATTATTTTTAACGATCCAACCGTACGGATGTCAATATATATCTAATAAAATGATATTCCCCAAGTTTCAGAAAATAAAAAATTAATTTGATTGGAGATCTTAGTAGATCACTACTATTTTCAATATGACTCTTAACTAGTGCTTTGTTACGGATTATTGTTTCTATTTTTTAAAAAATATTTTTGAACGATCCAACCGTACGGATGTCAATATATATCTAATATAATGATATTCCCCCAGTTTCAGAAAATAAAAAATTAATTTGATTGGAGATCTTCGTAGATCACTACTATTTTCAATATGACTCGTAACTAGTGCTTTGTTACAGATTATTGTTTCTATTTTTTAAAAACTATTTCTCGACGATCCAACCGTACGGATGTCAATATATATCTAATATAATGATATTCCCAAGTTTCAGAAAATAAAAAATTAATTTGATTGGAGATCTTAGTAGATCACTACTATTTTCAACATGGCTCGTAACTAGTGCTTTGTTACGGATTATTGTTTCTATTTTTTAAAAAATATTTTTGAACGATCCAACCGTACGGATGTCAATATATATCTAATATAATGATATTCCCCAAGTTTCAGAAAATAAAAAATTAATTTGACTGGAGATCTTAGTAGATCACCAATATTTTCAATATGACTCGTAACTAGTGCTTTGTTACGGATTATTGTTTCTATTTTTTAAAAAATATTTTTGAACGATTCAACCGTACGGATGTCAATATATATCTAATATAATGATATTCCCCAAGTTTCAGAAAATAAAAAATTAATCTGATTGGAGATCTTAGTAGATCACCACTATTTTCAATAAGACTCGTAACTAGTGCTTTGTTACGGATTATTGTTTCTATTTTTTAAAAACTATTTCTCGACGATCCAACCGTACGGATGTCAATATATATCTAATATAATGATATTCCCAAGTTTCAGAAAATAAAAAATTAATTTGATTGGAGATCTTAGTAGATCACTACTATTTTCAACATGGCTCGTAACTAGTGCTTTGTTACGGATTATTGTTTCTATTTTTTAAAAAATATTTTTGAACGATCCAACTGTACGGATGTCAATATATATCTAATATAATGATATTCCCCCAGTTTCAGAAAATAAAAAATTAATTTGATTGGAGATCTTCGTAGATCACTACTATTTTCAATATGACTCGTAACTAGTGCTTTGTTACAGATTATTGTTTCTATTTTTTAAAAACTATTTCTCGACGATCCAACCGTACGGATGTCAATATATATCTAATATAATGATATTCCCAAGTTTCAGAAAATAAAAAATTAATTTGATTGGAGATCTTAGTAGATCACTACTATTTTCAACATGGCTCGTAACTAGTGCTTTGTTACGGATTATTGTTTCTATTTTTTAAAAAATATTTTTGAACGATCCAACCGTACGGATGTCAATATATATCTAATATAATGATATTCCCCAAGTTTCAGAAAATAAAAAATTAATTTGACTGGAGATCTTAGTAGATCACCAATATTTTCAATATGACTCGTAACTAGTGCTTTGTTACGGATTATTGTTTCTATTTTTTAAAAAATATTTTTGAACGATCCAACCGTACGGATGTCAATATATATCTAATATAATGATATTCCCCAAGTTTCAGAAAATAAAAAATTAATCTGATTGGAGATCTTAGTAGATCACCACTATTTTCAATAAGACTCGTAACTAGTGCTTTGTTACGGATTATTGTTTCTATTTTTTAAAAAATATTTTTGAACGATCCAACCATACGGATGTCAATATATATATATCTAATATAATGATATTCCCCAAGTTTCAGAAAATAAAAAATTAATCTGACTGGAGATCTTAGTAGATCACCAATATTTTCAATATGACTCGTAACTAGTGCTTTGTTACGGATTATTGTTTCTATTTTTTTAAAAATATTTTTGAACGATCCAACCGTACGGATGTCAATATATATCTAATATAATGATATTCCCCAAGTTTCAGAAAATAAAAAATTAATCTGATTGGAGATCTTAGTAGATCACCAATATTTTCAATATGACTCGGAACTAGTGCTTTGTTACGGATTATTGTTTCTATTTTTAAAAAATTATTTTTAACGATCCAACCGTACGGATGTCAATATATATCTAATAAAATGATATTCCCCAAGTTTCAGAAAATAAAAAATTAATTTGATTGGAGATCTTAGTAGATCACTACTATTTTCAATATGACTCTTAACTAGTGCTTTGTTACGGATTATTGTTTCTATTTTTTAAAAAATATTTTTGAACGATCCAACCGTACGGATGTCAATATATATCTAATATAATGATATTCCCCCAGTTTCAGAAAATAAAAAATTAATTTGATTGGAGATCTTCGTAGATCACTACTATTTTCAATATGACTCGTAACTAGTGCTTTGTTACAGATTATTGTTTCTATTTTTTAAAAACTATTTCTCGACGATCCAACCGTACGGATGTCAATATATATCTAATATAATGATATTCCCCAAGTTTCAGAAAATAAAAAATTAATCTGATTGGAGATCTTAGTAGATCACCAATATTTTCAATATGACTCGGAACTAGTGCTTTGTTACGGATTATTGTTTCTATTTTTAAAAAATTATTTTTAACGATCCAACCGTACGGATGTCAATATATATCTAATAAAATGATATTCCCCAAGTTTCAGAAAATAAAAAATTAATTTGATTGGAGATCTTAGTAGATCACTACTATTTTCAATATGACTCTTAACTAGTGCTTTGTTACGGATTATTGTTTCTATTTTTTAAAAAATATTTTTGAACGATCCAACCGTACGGATGTCAATATATATCTAATATAATGATATTCCCCCAGTTTCAGAAAATAAAAAATTAATTTGATTGGAGATCTTCGTAGATCACTACTATTTTCAATATGACTCGTAACTAGTGCTTTGTTACAGATTATTGTTTCTATTTTTTAAAAACTATTTCTCGACGATCCAACCGTACGGATGTCAATATATATCTAATATAATGATATTCCCAAGTTTCAGAAAATAAAAAATTAATTTGATTGGAGATCTTAGTAGATCACTACTATTTTCAACATGGCTCGTAACTAGTGCTTTGTTACGGATTATTGTTTCTATTTTTTAAAAAATATTTTTGAACGATCCAACCGTACGGATGTCAATATATATCTAATATAATGATATTCCCCAAGTTTGAGAAAATAAAAAATTAATTTGACTGGAGATCTTAGTAGATCACCAATATTTTCAATATGACTCGTAACTAGTGCTTTGTTACGGATTATTGTTTCTATTTTTTAAAAAATATTTTTGAACGATCCAACCGTACGGATGTCAATATATATCTAATATAATGATATTCCCCAAGTTTCAGAAAATAAAAAATTAATCTGATTGGAGATCTTAGTAGATCACCAATATTTTCAATATGACTCGGAACTAGTGCTTTGTTACGGATTATTGTTTCTATTTTTAAAAAATTATTTTTAACGATCCAACCGTACGGATGTCAATATATATCTAATAAAATGATATTCCCCAAGTTTCAGAAAATAAAAAATTAATTTGATTGGAGATCTTAGTAGATCACTACTATTTTCAATATGACTCTTAACTAGTGCTTTGTTACGGATTATTGTTTCTATTTTTTAAAAAATATTTTTGAACGATCCAACCGTACGGATGTCAATATATATCTAATATAATGATATTCCCCCAGTTTCAGAAAATAAAAAATTAATTTGATTGGAGATCTTCGTAGATCACTACTATTTTCAATATGACTCGTAACTAGTGCTTTGTTACAGATTATTGTTTCTATTTTTTAAAAACTATTTCTCGACGATCCAACCGTACGGATGTCAATATATATCTAATATAATGATATTCCCAAGTTTCAGAAAATAAAAAATTAATTTGATTGGAGATCTTAGTAGATCACTACTATTTTCAACATGGCTCGTAACTAGTGCTTTGTTACGGATTATTGTTTCTATTTTTTAAAAAATATTTTTGAACGATCCAACCGTACGGATGTCAATATATATCTAATATAATGATATTCCCCAAGTTTCAGAAAATAAAAAATTAATTTGACTGGAGATCTTAGTAGATCACCAATATTTTCAATATGACTCGTAACTAGTGCTTTGTTACGGATTATTGTTTCTATTTTTTAAAAAATATTTTTGAACGATTCAACCGTACGGATGTCAATATATATCTAATATAATGATATTCCCCAAGTTTCAGAAAATAAAAAATTAATCTGATTGGAGATCTTAGTAGATCACCACTATTTTCAATAAGACTCGTAACTAGTGCTTTGTTACGGATTATTGTTTCTATTTTTTAAAAACTATTTCTCGACGATCCAACCGTACGGATGTCAATATATATCTAATATAATGATATTCCCAAGTTTCAGAAAATAAAAAATTAATTTGATTGGAGATCTTAGTAGATCACTACTATTTTCAACATGGCTCGTAACTAGTGCTTTGTTACGGATTATTGTTTCTATTTTTTAAAAAATATTTTTGAACGATCCAACCGTACGGATGTCAATATATCTAATATAATGATATTCCCCCAGTTTCAGAAAATAAAAAATTAATTTGATTGGAGATCTTCGTAGATCACTACTATTTTCAATATGACTCGTAACTAGTGCTTTGTTACAGATTATTGTTTCTATTTTTTAAAAACTATTTCTCGACGATCCAACCGTACGGATGTCAATATATATCTAATATAATGATATTCCCCAAGTTTCAGAAAATAAAAAATTAATCTGATTGGAGATCTTAGTAGATCACCACTATTTTCAATAAGACTCGTAACTAGTGCTTTGTTACGGATTATTGTTTCTATTTTTTAAAAAATATTTTTGAACGATCCAACCATACGGATGTCAATATATATATATCTAATATAATGATATTCCCCAAGTTTCAGAAAATAAAAAATTAATCTGACTGGAGATCTTAGTAGATCACCAATATTTTCAATATGACTCGTAACTAGTGCTTTGTTACGGATTATTGTTTCTATTTTTTAAAAAATATTTTTGAACGATCCAACCGTACGGATGTCAATATATATCTAATATAATGATATTCCCCAAGTTTCAGAAAATAAAAAATTAATCTGATTGGAGATCTTAGTAGATCACCAATATTTTCAATATGACTCGTAACTAGTGCTTTGTTACGGATTATTGTTTCTATTTTTTAAAAAATATTTTTGAACGATCCAACCGTACGGATGTCAATATATATCTAATATACTGATATTCCCCCAGTTTCAGAAAATAAAAAATTAATTTGATTGGAGATCTTAGTAGATCACTACTATTTTCCATATGACTCGTAACTAGTGCTTTGTTACGGATTATTGTTTCTATTTTTTAAAAACTATTTCTCAACGATCCAACCGTACGGATGTCAATATATATCTAATATAATGATATTCCCCAAGTTTCAGAAAATAAAAAATTAATTTGATTGGAGATCTTAGTAGATCACTACTATTTTCAACATGGCTCGTAACTAGTGCTTTGTTACGGATTATTGTTTCTATTTTTTAAAAAATATTTTTGAACGATCCAACCGTACGGATGTCAATATATATCTAATATAATGATATTCCCCAAGTTTCAGAAAATAAAAAATTAATCTGATTGGAGATCTTAGTAGATCACCACTATTTTCAATAAGACTCGTAACTAGTGCTTTGTTACGGATTATTGTTTCTATTTTTTAAAAAATATTTTTGAACGATCCAACCATACGGATGTCAATATATATATATCTAATATAATGATATTCCCCAAGTTTCAGAAAATAAAAAATTAATCTGACTGGAGATCTTAGTAGATCACCAATATTTTCAATATGACTCGTAACTAGTGCTTTGTTACGGATTATTGTTTCTATTTTTTAAAAAATATTTTTGAACGATCCAACCGTACGGATGTCAATATATATCTAATATAATGACATTCCCCAAGTTTCAGAAAATAAAAAATTAATCTGATTGGAGATCTTAGTAGATCACCAATATTTTCCATATGACTCGGAACTAGTGCTTTGTTACGGATTATTGTTTCTATTTTTAAAAAATTATTTTTAACGATCCAACCGTACGGATGTCAATATATATCTAATATAATGATATTCCCCAAGTTTCAGAAAATAAAAAATTAATTTGATTGGAGATCTTAGTAGATCACTACTATTTTCAACATGGCTCGTAACTAGTGCTTTGTTACGGATTATTGTTTCTATTTTTTAAAAAATATTTTTGAACGATCCAACCGTACGGATGTCAATATATATCTAATATAATGATATTCCCCCAGTTTCAGAAAATAAAAAATTAATTTGATTGGAGATCTTAGTAGATCACTACTATTTTCAATATGACTCGTAACTAGTGCTTTGTTACAGATTATTGTTTCTATTTTTTACAAACTATTTCTCGACGATCCAACCGTACGGATGTCAATATATATCTAATATAATGATATTCCCCAAGTTTCAGAAAATAAAAATTTAAATTGATTGGAGAACTTAGTAGATCACTACTATTTTCAACATGGCTCGTAACTAGTGCTTTGTTACGGATTATTGTTTCTATTTTTTAAAAAATATTTTTGAACGATCCAACCGTACGGATGTCAATATATATCTAATAAAATGATATTCCCCAAGTTTCAGAAAATAAAAAATTAATTTGATTGGAGATCTTAGTAGATCACTACTATTTTCAACATGGCTCGTAACTAGTGCTTTGTTACGGATTATTGTTTCTATTTTTTAAAAAATATTTTTGAACGATCCAACCGTACGGATGTCAATATATATCTAATATAATGATATTCCCCAAGTTTCAGAAAATAAAAAATTAATCTGATTGGAGATCTTAGTAGATCACTACTATTTTCAATATGACTCGGAACTAGTGCTTTGTTACGGATTATTGTTTCTATTTTTAAAAAACTATTTTTGAACGATCCAACCGTACGGATGTCAATATATATCTAATATAATGATATTCCCCAAGTTTCAGAAAATAAAAAATTAATTTGATTGGAGATCTTAGTAGATCACTACTATTTTCAACATGGCTCGTAACTAGTGCTTTGTTACGGATTATTGTTTCTATTTTTTAAAAAATATTTTTGAACGATCCAACCGTACGGATGTCAATATATATCTAATAAAATGATATTCCCCCAGTTTCAGAAAATAAAAAATTAATTTGATTGGAGATCTTAGTAGATCACTACTATTTTCAATATGGCTCGTAACTAGTGCTTTGTTACGGATTATTGTTTCTATTTTTTAAAAAATATTTTTGAACGATCCAACCGTACGGATGTCAATATATATCTAATATAATGATATTCCCCAAGTTTCAGAAAATAAAAAATTAATCTGATTGGAGATCTTAGTAGATCACCAATATTTTCAATATGACTCGGAACTAGTGCTTTGTTACGGATTATTGTTTCTATTTTTAAAAAACTATTTTTGAACGATCCAACCGTACGGATGTCAATATATATCTAATATAATGATATTCCCCAAGTTTCAGAAAATAAAAAATTAATTTGATTGGAGATCTTAGTAGATCACTACTATTTTCAATATGACTCGTAACTAGTGCTTTGTTACGGATTATTGTTTCTATTTTTTAAAAAATATTTTTGAACGATCCAACCGTACGGATGTCAATATATATCTAATATAATGATATTCCCCCAGTTTCAGAAAATAAAAAATTAATTTGATTGGAGATCTTAGTAGATCACTACTATTTTCAATATGACTCGTAACTAGTGCTTTGTTACAGATTATTGTTTCTATTTTTTAAAAACTATTTCTCGACGATCCAACCGTACGGATGTCAATATATATCTAATATAATGATATTCCCCAAGTTTCAGAAAATAAAAAATTAATTTGATTGGAGATCTTAGTAGATCACTACTATTTTCAACATGGCTCGTAACTAGTGCTTTGTTACGGATTATTGTTTCTATTTTTTAAAAAATATTTTTGAACGATCCAACCGTACGGATGTCAATATATATCTAATATAATGATATTCCCCAAGTTTCAGAAAATAAAAAATTAATTTGACTGGAGATCTTAGTAGATCACCAATATTTTCAATATGACTCGTAACTAGTGCTTTGTTACGGATTATTGTTTCTATTTTTTAAAAAATATTTTTGAACGATCCAACCGTACGGATGTCAATATATATCTAATATAATGATATTCCCCAAGTTTCAGAAAATAAAAAATTAATCTGATTGGAGATCTTAGTAGATCACCACTATTTTCAATAAGACTCGTAACTAGTGCTTTGTTACGGATTATTGTTTCTATTTTTTAAAAAATATTTTTGAACGATCCAACCATACGGATGTCAATATATATATATCTAATATAATGATATTCCCCAAGTTTCAGAAAATAAAAAATTAATCTGACTGGAGATCTTAGTAGATCACCAATATTTTCAATATGACTCGTAACTAGTGCTTTGTTACGGATTATTGTTTCTATTTTTTAAAAAATATTTTTGAACGATCCAACCGTACGGATGTCAATATATATCTAATATAATGATATTCCCCAAGTTTCAGAAAATAAAAAATTAATCTGATTGGAGATCTTAGTAGATCAACAATATTTTCAATATGACTCGTAACTAGTGCTTTGTTACGGATTATTGTTTCTATTTTTAAAAAAATATTTTTGAACGATCCAACCGTACGGATGTCAATATATATCTAATATAATGATATTCCCCAAGTTTTAGAAAATAAAAAATTAATTTGATTGAAGATCTTAGTAGATCACTACTATTTTCAATAAGACTCGTAACTAGTGCTTTGTTACGGATTATTGTTTCTATTTTTTAAAAAATATTTTTGAACGATCCAACCGTACGGATGTCAATATATATCTAATATAATGATAATCCCCAAGTTTCAGAAAATAAAAAATTAATCTGATTGGAGATCTTAGTAGATCACCAATATTTTCAATATGACTCGTAACTAGTGCTTTGTTACGGATTATTGTTTCTATTTTTAAAAAACAATTTTTGAACGATCTAACCGTACGGATGTCAATATATATCTAATATAATGATATTCCCCAAGTTTCAGAAAATAAAAAATTAATTTGATTGGAGATCTTAGTAGATCACTACTATTTTCAACATGGCTCGTAACTAGTGCTTTGTTACGGATTATTGTTTCTATTTTTTAAAAAATATTTTTGAAGGATCCAACCGTACGGATGTCAATATATATCTAATATAATGATATTCCCCAAGTTTCAGAAAATAAAAAATTAATCTGATTGGAGATCTTAGTAGATCACCAATATTTTCAATATGACTCGGAACTAGTGCTTTGTTACGGATTATTGTTTCTATTTTTAAAAAACTATTTTTGAACGATCCAACCGTACGGATGTCAATATATATCTAATATAATGATATTCCCCAAGTTTCAGAAAATAAAAAATTAATTTGATTGGAGATCTTAGTAGATCACTACTATTTTCAATATGACTCGTAACTAGTGCTTTGTTACGGATTATTGTTTCTATTTTTTAAAAAATATTTTTGAACGATCCAACCGTACGGATGTCAATATATATCTAATATAATGATATTCCCCCAGTTTCAGAAAATAAAAAATTAATTTGATTGGAGATCTTCGTAGATCACTACTATTTTCAATATGACTCGTAACTAGTGCTTTGTTACAGATTATTGTTTCTATTTTTTAAAAACTATTTCTCGACGATCCAACCGTACGGATGTCAATATATATCTAATATAATGATATTCCCCAAGTTTCAGAAAATAAAAAATTAATTTGATTGGAGATCTTAGTAGATCACTACTATTTTCAACATGGCTCGTAACTAGTGCTTTGTTACGGATTATTGTTTCTATTTTTTAAAAAATAGTTTTGAACGATCCAACCGTACGGATGTCAATATATATCTAATATAATGATATTCCCCAAGTTTCAGAAAATAAAAAATTAATTTGACTGGAGATCTTAGTAGATCACCAATATTTTCAATATGACTCGTAACTAGTGCTTTGTTACGGATTATTGTTTCTATTTTTTAAAAAAAATTTTTGAACGATCCAACCGTACGGATGTCAATATATATCTAATATAATGATATTCCCCAAGTTTCAGAAAATAAAAAATTAATCTGATTGGAGATCTTAGTAGATCACCACTATTTTCAATAAGACTCGTAACTAGTGCTTTGTTACGGATTATTGTTTCTATTTTTTAAAAAATATTTTTGAACGATCCAACCATACGGATGTCAATATATATATATCTAATATAATGATATTCCCCAAGTTTCAGAAAATAAAAAATTAATCTGACTGGAGATCTTAGTAGATCACCAATATTTTCAATATGACTCGTAACTAGTGCTTTTTTACGGATTATTGTTTCTATTTTTTAAAAAATATTTTTGAACGATCCAACCGTACGGATGTCAATATATATCTAATATAATGATATTCCCCAAGTTTCAGAAAATAAAAAATTAATCTGATTGGAGATCTTAGTAGATCACCAATATTTTCAATATGACTCGTAACTAGTGCTTTGTTACGGATTATTGTTTCTATTTTTTAAAAAATATTTTTGAACGATCCAACCGTACGGATGTCAATATATATCTAATATAATGATATTCCCCAAGTTTTAGAAAATAAAAAATTAATTTGATTGAAGATCTTAGTAGATCACTACTATTTTCAATAAGACTCGTAACTAGTGCTTTGTTACGGATTATTGTTTCTATTTTTTAAAAAATATTTTTGAACGATCCAACCGTACGGATGTCAATATATATCTAATATAATGATATTCCCCAAGTTTCAGAAAATAAAAAATTAATCTGATTGGAGATCTTAGTAGATCACCAATATTTTCAATATGACTCGTAACTAGTGCTTTGTTACGGATTATTGTTTCTATTTTTAAAAAACTATTTTTGAACGATCTAACCGTACGGATGTCAATATATATTTAATATAATGATATTCCCCAAGTTTCAGAAAATAAAAAATTAATTTGATTGGAGATCTTAGTAGATCACTACTATTTTCAATATGACTCGTAACTAGTGCTTTGTTACGGATTATTGTTTCTATTTTTTAAAAAATATTTTTGAACGATCCAACCGTACGGATGTCAATATATATCTAATATAATGATATTCCCCCAGTTTCAGAAAATAAAAAATTAATTTGATTGGAGATCTTAGTAGATCACTACTATTTTCAATATGACTCGTAACTAGTGCTTTGTTACGGATTATTGTTTATATTTTTTAAAAAATATTTCTGAACGATCCAACCGTACGGATGTCAATATATATCTAATATAATGATATTCCCCAAGTTTCAGAAAATAAAAAATTAATTTGATTGGAGATCTTAGTAAATCACTACTATTTTCAATATGACTCGTAACTAGTGCTTTGTTACAGATTATTGTTTCTATTTTTTAAAAAATATTTTTGAACGATCCAACCGTACGGGTGTCAATATATATCTAATATAATGATATTCCCCAAGTTTCAGAAAATAAAAAATTAATTTGATTGGAGATTTTAGTAGATCACTACTATTTTATCTAATGCAACACTTCAAACAGCAAATGCAACACTACATGTATCTAATGCAACGCTTTCTTCCACATCAGCAAATGCCACGTCAGCAAACGTGGCCCCCACACTGCCACGTCAGCAGTTGTGGGTCCCACAATTGCCATGTCAGCATGATGGGCCTCCTGCCACGTCACCCTTGTGGGTCCCACATTTACGCGTCAGCAGTTGTGGGGCCCACATCTGCCACATCATATTTTTTTTAAAAAAATGAATATATCTAATGCAACATTTCAAAGAGCAAACGCAACACTACTGGTATCTAATGCAACGTTTTTTGCCACGTTAGCAAATGCCATGTCAGCAAAGGTGGGCCCCACTTCAGCCACGTCAGCAAATGTGGGTCCCACATGTGCTACGTTAGCAAATGCCACGTCAGCATATGTGGGTCCCACTCATGCCACGTCACCATTTATAAAAATAAAAAATTATCTAACGCAACGCCATCAGTTAGTGTTGCATAATGTGAAACACTGTGGGTAATACGCAACGCTAATCTATATCTAATGCAACACCAATTCAGCTCAGTTGCAAAAGACCCAAAACTTCTATCTAACGAAACGCTTTCGGTGCAACGCTTTGTAAAAAGGGTTGCGTATGCTCACTTATGGCGTAGTGGGTTTAGGAGAAAAGTCAGTTTTAGTGAAAGACGTTCGAAAACCGAGAAAACGTAATTGTGTTAACTTTGAGGCTATAACTACCATACTTAGACATTTTTAAAAGTCGAAATCCATATTTTCTGAGAATTTTTACAGTTAAGTGTGGTCGTTAGGGGAAATGGTGAAAACCCCTGAAACTTCGATTAAGTTTATAAATGGTTAAGTTCTTGAACCTTTGGGGTAATAGTGATATGTTAAACATATATTAAAGTGTCAAGGGTATTGTTAGACAAGAGTGAGGTGAGTAAGAGATGTGGTATTCTAACGACAGTCTTTTTGTGTTTATAGAAACTTCGGGAGAGCTACGAGCCATACTGCCAGGATACAGAGATCGAGGTAAGATCTTTTCTGTCCATACTTGGAAATTATTTATCTTCAAAGAAACTTGATTTCATGGAATATATATATAGGCTAGCGTTCAAATAGAAACCAACCTTAGAATAGAAACTAGAAACCTACACTAAATAAATTATATTTAATTTATTTTAATGGCCCCGCTAGGGGCACCTTCACAAAAAACTTATAAAATTCTTGGCTCTATCCAACAAAAATATAAAAAAAGAAAATAAAAAAAATAAAAAGATAAAAAAAAGTTACTGTTCACGTGCCACGTCATCACGTGAACAGTAACTTTTTTAAAATTTTTTATATATTTTTTTATATTTTTGTTGAATAGAGCCAATAATTTTAAACGTTTTTTGTATTGGAGTACCCCTAATTTGGTCATTAGATTAGCTTGAAATATTTAATTTATGTTTAGTTTCTAGTTTCTATTCTAAGTTAGTTTCTATTAGAACAAGACCCTATATATATATATATATATATATATATATATATATATATATGTGATGCCATTGTTACTATATTGTTAAGAAATTGTTTTCCTTGATTATTGATATTAAAAGGAGAGGTATACAAAGATGTATATGAATATGGATGTGAATATGAGTATGAGATGGATATGGATATACATAGAAATGATTATGCATGAAGTGAACATGTGTTATGATTAAGAGTAAATGAAAGAATGATATCAGTTGTTATCTAGGGTTATGTGATTTATAATATTTTGCTAAAGATATTCTTTTAAAACATTGTGATTTAATAAGTATTATTTGATTATTATCTACTATTTTAAAAGTAGATGGAATAATAGATATATATGGGAGCTGGATTTCAGTGAATGCAGAAAAGATGTCTGAGTCATAATCAGAGTATTATGGCATAAGCTTTAAAAGTAATGACATATGTGAATGTAAACGGAAATGTAAATTGAAAGAAAAATGTGGAATGATGTTATAAGTGGAATAATGGTTATAAAAATGAGGATGTAGCAGATAGAGCCTTCCTCCAGAATGTTATTACGGCCCAAGAGTTGCCAAAGTGGGATGTAGCAGTTTGAACCTTCCTCCAGGGGGATGTAGCAGTTTGAGCCTTCCTCCAAAATTATTATTACGGCCCAAGAGTTGCCGAAGGAGGATGTAGCAGTTAGAGCCTTCCTCCAGGGATGATGTTAGCAGTTAGAGCCTTCATTCCTTCTACCGGTAGTAAACAGAGAGCAGATACGGTCAGGCGACTGATCATCGTCCTACGTATCTGGAGCCAGTGGATATCCCCAAAAGATTAAAAGAAAGAATGAAAAATAGTGTCAGAATGAGATACTGAAAACGGAAAAATAGTATGAAATTATGAAATTACTGTTATAAATGAAGAGAAACTGATTTTATATTAATTTATATAATTGTTGCATAAGAAGGAAATGAGAAGATGATATTGAAAGATTTGATTATTATCTTGGAAGAGTACACTGAGATGGTATTTTGATTATTATAAAAATTAAGAAGAGAAACTGATATTATATGATATTAGAAGAGAGACTGAGATTATAATATTCTATATTTCTTTTCGTATAAGGATGATTGAAAAGTATATGTCTTGAACGAAAATAAGGTTTCCTTCCATAATATCTGAAAATTGTTTGTTAAAATACATATATGATGATTATTTCCTTTGTTGTTAGATGATAGAAATTATCTTGCTGAGCTATTTTAGCTCATTCTTGCTACTTATGTATATACAGCTAGGTATGCCGATTCTACGCAGATCGCCCCGCAAGAGGGTAGGGGGGAGGTGACCTTCTGAGAGCACGCTAGCATCGATTCCTGAGGTAGTGTAGAGGCAGACGGGTTCTTAGAGCCTTATGTACAATAAAGTGTGTAAGAATGTAATAGACTTTTGATTGTTGAAATGCTTCATGTCGAAGTATTATTCAACAACGTATTTAGGGATGATTCTGGGTTTGTAATAACTGTTTAACTCTAAACTTTTATTATGGTGAAAGTTGTTCTCTGAGCATATGACTGGTGTGTATGTTAATATTTAAGTGTGGGGTCTATTGTGAGTTTTATTATGCATTCATACTCTAGCTGCCAAGAGAAGAATAGTAATAAATGGAAATTGGTCCGTGACGGCCTGGATTCATGACCCCGGATTTGGGGCTATCACATTTGATACCAAATGTAGAACAAAAACAATACGTCTGTATATATATTAGGCGTAATAGTTTGTATGAAACGGGAAAAATAACAACATTGCTTGTTAATCTTAAATGAATGAATATAGGGACTTATATAAGTCCAAAGACTACAACGTGATAGCATAAAAATAGAAAAAATCCAACTGAATCCTAGCATAACTCCACTACGTTATTATTCCTAAAAACTCTCTAACACTACTACGCCTAAGTCTAGCAACTACTTCACATAACAGCTACTTCTAATTTGTTTAAATAAATCTAAAAAACAAATCTATATATTCTTAAAATGTAAAGAGGAATTTACCCAGTGGGTAAAATTTTTTACCCATAACCCAGTTTTTGTACTAAAATCAACCTATTTTGGTAACTATCTACGGATAATCCATTTACCCACCCAATACTTTACCCATTTTATTATATCTTTCCATAATCTATTTGAATTTCAAAAAATTCAGTTACGGAGATTATATCTCAATCAAAATTTCAATAATTAGTAATATAATTAGTCTTTAGTTAATTATTATTGTTTCCTTAATTTAAGCATATTTTGAATTTCAATTCTACCATTCTTGCTGAGGATAACGCTCATCAAAATATGTTTCAAATCTTTCCTTAATTAAAGTGTGTAATCTTCTCATTTTCAAATTTTTTAACGTGTATCTATATATTTACACATCAATACCTATCTACCATAAAATTAGGATCAATTAACAAATAATATCTATATTATAAGCAAATATCCCATTCAATTCTTAATTGTTGTTAACTATTTTCAAAATTCAAATTCTTAATTGGTTATTAATTATGTATCTAATCTTTGATTCTATCATATTAAATCAGTTTCTCTTAATCATCGTTTCTCTCATCTCTTTTTTTCATCTCGGTCTTTCATCTTTCTCTAATTCTTCTCAATTTTTTGTCATCATTCTCAGCTTTTTGTCATTTGTATTGATTTCAGTTTATATAATATGTATGTATGCATGTTTATGTAATACTTATATTCTGTTTATTGATTGTGAACTAATTTATATGTGTATTGTGATTCCAACACGTCATTATCCAGTCATGAAGATCACATCAGATAATCCCATTTTAAAATTTTACAAAGGTATTGTTGATTAAACAAACCCAATGATTAGAACCCTAAAATTGAGAACCAATTAAACAAACCCAGTGATTAGAACAAACCAAAACCCAAATCACAGTTGCAAACCCAGTGTTTAGAGGGAGAAATAAACAAACCGATTAAACCCAAATCGAAACCCTATAATCAGAATTGCAAATCGTAGAGAAGATTAAACCCATTAAATGAGTTGTAAATACCGATTGAACGACGATTGATTGAAGATGAAGACGATAAGTTGAAGTGGCCGCCACTGGGAGTGATTGAACTTAGGTTTTTTACTAATTGATATATATGTATATAGTTAACCTTGTTACAATAAATAATTAACAAATGCTAAAAATATGTTTTTAACTTGAAGAGCCCTTCTCAAAACGCTATAGTAGAGCTTAATAACGAATAAAAAATAAATAAAAAGTACTTGAAAAATGGTAGCTTCAATAGCGCTTGTAGAAACGCTATGTAAATTTAAGCTAGAATAGCGTTTATTGAAAAAACGCTATGGAAGAATTTTTATTTTTATTCACTTGCATAATTAGTTGCATAACGTTTTTGATGAAGGCGCTATGTAAGAGGTCCACTTACATAGCATTTCTAAAAAAGCGCTATGCAAGTGGTAACTCCTAAGTTCAAATTTGTAGTAGTGGTAGATCTCCAACAAATAAAATGTGTAAATGCCGCTATATTATTAATGGGTCATACCTGAAACTCAAATGGCACTAATGTTCGATCAAGTGATTTGTCAATCTGTCCAGTGAAATAACCCAACATATATTACTAAGGAAGAGATATCGTGCAGTGCATAATTACATACGTAAACTAAATTAGTTACCTTTATAAAGCTTCCCCTAAATGCTTTCATAAGCTCTTCTTCTGAGGTGCTTAACATTCCACCACAATCTATGTGTATGTTTTTGGAAATTCAAGTGAAGATGAAAGTGTGTAACTAGAAAAACTTACTTAGAATGCATGGATATCAAATTTATAAATCCGGAAATATTACCCTCCCTATATGAGCTCCACTTGAATCTTGTTGGGAATCATCACTTTCAATATATATCAAAGGTATTAGGTATGTCTTTCTTGAGAGTGGCCTTTGATTTTAAGCATATTTTAGCACACCTAATAATTAGAAGTAGAGTTTTGTTACAGTACTGTATAGAGATGATAGTATGAATTAAGAAACACCAAACTGAATTTCCTATAAAACATTCTTTGAAATTAAATGTACAACTTCTCCTGAACTTGAACTTTTTGTTGGAAATAAGACTATTACAGCAACATAGAGGCAGTTATATAACATATTTAACAAGCCAAGGCCAAGCGAACAATTAACGAAACAAAACATGAAGGCAAAAAACATGCATATCAATAATCGAAAGAACAAAGGAAATAGAGAAGACATAGCATAAGCCATAGCTTTAACAGTATATGAAACAAATGTGAAATTAGCTGAGTCGTCATGCCTTGCTCCAAGTCCTGATTGCTCTTGAAGAGTCGCCTCCACTTACACTGTGTCGGGATGCTTGCAACAACTCTTCTAGGATAAAACAGCTCTGAGTTAGATGATCACAACAACCACAAAACTCAACTTCGACTGACACCTCAATCGCCAGAAAAAACCCACAAGGAATGCACTGTATATAGAGAGGGGAAGTAGAGAGAGTAGAGAGAAGAAAGAATGTAAGGTGTGGTGTATCAAAACCAGCAGCTTAGCTCTCTATTTATAAGAGAGGCTAAATGTAACTGATACCACCCTCTTAATTTTGTAATTGTCGATTTACATTTATTAAAATGAAATGGTTAATTTAATAAAATCAAAACGGTTGTAACGGCTGTTTTAAAAAATCGTAATGCTTACGTGTATATATATATATATATATATATATATATATATATATATATATATATATATATATATATATATATTTATCCACATTTCAGTTTTAATATATTAATCCGAATATTTTATCCTGTCTAGGTTCATTCTAATATTTATTTATATTTTGAATATACATCAGTTCCAGAGCCCAACTAATCCAGCCCATTCGCCCAAATCGCCCTTCGACCGAGCCGACCCGAGTCGAGTCGAGTCGAGACGTGGCGTGGCGAGGCGGGCGGCATCGGCGCGCACGCGCGTGTATGTTCACGTGAAGCACACAATAAAACCATGCACCAACATACACCTTAGTAGTTGTACACTACCATGTGTGTCCCCTTTATTTATTTCAATGTGGGACAAATACACATTCTCTTTTTTCAAGCTCTTTCAAGCTACCAAGTTCAACTCTATTTCTCTATGGATTTTACTAAGAAAATTATTTAGACCCATGTACGAAAATTTAAGTACCCATAGCAAGGAACAATTTTCAATCAACTAACCACTTACACCCACCAAATCTTGGATCACTAACCACAATCAAAATGTAGATTAAACAAGAGTATATATAATTTATCTTCTAACAATTAAATAAAAAAAGTAAAAAATTGATAGAAGTCAAACATTTAGGACTTAGTATATATATAATGGGATTTATAGATTTTTAGAAAGTAATGTGACCTACACAGGTAAATGCTGTATTAGCAAGTTAACAATTAAATACCTAAGATCAAATATACTCAACGCATGCATTTTCTCTACCTAATATGTTTCAACTCATGGTCGCCTAGACCATGAAGCTTGTAGTGAATTATCGTCGTATCTAAAAGGTTTTACAACTAATCATAGACTAGATTAAAATAACAAAAAATCACCACGTACAAGTCTTTCTAGATATCCATACTTACAATAAATCTTCAAAGTCGTATTAATTTTGTGTCATTGGCTGAAATATCGATAGAATATTTGTCCATTTAGCCCATTTGGCCTCACTACTCTTCGTTTACATCCTTTTGGATTTAGAGACAACTTTTCAAATTCTTATAAAACTATCAATGTGTATGGCAATACCTATAATTATAGAATAATATTGTAGAAAAATATGAGGGGTTGACTTTATTATTATATCTAATTCAAAACTAGATGATCACAATTTTTTTTGGTTTGTAAATGAACACTAAGTTAAATAGAGCTACTCAACTTTTATTTTTACCCAATCAAAAGCAATGGAATATATGGACACATTATAACCTACTACAACTATCATTCCCATTTTATTTTTAAATTTTATTAAGAATGCAACAATAATTTTGGTGTTCACATTTTTTGAACAAAAAAATAAGATCATCTAAAAGTTTATAACTTTGGAAATCAATGTACAGTTAGCAATAAATTTTTTTTATTAACAAGGAATACTATTTTCATTTTGAATTGGTCTAAATTAATCAGAAAAGGACATTGTTTACATTTAATAAATGAACTTGAGGTTTCTAGAATTAATTAGTAACCACCAGATACTTCAACATGCCGTTGTTGCCCTTTTGCGAAGAGATTTAGAAATCACATGTTATGCTTGTTGCTGCTAAATACAAGCAACTAAGCCTCCATCAGACGGTGCAAATTATTGATAGAGATATCACAAGAGATAATTTGAAGGTTGTGTTCCAGCCTTAAGGTGTGTACTCACCATGGATGAATTTGAGCTTATCTCATGCACGTGTACATAATCCTTGTTAATACTTTTATAAAAAATTAGGTATACTTCCTATAATAGCATATTTCGTAATTTGTTTCATAACTTCATGTATCAATCATCATACAATTTCAAAATATTTACCGAATACATGTAAGCAACATGTGGCCTACACCTTTTGATGTATTTCTCAGACTAAACTATATTGTATCTATTGAATGAGGTTTGGTCCATTTGCATGTGGTCATGGGGAGACTTCTTCAACGCCCACTATGGCCTAACATTTTGTGTTAAAAAAAATGATGTACTATTTTTCTATTGTGTTAAATTATGGAATTTTTTCCTTTTGTGTGGTGGGTTTTAAAAAACTTATCTTGATTGGATTGGTCCTCTATTCCAATCTCCAATAAAGATTGTTGACGCAGATGTAAACTTATTTGACCAGCTATTAAAAAGTATTGCATGCTCTCCAATAAAAAATTTAAATTTACATATGCACTATAACAACTAATGATAATTAAAATTTTAATCCTCAGCACTAAGAACAAGTTTTTCGCTATACCTTCGAATAAGATAACAACTATTACAGGGTTTGGTAATGAGATGACACTAATACATGGCTTGGTAAGGGCTTGGTAATGAGAAGACACAAGATTTATTTATATTTACTCTTAATTATTAATTTCACCACACTCCCCCAGCTCTCCCACACACACATACAGATTGCAGATTTTATTTTCGGGATGGTTTCTCTTCCTTTTGTGAGAAGGAGCAGGTTGAGAAGGTGGAGAAGAAACCATAACAAGACTAGATCCTTCTCCTTGGTAATTTTGTTGGTAATTTTATTGTTAATTCTGCTTTAGCCATGAAACCATAATCGTACTAGCTAGCTCTTACTCCCGGAGCATGTTGTTGTTGATTTTGCTTGTTCTTAAGCTCCTCAGAATTCTGACCAAAGGAAGTTCGAGAAGCCATTGTAGTAGATTTTTTTGATGGCTGAAAATGCAACACCTATTACATAACACACCAAGTTATTACCAATTGATGTATATATATGTAGAGTCCCACTCTAGAGAGACCCCTCTTACGTGGAGAACCGTGGAGAACCCCATACGGTTCTATAGTAGAATCATTTTTTTCCTAAAAAAAAAATTCAAAAAAAATTTGTAAAAAAAAAAATTCTGACCGTTGCCATGTCATCAATGCCACGTCAGCAGTGATGACGTGTCACTGCCACGTTAACAGTGACGTCACCATTGCAGATGTGGTAGTGCCACGTCAGCACTGCTTATGTCAGTGCTGATGTGTCACGTCAGTAGACAGTTTTTTTTTTTGAAAAATGATTTAAAATAATAAATTTTAAAATATTAAAAATAAACATTTGGTTCTATCACAGAATCAGTAAATTTGTCTTTTTTTTTGTTATGGTACCAAAAAAAATGGAATTTTTTTTATAGAACCAAAAAATTAGAACTTTGATTCTATTATAGAATCAAAAATTAGTGGTTCTCCATGGTTCTCCACGTAACATGGTTCTCATTGAACAATGGTCTATCTATGTATATACACACTGCATAAAACATATATTTTATAATTAAAAAATAAACTGAGCCCTGGTTCACAACTTTGTATGTTGAGTATATGTTTAGATTAAAATAGCAAATATTACATTCAAAATTAGTATGAAAACCTGCAATGTCATAGAGCTGGCGGAGGTAAAATAGCAATATTACATTCAAAATTAGTATGAATGTTGTAAGTATTCTTTCCAGGGTGGTTTACAGCTTAATGTGTCTTCCACATGCTTTATCATTTTAATAAAATATGCATCAGTTTCAACCTTCGAGTTTGCTTGTACTTGGTATTCTATCAGCATCCTTTTGTTTATTTCGCTCTGTGGAAACAGCCGTGTAGTTGATTAGGTAGTTTTGTAATAGACTCTTCACGAAGTGTCTGCTTGCATGGGAGCTAACTTTGTGAGATTTTAAAAAATGTGTGACATACTGACATGTGATGTGTTCTAGGCTTCTAGCTGCTATACTTTTCTGGAAAAGTGGTGTGTGGCATTTTATTGTATACACAATCTATATATCTAATTAAGAAATTCGTTTTTGGCTGAGCTAGATCGGGGCACTAATGGTAACAGAATTTATGGCCACACTAAGCTGATGTCTAATGTAACAACATACTACAATTTATGAATTTTATCTGTCACTGTTGCATCATTTTGAAATGTAAGGACTCGTAAAATAAACCACTGTAATCAAGAACTCATATTAATGAGAGAGAAACTTAAGTACTATGTTACCCGGACTCGGCCGGAAGTGTCCAACATGGATACGTATCCAAGTGTCGGACTCGGCAATATTTTGAAAAAAATACATGTTTTTGGCTTAAAATGCATGTCCGAGTGTCCATATCCATGTCCGAGTGTCGAGTGTCCAACACGGGTATTTGAGGCAAAATGAAGAGTCGGGGTAACATAGCTTAAGTACCTACATGGGGAGGCTGTGCTGATTATTTGTCAACTTGATAACAAGAGCATTTTCCTTTGCAGTATATCTATTCCTGTTACTTAATGTTTCTGTAGGAAAAACTCAGTACCGCTAAAGGATATACAGATCATATATGATGCGGGTACACAGGCGACCCAGACCATGAAGAAGCATATCAATAACAAGTTTGACATGTCAATCGTGGTTATCACGGCACCAAGTTGAGCCTTGACCGCCGAGTACCTTCTAGAAGACTAATCAACAAGTTGACCAACTAGTGGTAAAAAATTCGACAAGTCGTTCACATCTATACTATTATATTAAAGCCCAAACATTGAAAGTTTGTCGGTTTGGTTTTTGGTACGGTTATCCTAATTATTTTGGTTTTCGGTGCGGTTATCCTAGTTATTAAAATAAATAATAACATAATATAATTAACGGTAATTAGCCGAATGCCTTTTCACATTTATTTTAGTTGAAAATATTACCTTTTATAAACACCTAAAAACATCCATTGTACCATATCTTTCAATCATTAATATTATCTTTTTAATTAAAACGCGTTCCCTTTTTGAAATTAAAATTACAAAATTTATTAAAAATAATGATTACATAAAAACAAAATTGTAATGTTAAATAAAAATTATAACATAATAAAAGAAATTGGTACATTGCATGGGCATTGAAAATTTGTCGGTTCGGTTTTCGGCATGGCCATCCTAATTATTAAAATAAATAACAAAATAATATAATTAATTGATGATATTACATTTTATAAACACCTAAAATATCGTATCTTCTAACCAATGATATTTCTTTTCTAATTAAAATACATTAACTTTTAGTTTAAAACACAATCTTGCAATAATTAATATATACCCGAAAATAGCCCACAAAATCTTTGAATCACTAACAAAATATAATAAAAATCCGTACACAACGAATAACGAATAATGACCGTTAGATTTTTAGTAAAAAAACAGAGCCGTTAGATCTAATGTTTAGATATATTAAATGATTAAATTAATTTACTAAAATTTCAAGGTTCGATTTCCGTTAACGACATATTTATTTTAAAATTTTATAATATAAATTTTAAACCATGCATATCATTAATTAAATTTATATTACATTATTTAAATTAAAATAAATTATAGAAATAATGAATATATAAAAAATTGTAATATAAAATAAAATTTATTACCTATCAGAAGAAATGCGTGCATTGCATCGGTTATAAGCTAGTACATATTTATATGTGATATGGCTAAACACAACAAGCAAAAGTCAACCATCTAAATATTAAGTTCATCAACATCTCTTTCTTGTGTATTGTCATTGGTTAGATCGGGCGACAATACACCATAATCATGGTTATGATGGCACTAAGTCAGTTAATTGTAGTCCATGTGTTATGACGCTGCCAAGTCGAAAAGCCTCTAAGCCCGAGTAACTTCGAGGAGACTGGTTGACAACTAGCTGTCTTTGTAATAACAATGATGTCAATCAACAATATAACATGCACGAGTATATCATTGGTGTTATTTTTCATGATTGAAATTAATTTTTTACAAAATTATGTGATAATTTATTGATCATTATATTTAGTCATAGCTATCAAAAACTTTCTCAAAAGAGATAATCACGGACATTCACACAACTAAGTGTATAAGCATATAATTACTAGTTTAGTCTTACAAAACGAAGGCAGTGTCAAAAATTAAATGAGCACAAAAAAGCTTACCTATCCAAGGGTATCCATGTTGTAAAAGATGGTAAATTTTCCACTTTTGTCAACTCGATACATTTCTCTGCCGTTGGTAGCAAGGTCATAGTTGCAGAATAATTGTTTTCACTGACTCTAGCTTCAGTCATCATCTCACAATTTTCTTTTATCTTTTTCTAAAATATAACCAGTAAAAATAATTATAAGATATGAATTTCAATAACAGTTGCTTAATTGATTCTTAAGATACAAGTAGAGAAACACCTTTATACAACCAAGGCGTTTGGACACAAATTCTTTCTTTAACGAGTCAATATATAACAAAACATCTGAAGGTATTGAATTTCTTCCTTGAGGTACTTCATTCTGTAAACATTAACAAACTATCAGCACACACAGCAGGCAAAAAGTCCGAAAGAAGAAACTTACAGATACGCATTCTACTTTTACAATAACAAATGAAAGAACATGAGTACGTCAAACTTGACATACATTATATTTTTTCAACAAATTCTGGCTGATTTCTAGATACATTGAGAATGGAAGGTACAGGTTTAAAATTTTTGTGTGTAGAATCTTGTACAAAGTAGTAAAAGAAAATGAAGATTTAAATATTAAGGAAAAATAGCTTGAACCCTTCTTTGACAATAAGTGAAGAAATGACCAAAAACTGAAGCACGAATGCCAGATTTCCCCCCTAATTTATTATGTGTGACATTTCACAAGGATACTACTTCAATGAACACATTCAGAAAAATACGAAATTCAATATTTAGGTCTTCTCACCAACTCAAATACATCCCAAGTAATATTACCATGTTGGAATTATTCTAAAATTCTTATCATGCATAAACTTGTTAGAACTATAAGAAATAACACCATAATATTTTACAAATGTCATGCTAATTGAAGAGTATCCATAATTGAGTGAAAGACAAAAAATATAATTGAAAATGTTGTAAGCAACCGAAGACTCTGCCTAGAACACTCGGAGTTATATTCTACTTTTTAATAACAAAGGCGACTAATAAAAATATTGTTCTTTGCCTTCAATACTTCCTTGTCCACCAATACTACAAACACGTCATAATCTGAATCAGCATTACAAAAACTAATTTCATTTACATGTAAGCAAGGCATATACATTTCTGGAACACACGTGTATCTCAAAATATCTTAAAATTTAACTTGGGCAAAAATTTTTAGCATAGTCAAATAAAATCACATTCCAATTAAAATTTGTACCGACCAAAACATGCCTAAACAAGTAAATCATCTCTTTAATTAACAATGTAGAACTTAATTCTTATCGCTATTCCTGACCAGTATAGAAAATCGTATCATAAACACAACATGACAATAATTAAATAAGTTCGAATAATACAAAATAATCTAGCAACAAAAACATGTAAAATAATGCAATAAAAATTATAGATCTAACAAAGTAATAAATCTAGAATCGTATATAAAGGAAATCTATTACAACATTGTTGTCATGATGCTCCATTGCCAGAATCTGATTCACAGCAGTTTGACCGTCGAAGGAGTCTACTTGGTTATTCGGATCGAGCAAAAGATCGAATTAACAATAAGATGTGATGAATTTGATGCGGTAGATTTAAAACCCTATAGTGTATTTAATTTGGGGTGTACGGCGAAAGAGAAACGACCGGTTAACCATAGAAGAGTGATGCAGAATAGCACTAAAATAAACAAACCATGGCCGACTAAATGGTTTACAGTAGATGAGCAATGTAGGAACACAGTGTTTGTAAACATAGAGCGTAAGCACTAATATGTTCCGTAGAAATTAAATATTGAAACCTTAATGGGCCAATGAACTAAAGCCCAAAAGAGCCGGGCTAAAATAAAAAAAAATCCAACAAACAAACCAATCTATAATAAAATAACAAGTCTATGTATTTATTATTTAGTATATATAGGGTCAAGTTCACCGTCATTATTTTAGAACCTTAGAACCATATATAAATTATGTTGCAGAACATAATGCTTTTTTCTAATATTTTATTGAGTATTCAATAAAATTTTAACATAATTACTTTTATAAACATATTATAGAATGCAATATAAGTTATGTAATGTAAAAAATAATTTCCACCTTGAAAAAAAATTATAAGGCTTAGAAAAAAATTAATGTGTACTGCAAAAGTACGTCATATTTTTATAAAATATGGTGTGCTGCAACATAATCAAGTATATCATGTGCTGCAACAAAATCTATGATTGATATGAGTCCTAGTTCTAACTTTAAAACTGGTTTTAATTTGAACCTAACCTTATACATACATACACACACAATTGTTCTACATATTTTTCACATTTTATTTATGTATAGTTCTGCTGCAGAACAATTATGTTCTCACCATTTTCATGCTAATATATGTTTTTGACAAAGCTTGACCCTATATAAATATATATATAAATAGAACAAAACTCAGCGGAGACCATGTTTTTTGTGGAGTACTGGAGTTCACCTTTGTTCTGCAAACATTCATCCGTATTTAACAATATCTTACCAATGCAAAAATGTACTTCTCCTGAACATGACCGTAAACTGCTCCGAAACACGCCTAAACATCTCTTGAATTAATTTTCATAATATTGTTCTTGAATACTTGGTTCTGCAAATTCAATATTTTGTTGTTGCGGGCAATATAATGTATATTTGTGATGGATTTCGACCATATTGTTCAAAAAACATAAATAATCTTGGTGATGAACGTAGAAAATTGTTAAATGCAATGTAAAATGCTGATTAATGTATACAGAACAAAGGTGGACTCCAGGACTCCACAAAAAACATGGTCTCCACTTAACCGAACTATATATATATAGAGGTCATTGCTCCATAAAGAACACTCTTATATAAAGAACAATAAAGAACACTATAAAATCATTTATTCCAATAGATCCAATGGCCCCGCCAGGGGTACCCAATCCAAAAACTTCTTATTTTTTTACCCTCTATCCATCCCGTAAAAAAAAACTGTTCATGATGACGCCACTGCTGACGTCATCATATCATCATGAACAATTTTTTTTTGTGGATGGATAGAGGGGAAAAAATAAGAACTTTTTGTATTGGGTGTCATGACTGAACTCTTAGATTAGATTAAATATGAGATATTCTTTATTGTTCTTTATATAAGGTGTTCTTCACGGAGTGCAACTCTCTTTCTCTATATATATCAGTTCAACATTGTTGAACTGAACTTAGTGGGCCACTAAAAAAATCAAGAACGATCTGGAAAAACTCTAATGCATCAATTCAAGCACACTTTTCCTCTAACCTACCCCACAATGAACCAACCTACCCTACAATGAACTAGAGGCCATGTATGGCAAACCTCTCAACATAACATCAACACTCACATTCAAATGTGAATAAAAACAAGGGGTGCAAATGTACAAGTAGGGGGGCAGATAGGCTCTATTATAGCCAAAATTCATTTCGGGTATTTTTTAAGATGGATTCGGGTCAATAACGGATTCAATTTGGGGAATTCTAGGTTGAGTTAGGGCTCTGACGAAATTTAGAAGAATTAGGACACGCCCTCTCCTTCCCTACAAGGAGGGCACACCCTCAATGATAAAATCATGTTGAAGATTTCTACTAAAGCTGGTTTTCCAAGAATTGCTGAAGAATTTCCTCCTGGCATATCCCAGGAGGGGGATGTCCATCGTAGAAGGCCTCTAGGGGTTTGCCTGGATTTATGGACCTTTTCTTATACACATAAAACGCGCCCTAAGGTGGAAAGATGGGTACTTTTTGCTGTGTGCTTTGGAGCCTTGTTCCTGTTATCAATGGACACGCCCTCATTGGGGAACATCGGGGTAATCCTGCACTTTGCCCCCAAAAGCTCTGGATCACTTGTCCTGCTATCTGGTGGGTGCTTCTCATTCGGGGGACATGGATGCGTTCGGCAATTAGGGTAAACCACGGTTATACCTGTGTTCATGAAATTAGGAAACAACTGGTAGTGGAAAGGACTAGTCCTTGACGGGGGAGTTTCCTTATCTGTGAAGTCCAAAGTTCATGGACCAGCCATGGGCCTTGGTGGTTAAGCCTCATAGTAGAACAATCCGGAAGCTGGACCGACAATCCAAGCCCATTTGGGTTTCTTGCTCTCCAAGAACTACGTATGGCTTGAGGGGTTGGAAGTTGAGAGCTCTGAAGCCGTGAAGCGGCCACCACTAACCCTATTTAATCTCAGCCATCAATTGCAAACAGCCATGACACACCACTGCTTTTTCCGGCAAATAACCACCGTTGTAGATCTTGTTTCCGGCGAAGTGCCTCAAAATTTGTTGTTCCCAAATTCCTCCATCAACCGGCTCAGTGGGGCTATCGCCTTTTTTATTTTGAATTGTCATCTTCATTGGCACTTTTTTCCGAGTACCATGAGGTAGGCGTTGCAACATTAACTAATTTCTCCATTATACCCCCAAAACCTAAGATGAACTGACTTATGATTCTCAGATTTTTATATTAGTTCTCTAGTTGTATCTTGACATGTAATATAAATGTTATGTAGAAAAGACTCTACAAACTCACAAGACTTATATGCAAACATAGTTGTAGGTAAAACCCCTAGTCATATATTTTCCGACAAGACACCTAATTAAATCAATTAGACTACTATTGATGACCCCAGTCTATGCATCGATCTCAGGTTGCTAGATGGTACAGAACTTAAGAATCTCACGTGTGTTCGAGGGAGTCTTCCAAAAGTAGCTCATTAACTTGGCATTTTAATACATGACAAATTTTATAGTGATGATTAATGAAATAAACACAATAATAAAGATAAGCTTGGCTGGATTTCCTATAGAAAATACAATAACCCAAGGATTTCCCAATTGTGGAAGAGAGAAAAGTTATGGATCACATCTGAAGAAAAAAGAGACTCAATTTAATTTTCAATTTCAGTTATCAATTCTTCAAAAATATGTATATAGAAAATAAATACCTTACTAATAATATTATCTCAATTACCAAAGTCTTCAAATGTTATGTATGCGTGCCATGATTGATATAGAGGATAGAAACCCTACTAATGGATTAAGGCCTAAAGCAAACGAGCTTATTTCAAATAACATGCATAATTGATGAACTTCTAACCTCACACACATAACAAGTAAATAAATACAATATTTATTTCTCACTTGATTTGTTTAAACTAATTAATAACATGTATAATAAATCTAATTTATATTTACTTTCGTTCCTTGTTATTTTCTCCCCTTGTTGGTGAAAACTAGACCATGAGTTTAGTAGAAGGTAAGAATGATGTATGACGAAATCAGAATGTAGAAAAAACTATTGCAGTTCTCCATAAATGGATGAGATGCAAAGAACTCCGAAGATTGGACTAGAAAACAAAGGAGGTCCAACAAGTATTCTAGAATGATAAAGTCAACGACTCGATATGCTCAACCTCAACCTCAATAATATCAACAACCACTCGTTTTTCTTAAACAGATGTGCTTGTTTATGTTCCGTACGTGAAGGTTTTGCAGACTCGATATGATGGTTATAGACAGTATTTAGTGGCCTGGCAAGTTGAAGAATGAGCATACATGGATCGATGCTACAGAGTTTAGATAGCTGGATTTTTTTTTTAGCCAAGGAGATCCCGCTACTTCATTATATATTTATATATGAATTGACCATATATGAATTGACTAGTTTGTTCTTTAAATGAAATTCATAATTAGACCATGTTTTGGGTTTTGATTTATTAGCTTATTAGGGTTAGGAATTCAGAAGACAATCCAATAATTTAATTAAGATTACAAAGAATTAAATACTTTGCATAAATTTAAAAGATTATTATGACTAAAATAGAGCATTACATGATAAATTCGTGGAGCATTTTCTTCATTGTCTACCTGAAAAAATTCCAAAAAAAAAAGTGATATAAGAATTTGGCCAAAACATATTTAAAATAGGAGCTATCGAGTAGGTTTTAATAGTGTCTATTATGATTACTATTGATATATCAACTGAAATTTTGAATGGTTTTCATTCCAAACAAGCCAAAAAGCAAAAATTAATATGAATTATGATCTTCATTTGGATTTTACGCAAATTAGACTAAAATCTAAAATATCTAAAGCTCCGCACAAATTTAAAATCTAAATATTTTTTTAGAATTAAGATAGTACTTATTTTTAGGATTGGAAAACAAAACAAGTAAGAATAGCTTATAAACCAAATTAAACATGTAAAAATAACACTTAATAACATCAATGAGCACAATCAAACATAAGGAATGGCAAAACAAAGAATAATACAAACACTCCGTTGTATAACCATACCTCGTTGTATATGATAGAGTAGTCCATCTGACTTTTCCAAACACTCCGTGATATGAACGATTCGCCTCTACAAACATTCAAATGATAAAAGATGAAGCGCTTTGTGTTGAGTAGGTTTGAGATATGAATTATGAGTTCTACTGCGGCTAGGGTTTAACTATGGTCTAGTAGAATGATATACATATATATAACCTAAAATATGGTATTGGGCCGCCTTCATAACTAGATTGGGCTAGTAGGTGGAGTAATTAGATAGTCATTTTGGGCTTCTTTTATGAAGTGAAAAATAATCATATAGATATAAAATTTGAGGTGGCCACGGTGGAGAAGAATGACACACACGGAAAAAAAAAACTCAAATTAGGTAAACATAGAAAAAATGTGATTGGAACTTCAAATTTTTGAGAATATTTTAAAAAAATTTGTTGAAATGTCTAAGCATTAAAAAATAATGAAATAGAAATAAAAAAAATTGTGTGTGAGGATTGAATTGGATATTATAAGATGTAAAAATTCATTTAAAAGTATAATATTGAGTTACTATAGTAAATTATTTTAATATTTTATCACACTTAATAACATATTGAAATCTAATATTTTATGAATCCTTAATGTTTGATTTTCAAATTAAAATAACAACAAAATTTATTAACAATATTTAGTGAAATGTTAAGATTTCAATATTTGACAAAATATATACACCTAAAGTAAAATAATATATAATTCTATGTAATAATATTCTATAAAAAAATTTAACTTGAACTCTACTCATTAATAAAATGTGTAATTCATGTAACATGAAATTCATATTGTATATAACAGAGTATACATTTATATGTATTTTGTATAATTTTATTATCATATTTGTTGTATTTTATAAATAATAAAAATTTAATTAATTAAAGATTAATGTTAATGACATGAATTAAAGGATCCTAAACTCCCAAGGAATTAAGATTATTTGAACATAAAAGAAATTTGAATTTATTGAGTTGCAGGTGGATATGGGACTTAAGAGTTTCAGATATGGGAATTATTGGCAATCATATTGGCCATGCAAAACTTACCAATTTATCAACAACTCACAAGTGGTCCAATATTAATATTCCAACTACATATTTAGATCACTGATCTAACATTGACAATGTAATTTGTTTCCATAAATTAGTTTTATTTTTGTGGAAAGTATTAAAACTCTTTACTATATTTTTGTGTAAAGAATAGTAGGGTAGCATTCATGGGTTATTAGGTTTGTTCGATTATATTGTCATTTATATTTATTTAATAATAATTTTTTCATTCATAAATTTAAACAATTAGAAGAGTGATAAAAGTTAGTCCTCCATGTTCCTCTAGTATTTTTGGTCAAATTACGAGATAGTGGGGGAAAATAGTAAACACCCCATACATTTAGAATTTTATATTTTGTGTTGTCACATGTCATAATTTTACAAATGGTTTTATAAATATAAAGTTCAAAACTAAAATTCATTTTATATTTTAAATTAATTTCATAATAAATATAGTTTTAAATAAATTTTCTGAAAATACATTTAATTTAGATGATTACAATTTTTTTTTGTTTTTAAATGAACACAAGTTAAAAAAAATATAGTGACTCCACTATGATATTTACCCAGTCAAAAGTAATACAATGAACACATTATAATCTAAGGCTTTTTTGATAAATAAATAGGAAAAAGTAAATTTTTTACATTTATTTTTGTTAAGAATAGCTATTTACAATTTTAATAAACTAAGTTCTAAATTGCAAAAATACTATAAAATACAGCATCCTTCCCCTGCCAGCTTCGATTTTTTTTAAGATGGAGAGATTTTGGTGGATTTGGGTTGCAAGGCCCCGAGGACATATTCAACTGAATGCAACTTAATGCAACCACATCTTAATGCAACCACATGATTTTTTTTAAGGGAGGGATATATATATATATATATATATATATATATATACTTCAAAAAAAAGAGGTCGGAAATGACAATTGAAAAATGAAACTTGAAATCAGCAACTGAATGCAACCACATAACTAAATTTGCAACTACATCCCAGTGAATGTAATTTTCGTTTTTCAGTTGCATTCAGTTGAATATGCCCATGCGGGGCCTTGCAACCCAAATCCACCAAAATCACCCCACCATTTTTTTAAAAACAAATTTACTGTGGTTGCAGTTGATATTGCCCCTGGCGGGTCTTGCAACTTAAATCCACCAAAATCACCCCACCATTTTTTTTTAAAAAAAAGGTTGAATGTGGTTGCGGGTCTTGCAACTTAAATCCACCAAAATCACCCCACCATTTTTTTTTAAAAAAAAAGGTTGAATGTGGTTGCATTCAGTTGAATATTGACGTTTGCGGCGCCTTGCAACCCAAATCCACCAAAATCACCCAACCATTTTTTTTTAAAAAAAACATTGAATGTGGTTGCATTCACTTGAATATTGCCCCTGAGGGGGCCTTGCAACCCAAATCCACCAAAATCACCGGGAAGGGTTGACCTAATTTGTAGTATTTTTTGCCATTTTGAAACTTAGTTTAGTAAAATTGCAATTAATTAAAGAAGATGGTATTTTTGCAAATAGAAACTTTAAACCTAGTATTTTTGGTAAATTCTCTATCATCTACTAAGACTTTCATTCTCATTTTATTTTTAATTTTTTAAGAATTCGAAACTAATTTTGGTGTTGGTAATGTTTTCAAAAAAATAAAATTATCTCAAAGTTTGTAACTTTGGAAATCAATGTACTCTTAACAACACATTGTTTTTATTAACAAGGAATACTATCGATCTTTTGAATTGGTCTAAATTAGAAATGGTCTGTTTACATTTAATAAATAAACTTGAGGTTTTTAGAATTTAGTAACCATGACCCAGATACTTCAACAATATATTGGTTGACTCGTCCATCACTTCTCCAACGATCTTCCTCACAACGCTTGACTCCTTCATCACTTCTCCAAGAACCCGTATATTGGTTGCTATCCCGCTCTACTTCATACAAAAATCATCGATTTAATGGCTTCCCAAGCTTCCTTTGCGATTTCTTTCTCAGCAAGATAAGCAATACATCTTCTGGCACGCCTTGATATATTGCTGCAAGGGCTATCTTTACTATCCTTTCATCAACGATAGTCTTCGCACCCCACAAGGCCAAAGAGCCTTCTTTTATCTTGGTTATCTCCGTAGTTTTTTTTATGTGTTTGGGTTGATATTTAGGCATACAACACCTCGATGCTTTTGTTATAACGGAAGCCAGAAAGAGCTAAAAATATTATGATATACGTAAAGGAAAAAGCAGAAGAGAAAACTTTATTGATCTTGAGGATAACACAGATTACAGAGTATTCAGATTACAGATGTACCGACTCAGATCTAGATCTCAGATCTAGACTACCAATTCAGATTACAGACGTCCTTGTGACCAGACTCAGATTATCAGATGTCTTTCGACTACAGATGTTCTTGATAGACTCAGCAGATCTATATTACAGACTCAGATCTAGATTACAGACTCTATCAATTTATGATAGACTAATTACAGACATAACAGATTATATCAAATTGATGTTGCTAGGATATGCCCCTAGAGAGTTTATATAATACTCTCTAGGCGGTTACAGAAGGATCTAGAAGACTAGGCCCAAAACAAAACAGAAACAGAATAGAATTCCAATAAAGAAAACAAAAATAGAATAGAATTCCAATTCTGACTAGTTTACCAAAACAGAATAGAATTCCAATTCTGAATAGAAAATAGAAAATCTCTAGCACAGATTATTCAAGGCATATTTCAACAAATCTCCACCTTGACTTGAATCCTCTCACAAAATAACAGATGTACCAGACGCATCATAATAATGTCAGATGTACCAGCTACACCATAATAATGCCAGATATACCCGAAAAATAGATGTACCAAATAAAACTTTTCTCTTCTGCCAATCTGTGTTCTTCCTTTACGTATATCATAATATTTTTAGCTCTTTCTGGCTTCCATTATAACAGCTTTGATACCAAATGTAGAACAAAAACAATATGTCTGTATATATATATTAGGCGTAATCATTTGTATGAAACGGGAAAAACAACAACATTGCTTGTTTTTTTTTTTTTTTTGGTAAAAGCATATATATATTAAAAAGAAAGAATACAGGGAATTACCCTAGCTCTAAAGCCTTGGCCAAGAGAGAGACAACTACAAAAAATCTAGACCCATCACTAGATTTTACATAGAGAGTGCAAAATAAAAGACCTCATGCAGATTAAATAAAAATCCATCTATACATATCTAGATTTGCGCATTTTAAGAACCATTCTGAGCTTCGAAGTTTGGTCTTTAAGTCCACCATAATGCCAGAGATGAGCTTATTGGGTCCGAAAATACCTCTATTGTGAAGTCGTGCATTTCGTTCTCTCCACAAGTGATATGAGAAAATTTGCGCCATGAGCAAGGCCATATTTCTGTGGATACTGTCAGGATGAGATCCCCGATCTGTAATTAGTTCGATCCAAGAAGATGCAACAAGAGACATTTGCAAAACCCCGGCTAGTTTAGTTAAAATAAATTTACTATACGAGCAGGTGACAAATAAGTGAGAGTCTGTTTCGAAGTCGCCCACACAGAAATGGCAAAAAGGAGTGACGTCCAAACCGAAGGAGAGGAGTCTGTGGGCAGTGGGGAGGCGACCCAGGCATAACAACCATTCAAGGTGAGCATATCTGAGAATTTTAATACGATGCCAAACAAATGTAAACCACGAAACCTGTGAAGTTTGTTGCCGAATAGAGTTCCAAATGTCCCAAGTTTTTACCTTCTTAATAGAAATATCAGCCCAGTAGACAACATCATTATTGTTGAGATTGAAGGCTGGGTAGTCAAACTGTTGAAGCCAAGTATGCAGTCCCGGATCAAGATGATGTAGTGTTGGAGAAGGAATAGGCATAACCCACTGTCATGTGTTGATCAGAGAGTGAACATTAGCATTGTGGTTAAGACCCGATTGAGCTATAATAGCGTCCGTCCTTGTGGAGGCCAGACAAGTGGAGTGCCACCAGGGGTCAAACCATAAAGACGTATCGCAGCCATTCCCAATTTTGAACGTGAGCCATTGTCGAGCCATAGACCGAAGTTTGAGGATATTCCTCATAATCCATGAGGAGTCAGACGGCATTTGCATTGTCCAGAACTGATTCCTCTTCAAAGCCGTGTTATTCACCCAAGAAGGCCACAAAGAAGGTTTCTTGGTTACAATTTTGCATAAGTGGGATAACATTTGAGCTTGATTCCAAACCTCAGTGTTCTTAAAACCCAAGCCACCCTCTTCAGTTGGAGAACAAAGTTTTTCCCAACTAACTTTCGCCCCACCCTTTAAGTTGACATCTCCTTTCCACAAGAAACGAGTGAGCAACGTTTGAAGTTTTTTGTGAATAGATACCGGTAATATGAAATGATTCATCCAGAAAGCTTGGATAGCAAACAACACTGAACGAATTAACTGAGCACGCCCCGCCAGCGATAGAAGTAATGAGGTCCAACAAGAGACCCTGGCAGTGATCTTGTCAATTAGGGGAACACAATCATTGTGACTCAGCTTTGAAGATATTAGAGGCACACCTAGAAACTTCACCGGGAGGGCACCGTGCGTAATGCCATACAAATTGTCAAACCAACTTACAAAATGTGCCTCACAGTTGCTAAAGAAGACCGAGCTTTTAACAATACTTGGGTAAAGGCCACTAGCAGTAGAAAACTTCGATACACAATGCATCAGGTGAGTGACAGAAACTTGATCAGCTCTTGAGAATAGGAGGACATCATCCGCATATAGTAAATGAGTGAGCTTTATGTCTTTGCATTTCCAATGGTACTTGAAATTCAGAGGGCTATTTGCAAGCATGGAGGAAAGCATATTCATTGCAATAGAAAACAAGTAAGGGGATATCGGATCCCCTTGTCGAAGGCCTTTTTTTCCTGAAAAATAATCACACAACGAACCATTGACTTTAACTGAGAAGGTTGGTGTTGAGATACACATATAAATCCATTTCATAAAAGTGTCCGGAAATTGTAACTTCTTGGGAGCACCCATAACAAAATTCCAATTTAAGGAGTCGAAAGCTTTATGAAGATCCAACTTTAAAGCGCATTTGGGTGGGCCAGAGTCACGATGGTACCCACAAAAAAGTTCTTGGGCCATCAAAATGTTATCAGAAATTGTTCGTCCCGGGATAAAAGCCGACTGTGAAATGTCAATGATGCTATGCATGACACTTTTAAATCGAGAGGCCAGAATCTTGGTTATACATTTGTACGGAATAGAGCACAAAGATATAGGACGAAACTCTTGCATAGTTGTTGGAGTCGGTACCTTAGGTATTAGAGCAATGCATGTTTCATTGACCGACTTGTGCATCAGACCTGTAGAGAAAAAACTTTTGACAGCCTCACAGAAAGTTGTCCCAACAATGTCCCATGCAGCAAGAAAAAACTCCGCAGTGAATCCGTCCGGGCCTGGGGATTTGTTCTATTTCATAGCTTTTAACGTAGCAAAAATGAGCTCATCTGAGACCGGAGCTTCCAGCAATCTGGCTTGGGCAGTAGTAATAGAAGTGCAGTCCAGAGCGTCGAAATCACAGGTCTCTAGGTCACTAGAGGACCCAAGAGTACTAGCAAAGAAATCCACAGCAATGTTGGAGACATTTTTGTGACCTGTAACCAAGACTCCATCTTTATTTTCAATAGCTAGGACTTTGTTCACATTCCAATTCATCTTCGTTTTATTGAAGAAATATCTAGTATTTCCATCTCCAAAATTTAGCCATTTGACCCTGGACTTTTGAAGAAGGAATTTTTCCTCCTCAAGAAACGCAGTCTCAAGGTTACGAGATGCCTGTGACTCTAGAATAGTCAGATCGTGATTTGTACAATCGACACTTAACTTATCCTGCACTTCAGAGAGAGCAACACGTGCCACAAGGACATTACTATGAACATTTCCGTGGTTTTTGTTAAGAACAATTAGAGCACGCCTCACCTCACTGAATTTACGAGTTAAGATTGCCATAGGATCGCCATACCAACAGCTTCCCCAAACTCTAGACACAGTAGGTAGAAAACCATCAATCTCAGTCATATAATTATGAAATTGAAATGATTTTGAAATCCTCTCTAGTTGCGAAGAGACAGAGCATAGTAAAGGGGAGTGATCCATGAGCCCTCTATTTTTAACCGTGACTAGAGCTTCAGTGAACATGTTATACCAATCTCTATTTCCCAACATACGATCAAGACGCTTCAGAATAGGAGTTGAAATTCTTTTATTCGTCCAGGTGAATAAAGAACCAACTGTTTTTATGTGCCCCAATGCAGAGTTAGAGATGCAGTCATGAAAGGCTTGCATACCAGGATTCCAGTGTTCACGCCCCCCCTTTACTTCATTTAAAGATAAGATGCAGTTGAAATCCCCATTTACACACCAAGGTATGGTAATGAATCGACTAAGGCTCTCCAATTCCCTCCATAAAGTTTCTCTTTGATGAGGCTTGTTATAAGCATACACAAAAGTAACATAGAAAGAAATATTATTTTCTAAAAAAGTCACCAAGCATGTTATCTGTTGAGGTGATTTAGCATGCGGATGAACTGACCACACGGAGGGATCCCACCCAACCCAGACTCGGCCATAATCGTGCTCTTCATAATTAAAAACCCACTTCCAGTTTTTATTAATATTCTTTGAAAAAGCTAAAGAATTTTGAACTCGAACTTTAGTTTCAACCAAACCCATAAGAGAGATTTTATTAACAGTGATAAAATTGATAACTTCTTCCTGATTGGGGCTTTTGTTAAGACCCCTAACATTCCATATTGAGAAATTCATTACAAACTTACTTGCGAGGCTGCCAACCTGGGGCTTTTCCTATTTGAGATTTGGGTGAACCCATCTGCATCCTTTGTTGGTTTATTACTATGTTTTGGTGGTTTAGGAATACCCGGTCCATTCAAAACCACCGAAAGAGAAACCATGGAAGTATCTTGTTGATTTTTAACCGGTGATTTGATTGGTGATTTCCCTTTCTTACATTTTTTCCCTGGAGATAAAGACAAAGGGACCAAGATCTGATCCTCAGTAAGCTCAGATAAAGCCGCGAAACCATTTCCTGTAGTGATTGGTTCATGTTGTATTTCCCGACCATCAGTTATTTGCAAAGGGACTCTATCAGATTCCTCCAAATTTTCAACCAGGACCATGTCTGATATGTAGTCAAATTCATCCCAATTTACCTTTTTTCCCAAGTTAGCTATATTATCATCATTTGCTTCTTGGGCCTGGGCTAAAATGATGTCCTCATCAAGAACAACAGGGCAGCCAGCAAACCTGCCCACAATGTAGGGTACCATATCCATGTTACCAACATAATTTTCCTTAGGGCTAGTTGGTGGATGTTCCTGAGTATGCTCATTTGACTGTCGTGGGGTATTATGACCACTTTGATTTTTTGATGCCCTATTAGGAGGAGCCCTATTTGGGGGGTTTCACGGCATCTGGATTATCTTTGCTTCTTGATAGAGAGTGGCCAAATGCCCTGCATAAGCTACACGAGTATTGGATTTCTACCTTTTCTCTTTTCCGGATTACAGTTGATGTAACTGTGTCTACCCAAACAAAAGGGGGGCGCGACCCCTCATAGGAGATCTCCACTTGCACAGCAACATACTTGATAGGCTCAAATTTAGATGTGGCCTCATCAAACTTTAGAGGTCTTCCAACAGTTTTTGCAAGTGTGGTTATTCCATCATTTGACCAGTGCGAAACAGGGATATCCACGAATCTTATCCAACATGGGAATTTTTGGATAGCATTCCTCTTGAAAATCAGAACCATCCGTCCAAGGGGCTAAATACAGAGTTTTGCCACCTAAAACTACAGTATTGAGTTTAAGAATTTCATTTTTTTCAGCCTCTGTTGCAAAATGAAAGGTGTAGAATCCCTTAGAGTTGTAAAAAACTCGAGTAAGGCCCTTGTTTTGCCATAGCTTAAGAGCTTGCTCTCGAACGTATTTGAAAGCAAAACCTCCACCCATGAAATGCCCTATAATGCTAGTTTCCCATTTTTTGTGGGCAATCACAAAAAACTATTGTGGTGGCTTGATATTTGCAGAGCCATCTTCATTATAAGTGATGTAATTCCCATATTGATAATCGGTAGAAGGTTTGGCATCCGGGATGTTTTTCTGTGCTAAAGCACTCCAAGATGCACTAGGAGAGGCCTTATTATTACCGTTGCAACCATCGTTCTGTTTTAGATTCGATGATCTCATTTCGTCATTTCGGCATTTTCACAAACATTTGGTGTGGTTTGTCCAACCATAGTGTTTTTCTGTGAAGAAGACAAGGTAGCAATTGGGAATTCAGTAAAAGTAGAAGTATTAGCAATATTACCCACATTAGTTGCTTGAAATGGAGTTAGCATTTCAAGAACAGGAGAATTGTGGATGGAAATAGCTTTATTTGGCGAGTCACTGTTCTGCGAACTAGCATTTCTAGAAAGAACTGTTTGAATATCAGCTTCCAACTGATCGATGAGGAATGCCACGGATCCTCTCTCTAGCTGGAAGAGCATAGTGATGTCCAATGAACTAAGAAAACTCTTCCGAATTCATCGAGCCAGAGTGTTCAGAATTTTGTGAACCCATGAACGGAGGTGAGAACTAGAAAAGGGAGGAACAACATTGCTTGTTAATCTTAAATGAATGAATATAGGGACTTATATAAGCCCGAATACTACAACGTGATAGCATAAAAATAGAAACAATCCAACTGAATCCTAGCATAACTCCACTACGTTTATTATTCCTAAAAACTCTCTAACACAACTACGACTAAGTCTAGCAGCTCCATAACAGCTACTTAACATAACATCTACTTCTAATTTATTAAAATAAATCTAATTAAACAAATCTATATATTCTTAAAGTGTAATGAGGAATTTACCAAATGGGTAAAAAAAATTACCCATGACCCAGTTTTTGTACTAAAATCAACCTATTCTGGTAACTATCCACGGATAATCCATTTACCCACCCAATACTTTACCCATTTTATTATATCTATCCATAATCTATTTTAATTTCAAAAAAATCAGTTACGGAGATTATATATCAATCAAAATTTCCATAATTAGTAATATAATTAGTCTTTAGTTAATTATTATTGTTTCCTTAATTTAAGCATATTTTGAATTTCAATTCTACCATTCTTACTGAGGATAATGCTCATCAAAATATGTTTCAAATCTTTCCTTAATTAAAGTGGGTAATCTTCTCATTTTCAAATTTTTTAACGTGTATCTATATATTTACACATCAATACCTATCTACCATAAAATTAGGATCAATTAACAAATAATATCTATATTATAAGCAAATATCCGATTCAATTCTTAATTGTTGTTAACTATTTTCAAAATTCAAATTCTTAATTGGTTATTGATTATGTATCTAATCTTTGATTCTATCATATTAAATCAGTTTCTCTTAATTATCGTTTCTCTCATCTTTTTTTTTTCATCTAGGTCTTTCATCTTTCTCTAATTCTCCTCAATTTTTTGTCATCTTTCTCAGCTTTTTGTCATTTGTATTGATTTCGGTTTATATAATATGTATGTATGCATGTTTATGTAATATTTATATTCTGTTTATTGATTGTTAACTAATTTATATATGTATTATGATTCCAACAGGTCATTATCCAGTCATGAAGATATCACATCAGATTCTCCCATTTTAAAATTTTACAAAGGTATTGTTGATTAAACAAACCAATTAAACAAACCCATTGATTAGAACCCTAAAATTGAGAACCAATTAAACAAACCCAGTGATTAGAACAAACCAAAACCCAAATCAAAATTGCAAACCCAGTGTTTAGAGGGAGAAATAAACAAACCGATTAAATCCAAATCGAAACCATATAATCACTATTGCAAATCGTAGAGAAGATTAAACCGATTAAATAAGTTGTAAATACCAATTGAACGACGATTGATTGAAGATGAAGATGATAAGTTGAAGTGGCCGCCACTGGGAGTGATTGAACTTAGGTTTTTTACTAATTGATATATACGTATATAGTTAACCGTGTTACAATAATTAATTAACAAATGCTAAAAATATGTTGTTAACTTGACGAACCCTTCTCAAAACGTTATAGTAGAGCTTAATAACGAATAAAAAATAAATAAAAAGTACTTGAAAAATGGTAGCTTCAATAGTGCTTGTAGAAACGCTTGTTAATCCCAGGTTTTTAGGATGATATTTTTGAATAGTCTTCGAATTAAATCATGGAGATTTGATTCTGAGTTTCTATATATGATTGCCATATCTATTGCAGGACATATATCGTATTTATTGCATGTCATATATTTTGGGATATCTCTCAAGGATATCATGCGATTTGATTGTTATTCAAATCCTAAAAGGAGCCGTTGTTAATGATCACTAATTGATTGATTATCTAATCACTAATTTGTGCTTGATTGATTCTTATTCCAACAGCTATAATCTCAAGGATTCATCTCTAACGGCTACATATTCTTGTGCTATATAAAGACGATCTTTTGGCAAGAAGAATAACAACTCAACACATCTGCAATACAACTTCTTACAAAGACTATCAAGCTCATACACTGCGTATAGAAGTTCAGTTCATAGAGTTGTAATCTTATATTCATTTTATACATACTTGTGCCGGGTTGTGGCATTTAGATAGGATTGTAAGTCATAAGCCAAGATAGCCAGTGGGCTAGGTAGCAGGTTTGCTAGGTGACAGTTGTGTCAAGGGAAGGGTTCTTCCAAGAGGCTTTAAACTTTTAATCGGGAAAGACTGTAAGATTTATATTATTGTTATAATAATATAATCTCTGTGCTAGTTGGCATATGGACTTGGATGTAGGCCATAGATTGGGTAGGGGCCGAACCAAGTGAAAATTCCTGGTGTTCTTGCTTTATTTTCTGTCATTTACTTATTGCTGTTTATTTAGTCTGTTAGTTAATTGGGACAATCTCACACACAAAAGAGATAGTCTCATTATCATTTGAGACGATCTCATTTACTTGGCAGGTAAATATATTGTGCTACTCGATTTACATTTGGTATCAGAGCGGGTGCATTTAACCTTTGCTTAAGTGTTTATTTTGCAAGATCCATGGCACAATCAGGTTGGCAAGAACGTCGTTCATTCAATGTTCCTCCACTCTTGCTTGGAACCGAAAACTATCATGACTGGAAGTTTCTAATGAAAATATTTTTCCAGAAGGATACATACGAATGGGAAGCTGTTGAAAATGGTATCACTATTCCCATGAAGGATGACAAACCCAAACCAGTAAAGGATCTCACTGTTGATGAAGTCAATTCTTTGAATTATAATGCTCGAGCTATGAATTCTTTACTCAATGGACTATGTGCTACTGAACTTTGAAAAGTGTCAGCATGCACCTCGGCTAAACAAGTTTGGGATACTATTGTGGTGAGTCATGAAGGCACCTCAAAGGTTCGTGAGGTCAAACTTGATCTTCTTCTAAGTGACTATGAAAGCTTCAGATTGGGAAAGGATGAAAGCATAAAAGAAGCTCAGGGATGATTTCTTACACTAATGAATTTTATCGCTCTTCTGGAAAGGCACATTCCTCAGGCATAAATTAACAGAAAAATTCTTCGATCACTGCCCAAAAAGTTTGCTCCTAAAGTAACAACTCTGCAGGATTCTTCCTTGATCTCAAAAATGGATACACTCACTCTTTTCAGTGAATTAGAAGAGTTTTAGAACCAATTAAAAAGATATGATGAGGAAGAAGAAGAACCAAGGAAAAAGACTTTAGCTCTTAAAACTATTGCAGACTCTAGTGATGATTCAGATGAGGAGATTGCTCTTTTAACAAAGAAGTTTCAAATGTTCTTATCCAAGAAGAAAGCAGCTAGTCGACCTATTCAAAAATCTTATGGAGTCGGAAAGGAATTCAGAAACAAAGTAACGATGAAGTATCACTACACCATAGATGGCTTTATACAACACTTAGGGGGGGTGTTACCTTCTCGGGTGTTACCATAGTTATGAAATTTTGGACCTACCACAACACTTTAATTTTGGTGTTACCATAGCCTTAAAGGTATGTTACCATAGCTGTGGAAGGTGTTAAACTTAGTAACACGAAGGGCTGTGTTACCTTAGAGTATACACTACAAGGAAAACTGAAATATACAATGGTTATTGCCCGTTGTCTGATGCCCTAGAATAGCATTGTCTATCGAGCAGGTGTCTCTTACCAACATCACACAATGGTACACAAATCGTTGTCTGATATCCAGAACAACAACATACCAGGCTCCAAAAGCGTTGTAGCACACCCAGAAACCACAACGGTTATGGTATAAAGCGTTGTAGAAAAGGTGATATTACAACATTTTTGTTTATTATGAATGTTGTTAGATTTTAATGTGCATAACTGTTTTGGTGAATTAGAGGCACGCAAAGCCAACATTTACACAACATTCACATGTGATAGAATTCGTTGTCTTCATGTTTTTTGTACAATGTTTTGTAGCTTCAAAAGTGTTGTTAGATTCTAATGTGCACAACTGTTTTTAGCCCACCCATATTTTGTTGTATTGTGTGTTAAGAATTTAGACAATGGTCCTTCATATTTAGACCGTTGTCTTTCTTCTTCTTTCACGATAGTTCATTTTTACACACAACACTTTTATAAAGATTGATGTTGTAAGATATGATTTATAACATGTTTTCTTATAAATGCTCTCATTGGCTAAACATAAACTAGACAATGCACCAATAAAATTCTACCATTATGACAAATATTCGCTATTACAACGAACTAAAATCTACCATTACAACCAAAATTCATCATCAACCAACTAAAATTCAACCACCTAATGCTATTAATTTCTAAACAAAAATCAATTACATAACCTAAAAATAAACTCCAAGAACTGGAAATACCCTAAGTGTTATATACAAGGCTGCAACCCATGGTTTCCTACGCTCCAATATATCCAAAGCCCAGTGACAAGCCGTGCTTATTAGTTCAGCAGGTGAGGGGCATCTACAGAAGTTCTTGCTGTTGGTATGACTGCAGATGTTCCTCCCCCAGAGACTGCAGAATGGACAACAACAAATACAATTAAACAGGGCCCAAGTGAGATATATGAAATTCCAATCATGACATTCAAATTTAAATTTAACATGTCTTACAAGCGATATCAGCAAGTCCTCCTAGGTCCTAATATACCATTGTTGCTGTGCAAATAGATGTACTAGTTTAAGTACAGGAAAAATTTAAGTATCAGAAGTAAAACTTACTCATCCAAACCCTTCTTTGTCCTGGAGCGAAGCACCTATTAAGCTTTCACCAAAATTAGCAATCTGGGTGGCTAGTACGCATATGACAGCTTCAAGTGTGCTAATCTGCTTTCTCAATTTATGAGAGATTAAAAAAAATTGGAGTTAGAACTTGGAGCAATCGAGGAAACCTTTCCTTGGGGGAAAAATATTAGGAGCAGGAAAGCAGGGACCAATTTATTATAATTATTTTTAAAAAAATAATGTAATAGGCTGGGGTTTTGCTCACATATAATAAAAGTGTTTAAATCGTGTACAAACCAGCAGGTGGGTGATACTTACACAATTGTTTATACTACCATGTACTTATGGCTTTTCCAAAAAAACTGTGTGGAGGAGAAGCGCGCACACAAGTACCAATCAAAATTTTTGAATTCTTGAATCCAATCGCGTAGCCGCAGAAGATTTCAATGTACAACCATGCTAATCATTTCCACCTCTATTTGAAACTGCACAGCCATGCCATTGTCCTGATAACCGATTGTTTGATAAATCCCTGATAACAATATAAACAAAATAAACAAAATCAATCTGACATCCAGTTGACTAAACTAAAGTCTGGCTAGCACGTGCTATGCTGATCTTCTATTGCACTGGTCTATGTGAAAGGTTTAATTTTTTCACATAATTTGTATTGTAGAATTTTGATCTAGTTAGTTGTGCATGGTGAGGTGAATGGGTGTGATACTATATGCGACCCACCAGTTTCTAAAGTACCATTGTGTATTTAGGTACTGATGAATATCATAACTGAAACTTAAATTCTCCCACCAAATTCTACATCAAGTTGACACAAACAACTTTGACTACTTCAAAGTAACTTAATTAATATATCTGCTTCTGTGCACCATAAAACTAGTGGAAATGGATATATCACATTAGATTTTAATATCAACTCAAATTAATAATAAAAATAATAATATGTAAAAATGGTAGTCATGATCGCCCAGAAACATGACTAAAAGGGCTGGGTGTCACAAACCTTGTCCAATTCAGACTAGTATATTTGATAGTTACCCTGAAATATGTCAAGAGACTCTAAAACATAAAAATTAGTCGTAGTTCTTTCTTCTGCTACAATTTTGATATTCTTATTTTTCTTTCAGTTAAAATCCCTCAAACGTATGCTTTGAAAGAAATTTTAGTATCTTTAATCACTTCACAGAAATGTTAAATAGAATTATGCACATACATACTTCTATCTCAGAGGCAATAATATCTCAAAGACACAAAGATCTACTGGATGGAAGATTCAGTGACAGTCCAATAGACAAACTGGTACCAATACTGGTAAATACCATACACATCCTGAGCAAACATCAGATGTATTTCAACTTAACAGGAATATTCAATAACTTTGTTTATTTTTACATATAATTTTAAGCGAACTTACAATTCACCAAATGACATAAGAAATAGTTATATAAAGTTGAAGTGAACTTACATAATAGATCAATACTCATACTTAAACCTTATAAAAAGTATATGAAGCATCCACTCCTTGTTAAACGATAAGCATATGATCAACTCAGTCATGCTTTTAAGACAGAGAAGAAGGATCAGACCTAAGAAAAAGAGTAGTTAGAATCATAATCACAGCCAAAGTATCACTTAATATAAGAAGATGGAAAAAATGAGCCAGATAGCTAGGTATAGTACATAAGAATATTCGGAAACTAACCTTTTCAACAACAGATATATGTGAGCTTAAAAGTTAAGTATAGCCCCGTTGTCAGTGAAAAAAAGAGACTTCCATAATCTTTGTTCAAAAAGAATCGGTACCAAACAGGTGTTGGTAACAATATGCGATACAAAAGCAATGTGTATTCGACTAGAGTTAACAGTTGATCCTGAAATCCGGGAAAACCCCGATATACGATACCCTTGTAAGAACACCTGTTTCACACATTTCACAAATTTCAACTAAAAACATTTGACACATTTTTACTCTACACCTGTTTCTTCTTCCCCAGTTGTTATCAAACAATTGTGTTATAGACATCTTGTTTATACATCATGCAATACATAAGAACTACATCAAACCACCAAATTCACAAGAACTATATCAAATTAAGAATCCAACTTAAAAAAAATTCCAACAGATGAATACAAAATAGAAGAATGTTAAAAAAAAAATATCACCTAACTACCATTAAATGTTTTTGTATTTAGCTTATCAACAATTTCCCTCAAAAGTAAAAAACATACACACAAAAACCTCACCTGGAGAATTCTAGCTTTCTCCAATTCCTCGTCAATAAGTCTGTATTCAACCACGAGGAGCCTGGCCACTATGACACACTTCAGCCTTGACTTACCTGAATCACACATTTAACAAAAATCAGTCTATAGTTAGAGTAGACAATGAGAAAACATAATCCAACTTAGTCAAACACAAACCCTAAATGAAATCCCCAATCAGACAAATACAAAACTCTAAATAAAAACTCAAATATGTTAAATATGATTCACCTAAATGAAATCCCCATAATGAATTACCTACAAATCAAGAAATCAGATGTGAGTCCTTCAATTAACCCAACTCGAATCCTAATAGACCTTGAACCAAGCTTTGATTAACCTAGCTCGAACACTAATTGAATTCTTTTGAAGCCTAATTGAATCCGTGAGAGACGAGAGATGTCAGAGAGGTGAGAGATGAGTGAAGGATTTTTTCCCCCAATTCTTTTCCCTCACTTATGTTTAACCCCAATTCTAAATTTTTGTTTTGCCGCTCTCTTTTTCTATTTGCCGCTCAAGTCCTTTCAATAATTCATTGTATTTTTTTTATTTTTTAAACATATTAGAAATTTATTTTAATTTATTTTAATTAAATTATAGTTATTAAATTGATAATTTTCATTATTTAGAAGTAATTCACAATTATATAAATTATTAATTTTTAAATGATTTGAATCAAAAGTTAATAATTTTTTTGAACGATTTCTTCGACGATCGAACCGTACAAAAGTTAATAAACATTCATTCTAGTGTTGGAAAAAAATAATCAAAAAATAAAAAGGTCGGGTTGTATGAGATTTTAACAAAAACGTAGCAAAAGTGCTACTTCCTAAAACGAGGCACGATCCAGATTCATTGAATAATTTTTTTTGATTGATTTCTTTTAAGATCGAACCGTACGAAAGTTAATAAATACTCATTCTTGTGTTGGGAAATAATATTCAAAAAATATAAAGGTTGGGTTGTACGAGATTTTAACAAAAACGTAGCAAAAGTGCTACTTCCTATAACGAGGCACGATCCAGATTCACTGAATAATTTTTTTGATTGATTTCTTCGACGATCCAACCGTACGAAAGTTAATAAACACTCAATCTAGTGTTGGAAAAAAATGATCAAAAAATAAAAAGGTCGGGTTGTACGAGAGTTTAACAAAAACGTAGCAAAAGTGCTACTTCCTATAACGAGTCACGATCCAGATTCACTGAATAATTTTTTTGAACGATTTCTTCGATGATCGAACCGTACAAAAGTTAATAAACATTCATTCTAGTGTTGGGAAAAAAAATCAAAAAATAAAAAGGTCGGGTTGTATGATATTTTAACAAAAACGTAGCGAAAGTGCTACTTCCTAAAACGAGGCACGATCTAGATTCACTGAATAATTTTTTTTGATTGATTTCTTCGAAGATCGAACCGTACGAAAGTTAATAAACACTCATTCTTGTGTTGGGAAATAATATTCAAAAAATATAAAGGTCGGGTTGTACGAGATTTTAACAAAAATGTAGCAAAAGTGCTACTTCCTATAACGAGGCACGATCCAGATTCACTGAATAATTTTTTTGATTGATTTCTTCGACGATCCAACCGTACGAAAGTTAATAAACACTCAATCTAGTGTTGGAAAAAAATGATCAAAAAATAAAAAGGTCGGGTTGTACGAGAGTTTAACAAAAACGTAGCAAAAGTGCTACTTCCTATAACGAGTCACGATCCAGATTCACTGAATAATTTTTTTGAACGATTTCTTCGATGATCGAACCGTACGAAAGTTAATAAACACTCATTCTAGTGTTGGGAAAAAATATTCAAAAAATGAAAAGGCCGGGTTGTACGAGATTTTAATAAAAACGTAACAAAAGTGCTATTTCCTATAACGAGGCACGATCCAGATTCACTGAATGATTTTTTTGATTGATTTCTTCGACGATCCAACCGTACGAAAGTTAATAAACGCTCATTCTAGTGTTTTGAAAAAATATTCAAAAAATAAAATGGTCGGGTTGTACAAGAATTTAACAAAAACGTAGCAAAAGTGCTAATTCCTATAACAAGGCACGATCCAGATTCACTGAATAATTTTTTTGAATGATTTCTTCGACGATCGAACCGTACGAAAGTTAATAAACACTAATTCTAGTGTTGGGAAAAAATATTCAAAAAATAAAAAGGCCTGGTTGTACGAGATTTTAACAAAAACGTAGCAAAAGTGCTACTTCCTAAAACGAGGCCCGATCCAGATTCACTGAATAATTTTTTTTGATTGATTTCTTCGAAGATCGAACCGTACGAAAGTTAATAAACACTCATTCTTGTGTTGGGAAATAATATTCAAAAAATATAAAGGTCGGGTTGTACGAGATTTTAACAAAAATGTAGCAAAAGTGCTACTTCCTATAACGAGGCACGATCCAGATTCACTGAATAATTTTTTTGATTGATTTCTTCGATGATCCAACCGTACGAAAGTTAATAAACACTCAATCTAGTGTTGGAAAAAAATGATCAAAAAATAAAAAGGTCGGGTTGTACGAGAGTTTAACAAAAACGTAGCAAAAGTGCTACTTCCTATAACGAGTCACGATCCAGATTCACTGAATAATTTTTTTGAACGATTTCTTCGATGATCGAACCGTACGAAAGTTAATAAACACTCATTCTAGTGTTAGGAAAAAATATTCAAAAAATAAAAAGGCCGGGTTGTACGAGATTTTAACAAAAACGTAGCAAAAGTGCTACTTCCTATAACGAGGCACGATCCAGATTCACTGAATAATTTTTTTGATTGATTTCTTCGACGATCTAACCGTATGAAAGTTAATAAACACTCAATCTAGTGTTGGAAAAAAATGATCAAAAAATAAAAAGGTCGGGTTGTACGAGATTTTAACAAAAACGTAGCAAAAGTGCTACTTCCTATAACGAGGCACGATCCAGATTCACTGAATAATTTTTTGAACGATTTCTTCGATGATCGAACCGTACGAAAGTTAGTAAACACTCATTCTAGTATTGGGAAAAAATATTCAAAAAATAAAAAGGCTGGGTTGTACGAGATTTTAACAAAAACGTAACAAAAGTGCTACTTCCTATAACGAGGCACTAGTACAAACTGGACCTGTTGCGTCGCACCTATAGCGTCGGTTGTTTGCATTAACCGTCGCTATAGGTGTCCGTTGAACCTATTGCGTCGGTTATTGTTAATAACCGACGCTATAGGTATTCTGTCAGACCCTTTTGCGTCGGTTGTTTGCCCAACCAACGCTATAGGTACTACTTATTGCGTCGCCTACTAAAATGCCGACGCTAATAATGCTTTTTTGCGTCGGTCATCGTACAACCGACGCTATAGGGGTGTCCTATAGCGTCACCCATTGTAAAGCCGACGCTACAGGTTTTTATTTATTTTTTTTTTATTTTTTTCCCAAAATTTTTGGAAAATAAAATTATAATAGTACAACATTTTATATCATATAATTATCTTTGTCCAAAAATGATTGTGATTATCGATTCAATTAAGCAAAAAAATAGAATAAATAATTTTTGTAAAATTAAATTTTCTTCATATTTGTTTAATTATAAATTTAAATATAATAAATAATAATTTTTTTTAAAATAATTAACATTCTGAATATAAATTTAATAATAATTTTATAATAATAATAATAATTTTATAACATATTATTACATAATATATAATTAGTATTAATTTACAAAACTATTTTTCAGAAAATAAAATAATAGTACTTTTTTTATTTATAGCGTCGGTGTTTGGAATGCCGACGCAGTAGATTATCTTTTTTTAAAAAAAATATTAAACCAACCATTAATATTTGGGGATCTCATCTATCATCGCCTCAGCCTCGATTATTTCTCTCTACTACTCTCTATCTCTCGACTACTCTCTACTACTCTCTATCTCTGCTCTCTACAAATTATTACACATTTACACTCTCAATTTACTTCGATCTGTACTCTCTACTCAACAAATTAGGGATTGGGAATTAGGGAATTGGGAATTAGGGTTCGGTACGGGATTGCTGGGTTCATTACAAACTAGGTATTACAGGTATGTACAAGTTGTTAGAACAATCGACAGATACAAATAATGTTGTATACTAAGCTGTAATTTAGGGTTCGATTGATACAATCGAACAATCGATAGTCATACTAGTGTTGGTGTTGTACATAGTGGATTTTGATATAATTGTGTTGTACTTACTTAGTGTTAGTGTTAGTGTTCCTGTTCTAAGGGTGTTCCTGTACTTACTACGTATTACTACGTATTTGTTTAATTCTCTATCTATTACTACGTATTTGTTTAATTAATGACATTACTTTGTAATGCTTCATCTGTTATACTCAATTTGATCTAAAAAGTTTGTTCAATTGGATTTACAGGGAAGGTTATCTTGGAAGCTGCTATCTTAACAGCAGTGGTGGTAGTGAGTCTTACATTGTACACTTTCTGGGCAGCAAAGAGTGTTCCTGTTCTTTCTCTTAGGTTTGTTTATATAAATTTGTATGCTCAATTTCTGGTCTTCAGTGGTCTTGTATTTTCTGTTATAGTTTTTGATTTTCATGTGTATGATTTCAGTTAAAACTAGTGGTCATGCCTTAATTTGAGTGAACAAACCTTAAATAATTGATCGGGCCTTGTTTTGTGTTTTCAGTCTGACTGTATCATCTATTATGCTTAAATATTAACTATCGGGTTCACAAATGTTTTTGCTTTAACTAATCAAGTAGCTTCGTTAATCAAAAACTAAGTAGTGCATTGGATAGAACTGTTTTCTTGGCTCTATTTTAACCATGTTCAAGTTTATTGGCTGCTGTTAATTGAGTAAATTAACTATTGAAGGGTTTAGCAAAATTTTTTGAGGGACCATTTTGTGATTGTGTGTTTCCACCAAGTTAAGGTCTTATCAAAGGTTTAACCTTTTCCCATTATACAGATTGTGTGAAGGTGGAGAACTACTTGACAGAATATTGTCCAGGTACACTAGAAACTCATTTCTTTTTTGTACTACTACCGCAGCTTTCCATGTACTTATATTGCTTATCATTCAAGCAGGGGTGGAAAGTACACAGAAGAGGATGCAAAGCTTATCGTTGTTCAAATTTTGAGTGTGGTTGCTTTCTGTCATCTGCAAGGAGTTGTGCACCGTGACTTAAAGCCCGAGGTTGCTAACCGTCTCCAAGTTGATATCCTTATTTAATTGGTCATCTTATGACAAAATTACTTATGTTTTTTCTCAATATACTTTTATTAAGATATTTTTCCTGGTTCCTGCATTACAGAATTTCCTGTTTAGCTCAAGAAATGAAGATGCCAATGTGAAGCTTATTGATTTTGGTCTTTCCGATTTTATCAGACCAGGTAGTTATTGCAGATCCACTGATTTATTCCATTTATAATTATATACCCGGCATCTATTTCTAATGCTTTAGAGATAATTTTTCTGACGTATATGCATATTAACTATATACATTATCATGCACACATTCATTGTCATAAATTTTTTGTTAAGAATTACTAATGATGTAACTTTCCTCGCTTATTAATGTTGAATGAGGTTGGGATTTGGAATCACACTTGTAATGTTATAATAAGATAGAATTGTGAGAACAGATGACTCCTTTAAGTGCCGTCCTATATATATACAAAATTTTCTTATCTTTATTTATGTTATGTTTTATTATATCTTCTAGGAGCATTCTAACTCTAAAGTTTATGTGAGACTCACCCAGGCGTTAAAACAAGCACTTGTTATACTTTAGAAATTTTTATCAAGTAAGAAAAGTCTTTTTTGCTCATTTAACTTTAAAATCATTCAACATACACGTGTTTATTGTGACAAGTTAATTTTGTAGGTATGTTCAGACACTATGCAGTGAGTTGAATGAGGAAAGATTTGCATTCATGTTACCATCAAGATTGACAATATCGAATAAGCGTGACTACAAACATAGCCAGGAAGCAAGCGAGTACTTGGAAAAAATTTTGATTGCCAATAAAGAGAGGCATTTCATTCTAGCTCCTTACATCCAAGAGTAAGAACGAATTAAAATTTAATTGTACATACTACTATCTACTACACGTGCATATTTAATTAACTGAATAATATAATGTATGTGTTTTTGTTGTAGCAACCACTGGATGTTGCTCCTTTTCAGTCTCAAAGAAAGTATTATTTATGTGTTTGATTCTTTGAAAAGAGCAAGGGATATACGCTTGAAGACACCCGTGCAAACGTAAGTTAAATATTAATTTACATTTAACGTAGTCCACCTTTGTTAGAGATGTGAAATGTGATGTATACTTATTTCACAGTGCATTTAAAATTTACACTACAAACGGTGGATTGAGGAATAATAGAAAAGAATTTCTCTTTATTCACAACGAGGTTCAGGTATAACCTACTTGAAATTTACATTTAAATTCGTCCATTGATTTATTTTCTGTATTTAATATATTTGTTGGTTTTTTCGTAGTGTCCTCAACAAGGAGGAGGTACGGAGTGTGGTTATTTTGTTATGAGGTACATGCATGACATAATCATGCATTCTCAGAAAAAAACGGATGTGAATTGGAAAGTGGTAAGAGACAAAACTATTTAGCATTGTTTTAAAAATATTGGACTACCTGATTTTTTAAAAATATGTAATCTTCTATATTTTGAAGGTTCTTGGTTCAAGAAGCTATACGAAAAAGGAAATCAGTGACATACGAGAGCTCTGGGCACAATATTTTATCCGAGAATGTCTATAATCAGGTACTAAATTTTTTTATAATATTTGACTTGTTCTATAGTGCATTCCCTCACTGCACAATTAGACGTATATATGTAAACCGGAACCATGGGGTTCAAAAGTAATATGTTAGATGGTTTATAACAGTGATAATATGTGGGAGCTTAATGGTTCAGTTTTTACGAGCAGTATTCAAAAGACCTCGGTTTCCATAAAGATCTCCAGTCCACTTATCAGTACCATCTTGCTTTAGCCATCACACTGCAATTTACCCTAAATTTAATGTTTCTAAATGGATAAAAATGAGTACTGTGAATTTTGCAAGTTGTTAACTGAACTGACTGTATTGTGAAGAACTGGTTTGGAGTATACTCATGTTTGAGGAAAACACCATAAATCAGTTGGGAGAACACATGTGTAGCAGTGTATCACTAGGACACTAACAGCGAAACTACAATTAGCACCACTGATTAGCTTGTCAGGATTTGTATTCTGTTACTACATAGCATACGAAAAGATTCAGAGGATGATACTGGAAGCGGAAAGAACTCAGTTGCACAAGAATCTTCAAACGTGTTTAACTAATAGTCCAACAAAGGAGCAAAAATATACTACTGAAAAGCACATATATCCCTACCACTGAATATGATTGCACCAGATAGATGTACAATTATGCATGAAATTATACATGGTATTTAACTAGAATACCTTGATCTCCCAAGAAGAAAACGTCCTGTCGTTGATTCCTTGTGCTTGTTGAATCCTCCACAATAAACAACAGGCAAAGTAGGAGGTAGTGATGCAATGTGTTGCCAAGTAAGCAAAGATGGTTTAGTGAACAGCTGCATCAGCTGAACAGGGCTCCCTTCTGAATAGTATTTGCTAAATAGTATTTTGCGGTGTGAGCTTCTATTTATCAGACCTATTCTGTTCTTTCTTTCACAGATTGGTCAAGCATGGAATGCTTGTTTGAGGCGGATAGGATTCTGGAAGTCGATAATGGAGTTGGCGAACGAGGTTGCTTTTAATCAAGCTTTTAGCAGAGGTCTCCAAATTGATCCTGGCAGGAAAGAAAGACTATAAAGCATCCTGTTGAACTTTGTAGTTAAGTAATGATATGTAAACTTGATAGGAATTTTTTTAGTATTTTGAACATTAATGTACTTTTTAATTTCCAATTGTATACTTTAATTTAAATTTTATCTTAATCAAATTTATGTTATAATTTATATTTTCTGTTATTTCAAGTTAAATTTGTGTTATAGTTGATGTGTGTTCAGGTTAAAAGTAAAGCATGCTTAAAAAAATAGATTTAAATAAAATATTGAAAATCAGTTTTTTTTTAACTTATAGCGTCGGTTGTTTGACCAGGCGACGCTATAGAAACACATAAAAAGCGTCGGTTTTTTATACGGGCGACGCTATAGATACCAATAAATCAATTTTTTTTTAATACTTATAGCGTCGGTTGTTCACTGATGCGACGCAATAAATCCAAATAAAAAGCGTCGGTTGTTAAGAACATCGTCCCAACAAGTACCCCGACTCCGGCCTTTTTGCGATGGCTAAAAGGTTTATAGCAACGGCAATTTAACCGACGCTAAAGGTTTATAGCAACGACAATTTGACCGACGCTACAGGTATAGACCTATTGCCACGCCTACATGTACTACGCCATTTAACCGACGCAATAGGTCAATTTGACCGTTGCAACAGGTCCAGTTTGTACTAGTGAGGCACGATCCAGTTTCACTGAATAATTTTTTTGATTGATTTCTTCGACGATCCAACCGTACGAAAGTTAATAAACACTCATTCTGTGTTTTGAAAAAATATTCAAAAAATAAAATGGTCGGGTTGTACAAGAATTTAACAAAAACGTAGCAAAAGTGCTAATTCCTATAACGAGGCACGATCCAGATTCACTGAATAATTTATTTGAATGATTTCTTCGACGATCGAACCCTACGAAAGTTAATAAACACTAATTCTAGTGTTGGGAAAAAATATTCAAAAAATAAAAAGGCCTGGTTGTACGAGATTTTAACAAAAACGTAGCAAAAGTGCTACTTCCTAAAACGAGGCCCGATCCAGATTCACTGAATAATTTTTTTGATTGATTTCTTCGAAGATCGAACCGTACGAAAGTTAATGAACACTCATTCTTGTGTTGGGAAATAATATTCAAAAAATATAAAGGTCGGGTTGTACGAGATTTTAACAAAAATGTAGCAAAAGTGCTACTTCCTATAACGAGGCACGATCCAGATTCACTGAATAATTTTTTTGATTGATTTATTCGATGATCCAACCGTACGAAAGTTAATAAACACTCAATCTAGTGTTGGAAAAAAATGATCAAAAAATAAAAAGGTCGGGTTGTACGAGAGTTTAACAAAAACGTAGCAAAAGTACTACTTCCTATAACGAGTCACGATCCAGATTCACTGAATAATTTTTTTGAACGATTTCTTCGATGATCGAACTGTACGAAAGTTAATAAACACTCATTCTAGTGTTGGGAAAAAATATTCAAAAAATAAAAAGGCCGGGTTGTACGAGATTTTAACAAAAACGTAGCAAAAGTGCTACTTCCAATAACGAGGCACGATCCAGATTCACTGAATAATTTTTTTGATTGATTTCTTCGACGATCCAACCGTACGAAAGTTAATAAACACTCAATCTAGTGTTGGAAAAAATGATCAAAAAATAAAAAGGTCGGGTTGTACGAGATTTTAACAAAAACGTAGCAAAAGTGCTACTTCCTATAACGAGGCACGATCCAGATTCACTGAATAATTTTTTGAACGATTTCTTCGATGATCGAACCGTACGAAAGTTAATAAACACTCATTCTAGTGTTGGGAAAAAATATTCAAAAAATAAAAAGGCCGGGTTGTACGAGACTTTAACAAAAACGTAACAAAAGTGCTACTTCCTATAACGAGGCACGATCCAGTTTCACTGAATAATTTTTTTGATTGATTTCTTCGACGATCCAACCGTACGAAAGTTAATAAACACTCATTCTAGTGTTTTGAAAAAATATTCAAAAAATAAAATGGTCGGGTTGTACAAGATTTTAACAAAAACGTAGCAAAAGTGCTAATTCCTATAACGAGGCACGATCCAGATTCACTGAATAATTTTTTTGAATGATTTCTTCGACGATCGAACCCTACGAAAGTTAATAAACACTAATTCTAGTGTTGGGAAAAAATATTCAAAAAATAAAAAGGCCTGGTTGTAAGAGATTTTAACAAAAACGTAGCGAAAGTGCTACTTCCTATAACGAGGCACGATCTAGATTCACTGAATAATTTTTTTGATTGATTTCTTCGACGATCGAATCGTACGAAAGTTAATAAACACTCATTCTAGTGTTGGGAAAAACATAATCAAAAAATAAAAAGGTCGGGTTGTACGAGATTTTAACAAAAACGTAGCAAAAGTGCTACTTCCTATAACGAGGCACGATCCAGATTCACTGAATAATTTTTTTGATTGACATCTTCGACGATCCAACCGTACGAAAGTTAATAAACACTCATTCTAGTGTTGGGATAAAATATTCAAAAAATAAAAAGGTCGGGTTGTACAAGATTTTAACAAAAACGTAGCGAAAGTGCTAATTCCTATAACGAGGCACGATCCAGATTCAATGAATAATTTTTTTGAATGATTTCTTCGATGATCGAACCGTACGAAAGTTAATAAACACTAATTCTAGTGTTGGGAAAAAATATTCAAAAAATTAAAAGGCCTGGTTGCACGAGATTTTAACAAAAACGTAGCAAAAGTGCTACTTCCTATAACGAGGCACGATCCAGATTCACTGAATAATTTTTTTGATTGATTTATTCGATGATCGAACCGTACGAAAGTTAATAAATACTCATTCTAGTGTTGGAAAAAATAATCAAAAAATAAAAAGGTCAGGTTGTACGAGATTTTAACAAAAACGTAGCAAAAGTGCTACTTCCTATAACGAGGCACGATCCAGATTCACTGAATAATTTTTTTGAACGATTTCTTCGACGATCGAACCGTACGAAATTAATAAACATTCATTCTAGTGTTGGGAAAAAATAATCAAAAAATAAAAAGGTCGGGTTGTACGAGATTTTAACAAAAACGTAGCAAAAGTGCTACTTCCTAAAACGAGGCACGATCCAGATTCACTGAATAATTTTTTTGATTGATTTCTTCGAATATCGAACCGTACGAAAGTTAATAAACAGTCATTCTAGTGTTAGGATATAATATTCAAAAAATATAAAGGTCGGGTTGTACGAGATTTTAACAAAAACGTAGCAAGAGTGCTACTTCCTATAACGAGGCACGATCGAGATTCACTGAATAATATTTTTGAATGATTTCTTCGACGATCGAACCGTACGAAAGTTAATAAACACTCATTCTAGTGTTGGAAAAAAATAATCAAAAAATAAAAAGGTCTTGTTGTACGAGATTTTAACAAAGACGTAGCAAAAGTGCTACTTCCTATAACTAGGCAATATTGAGATTCACTGAATAATTTTTTGAATGATTTATTCGACTATCGAACTGTACGAAAGTTAATAAAAATCATCACTAAAATTTGTATATAACATCATCCGCACTGTTGGATCATCCAAAAATTTAAAAAAAAAATTATTATTCGAAAATTATACTAGTTTGACCAAGGAGTACTTTGATAGTTGACCATTAAATATCATACAAGAACATTAAACAAAGGTTTTTTTTATTAAAAACTATTGTTGTGCTTAAGATAACACAACATTTTTTTATATGAAAACCGTTGTCTGATTATTTTCATTATTTCCCACCAAATTCAATTCAAATTATTTCATTATTCCCACCAAATATTTCATTATTTCCCACCAAATTCTAATCAAAATTTTTGTAGTTCAGACAACGGTTTCATAAAAACTGTTGTCTCATCAAAACACGATTTAACCATGGTTAATTATTCTGTTGTGTGAATCGTAATAACACAATGGTATATAAAAACAGTTGTGTGAATTATACAACGGTTTATAAACATTGTCTCAAAACAGATCAGACAATGTTCGTAAAAACAGTTGTGTAACCTTACTCATCTTTACAATACCACATTGCAAAAGCCATTATCTGAATCAATTTACTAGACAACGTTTTTAACCCGTTGTAGGGTACCTGGATGACACAATACTTTTCTGAAGTTACAAAAAAACCGTTGGCTCTTAATTCCAAACAATGCTTTTTCGTCCGAGCGTTGTCTGATGAGTGTTGTCTGATTGTGATTTTCTTGTAGTGATAATTAACATATTTTTGAATTGTATTTATAATTAACGATTTAATAATTATTAAATTTTAAAATTAAATAATTTTAATAAAGTCATTGAATTTATTATTATAAAAAAATCTATCAAATAGTTGAATTATTTATATTTTTACAATATTAATATATTTTTAATAATTATTTAAAATATCTTAAAATAAAGTAATATTAAAAAATTACTGGAGAAAATAACATGATATAATAAGTTTATATTATTATTCAATAAGTGAAATAATAAACTTTATAGATATACAAATTTTCATAAGAAAATTTATAATTTTTGTAATATTAGAAAATAATAATTTTATTAGTAAACAAATAAATGAAAGTGTAAGTCCACCAAATAAATGAATTTTTTAAAAGTATAAGATGAAATATCGGTGAGTTGAATGACACAAATATCGGTAAATTATGTGAGCGGGTAGATGAAATATTTGAGTAGTGGCTGAGCGGCAAAACTAGGGTTAATAATTCATTCTCTCCCGCACATCCCCTTTCTCTCTCGATCTAATCAGACTTCTCTCACTAACTTACTCATCTCTCGTACTCTAATTCCTCTCCAATTAGAACTGTATGTGTATTTGAGCGGCAAAATGTGGTGTTGGTGCTGGGTTTGAGTTCGATTCAAGGGGTTGAACGAGACTAATTTTGGTTCAAAGCTCAATTAGGGTTTCCTAATTTTGTTGTTCGTGTTGTATACTCTGATTGCAGCGAGTTTAGGCGGACTGCAAAGCGATTAACCATTTTAATGGATTCAAGCCTCAATATTGTTGGAAGGTAAACTAAGTCTCATATCTTTGTTCTACGTTTTGTTCTATTTGATTATTAATTTTCATTGAATTTATTAGAACTTTAGTATACAAGCCTGGATTTCTTGTTATGTACATAAGCTTTATAATAGACATGTCAATCTTTCTTCATTTCTATTAACAATTTGCGTGTTTCTTCTTAATACTCAGTGAATGTAGCTTTCAATGAACAACATAAGCAAATTAAAAGTACTACAATTCATCGGTGGTAGCATTAATTTGCTGGCCTTTTATTCTACATAGGGACTTCTCTAAACAAGTTATCCATGACAGGATCTGTATATTCATGTTGGATGGCCTTTGTACCGAAAATATGGTCACGGGTTTGAGGTAAGTCCGCTTGTGACAACATTTAATACTATATTGTTGTCTCAGCTATTGGCACTGAAAGATCAAGACATACTTCTGTTTGCGGTATGAATGTAGGCATTCAAGTTAATTGTCAATGACCCTGATTCTGTCCTTAATCCTCTTACATGTGAAGTCAGAGAAATAGGCCCTGGTGGAAAGAAGGTAATATATGTTCGTCAAGCTTTTCAGTTCTTCGTAATGAAATTATGACAAACACCACATGCTCTATCTGTAACGCCCCCAAATCCGGGGTCAGGGATTTGGTCGTCACACGGAAATCCTTAATAACAAATCACCTGCTTAACCACATTAAACCATCTGTAGTCATTACTAATTGAGTTACAACTTTTGAGACCCCAACCACCAAGCATCTTTTAGGTTATAGGGCTAGAAACAAGAATCAACTCCTTACTACTAGTATAACTTCGTTGAGAAGTACACCAGCAACTAGTACTATATTATGCAAAGTAACATATATATTACACATCAATATACTTACATATAACTTACTCCAGCTATAAACTTTCTAGATCATATCGTCTTCATAAGGGCATACTGCTCGCTTCATCTAAGCCATGCAGATAACCTCGTCCGGCTACCTTCCACTGAAAAGTTAATATTTGAAAACAAGCAAGAATGAGCGAAAGAATTGCTCAGCAAGTTATTACTGATTACTCAATATGAAATCACTTACTTATTGATAATATAATGTCAGTTCTTTTCTATAACAAGATAATAATCAATACGTCATCTTAGTATAATATCTCAGGGTAATATAACATTTAAAATCAAGCTCTCAATATAATCTTTCCATTTCCTTTTATACAACAATTATGTATAAAAGTAATATAAAATCAGTTTCTCTTCTTACTGTAAAACAATTCCATCATTTCATACCATTTTCCTTTTTCATTACACAACTCTGAAAACCATTATCAATTCTTTCTTTTAAGTTTTGGGGATTTTCACTGTTGCCGAATACGTGAGGCACGATGATCAGTCGTCCTCCGTACCCGTCCCTTTTTTACTACCGGTAGAAGGAATGAAGGCCACCTGCTAACATCATCCCTGGAGGAAGGCCACCTGCTAACATCCTCCCGGAGGAAGGCCACCTGCTAACATCCTCCCTTGGCATCTTCGTGCCGAATCATATAATGAATGCTAGACTATGTCGCACACAGCCCTGACACAGCCTCTTACGCGAGTTTGTTGCTAATCCCCCTTTTTCAAATCATTTTATCATTATCAATACCATTTCACATTTTTCCACTTTTCCGTTTCCATTCGCATTTCCATTCACATATACTATTTTCATTTCCATTTCACATTTTACCTTTCCATTTTCATATCCGTATTAATCATTTGAAAACATATATACAGGTATATCAATTCAAGACATACATTCATTTCACTATGAAATTCTTTAAACAACCTTTTAACAATATATAATCACCCTTAGAACACTTAGAATATCTAAAGAATAACTATTCAATAATCCCTTTTAAATGAATATTATAATTAATATTCATTGAATTAAATAACCATTAAAATAAAATTTATCATTATCATTCCAAACATTTTTAACCAAAAATGTCTCATTTATAACCATCGAAATATCTTTATTATTATTATTCCGGAACAAAGCGATTTTAAGAAAACATTTTAAAAATAATATTCATCTAATTAAATAAATTTAATTAGACGAATAAGGTTTATTTAATTAGTAGATGCTTCGAGAGGTATATAATAATTAAATAAACACTAGTTTATTGGTGATGTTGCCATTAGGTTAATTATTGCGAAATTCTTTCTAAAAACTTTGTCCGGGTTTTTCGAAAATATACCTCTCAAGATAACCCCTTCCACTTTTCCATTCATATATCAATACCTTTAAAATACACCAACTAAAATACTTTACATGTAAGTCCCTTTTTAAGAAAAATCTGTAGATATCAACTGTTGTCCCCTTATATAACAAAATATTTATTAATAACGTCTGAAACAGTTTAGAACTCAATATCCCCAATTTACACCTAATTATAATATCATAAAATAACTTTAGATAACAACTGATACCATAATGTCGTAAGAATAACCATAAATAACAACTGATATCATTCCCTCCCATATCACTTTACTCCTTATAGTATATCACTCTCTCCATATCACATATATTTTCAATCAAATCATTTTACTTAAAAGTACACAATTTATCAAGATAAAGATAGAATAAATCTTGCAAATATGGACTGAGGTCTTATTCTACACATTTCATATATTTCAAAATAAATATACTCTGAACGATAGAGTATGTATAAATAAACTTGCCTCTGGTCCTTAGCACCAGACAGAACAGCGCGAATAAATCCTTGGTGTTTCGCCCAAGCAGTTCCATGACTTTACACGACGCCTCGATCCTTCCTTTTTGATACACGTTGCTCCACTTGATCACGCCCTAATGGTACTGTAATTGTTACGAGTACGCGTCAGTCCAACCTCGTATCTCGAGTAGACCCAACTCAGAATTACCACTGAGTCACCTAAAGTCGTACTATAGTTGTTATCCCTATAACTGACTACTCAAATACCAATTAATGCACATAACACATTTAGTCAACTTCACTTAACACATACAATTATAATACTAGTGTCATTCTATGACAAAACTCAGTTTATAAATAATCCTCAAAACGCATTTAATCCCCGAAATACATAAATCCTTGAATTAAATCACTTAACACATATACACATAAACAGTTAACACCCAAATCATACCTTTAAACCATTGAAATCAAATAATTTAAATAAATTTAAATGTAGGGGATTTTTAGAAAATTTCGGCATGTAGTATTCGTTTATCGGACTATGGGCTCAGCCCCTCCATGCCAAACAAAACAATTTATAACCCTGTTTTTGATAAAATAAAAGCCGCCTCAATTGCAGCAACATAAAATAAACATATAATGGAAAGTACCCGCCCAGACATGCGGCACCTAGCACATAAGGAAAAGTATCCGCCCAGACATGCGGCACCTAGCACATAAAGAAAAGTATCCGCCCAGACATGCGGCACCTCAACATTTAAAGAAAGTAAACTAAGTTTATTCACATGTAAGTCAACACCATGTAGTTGACATTTATACTACCAACATATACTATGACCCGACTTATACCATTTAGCACATAGACATTTACCGATAAGCCAACTCTTATAACTATACCTCATATGACAATAACAATTAGCACTTAGCACTTAGCAATTTAAAAATTACAATTTGGAAACTAACAATTAGCAATTAGCACTAAACATTTAGCAATTACTAAACTCAACAATTACGATTAATCACAAATATAGACTCTCCGAATAAAATACAGAAATCCCAATAATATTCACAATCCACCATATTAATCTAATTACGAAAATTAGCATATTAACTTACAATTTAAATCCAACTTAATTACCACAATAATCTCACCATTACTAATTAAATTACAACCATATACTCAAAATTCCACATAATCTAATTACTAAAATTAACACCATAAAACTCACAATTTAAAACTAATTAAATTACAACAATACAATCACACGATTTAACTCTAATTAAATTACCACAATATTAGCATAATTTGAAACTAATTAAATACGAAAATTAAATAAGTAAACACGAGATTATACCATTTTGATTTTGACTCTTTGAACCATCGGAACCAATCTCCACCATACTTTTCTTCTCTTCTCTCTCACTCTACTGCTCCTACTGGTCTCTCTCCTCCCCGCGCCGTCCAGTCGCCACCACAGGCCTGCCACCAGACTTCGCCGGCATGCCGCCGCCTGTCGTTCGGTGGTCTTCTCCGACCGCGCAACACCTGCCCAGTCTCTCCTCTTCAACACATACACACGCGCACAACCAACACACACACCTATACACGCACTCCACACACGTATATATATCTCTCCCCGACTACTCTATCTGCGTGCTTGTGTGTGTTTGGTGATGTATTGGGCTTGGCCCAATATCCTTTATTCACTACTAACACTTCATTTCGGGCCCAATTACATTCTAATAAGCGACTTATAAAAATCACAATTAAATAAAACATCCGGAAAATTAAACTTTTCATTTTTAAAATAAAGAATATAAAATTATGAGCACCCACATATTTTTAAAATATTTTTAGGATCAAAAATGAATTAAATATGAATTTTGCAAGTTTTGATCCTTTAAATACAATAAAACTCTTAAAATCATTTTAAAATACCGAAACATCCAAATTAATTCACCCAACCATTTTAAAAACTAAATAATATTATAAATATAATATTACAAAAGATTTCATGATTTTTAATTCCTCCGATAATTTTATAAAATTAACAGAGGATCAAAATGCATGATTTAAATATATTTAAATCCTCAAAAATATAAATAAAATACATCAGCCTTCACAACTCACACAAATCATCATATAAACACATAAACACAAATTCACATACATTCCACCTTCCAACAATAATCACATAATATAGTTCATAATTACACTAAATCAGACAATAATTAAATAATTCGCTTTTGGAATTCCTTGAACTAGAATAATGAACAATAAAATAAAATAAAAATTCTCTCCTCATTTTAGGAAAACATTAATATTCTTAAAATAATACTAAAAAATCATTTTCTGAAAATTCGGGTTATTACAGTCTACCCCCCTTAAAAGGATTCCGTCCACGGAATCAGCTAAGGCCACTATTGGGATTCCTTAACTCCTTCATCATTAACTCTTATTCTACAATATCGGAGATAGTGTCCCTTCGTAAAACAACTCCTCCGAAACCTCAATTCTCAACCATAGAATCCATACTTGACACAGTTATCACTAGAGTTTTACAACCCATCACTATTCCTTTCACATATATGTGTCGACCAACTTGCCATTATCATCCTATCCTTGAGAGAGAGCAAACTAATTCTATCGATACGCCACTGATATTATATTCGTTTTGGGATTCGCTCCTGCTCTTGGCGATTCCGTTCGAATCTAACTTCTATCAGCGAATTTCGAGTTGACTGACCTGGCTGGCATCCCCTTGAAATTCATTAGGTAACCAGAATCATGGAGCTTTAAAAAGATAGCTGTCATATCAAGACAAATGTCACCCACTGGTGACCATAGGATTATGAGTTTTGAAACAAACCTTCTTGGAAATAAGAGAATTTACTGAGAGATCAATACGATCGTAAGAACTCACGTTGTGTGTCTCTGATAAGACATTACTAAAGGTAATTAGCCTTCTTGTATTTCACAACTCACAAGTGATGGCGTCCCATCAGACTTCTATCACACAGACAGATAGTCCTTGTGGCCCCTCTATGTATAGGGTTGTTCATCTCAGTGGAAGTTGAGAATTATGAAAGAAATTCAAAGTCAAGTTAATAATAATCATCTTCTGACAATTAATTATCAAAGGGACACCTTGGATTAAAATCGAACAATTTCCAAGGCGCGATTTCCAAAGAAAAGGATAACCAGAAATATACTGGTATTCAACAAGCAAGTGGTGCTATATCACCATTGAATTATCCACCATTGAAGAAAAGTGGAAGTTTGAAATAATATCATTTGATAGGGCTTCGAAAACCTGAAGGTAAGTATAATGAAAGCCCTTGGCACAATTGAAACCAAATATGACTTAAAGCAAGTAAAAATAACTTCGAAGAGGAAACATATCCTTTATCACAATTCTCTCTTAGAGAGATGTCAAATAATTCATAGATTGGGAAGGTAATAAAAAAAAAGATTCACCAATGGGGATATTGCCAAGGTCTCCACGGATGCCTTCTATGTCGGCTCCTCTAACGGATAATCGTTCGATCCCAGAGCTGTTCTTTTCCATGCACACCCTAAGGTGCTTGATAACTTACGTCATTGTCGACTCGTAATAGTCACTAAGGATTCAATCATTAACATTAATAATCGCAGGGAATTCTATCTCAACAAATCCCTCAACATAGCATTCAAATCTTAACTTAATCATTGGCACTACACCCGGTAGTCCAACATGAACTCTGCATGAGCTCTGACATTCTCACATAACTATACACACTCCTACTCACTCTCGTTTCTAGTTTACTATAACCTCGGCTCTGATACCAACTGTAACGCCCCCAAATCCGGGGTCAGGGATTTGGTTGTCACACGGAAATCCTTAATAATAAATCACCTGCTTAACCACATTAAACCATCTGTAGTCATTACTAATTGAGTTACAACTTTTGAGACCCCAACCACCAAGCATCTTTTAGGTTATAGGGCTAGAAACAAGAATCAACTCCTTACTACTAGTATAACTTCGTTGAGAAGTACACCAGCAACTAGTACTATATTATGCAAAGTAACATATATATTACACATCAATATACTTACATATAACTTACTCCAGCTATAAACTTTCTAGATCATATCGTCTTCATAAGGGCATACTGCTCGCTTCATCTAAGCCATACAGATAACCTCGTGCGGCTACCTTCCACTGAAAAGTTAATATTTGAAAACAAGCAAGAATGAGCGAAAGAATTGCTCAGCAAGTTATTACTGATTACTCAATATGAAATCACTTACTTATTGATAATATAATGTCAATTCTTTTCTATAACAAGATAATAATCAATACGTCATCTTAGTATAATATCTCAGGGTAATATAACATTTAAAATCAAGCTCTCAGTATAATCTTTCCATTTCCTTTTATACAACAATTATGTATAAAAGTAATATAAAATCAGTTTCTCTTCTTACTGTAAAACAATTCCATCATTTCATACCATTTTCCTTTTTCATTAAACAACTCTGAAAACCATTATCAATTCTTTCTTTTAAGTTTTGGGGATTTTCACTGTTGCCGAATACGTGAGGCACGATGATCAGTCGTCCTCCGTACCCGTCCCTTTTTTACTACCGGTAGAAGGAATGAAGGCCACCTGCTAACATCATCCCTGGAGGAAGGCCACCTGCTAACATCCTCCCGGAGGAAGGCCACCTGCTAACATCCTCCCTTGGCATCTTCGTGCCGAATCATATAATGAATGCTAGACTATGTCGCACACAGCCCTGACACAGCCTCTTACGCGAGTTTGTTGCTAATCCCCCTTTTTCAAATCATTTTATCATTATCAATACCATTTCACATTTTTCCACTTTTCCGTATCCATTCGCATTTCCATTCACATATACTATTTTCATTACCATTTCACATTTTACCTTTCCATTTTCATATCCGTATTAATCATTTGAAAACATATATACAGGTATATCAATTCAAGACATACATTCATTTCACTATGAAATTCTTTAAACAACCTTTTAACAATATATAATCACCCGTAGAACACTTAGAATATCTGAAGAATAACTATTCAATAATCCCTTTTAAATGAATATTATAATTAATATTCATTGAATTAAATAACCATTAAAACAAAATTTATCATTATCATTCCAGACATTTTTAACCAAAAATGTCTCATTTATAACCATCGAAATATCTTTATTATTATTATTCCGGAACAAAGCGATTTTAAGAAAACATTTTAAAAATAATATTCATCTAATTAAATAAATTTAATTAGACGAATAAGGTTTATTTAATTAGTAGATGCTTCGAGAGGTATCTAATAATTAAATAAACACTATTTTATTGGTGATGTTGCCATTAGGTTAATTATTGCGAAATTATTTCTAAAAACTTTGTCCGGGTTTTTCGAAAATATACCTCTCAAGATAACCCCTTCCACTTTTCCATTCATATATCAATACCTTTAAAATACACCAACTAAAATACTTTACATGTAAGTCCCTTTTTAAGAAAAATCTGCAGATATCAACTGTTGTCCCCTTATATAACAAAATATTTATTAATAACGTCTGAAACAGTTTAGAACTCAATATCCCCAATTTACACCTAATTATAATATCATAAAATAACTTTAGATAACAACTGATACCATAATGTCGTAAGAATAACCATAAATAACAACTGATATCATTCCCTCCCATATCACTTTACTCCTTATAGTATATCACTCTCTCCATATCACATATATTTTCAATCAAATCATTTTACTTAAAAGTACACAATTTATCAAGATAAAGATAGAATAAATCTTGCAAATATGGACTGAGGTCTTATTCTACACATTTCATATATTTCAAAATAAATATACTCTGAACGATAGAGTATGTATAAATAAACTTGCCTCTGGTCCTTAGCACCAGACAGAACAGCGCGAATAAATCCTTGGTGTTTCGCCCAAGCAGTTCCATGACTTTACACGACGCCTCGATCCTTCCTTTTTGATACACGTTGCTCCACTTGATCACGCCCTAATGGTACTGTAATTGTTACGAGTACGCGTCAGTCCAACCTCGTATCTCGAGTAGACCCAACTCAGAATTACCACTGAGTCACCTAAAGTCGTACTATAGTTGTTATCCCTATAACTGACTACTCAAATACCAATTAATGCACATAACACATTTAGTCAACTTCACTTAACATATACAATTATAATACTAGTGTCATTCTATGACAAAACTCAGTTTATAAATAATCCTCAAAACGCATTTAATCCCCGAAATACATAAATCCTTGAATTAAATCACTTAACACATATACACATAAACAGTTAACACCCAAATCATACCTTTAAACCATTGAAATCAAATAATTTAAATAAATTTAAATGCAGGGGATTTTTAGAAAATTTCGGCATGTAGTATTCGTTTATCGGACTATGGGCTCAGCCCCTCCATGCCAAACAAAACAATTTATAACCCTGTTTTTGATAAAATAAAAACCGCCTCAATTGCAGCAACATAAAATAAACATATAATGGAAAGTACCCGCCCAGACATGCGGCACCTAGCACATAAGGAAAAGTATCCGCCCAGACATGCGGCACCTAGCACATAAAGAAAAGTATCCGCCCAGACATGCGGCACCTCAACATTTAAAGAAAGTAAACTAAGTTTATTCACATGTAAGTCAACACCATGTAGTTGACATTTATACTACCAACATATACTATGACCCGACTTATACCATTTAGCACATAGACATTTACCGATAAGCCAACTCTTATAACTATACCTCATATGACAATAACAATTAGCACTTAGCACTTAGCAATTTAAAAATTACAATTTGGAAACTAACAATTAGCAATTAGCACTAAACATTTAGCAATCACTAAACTCAACAATTACGATTAATCACAAATATAGACTCTCCGAATAAAATACAGAAATCCCAATAATATTCACAATCCACCATATTAATCTAATTACGAAAATTAGCATATTAACTTACAATTTAAATCCAACTTAATTACAACAATAATCTCACCATTACTAATTAAATTACAACCATATACTCAAAATTCCACATAATCTAATTACTAAAATTAACACCATAAAACTCACAATTTAAAACTAATTAAATTACAACAATACAATCACACGATTTAACTCTAATTAAATTACCACAATATTAGCATAATTTGAAACTAATTAAATACAAAAATTAAATAAGTAAACACGAGATTATACCATTTCGATTTTGACTCTTTGAACCATCGGAACCAATCTCCACCATACTTTTCTTCTCTTCTCTCTCACTCTGCTGCTCCTACTGGTCTCTCTCCTCCCCGCGCCGTCTAGTCGCCACCACAGGCCTGCCACCAGACTTCGCCGGCACGCCGCCGCCTGTCGTTCGGTGGTCTTCTCCGACCGCGCAACCCCTGCCCAGTCTCTCCTCTTCAACACATACACACGCGCACAACCAACACACACCTATACAGGCACTCCACACACGTATATATATACAAGCCCCTTGATTAACAATCCAAAAACCCCCAATTACAAACCCTAATTCTCTTCCCTCTTTTCCCCCAATTCTCTTCTCTCTCCCCGACTACTCTATCTGCGTGCTTGTGTGTGTTTGGTGATGTATTGGGCTTGGCCCAATATCCTTTATTCACTACTAACACTTCATTTCGGCCCAATTACATTCTAATAAGCGACTTATAAAAATCACAATTAAATAAAACTTCAGAAAAATTAAACTTTTCATTTTTAAAATAAAGAATATAAAATTATGAGCACCCACATATTTTTAAAATATTTTTAGGATAAAAAATGAATTAAATATGAATTTTGCAAGTTTTGATCCTTTAAATACAATAAAACTCTTAAAATCATTTTAAAATACCGAAACATCCAAATTAATTCACCCAACCATTTTAAAAACTAAATAATATTATAAATATAATATTACAAAAGATTTCATGATTTTTAATTCCTCCGATAATTTTATAAAATTAAAAGAGGATCAAAATGCATGATTTAAATATATTTAAATCCTCAAAAATATAAATAAAATACATCAGCCTTCACAACTCACACAAATCATCATATAAACACATAAACACAAATTCACATACATTCCACCTTCCAACAATAATCACATAATATAGTTCATAATTACACTAAACCAGACAATAATTAAATAATTCGCTTTTGGAATTCCTTGAACTAGAATAATGAACAATAAAATAAAATAAAAATTTTCTCCTCATTTTAGGAAAACATTAATATTCTTAAAATAATACTAAAAAATCATTTTCTGAAAATTCGGGTTATTACACTATCCTTGTTATGTAGGTAACTAAGGTGGTTCCTGCCATATCAGAAGATGTTAAAGATGCTTTGGTAAGAAACATAAGGAGAACTTAGCAACACATCATATATAAAGATACTAAGGTTGTCCAGTCAATGTATTGTGCTTGTATGATGCACTTGAGCTTCACATGGCCTCTTCTCAGTGTCCTGTTTTGCCTACCAAACCAATCCGCTTTTTTAAGATTATACTTTCAGACATTGACTCGCATGCTAAACTTGTAAGTTTTTAGCATGCCCCTTAAAGATAAAACTTATGTAACATATCTGTATTATATAATCTGTTGTCTATATGTAATAATTTCATTAACTTTTCGAATTATATTCCTGTTGTAGATGATTCCCAGAAAATTTGCACGGATTTTAGATGAGAATCTGAATGATAGTATTTTCTTGAATGCGCCCAGTAGTTCAGTTTGGTCGATTGATTTAGAAAGACGCCAAGGCAAGGTTTGGCTGCAAAATGGTTGGCCAGATTTCGCAAAGTTTTATTTGATTTGTGTTGGTTATTTGTTAGTTTTTGAACATCAGGGAGATTCTAAGTTTCAAGTACTTATATTTGACCCAAGTTCCTCAGAGATAGATTATCCGTTAGCTAGTAGTGACAAACTTAATTTTGTTAAAATAACTCATGTGAAGAATAGGGTTATCAATGTCGATGACTCAACTAGTTCTGATGACTCAACTAGTTCAGATGATTCAACTAGTTCTGATGATGTGGTTAGGCCTTGTAAGAAGAAGAAAACAAACTCCCCTTGTATTGAAGCTAAATTACAACAAGAAGGTATGATTTCCCCCAAGTTAGTCTTTTTCGAAATGCATACTCAAAAAAACTATTACTTAGACATATTGGTTGTGTCGAATTACATTTTGCAACAGCAAAAGGAAATGATGATCAAGCACTTGCCTCAGCTGAAGCCTATAAATCTAATAACCCCTTTTTCATTCATTCTATGAAACCATCTCATATTGGACATAGAAGATGGCCTAGTGTGGTAACCCTAATCTCCAATTTTTACAATCCCTGCTCATATTTTAATCTGATAGAAACAGAGTACTTTGGGATATGTACTCGCAATTACTCTAGAGTTGAGTTTTTAATGCTTTCAAATATAAGAAATTGATTTTAACTTTGCTTTTTCAGTATGTAACTAGGACTTTCGAAGAGGCTTATAAAAACTGGAAAAACGACAAAATTATTCTACAAGTTGCAGGAAGAACTTGGGCGGTTTAATGTAGTTTTAATTTGGATTAAATTTGTACGAGACAATTCATTGAATGTATGTGATGTTTGTGTCTTTTAGCTGAACAACCCCTCAAAAAAGCTGCTCCAGGTTGTCCTATTTCAAGCTGCAAAAGAGAAAAACTGTTAGTAACTAGCTCTCAACATCATTGTATCGGTAAGATCTGCCCTCATTTGTAATCATGAAGTATTTTGTGTTCTGGTATATTTTTTCTGTCGTTGAAGTTTCACTATGCACTTTTACCTTTGTAGTTTATTTTGCGGGATATATTGGTTGATGTGCTTTTTACCGGATCCACATTCTAATGCAGTCTGCGAATCATATTTTTTTCAGGTGAAGAAAACAAAAGATTGCCCAGGGTAAAAAGTGAAGCTGAGGAAACTAGGGTGCATGTATGGATTACAGTCAATGTATGTGCATTGTGCTTGTATGGTGGATTCATGATGAGCTTTTTGATTTAGCTAAGCTAGCTTTTTTTATTACAGTCAATGTATGTGCATTGTGTTTGTATGGTGGATTCATGATGAGCTTTTTGACTACATCCCACTTAATGTAATATTCGTTTTTCAGTTGCATTCACTTGAATATGCCCCTACGCGGCCTTGCAACCCAAATCCACCAAAATCACCCCACCATTTTTTTTTTTAAAAAAAAGTTGAATGTGGTTGCATTCAGTTGAATATTGCCCCTGACGGGGCCTTACAACCCAAATCCACCAAAATCACCCCACCTTAAAAAAAAAGCTGAATGTGGTTGCATTCACTTGCAACCAAAATATCACCCCACCTTAAAAAAAAGTGTTGAAGTCGGCTGGGCACAAGGGGGAGGGGGGAAGGGTTGACCTAATTTGTAGTATTTTTTGCCAATTTGAAAAAGATGGTATTTTTGTAAAATTGCAATTAATTAAAGAAGATGGTATTTTTGCAAATAGAAACTTTAAACCTAGTATTTTTGGTAAATTCTCTATAATCTACTAGGACTTTCATTCTCATTTTATTTTTAATTTTTTTAAGAATTCGAAACTAATTTTGGTGTTGGTAATGTTTTCAAAAAAATAAAATTATCTAAAAGTTTGTAACTTTAGAAATCAACGTACTCTTAGCAACACATTGTTTTTATTAACAAGGAATACTGTCGACCTTTTGAATTGGTCTAAATTAGAAATGGACGGTTTACATTTAATAAAAAAAAAATAGGTTTTTAGAATTTAGTAACTACGACCCAAATACTTCAACAGTATATTGGTTGACTCCTCCATCACTTCTCCAACGATCTTCCTCACAACGCTTGACTCCTCCGTCACTGCTCCAAGAACCCGTATATTGGTTGCTATCCTGCTCTGTTTCATACAAAAATCATCGATTTAATGGCTTCCCAAGCTTCGTTTGCGATTTCTTTCTCAGCAAGATCAGCAATACATCTTCTGGCACGCCTTGATATATTGCTACAAGGGCTATCTTTACCATCCTCTCATCAACGACAGTCTTCGCATCCCACAGAGCCACAGAGCCTTCTTTTATCTTGGTTATCTCCATAGTTTTGTTTATGTGTTTGGGTTGATATTTAGGCATACAACACCTCGATGCTTTGATACCAAATGTAGAACAAAAACAATACGTCTGTATATATATTAGGCGTAATCGTTTGTATGAAACGGGAAAAACAACAACATTGCTTGTTAATTTTAAATGAATGAATATAGGGACTTATATAAGCCCAAAGACTACAACGTGATAGCATAAAAATAGAAACAATCCAACTGAATCCTAGCATAACTCCACTACGTTTATTATTCCTAAAAACTCTCTAACACTACTACACGACTAAGTCTAGCAACTACTTCACATAACAGCTACTTCTAATTTGTTTAAATAAATCTAAAAAAGAAATCTATATATTCTTAAAATGTAAAGAGGAATTTACCCAATGGGTAAAAAAATTTACCCATAACCCAGTTTTTGTACTAAAATCAACCTATTTTGGTAACTATCTACGGATAATCCATTTACCCACCCAATACTTTACCCATTTTATTATATCTTTCCATAATCTATTTGAATTTCAAAAATATCAGGAGATTATATCTCAATCAAAATTTCCATAATTAGTAATATAATTAGTCTTTAGTTAATTATTATTGTTTCCTTAATTTAAGCATATTTTGAATTTCAATTCTACCATTCTTTCTGAGGATAACGCTCATCAAAATATGTTTCAAATCTTTCCTTAATTAAAGTGTGTAATCTTCTCATTTTCAAATTTTTTAACGTGTATCTATATATTTACACATCAATACCTATCTACCATAAAATTAGGATCAATTAACAAATAATATCTATATTATAAGCAAATATCCCATTCAATTCTTAATTGTTGTTAACTATTTTCAAAATTCAAATTCTTAATTGGTTATTAATTATGTGTCTAATCTTTGATTCTATCATATTAAATCAGTTTCTCTTAATCATCGTTTCTCTCATCTCTTTTTTTCATCTCGGTCTTTCATCTTTCTCTAATTCTTCTCAATTTTTTGTCATCTTTCTCAGCTTTTTGTCATTTGTATTGATTTCGGTTTATATAATATGTATGTATGCATGTTTATGTAATACTTATATTCTGTTTATTGATTGTGAACTAATTTATATGTGTATTGTGATTCCAACATGTCATTATCCAGTCATGAAGATCACATCAGATAATCCCATTTTAAAATTTTACAAAGGTATTGTTGATTAAACAAACCCAATGATTAGAACCCTAAAATTGAGAACCAATTAAACAAACCCAGTGATTAGAACAAACCAAAACCCAAATCACAATTGCAAACCCAGTGTTTAGAGGGAGAAATAAACAAACCGATTAAACCCAAATCGAAACCCTATAATCACAATTGCAAATCGTAGAGAAGATTAAACCCATTAAATGAGTTGTAAATACCGATTGAACGACGATTGATTGAAGATGAAGACGATAAGTTGAAGTGGCCGCCACTCGGAGTGATTGAACATAGGTTTTTTACTAATTGATATATATGTATATAGTTAACCGTGTTACAATAAATAATTAACAAATGCTAAAAATATGTTGTTAACTTGAAGATCCCTTCTCAAAATGCTATAGTAGAGCTTAATAACGAATAAAAAATAAATAAAAAGTACTTGAAAAATGGTAGCTTCAATAGCGCTTGTAGAAACGCTATGTAAATTTAAGCTAGAATAGCGTTTATTGAAAAAATGCTATGGAAGAATTTTTATTTTTATTTTTATTTATTTTTATTCACTTGCATAATTATTTGCATAACGTTTTTGATGAAGGCGCTATGTAAGAGGTCCACTTACGTAACATTTCTAAAAAAGCGCTATGCAAGTGGTAACTCCTAAGTTCAAATTTGTAGTAGTGGTAGATCTCCAACAAATAAAATGTGTAAATGCCGCTATATTATTAATCGGTCATACCTGAAACTCAACTGGCACTAATGTTCGATCAAGTGATTTGTCAATCTGTCCAGTGAAATAACCCAACATATATTACTAAGGAAGAGATATCATGGAGTGCATAATTACATACGTAAACTAAATTAGTTACCTTTATAAAGCTTCCCATAAATGCTTCCATAAGCTCTTCTTCTGAGGTGCTTAGCATTCCACCACAGTCTATGTGTATGTTTTTGGAAATTCAAGTGAAGATGAAAGTGTGTAACTAGAAAAACTTACTTAGAATGCATGGATATCAAATTTATAAATCCGGAAATATTACCCTCCATATATGAGCTCTACTTGAATCTTGTTGGGAATCATCACTTTCAATATATATCAAAGGTATTAGGTATGTATTTCTTGAGAGTGGCCTTTGATTTTAAGCATATTTTAGCACACCTAATAATTAGAAGTAGACTTTTGTCACAGTACTGTATAGAGATGATAGTATGAATTAAGAAAGAACACCAAACAGAATTTCCTATAAAACAATCTTTGAAATTAAATGTACAACTTCTCCTGAACTTGAACTTTTTGTTGGAAATAAGACTATTACAGCAACATAGAGGCAGTTATATAACATATTTAACAAGCCAAGGCCAAGCGAACAATTAACGAAACAAAACATGAAGGCAAAAAACATGCATATCAATAACCGAAAGAACAAAGGAAATAGAGAAGACATAGCATAAGCCATAGCTTTAATAGTATATGAAACAAATGTGAAATTAGCTGAGTCGTCACGCCTTGCTCCAAGTCCTGACTGCTCTTGAAGAGTCGCCTCCACTTACACTGTGTCGGGATGCTTGCAACAACTCTTCCAGGATAAAACAACTCTGAGTTAGATGATCACAACAACCAAAAAACTCAACTTCGACAGACACCTAAGTCGCCGGAAAAAACCCACATGGAAAGCACTGTATATAGAGAGGGGAAGTAGAGAGAGTAGAGAGAAGAAAGAATGTAAGGTGTGGTGTATCAAAACCAGCAACTTAGCTCTCTATTTATAGGAGAGGCTAAATGTAACTTATACCACCCTCTTAATTTTGTAATTGTCGATTTACATTTATTAAAACGAAACAACTAATTTAATAAAATCAAAACGGTTGTAACGGCTGTTTTAAAAAATCGTAATGCTTCCGTATATATATATATATATATATATATATATATATATATATATATATATATATATATATATATATATATATATATATATATATATATATATTTATCCACATTTCAGTTTTAATATATCAATCCGAATATTATATCCTGTCTAGGTTCATTCTAATATTTATTTATATTTTGAATATACATCAGTTCCAGAGCCCAACTAATCCAACCCATTCGCCCAAATCGCCCTTTGACCGAGCCGACCCGAGTCGAGTCGAGTCGAGACGTGGCGTGGCAAGGCGGGCGGCATCAGCGCGCGCGCGCGTGTATGTTCGCGTGAAGCACACAATAAAACCATGCACCAACATACACCTTAGCAGTTGTACACTACCATGAGTTTCCCCTTTATTTATTTCAATGTGGGACAAATACACATTCTCTTTTTTCAAGCTCTTTCAAGCTACCAAGTTCAACTCTATTTCTCTATGGATTTTACTAAGAAAATTATTTAGACCCATGTACGAAAATTTAAGTACCCATAGCAAGGAAAAATTTTCAATCAACTAACCACTTACACCCACCAAATCTTGGATCACTAACCACAATCAAAATGTAGATTAAACAAGAGTATATATAATTTATCTTCTAGCAATTAAATAAAAAAAGTAAAAGATTGATAGAAGTCAAACATTTAGGACTTAGTATATATATAATGGGATTTATAGATTTTTAGAAAGTAATATGACCTACACAGGTAAATGCTGTATTATCAAGTTAACAATTAAATCAAATATACTCAACGCATGCATTTTCTCTACCTAATATGTTTCAACTCATGGTCGCCTAGACCATGAAGCTTCTAGTGAATTATCGTCGTATCTAAAAGGTTTTACAACTAATCATAGACTAGATTAAAATAACAAAAAATCACCACGTACAAGTCTTTCTAGATATCCATACTTACAATAAATCTTCAAAGTCGTTTTAATTTTGTGTCATTGGCTGAAATATCGATAGAATATTTGTCCATTTAGCCCATTTGGCCTCACTACTCTTCGTTTACATCCTTTTGGATTTAGAGACAACTTTTCAAATTCTTATAAAACTATCAATGTGTATGGCAATACCTATAATTATAGAATAATATTATAGAATAATATGAGGGGTTGACTTTATTATTATATCTAATTCAAAACTTGATGATCACAATTTTTTTTGGTTTGTAAATGAACACTAAGTTAAAATAGAGCTACTCAACTTTTATTTTTACCCAATCAAAAGCAATGGAATATATGCACACATTATAACCTACTACAACTATCATTCCCATTTTATTTTTAAATTTTATTAAGAATGCAACACTAATTTTGGTGTTCACATTTTTTGAACAAAAAAATAAGATCATCTAAAAGTTTATAACTTTGGAAATCAATGTACTGTTAGCAATAAATTTTTTTTATTAACAAGGAATACGATTTTCATTTTGAATTGGTCTAAATTAATTAGAAAAGGACATTGTTTAATTTAATAAATGAACTTGAGGTTTCTAGAATTAATTAGTAACCACCAGATACTTCAACATGCCGTTGTTGCCCTTTTGCGAAGAGATTTAGAAATCACAAGTTATGCTTGTTCCTGCTAAATACAAGCAACTTAGCCTCCATCAGACGGTACAAATTATTGATAGAGATATCACAAGAGATAATTTGAAGGTTGTGTTCCAGCCTTAAGGTGTGTACTCACCATGGATGAATTTGAGCTTATCTCATGCACGTGTACATAGTCCTTGTTAATACTTTTATAAAAAAGTAGGTATACTTCCTATAATAGCATATTTCGTAATTTGTTTCATAACTTCATGTATCAATCATCATACAATTCCAAAATATGTACCGAATACATGTAAGCAACATGTGGCCTATACCTTTTGATGTATTTCTCAGACTAAACTATATTGTATCTATTGAATGAGGTTTGGTCCATTTGCATGTGGTCATGGGGAGACTTCTTCAACGCCCACTATGGCCTAACATTTTGTGTTAAAAAAAATGGTGTACTATTTTTCTATTATGTTAAATTATGGAATTTTTCCTTTTGTGTGGTGGGTTTTAAAAAACTTATCTTGATTGGATTCGTCCTCTATTCCAATCTCCAATAAAGATTGTTGACGCAGATGTAAACTTATTTGACCAACTATTAAAAAGTATTGCATGCTCTCCAATAAAAATTTTAAATTTACATATGCACTGTAACAACTAATGATAATTAAAATTTTAATCCTCAGGACTAAGAACAAGTTTTTCGCTATACCTTCAAATAAGATAACTATTACAGGGTTTGGTAATGAGATGACACTAATACATGGCTTGGTAAGGGCTTGGTAATGAGAAGACAAAAGATTTATTTATATTTACTCTTAATTATTAATTTCACCACACTCCCCCACCTCTCCCACACACACATACAGATTGCAGATTTTATTTTCGGGATGGTTAATTTCTCTTCCTTTTGTGAGAAGGAGCAGGTTGAGAAGGTGGAGAAGAAACCATAACAAGACTAGATCCTTCTCCTTGGTAATTTTGTTGGTAATTTTATTGTTGATTCTGCTTTAGCCATGAAACCATAATCGTACTAGCTAGCTCTTACTCCCGGAGAATGCTGTTGTTGATTTTGCTTGTTCTTAAGCTCCTCAGAATTCTGACCAAAGGAAGTTCGAGAAGCCATTGTAGTAGATTTTTTTGATGGCTGAAAATGCAACACCTATTACATAACACACCAAGTTATTACCAATTGATGTATATATATCTAGAGTCCCACTCTAGAGAGACCCCTCTTACGTGGAGAACCGTGGAGAACCCCATGCGGTTCTATAATAGAATCTTTTTTTTCCTAAAAAAAATTCAAAAAAAATTTGTAAAAAAAAATTTCTGACTGTCGCCATGTCATCACTGCCACGTCAGCAGTGATGATGTGTCACTGCCACGTCAATAGTGACGTCTCATAGTAGAATAATCCGGAATCTGGACCGACAATCCAAGCCCATTTGGGTTTCTTGCTCTCTAAGAACTACGTATGGCTTGAGGGGTTAGAAGTTGAGAGCTCTGAAGCCGTGAAGCGGCCACCACTAACCCTATTCAATCTCAGCCATCAATTGCAAACAGCCATGACACACCACTGCTTTTTCCGGCAAAGAACCACCGTTGTAGATCTTGTTTCCGGTGAAGTGCCTCGAAATTTGTTGTTCCCAAATTCCTCCATCAACAGGCTCAATGGGGCTATCGCCTTTTTTATTTTGAATTGTCATCTTAATTGGCACTTTTTTCCGAGTACCATGAGGTAGGCGTCGCAACATTAAATAATTTCTCCATTATACCCCCAAAACCTATGATGAACTGACTTATGATTTTCAGATTTTTATATTAGTTCTCTAGTTGTATCTCGACATGCAATATAAATGTTATGTAGAAAAGACTCTACAAACTCACAAGACTTATATGCAAACATAGTTGTAGGTAAAACCCCTAGTCATATATTTTCCGACAAGACACCTAATTAAATCAATTAGACTACTATTGATGACCCCAGTCTATGCATCGATCTAAGGTTGCTAGATGGTACAGAACTTAAGAATCTCACGTGTGTTCGAGGGAGTCTTCCAAAAGTAGCTCATTAACTTGGCATTTTAATACATGACATATTTTTTAGTGATGATTAATGAAATAAACACAATAATAAAGATAAGCTTGGGTGGATTACCTATAGAAAATACAATAACCCAAGGATTTCCCAATTGTGGAAGAGAGAAAAGTTATGGAACACATCTGAAGAACAAAGAGACTCAATTTAATTTTCAATTTCAGTTATCAATTCTTCGATAATATGTATATAGAAAATAAATACCTTACTAATAATATTATCTCAATTACCAAAGTCTTCAAATGTTATGTATGCGTGCCATGATTTATATAGAGAATAGAAACCCATTAATGGATTAAGGCCTAAAGCAAACGAGCTTATTTCAAATAACATGCATAATTGATGAACTTCTAACCTCACACACATAACAAGAAAATAAATACAATATTTATTTCTCACTTGATTTGTTTAAACTAATTAATAACATGTATAATAAATCTAATTTATATTTACTTTCGTTCCTTGTTATTTTCTCCCCTTGTTGGTGAAAACTAGACCATGAGTTTAGTAGAAGGTAAGAATGATGTATGACGAAATCAGAATGTAGAAAAAACTATTGCAGTTCTCCATAAATGGATGAGATGCAAAGAACTCCGAAGATTGGACTAGAAAACAAAGGAGGTCCAACAAGTATTCTAGAATGATAAAGTCAACGACTCGATATGCTCAACCTCAATAATATCAACAACCACTCGTTTTTCTTAAACAGATGTGCTTGTTTATGTTCAGTACGTGAAGGTTTTGCAGACTCGATATGATGGTTATATACAGTATTTAGAATGAGCATACATGGATCGATGCTACAGAGTTTAGATAGCGGGATTTTTTTTTTAGCCAAGGAGATCCCGCTACTTCATTATATATTTATATATGAATTGACCTATATGAATTGACTAGTTTGTTCTTTAAATGAAATTCATAATTAGACCATGTTTTGGGTTTTGATTTATTAGCTTATTACGGTTAGGAATTCAGAAGACAAACCAATAATTTAATTAAGATTACAAAGAATTAAATACTTTGCATAAATTTAAAAGATTATTACGACTAAAATAGAGCATTACATGATAAATTCGTGGAGCATTTTCTTCATTGTCTACCTGAAAAAATTCCAAAAAAAAAGTGATATAAGAATTTGGCCAAAACATATTTAAAATAGGAGCTATCGAGTAGGTTTTAATAGTGTCTATTACCATTACTATTGATATATCAACTGAAATTTTGAATGGTTTTCATTCCAAACAAGCCAAAAAGCAAAAATTAATATGAATTATGATCTTCATCTGGATTTTACGCAAATTAGACTAAAATCTAAAATATCTAAGATAGTAAGAATAGTACTTATTTAAAATCTAAATATTTTTTTAGAATTAAGATAGTACTTATTTTTAGGATTGGAAAACAAAAGAAGTAAGAATAGCTTATAAACCAAATTAAACATGTAAAAATAACACTTAATAACATCAATGAGCACAATCAAACATAAGGAATGGCAAAACAAAGAATTATACAAACACTCCGTTGTATAACCATACCTGGTTGTATATGATAGAGTAGTCCATCTGACTTTTCCAAACACTCCGTGATATGAACGATTCGCCTCTACAAACATTCAAATGATAAAAGATGAAGCGCTTTGTGTTGAGTAGGTTTGAGATATGAATTATGAGTTCTACTACGGCTAGGGTTTAACTATGGTCTAGTAGAATGATATACATATATATATAACCTAAAATATGGTATTGGGCCGCCTTCATAACTAGATTGGGCTAGTAGGTGGAGTAATTAGATAGTCATTTTGGGCTACTTTTATGAAGTGAAAAATAATCATATAGACATAAAATTTGAGGTGGCCATGGTGGAGAAGAATGACACACACGGAAAAAAAAACTCAAATTAGGTAAACATAGAAAAAATGTGATTGGAACTTCAAATTTTTGAGAATATTTAAAAAAATTTGTTGAAATGTCTAAGCATTAAAAAATAATGAAATAGAAATAAAAAAAAATTGTGTGTGAGGATTGAATTGGATATTATAAGATGTAAAAATTCATTTAAAAGTATAATATTGAGTTACTATAGTAAATTATTTTAATATTTTATCACACTTAATAACATATTGAAATCTAATATTTTATGAATCCTTAAAGTTTGATTTTCAAATTAAAATAACAACAAAATTTATTAACAATATTTAGTGAAATGTTAAGATTTCAATATTTGACAAAATATATACACCTAAAGTAAAATCATATATAATTCTATGTAATAATATTCTATAAAAAAATTTAACTTGAACTCTACTCATTAATAAAATGTGTAATTCATGTAACATGAAATTCATATTGTATATAATAGAGTATACATTTATATGTATTTTGTATAATTTTATTATCATATTTGTTGTATTTTATAAATAATAAAATTTAATTAATTAAATATTAATGTTAATGACATGAATTAAAGGATCCTAAACTCCCAAGGAATTAAGATTATTTGAACATAAAAGAAATTTGAATTTATTGAGTTGCAGGTGGATATGGGACTTAAGAGTGTTAGATATGGGAATTGGCAATCATATCGGCCATGCAAAACTTACCAATTTATCAACAACTCACAAGTGGTCCAATATTAATATTCCAACTTCATATTTAGACCACGGATCTAACATTGACAATGTAATTTGTTTCCATAAATTATTTTTATTTTTGTGGAAAGTATTAAAACTCTTTACTATTTAAGTTTGTGCAGATAATTTAGAGGGACAACATCATAACATATAAAAAAATATAGTAAAGAATAAGATAGTTGGTACCAAAGATAGAAGTGATAGAAAAATCTTGAGAGCTAGATTGGATGATTGGAAAAAGGAGTGAATGATTAATGGGGATTTCATAGACACTTATCAAGTTGTATTATTGCTACTTAAGTTGTGCTAATGATATGTGGTATTAATAGATGATTTGTTTATGTTATCAGTAGGGTAGCATTCATGGGTTATTAGGTTTGTTTGATTATATTGTCATTTATATTTATTTAATAATAATTTTTTCATTCATAAATTTAAACAATTAGAAGAGTGATAAAAGTTAGTCCTCCATGTTCCTCTAGTATTTTTGGTCAAATTACGAGATAGTGGGGGAAAATAGTAAACACCCCATACATTTAGAATTTTATATTTTGTGTTGTCACATGTCATAATTTTACAAATGGTTTTATAAATATAAAGTTCAAAACTAAAATTCATTTTATATTTTAAATAAATTTCATAATAAATATAGTTTTAAATAAATTTTCTGAAAATATATTTAATTTAGATGATTACAATTTTTTTTTGTTTTTAAATGAACACAAGTTAAAAAAAATATAGTGACTCCACTATGATTTTTACCCAGTCAAAAGTAATACAATGAACACATTATAATCTAGGGCTGTTTTGATAAATAAATAGGAAAAAGTAAATTGTTTACATTTACTTTTGTTAAGAATAACTATTTGAAATTTTACTACTAAGTTCTAAATTGCAAAAATACTATAAAATACGGCATCCTTCCCGTGCCCAGCTTCGATTTTTTTTTAAGATGGAGAGATTTTGGTGGATTTAGGTTGCAAACTGAATGCAACTTAATGCAACCACATGATTTTTTTTAAGGTGGGGAAATATATATATATATATATATATATATATATATATATATATATATATATATACTTCAAAAAAGAGGTCGGAAAGGACAATTGAAAAATGGAACTTGAAATCAGCAACCACATGCAACTAAATTTGCAACTACATCCCAGTGAATGTAATTTTTGTTTTTCAGTTGCATTTGAATATGCTACGGGGCCTTGCAACCCAAATCCACCAAAATCACCACACCATTTCTTTAAAAAAAAATTGAATGTGGTTGCATTCAGTTGAATATTGCCCTGGCGGGTCTTGCACCTAAATCAACCAAAATCACCGCACCATTTTTTTTTAAAAAAAGGTTGAATGTGGTTGCATTCAGTTGAATATTGCCGTTGGCGGCGCCTTGCAGCCCAAATCCACCAAAATCACCCCACCATTTTTTTTTAAAAAAAAAACGTTGAATGTGGTTGCATTCACTTGAATATTGCCCCTGACAGGGCCTTGCAACCCAAATCCACCAAAATCACCCCACCTTAAAAAAAGTTTAATGTGGTTGCATTCAGTTGCAACCAAAATATCACCCCACCTTAAAAAAAGTGTTGAAGTCGGCTGGGCACAAGGGGGAGCGGGGTAGGGTTGACCTAATTTGTAGTATTTTTTGCCATTTTGAAACTTAGTTTAGTAAAATTGCAATTAATTAAAGAAGATGGTATTTTGGCAAATGGAAACTTTAAACCTAGTATTTTTGGTAAATTCTCTATAATCTACATGGACTTTCATTCTCATTTTATTTTTAATTTTTTAAGAATTCAAAACTAATTTTGGTGTTGGTAATGTTTCCAAAAAAATAAAATTATCTCAAAGTTTGTAACTTTGGAAATCAATGTACTCTTAGCAACACATTGTTTTTATTAACAAGGAATACTATCGACCATTTGAATTGGTCTAAATTAGAAATGGTCTGTTTACATTTAATAAATAAACTTAGGTTTTTAGAATTTAGTAACCATGACCCAGATACTTCAACAGTATATTGGTTGACTCGTCCATCACTTCTCCAATGATCTTCCTCACAACGCTTGTGATATGGGTTAAAAGTAAGCCCTAAAAGACACATTTAATGTGGCATTAATTAGACCCGGAATGGTCCAAACGTGGGGCCCACCAGATGGGCCCAACCCCTATCTATAATATTAATTTCGTACTTAATATTAAGGGTAGAAAAACAGCTCAGCAAATAAGAGTCAAACAAGGATATTACTCTTGCCTGACTTAGCCTCCAAGATACATATTCCAACATGGAAACTGACTCCTACAAGGAAGGGGTCTAGAACCTTCCTCAAGGCTGTGACTTGCCCACCAAGTCACCTAACCCTACTACGATTTTAGGGCTTCTCAGCCTATAAAAAGGGTCTGACCCCTCATTCTCAGAACTACGTTTTATTGGCTTGATTCTCTAATACAGAGATACGTAGGCATTCTGTGAGGACCGTCTAGTCTCGAACGCAGAAGCAGCCATTAAAGCTCGAAGCTCACAAACCCTAGCCGTCATAATCATAACCTAGTTTTTATTCCACAACATTTGGCGCCGTCTGTGGGACGACAACATCAACCATGGTTAACACACGAAGAACACCAGTAATTACAGAGCCAATTGCAACCGAGGCTCTACCTCTTAGCTCTGCTCCGCCCCTCACTGAACAAATACCTCCAGCATCTGGGACTATCGTTCCGCATCAAGTTTCTCAACCTCTAGGGACGACTTCCCATGTTGAGAGTACGCTACCTCCGATCGTCCACACAATTCCAGGGACTAACCCCCTCCAGGCGGGGATTTCTTCCTTGATTGTAGACCCCAACAACCCTCCACGAGGGGTTCAGATCCACACTACGGATCTCCCCATAAGTACCAATCCAATGTACGGGATGCCTAACTACGGAGCTGGATCAAGTGGTCATGCCCTGTATATTCGAGATCGTGATTATCGTGATTTTTCTGGTCCTTATACGGATGAATCATCTTCTGACGATGATTACGAGCGTGATGAAGCTCCAAGGAGGCGACGTGCAAGTAAAGAACCTCGAGGGAGAACTCAAACTACTCACGATGGGCTCCCTTCAACAACCGCTGAGAGGATTAAGGCTTATGAAGCCGAGATCTTAAGGTTAAAGGAAGATATGGCCAGGGAGCAAGCCAGTTCAAATCAGACTTTACCACCTCCCACATCAGGACCGATTCCCTTTATAGATCTGGAAAGGCCTTCAAGAAGACAAAGAAGGGATACCGCCCCAACTGGAAGAACTACAAGGGTGGAAACCCCTAAGAGCAACCCCAAGGATCTGATGCCACTTGGGGATCCTGATGATCCCACGCCCCCATTCACCGAGGAGGTGATGAATGCCCACATATCAAGGAAGTTCAAGATGCCGACAATTAAGGCTTACGATGGAACGGGTGATCCCGCATATCATGTTAGGACATTCTCGAACGCACTCTTACTACAGCCTGCAAGTGACGCCTTGAAGTGTAGGGCATTCCCTCAAACCTTGTCGGGCATGGCTCAAAGATGGTATAGTCGACTTCCTGCAAACTCAATTGGCTCCTTTAAGGAGTTAAGTGATGCTTTTGTTAGTCAATTTATCAGCGGGAGAGTTCATGAGAAAAGCTTTGCATCTCTCATGTATGTGGTACAAGGGAAGAATGAGAATCTGAGAGATTATCTTAAGAGGTTCACCAAGGAGACATTAAATATTACTGATTTAGAGAACAAGGTGGCCATGGTAGCCCTGGAGCACGGCACCACTGATCTTTATTTTAAAAGGTCATTGGCAAAGCACCCACCCGAGAATATGGCTGAGCTCCAACGAAGAGCTAGTAAGTATATCAAGGCTGAGGACAGCACCATGAAGGATGTCGTGATAAACAATGGCAAGGGTAATAATGAGACGAAGAAGCGAAAGCAAGACCAAGAGTATGATGCTAGGGACAAATATCCCCGTACTAGCAAAGATTCTGAGTCAACATCAAAGAGGAGTGTGGGACCAAGATTTTCTGACTATGCAAGGTTGAATGCTCCTAGGAGCCAAATCTTGTTAGAAATCGAGAAGGATAAAGACTTCCGATGGCCGAAGCCACTCAGGGGTGACCCCGCAAAGAGAAACAAGGATCAATACTGTAGGTTCCACCGAGACGTGGGACATGACACGGATGATTGCAGACAGTTGAAGGACGAGATTGAATTCTTGATCCGTAAAGGAAAGCTGAGTAATTTCACAAAGGGTGGAGATCATGGAACCCAAAGAGGAGATTACAACAGGAGAAACAATGACAGAAGGGATAACGATCGTGACCGTAACACGCAGCCCCGAGGGCCAGTTATCAACATGATCTTGGGAGGCCCGACAGCGGCCGGTACAACCCGCAATTCTCGAAAGGCATACACAAGGGAAGTGATGCATATTGTGGGAGAGGCCCCGAAGCGTGCTAGAACAGAAATCGTGATTGGTTTTGATGACTCTGATCTGGAAGGGGTGAAATTCCCCCATGATGACCCATTAGTTATAACCCCTGTGATTGGGAACTCGGAAGTAAAACGAGTCTTGATAGACAATGGAGCTTCTGTTGACATTCTGTTTCATGATGCTTTTGTGAAGATGGGATATACCGATTCTCAGCTGACTCCGACTAACATGCCCATTTATGGATTCAATGGGGTTGAGTCCAAGGTCGAGGGTACTATTCAGTTACCCATGACAATCGGGCAGGAACCTAAGGAAGCTACTCAAATGCTAAATTTTCTGGTAATTAAGGCAGCCTCGACTTATAACGCAATCCTGGGAAGGACTGGACTTCATGCGTTCAAGGCTGTTGCCTCAACATATCACATGAAGATTAAGTTTCCAACCCGAAACGGGGTCGGAGAACAAAAAGGCGACCAGAAGATGGCAAGAAGTTGTTATGTATCCGCCCTAAGAGCTGATGGAGTCGGGGGGCAGGTACTCCCAATTGAAGACATGGATGTCCGTAGTGATGATGAACAGCGAGGAAAGCCAGCAGAGGATTTAATACCTGTCCCTCTAGAGCTGGGCGACCCGGAAAAAGTTACTTATGTTGGAGCATCTCTGAAAGAACCCCTGAAGGGCAAGTTGATAGAATTCTTACAGGAGAATAGTGATGTGTTCGCTTGGACAGCTGCGGACATGCCAGGGATTGATCCCCAACTCATAACTCATAAGTTGAATGTTGACCCTGACAGAAAGAAGATAAAACAGAAGAAAAGGAATTTTGCTCCTGAAAGGCAAGAGGCCATTAAGCAAGAAGTTGATAAACTCTTAGAGGCTGGGTTCATTGAAGAGATTCAATTTCCTGAATGGTTAGCTAACCCTGTGATGGTCAAGAAGGCAAATGGAAAGTGGAGGATGTGTATAGACTTTACCGATCTGAATGACGCATGCCCAAAAGATTGTTTCCCCCTGCCAAGGATAGACATGCTGATAGATGCTACAGCTGGACATAAGATGCTAAGTTTCATGGACGGGTTCAGCGGCTACAATCAGATTAAGATGCACAAGGATGACATCCCAAAGGTATCTTTCATAACTGACTTTGGTGTTTTCTGCTACCTTGTTATGGCTTTTGGGTTAAAGAATGCAGGAGCCACTTACCAGCGACTGGTGAACAAGATATTCGCCCATCTGATTGGGAAAACCATGGAGGTCTATGTTGATGACATGCTGGTCAAGAGCCTGTGTAAGACAGATCACATAAGGCACCTCAGAGAGGCGTTTGAAGTGCTAAGGCACCATAAAATGATGCTAAATCCAGCCAAGTGTGCTTTTGGTGTTGGTTCGGGAAAATTTTTGGGGCTGATGGTTTCCAAGAGAGGCATAGAGGCCAACCCGGACAAGATTAAGGCTATTCTGGATATGGAGTCACCCCGCTCAGTACGAGACGTACAGAAATTAACTGGCCGAGTGGCGGCCCTAGGGAGATTCATCTCCAAGTCTGGTGACAAATGTTTGCCTTTCTTTCAGGCATTAAAGAAGGTGAAAAATTTTGAGTGGACCACAGAGAGCCAAGAGGCCTTTGAACAGTTGAAGAAGTACATGGCTGAAGCCCCGTTGCTGGCCAAACCGAGTCCTGGAGAGATTCTTTACCTATACCTGGCGGTATCCGAACAAGCATTGAGTGTTGTTCTTGTCAAAGAAGAAAAGAAGGTTCAGAAACCCATCTACTATGTGAGTAAGGTGCTACATGGGGCGGAGTTGAATTACTCTCCCATTGAGAAGTTTGCATTGGCATTGATTACTGCCTCAAGGAAATTGAGACCGTACTTCCAGGCTCATAAAATCGAAGTCTTGACAGACCAACAGTTGAGAAGCATATTTCACAGTCCGAAAGCAAGTGGAAGATTAATCAAATGGGCCATAGAACTTGGAGAGTTTGATATCAAGTATAAGCCTCGGACAGCCATCAAGGCTCAGGCATTGGCTGACTTCGTGGTTGAATGCACTATTGACAACCAAGAAGTCGGGGGGCAGGAGATGATAACCACCCCTGAGAACGAAGATAAAGATGAAGAACTTATAGCTGACCAGAAAGAGTATTGGGTGCTCTATTTTGATGGAGCATCAAAAACAAAATCTAGTGGTGCAGGTTTGGTTTTACAAAGCCCCGATGGGTTCACAGTTGAATACGCTTTGAAGTTGGACTTTCCAACAACCAACAATGAAGCTGAGTATGAAGCATTAATAGCTGGATTGGGATTGGCCAGAGTCATGAGGGTTAAGAACCTCAAAGTGTGTGGAGATTCAAGACTGGTAGTCTCGCAAGTGAATGGTGAGTTTGAGGCCAAGGATGAAACTATGACAAAATACCTCAGAGTCGTGAAAGCTGTTATGACTCAGTTTGAGGAGTGCTATCTGGAGTACATTCCTAGGGAAGAGAACGTTAAGGCCGATGCCCTCTCTAAGTTCGCTTCTTCTGAGATAGAGAATTATGCAGGTAGTGTTTATTTCCAGGTCTTGAAGGCCCCGACCATCAACTCTAAGTTAGTAGCACCAATCGATGTTGGAAGCTGTTGGATAGATCCTATTAAAGCTCATCTAGAAACCGGATGGCTCCCTAACAATGCCTTGGAGGCACGAAAATTGTCAGTGAGAGCATTGAGATATGCCTTGATTGAAGGCATCTTATACAAGAGATCGTTTGTCATCCCGTATTTGAAATGCCTAAGGCCCCAAGAGGCAAGAGAAGCATTGGAGGAAGTTCATGAAGGGATCTGTGGGCAGCACTTGGGGGGCAGAGCCTTAGCTCATAAGATTACCCGCTTGGGATTCTATTGGCCAGAGATGTTGGCAGATGCCCAGGATTATGTCAAGAAGTGTGACAGATGTCAAAAACACGCTCCTGTTGTAAGGCAGCCGCCTGAGAGATTAACTTCAATCAGCTCTCCCATCCCATTTGCAATGTGGGGGATGGACATTCTTGGTCCTTTCCCTATGGCTTCAGCGCAAAGGAAGTTTCTGATTATCGCCATTGATTACTTCACTAAATGGATTGAGGCTAAGCCTTTAGCCAAGATAACCACCAAGCAAGTTTCCCAGTTCTTTTGGGAGAACGTAATTTGTAGGTATGGAATCCCGCGAATTCTTGTGACAGATAATGGGACACAGTTTAACAATGAGGAATTCAAGAAGTATTGTGAGGAAAATGCTATTGAGCTTCGTTTTACCTCAGTGGCACATCCGCAAGCGAATGGGCAGGCCGAGGTGGCCAACCGAATCATCCTGGATGGATTAAAGAAAAGGGTCGAACGCTCGAGGAACACTTGGGTGGATGAGTTGCTGCCTATACTTTGGGCTTATCGCACTACTTGTAAAGTGACTACCGGAGCAACCCCGTTTCTGCTAGCTTATGGGGCTGAGGCAGTTGTGCCGCTGGAAATCATGCAGGCGTCACCTCGAGTTGAGGCATATGAACCTGAGACTAATGAAGAAGGCATGAGGCTCGCTCTAGATCTTATTGATGAAGTCAGGGACGAGGCAAACGCCAGAAATTCAGAGCATCAAAAGAAAGCGTCTTTCTATTACAACCATAGGGTTAAAGAGAGGTTCTTTCAGCAAGGTGACTTAGTTCTCAAAAGGATCGAGGCTTCTGGAGTTGGCCAGAAAGGGAAATTAGCCCCCAACTGGGAAGGACCGTACCGAGTCAGAAAGACGCTAGGACGAGGATCATACAAGTTGGAGACAATAGATGGGAATGAAGTGCCCCGAACTTGGCATGCAGTGAACCTCAAGATTTATTATGTGTAAGCCTTCCTAGTAAGGACTTGGCTTTTATCCATCTATTAGGAGAAATAGAAATAAGGTTCCATGAAACCATTGCAGAGCATGTTGCTCCCAGTAGGAGATAGAGTATTTATGTAAGGGTTGAACCCGCTTCAAGTTATTAATGCAAGTTTGTTTTTCATTTGTGATTATGTAATTTTTATTTATGTGCCAAGCACCTGATGAGTGCAAGTAACGAAAATAAAGATAACACAAGTGGAAATGAAACAAGTGCATAAATAAACACCCTCGTGGGGCTAAGGTCAAAGTTAAATTACATCACCAAATAAAGTTAAGTCCCGAAGGACCTTGATTGAAAGTAGAATAACATAAAGCCACAAGCGGCCTACAAGGCCGTGCAAGGCCACTCACTCCTCGGAGGATTCCTCCACCACCTCCTCGCCCTCTTCTTCTTCAGCATCATCTTCTTCCCCATCTTCCTCAGAGACTTCTTCCCCGGAGCTCTCCTCACCTTCCTCGGCTTCTTCGGCCTCTGCCTCCATCGGCTGCGCCGCCCCTTTCTTAGCCACGTCACCTTCCTCTTCAGAACTCTCGGTTGATGAATCGACTCTAGCACGGAGTTGCTTACCGGGAAAAGCTCGCCTTGCAGCTGCCTCTCTCTCTAACATGGCTTTCTTCCCTGCAGATCGGGAAGAGCTAGAACCGGAGCTAACAATAATAGCTGCCTTCCTCGCACCAGAAGGACGGCGGCTACCCCGAGAGCCTGATGCACGCTCCACATCTTGAATTCCGCTGGCAGCAGCCCAGTTAGGGCAGGGGAAGTCTGCAGGATTCACCACTGAAGGGTATCTATTGCTCACAGCACCGATAGCTTTGTTCCACCCAACTTCCATGTTAAAAGGCCGTAGCTCGTCATCGTGCTTGTCCATAAAATTCACAAAGTCCTCCGACTTGTGATAGGAGTCAATTATCTTATGTGCATCAGAAAGTTTTTTCCTTCCAAGAGAGCGAAGTTGCTTTTGGTAAGACAAGCAGTTGGCTTCAGAACGGACAACTCTGGAGTTTAAATCTTGGAGTTGTTCCTTGAACTTTGCTTGCTCGCTTTTCAGTTCCTCGTTATTGTCCCTGTAGGCTCGGCCTTGACGAACAGCAGACTGAAGATAAACATTGGCCTGTAATACAAAAATTAGTAAGGCATCTTCAAAAAAAAAAAAAGGTGCAAACAAGGGGTTCGAACGTAAGATTGGATACCTGGTAAAGACCTTGAGCACCAAGCTGCTCAGCTTCTTCAATCTTTTCTCCTGCCATGGCCGTGAGGATATCAGGGGCGGTGATGGATAGCCGGGACCAGGACACAGCTAAATTGGTACTCCCTAAGATGGAGTCTTGCTCGCAGATACCCCAATCTGGGGCAAAAGGGACTCTCACACTCTCCCAGCATTACGGGACCTTTTCCCCCTTGGGAACATCCCTCTAGGAATGAAGGCAACCTTCGGTCAGGAGGATTCAATTGCTCTGTCGCTTTCTTTATCATCCTTCTAGTAACTTGAGGTTGATTCTCGGGTCGGCTGTCTATCTCCTCAGCAGCTGAAAGATGAAGGAAAAACATTGGAATAAGAACTAACATAGTTCATAATGGTAGAATGAAAGAAAAATTACCCTCTAAAGAAAGGAAGCTTAAGCCAGCTTCAATGAGCTTCTTTTCTGTCAATATGGTTTTATAGTGGGTGCAACCATTATCGGCAAGTAGCCGATCTCGATCTGCCAACTCTTTGAGGTCAAGATCACACACGAAGTGCGAACTATCCTCTACAATTCCGAACTTCTTAACGAAGAAGTGGCCCCAGTCGCCACCTTCCCACTCCAGAACAACAAACTCCCTCTCCCAGAAATGGTGGGAGTCAGGGAAGGAGAAAGAATTTACTATATGTGGAAGCTTGTGTCTAAGCTGAAAGCCGATCCACCCCAGCTTAGTCTCAGGGGAGTTCTTGGTCGCGAATATGCTTCGGAACATGGTGGTACTCCAAGGAATGCCCAACTCGTGGCATCTTAACAAGAAGATGATTAAAAACCTCCAAGAATTAGGATATAGTTGGCACGGATGGACTTGAAGTTCTGCTAAAAACTTGATGATAAATGGATGGACGGGGAACCTAAATCCCGCCTCCAATGCTCCTTTCATGACGCAAATCCTTTCGGGATGCCAGTTGCATGTTCTGTCTCCTGGGTTTGGAAGGCATACTTTGATGGCGCTTGGCAAGCCATAAGTGTTCATAATCTTCTCAACATCCTTCTTTCTTAATTTGGAAGGGCTGTTAAAAGCAACTAAGCTGGAGCTGTTTGGGAATGACTCTCCCATAGTGTTTAGCAAATCTAGCGTAGACTCAAACCGACGTTCAATATATTTAGGAGGCATGAGTTTTAGCTTACCTTTCATTGTTCGTGCCATGCTCCTTTTTCTGAAGGCCTCCTCCATGGAGAGTTGGGGGGCAGCAGCTTGTTGGTCAGCCATCTTGAACCTCGAATCTTGAAACGGGGAACTTGAAAACTAGAGAACTCAAGAAGCTTTAGAACTTAAGAAAATTTGAGAAGTGAAGAAGTGAGGAAAAATGAAGGATGCTCCCTTCCTTTTATAATGAAAAGGTGACCTGTAATCTCAGGTTCAAACACAGCTCGGTTCGCGTTTACAGGTCAAGTATCGTTGAAATACGAAAATGGAGCTAAAGTTATCTGTTAAAGACGGAAAAGGCCGTTAAAACTTATGATATTTTGGGAGAGAAACGAAGAATTTAAGTGAATAGCCGGCAAAAAATTTTACCAGAACAGTTAGATGAGCTAGGAAAGCTAAGTATACTTAAGAAAAGTTTAATGAGAAGATTAAGACTAAGCACCGGATTATTGATGTGAATCAAGAACCACCACTTGAGCCATGAATGGCCAATATGATTCCATATCGATGATCGATATCGGTATGCGAAAATAAGTAACTTGAGCCCTGAATGGCCAATATGATTCCATCGGTATGCGAAAATAAAATCATTGATAGTGACCAAGCCGGTTCCATTTTTAGGAGACGAGGGGAGGAAAATTTTCCAGCCGACCGGAAGCCCGGCCGACCGGCCTCCGGGGAGCCCTTCAGCCGACCGGGATTGATCACCGGTACGGGTTTTTCGCCTTCGTTCAAAAAAAAAAAAAAAGGAGAAAAATTTTCCAGCCGACCGGAAGCCCGGCCGACCGGCCTCCGGGGAGTCCTTCAGCCGACCGGGATTGATCACCGGTACGGGTTTTTTTCGCCTTCGTTTCGAAAAAAAAAAAAATAAAATAAAAAATAGGAAAATTTTCAAGCCGACCGGAAGCCCGGCCGACCGGCCCTTATTGACAAGCTCCAGCCGACCCGTACTGATGGTCGGTACGGGTTTTACCCGGCTGACCGACAGCGATGGTCGATTCGGGTTTGCAAAATTTCGTTTTTTCTTGTTTTTGTTTTTCTGACTTAGTAAGTTAAGAAAAATGGCTGCGACCTTGAGGCAGTTTGAGCTCGAATTTGAGCTCGGGTTTGCAAAATTTCGAGCCGAAACGATAATTTCTGAATAGTACTAGTCTTCAGAAATAAAAAATTTCCAGCTCGACCCCAGCCAGGGGCTCTGCCCCTTGGACCCCGCCAGGGGCTGCCGCCCCTTGGACCCCGCCCGGGGGCTACCGCCCCCGGAGTCCCGCTAGCACCGTTTAGTGCCGGTATAGCACCGTATAGCACCGTTTAGCGCCGATTAGTGCCGTTAGTGCCGTTTTATGCCATTCGACATTGTTTAACACTGTTTAAACATTGTTTAAGGCTGATTAGCGCTGTCTAGTGCCATTTAACACCGCTTAGTGTCGTTCAACATCGTCGTAAATTACGTCGGTCGCTCCACGCTTTACACCAAGATGATATTGTTGAAAATACTCGCGTACGAGCAATGAACCCTGACCCAAGTCTCAGTTAAGGCCTTTATAACTTCAAGGAGAACCTGATCAGTTTTCCTAGAAGTTAGGGGGCAAATGATATGGGTTAAAAGTAAGCCCTAAAAGACACATTTAATGTGGCATTAATTAGACCCGGAATGGTCCAAACGTGGGGCCCACCAGATGGGCCCAACCCCTATCTATAATATTAATTTCGTACTTAATATTAAGGGTAGAAAAACAGCTCAGCAAATAAGAGTCAAACAAGGATATTACTCTTGCCTGACTTAGCCTCCAAGATACATATTCCAACATGGAAACTGACTCCTACAAGGAAGGGGTCTAGAACCTTCCTCAAGGCTGTGACTTGCCCACCAAGTCACCTAACCCTACTACGATTTTAGGGCTTCTCAGCCTATAAAAAGGGTCTGACCCCTCATTCTCAGAACTACGTTTTATTGGCTTGATTCTCTAATACAGAGATACGTAGGCATTCTGTGAGGACCGTCTAGTCTCGAACGCAGAAGCAGCCATTAAAGCTCGAAGCTCACAAACCCTAGCCGTCATAATCATAACCTAGTTTTTATTCCACAACAGCTTGACTCCTCCATCACTTCTCCAAGAACCCGTATATTGTTTGCTATCCCGCTCTGCTTCATACAAAAATCATCGATTTAATGGCTTCCCAAGCTTCCTTTGCGATTTCTTTCTCAGCAAGATAAGAAATACATCTTCTGGCACACCTGGATATATTGCTGCAAGGGCTATCTTTACTATCCTCTCATCAACGGTAGTCTTCGCACCCCACAGAGCCAAAAAGCCTTCTTTTATCTTGGTTATCTCCATAGTTTTGTTAATGTGTTTGGGTTGATATTTAGGCATACAACACCTCGATGCTTTTGTTATAACGGAAGCCAGAAAGAGCTAAAAATATTATGATATACGTAAAGGAAAAAGCAGAAGAGAAAACTTTATTGATCTTGAGGATAACACAGATTACAGAGTATTCAGATTACAGATGTACCGACTCAGATCTAGATCTCAGATCTAGACTACAAATTCAGATTACAGACGTCCTTGTGACCAGACTCAGATTATCAGATGTCTTTCGACTATAGATGTTCTTGATAGACTCAGCAGATCTATATTACAGACTCAGATCTAGATTACAGACTTTATCAATTTATGATAGACTAATTACAGACATAACAGATTATATCAAATTGATGTTGCTAGGATATGCCCCTAGAGAGTTTATATAATACTCTCTAGGCGGTTACAGAAGGATCTAGAAGACTAGGCCCAAAACAAAACAGAATAGAATTCCAATAAAGAAAACAAAAATAGAATAGAATTCCAATTCTGACTAGTTTACCAAAATAGAATAGAATTCCAATTCTGAATAGAAAACAGAAAATCTCTAGCACAGATTATTCAAGGCATATTTCAACAAATCTCCACCTTGACTTGAATCCTCTCACAAAATAACAGATGTACCAGACGCATCATAATAATGTCAGATGTACCAGCTGCACCATAATAATGCCAGATATACCCGAAAAACAGATGTACCAAATAAAACTTTTCTCTTCTGCCAATCTGTGTTCTCCCTTTACGTATATCATAATATTTTTAGCTCTTTCTGGCTTCCGTTATAACAGCTTTGATACCAAATGTAGAACAAAAACAATACGTCTGTATATATATTAGGCGTAATCGTTTGTATGAAACGGGAAAAACAACAACATTGCTTGTTAATCTTAAATGAATGAATATAGGGACTTATATAAGCTCGAAGACTACAACGTGATAGCATAAATAAAGAAACAATCCAACTGAATCCTAGCATAACTCCACTACGTTTATTATTCGTAAAAACTCTCTAACACAACTACGACTAAGTCTAGCAGCTCCATAACAACTACTTAACATAACATCTACTTCTAATTTGTTAAAATAAATCTAATTAAACAAATCTATAAATTCTTAAAGTGTAATGAGGAATTTACCCAATGGGTAAAAAAATTTACCCATGACCCAGTTTTTGTACTAAAATCAACCTATTTTGGTAACCATCCACGGATAATCCATTTACCCACCCAATACTTTACCCATTTTATTATATCTATCCATAATCTATTTGAATTTCAAAAAAATCAGTTACGGAGATTATATCTCAATCAAAATTTCCATAATTAGTAATATAATTAGTCTTTAGTTAATTATTATTGTTTCCTTAATTTAAGCATATTTTGAATTTCAATTCTACCATTCTTGCTGAGGATAACGCTCATCAAAATATGTTTCAAATCATTCCTTAATTAAAGTGTGTAATCTTCTCATTTTCAAATTTTTTAACGTGTATCTATATATTTACACATCAATACCTATCTACCATAAAATTATGATCAATTAACAAATAATATCTATATTATAAGCAAATATTCGATTCAATTCTTAATTGTTGTTAACTATTTTCAAAATTCAAATTCTTAATTGGTTATTGATTATGTATCTAATCTTTGATTCTATCACATTAAATCAGTTTCTCTTAATTATCGTTTCTCTCATCTTTTTTTTTACATCTAGGTCTTTCATCTTTCTCTAATTCTCCTCAATTTTTTGTCATCTTTCTCAGCTTTTTGTCATTTGTATTGATTTCGGTTTATATAATATGTATGTATGCATGTTTATGTAATATTTATATTCTGTTTATTGATTGTTAAGTAATTTATATGTGTATTATGATTCCAACAGGTCATTATCCAGTCATGAAGATATCACATCAGATTCTCCCATTTTAAAATTTTACAAAGGTATTGTTGATTAAACAAACCAATTAAACAAACCCATTGATTAGAACCCTAAAATTGAGAACCAATTAAACAAACCCAGTGATTAGAACAAACCGAAACCCAAATCAAAATTGCAAACCCAGTGTTTAGAGGGAGAAATAAACAAACCGATTAAATCCAAATCGAAACCCTATAATCACTATTGCAAATTGTAGAGAAGATTAAACCGATTAAATAAGTTGTAAATACCGATTGAACGGCGATTGATTGAAGATGAAGATGATAAGTTGAAGTGGCCGCCACTGGGAGTGATTGAACTTAGGTTTTTTACTAATTGATATATACGTATATAGTTAACCGTGTTACAATAATTAATTAACAAATGCTAAAAATATGTTGTTAACTTGAAGAACCCTTATCAAAACGCTATAGTAGAGCTTAATAACGAATAAAAAGTACTTGAAAAATGGTAGCTTCAATAGTGCTTGTAGAAACGCTTGTTAATCCCAGGTTTTTAGGATGATATTTTTTAATAGTCTTCGAATTAAATCATGGAGATTTGATTCTGAGTTTCTATATATGATTGCCATATCTATTGCAGGACATATATCGTATTTATTGCATGTCATATATTTTGGGATATCTCTCAAGGATATCATGCGATTTGATTGTTATTCAAATCCTAAAAGGAGCCGTTGTTAATGATCACTAATTGATTGATTATCTAATCACTAATTTGTGCTTGATTGATTCTTATTCCAACAGCTATATTCTCAAGGATTCATCTCTAACGGCTACATATTCTTGTGCTATATAAAGACGATCTTTTGGCAAGAAGAATAACAACTCAACACATCTGCAATACAACTTCTTACAAAGACTATCAAGCTCATACACTGCGTATAGAAGTTCAGTTCATAGAGTTGTAATCTTATATTCATTTTATACATACTTGTGCCAGGTTGTGGCATTTAGATAGGATTGCAAGTCATAAGCCAAGATAGCCAGTGGGCTAGGTAGCAGGTTTGCTAGGTGACAGTTGTGTCAAGGGAAGGGTTCTTCCAAGAGGCTTTAAACTTTTAATCGGGAAAGACTGTAAGATTTATATTATTGTTATAATAATATAATCTCTGTGCTAGTTGGCATAGGGACTTGGATGTAGGCCATAGATTGGGTAGGGGCCGAACCAAGTGAAAATTCCTGGTGTTCTTGCTTTATTTTCTGTCATTTACTTACTGCTGTTTATTTACTCTATTAGTTAATTGGGACACTCTCACACACAAAAGAGATAGTCTCATTTACTTGGCAGGTAAATATATTGTGCTACTCGATTTACATTTGGTATCAGAGTGGGTGCATTTAACCTTTGCTTAAGTGTTTATTTTGCAAGATCCATGGCACAATCAGGTTGGCAAGAACGTCGTTCAATCAATGTTCCTCCACTCTTGCTTGGAACGGAAAACTATCATGACTGGAAGTTTCTAATGAAAATATTTCTCCAGAAGGATACATACGAATGGGATGCTGTTGAAAACGGTATCACTATTCCCATGAAGGATGACAAACCCAAACCAGTAAAGGATCTCACTGTTGATGAAGTCAATTCTCTGAATTATAATGCTCGAGCTATGAATTCTTTACTCAATGGACTATGTGCTACTGAACTTCGAAAAATGTCAGCATGCACCTCGGCTAAACAAGTTTGGGATACTATTGTGGTGAGTCATGAAGGCACCTCAAAGGTTCGTGAGGTCAAGCTTGATCTTCTTCTAAGTGACTATGAAAGCTTGAGATTGGAAAAGGATGAAAGCATAAAAGAAGCTCAGGGATGATTTCTTACATTGATGAATTCTATCGCTCTTCTAGAAAGGCACATTCCTCAGGCATAAATTAACAGAAAAATTCTTCGATCACTGCCCAAAAAGTTTGCTCCTAAAGTAACAACTCTGCAGGATTCTTCCTTGATCTCAAAAATGGATACACTCACTCTTTTCAGTGAATTAGAAGAGTTTGAGAACTAATTAAGAAGATATGATGAGGAAGAAGAAGTACCAAGGAAAAAGACTTTAGCTCTTAAAACTATTGCAAACTCTAGTGATGATTCAGATGACGAGATTGCTCTTTTAACAAAGAAGTTTCAAAAGTTCTTATCCAAGAAGAAATCAGCTAGTCGACCTATTCAAAAATCTTATGGAGTCGGAAAGGAATTTTGAGGGCGTGCCTTATGATATTAAGACGTACGGACCCCTTTAGCTGTCATCCATATACATCTCCATGGTCTTCTCAAGTTCCTTCTACATTAATCAATCCAAAGGGCATTCTAATGTAGCAGTATAATCCTCTATCTGTAATGAAAGAAGTGTGCTCGCGTACATGGGAATCTGATTATAACCCGAATAGGCGTTCATGAAACTCAAGAGAACATGCCCTACTGTTATATCTACCAACTGATCAATCTGAGGAAGAGGAAAACTATCCTTAGGGAAAGCCTTGTTCAAATCCGTGAAATCTACACAAGTCCTCCCTTTCCCATTTAACGAAAACCAAGTTAGCTAACCACTTTGGTAGTAGGATTCTTTAAACAAGCCAACGTTTAATACTCTGTCCACCTCTTCCTTCAATGCTATAGCTCTCTCTCCACTTACTAGTCGAGGTTTCTGGCGAATACCTTTCTTGGTAGGATCTATATTCAGATGATGGCACATAACTTCTGGATCAATTCCCACCATAGCAGCATGCTTACTCGTATCCTTTTCATCCACCATAATTGAAATCAAGTCCTCTACAGGACCAGTCTTCTCAACCAGCTACGATGTTCTCGGATCAAAATTGAAATCAAAGCTTCGAGGATCTTCAATCGATGCTTCATCCTTGGAGGGCACCTCCTCTTTGAGAGGGAAGTCTTCCTCGACAAGGGCATTCACCAAGCCTTCCAATAACATTCTTCTTCCCTTGATCCTTTAACCTTTAATGCTGAGGGCGCGCCCTCTGGGTGGACGCCTCCCCATCCTCTGATTCTTGATTAAAATAATGAGCTTGAATTCCTACCTTGATGTTGTTCATGATTCCTCCAGAACTTCTTTATATGAGGGCGTGCCCTCCATCCCTTTATTCTCTTGAAACCTTTAATTGCCTTGTGGTGGCAATTCCTTGAATCATGATGCGATCCCCGAACAGTGCCCACATCATTTAGTGTAGGAAATTTCATAGTAAGATGAAAAATGGAAGTCACTAGTTTCATTTCTTTCAACAAGGGGCGCCTTACTAGGCATTGTGAGCTGACTCCTGATCCAAACCATGAATTCTATCATCCGAGTTACTGAGAGAGAACCTTCTCCAAGAGTTACTACTAACTTGATTGCACCGATCACTTTCACAACTTCTCCTGAAAAACCATAAATCCATGTATTTTTTAGTGCCATGTCCTTGTTTAGGAATCCCAACTTCTTGTAAGTGTCGTAATACTGAATATTCACCGAACTTCCATTGTATACAAAATCCATTGCACATTCTTAGAGCCAATCCATACCCAAGGCATTATTATGAGGGTGGTGCACTCATCTAAATTCATCCTAAGTGAAAGTGATATCCGCACATTCTCCGTTGAACAATTTGGGCGGCCTTAACCCCAAGTTATTCACATCGGAGAGAGGTATATCTTGCCTCTCGAGCATATCTCTCCAAAGCATTGCTGCTATCACCCCCCAAGTGATGTCCTCCAAAGATAATGTGTACTTCCTTCCTTGATAAATTTCTTCTCCACATTTTTGTCCTCACCACGGAGGGCGCGCCCTCCGTTCTTCTCAGGATTCTCCTTATACTTCTTGACTTCTCTGACAATCCAATTGGTCAAGTATTCTTCCTTGATCAGATCTTCAATTTCATCCTTCTGTTGACGACATTCATGAGTATTATGACTTGTCGACTCATAGTACTCACCGTGCTTCTTCTTATCCTTGCTTAGGCAGACAAAGGATCCGACTTCTTAAAAAGCCCTTTATTCTTGTTCACCTCAAAGATGTGTTCAATTGAAGCCGCCAACGGAGTGTAATTATTTGTCCTTCGATCATAAGAATATATGTCTGGAGTTCCCCATTCTCTCCCAACACTAGTTGCATTCACTCCGTTAGCGCTGATTCCGGTACGATATACAGGACTCGTAGATTAATCTTCCCCTTGGCGTTTCCCTAAATTTCTGTCTTCCGATTGTCTGCATTTCCATGAAAATCTTCAGATCATTAGTCATAGCCCTATACCCAGTTGGGAGTTGTGTCTCTCTTACTTATGCTGAAAATGAAGCAGTTTGTGTTGTAGTCGATATCCAACCTCCATCCAAGTGACCAAGGAGCCTCTTCAAATCATCCATGTTGACAGTTCCAAAGCCAAGAATATTCTGAATATGTGATTGCGCACTTGATTGAGTACCCCCCGAGGGTGGAAGCTAAGTTGTCCTTTGAGCATTTCTTGGAACTCCGGCATGAAGTTGTGTGAGAATTACCTCTTGAGTCTGAATTTGTTCTTTTCACCTTGAGCTTGTGGATTTTCTTCAATCTGTGGATTCCCCTGAGGTCGTGGATTCCCCTAAGAACCTCCATGATGCTTTCCTTTAGAGGGAGGGTGCGCCCTCGACCTCACTTCACTACAAGTACTTGAAAGAATTTAAGTGATACGAGGAGATCTATCGCGCCCTCTTTGTTCTGAAGTTGCCTCTCTCTCCTTGATACTTCTCCATCCTCCAATCTTCATGGTCTCGGTTACTTCTTCTTCCAACATCACCTTGAGGAGGGGCTTGTTCATATCCAAGGGGCCTCGACCTATGATGAGGGGGCGCGCGTTGCGGATCACCATCTCGAGGAAGGGCTCACTCATGTCCAAGGGGCCTCGACCTGTAATCAGGGGGCACATACTGTGACCTCGATTCCAAGTGCTTCTCTTTCTTCTGATGACTTTAGAGTTCGGGAGGCTGCATCCATCAAATCTAAGAGAATTGCACTAGATCTTCAAAAGAATGTGGTGATAGAGAGCGCATCCTAAAAAGAGGGAAGGCTTGCATACTTACAAGAAAAAATTCCGCATCACATCTTCTACCCGAAGGCGCGTCCTCCATTGTACGAGAATTATTCAAACTCATCCTTCAGGGCACGCCCTACAGGCATAATCTTGCATTCTCGAAAACGTTGAAAATTTCACTAGGGAAAGTGTACACAAAGTGTACATGGACTACCCCCCTAGACTAGGAGGTAATTAATTTAGCTTGTAGTCTACTATTCAGGCATTGCTCTACTTCAATCAACTTCTGGTAGAAAGATTGCATTCTCTGGTCACGGGCTACTTCAAATCTCATCCCATGAAGGGGCATCTCAAAATGAGGCATCCTATGAATAACATCTCTCGAAGAGGCATCTCACTAGGAGGCATCCAATAAAGGGCATCTCACAAAGAGGCATCTCACAAAGAGGCATCCTATGAAGGGCATCTCACGAAGAGGCATCCCCGTCGGGGTATTCCGCTATTCACACAAACCTGAAATATGTGTATATGTAGGGCTAGGGAGGTGCATCAATACTACCCCCCAGCATCAGAATATCATTCCTTAAAGAAGAGTCTCTTAAAGAGGCATCCTAAGAGGGGAATTTTAGGAGAGAGCCGTTGGAGTTGTTGAGGACGCGCCCTGTTGCTTAGGGCGCGCCCTATGTGGACGAGGGCAATGACAAAGTCTCTTCTAGTCCGGATGAATGTCATTCTTGTGTAGAGGGGCTTACTCATGACCTTGGGGCCTCAACCTGCCTGGCAGGGGGCGCACTCTAAGATTCATGGGGCCACACATCAATACAATTTTCTTCAAGCAAAAGATATGCCATGGATCATTGCGATCATACTTGCAGACGAAGCCATAACATGAGGTTGATAAGTTAGGGCGCGCCCTGATGCCTATCATTCAGGTCATTGTAGATACGAGGGCGCGTCCTCTGTAGCAAAGTATCGTTTCTTCATAGAGGGACTCACTCACGACCTTGGGGCCTCAACCTGATGATCAGGGGGCACACACTATGGTTCGTGGGGCCGCAACTCAACAGTATCTTTCCTTCTGGAGTCTAAGCAGTAAATTATCCTAGTAGATATTGGAGTCCGCTTGAGAATTTGCATCTTTCTTTGAGGGCGCGCCCTAACCAGAAAGTTCCTCTAAGGGAGAGTTCTTTGAGGGCGCGTCCTATGTTGGAGGATTTTCCTGACATCGTGCATTTCCTTGAAGTGGAGTCCTGATGTAGAGCATCGCCCTGGGGTTGAGAATTCTCACCCTATCTTCCAATAGTTGCACTATTAGAAATCAAGGGAATGATTGTATCATTCTTACATTTTCGGCTTCATCATCTTCCAATGAGATCTTCAAAGCGGGCTCTCTCGTATCCAAGGGGCCTCGACCTATAACCAGGGGCACGCGCTGTGGATCACGACCTTGAGGAATGGCTCGCTCATGTCCAAGGGGCCTCGACCTGTAATCAGGGGGCACGCGCTGTGGATCACGGGGCCTCAATTCCAAGTGTTCTCCGTTCTCTTGGCCAGGCAAACCCCTGTAGGCCTTCTCATCAGGTAAACCCCTGAAGGCCTTCTCATCAGGCAAACCCCTGGAGGCCTTCTCATCAGGTAAACCCCTGGAGGCCTTCTCATCAGGTAAACCCCTGGAGGCCTTCTCATCAGGCAAACCCCTAGAGGCCTTCTCATCAGGTAAACCCCTGGAGGCCTTCTCATCAGGCAAACCCCTGGAACTTTATACATGCAATAAATATATGGAGCAAAATAATATAGAGGTTGTATATTACCTGGAGGCGTGCCCAGTTAGGGGAAGGCGCGCTTCATAATAATCTTCCGAGGCCTGTTCTGCTTGAATTAGCAAAACTCACCATTTGTAGCTCTCTCCTATATCATCTTCCATAGGTATTCCCTGTAGCACGTCCTGGTAGTGCGCCCTTGATAAGAGATGCTGACGGCGAGCCCTCTTTATTATGAGGTTTGTTCGAATCCAAGGGGCCGCGACCTGTTATCAACAGGGGGCGCGCGCTGTGGATTACCACTCCGTGCTAGAACTCATTTTCGTCCAAGGGGCCCAGACCTGTTATTAACAGCGGGCGCGCGCTGTGGAATATCACTCCGTGGAATGGCTCGCTCATGTCCAAGGGGCCCAGACCTGTTATCAACAGCGGGCGCGCACTGTGGATCACGGGGCCTCACTCCCGAGCCTTATTCCTAGGCGTTTCTTCAAGCTTGCAAAGTCTCTACTCCTAGCAGCGAGGTTCTCCTTAATTCGTTGGATTTCACAAAGTCGGTAAGGAGCCGCTCTCTCTAGAGAATGCATCCTGGAGATGAGGACGTGTTCAACCATCGAATTTTCCTAGAAGTTGGAAATCATCTGAGCCTTGGCTACCACCTTCAGGGCGCGCCCTGAAGGTTCTTGGGTATTCTTCTTCACCATCTTTAACTCTGGGATTCTTCAAAAACCACCACCTTTGAACATACTCGAAGCCATCTTTTTGTAGTAGTACCGTTAAAATTATCTTTAGAATCACTTTTTCTTCATCACGTCGATTTTTACTAGAGGTGCGCCCAGACAAGTGAGGGTGAGGGCGCGCCCTCTCTTGAGGATCCAACAACCTCTTTGAGAACCTTCATAACTTGGAGGGCACCCTGTTCGGCGATGATTTTGTGGGATACTCCGAGATTTTCTCCTATTTTCTTGTACTTCCTCCACAGAACTCAATCTTACCCCGAATTTATTTATGGCATCTTCCATACGATAGAATTGCTCCATTGATGTCGCCTTACTGATAGGAACGGGCGGCTGTCCGCCGGTGATGGCTTGAGTTCCATGGTAGTGCGGAGGAACAGAAATTTCCTCCGGAACAGAAGCTTTATGACGAGCTTGGTTGCCCCCAAGCTATCTTCAGAACGTAATCCTCCTTTTCATGAAAACCCCCATGCTGATTATGAGACATCTTTTCCTCCTAAGATGAAAATCTTGATTGGCTCCCCTCCTTCTAGCGCCAATTTGTTGACGGAGGAATTTGGTAACAACAAAATTCGAGGTACGTCGCCGGAATCAAGATCTATGTTGGTGGTTCTTCACCGAAAAAGTCACCGGAGTGTGGTGGCTGTGATGAATTGGGGGCTGAGATTGAGAGGGTTCTTGGTGGTGGCTCGTAGCTCTTCGCTTCCACCCCCCTCAATTTGCCTACGTACCTCTATATTTATAGAGGATCAAGCCCACGTAGTTCTTGGAGAGCAAGAAACCCAATTGGGCTTAGGTATCGATCCAACATCCGGAATGTTCTACTATGGGGCCTAACCACAAAAGGCTCAAGGCTCATCCAAGATCTCAAGACTTCACGAATATGGAAATTTCCCCCGTCGAGGACTAGTCCTATTCGCTACAAGCTATTTCTTGATTTCAAGGATGCAGGTAAAGCCATGGTTTACTCCAAGTGCAGAACGCATCCCTGTCCCCTGAATGAGAAGCACCCACCAGATAGCAGGACAGGTGATCCGTAGCTTTTGGGTGCAAAGTGCAGGATTACTCCCAAGTTCCCCAATGAGAGCGCGCCCATTGGCTACAGGAACAGAGCTCCCAAAGCACACACCAGAGAGAGACCAATATTTGCACCGAGGAGAACATGCCCTCAGTGTATAAGAAAGGTCCCCAAATCCAGGAAAACCCCTGGAGGCCTTCTACGACGGACATCCCCCTCCTGAGATATACGACAGGAGGGAATTCTTCAACTTCTAGAATCCCAGCTTGAGTAGAATCCCAGGAGATATTCTTCTGTGACTTCTTGGAAAATAAACTTAAATATAAATCTTTATCATGTTTTAGTATTTTAGGGCGCGCCCTATTTGTAGAGAAAGAGAGGGCGCGGCCTAATTTCTTGTAAAAGTAACAAACATCCTTTTTGATTGCTTTTATGTCTCTCAGGGCGCGCCCTCCACATACGGGAGGTGAGGGCGCGTCCTCCTTCTGCAAATCTTTATCAAAACCCTAATTTACATAATAAAATCCCTAAATCGAACTTATGATTGACCCGAATCCAGAATAAAATACCCGTGCGAGATTTTGGGCATAACACTGTGTTTGGGTGAATTTGCCGATATGTGCTATTTAATATGAGACAGAATAAAGATATTTGCTATAAAAATGAGATGGAAGAAAGCCGCGAAGAATAGGACAAGTTATGATAAGGGTTTTATTCCCTTTGGTTTTGCAGGGCTTACGTATTTGAATATTTTACAAATCAACTTATGTTAAACAGAGTTAAACAGTATAACGTATACAATTTTGATAACAAAAAGATATTAGAAAAACTTTTTACTGAATAATTGTCTAATCACTTAACCGATAAACTATATAATGTTTAATTATTGACATTCTTATATAAAAAAATATTAAATAATGTCTACTTGAGCGATAGAAGGTAGTCTGAGGTTTTGGTCCATCTTGCATATTCTTAGAACACTGTTCAGTACTGGATTCTATGAATACTGTATTGCGCAGAGGGTTATGTGCCAAATTTAATCCTACATGGAAGCTTTGTTTGTTTCTGGCTCAAAATTAAATTGAGTTTGATAATGTTAACATATGAGAAATGATTTCTAGAAAATCTTATTTTAGTGGTGTAGATCCTATTTACTTTACAGTTAATGTAATATCATTTTAGTGAAGTTATGTCGTCCAGAAAATGGGGAGTTTATAATTTTCCAGATTTTAGAAAAAGTTAATGTAGTCCAACACTTATACTTTTTATAACAGAGTTGGTCATGGAACCAGAATTTGATCAATCATCTTTTTTCGTTACAATCTCGTCGATTCGTTCTGGCTCATCTCTCTGTATAATATTTTTAAAATATTGTTCTGCAGTATTGAAAACAATATGAACAAGACTTCTAATGGTTCGATACCTTCTTAGAAACAAGGTATTCAACTGATTCAGATCCTTTATACATTGTTAATTGGATTGCTTTTAAGTAGTATGATTATCTTACTATTCATTCCTCTGTAGAGCTTGTAACTGATGAGTTTGGTCCAAGACAAAACAAACCTTATAGGAAAGTCATTCTTGTGGCAAGTGTATGAAGTACAACTGTTTTGTAGTTAGACGGTTGGTATGTAAATGTTATTCCATACTGGATTAGTGGATTATCTTATGTGAATATCGGTTGTTTCAGGATTTGAATGCTTATTTCTTGTAATTAATTTGTTCGTGTTCCATCTTGGTGTAATTAATAGTTAAATTGAGTTATATACCATGTGATTTTGATTGAGAATCTAGGTTTTATTAGATTAGTTGTTGATAGTGAATTCACAGATTTAGCGTCAATCTACTGTGAATTTACCGAGTTAAGCTTAAAAAATCAATGTAACGTGAGTTCGAATAGTGATGAGGATCCTGAATCTGAAAATTTTCATCACTAGTGCCATGTGGTCTGGTAAATAATTGAACTAGTTAGCATGTGTGACTTTATCATTGTAAAAATGAGCATAAAACTATCTTTAATACATGCTTAGAGAAATTAAACTCTTTATGTTTATTATATATTTACCAGATATATAAGGTGGTATCAACATATCCTCGATTGGATTGCAGATCTAAATTAAGCATAATTCCAACCATGTTTGAGGGACAATGCGAAGCAATCTGGACCCTCTTGAAGAATACAGATGAGCAAATCTGGGAGGTGGGTGTGTGACCGTTTAAATGTTATATGTTAAATGTTCATACGAACATATGATTAGAGAATTTCTATCCATGCACTGATTTGTAATATTGTATACTGATCTTGGTTATAATAATTGACATGTACTTGACAAGTGTCAACTAGAGGATGATGTTAGAGAAAATCTGGATTCAACATGTTAGCTTCATCCGCCCCTATATGGTTTCTTAACTTGTTAAATGACTTATGGTCTATTCATATAGGAATGTTTGTATCAGTATTAATCCCTGTAAAAGATTTATTTTGCTGAATTTCTGCCCCTGTAAAGATCTGTTTTGCCTAGGAACATTTTTCTCATTCCAGATTTTGTATCTGGAGATGGTCCTTTTGTCAAGTCAGCAATAGCTGAATTTGTGTTTGCAAACAAGCTTCTTCTTGTGACCACTTTTACTAGGGAAGCTACTTCTTTAATATTCGAAAGCATCATTAAGAAACAAGTATTATCACCTTACCATTACCCTTTCAAGTTTATTTGAGCTCTGTTTATACTAGGATCTAACAGTTTACTGGATAAGGTTTTGACATAACCCATCAATTCTTGCCAGCTATTGCTTTTTGCCACATCAAATGATACAGAGAAGGTTGCCCCTGTATTTCAAGAAGCGGCAAAACATTTTCCTTTTTAATGAAACCTTGCTAGCTAGCTAGTTTAAATAATTGTAGTATACTGGGATGTGTCAGGTTTATCTAAATAAGGGTTTCAAATGATATATAGGATGGACAGGACAATCGGAAGATACAGAAGTGAAGTTGGACTTTATCAAACTAATAACGAAGGCCTTGTAACCATGGAGGTATACTTAGATATGTGCTTTAATCTAATTAGTACTTAATTTCAATTTAATTACATGTTATAAATCATTATAATACAATGATCAATTTTTTAATCTTAAAGAAGGAAAAGTGCTAGGACATTAACCAAGTGATCTGATTGTGGGGGCAGGTTTGGAGGAATGAAATTGATGAGTTGAAGAGAACAATCGGCAACTTGGAAGCAACACACAGGTCCGTAAGATCAAGCATAGACACATATAACATTTTTCAGTTCTGTACATGATTGTATATGTCTACCATAAGGTATTTTTCAGTGTATAGGATTCTGAACTTGTCTATGTTTGTTTCCTGATAGCTGTTTAATCAATGTACCCTTTCACCCTCTTGTAATCAAGTCTATGAACTTTATGTCTGAGCACCCAACTCAAGTACTATGAACTTGAGATTTAGTTAATTTGTATCATCTGACCATTACTTTCATCTTTACAAATAATTGCAGTGATTCATCTTGAACCTCAGGGTCTTACAGTTTGTGGATCTACACAACATGCTGGTTTTGAAAACCGATAACATAGCTAGTTGTTTGGTGTTTGTTGTTTTCTTTTGCGAATTTATGTAGTGACAATTTGGTTTTGGGGATTTGGTATATATAGAGTCAAATATTGTATGCCATTTTGATTTTGCTAATGATGCAAGTATTCTGGATTTATTCTTTCAATGATAAATTTAGTAATTTTGGTTATTATTTTTTGCATTATTTAAGTTTTGGCTATTTTAGTATATAAAACAGTGTAGGAAACTGATTCTAAACAATAAACAGACATCACTTTTTATTTATAAAATCTGATGTCTAAGAGACACATATAAATGAGTTTTTTCTGAAAAAACTGATGTTTATACCTACATTAAGCATCAGTATAGGATGATGTCTAAGATATCTATACACATCAGTTTTTTATAAAGAAATTAATGTTTATAAGAACATTATACATCAGTCTAGGATGATGTCTAAGATAACTATAGACATCACTTTATCTGCTAAAATTATGATGTCTAATATCCAAATAGACATCTTTACCAAAAAAAGAAAGTGATGTGTATGTGAAAAATATCTTAGATTATTATATGTTTTCTAGAATATAAGGCATGCAAGTTGTTTATAAAATTAATTATATCTAACCTATTTTGTAGAACAACTTATGTGTATTGAATGAAATATGGATGTCTATGTTAGCATAGACATCAGTTTCTGACCGATGTCTACAATAGACATCTCCGACAAAGACATCACACGCAAAATAACATAGACATCGGCCATAAACTGATGTCTATTGACCCTTTTCTTATAGTGGATCCCCGTGCTATTGAAGGTATATTCTTGGGTTACTCCACTTCGAGTAAGGCATATCGTGTTTATAATCCTGATAAGAATAAAGTAGAGGAATCTGTTAATATTACTTTCAATGAGTCTAATCTTGATCTAGCCAAAGGTTGGGAAGTTTTTGCAGATGATGATTCTCATGTTCAAAAGGATCAGTCTCAATCCGGAAAGAGACAGTCTCAATCTGAAATCTCTCTTTGAAAAGGAACTATCTCATTCTTCAAGAGAACAGGAGACACCTCAAAGGAATTCCACTTTCTCTCAATCATTTCCAGAGTTTTCTGAAGCATCTGATAAACCATCTTCTGGAACTGAAAGAAACTCTTCAGAAATTCCTTATCAATCAGAAAATTCAAATGAAGAAGAAATAAGTTAAATGAATCTTCCTAAATCATCCAGAGTTGTGAAGAATCATCCTCCAGTTTCTATCAGAGTTAAATCAAGGAATCACTACTCGAAGCAGGGTTAGAAACTTTTGTGCATTCTACGCTTTTGTAGCTGAATTCGAGACCAAAAATGCTCAAGAGGCAGTGGAAAACGAACAATGGTCAATAGCAATGAAAGAGGAACTTAACCAATTCGAACGTTGTGATGTGTGGGAACTTGTACCACCTCCAAAAGATGTCACAGTCATTGGTACTCGATGGGTTTTCAAGAATAAAAAGGATGAAGACGGAAACATTATCAGAAATAAAGCTCGTCTCGTGGCTCAAGGCTATAATCAACAAGAGGGTATCGACTATGACGAGACCTTTGCTCCAGTAGCTCGTTTAGAAGCTATACGTATTCTTATGGCATTTGCAGCATACAAGAACTTCAAGTTTTACCAGATGGACGTCAAAAGTGCATTCTTAAATGGATATCTGCAGGAAGAAGTCTATGTAAAGCAGCCTCAAGGTTTCATTCATGAGAAGTATCCACACTTCATATACAAACTCAAGAAATCTGTCTATGGTCTTAGACAGTCTCCCAGGTGTTGGTATGATCGACTCAGTACATTCCTTGTTGACTCAGGTTTTACTCGTGGTACACTCGATCATACTCTCTTTATATTTCATAAGAAAAATAATTTTTTATTGGTTCAAGTATACGTTGATGATATTGTGTTTGGAGCTTCAGATAAGGCCTTATGCAAATGGTTTTCATACTGTATGTATAAGGAGTTCGACATGAGTCTTATGGGAGAATTACAATTCTTTCTTGGACTGCAAATTAACAAAACTAATGCAGGTATCTTTATCCATCAGAGTAAGTATATTAAGGATTTACTCAGAAGGTTTGATGTAGAGCATGTCACTCCTAAATCAACTCCAATGAGTGTCACCATCAAACTCACTAAGGATGAAAATGGTAAGTCTGTTGATATTACCAAATATAGAGGTATGATTGGTTCTTTGTTATATCTTACTGCCTCTCGTCCAGATATCATGTTCATTGTTTTCTTATGTGCTCACTTTCAAGCAGCTCCTAAGGAATCCCATCTTAATGCTGTAAAGTGAATATTTAAATATTTAAAGGGAACTGACGACTTGGGACTATTCTATCCCAGTTCCCCGTCTTTTGATATTTAATTAGATTTTCAGATGCTGATTACGCAGGATCTCAAATTGATCGTAAAAGCACTAGTGGAGCATGTGAATTTTTAGGTGATTGTCTAGTAGCTTGGCACAGTAAGAAACAAACATCAGTTGCAATGTCGACAGCAGAAGGAGAATATATTGCTGCAGGTAGCTGTTGTGCACAAATCCTTTGGATGCAGCAAACCTTGAAATATTTTGGTAAAAAATTTTCAAATATTCCAATTTATTTTGATTATACTTCTGCTATTAATATTTCCAAAAAAATCCTGTCATGCATTCTCGTACCAAACATATTGATGGTCTTCATCATTTTATTCGAGATCATGTTGCAAAAGGTAATATCGAGCTTATATTTATTCCTACTGAAAATCAAAAAGCTGATATTTTTACAAAGCCTTTATCTGAAGACAGGTTCTGCATGCTTCGAAGGGAACTTGGTATGTGCACCCTTTAATTGATCGATTGGTAAATAGTATTTCTGTAGTTTGATTTAATTACCTTAATTTGTGCTTATGTGAATATGTGAATTTGTTTAAATGATTTAAAATTGATTTAATTGTGAATATGTGGTAGTTTTATTTGTTAGTAATGGGCATCAATTTATGCTACTTTCTTGCATGGTTAACACCTGTACGCCTCAATTGCTTTTTTCTCGGGCACGTATCCCTATAACTGTCTATACAACTCTCTCTTCTCTTACTCTTTGTCTACTATATATCTCTCCTCTTTTCTCTCTGTGTTTTTCCCCTTTTCTTCTAATGGCGAAACGAAAATCCCGATCGATTGCTACTCGTTCCGACAAGCTTCCAACTAAGTCAGGGTCCTCTAAAAGACTAAAAGCAGGCGTCTCTGAAGATCATTCTAACTATATATGAATCTTCCATTCCGGAGCCAAGTCTGAAAGCAGAGTTCTTGACTATTGAGGGATCCTCTAAAAACAAGGCAAAACCTATTCTCAAAGAAAGGATGGTGGATAATTTGACTGAAACTTTTTACTCGAATACATTAACTCGTAACTATCACTAGTATAGAATAGGCTTTTAGCGTCGGTCAAAATAGGCTTTAGGCGTCGGTTATTGGGCGTAGTATATGAAGGCGACGCTATAGGTATAGGTCTATAGCATCGGTCAAAATGGCGATGCTGAAAGTCAATTATAGGCGTCCGTCAGTTAAATAACCGACGCTAAAAGTCTGTTATAAGCGTCGGTCATTTAAACAACCGACGCTGAAAATCTGTTATAGGAGTCAGTCATTGAAACAACCGACGCTAAAAGTCATGTCAAAGGCATCGGTCATTGAAACAACCGATGCTAAAAGTCATGTCAAAGGCGTCGGTCATTGAAACAACCGACACTAAAATTCATGTTAAAGGAGCCGGTCATTGCAACAACCGACGCTAAAAGTCATTTTTTTTTAAAAAAAAATTGAAATTGCAATTCTAATAAACATTCACAGAAACAATCAATATATAACATTCAATACAGAAGAATCAATATATAACATTCACAGAAGCAAAGTGTTGAATGTAATATATAACATTCACAGAAACAATCAATACAAAAGAATTTTGAGTAACAATACAAAGATGGATTGATTATTGATAAATACAGGTATGACTGATTATTTTGAGATGCATCTTACACTCTACCTGCACTAACTTCTAAGTTGACAAATTCTTGTTCTTGAGCAACCCACTCCCGATTTCTCAAAATACAGGCAACAAAGAAGCCCTTTCTGCATGCGACAACAGGCCCTCGGGTTGTAGATGAAGAGCTGGGCTAATGTTGACCAAACAAATGAAGCACTCCATGGGAATCCTCATACCTCAGACATTGATAGACTCGAGTTTGCGACATTTATTTACAAGAACCAGTAGTCCGTGCTAAGTCACGTGACGGCATCACCATAGATTTATAGACTGGTCAAATAAAAATCCTAATGATTTTTATTGATTATTTTAAAAACACAGCCAAAGTAGAGGTCAGAAAATTGAAAATTCATGATGATACTACAAGATGAAAATATTATCGGTTGCCTGTTTGAAGCACTAAGCTGATGAAAATAGATTCGCATAACTATATGCTGTTAAAATAAACTGAAACATTAAAATATGTCATCGGTATTCCTGCAGATGCTTACCTTCAAATGCGGATAGCTGTTTGCAATGGCAAATAATGATTCATCTGTTATGAATGTACCCCAATGTTGAGGTTGCAGAGAAGTTCCTCCCGATACCTATTGGCAGAAGTAGGTCAGAAGTAGGCCATCAAAGATATGAACAGTCCTATTTCCCCGGTAGAGCAAACGAAATGAGATAAATATTTATTGGAGTACCAATATGACCACACATTTTTACAGTAAACAGATGTGCAATCGATCAACGACATATTTTTAGATGCATTTATAAATTAAAGTTCTTATGCACAATTTTTTATCATCATTTTTACATTTTGGACCCGGATGTTATCAATTTTGGATGCATACAATAGAACCCACATCTACAACAGTTTCCAAAGTACCCTGTGCTGGCATGGCATATTTGAATTTTATGATCATCCGCTTTATCATATCAATATTCAGACACCGAAGCATATCTTGCATATCTATAATATAAAATTAACATTCTGGGGTGAGGACTTGAGCAACCCACTAAGCATGTGAATAAAAACTATTGCAAAGTTATCATGTTTATCCTTGTCCCCTGAAATCTAAGTAAATAAGACCTAGAAAGTAACATAAACCACGTCCTGATACTCTCCTTTCTGCACACCGCAAAGCGATCACTAGACAATAGTTGATGTTTGTTTTTTAAACACACATCTAACTGTGTTACATGCCACATCTTTCTCAAACAACCAGTGTTCAAAGTATGAAATGTAGAGCCTATAGTAGTTCTTTTTTTGATACATAATTTTAAATGTATTCCATTTTAAGAATAGGGGGAGTAAGGGGTGTGAGATTCAAACTCTAGACTTCTTCTAACACTGGGAGTCTGGGGCACACCTTTATATTCTAAAACCTGCAATCACCATATATGAGACTAAGACCATGCTTTAGTAACAAGATGTTAAGGTTTAGAGTCTTAATATAGGCATGTATGTTTGTAGTCTAAACATTTAACTAAAACCTTAAAAATATATATTTCTCAGTTGTTTTGAAACCATAAAACCCTTCTAGTCCGACAGTCAGAAGATGTTTGGGTCCAAACTTTTCACATATTCACCCATCTATGTTATCCAATTCTGTTTGTAGGTAGAACAGGATCAACTTATGAACATGAATGAAAGAACAACATAAAAATACAAAGTACGGAGTACGGACAACATGCATAATAATTGCATAATGAGTGTAAAGAGAAACTCCAACGATAAAAAAACAAAACAAATATAGTTACCAATTCTAGCAACTGACTTGTAAAGATTTTCAAGAAAATGATATACAAGTAAGATGGTCCTCCTTATATGACAAACTAAATCTCCGCGGCTGTACTTTCAATCCATTGAAAAGGTGCAACTCAAAAAGGAACATGGATCTAAAACTTTTATGATTTTTCACCTCAAGAGTAGGAGCTGATGAACTTGATTCACACCGGGGCTCATTTATCAGTTCCCAAGATAGCTGGTTCTTCAGAATATTTAACTCCACTTAAAGAGTTTCTTCATGTCACAACAGCCTAGATTACAGACAAGTAGTACAATGGTAAGATAGGGTTAGTGTTTCTCTAAGCATTCCGTACTAAACAGCTCATCTCCTACTTTTTCTTTTTTGATAATTAAGTACTCGGCATCACCTACCTTGACATCGTTGGAGAAAAATGAATCACTTGATGAAGATACATTAATTCCAGCTTCTTTTGCCCACTTAACATACTGAGTTTTTCCCCCAAACGCATTCAGATTGTTTACAAGACTTAAAATCAACCGAATCATATGTCTCTTTATATGATTAAAAATAGATATACATATATTAAAAATATATTTACAGAGTGTTTTATTATTTACAAGACTTATATTTGATTAAAAATATATATTTAGATATTAAAACTTGATATATAGAGTGGGATGGTATATATATTTGTACTCTCCTATATTTCAAGTATTTATATTTCATCAATTGCACAAGAATGCAAAATTTAATACTAGAAATATTGTTCCAGTACAATTTCGTTGCGTTTAAAAATGAATCGGCTTAGAGCAATGGCAATTTTGAACCTGAGGGTCGGCCTAAATGCTTGCTTATGAACTCCCCTGCAGACAAGAGCTTTCCCAGATCAACATTAGTTTTTATGCCCAGTCCATGAAGCATGTAGACAACATCCTCCTTTGCATGTAGTCCTGTAAATAATATTTCATTGATGTAGCTGAGAAGTTACTTTTTCCCCTCATCAGTGCTTCCTAGTGCTGAGGGAATCTACCTTAAAATAAAGGCACTGAAATAACATATTCCTTTTTTTGATACTCCTTCCAAAATTATTCTTGAAATAACTTTAGTAAATTTGTAAATAATGAGTGTACCAAGTTTCCAGGCAAACAACAAAAATCTGGATTTGGCATAGCCAGTGTACACTCTTGATCACAATTGACCTAGTTTTGGTACACTATATATAGCATTAAAACACTAGAGCATTATTATTGGGTATAGACATGCTACTACACTAGGGCATCGTGAAAACGGGATAATATTTTATTTATAAATGCTGTTGTTAGATAAAGTTAGTCTGAGTATTCTTTATCAATCACACAAGGAATTTCAATTAGATAAATTTTTAGAAGTTTTGTATAAAATACTCACAGCAAGTTCATTTGGAACAGAGGCCTTGATGAAGTGAACAAGGAATACATAAGGAATGCTACCGGTTTTGCTGCCACAACCCCATCCCCAACTACAGCCCTTTGTTTCTAAAAATTAAACAAGATAGTGAACATAAAATTCAACATATAGATAAATTAACAAGGGGTTGTACTAACTAAAAAGTACCTTGTTCTCCACAGCTGCTTGTGCATTAGCAAGTAATTAGGCACAGAAACTCCAGAAATAGAATAAAACCAGAAATTGAATACATATCATTCAAGAAGTTTATAAAATTGATAAAATGTGTAGGTTTGTCCTTGTGTGTCTCTTTTACCTTGTGACGGAGCAGGAGACTTGAGGGATTCGATGCTGTTTTCCCTCAATTCCATGGACAACAACAAGATTTCCGATATCTCTAAGTGCTCGTCGATTCCTCCCTTCAACAGTTGCCATGTTCTTTAGCTTTATTGCTCCTTCGGCTATCTCTGCTGCAATAATTTACAAATCAGCAAACAGATAATAAAATCCCCAAAACAATGAGACAACATACTAAAGCGTAATAAACATCTAATCTTTCAATACCACACAGAACTGAATTATTTATAGCCTAGACTTGATTTGTGCATTGATATAAGACATAAGACACAAAACCCAAGTTTAAGGAACATAAACAAGCCCCTTTCTTGTGGGAGCACTTGCACTGTCTCTGAGAGAGAGAGAGAGAGAGAGAGAGACAGAGAATACCAACACGAGGGGCTGAATTAAACGAGATGACAGACAGAGTTGTAACTCTTCAAATCTCACAAGCATCCTAAAATCCCTAGAAACCAAGAAGCCATAGAAACCCAGCAACAAATTAGATTGAGAGAATGGGAGAAGTCGAACCCAACACTATCAAATTGAAACCTAATAGAGCCTGTGTATTAATTATCAGAATGCAAATGAAATCGACGGAGTGGAGTGGGCTGGAGTGGAAGTACGCATATATAACTCAGATGTAGATGCTATGTGTATGATAATATGACCGAAGTGTTCTTTTATGTATATTTTTACTTTTTTTAATTTGTGATTAAAGTACGTATATTTTTATTTTTTTAATTTTTAACTAAATTTTTAGGCGTCGACATTTATAGAACCGACACATAAAAAGAGGTTTAAGCGTCGGCAAAGCTAACAATCGACGCCTAAAATGAGTGTAAGCATCGTTTGAGTAATGACTGATGCTAAAGGATCAGTTTTAGGCGTTGGTTGAGTAAAGAACGATGCTAAAGGCTTAGTTTTATGCGTCGGTTGTTTATGACCGACGCTAAAAGTTGGTTTTAAGCGTCGGTTGTGTAAAGACCGATGCTAAAGGGTAAGTTTTAAGCGTCGGTTTTTTATGACCGACGTAAAAGGCCCAACAAAAATAACTTTAAGCGTCGGTTAAGCTAGAAACCAATGCCTAAAGTATGTATAGGCCACGGCTCTGTAGATAACCGATGCCTAAAGTGCGACACTAAAAGCCTATTGTGTACATCTTTCGGTTAATGAGTCTAATCAGCTTGTTTTTTAGAATGTTGACTCTCTATCAGACACTTCTTTGCCTCACTCTCCCATTGCTCCATCCTTTTTTGGTAATGTTCAGTTGAATGCTTTTCTTGGTGGCCTCTTTACTCAAGTTGGAGCCAACTTTAAAGCCATCGAGTCATTTCAAACCAAATTGATTTCTATTGAATCCTCTCTTGCATCGATGTCCAAGTCTATGGAGTTACTACATTCCAAATTGGATGTATTAAAAGCCAATGATCGAAGCATCTCTAGAAAAATGGATTTCGAATTTGGCTCGCTTCAGGAAGGAATGACTCATGCTGCCAAAGCTTGGGAAAAAGAGTTTGTTAAGCTTTACTTTAAGTTGGGTTCTGAGACACAGTTTTTGTCCAAGCAGCTCACTTCTCTTCATGGCAAACATGTCACACCGTGGCATAAAAAGATAGATTGGATTGGCGATTGCTCTCTTGAAGAAATCACTACACCTCTACCTCTCCCAGCGATTCCACCTCATGCTACATTTGGACTTACAAAGGATGAATATATGGAGAATCTCTTTCAGTGGATGGATGCTCGTGATGGCAAAGCCCCTTTTACAGATTTCTTTGCACAGAATTTTTCTACCTATGGGGATTCTCCGAAGTACAAGAAAAAGGGCAAAGGCAAAGATCTAGTTGATATTCCTGACGATGATTAAGTCTGTTTTTATGTTGATGAAAGGGGGAAAACTTAGTTGTTTTTGAATTTGAATTGTTTTAAGTTGGCTGTTCTGAATATTCTGTGTATGACTATGTGGCATATTTGTGGTTGTTTGAATATTTGTCATATTTGTGGTTTTCTCAAAATAGTTGTCTAATATTTACTTGTTCATGACATGCCTTGATTTATTCTCAGACTTCTGGATTATATTGTTTGCATTGTCTCTATAAGTGTTTTTGACAGGGGAAGACATCAATAGCTTGATCGACATTCAAAAATGTTCATCATCATAAAAAAGGGGGAGATTGTTAATCCCAGGTTTTTAGGATGATATTTTTGAATAGTCTTCAAATTAAATCATGAAGATTTGATTCTGAGTTTCTATATATGATTGCCATATCTATTGCAGGACATATATCGTATTTATTGTAGGTCATATATTTTGGGATATCTCTCAAGGATATCATGCGATTTGATTGTTATTCAAATCCTAAAAGGAGCTGTTGTTAATGATCACTGATTGATTGATTATCTAATCACTAATTTGTGCTTGATTGATTCTTATTCCAACAGCTATAATCTCAAGGATTCATCTCTAACGGCTACGTATTCTTGTGCTATATAAAGACGATCTTTTGGCAAGAAGAATAACAACTCAACACATCTACAATACAACTTCTTACAAAGACTATCAAGCTCATACACTGCGTACAGAAGTTCAGTTCATAGAGTTGTAATCTTATATTCATTTTATACATACTTGTGCCGGGTTATGGCATTTAGATAGGATTGCAAGTCATAAGCCAAGATAGCCAGTGGGCTAGGTAGCAGGTTTGCTAGGTGATAGTTGTGTCAAGGGAAGGGTTCTTCCAAGAGGCTTTAAACTTGTAATCGGGAAAGACTGTAAGCTTTATATTATTGTTATAATAATATAATCTTTGTGCTAGATGGCATAGGGACTTGGATGTAGTCCATAGATTGGGTAGGGGCCGAACCAAGTGAAAATTCCTGGTGTTCTTGCTTTATTTTCTGTCATTTACTTACTGCTGTTTATTTACTCTGTTAGTTAATTAGGACACTCTCACACACAAAGGAGACAGTCTCATTATCATTTGAGACAGTCTAATTTACTTGGCAGTTAAATATATTGTGCTACTCGATTTACAACGCTATGTAAATTTATGCTAGAATAGCGTTTGTTGAAAAAATGCTATGGAATAATTTTTATTTTATTTTTATTTATTTTTATTCACTTGCATAATTCTTTGCATAACGTTTTTGATGAAGGCGCTATGTAAGAGGTCCACTTACATAGCATTTCTAAAAAAATGCTATGCAAGTGGTAACTCCTAAGTTCAAATTTGTAGTAGTGGTAGATCTCCAACAAATAAAATGTGTAAATGCTGCTATATTACTAATCGGTCATAACTGAAACTCAACTGGCACTAATGTTTGATCAAGTGATTTATCAATCTGTCCAGTGAAATAATCCAACATATATTACTATGGAAGAAATATCGTGGAGTGCATAATTACATACGTAAACTAAATTAGTTACCTTTATAAAGCTTCCCCTAAATGCTTTCATAAGCTTTTCTTCTGAGGTGCTTAGCATTCCACCACAGTCTATGTGTATGTTTTTGGAAATTCAAGTGAAGATGAAAGTGTATAACTAGAAAAACTTACTTAGAATGCATGGATATCAAATTTATAAATCCGGAAATATTACCCTCCATATATGAGCTACACTTGAATCTTGCTGGGAATCATCACTTTCAGTATATATCAAAGGTATTAAGTATGTATTTCTTGAGAGTGGCCTTTGATTTTAAGCATATTTTAGCACACCTAATAATTAGAAGTAGAGTTTTGTTACAGTATTGTATAGAGATGATAGTATGAATTAAGAAAGAGCACCAAATTGAATTTCCTATAAAACATTCTTTGAAATTACATGTACAACTTCTCCTGAACTTGAACTTTTTGTTGGAAATAAGACTATTACAGCAACATAGAGGCAGTTATATAACATATTTAACAAGCCAAGGCCAAGCGACAATTAACGAAACAAAACATGAAGGCAAAAAACATGCATATCAGTAACCGAAAGAATAAAGGAAATATAGAAGACATACCAGAAGCCATAGCTTTAACATTATATGAAACAAATGTGAAAATTAGCTGAGTCGTCAGGCCATGCTCGAAGTCCTGACTGCTCTTGAAGAGTCGCCCCCACTTACACTGTGTCGGGATGCTTGCAACAACTCTTCTAGGATAAAATAGCTCTGAGTTAGATGATCACAACAACCACAAAACTCAAATTAGACTGACACCTCAGTCACCGGAAAAAACCCACAAGGAAAGCACTGTATATAGAGAGGGGAAGTAGAGAGAGTAGAGAGAAGAAAGAATGTAAGGTGTGGTGTATCCAAACCAGCAGCTTAGCTCTCTATTTATAGGAGAGGCTAAATGTAACTGATACCACCCTCTTAATTTTGTAACTGTCGATTTACATTTATTACAACGAAACGGCTAATTTAATAAAATCAAAACGGCTGTAACGACTGTTTTAAAAAATCGTAATGGTTACGTATATATATTTATCCACATTTCAGTTTTAATATATGAATTCGAATATTTTATCCTGACCAGGTTCATTCTAATATTTATTTATATTTTGAATATACATCAGTTCCAGAGCCCAACTAATCCAGCCCATTCGCCCAAATCGCCCTTCGACCGACCTGAGTCGAGACGTGGCGTGGCGTGGCCACTACACCACAAATGGTCTATGGCAACACCAAAAAAAAGTGTTAAAAATGCTGAAAAATGTTACCATAGGATTTAAGGTAACACTTTTGTCAATTTTGCAGGTGTTGGGAATTTGCATGTGGGCCTAGAGGTTAAGCCAACACATTTTGTCACAGCTATGATAACATCAACAACATGTTGCCTTAGGCACTTATGCCAACATTTTATGCAAAATAGCAACACTATTTCCGGTGTTGGCATAAAGTCTGTGGCAACACTGTCTAATCAACACCAACACCTTTGCGATGTTGCCATATAGCCTATTCCAACATCATTGCCCCTCTACAGCAATATCAATTGATTTAACAGTTTACATTTTTGCCAACATCCTAACATGTTATAGTAACACTTTTTAGTTAACATTTTTCAAGTTTTAGCAACATCTTTATAGGCTATGGCAACATTTTTGTAAAAAAAATTTAACAGCATGCTTCCTAAATTTTTAACAGCATCTTTATCCATTTGACTGATGCCAACTGATCAACATAAATAAATTATCCAAACTCAAGGATTACATAACCAAATCAAAGTCAAACATAGTTAACAAGTTAATTAGCGAAAGATCTTGTCAAACATCGTTAACAAGATAGACAGAAGCACCTAAGTTCATAATGTCTCAAAAGATTTTATTACTAGCTAAGACAGAAAGATTTCATAACTACTAGAACTACTAGCTAAGACAGAAGCATCAAGAAGCTGTGTTCGCTTCACTTGCATCACCATTTGATCCTGGTATAGGCTGGGTCTGCCCGTTGCAGCTGTTCACCATAGGTTCATTCCATTCCTTGCCTCTGAAAGAAAAATCAACTTAATTTTAATAACTACCCAAATTCTCATCCACCCCCCACAAAGTAAGAATCTTTGAAAGTAAACAAACAATTTTCAGGTGGTTTTGATTTGCAAGCATGGCCTAATGTTTTTTCTAACCCCTTCAGAGCTATACAACTGAAGTATATTAAGTTGTGCCAACAGCTTACTCGTAATGTACTGCAGAAATTCCCTGGAAGAAAACTTGAGTTTTGGTAGAATCAATGTTGGAATCAACCCACTTACCCCAAGTTGACAAAGCTATATTGTAAGCTTCCATTGATCCATTTCTTTGATTATCTTGTCACCAACTTGAAAGTAGTCCCATCTGCCACAACCATAAAAATATGAAGCTTATATGTCTTCTTTAACTAGTTGCAATACAGTAATCTCTTAGCTTATACTCAAGTCGATATTTTCTTATTTGGGTATGCTATGAAACGGGGGTGATGAATATATGTGCAGTATTTAAATTTCTTGAGTTGCCCGTTGCCAAAAAAGAGGGTAAGATAATGAAACATACGTCCGAAGGCGACCAGTATGATGCCACCAATGGTAGCTGTTGAAGATCAAAATGTCACTATCTTTCCATTGTTTGCTTCTGTTGATACTGATAGAATCTAGCCTTAGAACTTTGCCGATATCTCTAAACTCCAAGTCTACCAGAAACCCATCCTTCATGTACATTATTGAAACTCCGAATTCCTTTCAAGAAAAAAAAAAGGAGAGTATAAGATATTAGTATTAAATAGTGAAGGCTCAGCGTGTAGCTATTAGCTAATGAAGAGAATATAAACAATTTACTGGGAAGAAGTAAAAGCCAAAATAATAGCAATGTGTACGTACACAAGGAATCAAGCAATTAAGTCCAGTTCAGATCAGAAATCAAGTAGTAATATATTCGTGATTCAGTTTCCAAAATATACGATTTATACTCTATCATTATGCACACAATGGACCTAGAAGTCATAACATTATTTTGCATTACTGTATGAATTCTTTTAGCATCTCAAGCTCCTGGAGTATGAGGACTTTCTTTGAATCAAGGTGTACTTAGAACCAGGAACTGCATTCTGAACCATGCATGTTAAAGACTGCCATTGGTTATTGCTTAAAGAATCACCCACAAACATGATCTTCTTCCCTCTACATCTCTCCAGAAATACCTTACCATCGAACCTGCATTAAATTAATAGATTACTAAATCTAGACATTGAAACTCTGCTAAAATATGCATAATGAAGGAGTGAAAGACTTATGAACAAGTATTTAGTTACCTAGCTAAGTTGCAACCAATAGGGTTCCATCTATATTTGAGATACAATTTGTCAGGCCTACCATTTTTCTGGCAATTTAAACCAGGATTTTTAAAAGGGCATACTGAGCCATCGTAGAGTGGATACGAATCATCGTAAACCCAGCTTCCTTCGAAAAGATTGCAGCTGCTCTTTCTATACCACTCTGTTAGTCCATTAATCTTGCCAACTTCAGTTGAGTCCTTCTCCTCATTAGCTTCTTGGTGAAAAGATGTAGCCTGATGAAGGAGAAGTATAAGAAAGAGGAGTAAAACAGAGTGAACACTCATTTGGAGACAAAGAGTAGATGGACAAAAAACTGTAATGAGGGTTCAAATGTGTATTTGTTGCTTTGCCGCTAAGCTATACCATTTTTATATTACTTTTGTGCAGACCCCCTGTTTGTTTTGGTTGATGTATACTCTCAGTCCTGTGTATTCATACATCTAGTGCAAAATTAAAATCTTGTCAAATAAAAAATGGAAAAGCTCAGACTACCAAAATAAATACAGGGCCTATAATCAAATATCAAATATCAAATATCAAATATCAATACATCAAGTAAACATCAAATATCAATACATCAAGTAAGCTTCATGAACAAATTTTAATAGGTGCCTCGAGGTCCAAAACAGTGGGCTGTTTCAAGAACAAATCTATAGAACACAAACACTTCAAAAATTCAACAAACCCCCAAAAACAGTCTCAATTAGAAAAAAAACCCCAAAAATTAGGGTTTGTAAACCCCCAAAATTAACAAAATAAAAAGCCCAAAAAAATTAGGGTTTGTAAACTCTAAAGAATGAAGGTAATTCAAATTAAAAACTTAGGACTTACAACTTTAACAAAACAAAAACCCCAAAAATTAGGGCATGAATCAATTAGAAACATCCCATGCACGAATTGAGAGAGAGAGAGAGAGAGAGAGAGCCGAAATGAGAGATGAGACGCCGGAGATGATAGATGGACACCGGAGAGATGGACAGCGGAGATGAGAGATGAGAGGGAGAGAAGAGAGTGAGAGATAGCCGAGATGAGAGTGTGCTTTCTTGTTTTTTTTATCTTGTTTTATTTTGTGAGCGGGAAATTTAACTTGGGACTGAAAATTTTAGTGGCTCTTTTATTTTAGTAATAGCGGCAAAATTTTTAACAATTTTTCAGGTGTCTAAGGCAACACCAACTCATGTGTTGGCATTGAGGAATAAAATTGCATCTAAGCCAACATGATGGGCAACATCCGGTTATGATGTTGGTTTATATCTAATTTATTCAATTTTTAGCATCTAAGGCAACATTTTACGTGGCAACATCGATTTTCAGTGTTGGCAAAGAACATTTGTGGTGTAGTGGGCGAGGCGGGCGGCATCGGCGCGCGCGCGCGTGTATGTACGCGTGAAGCACACAATAAAACCATGCACCATCATACACCTTAGTAGTTGTACACTACCCATGTGTGTCCCCTTTATTTATTTCAATGTGGGACAAATACACATTCTCTTTTTTCAAGCTCTTTCAAGCTACCAAGTTCAACTCTATTTCTCTATGGATTTTACTAACAAAATTATTTAGACCCATGTACGAAAATTTAAGTACCCATAGCAAGGAACAATTTCCAATCGTTAAAATCCAGAATTAACATCAAGAACATAAAAAACTTATGCTCTAAAAACTCCATTTTCTAACACTTTTGCATGTGCCCATCCAGATATTATAAGAAATAGAAACATCAACATCTTATCACTCCACAATACACGTCTTCTGGCTAGAATCTATGCCCGTTCCATTATCTAATATAGAGATACTATCTTCATTGATGTCAATGCTGTGAGTAAAACTTATATCAGCGTGGAGCATAATTTTAAGTGTGGAGCATAATTTTAAATGATACTTGTTCCAGATTACTTACACCCACCAAATCTTGGATCACTAACCACAATCAAAATGTAGATTAAACAAGAGTATATATAATTTATCTTCTAGCAATTAAATAAAAAAGTAAAAGATTGATAGAAGTCAAACATTTAGGACATAGTATATATATAATGGGATTTATAGATTTTTAGAAAGTAATGTGACCTACTCACGTAAATGATGTATTACCAAGTTAACAATTAAATACATAAGATCAAATATACTCAACGCATGCATTTTCTCTACCTAATATGTTTCGACTCATGGTCGCCTAGACCATGAAGCTTATAGTGAATTATTCGTATCTAAAATGTTTTACCACTAATCATAGACTAGATTAAAATAACAAAACATCACCACGTACAAGTCTTTCTAGATATCCATACTTACAATAAATCTTCAAAGTCGTATTAATTTTGTGTCATTGGCTGAAATATCGATAGAATATTTGTCCATTTAGCCCATTTGGCCTCACTACTCTTCGTTTACATCCTTTTGGATTTAGAGAGAACTTTTCAAATTCTTATAAAATTGTCAATGTGTATGGAAATATCTATTATTATAGAATAACATTGTAGAATAATATGAAGGGTTGACTTTATTATTATATCTAATTCAAAACTAGATGATCACAATTTTTTTTGGTTTGTAAATGAACACTAAGTTATGAAAGGCATGTGATGTAGCCTATTTGTATTTCGAGGATACAACTGAAATTAAACAAGATTGTAGTAGTAAATAGTATATAAACTGTCACAAGGAATCTCAGATTATATTATCTGTCAGAAGAAAAAGATCAATGTCAATCTACAGACTTGGGGAATTACTACATTGAAAGAAGCTCAGTCATCTAATCAAGCCTCAGTGAAGTATTCGTTAAGAAGTGGATTCATTTAAAGTGATAGAGATTTCAACAGTGACAGAGACAGTACAGAAGAATTAAAAAGAGAGAGGAGAAAAGAAAAGGAACCAGATTTTAAAGTCAATATATGAAGAATAGTCATTGCGGTTAGTCACTCATGAACCAGTCACTCATGAACCATGTTAACTCGAATAACTTGTAGAAGGGGGGGTTGAATACAAGTTGTATAATCGTGTCTGATTTTTGCTTGATTATATGAACAAGAATAAACGAATGAATCAAACTCTGTTTGTATTAATAAGATCAAATACAAACTCTACCAAAGGTGTACAAATACCTTTAGCAGCTGCTGACAATACAAATCTCTCTCTCTGTTTGTTTCGAACTCTCGAATACAAACCTTGTACAGAGCTACGCACACTCGCTTACAACTTCGTCGCTCTTTTTACAATGATATTGAGAGAGTATTTATAATGCTACCTATCAACTAATAACAGAAAGATATAATCTATACATGACAATATTCTGCCTTCTAGTCGATAGTTTCCATCAATAGAAAACTCTTTCCTTCATAATATCTTCTTGCTTGTTCTTCAAACAAAGATCCTGTTTTATAGCACTTGCCAGTTTCTGTAGCATCCATAATGACATCATCAGTAACAAGACTGATATCAGGATTTCATCTTGCATCAGTATCTGATCATCATCAGTATTAGACCATCATCAGGATTTGCCCTTTGTTCCTGACATGTAGTCTCCGATACACTGTTCATTCCTGACTAAACTGTACAGATAACTGTCTTATACATAAATCCTATATAAAGTGCTAAATCCTTTATAAGATCAGGATTACAAGAAGTATAATGTGTAAATTCTATTCTTAACATCACAACTTATGAATTATTCCTAACAATCTCCCCCTATTTATGCTTTAAAATCTGAAGCATAAATCCAAGTTGTGGATGTCAAAACATATAACAATACAACCAGAATAGAATTTATGAATGTAGAATTATGAAGTTAAGTACCTCCTTCTCAGATGTAGACATTTATCTAGTACTTAGAAGAAAGAATTTTAACTATTAATGCTGCTCTTCTTTTACCACTTCTTAGCTAAGATTCACCACTGTCACTCCTGGTTCTTCTTTTTACTTCCCTTTGTCTGCTCTTTATCTCCCCCAGCTTTATCTTCCTCAGTCTGGTGGTGTTGTTGTTGTCTTTGAATTGTCTTTATCTCCCCCTTTTTGACATCAGCAACATTAATTCCAAGAGATTCAGAAACAGAACAAATGATATTCATCAGAACTGCTTGATTTTCCATAATTGTGACTTGGTTATCTTCAAGTGATTGAAGTCTTGTTTGCATAGCAATTTGAGAATTCTGAATATCTTTCAAAACATCAGAATGAACTTCAATATTGGAAGTGCTTCTAGTATCTTCAGTATCAGAATCAGAAAGAACTGTATCTTCAAGTCTTGTAGAAGAAGTTGCTTGAGTTGTATGATATTCAAGTAATAAAACCTGATTAGAAGTATCAACATCTTCATCTTTCTGATCTGGAACTGAAACATGATCATCATCTCCTTCCCCAGTATTCTGTGTATTAACATCTTCAAATCCTGACTCCTCCTTAGAGTGATCAGAGACTGTAGATGTCTCAATTCTAGCTGATATTGGAAGTACATACAAAGGAACACTAGGATCATTAGGAACTTCATCTGGTACATATGTATCAAGAGATTGCTTTATCCTAGCACCTCTTCTGTTAATGATTCCTACAAGCCTCTCATTTTGCTTCTGAGCTTTAACTTCTGGCTTTGCATTGTGATGTGCTAGGTCATTCTTCTGATACATTTTGATGAATGAATAAGTACCAGCATCCATAACCAAATTTTCAGACCAAGATTCAGGAAAAACCTGATCCCAGAAATCAAATGATGGTTTCCTAATTTTCTCTTCCTCACTATGGAGTTGATCATCCATACCCTCATTCTCACTTTGACTTACTAAAGTCAAGACTCTTTCTACCTCACCTTTTGCCTGGTCAGGAGCCAGCCGCTCAAATTGTGGATCTAAGTCCATCTTTTCAAGTGTATCACTCAAATTTAGATAAGTGCTCTCATGACCTATAGAAAAATAGGGTTTAGAAGAAGTTTTTATACCTGAACTCACATGGAGAGAGGGTTCCTCATTTGGCATGTGGCTTGAGGTTTTCTCCAAGGAGTGAGCTGCTATCGTCTCTGAACCCTTACAATCATCTTCTTTCCTTTCAGAAACTACAGGCTCCAGTATACCACTTTCAGGTTCTTTACTAGACTCTGATGTCTTCAGTAATACTTCATTAGACACCATAGTTAGTACATCACCGTCTTTAAGTGTTGTTTGCTGAGACTCACCCTCAAGGTGGATAGACTCTGACTGAACAAAATTTGTTTGATCTTCAGAAAAATCAACCAAAGTCATTCCTCCCATATCATAGGGTATCTCACTTGCATTCTCAGTCATCACAGAAGTCCTTTCAACATCAGTTATCACAGCTCCTGAGTCATCCTTCCTCTGACTAGATGGTTCTTGTGTTGCAGTGACTGTGATCTGATCTTTCTTACTATTCACCACTGGTGCAATAGTATCTTCTGTTGACTGCTTCCCTCTATCTACTTCCTCCAGTTGTTCACCTTGAGCTAAAGCATCTTCAATAATGACATCCTTGTCAAATAAATATGCATGAAGTGATTGAAGTGCAACATGCTTCGAGAGTCCAAATTTCTTGACTAATTGTCTTCTGACAGATACATAGAAATACATCTTCATTAAGTCAAGTCTTTGATGTAGAAGTCCATATTCATTTGGAAATAATAGTTTTGATACTCTTTCAACCAGAAAATCTAGAACAGGCCTTGACAACTTCACTTTGAGAGAAATTAGTCCCATAGCCAGTCTGTATGATAATGTAGTTTCCCATGAAGAATCAATATCCAGATCTCTATGGTCAAATACGGACATAGATGTAGCTTGATGTGTAGAAACCTGCATAATGTTAGTTGGACTAGACTCTGTGTGTGTAGGTGACAATTGAATCTTTCTCCTTGTTCTCCTAGTATAGTGAGCAAAAGATTTATCCTGAGAAGACTCAAGAGGTGTAGACACAGAAGTGATCTTGGGATGAGATCTTTGTTCAATAGACAAAATCTTTTGAGAGACAGTATCCAGTAACTGTTTTCCCTTTTTAAGAACTACTGCCTTTTGGGAGACTGCAGCCTGGCTGTGACTAGTTTTTTCATCTCTTTGTGCTAACAGAGAAAGTTGAATTGCAACCTTCAATTCTGCTCTCTCAACAAGAGTTAAATCATCATCATCTTCACTAGAATTACTACTACTTGACACAACAAATCTTCTCTTCATTACAACTGATGTCTTTTGAGAAACACCAGAGGTTGGTTTCTTTGAAACAATAGGCTGTGGATCAAAATTTGGTTCTTGAATTGTTTCAGAGACTATAATGTTTTGGGCTACTTGGGTAGACACAGGTGGGTTCTCCTCCAATTGAGATTCCTGAGCCATTTCACCACAAAAGAAAGAAGAATTGTAGAGAGTAGGAAGATGAGTTTTAAAAATTACCTGAAAATGTTGTGGATAATGAATTGCAGGTATTTCATCTAGATTCTTTTCATTGTCCTTCTTTGTAATGTCAGAGAAAATTCTCTTTTGCTGTTCATAAGAAGAAACACAATGTTCCCTACCAAATCTAGCTTCAACATCAGGAATGAAATGGTTAATAAACATTTGAATAAATCTATGATAATAAACCATTTTCCTGTTTTGATCTCTTAACCCAAGTTTAATACTCATCTGACTTAAGATAACATGACCAATGTTAATTACTCTGTCATAAAGCAAACTATAAGCAATATGTGATGTAACAGAAGTAATTTGCTGAAAAGAACTACATTTACCAGTAAAACATTTAGCAATTTGGTCAAAGTAAAAAGACCATTCCTTTCTAAGAAAAGACCTATTCAACTGGCTCATGTTGTCTAGAGGTCCACTATAACCTAATTCAGACAACATAGTTCTTACATTATCATCAGATGGTTCACTTGCATAACTATCAGTAACATATAAGCAAAGTACTAAATTAACAACAGATTCAGTAATGTCAAATGAATCTTGTCCTAAATGTAGAACAATCTTACCTGATTAACTCTGAGTAGAATCAATTACCTCAGCATTCTCCCAAGCTTGTGAAACAGCTGCTTGATTAATTTGTGGAGATGCTGTCAATGCATAACTTAATGGTCCAAACGCCAGAAAGTCCATGATTGGATGAAAATCAGATGACACTCCTTCCTTGTTGGTGATAGCTGCTACATGATTGTTTGTCATAAAATCAAAGTCACCAAACTTGAAGGCTACTGATTTAGGTAATCTTCTCTGAGCTGCCATTTTTTGATCTGAAAAGAACTTGAAAAATTCTTGAAATGGATTAGTGATTTTGAAAACTCAAAAGTAGTTTTTGCTTTAGAGAATGTAAAATTAGAGAAAGCAATTACACGATTAGAGTTTCAAAACAAATATATTTCACAAATCTTTCAGACCACTATCCCACGTTGACACGTAGATTGACAGGTGTCAGTCCCTGAAAAATGCGGTTACCCACGATTTTTGGAAAATAAAATCCAAAATTGATTTTCATGAAATAAATCAGGGTATAAATAATCAATACTGATCAGCTTCCTTTTCCTGTTGACCTCTCATCAAAATAATCACAAAATACAATGTGATTTAAAAATATAATAATTCTCAAATCCTGATGGTCACACATGAAATCCTGACCAATATCATTCTGATTCCAGAGACTTATTATGGAGTTTCCACGTGGCATTTTTCTTTTATCTGAAAAAGAAATAAACAATTAATCTGAACAAAAATCAATTGGTTAGATATTTTCAATATTTCTTGAAAACAAGAAATACAGTCGCACACAATAATTAGCATTTGACTTCATTAAAACTTCCAAGTGACTGCTCAGCTTCTCACGTCTTTCTTTAAAAGAAACAGACGCCTTATGCCATTCTCCATAACCCTTTCAATTTCTTTTCTTCTCAACAATGCTCCTCAAACCAAAATTCCATTCAAACCCATTCTTTAGATCTTTCTCGGTCGATGAACATCCTGTTCTTGATCATCTCTTTCAACAAACGACTCTTCTCATCGAACTAATCATGAATGGATTGGTTTCCGATAATATCCGGAGGTTTCTCCTAGAACATCCATCTGTTGGATACAATCTTCCCCTAACCTCCTCAAAACTTGAGGATGAAGAATTTGGCCGAGAGTCTGAGGTTGATCTTGATGAGGATGCTATTCATTTAAGTTAGCTGCTCTCATTCAAGTCGCCCAGACAAGGAATCCAAGAGCAAACGAGGCTGTTAAATCCCCTGATGGATTTCTTAAGATGCTCCTTGTCCTGTACCTCAGAGTTCATATCAATAGACAAGTATAGAATTATTAGTAGAAATTAGACAAAAAGATGTTGTATTTCATTTCCATATATGTAATTATTTCAAATAATGAAAATACAATTTCTTGTTATCTACTTGTCTTTTGATTATTGAATGATGTATAAATTATCAGTATGCAAATATCAAAACTTGCTGGTATAGACTTAACACATCACAGAATTAGATTACTACACAAAGTAAACGTCAGGATCTGAAACAATTTTCATAATCCTGATACTGACACAATACTGATGACGTCAGCATCCTGATAACAAATCTAATCTTGATGATTATTAACAAGTCTATCATACTGAAATTTATCAAGGCAAAGTGTTATAGCTAAAGCATTTATCAATCAAATATAGATCCTGACAAGAATATCAAGTCTATAAGCTAAAAACAACATACCTTGCTACTTATGCAGATGTTAAAGATCTAAAAATTTAACATTCCTAACTCAATTACTAGTCTACTGAATGTAGTCTCATCAAGTGGTTTAGTTAGAATATCTGCAAGCTGTTTGTCAGTAGGAACAAAATGAAGTTCCACAGTACCATTCTCAATATGTTCTCTAATAAAATGATACCTGACATCAATGTGCTTAGTCCTTGAATGTTGAACTGGATTTTCTGCAATTTTAATAGCACTAGTATTATCACAAAACATAGGAATATTACTAAGTGTCATACCATAATCCATCAACTGATTTCTTATCCAAAGGAGTTGGGCACAACAACTGTCTGCTGCTATGTACTCAGCTTCTGCAGTTGAGGTTGAAAAAGATTGTTGCTTCTTACTTGCCCAAGAAATCAATCTATTTCCCAAGAATTGACATGTACCTGTAGTGCTTTTCCTGTCTATCTTACACCCTGCATAATCAGAGTCTGAATAGCCAATTAGAAAGAAATCAGATTCTCTAGGATACCACAAACCAAGATTTGGAGTTCCTTTGAGATATCTCAAAATTCTCTTCACAGCAATTAAATGAGATTCCTTAGGATCACTTTGGAATCTAGCACATAAACAGGTAGAAAACATTATATCTGGCCTACTTGCAGTTAGATATAACAATGAGCCTATCATGCCTCTATAACTAGTATTATCCACAATCTTCCCTTTAGGATCAGAGTCTAGTTTAGTGGTTGTTGCCATGGGTGTTTTTGCAACTGCACAGTCTTGAAAGTCAAACCTTTTTAAAAGATCTTTGATATACTTTGACTGATTAATGAAAATACCAGTCTCAGTCTGTTTGACCTGCAAGCCTAAGAAATAATTTAATTCACCCATCATGCTCATCTGATACTTAGACTGCATAAGCTTGCTAAACTTAGCACACAACTTTTCATTAGTAGAACCAAAAATAATATCATCAACATAAACTTGAACTAAAAGCAATTCACCTTTTATCTTTCTAAAGAAAAGAGTTTTGTCAATTGTACCTCTTGTGAAGCCATTTTCAAGAAGAAATTTAGACAAAGTCTCATACCATGCTCTTGGTGCCTGATTTAGTCCATAGAGTGCCTTGTCAAGTTTGTAGACATGATTTGGAAACTTTGGATCAACAAATCCAGGTGGTTGTTCCACATACACTTCCTCATCAAGTTTGCCATTTAGAAAAGCACTCTTTACATCCATCTGGTATACTTTGAATTTTGAATGAGCTGCAAATGCAAGAAACATTCTGATTGCTTCCAATCTTGCTACAGATGCAAAGGTCTCATCATAATCAATGCCTTCTTCCTGAGAATAACCCTTGGCCACCAGTCTTGCTTTGTTTCTTACAATCATACCAGATTCATCTAGCTTGTTTCTGAAAACCCATCTTGCACCAACAATAGATCTATCTTTAGGTCTTGGTACCAGTTTCCAGACTTTGTTTCTCTCAAACTCATTTAACTCCTCCTGCATTGCAATTACCCAATCAGGATCCTGTAAGGCTTCTTCAACCTTCTTAGGTTCATTCTTTGAGAGAAAGAAACTATACAAGCATTCATTTTGAATTGATCTTCTAGTTCGAACCCCACTATTTGGATCACCAATTATCAAATCTTCAGTATGATCCTTTGTCCATTTTCTAACAGGTGGTAGATTAACTCTGCTAGTCTCTCCCACTAAGTTAGTGGTATCTCTTGTAGAAGAATTCTCTCTACCTTCAAAAACTCTCCTTTGATCAATAGAATCAGTAGATTCCATATTGTTGCTAGTTACTGATCCTTCCTCAGTAGACTCTGAAAGATCAGTTCCTGATGGAATAGACTCTGAAACGTCAATTCCTGATGGAGTAGACTCTGAAAGGCTAATCTGTTCCTGATGATCACTGTGTTCTCTTTGATTTATTTGCTCCCCCTCAACAGTAGCATTCCTTTGAGAAGCAATAGAAATTCCTTCTGGAGAACCTTCATCATCACTGGAGAGTATCTCAGAATTCTTCAGATTTTCAAATTCCAATTTGTCATGGCTTTCATCAGTTTGTAGAATTCCAAATTTCTTATCATCAAATGCAACATGAATTGATTCCATAACAATGTGAGTTCTGAGATTATAAACTTTGAAGGCCTTAGATGCTGAATATCCTAGAAAAATTGCTTCATCCGATTTGGCTTCAAATTTTCTAAGTTGTTCTGGATGAATTTTTAGGACATAGCATTTGCATCCAAAGACGTGAAAGTATTTCACACTTGGTTTCTTTCCTTTGATCATCTCATAGGGAGTTTTTCCATGACTATTTACCAAGGTACAATTTTGAGTGAAACATGCAGTGTTAATAGCTTCTGCCCAAAAGTAGGTTGGAAGTTTTGCATCTGCAAGCATGGTTCTTGTTGCCTCTATGAGAGTCCTGTTCTTTCTTTCCACTACACCATTCTGCTGAGGTGTACCAGGTGCAGAAAACTGTTGAGTGATTCCATTGTCTGCACAAAACCCCTCCATTGTAGAATTCTTGAATTCTGTACCATTGTCACTTCTAAGTACCTTGACTTTGTACTCAGAGTTATTATGAATATTCTTGATAAGTTCAATGATTTGCTGAGGAGCTTCATCCTTCTTGTGTAGAAAGAACACCCATGTGAACCTTGTGAAATCATCCACTATTACTAGAGCATATCTTTTCTTGCTGATAGACATAATGTTTACTGGACCAAACAGATCAAGATGTAGCATGTGAAATGGTTCAGTAATTGAATTTTCAGTCTTGCTCTTGAAAGTGGTTCTTCTTTGCTTTCCAAGATGACATGCATCACAAAGTCCATCTTGCACAAAATTTGCCTGTGGTAGGCCTCTCACCAAATTGTGCTTAACAAGTTGATTAAGCTTCTTGAAGTTAAGATGTGAGAGCTTCTTGTGCCAATTCCAGCTTTCATCACTTATTGCTTTGCTGTAGAGACATCTAACAATTCCTTTAGATGTATCACTTAAGCTGGCTTCATATATGTTACCATGTCTTTGACCAGTTAGAACAATGTCTCCATTATGCATATTCAAGATTTTGCATCCTTCTCTGTCAAAGATTGATTTGTAACCTTTATCACCCAGTTGACTTATGCTTAAAAGAGTATGTTTCAAGCCTTCAACCAGTGCTACATTTTCTATGATGACATTCCCCAAAACAATTGAGCCATATCTCAGAGTTTCTCCTTTGTTGCCATCTCCAAAAGATATTACTGGGCCAGCTTTCCTCTCAAACTTTGTAAGCAGGGACTTCTTTCCAGTCATATGTCCAGAGCATCCACTGTCCAAGATAATTGAATGCTTCTTTTCTGTGCCCTGCAAACAAAAAGTAACTAGTTAGAATTTTTTAGGACCCAACTTTGATTGGATCCTTTCTTACTAGATTTAGAAACGACAGGCTTTGAAGATTTTGCTTTTATTTTACCTGTTGCAGAGTCAACCTTAGACTCTAATTTCACAAACTGTTTGTGACTAGGAGTTTCAGATTTCAAGGAATAATAGTCATAAAACAGTTCATGATATTCTCTACACATGTAAATGGAATGAAGTAAACTACCACAATGATAACAAGCTTTTTGTGGTTGGTATTGAATTTTCTGAGTCTTGGGGAATCTGGACTCAGTTTTCCAAGAAGGTTTTTGATTGCAGTCTAGGGCCAAATGATTATGATTTCCACACTTATAGCATTTTTTCCTAGGTGCATCAGGTACATTCTTGTAATTATTCTCTTTGTTAATACCTTCTTTTCCATTCCTATTTCTTTTGATCTTGCTAGACTCTGAAAGACCATCTAATCTCTGTTTCAACTGAGACTTAGACAGAAACCCTATGTTTACATTCTTAGGTTTCTCTAACACTTTCTCATCTGAATTACTATTGTTAATCCTTTTGTGTACAACAGGGGTACCTTTTGAATCAACAAATTTAACATGATTAGGTTCAGAAACAATTTTCCTACCTTCAGATTTAGATGTGTTAGCTTCTACCTTACTATCATCATTGACAATAGCTACTTTTTCTTCTTGTCTAGCCTTATCAAAATCTAAACCATTAACCTTACCACGAATTCCACTTTCAAAGATTTCTATAGTCTTTTTACTTGAATTGTTAATGGTCTTAATCACATCTCTCTCTTCCTCTAGTTCTTTTCTGACGTAGTCATAAGCCTCAAGAATAACACTATAATCATGCTTAGCTTTATCAGAACTTAACTTGTATTCTTCCATTTGAATTAATTCAGATTCAAGAAAATTATTTCTATCAACTAATTTATCATTCTTAACCTTAAGTTCATCTCTTTCACAAGTAAGAATTCTAAAATTAGTCATAAGATTCTTAAACTCAGCATGGATAGATCTAATTTCATCAGAATTTAAGCTATCAAATGAATCATGAGAGTGAAGTGATACCTTAACAGAGGATGGAGAAATTTTCTTTGGAGATCCAGGTTTGTCTGAACCATTTGCCATCAATGCAATGTTGTCATAATCCAATTCATCTTCAGAATCACTGGAATCAGCCCAATCCTTTTGTGTGACCATAAGTGCATTACCCTTTCCTGAATTCCTAGGCTTCTTACACTCACTAGCAAAGTGTCCAAGCTCGCTGCAGTTAAAGCACTTGATCTTGGCCTTATCAAGCTTGACAATTGTACTTTTGCCTTTGTCACTCTTATTCTCCTCCTTCTTTTGAAAAGGTCCTTTGCTAAATCTTCTCATGTTGAATCTTCCTTTCTTAAAGGCTTTAGCAAACATAGCAAAGAGTTCCTACATCTCAGATTCAGAATCATTGTTGTCAGAGTCCATATCAGTAGTCTCTGACTCAGAACTTTCTTTGCTTTTCTTCTTCCTTGAATTCTTTACAGCAATCTTTTCATGCTGTTCTTCAGGAAGCTTCTTGACTTCAGATTGAGCAGTAAGTGCAATAGTCTTCATCTTTCCTTCACTCTTGCTCTTCTTCTGCTGCTTGTCAAGTTCATAAGCTCTCAATTTTCCATATACTGCCTCTAATGAAATCTCATCCAGATCATTAGCTTCCTCAATCGCAGATATCTTCTCATTGTAGAAATCAGGCAAAGCTTTCATGAACTTTGTATTCATATCCTCCAAGTCATAATATTTACCATGCATGGCCATCTCATTGATTAGTTTTGTAAACCTATCAAAGGTATCAGTAAGTGACTCACCAGACTTGGATTCAAAGTACTCATACTGTTGTATAAGTAATGTCCTCAAATTCTTCCTGACAGGCTTAGTTCCTTCACAGTAAACCTTAAGATTGTCCCATATATCCTTAGCAGTTTTACAAGAGAGAACATAGTTAGTGAGAACAGAATCAAGACTGTTGAATAATATGTATCTCACTTTAGCATCTTTAAGAACATTCTCCTTGTCCTTATCTGACCATTCAGATTTTGGCTTCTCTGCTGTATGTTCTGGAACAACCACACCATCAACAGTTGCTTATCCAACGACCTTTGTTGGAACAAAAGGTCCATCTCTGATTCTGTCAAGATAATCAGGATCTGTTGCTTCCAGATGATGCAACATCTTTACTTCCCATAGATTATATTCGTTTCTCTTGAGCATAGGAATTTTAGTATTCCCATCCTTGTAACCAGACATGATTGCAGATCTTTATGATTATTCGAAATCAACCTGCTCTGATACCAATTGTTAACTCGAATAACTTGTAGAAGGGGGGGGGGGGTTGAATACAAGTTATATAATCGTGTCTGATTTTTGCTTGATTATATGAACAAGAATAAACGAATGAATCAAACTCTGTTTGTATTAATAAGATCAAATACAAACTCTACCAAATGTGTACAAATACCTTTAGCAGCTGCTGACAATACAAATCTCTCTCTCTGTTTGTTTCGAACTCTCGAATACAAACCTTATACAGAGCTACGCACACTCGCTTACAACTTCGTCGCTCTTTTTACAATGATATTGAGAGAGTATTTATAATGCTACCTATCAACTAATAACAGAAAGATATAATCTATACATGACAATGTTCTGCCTTCTAGTCGATAGTTTCCATCAATAGAAAACTCTTTCCTTCATAATATCTTCTTGCTTGTTCTTCAAACAAAGATCCTGTTTTATAGCACTTGCCAGTTTCTGTAGCATCCATAATGACATCATCAGTAACAAGACTGATATCAGGATTTCATCTTGCATCAGTATCAGATCATCATCAATATTAGACCATCATCAGGATTTGCCCTTTGTTCCTGACATGTAGTCTCTGATACACTGTTCATTCCTGACTAAACTGTACAGATAACTGTCTTATACATAAATCCTATATAAAGTGCTAAATCCTTTATAAGATCAGGATTACAAGAAGTATAATATGTAAATTCCATTCTTAACATCACAACTTATGAATTATTCCTAACAAACCAGACAGTACATCGAGTGTCAACATTCAACAGTGGTTGTTCATCATTAACTTCAGTGGTTCAAGCTATCAAGACTTGTATGAGAGAAAATCATTGTGCAAGCAACAGAAGTGCTAACAGAAGTGCTAAATTAATTAACCACAAGGATTTTTCTATCAAGTGGACTGGCTGTGAATAAAAAGATTTATCATAAAGAAATGCATAGTGATATATTATTAATGCTGAAACTCCGATTAGAATTGATATATTTTTTGTTAAGCAAAAGGAGTCCGGTTCTAGACGCTCACGTAACCGCAGTTTAGAGTTTAAGGATAATTTTATATTAATAAATATTTTATTTAATTAGATAATTATATTTATAAATATCTAATAATATTAGATATTTACTTTTATAATTTCTGAATTAAATTAATTATTTATTAATTAAAGATTATAAGCTATGCGGGTTAAAAAGCATTTCTACGGAGCTGTCTATAATAAGACAAAATAGGCCCCTTGATTTTGAATTAGAAATGGCAGGTGGTTTGCAAACAAAGAATTAAAAAGAATGTGCACGACAGAATAAAAATCACGTGGGCTTGTCGGCCAGACTTCTACTCTCAAGCCCGCGCGTATGCTACACGTGCCCGAGGAAAGCAGCAGCAGCCCGCGCCTGTCTTCACTTCCTGTTCCGAGAGTTGTCTTCGTTTGACAGTATTAAATCAGTTGGTTAACTATTTGATAGTTATACCGATAGTTATAATAGTTCAAATTGTAATTTGTTCTATTACGACTATCTTGTAGTCATAACCGATAGTTATAATAGTTCAAATGATAGTCATACTGATTGTCATAATTAGTTCAAGAGATAGTCATAACGGATGGAGAGTCATATTTAACAGCATTATGACTATCAATTACATTTGATACAAAAGCATCAGAAGGCAGGAAAAGAAAGAGACGAAACATAACATTACATACAAACACAGCAGCCTCATCCATTCTCTCTCATTTTCTCTCAAGAACATCAAGAACAAAAATTCCCAGAAAATCAAGTTCAACACCTTTGTAATATTTTATCCGGTGGAACTTGTTTATTTGTGATTCTTGTACTACTAGCGAATTAAGTTTCCTAGTTCTTATCTTGATTTTTATTAACTAAATTAGAAAAGTTCATGTCGAATTTTCTAAAATAATTTTTATCAACTTGATAATTATCTGTACTGATTTTGTAACACCCATCAAGTTAATATATTGTTATATTCTACTTGAAATTTGTTTCAATTAATTCCGCACTAATTTGTCTAAACTAAATTTTATTTAAAAGACAAATTTCGATAAATTGGTATAGATTGTATTCAACCCCCCCTTCTACAATCTTATCGGACCTAACAATTGGTATCCGAGCCTATTGATTGATACACAAATCAAGATCCTATTTTTATTCAATCAAAAATTTATCTCAAATTTTTAACTCACTTAAAAATTCATCATGTCTTCAAAAGCCATTGTTAAGATTCCCATATTTAATAAGGATAATTATGATATGTGGAAAAATAAAATGGAGTTGTTTCTAGATGTTACAAATCCCAAATATTTGGGTGTTCTGAAAAATGGACCTAAAATTCCTATGGTTCATAATGAACAAGTTGTTACTGATGGAGTTGTTACAACACCTGCTAGATCCTATGAAAAGGACCCTAAGCTCTATTCTTCTGATGAAAAGGAGGATGCTGGACTAGACAAGAATTTGAAACTCATTTTAATAGATTCCCTGGATGCTGTGATGTACAGTCATGTGATGAATTGTAAAACTGCTAAACACATATGGGAAACTATTGAAACCATCAATGAAGGAACAGATGAAGTTCGAAAAAACAGACTCCAGATTTTAACTTCTGAATATGAACACTTCAGAACTGGTCCTAGTGAAGGCATTCAGGAAGTGTTTGAAAGGTATAACAAAATAATCAACAACTTACAAATCCATGGCAAGCATTATACCCAAAAGGAGATTAATATGATGTTTCTGTTGACTATGCCTACTCACCTAGAACATAGGATAACTGCCATCAGAGAATCTAGAGATTTGAATAAGATTGCTCTTGAAAGACTGTTTGGTGTTCTGAAGACCTATGAGTTGGAACAAGTACAGCAGAAAGAGATTTCTTTTAAAGGCAGAGTGGTAAGTTCTTCTACAACTCTAGTAGTTGAGGTTCCTAAGGATGTGGAAGCTAAGGTTGTTCGACCTTACAGCTCAGACAAGGAACAGATTGAAGTGGAACATGGTCAGACACCAGCTACTCGGGATGGTAGAGAATTTTACTCACTAGAAGAGCTAGATCAGTTGGAAGATGAATCCATGGCAATGATGGTGAGGCAATTCAGTAACTTCAGATTCAGAAGAAATCCCAAATTCAGGTTTAAGTCTAATAGCAGATTCCAAAGAGGAGGTTCTTCATCCTCTAGTAACAGGGGAGAATACAAAACTGGAACTGTTGATAGAAGCAAGATTCGTTGCTTCAACTGTAATGAGTTGGGACACTTTGCTACTGAGTGTCAGAAGCCCAAGCAAGCACAGAAAAGAGATTATGCTTCTGAAAAGAAGAAGACTGGAAGAGCTTATGTAGCTGCTGGTAAAAGCTGGGATGACACAGATAGCGAAGACGAAGAATATAGAAATTTTGCACTGGTGGCAAATGCTGATACATCAACTTGTTGTACTACACCAGTAATCCTTACTGACGCTGAGTTGATTCGTAGCTTACGTGATTCCTTAATTAATGCACAAAATGAAAATGCTAGACAAGTTCTGTTGAACACTAATCTTGAAAATGAAGTGTTAGAACTAAAAAAGGTGCATGTTAATCAAGATCAACAAATAAAAGAAATAGCTCGACTTAAGTACAGAGAAAAGTATATATCAGAATACTTGTCAAAACAAATTGCTAAAATTGCTGAACTTCAAACTAAGATAAAGGAACAAAATGTCAAATTATCTGCCTGTTTTAATTCTGTTAAAATTTCTAAAGAGTTATTCAATAAACAAGCTGTAGAACGAACCGTAGGAATATGGTTTGGCTACAACGAGGCTATTGGAATGTTAGGCATAAACTCCCCTAATCCTGTTAGTGCTAAAGAAAGGGGAATACCACATGTGCTTAAGAATGTTGAAGATCCACTCTTTAAGAAGTCTATTGCAGAGCCTCTAGATATGACTTCTCTTGTAATTCAAGAGGAGATGCGTACTAAGGACATTGCTAGTGGAAGTGTCCAACTTAATGAAAAATCTGTTAAGGCACCTACAACCGAAAATGTTAAATCTAATAAGGTTGTTTCTATGAAACCAGTTAAGTTTGTTGAGTCAACCAGTTCATCTAAAATTGGGTTAGGTGATAACAAGTTTAAAAAGGACAATAACATGTCTAACATGAATACCATGCATATCATTGATTCTAATCATAAAGCATGTGGTGTTGTCAATTGTATGTCTTGTGCTTTTAATGTCATGTCTGCTTACTTTAATGGTAATCATGCATGTACTGATAAGACTACCCCTCGACAACATATGAACAGAAACACAAATGTTAGATCAAAGACTGCTAGTCCTCCTAATGTTAGGAGAGAGACATTTGTACCTAAGCCTAAACAAAGTTTTACTAAGCCTGTCTACAAGGTCAAATGTCCAGTCAATGAAACAAGTGTTATTGCTGGTAAACAAACATGGATACCCAAAATGAAACAAAAGATTGTCAAATCTGTTTATAGGGTAAAATGCTTATTGACTAATGGTAAAATTGGTGTCAAGGTTAAAAATGTTTTGCCTGAAAAAGGCCAATTCTTTAATTATTCTGGACCCAATCATATTTAGGTTCCAAAGAAGGTTTAATCCGTTTGTCATTGCAGGGTGTTGAGCAGGTTGAACGAGTAACCTGGATCTTGGATAGTGGATGTTCAAGGCATATGACTGGAGACAGAACCCTGCTGACAAATGTGGTAGAGAAGGTCGGCCCAGTAGTTACCTTTGGAGATAACAGCAAAGGTAAAACTGATGGATATGGCAGACTTGAAGCTGGAAATGTTATCATTGAGGAAGTTTCCTTTGTAAAAGGACATGAGCATAATCTGCTGAGTATCAGTCAATTCTGTGATAAGGGATTTGAAGTTTTCTTTAACAAGAAGAATTGTCTGATTTCACACAAGAGACATGATCAACCATCTCTTACAGGAGTCAAAAAAGGAAACTTGTACGTAGCCAATATGAACACTGGAAGCACTGAAGAAATCAACTGCTTCTACTCTAAAGCATCCAAAGATGAAAGCTGGCTATGGCACAAGAAACTTTCTCATCTAAATTTCAAAGCAATGAACTCTCTGGTTAGAAGAGATTTGGTGAGAGGTTTACCTTCAATGGAGTTCACACAGGAAGGACTATGTGATGCATGTCAAAAAGGCAAGCTTAAAAGGGCAACTCACAGGAGCACTAACACATCTTTAATAACTGAACCTCTACAATTACTTCATATGGATTTGTTTGGTCCAGTTAATGTGATGTCTATCAAAGAAAAGATATGCTCTTGTGATTGTTGGTGATTTTTCAAAGTACACATGGGTCTTATTTCTGAATTCTAAGGATGAGACTCCACAACTAGTGATTAATCACATCAAGTTGATTGAGCTGGATTCTAAGTATCCAGTGAGAGCTATAAGAACAGATAATGGAACTGAATTCAAGAATGCAGTTCTGAATGATTTCTGTACTGAGAAGGGTATAACCAGACAGTACTCAACTCCAAGAACTCCTCAGCAAAATAAGGTAGTGGAAAGAAAGAATAGAACATTGATTGAAGCTACACGTACTATGTTAAGTGAATCAAGGCTTCCATTGTACTTTTGGCCTGAAGCTGTCAACACTGCATGCTATACCCAGAATCGAACTCTTATCAACAAAGACTTGATGAAGACGCCCTATGAAGCTATGACTGAAAAGAAACCAACACTCAAATACTTTCATGTACTTGGAGCAAAATGCTTTGTACTTAAAGAAAGAAGGAGATGATTAAGGTGGAAAATTCGAGGCCAAAGCACATGAAGCAATTTTTATTGGTTATACAAGAAGAGCTTACAGGGTGTACGTGATTGATCAATAGAAAATGAGTGAAAGTATCAATGTAACATTTGATGACACTAAACTCCCTAATATCCAAACTGAGGATTCATCTGAAAAGCTATCTTTTGATGATATGATAGATCCAGATTCAGATGATGACAATCCACCTGATGTTTTTGATGATGCTAATGACAACAATGATAATGGTGATGATGATGATCACGGTAATGGTGGTGAAAACAATGATAATAATGTAGATACACCTGACACTCCTGAACATTCATCCAGTCAACCTGGCAACAACTCAGGGGTAGACAATGGAGGATCAACTAGTCTTACACAACATCACAATGTAGAACAAGGTGAATCATTAAGATTAAATCTTCCAAGACAAAAAGTTTGGAATAGAGCTCATCCTTTTGAGCTGATTATTGGTGATCCAGATGTTGGTGTCAAAACTAGAAGTGTTACTCAAAATCAATGTAACTATTCAGGTGATATGTTAAATTACGTCTAACTGCAAGCGCACGGTATCAATTGTAGTAGATACTAGCAAATACGGGTCGAATCCTCAAGGAGACAGTTTCAGTTTCAATTCAATTGCTATCAATTGTTTCTAGTCACAACGATTGTTTTGGAATTTTATTAACTACTAAAGCAAATCTAACAAAGTTTTAAATCAATTAATTAAAGGATCTAGGGCAATTCAGGTTCACCATGTTTACACCAAACAAATCACAAAAGTATAGCTTTTCAATGGGATTAAGTAATTAAAGCAATGGTTAATCTTTCTCAAGCATTAACACTCTCAGAATATCTAATGATGTTCTCACACTCACCTTCAATTCTGCTAATTGTATGTAAGCCTCTAGAAGTGAAATCTTTCGATCAATTACTCCTATTGCAATCGATTAATCCGTGATATTGCGCAATTACACAAATTAAGAATTATAACATATCAATCAGAATTACTTTTTACCCATCAATCTACTAATCAAATTAAGCCCAAATCATGGTGCAAACATAGCTCCCCTTAATACCCTAGAATTAAACTACTCACTCATGGTAGAATAAAAACTAATAATAATAATAATGAAGAAAGCCATATAAAACATATACTAATAAACAAGATGAGATAAAGAGTACCTTAAACTTTGTATTAACGAAGAACAATGAAGATCCAAATTAAACCAAGTGCTTACAAAAGAAGAGATGAAGAGAGAAAAACCAAAAACCCTAGCTATTGTAAAAACGTCTGTATATGTCTATCCCTCTTCTTCCCTTTTATAATAAAACTCCTTAATTAAATCTGATATCTATCTCCTAATAAAAGTATTTTTAATATCCTAATCAATTTACAAAAAGATATCCATAATTGAATAGGATTTTCTTGTAAAATTTGTCACTTCTTTTTCTCCTCTGTTTCTGGGCTCTTCCATTTGGATTTTGCTTACTGGACCACCTCTGAATTAAAGAAAATTCCACAAGCTTCGCGTGGACAGCAAGATCGTCAAATTCTGACTTCTGGAACTCAAGATATGGCCCAAACAGTGCAGACAGTCCGTATAGCCCAATAATACGAATTTTCTCCTATTTTATCTCCAAAATAGCTCTTTTTGCTCCAAATCCTTCCAAGTCATGAATTCTTTATTTCCTACAATAAAACAATAAAATCTATTAAATAAAAATCCAAATCAATGCAAAACACAATAAATATGAGAATAAAATCATCTAGAATATATATAAAAATATACTCTATCAAACATCCCCACACTTAGCATTTGCACGTCCTCGGGCAAATAAGTGAAATAAAAACTAAGTCATAACAAACATCACTTTCGTAGATGACACGATTGCATTAAGCATTTGCAACAAGCCGTTAAACCCCTAGGCAGCCCTAGTAGGACGAGTATTGTCTCGTGAGGGTTTATAGTGAATGTACCCACAAAATTCATCTAACCATGCAAAAGATCAATGCTAACACAACACCACACACACAAGTCCTCTCATGCCACATCAACTTAAGAATCAAAGCAAACATACGATGTCTTGGTGTCGAAAGTGCAAGTATTCACGTAGTCTACTCAACCAACATGCAGAAGGTCATAAGAATTCATGTCAAGTGTAAAAATCGTTGGTAATCATGCTAAGCCCACAAGAAATACATCTTTAAGTCTAAACCTGGGATCTCCTATGCCAAACAAGTAATAACTCACCTTTCACTCACAAACGAATATTCACTCAAGAACAAGGTTAAGTGTATCACTCAATTCCAACAAAATCATAAACACAACTTGACACTCGCAATCAATCTCACTCTCAACACAACATACATCACTGATGACAATCAAAAGGTCTTTATTCGGGTTGTAGCGGGGCTAGGGACCAGGTATGTCAAGTAAAGCTAAAACAGGTTAATGTCAAAAGCTAGTACCCAACAATAATCATTATTCAACTCCCTTTCTATTAAAACAACAAATACTTCCCCACACTTGGATTTTTCAATAACCCTTACATAATAACTTAACTAGTCGAATGAAGAAGGATCATACAAACATAAGAATGCTCTCAAATTTATTTATTTTTTTTCTTTTTTTTTTCTTTTTTTTTTCTGTTTTTTTTTCTTTTTTTTTCTGAGAGCCAAGGAATTAGCACAATGATCCATAGATATTTTTATGAATTTCGACTAACAAGCATCAACCAAAATCAATATTCCCCAAAAGTATGATCATCAATAACCCCCCTTTTATGAACACCTTATTACTCCCTTAAGCACGATACTAGCCTTTGACAATTTAGGTTCAAATTTAATGTAAGGCCAATAGAATAAAAAGGATAATGGCAAGTAATGTGGTGTGTCACCGAAAGAATAGGATTAAGCTCAAAGGGTTAACTAATTGATCATGTTTAAAAGGTGTGGAAATATGGGAAACACGAGGTTAAACCTAAGTGCCTTTATCATCTCATCATCAAGTAATGTCATGCATTTCAAGAAAGATCTCAAGTAAGTTCTAGCAATGTAAACAACATGTGGACACTCAAGCAAACGAAAAATCATGCAAACGATATGCATATAGGCTCAAAACTCACTTGGTGTGACAAAACATAATCAATCCCAGGTAACAAGACTCTCTAACGCACCTACTTGTACTCAAAGCATGTAAACCAAGTCATCTTGCACATATTCATGTCATTCTAATCACTTACAACATCCAATTAAGTCTACCAGCTTCAACTTGCTAGTGAAAGTGTGTGCACAAGAACAAAGCACGTCACTTCTCATACAAAAGCATCAATAAACACAAGAATTCTACGCATGCATGGGTGTATCAAGAAAAATACAACAACTAATCAAATTGCATGGCTAGAATTATTTTTGGTATTTTTAATTTTTTAATTTTTTTGGATTTCTTTTTTTTTAAACAAGTAATACACTACGTTGAGAACACCTCCCCACACTTAAGCGGTTCATTGTCCCCAATGAACTAACGAACAAGTTACAAAACTACAACTAAAAATAAAATAAAACTACACTAAAAAGAAAAGAAAGAAAACTCCCCTGGAATCCTGTTCCTGCAAGACGTCTTACATATCCTTCCCCATCTTTTCCAACATGCTTCTTCAGCTAAAATCCCCTTTCTGTAGCAATTTCCCAACACTAGCACCACCTCTCCCACACTTAGGAGCCATAAGAATCAATACCCAACTCCCAAGAAGCTCAACCAATAATTTCCAAGCAATATCACACCAAAAATAGCCCAAATTCCAAAAATAATACAAAATCCCAAATCACAAGAACATAAATTCGTAATCAAAATAATATTTGAGAGAAGAAATAAACCCACTACGAATTGAAGAGGTGAACTTGCAATTAATTCCTCTTTAGAATTGAATTTTTGGAGATTTAAATAAAATAGAAGAGGAATTGGATTTGTATGGATAGGTGTGTATATATATAAGATGATGGATAGGTTGAATAAAAATTGTAATTGTGTAAGAGAGATTTGAGAGGTTAGGATTTGATGTAGGATAGATATAGGAATTAGGGATTGAAAGAATTTGGGTTAGGATTGAATTTGGGGTTGAATTTGTAGGCAAAAACACAAATTTTGGGAAAAAATTCTGGAAGACAGGGGTTGTCACGCAGCCTGTGGCTGCGTTACAGGGTGCAGAACGCGGTAACAAAGGTGACACGCAGGTTCAACCTGCGTTTCTGGCGCTCCTGCGCGGTTCTGGCGCCTGATGCGTGCTTAGCTTCTGCGTTACATGGCGCTTGATGCGCTGGGCTGGCGCCTGATGCGCGGTTACATTCTGCTTTATTCGTTTTTTTTTTTTTTGAACAAAATTTTTTTTTTCCCCTATACTAATACATGGGTTGCCTCCCACGAAGCGCTTCTTTAACGTCAATAGCTTGACGTTACTTCCTCAACTCAAGGCGGTTTCAAAAGAATTACTGAACCATCCTCAACAGAAAGAACATTCCTACGAACGTTGACATCTTGGCTGCTTGCTTTCCACAAAGCTCTTCCATCAGACTTCAACTTGATTTTACTACCCAACGGCCAAATCTTCTTCTTTTTCTTCTTCATACCCCTAGAGTGCTTCTTCGACTCAACCGGCTGAACAAAACTTTCTTCTTCCTTATCATTGGTTTTCCACCTTCGCAACACGTTATCATGCCCCTCTTCAAAAATCACTAGCTCATTATTGAAAAGGACATACCTCAAATGTGGTGGAAGTTTCCCAAGCTTAATACTCGAAAGATCTCGAACTGAAGAACTGTCAATGGAATCAATGTTGTGATCATTCAACTCAAGAATCAATGAATCGACTTCAGCATGTCCTTCTCCTTCTGTAGCTTCAAGCATGAGCACTGCTTCCAATGTATCATTCAATAGAATCTGAGGAGTATAATCTTGGACAATTTCATCTACAACATCAATACTGCAATAAGTATTCTCAAGCAAAGGGGATTTAAGAGCAGAGGTTAGAGTAAAAGCAATTTTATCATCACCAACGCTCAATGTGAGAGTCCCACTTTTAACATCAATAATAGCACCTGCAGTACAAAGAAATGGTCTACCTAAAATAATAGGTATCTGACTATCCTCTTCCATATTTAGGACTACAAAGTCTACAGGAATATAAAATTTTCCAACCCTAACAGGCACATCCTCTAAAATTCCAAGGGGATATTTTATCGAACGGTCTGCCATTTGCAAAGTCATCTGTGTACATTTTAATTCTCCCATATTTAGTTTTTGGAAAACCGAGAGAGGCATGACTGAGACACTAGCGCCTAAATCACATAAAGCTTTATCAATGAACAATGCACCTAAATGACATGGGATCGAAAAACTACCAGGATCTTTAAGCTTAGGTGGAGACTTATTCTGTAAAACAGCACTACACTCTTCAGTAAAAGCTACTGTCTCTACCTCACCAAAAGACCTTTTCTTAGTGAGAATATCCTTAAGAAACTTTGCATATGATGGAACTTGAGAAATTAAATCAGTGAAAGGAACTGTTACCTCAAGATTCTTGACAAGTGTCATGAACTTACCAAACTGCTGGTCCACCTTATTTCTGTACATCCTACTAGGGAATGGGAGCTTTGGCACAAATGGTGGAGGAGTAACTGCAGTCTTCTCTTTATCCTTTTTCTTGCTTTCCTCAGTTTCACCTTCACTTGTATCTTCCACAACTTTCTCTACCTTGTCTTTCTTAGAATCCTCTTCTTTTTTCTCAACAGGAACATCGTCAGTAGGCATTGGATGAGCATCATATGTACGACCACTCCTAAGAGCAATGGCATTCATATTTTCCTTTGGCTGAGTTGATTGTGCTGGTAAAGAGCCTTGTTGCCTTGTAGATGAAGAACTAGCCATTTGAGCAATCTGAATTTCCAACATCTTGTTATGAATCTCCATCTGGTTCATCTTTGTGTTGGTATCATCCATACTCTTTTGCATTTGTAACAATATATTCATCATGTCACCTTGATTATCAGCCTGTGCAGCTTGATTTGCTTGAGGAGCAAAATTCTGAGGAGGCCTTTGAAATCCAGGGGGATTCATAGGTCCTTGAGGAGGCCTATACTGCTGCTGTGGAGGAGGCTGGTACGACTGCTGATATTTCTGCTGATTAGGAACATTTGAATTCTGAGTATTATTGTTCCTATACGAGAAGTTAGGATGATCTTTCCAACCAGGATTGTAAGTGTTGGAGTACGAATTGTACTGCTGCCTCTGTTGGAAAACATTTGCTTGCTCCATCTGAAAATTTTGTGAATTTTGAGCATTGTATTGGCAATCATTACCATAGTGGCCTTGGATGCCACAGACTTCACAAACAGGATTATTCATAGGAGCCATGGATGACAATGCATTGATGCTCATAGGTTGAGTAGAGGGCTGAGATGTCTTCAAAGAGTGGATCTCCTGAGTTAATGCAGCTAGTTGAGATGATAATAAAGAATAAGCATCCACTTCAAGTTTACCCCCTTTCTTGGTTGCTCTCGGATTACTGAAGTGATTGGCAGCCAAATTTGAAAGAAAAGCATATGCATCATCAACTCCTTTATCCAGAAATACACCACCTGCAGCGTTATCAACCATACATTTTGTCTCAGGATCAAGACCATTGTAGAAGCGTTTAAGCAGAAACCACTTCTCAAGACCATGGTGAGGGCATGCACGTTGATAATCCTTGAATTTGTCCCAAGCATCCCGAAGAGATTCACCATAATCTTGCTTAAAACCCATCATCTTGTCGATCAAATCATCAGTTCTGTTAGGAGGGAAGAACTCAGTTAAGAAGGCTTGAGCAATCTCATCCCACTTGGTCAATTCAATATCGTTCAACCACTTTTGAGCTTTATCACGAAGAGAGAAACCGAACAACATGACTTTCAACTGGTCTGGAGTGACTCCCTGATGTTTAATTGTAGAACAGAGCTGTTGAAACCGTTGCAGATGATTTGTTGGGTCTTCAGAAGCAAGCCCAGCAAATTGATTCTGTTGGATCATAGTAAGCAAAGCAGGCTTGATCTCAAAATTTGCTGCTTGAATTGCTGGCATAGCAAGGCCAGTAGGTACCCCACTCGGAGAGGGCTGTGAGTAATTCTTCAAAGATTTGGGAGGAAGATCCGCCATCTCAATCTTTGGTTCAGATATCCTTTGCTGCTTCTCTTTCCTTTGTTTATCTATGTATTGTTGACAAGTAATTCCAGAATCTGGACTAAGAGGAGTTGTATCCTCTTTCGCTTGATCTTCTTTCGTTTGAGACCTGGTCCTGGGCATCAACAACTAAACAAGGAAAAACAGTAAGATCGGTCTCAGTTGGAACAAGAGTTCCAAAGAGACAAGAGAAACAATTTAAAACAATCAAACTAAAATTATAGAAACTAGGCGTCTCCCCGGCAGCGGCGCCAAAAACTTGATATGTTAAATTACGTCTAACCGCAAGCGCACGGTATCAATTGTAGTAGATACTAGCAAATACGGGTCGAATCCTCAAGGAGACAGTTTCAGTTTCAATTCAATTGCTATCAGTTGTTTCTAGTCACAACGATTGTTTTGGAATTTTATTAACTACTAAAGCAAATTTAACAAAGTTTTAAATCAATTAATTAAAGGATCTAGGGCAATTCAGGTTCACCATGTTTACACCAAACAAATCACAAAAGTATAGCTTTTCAATGGGATTAAGTAATTAAAGCAATGGTTAATCTTTCTCAAGCATTAACACTCTCAGAATATCTAATGATGTTCTCACACTCACCTTCAATTCTGCTAATTGTATGTAAGCCTCTAGTAGTAAAATCTTTTGATCTATTACTCCTATTGCAATCGATTAATCCGTGATATTGCACAATTACACAAATTAAGAATTATAACATATCAATCAGAATAACTTTTTACCCATCAATCTACTAATCAAATTAAGCCCAAATCATGGTGCAAATATAGCTCCCCTTAATACCCTAGAATTAAACTACTCACTCATGGTAGAATAAAAACTAATAATAATAATAATGAAGAAAGCCATATAAAACATATACTAATAAACAAGATGAGATAAAGAGTACCTTAAACTTTGTATTAACGAAGAACAATGAAGATCCAAATTAAACCAAGTGCTTACAAAAGAAGAGATGAAGAGAGAAAAACCAAAAATCCTAGCTATTGTAAAAACGTCTGTATATGTCTATCCCTCTTCTTCCCTTTTATAATAAAACTCCTTAATAAAATCTGATATCTATCTCCTAATAAAAGTATTTTTAATATCCTAATCAATTTACAAAAAGATATTCATAATTGAATAGGATTTTCTTGTAAAATTCGTCACTTCTTTTTCTCCCCTGTTTCTGGGCTCTTCCAGTTGGATTTTGCTTACTGGACCACCTCTGAATTAAAGAAAATTCCACAAGCTTCGCGTGGACAGCAAGATCGTCAAATTCTGACTTCTGGAACTCAAGATATGGCCCAAACAGTGCAGACAGTCCGTATAGCCCAATAATACGAATTTTCTCCTATTTTATCTCCAAAATAGCTCTTTTTGCTCCAAATCCTTCCAAGTCATGAATTCTTTATTTCCTACAATAAAACAATAAAATCTATTAAATAAAAATCCAAATCAATGCAAAACACAATAAATATGAGAATAAAATCATCTAGAATATATATAAAAATATACTCTATCATCAGGGTTTCTATCTGAAATGGAACCTAAGAAAACTAAGGAAGCTCTTTCTGATCCTGATTGGGTGATTACTATGCAAGATGAACTTAATAAATTTAAACAACAAGAAGTATGGAAGCTGGTACCCAGACCCAAAGACAGGAAAGTGGTTGACACAAGGTGGGTATTCAGAAACAAGCTAGATGAAGATGGGACAGTGACAAGAAATAAAGCAAGACTGGTAGCAAAGGGTTATTCACAAGCTGAAGGCATTGATTATGATGAAACCTATGCTCCAGTGGCAAGACTTGAGGCCATTAGAATATTCTTGGCATTCGCAGCATTCTCAAACTTTAAGGTTTATCAAATGGATGTCAAGAGTGCTTTTCTGAGTGGTAAGCTAGATGAAGAATTATATGTAGAACAGCCCCCTGGCTTTGAAAATCCAGAATTCATGGACTATGTCTACTTTCTCTTCAAGGCTATTTATGGTCTTAAGCAAGCACCAAGGAAATGGTATGACACTCTCTCCGAATTTTTACTTGAAAATGGTTTTGTTAGAGGTGTCATAGACAAAACTCTCTTCGCAAAGAAACATAAGAATGATACAATATTAGTTCAAATATATGTGGACGATATAATATTCGGGTCTACTAATGATCTTCTTTGCAAGAAATTTGCTAAGTTAATGCAGGGTAAATTTGTAATGAGCGTGATGGGTGAGCTGAAGTTCTTTCTTGGATTGCAAGTAAGTCAAACGACAGATGGGATATTTATCTGTCAATCCAAGTATGTCAAAGAGCTTCTTAAGAAATATCAAATGGAGGACTCATCTTCAGCAAGAACACCATCATCTACAACTGTTAAATTTGGAGCATGTGAAAATTCTGCTAAGGTAGATATCACAAGCTACAGAGGTATGATAGGCTCATTACTTTATCATACTACAAGTAGACTAGATATTATGTATGCTACGTGCTTGTGTGCAAGGTTCCAATCGGATCCTAGAGATGTTCATCTCATAGTTGTTAAAAGAATCTTGAGATATCTTAAGGGTACGTCTAACTTAGGCATCTGGTACCCTAAAGATTCTCGTTTTAATCTTGTTGGATATACAGATTCAGACTATGTAGGAAGTGTTGTAGATAGGAAAAGCACCTCTAGGAGTTGTCAATTCCTAGGTGGCAGGTTGGTTTCCTTGTACAGCAAGAAACAGCAAACAGTTCCAACTCAACAGCTGAAGCTGAATATATAGCTGTTGTGCCCAGATCTTATGGATTAGGAATCAGCTGAGAGACTATGGATTTGTATTAAACAATATTCCTATTTGTGTGATAATACAAGTGTCATAGCAATCTCCAACAATCCTGTGCAACATACGAGGACCAAGCACATTGACATCAGGTATCATTTTATTCGAGAGCATGTCATGAATGGTACCGTGAAGTTACATTTTGTACCCACTGAAGAATAAACAGCAGATATTTTTAGAGAGTCTCTTGATGAATCCATATTCACCAGAATTGTTGGTGAATTGGGTATGTTAAATAGTCCTAGTAATTAAACTAGTTCATATCTGAGGTTTGCTCTTTTAATTTTAGAATAATTTTATTTTCTCTAAAAATAATTTTCTCAAATTTTACAATTGTAATTTGTGAGAAATCTATTTTTGTTGAAAATTACTTTTGAATATTTGTGTTAATTTAATAAGTCATATTTTCTCTTTAAATGATTTTCTATATGAAAGTTATTTTATTAAGAAAATATATAGATTTATTAATTTACTACAAATATTTATGTAAATAATTAATAGTTTATTCAATATTTTGTAGTGTTTGTCCTTTTTTTATTATTGTTGGATTTCGTAAAAAGGATAACCTATGGTATTTTTAGTATTTTCTATTTAGCTATTTTTAAGTAGTTATATTGTTGTAAATTAAAAGTTTTGTAAATTATTTTCTTTTATTTCTAATATTCTGTAAATATTATTAATAAAGTTATTTTTGAATAGTAAAAAAAATTCATATTTTTCTTTTCTTTTTAGCTTTTATTTAATATTATTATTATGTATATTACTTCTTATTTTTGTTTAGTAAAACCGGCCCAAGATCTATATTTTTCCCATAACTCAAAATTTCTTTCTACAGCACCTTGTAAATCTTTTGAAATCACAACTGTACATCTAAGATAAATGCAATATTTTCTCAGAAAACTTTTCAATGTTAAAAATGCATTCTATCTATAGCTCATATTCTGTGATGGAGGTTCATCTAATTGGAATTTTGTTTTCTCACATGATTAGTCATGAGTTGTAAACCCAACAACTTTTATCCGAGACTACAAAGTAACCTATCAGACTAGACGTCACACATGATGCACACTACGTCATAGATGACCTATAGCAACCTTTTGGCATGGGTGTTACCACTATGGTGTAGCTATGAAAATTTTGACCTATCGCAATACTTTAGTTATAAAAGGTGTTACAGTGGGCTAACACCATCAGGTGTGTTACCATAGAGTACTCATTAACAAAATTTTAATTTAATTTAAAATTAATGATTTAATAATTATTTGACTTTAAAAATAATTAATTTTAAAAAAATCATTGAAATAATCATTTTAAAACGTAAAATTCCATCAAATAATTAAATTATTGATTTTTCATAAATATTAAATTTTGTTTATAAATTTCACATAAAAAGGTTTTAAAATAAGTAATTATTAAAATATATAAATTTCATAATTATTAAAATATTTTTAATAAATTTAGAATAAAAATGTTTTAAAATAAAGAAATAATATAAAATTATTAGATTTTGATTAAAATTATTAAAAAAATTAGTAGAGAAAATAATAGTTTGTATAAACTGTGAATCATTTGAAAATAATAAATTTAACAATTATAATTTAATATCAACAAATTAAAATAAATTTGTAATATTTTGTTAAAAACAAAAATAAAATAAAAGTACATAGAATTTTGAGATGGCCACTGAGCTGAAAATGAAAATTGAGAGCGGAAAATCAAAAACTAAGAGCCGCAAAACCAAAAATTTAGAATCATGGTCAAAGTCGGGGGAATTGGGGGAAAACAATTATGTCACCTCTTTCACTTCTTTTACCTTTCTATTACGGAACTTCTCTCACTCGGTTCTCTCACTAATTCAATTAGGATTCAAAAATTCAGTTAGGATTAGATGGTTCAAGAATTCAATTATGGTTCGCGCTAGGTTAATTAAAGTTTGGTTTAAGAATTCAATTAGGGTTAATCAAAGCATGGTTTGTGTTTGATGGTATTTGATATCAATTTGAGGTATATCTCACTTTGTATGCTTCAATTTGTGTATTTTTAGCTTGGTTTGATGACTTCTCTCTTTCCCCTCTGTGTTTCTCTGTATCTCTCCCTCTCTCTGTATCTCTCCACCTCTCTGACCCCCTCTGGATTTATGTTCTAATACCTGACTAATCATTTTCTTTCTTATCATTGACATATATGTTCTGAAATTTGTAGGAAAAATAAAGAAGATTTCATCCCAGATTACCAGTAGCAGTTGCTGAGACTCTTCTTTCTAGTGATGCACAATTTGAATTACCTCTTTGGCTAGTTCGCCTTTTATCCTAATATTATAACCATTTAGAATTGTTTTCCTGGCAGTTAATGGATTGTATGGTATGCAACGAATCATGTGGCACCGCTAATGAATCATGTGTTTTCTTCTTGAGGTCTCGAAGGTATCAGTCATCTCGGATCATTAATACGAACTCTTTTACATTTAAAGAGTAACCTATAGGTAACCTATAGGTATATTTTTTTGCAGAAGTAAGTTAATAGTTTCTTTATGAATCGATGAATCATTAGCGTGTACTTGTGCCTCACCATTCTATATCTAGTTGAATCAGATTTTTGTTATCTTGAATTTTGGAGTACTTAAAAGTTAGAATTTGAATCTACACACTTTAATGTTATGTGTACCTCAAAAGACAGACTCATTGTCGAGTATAATATGTGTTGAAGTAGATGGTGTAAAGGTCATGGTCTTTTTATTGTTATGAAACCTATGACATATCCCAGGGGAATAATGGAACAAATTTTGATATTATTGCCAGTACACCTTACATAAAATCTGTAATATTGAATTCTAGGAAGTAGCTATGATATCTAAGTACTGAACATAAATGCTCAAATCTGAACCCCTTGGTTTATTGATATTCTATGTTCTATGGCAGACGTTTACTGTATTTTCACGCCTTACTTTGTTCACTTCTATTCTATGGCAGATATTCTAGGAAGTAGTCACTTATATTCTATTTGCACCCCTTGGTTTACCCTGATTTATATTGATGCAGTCAAGGGAATGGAGGCTTCCTATGACACAGCAAGGGTATCCTTTCCATATATTGTTTTAGGAGAGACTGAAACTATGCACAATGATCATCTGAGAGCGCACATCTGTCCGTCTGCAGCACATACGTTATCGAATGATTACTTGGAAATAGAACATGTAAAGTGCATGTTTGCATTGCTGCTGACAATATACTAATATGCTTTAGAATACACATTATGTTTCATGTTATATTTATACTTGCATCTTTTGAACAATTAAGGTTTGACGTTCATCTATTACCATTTAACAGATCAAAAACAACAAGGAATACAAGGATAAAATCATGTCCAACTATCAGGTATGAAATATGTTGATATTTTGCTGGGTACTGTTAGACAGTAGTACTTGTGTCGTGCTAGAAAGTTTATTAGTTTTACACGTTCCAGGACTTTTTTTTATTGCTGTGAACCTGTTACAATTTGATCTCTCTTTAATCCTAAAAAGCTTCGGTTGAGCTTTATCATAGGAATCCCGCAACCTTTTTCGTATAGGACTTGTCTCATTTTTTAATTAGCCTTGTAGACATATTAGTGGAAATCTGGAACAGGGCATTTGTAATGATGTATAATAGTTAGAAGGGACCTTGAGAAGTCCTGTAAGGATCCTGAATTAATGTTTTTATATGTTACTACCCATTATTATCCAAGAACTACAGAAAAAGGTAGGAGGAGCTGCTTCTTGAAAGGCTGGACTTCTTTTTCCGCATGGGAAAAATAAAAATATTGATATAGCAGACTTCGTCTATGGACTTACCATCGTTTCTGTCTGGGTTCAAGCTGCGCAAACGAAACTTGTGAATTACATGTAAGATGCTTTGCCTCAAATCCTTATATTGCAAATGTATGTCAAAAAACACCCATGTTACAATGACTGTTAAAATTAAAAATGAAGTGGTTATATTTATATAAATGGTTTCAGTTTGATACTATGATTACCTATCATGTATATCATCTATGTCCAGAAGTTGCTTTTACTTAAAATTTTATAGTTAAATGCTGAATGTCATCATCATTCTTCATAATTTATGTACAGAAAATGTGAAGTTCCTCTGGTATTAAGTCTTCATTAATATGCTAAGCTAAAATAAAAGTATTTAATGATTCTTTTGTTAAGCTGGTGAGTGGTAAAATTGCAAGTTACATAACTTCATCATGTAGTTTAACCATAACTTCTAGTCTGTCTATTAGCAATTATATGAGTTGTCTTTGACATGGCCAGGGGCTTGAAATTGTGTTGTTATTAATACCAGTTGGAATTTTTTATACACATCTTATGTTTGCAATCGTGAACTTGTGTAGAGATACATGGTTTCTGAGATTAGGGCAATCATGGCACAATACATGCCATTGGATGACCAACCAGAAGTTCCAAATCATGTCACACAGTAGGGCAGGTCTAACTACAATATCTTTCAGAGGACAATGTTCTAGGCGCAGCAAAGCAGGATTACCGGTTGTCTTTTGTAATTTACCATGTTATTAGCTCTAGTACTTGTACGTTTTAAGTTTTGTTCATTAGCTATTGTTGGTAGATATTTTTGGATGATTTGGTTGATTTTGTACAAGATGATGTTATTGAAATGATGTTGGATTATGTTATTGAAATGTAATTAATTTGGTTCTTGATTTCTTTTACTTGAAATTTTATATTTAAATGTCACAATTTTTTTTGTTATTAAAATTAGTTATAAATGATTTTAATTATGTAACACTCAATGTGTTACAATTGGTAAAAGAGGGTGTTACAATAGATTGTGGACCCCACTTAGATGTGGGCCCCACAATTGTCCATGTGCAAAATTATATCCTCTATTGTAACATATAAACTATGTTGTTGTAGAGTGTTTAAGATGTTGCTATAGAGGTCTTTAGTAACCACATTTGCTATGTTACCTTAGGCTCTGTTTTGATGTTACCTTAGATATCTATAGTTACTGCTGAGAACCTAACACAGCTGAAGTGTTACCATAGCCCTATTTTGGCCTATGGTAACTTCAAACAGGGGTTTATGGTAACACAGTTTGGGGGTTGCTATAAGCAATCTATGGCGTAGTGTGCAGTAAATAAGGATGTGTGGGATATTCAGTTGGAGAGTCACTACCTTATACACTATCCAAAATATTTCATATGCAAAAAGTGAGATTGCACACACTAAGGATGCATTGACGGAAACCTGTAATCCAACCATTTTACGGTTAAGATTATAAGTTAAAGGTTCTTTAATGAACCAAGTGTCTTCACAGACATTAGAAGGGAATCTTGATCTCAGTGCTAATTTATAGATCATTGTCTACCTTCTCAGAATTCAAATCTGAAAACCCTAAAAAGGGAAAACTAGCAACTTGTAGATTATGACTCAGATTCGTCTGACAAGTCTAACGAGGATTTGGGATTTGCGAACTCCCATTGCACCACCACTGACCTCTCTTGAAGGGGCTAGGGTGATTTTTCCTTGCAGGTACACTAATGGATGTTGGAGCTATGAGTGATATGAGTGATACACCAGTGAGCAAGAGTGTAAACACAGAGAGAAGTGAGACACTCAACACAAATGAGTGGAGAGAAGAGTGAAACACTTGTGAGGTACACTAAACACTTTCACACACTCATAGTGAGGAAGAAAATGAAACTTCCTTTCTAACAAAGAACTCTATAATTGGTAAAACTATTTTGTCAACTAGTTTATTGGAGGATTCCTCAACTAAGGGGGAGAAGTAAGGGGGTACAAGAAAAAGGAGAGTAAGCTAGAAATGGGGAGCATTTACAGACTGTGCTTTGGAAGAGAAGCAAGTCAAGTTACTAAGGGGGAGCCTTAGATGGAAAAGTAAGGGGAGATTCAGTTGAGAAGAAAGGGGAGATATAAGGAGAAGATTACATCACAATACTATTCTATTAGTCTTTCAATGTACTATGTATAAAGGCTAAGTGGAGGAGTAGTAGATTTCCTAGAAGTTATAGAAATGGTATTGATTCACCATTGTCTACATAGTAGGAACAATTGTTTTTCTTAAGTGAGAAAAACTGTGTCAGAGAAGGGAAGTGATTGTAAATCAAGAACTGCTGATAATCACCAATGTAAGATGTGAAGGATTATTAGGCAGAGATATGAAGAAACAGAAATGAAGATGAGTTATCTATTGAAGTTCAGTTCAGTGCTAGAGGAACAATCATCTATCATTTCATCAACTGAGGATTCTGGAATTGTTAAATTCAAACCAGAGAAATTGTTTTAATGTTCTATTTACTAAGCTCTTAAATGCTTAATCTTTTTCTTGTTTAAGTGAGTTAGTTGAGTTATCCTCTAGGTATTTGCTTGTTATTGTCTAACAAACAAATAGGGGGAGATTGAAAGGCATGTGATGTAGTCTATTTGTATTTCGAGGATACAACTCAAATTAAACAAGATTGTAGTAGTAAATAGTATATAGACTGTCACAAGGAATCTCAGATTATATTATCTGTTAGAAGAAAAAGATCAATGTCAATCTACAGACTTGGGGAATTACTATATTGAAAGAAGCTCAGTCATCTGATCAAGCCTCAGTAAAGTATTCGTTAAAGAAGTGGATTCATTTAAAGTGATAGAGATTTCAACAGTGATAGAGACAGTAAAGAAGAATTAAAGAGAGAGGGGAGAAAAGAAAAGGAACCAGATTTTAAAGTCAATATATGAAGAATAGTCATTGCGGTTAGTCACTCATGAACCAGACAGTACATCGAGTGTCAACATTCAACAGTGGTTGTTCATCATTAACTTCAGTGGTTCAAGCTATCAAGACGAGAGAAAATCATTGTGCAAGCAACAGAAGTGCTAAATTAATTAACCACAAGGATTTTTCTATCAAGTTGACTAGCCGTGAGGAAAAAAGATTTATCAGAAAGAAATGCATAGTGATATATTCTTAATGCTGAAACTTCGGTTAGAATTGATATATTTTTTGTTAAGCAAAAGGAGTCCGGTTCTAGACGCTCAAGTAACCGCAGTTTAGAGTTTAAGGATAATTTTATACTAATAAATATTTTATTTAATTAGATAATTATATTTATAAATATCTAATAATATTAGATATTTACTTTTATAATTTCTGAATTAAATTAATTATTTATTAATTATAGATTATAAGTTATGCGGGTTAAAAAACATTTCTACGGAGCTGTATATAATAAGACGAAATAGGCCCCTTGATTTTGAATTAGAAATGGCAGGTGGTTTGCAAACAAAGAATTAAAAAGAATGTGCACGACAGAATAAACAATTGAATTGTAAAAGAAGCTAAAAATCAAGTTGCTGTTGTCAGTGAAATCACGTGGGCTTGTCGGCCAGACTTATACTCTCAAGCCCGCGCGTGTGCTACACGCGCCTGAGGAAAGCAGCAGCAGCAGCCCGCGCCTATCTTCACTTCCTGTTCCGAGAGTTGTCTTTGTTTGACAGTATTAAATTAGTTGGTTAACTATTCGATAGTTATACCGATAGTTATAATAGTTCAAATTGTAATTTGTTCTATTATGACTATCTGTTAGTCATAACCGATAGTTATAATAGTTCAAATGATAGTTATACCTAGGGCTGTAAATGAGTCGATACGCTCATGAACAGTTCGGTGTCCGGTTCGAGAAAAGTTCGATTCGAGTTTAGTTCGATTTAAAAACGAGTCGAACATGAACACGATTTTAAGGTTCGTCTCGTAAATGAGCTGAACTTGAGCATGACATAGTTCAGCTCGAAGGTTCGTGAACAAGTTCGATTATATAGTTCGTGAACAAGTTCATTAATATAGTTCGTAAACCAGGTTCGTGAACAAGCTCGTGAATAAGGTTCACGAATGAGTTCATGTACAAACTCTGTATATATACTCGTGAACATATATTAACGAAATAATATGTTAGTAAAATCGGATTAGATCGAAATAATATACATTAAGGTAGGTGTGTGAGTGTGTATAATTATCAAAAAAAAGTATATGCAACCAATTCATATGTGAATTTATACGTGAATGTTTACGATATAATGTTTTAGTTTATATTGTCTATATATTTTTTTCTTTTGTTAAATTTATACATTATTTTATTATAAATAATTATATTATAACATATGTTACATTGTAAATGATAACGTTAGTTGGTTGTGTATTAACTAAATTTGATCTAAATTCGATTCCAACAAGTATGTTTTCGGTTTTCGAGGTTTTATACCTTACTTTTTTTTTATTTCAATGCAATAAAAAAAATTTAGAATTTTTTTAAAATGTTCGTGAATATGAGATTATAAGCGCATTCATGAGATGTTGAGCTGGTATTCATGAGACTTTCGGGACTAGCAGCTAATGAGACATGTTCGTGAACAGTTCGCGAACATGTTCGTGAATAACATTTTTGTTAATGAGTCGATACACAAACAAAAATATTGGCTCGATAGAAGTTCGAGCTTGAGTTCGAGTTCGATATATTTTTAACGAACTGATACACGAGCAATCAAGAGTTCGGCTCGGTTCGTCTCATTTACAGCCCTAGTTATACCGATTGTCATAATCAGTTCAAGAGATAGTCATAACGGATGGAGAGTCATATTTAACAGCATTATGACTATCAATTACATTTGATACAAAAGCATCAGAAGGCAGGAAAAGAAAGAGACGGAACATAACATTACATACAAACATAACAGCCTAATCCATTCTCTCTCATTTTCTCTCAAGAACACCAAGAACAAAAATTCCCAGAAAATCAAGTTCAACACCTTTGTAATATTTTATCCGGTGGAACTTGTTTATTTGTGATTCTTGTATTACTAGGGAATTAAGTTTCCTAGTTCTTATCTTGATTTTTATTAACTAAATTAGAAAAGTTCATGTCGAATTTTCTAAAACAATTTTGATCAACTTGATAATTATCTGTACTGATTTTGTAACACCCATATGGTTCTTTAGTAGAATCATTTTTTTTCCTAAAAAAAAATTCAAAAAAATATATTTTTTTTTGAAAAAAAATTGTAAAAAAAAAAATCTGACTCGCTGCCATGTCATCATTGCCATGTCAGCAGTTATGAGGTGGCACTACCATGTGTCACTGCCACGTCAACAGTGACGTCTCCATTGCAGATGTGGCAGTGCCACGTCATCATTGCTGACGTGGCAGTGACATGTGGCAGTGACACGTGGAAGTGCCACGTCAGCACTGCTTACGTCACTGCTGACGTGTCACTTCCACGTCAACAGTGCTGCCATGGCACTGCCACGCCAGCAGACAGTTTTTTTTTGAAAAATGATTTTGAAAAATAAATTTTAAAAAATTAAAAATAAACGTTTGGTTCTATCACAGAATCAGCAAATTGGTCTTTTTTTTTGTTATGGAACCAAAAAAAATTGGTATTTTTTTTATAGAACCAAAAAATTAGAACTTTGATTCTATTATAGAATAAAAAATTAGTGATTCTCCACGGTTCTCCACATAAGATGGTTCTTCATTGAACAATGGCCTATCTATGTATATACACACTGCATAAAACATATATTTTATAATTAAAAAATATTTTGAGCCCTGGTTCACAACTTTGTATGTTGAGTATATGTTTAGATTAAAATAGCAAATATTACATTTAAAATTAGTATGAAAACATGCAATGTCATAGAGCCGGAGGAGGTAAAATAGCAATATTACATTCAAAATTAGTATGAATGTTGTAAGTATTTTTTCCAGGGTGGTTTACAGCTTAATGTGTCTTCCACATGCTTTATCATTTTAATAAAACATGTGATATGGGCTAAAAATAAGCCCTACAGACGCATTTAATATGGCATTAAATGAACCTAGATTGGTCCAAGGTTAAGGTCCATTAATGAGGCCCGAAACCATAATTAAATAAAAAATTCGTAGCTGATAAATCAGCCAGATAAGGGACTTCGTTATTCGTAGCCTCCAAGGCACATATCTCTGATACTTATCTTCTTATCATTAGGAAGACTCTAGAATTGGGCCTAAGTTGTGGCTTGTCCACCAAGGCACCCAATTCTACTATGATTCTATGGATCTCAACACCTATATAAGGATCTGATTCCACACAAACATAACTACGTCTTGGCTTGATTCTCTAACAATACAGAGATACGTAGGCATCTTGTGAGGACAGATTGAGTCACGAAACACAAGTGCAGCCACTAAAGCTCGAAGCTTCCACTAACCCTAGTAGTTAATACGCAATAAATACACCATACTTTTTATTCCACAACATTTGGCGCCGTCTGTGGGAATCAAACATCAACCATAACGAACACACGGAGAGCATCGGTGACTACGAACACCACCACTAGCACTTCTGTACCCGTGATTGCGAAACAAGGGTCTGTACCCCCTTAAACGAGTACCCAGATTTCGGGTTCTCAACCCCAAGGTCGAATTTCCGAATTACTGAAACTCATGTCTAGGGATCGCAGCCCATAGGGATGAATCCCCAAGGCTAGGAGATGAATCCCCTTAATGGTTATTTCCCTTCTTGGATATGGCATACCCCCATGGAGCATAGATCTCCACCATCGTGATTCTCGCAAGCACGAATCCAGCCTACGGGCTACTCATCTATCTCCTGAACGTAGGAGGCATTGGAGAAAGTGGCCATGCACATCGAATGTACAAGCCATATAAACCCCCATACATCACAGGCCTAGGCCTTGTCTATGAAGGAGGGTACCTAGATTATTCTGGAACTTATACCGAGGATTCATCATCTAAGGATGATCGAGATCGAGCCCCGAGGAGGAGGCGTGAAGAAAAATAACCCACTGATGGGCGTGACTAAAGAAAGAATAAGAGAAGCAATAAAACTGTCTCCCTATTACAAAGGTCAGAGAAATCCCCTTTGTTGATTCGGGGAGGCCTTCAAGGAGGCATAGAAAGATTGAGGTCCCAAGGACAGTGATCCCAAGGTCTGACCCCAATGATTTAGTGTGACTAGGAGGTCAGGATAATCCTACCATTCCTTTTATTGAGAAGGTGAAGAGTGCCCACACCCATCACTATTCAAGGGTTGAACCCTCTAGGAACGAAAATTTAAATGAGACTCCAAGGAGCCGAAAAAGACAGATTCTAAACTTTTAAGGGACGGATCCCCAATCTTAGGCACGATTTGCCCATAACCGCTAACTGATTAGCATGATCTCTAACAAGGGGTGATTCACCTCATATTTGAGGCTTGGAACCTCCACATGCAGTAGGGAGAAGAAGTCTCAACCATACACTAAAGACGATGAAAGAGCAATCAGACTGATGATCCACTCCCCTTGACTTTCATTCAGGGAACGACTCCCCTAAAGACGCATCTCCAAGGGGTGATTCCCCAAGGGATGACCCAAATCCACTAACTCAAGGAGCGAATCCTCAATTGCATATGATGGTCTCACCTCTGGCTAATGGAGCACAAGGAGCAGAGATCGCCATCACCGTAATTCCAATCCCAATGACTCAAAACCCCGTTTAAGGGTTGTCACCGTTCCCAATTGTAGATGGAACCATCCATTTACTCATGAGAAGTATGTGCCTTAATACATTGAAGGCTTGGTCCCCTTGTTGGAGGAAACCAAAGTTTTTCTGGATCATAAACCAAAGACGACTTCTCGTCTGAATAAGATGAGGAAGAGGACATCCGTTCTAGCAAGAGATGTCAAGGCAAGGAGCCAGCCGAAGGAGCAGGACGTTCTCAACCCCGAGGGACTTAAAGAACGGCTCTTCATGCCATAGAAGAAGAGATTTAGGGGCTCAAATTAGTCATCCGCAGCAGCCAATTGTGGGTTCAATGAATTCAGGGACTAATCCCCTCCGGATGGTGGTGTCGCCCTCTAGCGCACCGTTGGGACTACAGATGTCCATCTCTATCATTACACAATGAACTTAGGGACATCATTCATCGATGGTAGAAGTGATCAACAACATGAGGCATACGTGCCTCAATGCATTAGGACCTAGAATGCCAATGAAGGAGTCGTGATTTCTCCGAATTTATACTGTTGACAATTCATCATCCACTAATGAAGATAACCATCTCAGAAGGAGAACCAGACAATGAAATAGAAGGAGGGTCAGGGCCTTCTCAGCCCCATGGATCTAAAGGACTGGCTCCCAAGACTTTAGGAGGAAGGATACTCACTCATGAAGCGCTTATCCAAAAATTGAAGAAAGATCTGGAAATACAAGAGGCCAGGCAGCCCCCAAGGGCTAGGGTCCCCCATGTTATTAAGTCAAAAGATACCCCAAAGATGAGAAGGGCTTATACACAAAGGGCAGATCCCGATGACTCGATACCTCTAGGTGATCATGACGATCCAATCATGTCCTTCACCAACAAGATAATGAATGCTCATATCTCAAGAAACTCAAGACGCCCACTATCGAGGTGTGTAATGAGGCAGGAGATCCCACTAATCATATTAGGACATCCTTCAATGCACTGCTAATTAATTTCAATCCATGACTAACACAATCAAGTGTAGGGTGTTCTCTCAAACCTTGGGGGGCATGACACAACGATAGTGTAGTCGGTTGCCCCCGAACTCGACCGGATCCTTTAAAGGACTAAGTAGGGCACTTATCGCCCCATTTATTGATAGAAAGTTCTTGAGAAAAGTTTTGCATCCCCATGAACGTGGAACAAGGAAAGAATGAATCCTTGAGGGATTACATGAAGCGAATCACCAAGAAAGCCTTGAAGGTAGAGTAGCCATTAAGGTAGATGAAAGTGTAAGGGAAGCCTCGACCCCTGTTGGAGGCAATAGAGAAAATAACAAGAAGCAAAGGTAGTCAAGAGTAGAATGTTAAGGATAAGCATCCTCGAACAAGTAAAGATTCTTACTCTCCCTCGAAGAAGAACAATCAAGGATCGAGGTTCACCAGCCATGCACATTTGTATAATCAAAAGAGCCAAATCCTGATGGACATTGAGAAACACAAGAATCTCTGATGGCTAAAGCCACTAAGGGCTGACCCCGGGAAGAGAAACAATAACCAATATGATCAGTTCCATAAGCCAGCGGGGAATATCACTCACGATTGTAGACAACTGAAACGCAAGATCAAGTTTCTGATCCAAAGAGAAAAGTTGAATAAGTTCATCAAGGATGGCCAACAGCGTAACCTAAGGTAGTATTATGAAGTAGAGATTATGAAAGGAAGGATGGCGATCGAGATCGCAATCCATAGCCCTAGGGGCCCGATGATAAGCATGATTTCTGAAGGCCCGATAGCGGTCAGGAATACAAGGAGCGCTCATAAAGCTTACACTCAAGAAGTTATGCACATTATAGGAGAAGCTCCATAGCGAGCAAATACTGAAAATGACATTTGTCTTTGATGATTCTGAAGGGGTCAAGTGCCTCCATGATGACCCGTTGGTCATAACACCTGTGATAGGCAACTCGCAAGTCAAAGGAGTCTTTGTAGATAATGGAACATCAGTGAATATCTCGTTTCATGATGCATTCTCGAATATGGGATGCAACGATTCTCAAATTGACCCCCTCCAACATGCCCATCTATGGGTTCAATAGAGTTGAGTCAAGAGTTGAAGAAACTATTCGGCTGTCCAAGATAATAGGACGGGAGCCTAAGGAAGCCACTCAGATGTTGAACCTTTTGGTGGTTAAAACAACTTCCACTTACAATGTTATCCTTGGAAGGATAGGCTTGAACACCCCTAAGGCGGTTGCCTCAAGATAAGACCTGATGATCAAATTTCCTGCAAGGAATGGAGTTAATGAAGAAAAGAGAGATCAAATAATAACTATCCGGTCGCCTTGAGGCCTGATAAAGTCGGGGGGCAGGTCCTCCCGATTGAAGATATGGATGTCCGAGAAGATTAGAAACAAATAGGAAAAACTATCGAGGACTTAGTCCCCACTCCCCTAGTTCCCGAAGGACCTGAAAAGTTACCCACGTAGGGCATTGATGAATGAACCCTTGAAGGGCATATTGGATGCGTTCCTACAAGAGAACATTGTTGTATTTGCTTGGACGGTAGCTGATATGCCAGGGATCGATCCGCGAGAATCGTGTAAACTAGATGCCTACCCGAATAGATGATAAAATGGAAGAAAAGAAACTTTAATTCCAAGAGGCAGGAAAGCCAATGGAGAATGACGGATGTGCATGGACTTCAATGATATGAATGATGCATGTCTCAATGACTACTTCCCCCTACCAAGGAACGATATATTGACCAAGGCAGCAGCTGGTCATAAAATGCTAGGATCAAAGTGCATAAAGGTGATGTCCCAAAGAGGCGACATATTGAATATTGATGAATAAGATCTTTGAGCATCTTAGCGGGAAGACTATAGAGTCCATAGAATGATATGTTAATCAAGAGCCTCGATAAGGCACATCATATCGAGCATCCTCATAAGGCGTTTGAGGTGTTAAGGCACCACAAGATGATATTGACTCTGACTTAATAAGCCTTCAGCATAGGATCAGAATTTTTTTTGGGTTTTACGGTCCACAAACATGGAAACTGAGGCCAACCCCGATAAGAGTAGATCAATCCTTGACACGGAACCTCCAGGTGTTGACATAACCAAATCATGGAAAGTTACAGCATCTATACTTGGATGTATTTAATACAGCTTTAAGTGTCGTCCTCGTAAAAGAGGAAGACAAGGTTCAGAAACCCATCTGTTATGTGAGAAAGGTCTTGTACGAGACAGAGTAACCACAATAAATCCCCAAGCACTCACTGACTTCGTGGTTGAATACACCATTGACAACCAAGAAGTCGGGGGGCAGGAGGTAGTACCCCAGGAGGGTAAAGGATTAGAGAAGGAGAATCTAGAAGCGGTACTCAAGAAGTATTGGATGCTCTATTTTGATGGGGCATCCAAATCAAAAACCAGTGATGCAGGTTTAGTTCTGCAAATCCCCGATGGGCTTGCAGTTGAGTATGCCTTGAAGTTGGACTTCCAAATAACTTACAACGAGGCAGAGTATGAAGCTCTGATAGCCGGCCTTGGATTGACAAGAGCCCTGAGGGTGAAGAACCTGAAAGTCTGTGGAGACTTAAAGCTGGTAGTCTCACAAGTCGATGGAGAGTTTGAGGCTAGAGAAAAGAATATGGCCAAATACTTGAGGATTGTGAAAGCTGCGATAGCCCAGTTCGACGAGTGCCACATTGAGTATACCCCAAGGGAGGAGAATACAAAGGTCAATGACTTATCTCAGTATACTTCTTCAGAGGTCGAGACCCATTCTGGGAGCGTGTACTTCCATGTTCAGAGAACCCCTACAATTGATTTTAAGCTTATTGATCCTATCAGGATAGGAGGATGCTGGATAGATCCTATCAAATTAAACCTTGAGAATGGCTGGTTGCCAAACGATGCCACCGAGGCAGGTAAGCTAGCTGTAAGGAACTAAAGGCTCGAATAGGCCACGTTCCCCCGACTGAAGGCTCCCGAATGCCCAACTCCGTCCAAATGAAGGCTAAAAAAATACCAGAAATAAGTTTAAAGAAATATTGCAAGGAGTTAGAGCTCGAAACAAGCTTCGATTTGATATATCGTCAGCTCAAATCGGAGCAACGAGCAAAATGATGTGGATTTTTAAACACTCATGGAGTAAGTGGGCCTTATAATCGAGTTAAAGGACAAAAATATGACCTCAATCCATGTCTTCAGGGGCTGGAATTTCAAGTCACGATTGACCTCCTCTAGGTCTCAAAGGTGAGGTTGTGATGACCCATGACCTAGGACAAACGAGGCTTTAAAAAGACTTCAATCGAGGTCGTGAATTGAGATTGTTTACCTCACGAGGAGGCCCATTTTGGATCCTTACATGACCTCAATCCTGGTCGTGAATTGAGTTCGTTTACCTCACGAGGAGGCCCATTTTTTATCCTTACACGATCTCAATCCAAGTCGTGAATTGAGATCGTTTACCTCACGAGGAGGCCCCTTGGGGGACACTACACGACCTCAATCCAGGTCATGGATTGAGGTCATAGACCTCACGATCAGGGAAGTGAAGAGACATTACACGACCTCAATCCAGGTCGAAGAATGAGCTCTTGGAGCCTACGACAAGGTCAAATTTTGGCCCTTGGGTGACCTCAATCCAGGTCATAATTGAGGTCATAGAGCCTCAAGACCTGAAATAAATCGAAGGCCTTACACGACCTCGATACAGGTCATGGATTGAGGTCATAAGCCTCACGACCAGCCTAAATTGAAGGCCATACACGACCTCGATCCAGGTCGTGGATTGAAGTCGTGAGCCTCACGACCAGCCTAAATTAAAGGCCTTACACGACCTCAATCCAGGTCGTGGACTGAGTTCTAAGCACTTCAAGACATCAATTCAGGTTTATCAGGGCTAGGACCCCCACACAAAATTACAAGGAAAAATTATTATTATTTAATAATAAAATCCGATCAAGCTTTATTCAAGTGAAATTTTATCCGGGTAGGGCACCCCTGATTTGGGTATGAAAGTTATTCAAAAGCTGAATAAAATAAATAATATTATTCAATAATATTATTTACAAAAAAAAAATATTGTTCACGACCTCAAATGAGGTCCCAAAATTCATCTCGGCAAATGTACGACCTCCGCCAAAATAAGGCCTTGGACGACCTAAGTCGAGGTCGTGATTGACCTCAAAAAATGCCACGAGCAGGGCCATAATGAAGCCTTTGACGATCTCACATTAGCTCGTATTTGTCCACCAAAAAAGCCACGACAAGCCCCCAAACGGAGCCATACACGATCTCAACTGAGGTCGTAACTGACCTCGTGAATGGTCACGACCTCCTCAAATTTTGGAGTTTGGATGACCTCAAATGAGGTCTCCCGAAAAAGTACTATTTAGTACCCCAAATTTTGTGAGAGTTGATGTATTGATCCCTCAAATTTATAAAATGACATATTTAAATTGTCAAAAATAATTACGAAAAATACCTGTGGGTACAAGAAAATTCCTAAAATATTAGGAATAATTAAGAAAAATACTTGTGAGTACACGAAAATTCCTCAAATATTAGGAAAAGTACAGAAAAATAAAAGGAAAATTATAGAAATATTTTCTTGACAAATTGGGCCATAATTTATGCTAGTAATGCATAAAAGCTCTATAAAAGTGCCGAAATTGCTAAAAGCAAGCATAAGTTAAAGTCTCGAATAAGGCAAATCGTCATAAATATGTAGGTCGCTACACACTTTACAATCAAGATGATATTAGTGAAACACTAGTGTAAAACAAAATCCCCATAAAAGGGTAGGAGAATGAAGGAGTCCCCGGTAAGGGATAAAAACGAACCCGAGTCTCGAAAAAGACAGTTATAACTTCTACGAAAACCTGATCAGTTTTCCTAGAAGTTGGGGGGCAAATGATATGGGCTAAAAATAAGCCCTACAAACGCATTTAATATGGCATTAAATGAACCAAGATTGGTCCAAGGTTAAGGTCCATTAATGAGGCCCAAAACCATAATTAAATAAAACATTTGTAGCTGATAAATCAGCCAGATAAGGGACTTCGTTATTGAGTCTGAAAAGGAAACTAAATCAAATTAAGAGTAGCCTCCAAGGCACATATCTCTGATACTTATCTTCTTATCATTAGGAAGACTCTAGAATTGGGCCTAAGTTGTGGCTTGTCCACCAAGGCACCAAATTCTACTATGATTCTAGGGATCTCAACACCTATATAAGGATCTGATTCCACACAAACAGAACTACGTCTTGGCTTGATTCTCTAACAATACAGAGATACGTAGGCATCTTGTGAGGACAGATTGAGTCACGAACCACAAGTGCAGCCATTAAAGCTCGAAGCTTCCACTAACCCTAGTAGTTAATACGCAATAAATACACCATACTTTTTATTCCACAACAACATGCATCAGTTTCAACCTTCGAGTTTGCTTGTACTTGGTATTCTATCAGCAACCTTTTGTTTATTCCGCTTTGTGGATACAGCCGTGTAGTTGATTTGGTAGTTTTGTAATAGACTCTTCACGAAGTGTCTGCTTGCATGGGAGCTAACTTTGTGAGACTTTAAAAAATGTGTGACATACTAACATGTGATGTGTTCTAGGCTTCTAGCTGCTATACTTTTCTAGTAAAGCGGTGTGTGGTGTTTTATTGTATACATAATCTTTATATCTAATTAAGAAATTCGTTTTTGGCTGAGCTAGATCGGGGCACTTATGGTAACAAAATTTATGACCTCACTAAGCTGATGTCTAATGTAACAACATACTACAATTTATGAATTTTATCTGTAACTGTTGCATCATTTTGAAATGTAAGGACTAGTAAAATAAACCATTGTAATCAAGAACTCATATTAATAAGAGATAAACTTAAGTACTATGTTACCCGGACTCGGCCGGAAGTGTCCAACATGGATACGTATCCAAGTGTCGGACTCGGAAATATTTTGAAAGAAATACATGTTTTTGGCTTAAAATGCATGTCCGAGTGTCCATACCCATGTACGAGTGTCGAGTGTGGTATTTGAGGCAAAATGATGAGTCAGGGTGACATAGCTTAAGTACCTACATGGGGAAGCTATGCTGATTATTTGTCAACTTGATAAGAAGAGCATTTTCCTTTGCAGTATATCTATTCCTGTTACTTAATGTTTCTGTAGGAAAAACTCAATACCGCTAAAGGATATAAAGATCATATATGATGCGGGTACAGAGGCGACCCAGACCATGAAGAAGCATATCAATAACAAGTTTGACATGTGAATCATGGTTATCACGGCGCCAAGTTGAGCCTTGACCGCCGAGTACCTTCGAGGAGACTAATCGACAAGTTGACCAACTAGTCGTAAAAAATTTGACAAGTCGTTCACATCTATACTTATATTAAAGCCGAAACATTGAAAGTTTGTCGGCTTGGTTTTCGGTACGGTTGTCCTAATTATTTTGGTTTTCGGTACGGTTATCCTAGTTATTAAAATAAATAATAACATAATATAATTAACGGTAATTAGCCGAATGCCTTTTCACATTTATTTTTACTTGAAAATATTACCTTTTATAAACACCTAAAAACATCCATTGTACCATATCTTTCAATCATTAATATTATCTTTCTAATTAAAACGCGTTCCCTTTTTGAAATTGAAATTAAAAAAATTATTAAAAATAATGATTACATAAAAACAAAATTGTAATATTAAATAAAAATTATAACATAATAAAAGAAACTTGTACATTGCATGGGCATTGAAAATTTGTCGGTTCGGTTTTCGGCACGGCCATCCTAATTATTAAAATAAATAACAAAATAATATAATTAATTGATGATATTACCTTTTATAAACACCTAAAATATCATATTTTCTAACCAATGATATTCTTTTCTAATTAAAATACATTAACTTTTAGTTTAATACACAATCTTGCAATAATTAATATATATCCGAAAATATTCCACCATATCTTTGAATCACTAACAAAATATAATAAAAATCCGTATACAACGAATAACGAATAATGACCGTTACATTTTTAGTAAAAAATCAGAGTCGTTAGATCTAATGTTTAGATATATTAAATGATTAAATTAATTTACTAAAATTTCAAGGTTCGATTTCCGTTAACGACATATTTATTTTAGAATTTTATAATATAACTTTTAAACCATGCATATCATTAATAAAATTTATATTACATTATTTAAATTAAAATAAATTATAGAAATAATGAATATAAAAAAATTGTAATATAAAATAAAATTTATTACCTATTGGAAGAAATCCATGCATCGCACCGGTATATGATATGGCTAAACACATCAAGCAAAGTCATCCATCTAAATATTAAGTTCATCAACATCTCTTTCTTGTGTATTGTCATTTGGTTAGATCGGGCGACAATACACCATAATCATGGTTATGATGGCGCCAAGTCAGTTAGTTGTACGTCCTGGTGTTATGACGCTGCCAAGTCGAAAAGCCTCAAAGCCCGAGTACCTTCGAGGAGACTGGTCGACAACTAGATGTCTTTGTAATAACAATGATGTCAATCAACAATATAACATGCACGAGTATATCATTGGTGTTATTTTTCATGATTGAAATTAATTAACTTTTTACAAAATTATGTGATAATTTACTGATCATTATATTTAGTCATAGCTATCAAAAGCTTTCTCAAAAGAGATAATCAACGACATTCACACAACTAAGTGTATAGGCATATAATTGTTGGTTTTGACTGTATAGAATTTGTGAGTGTATTTCAGTATGTGTGTTGTGGAACAGAATAAGGAAACAAGAAGCTTAAATTTCTATTATCTTATTGATCAAACTTCACCTCCTTAGATAATAGGAGAATACAAACCAAATACATGAATGATAATAATAGATACATGATCAGATACATCTCCTTAATTCTATGAACCATTATTTAATGCTCTCTTCAAACTTCTATGAGATTAGTTTATCCAACATATTCCTCCGTTAAACTAATTCCTTTCGATCCTTCATTCCCATCATCCTTTTGTAAGTATCTAGCAAAGCTTTGGACATTGGTTTAGTGAGCACATCCGCAATCTGATCACGACTAACAACATGACACAAATACACATTCTTCTCCTTTACATGCTCCCGAATAAAATGAAATCGAACATCAATGTGTTTGCTCCTTTCATGATGTACTGGATTCTTGGCAAGCTCAATTCCAGACTTGTTGCCAATGCAAACTTCAGTTGATCTCTGTTGTGGAATTCCCAATTCACTAAGTAACCTTCTTTGTTAAGAAGTATGACTAAAACAGCAACATAGAGGCAGTTATATATCGTATTTAACAAGTCCAGGCCAAGCATACAATTAGCAAAACAAAACATGAAGGTAAAACACATGCATGTCAGTAACTGATAGAACAAAGAGAAGGCAGAAAACATACCAGTAGCCATAGCAAAATCAGTATGTTAAACAAGTAAAACAAACAGCTGAGTCGTCAGGATTTGTTCAAAGTCCGGACTGCTCTTGAAGAGATAATTTCCCCCACTTACAACTGTGTTGGGATGCTTGCAACACCTCTCCCAGGATAAAATAGCTCCGAGTACAGTGATCACAGCAATCAGAATACTCAACTTCGACTAGCACCTCAGTCGCCAGAAAACCCTAAGTTACATAAACTATAACAGGAGTAGAACAGAGAGTGTAGAGAAGAGAAGAGAATGTAGGGTGTGGTCTGTATATTCAGTATCTGTACAATCAGTAGCTTAGCTCTCTATTTATAGGAGAGGCCAAACGTAACTGATGCCACCCAATTAATATTGTAACTGCCGATTTACATTTAATAAAATGAAACGGCTGATTTAATAAAATCAAAACGGTTGATTTAATAAATTGTAACTGTTACGTTATATTTATCCACACATATCAGTTTTTATTTTAATTATACAAATATATACAATATATATTATCAAATTCTGACCCAACATCAGGATCTGATCCATCAGGATTTTCGTCCGTCAGGATCTGATGTCCATCAGCATTTGATCATTCATCAGGATCTGATACCGTCAGGACTTGAGGTCCATCAGTATTTGATCCAGCATCAGGATCTGGTAGTACCTTCAAGACTTCTTCAGGACTTGAGCCCATCAGTATTAGATGTCTGCCAGTTCCTGATTTATTCCAAGTACTGATCCCGAACGATATATATATATTTATTCTAATTAAAATATTATTTAAACATAGAAATAAAATCCCTCCCCCAGGTCGCCTCGCGTACGCGAGACGCCGAGACATTTGCCCAAATCGCCCTTCGACCGAGCCGACCCGAGACGAGACGTGGCGTGGCGTGGCAAGGTGGGCGGCGGCGGCGCGCGCGCGCGTGTGTGTGTGTGCACGTGGAGCACACAGTAACACCATGCACCATCATACACCTTAGTAGTTGTACACTACCCATGTGTGTGATTCTATATAAAGCCAACAACCCCCTTTATTTATTTCAATGTGGGACAAATACACATTCTCATTTCAAGCTTATTCAAGCTACTAACTTCAACTCCATTTCTCTATGGGTTTCACTAAGAAAATTACTTAGACCCACATATGAAAATTTAAGTCCTCATAGCAAGGAACGATTTCCAATCGTTAAAATCCGGAATTAATATCAAGAACATAAAATACTTATGCTCTAAAACTCCATTTTCTAACAATCCCCCATAAATCCATACAGAAATGCTCCAGGTTTTACATCATGACTTGTTTTTCAGAGTCGGTACCCTTCCGGGTTTGAACCCTCCTAAGTCCCCTACTTCAATGATTACCGGATTTAGATGGAATGTTTCACCTTGAATCTTAATCCGTTTGGTGTAACCATGTTCCATAGACGACGACAAGTCAAAGGCTATGGTGCCAATCTACGGCTTTGAGACTGTTAACGGAGGAATTTAGTGATAACAGATTTCGGAGGTTGTTGGAATAATGAAACTATGAAAATAGGGGGATTTGGGATTTTGGATGTTTGGGGCTGGACTTGAGAGGTGTCTCGACTTGTTAGATGTGTCGGATCCTTTTCCAAGATGCCTGCGTACCTTATATTTATAAGGATCAAGCCAACGCAGTTCTGTTAAAAAAGGATTGGTTTTTAATCCCTATGATTGTTAAGGGATGTATTTTGGGAATTAGTAGATTTTATCTCTTTAAATTATATTCGTGTTGGGATACCTTCCTGATTTGAAGGATATCGTTTAGAGATATTTTCTATCATAAATTGATTGGGATTGATTCTTTCCTCGTTTCAGAGTTTCAGAGAGAGGAAATAATTAACTTAGCGATTAAGTTAATTATTACTAGATTCGTATTTGGAAATTTGGGAGATAATAGAGGCAACCGAAATTATGCCGTAACAACTACCCCCCAGTTCTTCAGTGTAGCTTGCTGCAGTGGAGAACTAAGCATGCTTCGATTTTCCAAATTTCCTGAGTCATTGGAGGGTCAAGCATTATCCGGAAGAGTCATTCAAAGCATTTCAAGCAATTTCCTAACAAACAAAATTAGCAAGAAATACCCTCCTTCAAGGAGATCGTATTCCTAAAAAATATGAAAAATATATCTCGGAATACCCTCCTCTCGGGAGGTCGTATCCTCATTCTAGAAATACCCTCCTCTCGGGAGGTCATATTCCCAAAGTCGTACCTTGATGAGGCGCCGGAAGTACGGACATCCTCCCCGGAAGTACGGTTTTTGCAAGGATTTAATTATTGGGATATCCTCCTCTCGGGAGGTCATATCCAAATTCTAGAAACACTCTCCTCCCGGGAGATAATGTAGCTGAAAAATCGTACCTTGATGAGGCGCCGGAAGTACGGACATCCCCCCCGGAAGTACGGTTTTTGCAAGGATTTAAGTTATCGGGTGATACCCTCCTCTCGGGAGGTCATATCCAAATTCCAAAAACACTCTCTTCCCGGGAGATAATGTTCTAGAAAATCGTTATAATTTTATTAAAACTCTCCTTAGAGAAGATCGTCTTTTCACATATTACCCTTATCAGAATTGGGTCTTCCAAAATAATCAACTCTTCGAATAAGAGCCTTCCCAAATAATTACCCATGCAAAGGAGGGTCTTCCAAAATAATAAACTCTTTAATTAAGAGCCTTCCAAAATCTTAACCCTACAAAGGAGGGCCTTCTAAAATATTACCCCACAAAAGAGGGCCTTCCAAAATAATAAATTATTCAATAAAGAGTCTTTCAAAATATTACCCCATAAAGGAGGGCCTTCCAAAATAATAAACTCTTTAATTAAGAGCCTTCCAAAATCATGTAACACGAAGACAACACCTAAAATCTTGAAAATCTTCACAATTCTAATTCTGCCCAGATCTGTTTTTGGCATTTTTGACCTTCTAAACAATTTTTTCTGTAAAAACACAAAACACGAAAGTTGTAGAGAACGAAAAGAACTTTCCGACGATATAAGGCTCATCAAAAACGGACTTATAACGAATCGGGAATTAAATAAAACGTCTGCTAATCTGCTTCTCGATGCTGAAAAAACGAGATCTGATTGTATTTTGTGATTTCGAGAATAGATCGAAATATAATCTGAGAAAACTCAAAGAATGAAAGTTATAGGCAATTTAACAAGCTTTCCGAATCATTAAAAATCATCGAAATCCGACATGTATTGAATTTACTACGAATTTTATAAGATAACAGATTTGTATGGACAAAATCATAAGAAAACTTATCTTAATTCGGAATAGAGTCACCGCCTTCACCGCTTAGCTCCTCCATTAAAGCAGCGCCAGATCCATAATAATCCCCCATGCGTATGAATTGATTGTCCTCCACAATCAAAAAATATATCCCCTCTTTCTAGCGCCAATTGTTAACTGAGGAATTTAGTGATAACAGATTTCGGAGGTTGTTGGAATAACGAAACTATGAAAATAGGGGGATTTGGGATTTTGGATGTTTGGGGCTGGACTTGAGAGGTGTCTCGACTTGTTAGATGTGTCGGATCCTTTTCCAAGATGCCTGCGTTCCTTATATTTATAAGGATCAAGCCAACGCAGTTCTGTTAAAAAAGGATTGGTTTTTAATCCCTATGATTGTTAAGGGATGTATTTTGGGAATTAGTAGATTTTATCTCTTTAAATTATATTCGTGTTGGGATACCTTCCTGATTTGAAGGATATCGTTTAGAGATATTTTCTATCATAAATTGATTGGGATTGATTATTTCCTCGTTTCAGAGTTTCAGAGAGAGGAAATAATTAACTTAGCGATTAAGTTAATTATTACTAGATTCGTATTTGGAAATTTGGGAGATAATAGAGGCAACCGAAATTATGCCGTAACAGAGTCATTAATGGTCTTGTCTCGATCCTTTTCGTCGAATATTTCAAGGAATAACCCTTCCCTCTAATTGCGACCACACAATTACATTCGCTTAGCTGGGCATCTCCAGAGATGTACTGCAACCATCTCGTCAAATGACTTGACCCCATTCAGAGTTATAATAACTCTTGCTATCTAGCAGTATCAGTACCTTCTAGGTTTTTCAGGGGATAGACTCAGATACATCAGTATCAGCTATGTAGCAAAGGTACTACCAATTCATCCTTACAGCTTGTTATTACCACATTGAATACACTTCAAGGGATCTCCTCTCATGTGTATTAGGTTCCCACTGATGATGAACTATGATGGGTTGACAGCCCCATCCCCAACCTCGACTTAAGGACCACTGCAGGTTCCAGTCCTTTAGTTAAAGGATCAGCTATATTATTCTGAGTTCCTATGAACTCTACAGCAATAATCCTATCAGACACTAAACCCCTAATAGACTTTAGTCTAACTTGGATGTGCCTCTTTGTTTTAGCATTATACTTTTTACTGCTAATCTTGTCGATAGTTGTTTTCCTATCACAATGAATAGCAAACACAGGAAGCGGTCTGCTTACTATAGGTATTGTGGACATAAGTCCATGTAACCATTCAGCCTCCGTCCCCGTGGCATCAAGCACACACAACTCAGCCTCAAAAGTAGACCGAGTTACTATAGTCTGTTTGGTCGAATTCCAGGATATTGCTCCACCTGCTAAAGTGAACATGTATCCAGTCACTCCATTGGAACCAGACTTCTAAGCTATCCAACTTGCATCACTGTACCCTTCAAGCACACCAGGAAATCTCCTATAGTGTAAACTAAGGTACATTGTGCCTTTCAGATATCTAAGTACTCTATCAAGAGCATCCCAATGAGTTCTGTTTGGACAGCTTGTATATCTAGCCAACTTAGACATAGAGTATGAAATATCTGGTCTAGTACAGTTCGCAAGATACTGCAAACTCCCTATAATCTGAGAATACCTTAACTGAGACACAAGTACTCCTGAAGTATTCTTAACAAGGGCAACTTTAGGATCATAGGGTGTACTAGCGATTCTACACTATGAATAACCATATTTCTCAAGTATAGATTTCTCTATATAATGAGACTGCGATAAAGTTATTCCCTCAGCTGACTGCGTCAGCTTGAGACCAAGAATCACACTAGCCTCACCCATATCCTTCATTTCAAAATGCCTTTTCAAGAAAGCTTTTGTCTCGTTAATAATCTCAATATTGGTTCCAAACAATAGTATGTCATCAACATATAGGCACATGATGACACACTCACTACCTTTAACTTTGGTGTAGACACACTTGTCACTATCATTAATATCATAACTGAATGGCACTATAGTTTCATCAAACTTTTTATGCCAATCCCTAGGAGCTTGTTTTAAGCCATAGATGGATTTGATTAACTTACATACTTTCCTTTCGTTACCAGATGCAACAAATCCCTCAGGCTGATCCATATAAATCTCTTCTTCAAGTTCACCATGAAGAAAAGCTGTCTTTACATCCATTTGATGGATGATAAGACCATGTACGGAAGCCAATGCTACAAGCACTCGGATTGTTATCATTCTAGCTACAGGAGAGTATGTATCAAAGTAATCAATACCCTCCATTTGCTTAAAACCCTTAGCTACCAGTCTAGCTTTGTACTTATCTATTGAGCCGTCAGGGTTCAACTTCCTTTTAAAGATCCATCTGCACCCGATAGTAGAGCACCTAGGAGGGAGATCAACTAACTCCCATGTCCCGTTAGAAACAATAGAGTCAATTTCACTCTTTACAGCGCCCTTCCAGTGCCTAGACTCTGAAGAATCTATAGCTTGTCGGAAAGTTAAAGGTTCGTCCTCGACATTGTAAGTGATAAAATCACTTCCAAAATCCTTGACTACCTTAGTACGCTTACTCCTTCGTGGTTCCTCTACCTCCTTAGGAGTAGAGCTACTACTAGGTTCCGCCCCCACATTTGTCATCTTTTCCACATGATCAGGAATAGAACTTGCTGTGTGAGTAGGATCTTCATTAGAAGCAACTAGAGGCATACAGTCTTCATAGGGTAAACATCCTCAAAGAATGTAGCATCACGAAACTCAGCTATCGTGTTTGCCACTATACCATCTATGTCCGATTTTAATACTAAAAATCTCATAGCTGTAGTGGTCTCAAGATAGCCTAGAAAGATACAATCAACAGTCTTCGGACCTAGTTTCTTTCTCTTGTGTTCAGGGACAAGTACCTTGGCAAGGCACCCCCACACACGAAGATACTTAAGACTAGTCTTCTTGCTCTTCCATAACTCACAGGGTGTCTTATCCATGTGTTTCAGAGGAACTCTATTCAGAATATGGCAAGCCGTATTCAGAGCTTCTCCCCACATGTATTTAGGCAACCCAGAATTAATAAGCATACTATTAATCATATCTTTAAATGTTCTGTTCTTTCGCTCAGCAACCCCATTAGACTCAGGTGTGTATGGTGGGGTAACTTCATGAACTATACCATTGCTTGCACAAAATTCATTAAAAGCGTTACTCGTATACTCACCACCTCTATCAGATCTCAACCTTTTAAGTACCTTACTAGTTTGTTTTTCTACTTCAGTTTTATATATAATGAATTTACTAAGTGCTTCATCCTTATGTCTAAGTAAATAAACATAACAGTATCTACTACTATCATCTATAAAGGTAATGAAGTATCTAAAATGGTCCTTAGTCAACACACCACCAAATTCACAAATATCAGTGTGTACTAAATCTAACAAGTCTGAATCCCTAACAATATTATGAAAAGGTTTCCTTATTTGTTTAGCAGACACACATACTTGACATTTAGAATTCTTTTCTATGGTATGTCTTGGAATCAACTCTAAGTTCATCATATTTTTAAGAGCACCAAAATTTAAGTGACCAAGTCTAGCATGCCACAAAGTTGAAGATTCAACATAGTTAACAGAAGGAGTAATCTTATTTAAAGCACCCAAAACGGGCTCAGCATATATTACAAACAAACCATTTGACAAGTAACCCTTGCCAAAGAAAGTACCAGAATGAATAAGAACTACTTTATTACATTTAAGAGAGACTTCAAAACCATTAGCTACTAAATAGCTTCCACTTATTATATTTCTACGCATGTTGGGAACATGATGCACTCTCGTCAGGGATAGAATACGACCCGAAGGAAACTTCAAGTCCACGTTTCCTATTCCATGTACTTGAGCGGCACTTGCGTTCCCCATCGTCACTGTCAAGCTATGACTCTGTTGATAAGATACAAATAAACTAATGTCAGCACAAATATGCACATTAGCTCCAGTATCAATCAACCATTCATTTGACAGATAAGTGGAAAATAGTACAGGGTTGTAGGTAACATACCGGTCTTCGTTGGTTTCAGAAGCCAAAGCCTCACCAACAACCATGTTCGCTACAGGCCCACTTGAGGTTCCAAGCATAGCATTCGCTTGAGCTACCCCCTCGGCTTTCTTTGCTTTCTTTGTAGGGCAGTCCTTACTTCAGTGCCCAACCTGTCCACAAGACCAACATGGTTTGTTTGCCTTTGGTTTCTTGGCCTTATCCTTGTCATTCTTAGGTTTATTACTATTACCCTTCTTAGAGACAGCCTTCCTTTTCTGTCCTACAGTTGCTACATTTACCTTCGAACTTCCATGTTCAGTTGGCATCACATGTCCCTGTTTAGACTTGTGTTGTTCTTGCACCGAGATGTCTAGCATAAGGTTGGTCCAGGTGATCTCTCCTTTCTGTCTTTTCAGGGAGAGAGAGAACTCTTCCCAAGACTTTGGGAGCTTTTCAATCACACTCATCACCTTAAACTTTTCGGGGAGGTCCATTCCAGACTCCTTCAAAGCATGCACTATCATCTCGAACTCATGCACTTGCTCAGTCATGGACTTATTGTCCACCAGCTTGTAATCAAGGAACCTCGCCACAGAATACTTTTCCAGACCTTGTGAGTCAGTATTATGTGTCTGGTCTAGCTTCTCTCATAAGAGTTTTGCGGTGTAGGCATCAGAGGAGTACACATCAAACAATGTGTTGGTTAGAGTAGCCAGAATTGCTGCCCTAGCAACCCCATCCTTTTCAGCCCACTTCGCATAACTCTTAACTGATTCAGCCTTCTCTTGATCCACAACCGGCTTCTCATATTCCACAACAGGCCATAGACCCTTTACAGTCAACCACAACTTCATCCTTTTCTGCCAACGAGAAAAGCCAACGCCCCCATTGAATTTCTCTGGCAAGCCAGTTAATTCAACGGGTTGTGGAAAACTGTAAGTGGTCCAATCAATGACCCCAGCAGATGCAACCGAACTACCACTAGCAGGAATTTCACTCTCGTTAACCATTATGCTAAATACTATATAACCAATTATCTCTTCAAGAATGTTGAGAAGTATGATTAAAACAGCAACATAGAGGCAGTTATATATCGTATTTAACAAGTCCAGGCCAAGCATACGATTAGCGAAACAAAACATGAAGGTAAAACACATGCATGTCAGTAACTGATAGAACAAAGAGAAGGCAGAAAACATACCAGTAGCCATAGCAAAATCAGTATGTTAAACAAGTAAAACAAACAACTGAGTCGTCAGGATTTGTTCAAAGTCCTGACTGCTCTTGAAGAGATAATTTCCCCCACTTACAACTGTGTTGGGATGCTTGCAACACCTTTCCCAGGATAAAACAGCTCCGAGTACAGTGATCACAGCAATCAGAATACTCAACTTCGACTAGCACCTCAGTCGCTAGAAAACCCTAAGTTACATAAACTATAACAGGAGGAGAACAGAGAGTGTAGAGAAGAGAAGAGAATGTAGGGTGTGGTCTGTATATTCAGTATCTGTACAATCAGTAGCTTAGCTCTCTATTTATAGGAGAGGCCAAACGTAACTGATGCCACCCAATTAATATTGTAACTGCCGATTTACATTTAATAAAATGAAACGGCTGATTTAATAAAATCAAAACGGTTGATTTAATAAATCGTAACTGTTATGTTATATTTATCCACACATATCAGTTTTTATTTTAATTATACGAATATATACAATATATATATTATCAAATTCTGACCCAACATCAGGATCTGATCCATCAGGATTTTCGTCCGTTAGGATCTGATGTCCATCAGCATTTGATCATTCATCAGGATCTGATACCGTCAGGACTTGAGGTCCATCAGTATTTGATCCAGCATCAGGATCTGGTAGTACCTTCAGGACTTCATCAGGACTTGAGCCCATCAGTATTAGATGTCTGCCAGTTCCTGATTTATTCCAAGTACTGATCCCGAACGATATATATATTTATTCAAATTAAAATATTATTTAAACACAGAAATAAAATCCCTCGCCCAGGTCGCCTCGCGTACGCGAGACGCCGAGACATTCGCCCAAATTGCCCAAATCGCCCTTCGACTGAGCCGACCCGAGTCGAGTCGAGACGTGACGTTGCATGGCGAGGCGGGCGGCGGCGACGCGCGCGTGTGTGTGTGTGTGTGCGCGTGGAGCACACAGTAACACCATGCACCATCATACACCTTAGTAGTTGTACACTACCCATGTGTGTGATTCTATATAAAGCCAACAACCCCCTTTATTTATTTCAATGTGGGACAAATACACATTCTCATTTCAAGCTTATTCAAGCTACTAACTTCAACTCCATTTCTCTATGGGTTTCACTAAGAAAATTACTTAGACCCACATGTGAAAATTTAAGTCCTCATAGCAAGGAACAATTTCCAATCGTTAAAATCAGGAATTAATATCAAGAACATAAAATACTTATGCTCTAAAACTCCATTTTCTAACATTCTTAACCATATGGCATGACAAACACAGTAAGAGGCTGCCACATATTCTGCTTCACAGGTTGATAATGCCACTATGGGCTGTTTCTTAGAATACCATGTAAATGCAGTGTCTCCCATAAAAACAGGTAACCAGATGTGCTTTTTCGTTCCTCCACGTCTCCACACCAATCACTATCAGAATATCCCAGCAATTTATAGTTCTCAGTTCTGGAATAAAATAATCTCAAAGATTTTGTTCCTTGGATATATCGCAGAATTCTTTTTATTGCCTTCCAATGTAACTGTTTTGGATCCTCCATGAATCTACTTACAATCCCAACACTATAAGCAAAGTCAGGTCTTGTGCAAGTAAGATACCTCAAGCTTCCAACCAAACTTTGATATAAATTTGCTTCCACTGAATTTCCTCCTGAAATTTAGAAAGTTTTGTGCCCAGTTCCATGGGTGTTGCTGCTGGATTGCAGTGCTCCATTCTAAACTTCTTCAATACAGTATTAGCATAAGCTTCTTGATATATAAAAATTCCTGATTTTTCTTGCTTTACTTCAATGCCAAGAGAAAATCTCATCAAACCCAAATCTGTCATCTCAAACTCTTGAGTCATTTCCTTCTTAAACTCCTTAATCATTTCTTCATTATTGGCCATAAAGATAAGATCATCAACATAAAGTGCAACGAGTAGTAATTTACCTTATCTTTCTTTTACATAGATAGGAGCTTCATAAGGACATTGAACAAACCCATTCTTCTTAAAGTATGCATCAATTCAAGTGTTCCATGCTCGTGGTGCCTGTTTTAAACAGTATAGTGCCTTATACAATTTCAACACCAGTCCTTCTTTTCTTGTTTTTACATATCCAGGTGGCTGGTTCACGTAAACTTCTTTTTCTAGCATTCCATTTAAGAAAGCTGATTTCATGTCCATCTGGTAAATAGGCCATTTGTTTTGAGCTGCTTGAGAGATTAACAGTCTAATTGTCTCCATCCTTGCAACAGGTGCGAAAACCTCATCATAGTCAATCCCAGCTGTAAGAACCCTGATTTTTGTACTATCATAAATGACATGAATGAATAGTAATTTCAAACTTATGAAAAGTGACTTCCATTTCCCACTTATGTATTATGTATATTAGGAAGCCGAGTTTGTTTTACGATTTTACAAATGAAATAAGTGTATGCAAATGCCGCCAGAAATTGAAGAATCCCGAAATGTAAAAATTCGTATATTCTACGAGGTATCGATCAATAAGAGTATCATGTCAAGATAAAGGGGAGTATAAGATGAAAACTTCATGAGACAAACCCACAAAGATTTAAGGGGTTGGAAGGTTAAAGACTACTCGAAGAAAAAATTTTCACCGAAATTATTTCAAAGGAATTATTTTTGTAACCTAGAAATAATTATGGAAAATATTAAGGATGCTACTACTTCCATGCAAACCCATGCAAGTTGTCATGCTAGTAACCAAGAGAGTAAGTAGTAATTACAAGTTAATTAACCCAACCAAATTAACCAAGTGCTATTCACTTAGGATTCTAGTTTCACATAGGATTCTAATTCCAGCAAAATAGACATAAAGTGGCTTAATAATGGTAAGGTATGGCCATACTTGACAATCTAATGCAGCAATCAAGGTATTAAATATAGGATATATTAATATAACACTTATACACAAAACTAGCCAAGGCAAGAAAATCATCTCCCACACATTCTTTATTTTCGGACAAGAGCAGGACATCAACTTAGAATTGCCATAACTCCCTCATTTTTCAATGACATTTTGCGTTCTATAGCGTTTTGGAAAGGTATTGAGATACTCTATAACTCTTCTTCAGGAGCCTCATTCAGATAAGTAAGGTAAGACCCTCGTTTTTCCAGTTCTTTCAAGAGAGGTCATGCTGACTCCGAAAATTGTTGTTTAGGTCTTGAAGGTTAAAGGTTGTTAAAGGTATCTAAGGTGTTTTTACAGAAAGTCAAGCTTGGTTAAGCTTGGTAAGACACTCACACCACCTTAAACTTTATGAGCTATAAGTTGATTTGAAAGGTTGATGCAAGTATGTACATGTTTAAGGGGATTGTGATGTTTTAAGCTTTATAAGTATGGGTAAAGTTTTAGATAGTGATAAATGGATGTTACCACTGGTGTTATAGACCCTTGATGATGTTTCTATAATCTTGATGGTGTGTGGTTGCAAAACTTGGTAGTCTATTGCAATATTTTTAAAAATGTTGCAAGAAATACAAAAAGTGTTGCAAGCAAAATGATCATTTTGAAATTTTATAACAATTGCAATACTTTAGTAAAAGCGTTACAATAGACGAAACACTTTAATCAATTTTTCCAAAATTGTAGGCGAAAACTTGTTTTTTCGCTGGGCAGGATAAAAAAGGTCTGGTTCCCAAATATTTCTTACACAAAATTAAAACACAAAAATATAAACTTATCTCTCTCAGCCGCTCTTCTCTCTCGACCTCACCTCTCTCTGTTGATCCTCTCTCTCCCATCTTTCCCACTCACTTATCCCTCTCACTCAACCCTCTCGCCCATCTCTCTGTTTTGATTATGTTCTTTATTGCTTATTTGATTTTGCTCTTCTTCATTCTTGTGTTTTAATTTTCAATTAGGGCTTCCATTGGGGTTTTTTTTAGGGGCTTCGATTAGGGCTTGCAGTTCGAGGTATAATTGGACCTGCACGGCGATTAGGTTTCAGAGGTTGGTAATTTTTAACTTGTATAATTGTATATTTTAATTGGGTTATTTAGCAAATAATTGTATGGTTAACTTCAATTGTTTATTGATGTCTGTTTATGGTGTTTTCGGTGTATATTTTTCAAGGACTCGAGTGAAGAAGAAAGAGAGCATGCTGAAAAATTTATGGAGTATCAGGTACTTGTATCACCTTTTATTTTTTGTATCAGTAATCTTGTTCAAATGCTTAATTTTTCTACAGAATTGCTTATGTGAATTAGGTGGTAAAGACTAAATCTTTAACTTCCTTCTTTAAACTTTTCAACTTTTCAGAACAAACATGGTGGAAAGGTGAAGCTGCTGTCTATTATAATACCAATATCTGAGTTTGATAATTCTGAGAAGGGAGATGCTCTGTACGGTATGACTCCTCTGTTCCATAATTGCTTTAGACACCTGAATAATTTGAACTGCTTACACAGTCTACAGCTTTCCGAAGAAAAAATTAATTAAAATAAAAAAAAGTTTGTTATGTGCAACTCTGGCTACATACCTAAATTCTCTGATGGACCAATCCTGGAAACGGAACTCAATTACTTTATTTAATTTTTGCAGCATTACTTGAAACAACGAAAGTGGTTTTAAAAATTAGAGAATACAATGGCCTCGTTTGTTTAATGAATACAAGATGGTGAAGTAAAGAAGACTTGGCTAGAGTTTCTAAAGTTTTGCTGGATTTGCTGGTAGAAGTCTTTGTATTAATTAAGATACATAATATTTACTAGATGAGCTGTAAAAGCATCTCTGGCTGAGGCTAGACATCGATCAACAGTCACCCTGCATATATTTAATTATTTTGCAACTCATGTGCTTTATTGGAGCACCAAGCTTGGTCCAATGTGCTTCTTTGCCTCTTATAAAATAACAAATATGTTACATTATAGTGGTTGTCCCTTAGAAGTGTTGTATTTTCTTCCTTCCATTGCCTAGGTGTTACGATCATTATTTATCTAATTTCTTTTTTTTCCCGGGTAAGAATTGAAGTCAGAGGGTTTATGTTTGTTCCTGCCAAGTTGCATGTGGAGCAACCCTGTTCAGAAAGACTGATGATTACCGTTTAGGCTCTTACTTTTCTGATTCGCAGATCAGTGACTTGTTTATTTATAAAGTAACTTATAACTATGTGTTTTATCTTTGGAACAAGTAATTACATGTAAACAAATATGCAGGTGAAGTTATATCACAAGAATATGAACTAGAGTATGGTACAGATTGTTTGGAAATGCATGTTGGTTCTGTGCTTCCTGGAGAACGAACAGTGGTAATAGATGATTTGGTAGCCACAATCGGTACCCTATCTGCAGCAATAAATCTTTTAGGCGAGCTTCTTACCCTCTTTCATCTTATTCTTTGATCATGTCTTCAAGTTATAATATTCAACTGACAACAATATATATTTGCTTTACAGAACGCATGGAAGCTGAAGTGGTCAAATGTTGTTTGGTTGATTCAGGTAGTGCTCTAGTAACTAAGTTTTCTCAGAAGTTTGTTATATTTACATCATTATTTTGATTATATACTTGCCATGTTCTGAAAAAATTGAAGTTGTACAGGTACTCAGACATCTAGTGATGCCTCTGTGTTACTAGACTTACATGACTTGAAAAAATAGGATCTTGCTCTTCTTGCTTTTGCTTACAAAGTTCTTGTCTGATTAATTCCTTTGGTAAACAAGTTGCTTGGCCATGACTTCTCGACAGATGTATGTTGAGTGTTGACTGAATATAGTTGTTGAGTTTATGTATATTGCATATTTGCTTCCCAATATTATTTACATTGTCGTATTTATTCTTTACCTGTTCTTTGTGGTTTGCTAAGCACTCAATTCATCTTAATTAGCAGGGTATTTATACTATACCTCTGACTATTGGTCTCGTACAATATATGTTACTGTACTAATTCTTTGCTTTAAGTGTGACTGCATCTACTATTCGAGATGAATATCAAACTGCCAGTAATGCTCTTGCAGTATAAGTACATATCTGTAGCTATACTCAGTGTACCTCTCTTGTGTTTAATTTGCTTCGTTGTGGCATTTTGTCGAATATATAGTGTGCTACAAGTTCAGCTGACTACAATTTTATGTTGTTTAATATTTTGTCTTAGTATACATTTTACCATATATGTGTCTGCTAATGACTAGATGTTACAAGAAGTAAAGACTAGATATAGTAATCTAATTGTGATATGAAGTTTGAAATTACAAGGAGAAAAGGGTGATTCGTGATTTAAGTGTGATGTAATAGGTTCTTTTTTTTTTGTCTGAAACTGATTTGAATTTACATTTAATAAACAAATTATACAAAGTAACGTAGTACAAGTCATACTGTTTTATCTAGTCCTACTCCTACATACGGTATTTACATTATTCTTGTTTCTGGATGATGTTAGGTAGTAAGTGAAATGCATCAACAAATTTCAGCAAGAATGCAGGTAGTGTGTTTGTACAATCTCATAATAGCCTATCACTCCTGTAAATACTAATTATTTTAGTTCTGATCGGCAGACGGTTGCAGTCATTCCTGTTTTTCCTCATGGTGTTGTTCAGCTTGGTTCATCATCATCTATAAGGACTGGATTCTCTAATCCATGACATTTAAAATTCCATTCCCATCTACATGTATATTCTGGCATGAATATACACTAGCATATATGTCAGGGGTCTGTGCATGTGATATAGCTAGAGTCCACGTCATGAGGTTGAGCTTAATAGTTAGTAGTCCATACTCTCTTCACTCTGTCAATAACAATATTCCACGGCGTTAGATGTAGGCCTTCATGCTATATCGCTTTGTGAGCATATTTATTCTGATTTTCTTTCCATTCATTAATTTACAAGTAATGTTCTTAATAGGCCATCCGCCATCCTGTGTGGAATACTCTTCTGAGTCAATTGTATATATATTAATATACCTACGTAAGAGACCATAGTATTAAATTCATCAGTAGTTTTTAATAGTTGTATCTATATTAATGTTTCATACGAGATTCTAAATGTCCTTGAGTTCAATAGGTAAGTTCTTTCTTTTGACACAAATTTGTTACTTGCATGTTCATCATTTATGAGTTTCATACTAATCAAAAATCATTTTTTTTCCAGTACAAGGAAGCACCAGTCAGTTATATGTCATTATCCAGAAGGAAGGCTTGTATTGTACTGCAAGGCAATAAATCATTGAGACCCCTAATGTAAATTGAGAATTTGAGAGTCGATATGTGTTTCGACTTTAGATTTTGGTACTAGATGTAAGATGATATTGTGGTACAAGCTAACCCTTTTTGGGATTGACATATATTCTGTTGGATTTGCTATCTTATTGTATAAGTCGACTCTGTTTGGGCTTTATGGTATAGTCTGTTGAATTGGAAATGTGATTTTGGTTGATATGCTTTTGTATTGGTTTATTGACATTTCAAATAGGATATTGCAAATTGGACTAATACAAAGTGTTGCACATAAATATTTCTAAAGCAATATAAATGTATTACAATAGGAACAAAAGTGTTGCATATAAATGTTGCTAAAAAAACCAAAAGCATTACAATAGGGGAGAAAATGTTACATGGAAATGTTGCAATAAATTGACTTTGCAACACTTTTAACCAAAATATGTTACAAAATGGTGTTGCAATAGTCTATTGCAACATCTTAAAAGTGTCACAAAACAAGACAAAAGTGTTACACTAAAGGGGATATTGCAATACTTGAAAAATGTTGCAATAAGTTCATAAAGTGTTGCTATAGGGGTCTATTGCAACGGCAGCAGATGCAACGCTCAATTTTGGCAAAAACGTTGCAAAAACCTCTATTGTAACACATTTGGGGTCTAATATGACACTTTTTTGGCGTTGCAATAGCCCATGTTTCTTGTAGTGGGAGTTCATGGAATTTGGAAACGATTGAATTATAGCCGTTATAATATCAAAATTTCATTTGGTTATTTGTGCAGATAATATCGAATTGAACAAATGTTTTCTTGGCACGTTTTTGGCCACAAACTAGTAGGAATTGTTTTGTAGTTTGTTTTGACACCAAGATCATGTGATTACGATTTACGGTTTATGAGATATGGTCGTTCTAGTGAAACCGGTTAAAACGGACGAATCGTTAAGATGGACTGACTTTACAAAGTCAAACGAGCCCTTTAAAAATGGTCTGTGATAATGAAATTTTTACAGGAGGTAACTTAGTCAGTGGTTAAGTCTCTGTAAAAATTTGAAGACAAAAGGCTTAATTTTCGATTTTATAGAAATATTTAAGTCAAGAATTCGCATGAGAAACCACTGCAGAAAGAAGCTATATTTAGAGCAACAATTGAGCTAACAAAAAGATGTTCTTAATTATGAAATTTGAATGAAAAATCCTCTAGACAGTTAAGAAGAAGTGAGAAAAAGAATTTCATGAAAAAGTTTATTTTTCAATTTTATAGAATTTTTCGAACCATAGTTGCGCAAGTGAAAAAAACCCTTTTAGGGGACGAATTAAGACGAACTTTAGTTTCGTTGAAAATGACATTTAACGAAAGTCGTTATAAGACCATTAATTATCAAAAGTGGTTAAAGGATATCATGGGCTTATAATAAGCCAAACGTGTAGTAAGGAGGTATCGTTACGAAGTTGTGCCTTTATATGAATAGTTGGTTAGACGGGATAGTTTAATGAACTAACCGAACCTTATTGGTTGTTATAGATCATCACACTAGAGACAGAGCCCAGAATATTCCGACACTATCAGGCAAGTTTTCGAAACTTGTATATTAAGTATTTTCAAACTGTTGTTGTTGTGGTATAAATGCTATGAACTGCTTGATAGTATTTTTGCGAATCAGCATATGATGTATGATTATTTACACGGATTTATAAACCTGTTAAGTATGTATGTATGCATAGACTCTTATATATATGTATACGATGATGTGTTACAAGTTCCCAGTAGAGTATGATAATACCTTTTCTTAATAAGGGAGTCGGAGATATTTTGTCTAGATAAAGACATAAAACCCGGAAGTCACAGGAAGGGTTATATGACATATATTTTTAAAATATTCCGATAAATATAAATTGGATATTTTTGGATTAAAATTCCTTTGATGATATTAATAAATATTATTTGAATATTTATTAATAATTTGAACATTATTTTCATATGAGAATAGTCTGAAGGTTTATTTATTTAATAAATATTATTTAAATATTTATTAAATATTCTGAGCTGATTATTTATTTAATAATAATTATTTTAATATTTATTAAATATTCCAGGATGATTTACAAATCATATTATTTATTTCAAAAGTTATTTAAAACTTTAAAAATTATTTTAAATATTTTTTGATCGTCGAAAAAGTATTTAAAAATAGAACGGGTTCCCATTTCTTCATGGACTATAGTTTCACTCATCGAAAAAGTATCGCTACTTCACTCAACTTATCAAAACTCGGGAACCCAAGGTTTTGGGAGCTAGTATTAATTATTTTCTCCCTTCGCTACAAACAAGAAATGCACCCTACCTAGTAAGGAGGGGCTCAGGTTTGACTAAACACTCAAAACTCCGACCAACTCCCAAGTTATGTTTGATGAAGCGATTCTTAGTAATCGAAATCTGTTGACTAAAGTCAACCCACACATCAGAGTTACTTTCTCAATTACTCATGGAAGTAAAGTTAATAATGATTATCAAACCAGTCGTCAAGCTTTGTGCTTGGGGGAAACTGAATTAAAATTATGTTCCTACGATACATAGAATTCTCTAAGGGATTGGAGAAAGAGGGGACATTGCCTTTGAGCGTAGTCCAAATAAGAAGGCCCATATGCGGTCAGGGTGCAACCCGATAAGGGAACGTCGTCCTTCTACTAGTAGAGAAGCAGAGGCATGGTATATTGGCTGATCACCAGATATCGTGGAAGAGGCTCCAGCATAATCCCATTCTTCCCATTGGAATTGTATTGCAACACTGTAATGAAAGCCTAGGTGCTCAGTTACCGATAGTGTTGACAGAATGATGAACTATTAAAGTACTTCAGAAATTCTTCGTTATATTTCTGGATAAAGAATGAAAATGTATAATGATGATACAATATTAGTATACGATATGTCATATGGTTTACGTTAACAAAAGTACTTTGAAAACTATTACTATATGGCTGAGCTATATTGCTCACTCTTGCTTTTCTTTTATATATACCACCACACAACAACAGATAAGCATGGCAAGAACAAGGCAGACCCCCACCCCCCGCAAAAGCGTGCTAACCGGTCAGCAGTATAAGAGACTATTTACGAGGCAGGTGCCGAGGCCGCACCCAGTAGCATTACCACAGGTGAGCATACTAAGTTGGATAGGTTTACAGCTTAGGTTGGTTAGGTTAATTTACAAGCATGACTTGTGTAAGCTTCTGAAAACCAAACCGTATTGTGGCTATAGATGCCGCCTTAGATGGTAATCCTTTTAAGTTGAACTTTTAAGATTATGACAATTTGGGTTTGTAATATATATTTCAAGATGGTTGTAATAACTTAGTAAATGTTATGTTTGACTGAGGGGTCACAGCATGCTAAAATGAAGATTGAGGGAAATGTTTATTAAAATGGGAATTAAGGATATAGTGATAGCCTGGATCTCCGACCCCGGATCTAGGTGTGTTACACCAACCTTCTGTCGATAGCCCTTTGCTACCAATCTCGCCTTATATCTTTCTACTTCTCCTTGAGCATTCAGTTTCTTCTTATAAACCCATTTTACATCGATGGGTTTACATCCTTCTGGAGGTTCAACAAGTTCCCAAGTTTTGTTCTTTTCAAAAGCTTTGATTTCTTCATCCATTGCAGCCTTCCACTTTTTATCTTTCATAGCTTCTTCATAGTCTATATTTTCTGCATCAGCCACCAAGCACACTAGGTGCACTTCACCATGCTCATATATATCTTGCAAACTTCTCATTCTAGGATTCCTGGGCTCATCTTCATCTGATTCTTCATTTTCAACATCAGAACTTGTTGTTGAAAGCTTAGAAATCTGAATATCATCTTCTGTTGTTTCCTTTTTATGTGCTTTACTCCAACTCCATGCATCATCTTCTTGTATCTTTACATCTCGACTCACAATAATCTTCATAGAAACAGGATCAAGAAGGCTGTAGGCTTTTGTTTTCTCATCATAGCCAATAAAAATATATTTCTTGCTTTTATCATCCAACTTCGTTCTCCTTTGATCAGGAACATGTGAGTATGCCAAACTCCCAAAAACTTTCAAATGTGAAATAGTAGGCTTCTTTCTACTCCATAATTCTTGAGGTGTTTCATCCCCCAAGTTTGAATGTGGGCATCGATTCTGAATATAAACGGCACACTACACAGCTTCCGTCCAGAATTCTTTTGGTAGTTCCTTGCTCTTTAACATTGATCGAACCATGTCTAGGGTTGTTCGATTTTTACGTTTAGCCACGCCATTCTGCTGTGGTGAATATGGAGCTGTTAAGAACCTTCTAATGCCATGTTCTTCACAGTATTCTGTGAAAGCTTTTGATGTATATTCTTCACCTCTATCCGAACGCAATCCCTTGATATGCATTCCTGTCTTCTTTTCTACCAGCACTTTGAACTTTTTGAATACTTTTAATGCCTCAAATTTTTCATTTAAAAAATAAACCAATGTTCTTCGAGAATAATCATCAATGAAAGTGATGAAATACCTCTTGGAACCAAATAATTCAGGTGTGATAGGACCACATATATCTGTATGCACCAACTCAAGAGGCTTTGAAGCATGATCAGTTGCCTTTTTCTGAAATGAACTCCTTGTATGTTTTGCCAGCACACAATCTTCACAAAAATTGCATGTATGATCCATGCTTGGTAGTCCATGAACCATTCCTTTGTTTGCCAACTCCTTCAGTCCACCATAGTGCAGGTGTCCAAGTCTCTTATGCCATAAAGTTGCTTTATCCTCTGACTTTGCTTGCAAGCACTTATCCTGTATGTTCTTTAGATTCAACTTAAACATTCGATTTTGAGACATTTTGATTTCAGCAATTGTCCTGCCATTTTTGTCCTTCAATATCATGACTTTGTCACCCATAAAAATTGAGTAACCTTTTTCAAGTAGTTGTCCAAGACTCAGAATGTTGTTCTTCATGTCAGGAACATAGTACACATCTTCAATTCTTCCTTGTTTGCCATCTTTTTTAGTAAAACATATTTCACCCTTTCCTTTGACTTTTATTTTCGATGAATCTCCAAATGACACAACTCCATTATTTATTTTCTTTAAATCAATAAAGAGATGCTTGAGACCAGTCATATGATTGCTGGTCCCACTATCAAGATACCACAAAATTTCATCTGCAGAAATCATACCTTTGCAGGCCACACTACATCATATATTGCCTATAGCAACACCTTAAAATTGTTGCTAAAGGGCCTAATACCGTTGCCATTGATGCTATGGCAATGCTTTTACAAAAATTGGGCATGAACTTTGCTTGGGTTGCAATAGGTCCGTATAGCACCGAATATAGTACCATATAGCAATGCTTTAATGTCATTGCAAATGCTTGTTATAGCAACGTTTTCCAGTCTATAACAACAATTTAAATTCATTGCAATAGCCCATAGCAACTCTGTTTTGGATATTTATTGCAACGTTTAAGGTGGCAATGGCAATGCTTTAATGTCATATATCAATGCTTTTAGTAAGGAATTAACAATAAATGGCAACACATTATGAGACAATAACAATGCTTTTAGTAAGGAATTAACAATAAAGGATAACATATTATGAGGCAATAACAATGCTTTTCTTTAAAAAAAATGGACTTAACCCATTTGTTCATATAGAAATCCACCATTAACATGGTATTTCATACACACCAAATATCCAAAACCATTCGGACTACATTGTCAACATAGCCATTCAGCGTCTAACGACTAAATGGAATCAAACGACAACATAAAGTTTACAATATTCACCAAAAGCTTAGATATAAATTAAATGAAAATGCTCCAAGTCAAGCATCTACATCTTCTTCATCTGCCTTATCTCCATGTATTAATTAAACGATCTGCATTTTCTGCCTTCATCTGCCTTCATCTGCATTTTCTGGAGCTGCGCATATAAAATCTGGGTAAACAATCTTCATATATTAATTAAAAAGGACATATATTTAACAGAGGGAAAGCCATTTAAAGATTGAATAGAAGTGAGCTAGATATATAATAGTGATTGTATAATGAAGGGCATAGTGAAGGGCAGTGTGACAGTGTGATCGACCACCATTATTCTTGAGACTAACATCAGCTCCTGTACATAAAAAAAATTAGCTCAAAGGTGTTGAATTAACCAAACATCATTACATAATCTTCATAAAGAGTTGTACCTCCAAGATTTACAATCAGTTACATGAAATATAAATAGTTGCTGCCAAAATAACATCAGAATTCAGATTTACAATCAGTTCTTGTTGCGGCTATAACCTCTTCCTTGTTATATGATTGGCATGCCGAGCGACATACTCTTAGCCTGTTATCACCATCCTAGTCACACTTCTAAATAGAAATCTGTTAAAGATGAAAACACCAACATTTTATTCATATATAAAGAAAAGAGCAGTGCAACATTTGTTTAATGTCAAGCACATTAATTCGTTTTTTCGCTTATTATTTAGCAGAGTATTATTTGTCATTTAAAGATTAACTATCAAGAGCCTGCAGTTTGGCTATAACCTCTTCCTTGTTATATGATTAGGCTTTACAACTACTTCCTCTAATTGCTGCAATATACTCATCTCACTAGGAGCACAGTGTTGCACATATGCATCTTTTCCTAGCAGATCTTTGCATATAAAGAGATTTGAGGAGATCGTGGAGCTGTTTTGACATGTGTAGCCAGCATAGTCAGAACACCGGAACTCACAAACTCCATTGTCACAAACGCTTCCATGAAGGCTGTATTGTTCATCACAAACAGCTACACATGCCACTTAAAGTGTCGGATGATGGAACATAACAAATCTATAAATGTAAAACTGTGTACACTGATAAGAAAGAACTCCTGGTACTCTTGTCAGCCTACGAAAACCTTCGCAAATGTACTTATATGTATGCAAGCAACTTCTTATCTCTGAAGTTTAACAATCCAGCCAAAAAATGTCACTATATAATAAAGGTAGAATCATCATACTCCTAACTCTCAGCATAGCCCAACACTACATAGGTTACTTGACAACTATTTATACAATCAGTCAATGTAACAAAATTGTGGCACGGTTTTGCGACTCATCAATGTGCATGAAACAGTATTGAAATCCCCATTGTTAATAAGTGAAATTCTGGATACGAATTAATAATCACAGTCATACAGGGACTGGCAAAAATGAAACTCGGCAAATAACTTAAATTATTATACACAGTTCGTAAAATTAGAAAACAAAGATGGGACAAAATTGAATTTTCAATCAGATAAAAGATTACCTGTAGAGCAGTCGACACCGGTGTGTCCATTTTCACACTCACAAACACCATGCCGAAGACATTTCCCATGTCCATTACAATTACTAGGACAAACCCTGCAAATCATTATAACAATTTTGAGAGCTTCTCTAACGAAGACATGCACGAGACAGTTAGAGATGTGAAAAAGCACATACGTTTTCTACAATCATGACCACCGAACCCAAGAAAGTAGCGACACCTTCCATCAATACAGTCTCCATTGAAATGACAAGAATTTGGACATCTTCCAGGTGCTAAGTGGAGTTTATATCCACTTGGAGCGTTCCATATCGGCTTAAATTGATTGTCTTGGACTCAAGTTTGTGGTGGTTTTGATGTGTTTTGTTTAGTTGTGCAGATTTACGAGAATGATGATTAAGGTTGATGCTTCTATCGTTTTTGGAGAATAAATTAATTAAAATTCGGATTTCTGAGACGGTTGCGCAGTCTACACTGTTTTGGACATATCTGGAGTTCTAGAAGTCTGTTTTCAGCGATCTTACTGCCCACGCGAAGCCTGGGAGATTTTCTACAACTTGGGATAGGATTACCACGAGCAAATTGCGCCGGGTAGGAGCAATCTGCGCGAAGAACAGACTGCTAGGCGCAAGTTGCCCCTGAAAAATTATAGTTTTCACTGTTTTGGCCATATCTTGAGTTCTACAACTCCGTTTGAGGCCCGTAATCAGTCCACGCGAAGATAACGAGATTCTCTATCATTTTAAGGTGGTCCAGAGGTCCAATTACATTTGGAACGGTCCAAAAATACTGAAGAAAAGTCAGATACGAATTTTCCTTAAAAACAGAATCAGTTTAGGAAACGTATTTTGCAGAAATTTTATTATAATTCTGTTTTGATATTTTCTTGTTGGGCAAGATGTCTAGAGCCTATATAAACACATCCAACCCTTGTAAAATTAGATCATTATTATAATCATCATTAGGAGTAGAACTATTACATATCAATTACTTAGATTTATTTGTATATTTTCATACTTTGTTTATTATCATGGTTTCATCAGATCCCATGATGACGAGCGGTTCAATTATGAACTAATCGTTGTCATGGGATTCTAACGGATTTATTTATGGAGCTTTAGTATCTTGATTGCTTTAAAGATCTGTGTGTGATGTATATCTGATATCCTCGTATGGTTATGCTTAATTGATAGATGCGTCATGAACATCTAATCTGTTAATCTCTTGTGAAGTGAAAGTGGATCTTGAGATTTAGAACTTGCCATGCTAGCATAGGTTCATAATTGTTTATCAATATGATTCGTGGTGTGAGATGAAAATACTTATACTGCCTTGTGTGATCTTTATGGATAACTTGCTCTTCAACCGTTATGTTTTCAAATTCTATAGACATATAGGGTCTAAGCATAATTGGTGTCTATTCATCTTCTATCTTTTTTGTGGATGTATGTTTAGTTTGGTATACGTATACTGAGAAGTAGCGTGTACTTGTTTCGTGTTATCCGATCAGATATCATAACCATTGCATATAGTGATTAAAGGCGTCAGATCTAAGCAAAGTATTTAATGAAGTTAGGATTCCATGTTTACTCTTGCAGACGTAATTAGATTTTAGTTCTTGTTAGTTAGTTAATTCTTAGTTTTGTTAATTTGTATCTTAGTTAATTTAGTTTAATAAACCCAAAATTGTTATTGTCTTAGCAGTGCATAATAACCATACATTGTTGCATAGGCATATTTACTGAATAGAACCATAACTTGATCCCTGTGGGAACGAATTTGGACTTAACCTTATATATTACTTGTGACCACGTACGCTTGCGTGATTTAGTGCAAACTAGTTTTTGACACCCCCAAACTTAAACCGATGCTTGTCCTCAAGCATAAACAATTACAACTGACTAACTAACTAGTACCACTTCCGTAGGTGATCACGGTTGCATTTGGCATATGCAACAAGCCCTTTAAACCCCTAGGCAGCCCTAGTGGACGAGTAAGGTCTCGTGAGGGCCTATAGTGAATGTACCCACAAAATCCATTTAACCTAATGCAATGCATGAATGCAATTAATATGAAAAATGCAATTAATCTAATCTACCATACCTTCAATTCCTCTCATGCCATATCAACTTAAGAATCAAAGTAAATACGCAATGTCTTGGTGTCGAAAGTGCAAGTATTCACATAGTCTACTCAATGAACATGCATAAGTTCTTACAAGCCCATGTCAAGTGTAAGAATAAGTTAGTAATCATGCTAAGCCTACAAGAGTACATCTTTGAGACAAAACTCGGGATCTCATACGCAAAAACAAGCAAACACTCACAATCCACTCACAAAAGAATATTCACTCAAGAACAAGGGTAAGTGTATCACTCAATTCCAACAAAATCATAAGCATGCTTGACATTTGGTATCAATCTAACTCTTAACACAACATACATCAATGACGATAATCAATAGGTCTTTATTTGGGTTGTAACGGGGCTGGGGACAAGGTATGTCAAATAAGCCAAATCAGGTGAAGTGTCAAAAGCTAGTAAGTACCATAATAAATCATACACAACACCCTATTTCCCCCCCATATAATTTTTCTATTTTTCTTCCAACAAAAACAATCGACTAGTCGACTAAAGTAGGATTACAACAAACACAAACATGCTCTCATAATATATAATTTTTTTCTTTTTTTTCTCTTTTTTTTCTCTTTTTTTTTCTTTTTTTATTTTTATTTCGAGAGCTAAATAAAACAATAATATAAACAATAACAATGATCCCATGAATTTATTACATATACCGACTATCAAATAAACAAACCCAATGTTCAATATTTCCCCCAAAAGTAAGACCAACAATAAACCCCTCCTTGCACACCTTATTACTCCCTTAAACACTCTACTAGCCTTTGACAATGTGGGTTCAAATTAATGTAAGGCCAACAAGAAAAGGTCTAGGCAAGTAATGTGGTATGTCACCGAAAAAAATAGGATTAAGCTCAATGGGTTAACTAATTGATCATGTAAATATGGTGTGGTAATATGGGAAAATATGCGGTTAATCCTAATGCCTTTATCATTTTAATCGTCAAATAATGTCATGCGTTTCAAGAAAGACCTCAAACAACTGCTAGCAATGCAAACAATCCGTGGACACTCAAGCAAACGAATAAATTGCAACAAATATGCAATAAGGCTCAAAAACTCACTTGGTGGAAAAACATACTCAATCCCAAGCAAAAATCTCTCTAATGCACCTACTTGTATTCAAAGCATGCAAACTAAATCATCTTGCACATATTCATGTCCTTCTAATCACTTACAACATTCAATAAGTCTACTAGCTTCAACTTACTAGTGTATGTGTGTGCACAAGAACAAAGCACATCACTTCTCAATCAAAAGCGTCAACAACGCAAAATTCCTATCAAGCATGGGTGCAAATGCAATCTATTATGAACTTACATGATATACGAACATAAAAACAGAATGTTCTATATGAAACAAACGTAGATAACACGAACATAAATGCATGATTTACTACTACTAATATGTAAAGCATGAAATCCTACATGAACACAATATCTACTATAATCACATATATATATATATACACTACTTATCCCTCAAACCACCCCCAAACTTGAAAAATTCAATGCCCTCATTGAATGGAAAGTAATATAAGGAATAGTAGAAAACATACCTAAATAAAAATGCCAAAAAGCGTGGGTTGCCTCCCACAAAGCGCTTCTTTAACTTCAATAGCTTGACGTTACTTCCAAGCCTCCATTAAGGATGATAATAGTTGGCCTGGTCATCTCTTCGCGATACTTCATCGTCATCATGGTGGCACACTTTCTGCCCTTTCTCCTCGCTTGGCCTATTCGTGTAACAACTATGTCTTATTCCAATACCTTCATCTGTTGACCCAAAATCTGTCAATTTGTAGAACAACACACGGGCTTCGCTTGCATATAATGGAGGAGGGTAAATGTAAATTACTGAAGCCTTTGGTTCCTCAACGAGAACTTCCTCCATTGGCTCTAATGCGATACCTTCATCTTTATACTCTGAGACAAGTAGAAGACCTGCATCTTTCTCATGATCATCAACCTCTTGGTTCGCACATACCAATTCTTGAAATTTTTGCAGCTCATCAGTGTCTGTCCCAAATAGTGCCCTTTCCAAATCATCCACCATTCTAGCATGATCAAATTCCTCACATGGCTTGTGAATGCTAACCTCCTCTTGGAATTTGTCTTCCTCATCAATTAAGCATGCAGTACCTCGCTCCAAGTCATCGTTATTCTCTGGTATTGCCTCTGGTATGAATTGATGTTTCTCTTGTTCCAAGGCACTCAAAACTTGAGCAGCTAGTGTCACCATAGAATTGATAGACTCCTCAGTACTCTTTAAAAGCATCCTAATCTCATCCATAGCATCAACCTCATCTGACTGAAAATTAGGAGTAGGTTGCTGATGTTGAAACTCTTCACTCCCAAAGAAATATGACATATCTGGAACATCTTGCTGGTACTGTTGAGGATGGTATTCAAAATATGGTTGTTCCTCATAACTGACATATGGATCAACTCCTTCGTAGTAACAATACTGTGAGGGATCATGAACGCCCAAACACCGCTCACATTGTTGAGGCATGGATGTACTCGAATATGCCCACCATGGCAACTCCTCGCATGCCATCTTCAAACACTCAAGTACCTGAAACACACCAAACTAAACAAGATAGATAAGAAAAACAAATCCGAGTCAGTGAAAGCTAACGATCACTATTGACAAGCACATAAACCAAAAATAAAACACCGATGATCCCCGGCAGCGGCGCCAAAAACTTGTTTACACTAAATCACGCAAGCGTACGTGGTCACAAGTAATATATAAGGTTAAGTCCAAATTCGTTCCCACAGGGATCAAGTTATGGTTCTATTCAGTAAATATGCCTATGCAACAATGTATGGTTATTATGCACTGCTAAGACAATAACAATTTTGGGTTTATTAAACTAAATTAACTAAGACACAAATTAACAAAACTAAGAATTAACTAACTAACAAGAATTAAAATCTAATTACGTCTGCAAGAGTAAACATGGAATCCTAACTTCATTAAATACTTTGCTTAGATCTGACGCCTTTAATCACTATATGCAATGGTTATGATATCTGATCGGATAACACGAAACAAGTACACGCTACTTCTCAGTATACGTATACCAAACTAAACATACATCCACCAAAAAGATAGAAGATGAATAGACACCAATTATGCTTAGACCCTATATGTCTATAGAATTTGAAAACATAACGGTTGAAGAGCAAGTTATCCATAAAGATCACACAGGGCACTATAAGTATTTTCATCTCACATCACGAATCATATTGATAAACAATTATGAACCTATGCTAGCATGGCAAGTTCTAAATCTCAAGATCCACTTTCACTTCACAAGAGATTAACAGATTAGATGTTCATGATGCATCTATCAATTAAGCATAACCATACGAGGATATCAGATATACATCACACACAGATCTTTAAATCAATCAAGATACTAAAGCTCCATAAATAAATCCGTTAGAATCCCATGACAACGATTAGTTCATAATTGAACCGCTCGTCATCATGGGATCTGATGAAACCATGATAATAAACAAAGTATGAAAATATACAAATAAATCTAAGTAATTGATATGTAATAGTTCTACTCCTAATGATGATTATAATAATCATCTAATTTTACAAGGGTTGGATGTGTTTATATAGGCTCTAGACATCTTGCCCAACAAGAAAATATCAAAACAGAATTATAATAGAATTTCTGCAAAATACGTTTCCTAAACTGATTCTGTTTTTAAGGAAAATTCGTATCTGACTTTTCTTCAGTATTTCTGGACCATTCCAAACGTAATTGGACCTCTAGAACACCTTAAAATGATAGAGAATCTCGTTATCTTCGCGTGGACTGCTTACGGGCCTCAAACGGAGTTGTAGAACTCAAGATATGGACAAAACAGTGAAAACTATAATTTTTCAGGGGCAACTTGCGCCCAGCAGTCTGTTCTTCACGCAGATTGCTCCTATCCGGCGCAATTTGCTCGTGGGAATCCTATCCCAAGTTGTAGAAAATCTCCCAGGCTTCGCGTGGGCAGTAAGATCGCTAAAAACAGACTTCTAGAACTCCAGATATGTCCAAAACAGTGTAGACTGCGCAACCGTCTCAGAAATCCGAATTTTAATTAATTTATTCTCCAAAAACGATAGAAGCATCAACCTTAATCATCATTCTCGTAAATCTGCACAACTAAACAAAACACATCAAAACCACCACAAACTTGAGTCTAAGACAATCAATTTAAGCCGATATGGAACGCTCCAAGTGGATATAAACTCCACTTATCACCAGGCACAGGGACTCGGTCTTGTTTACAGAGTTCATGATAAGATGGACATATTAGCTCACCTAAGGAAATCATTTGGAAGAGACGATCAGATAATGATGATGAACCCCAACGACAACATGAAAATAAATATTAATTGACTGTGAACAACATAAGATAGTAGACAATAATTACCATTAAAGCCAGGAAATTGTACTGGTCCGCCATGTTCAGGACATACTCTCCAAACATCGTCTACGGAAACCTAGGAAGAAAAAGTGCACATGTTAAGATACCTCCATGGAAGAACAAAAAAGAAAATCCCTCATATTTTCGTGCCCCAACAGAAATTTCTAGTGTGCCTCTTAGTGCATTTCATAGTTCTAGGACTGAACAGATTAGAAAGTGATATTATCAGAACCCCCAATTTTGAAGCCCTAATTTCCGGCAAAACAAAACCTCCAATTATAATTGTAGCAAAACCCATAATTAATTAGAACAAAATCCTAATTAAGATGTATATAGTTATCAATCAACTCGAACCCTCAATTTGAAGCCTAAATGGCCTGCAAAATCAATTAAAAATTAGTAACCCCCTTTAAATTAGACATGTCGAGGCAGAGATATTGAGGGAGGTTGAGAGTTTGAAAGTATTCAAACACCAAGTCTTCACCAAGTCTTCGATCTATTCTTCAATTCGTGTTTGAGAGAGAGAGAGAGATCGCATCAGTTTTCATTGCTCAGTGTTCTCCGAACTTCAGTTCTTCAAGCTTGATAATTTCCCAGTTCTTCAGTTCTCCGAGAGCTTCTGTTCTCTAGATTTATTTTAGTTTTGTCTCTGTGACTCTGTCTATGTGTTTTGTTTCTTATTTTTATTTTGTTTTGTTTTGTTATTTTCATTGCTCGGGAAAATAATTTTCAGAAGCCCGCTCATTTTTTCATCAAAATTTTAAGAAGTCCGCCAATTTGGAGGCCCAATAGTGATGTCTACAGCAACGCCTTAAAAACCATTGCAATAGATAACAAATTTTATAATATGTAACGGTTTTTCACTTCAATTGTAACGGTTTTAAAAAGCATTACAATATGTCTAATTTTGTAAAAACTTGTCAAGAAATAGCAACGCTTTTTAACAAGTTTGGTTGCCATAGCCAATCTATGGTGTAGTGCCATTAGTAGAACACCTTCATTTTGTTGCTCTTTCTTTTCGACTAGATTTGCATTTTCCTCAACCTTCTTGTTAAACTAGCAATATTTGGCAAAGTGTCCAAATTTTCCACAATTGTAACATTCTACAGATCTGCTTCCTCTTCCAGAATATGATCTTCCACCTCTGCCACGACCACGTCCTTGGCCACGCCAATTTTGTTCATTAGTCTACATCTTTTCTTCAAATCTGTTGCATATAGGACCACGTCCTCTGCCTCGAGTAAAATTCTATCTTGCACGTCCACATCCTCTTCCTCTACTATATTATGTATATAGTACTTTATCTTTATCTTCAATTGAGACATCAGTTTTCAATACTTGAGATTCTGTCTCCTCCTTCTTTAATAATCTTTCTGAATATGCTTGTAAAGATCCCATCAGCTGATCAACAGTCATGGTCTCTATATCATTTGAATCTTCAATAGTAATTCCAACAAGTTGCAATTTTATATTTAAAGATCTTAATATCTTCTCATTCACACGTGCATCTTCAATCTTTTCTCCATAATTCTTCATTTGATTCACAACAGAGGAAACCCTCGTGAAGCAATCCGGGACTAATTCCATATCTTTCATATGTAAAGACTCAAATTCACCACGTAGAGTTTCTAATCGTACCTTTTTCATTTTGTCAACACCTTTAAAATTGTTCTGAAAAATCTCCCAGGCCTCCTTTGCTTTTGTTGCAGATTCAACCTTCTCAAACATGCCTTCATCAAGGCCCATATTAATGATAGACAAAGCTTGTTGATCTTGTTTTCGTGACTTGGCAAGAGCGTTTTTCTGACCCTGATTTAAAGCTCCTTCATTCTCTGGTTCATCGTATCCTTTGTCAATGATTTTCCATGCCTCCTGTGAACCAAGCAACGCTTTCATTCGTAGACACCAGAAGCCATAGTTTTCTTTGGTAAGTTTTGGAACAGCAAAAGAATTATTCATGTTTGTAAACTCTAATATGATCTAAACTCTGATTGTAGACTCTGATATGATCTAAACTTGGATTGTAGGCTCGGGTTTGGTTAAAGCTCTGATACCAATCTGTTGGTTTTAACTGTATAGAATTTGTGAGTGTATTTCAGTATGTGTGTTGTGGAACAGAATAAAGAAATAAGAAGCTTAAATTTCTGTTATCTTATTGATCAAACTTCACCTCCTTATATAATAGGAGAATACAAACCAAATACATGAATGATAGTAATAGATACATGATCAGATACATCTCTTTAATTCTATGAACCATTATTTAATGCTCTCTTCAAACTTCTATGAGATTAGTTTATCCAACAATAATTACTAGTTTAGTCTAACAAAACGAAGGCACTGTCAAAAATTAAATGAGCACAAAAAATCTTACCTATCCAAGGGTATCCATGTTGTAAAAGATGGTAAATTTTCCACTTTATTTTGTCAACTCGATACATTTCTCTGCAGTAGGTAGCAAGGTCATAGTTGCAGAACAGTTGTTCTCACTTACTGTAGCTTAAGTCATCATCTCACGATCTTCTTTTATCTTTTTCTAAAATATAACCAATAAAAATAATTACAAGATGTGAATTACAATAACAATTGCTTAATTGATTCTTAAGATACAAGTAGAGAAACACCTTTATACAACCAAGGCGTTTGGACACAAATTCTTTCTTTAACGAGTCAATATATAACAAAACATCTGAAGGTATTGAATTTCTTCCTTGAGGTACTTCATTCTGTAAACATTAACAAACTATCAGCACACACAGCAGGCAAAAAGTCTGAATGAAGAAACTTACAGATACGCATTCTACTTTTACAATAACAAATGAAAGAACATGAGTACGTCAAACTTGACATACATTATATTTTTTCAACAAATTATGGCTGATTTCTAGATACATTGAGAATGGAAGGTGCAGGTTTAAAATTTTTTGTGCAGAATCTTGTACAAAGTATTAAAAGAAAATGCAGATTTAAATATTAAGGAAAAATAGCTTGAACCCTTCTTTGACAATAAGTGAAGAAATGACCAAAAATTGAAGCACGAATGCCAGGTTTCCCCCCTAATTTCCCATGTGTGACATTTCAGAAGGATACTACTTCAATGAACACATTCAGAAAAATATGAAATACAATATTTAGGTCTTCTCACCAACTCAAATACATCCAAGTAATATTACCATGTTGGAATTATTCTAAAATTCTTATCATGCATAAACTTGTTAGAATTATAAGAAATGACACCATAATATTTTACAAATGTCATGCTAATTGAAGAGTATCCATAATTGAGTGAAAGAAAAAAAAACATAATTGAAACTATTTTAAGCAACCGAAGACTCTGCCTAGAACACTCGGAGTTATATTCTACTTTTTAATAACAAAGGCGACTAATAAAAATATTGTTCTTTGCCTTCAATACTTCCTTGTCCACCAATACTACAAACACGTCATAATCTGAATCAGCATTACAAAAACTAATTTCACTTACATGTAAGCAAGGCATATACATTTATGGAACACACGTATATCTCAAAATATCTCAAAATATAACTTGGGCAAAAATTTTAAGCATAGTCAAATAAAATCACATTCCAATTAAAATTTGTATCGACCAAAACATGCCTAAACAAGTAAATCATCTCTTTAATTAACAATGTAGAACTTAATTCTTATCGCTATTCCTGACCAGTATAGAAAATCGTATCATAAACACAACATGACAATAATTGAACAAGTTCGAAGAATACAAAATAATCTAGCAACAAAAACATGTAAAATAATGCAATAAAAATTATAGATCTAACAAAGTAATAAATCTAGAATCATATATAGAGGAAATCTATTACAACATTGTTGTCATGATGCTCCATTGGCAGAATCTGATTCACAGCAGTTTGATCCGTGGAAGGAGTCTACTTGGTTATTCAGATCCAGTAAAAGATTGAATTAACAATAAGATGTGATGAATTTGATGCGGTAGGTTTAAAACCCTATAGTGTATTTAATTTGGGGTGTACGGCGAAAGAGAAACGACCGGTTAACCATAGAAGAGTGATGCCGAATAGCACTAAAATAAACAAACCATGGCCGACTAAATGGTTTACGGTAGATGAGCAATGTAGGAACACAGTGTTTGTAAACATAAAGCGTAAGAAGTAATATGTTCCGTACAAATAAAATATTGAAACCTTAATGGGCCAATGAATTAAAGCCCAAAAGAGCCGGTCTAAAATAAAATAAAAAAAATCCAACAAACAAACCGGTCTATAACAAAATAACAAGTCTACGTATTTATTATTTATTATATATAGGGTCAAGTTCCACGTAGAACCGTCTTTATATTAGAACCTTAGAACCATATATAAATTATGCTGCAGAACATAATGCTTTATTCTAATATTTTATTGAGTATTCAATAAAATTTTAACATAATTACTTTTATAAACATATTATAGAATGCAATATAAGTTATGTAATGTAAAAAATAATTTCCACCTTGAAAAAAAATTATGAAGCTTAGAAAAAAATTAATGTGTATTGCAAAAGTACATCATATTTTTATAAAATATGGTGTGCTGCAACATAATCAAGTATATCATGTGCTACAACAAAATCTATGATTGATATGAGTCCTAGTTCTAACTTTAAAACTGGTTTTAATTTGAACCTAACCTTATACATACATACACACACAATTGTTCTACATATTTTTCACATTTTTATTTATGTAAAGTTCTGCTGCAGAACAATTATGTTCTCACCATTTTCATGCTAATATATGTTTTCAACAAAGCGTGACCCTATATAAATATATATACAGAACAAAGCTCAGTGGAGACCATGTTTTTTGTGGAGTCCTGGAGTTCACCTTTGTTCTGCAAACATTCATCCGCATTTAACAATATTTTACCAATGCAAAAATGTTTTTCTCCTGAACATGCTCCTCCGAAACACGCCAAAACATCACTTGAATTAATTTTCATAATATTGTTCTTGAATACTTGATTCTGCAAATTCAATATTTTGTTGTTGCGGGCAATATAATGTATATTTGTGATGGATTTCGACGATATTGTTGAAAAAACATAAATAATCTTGGTGATGAACGTAAAAACACTATGCCATAAACAGCCTACGGTAACACCACGACTGTGCTACCTTAGACCCTAAAAAATGTTACCAAAGGCCAAAAAAAGGCTAAGGTAACACCTTAGCTGGGATAGTTTTGTTCTATGCAACCTTTGGGGTCTAAGGTAACACCTCGACACACATAAGCTAACATAGGCAAATTCGTTACCATAGACCTATAAGGTAACACACTAAGCAATTCTATAGCAACACCAAATCTATGTTACCTCAGATGTTGTAATTTTGCAAAATTATTAATTAATTATGTGGGTCCCACATGTGGACCCCACCAAAGTGGGCCCCACAATGTACGATTTTGCAAAAAAAACAATTTTTTAAAATTTACAATTGCCAATGTTTTATGATATGAAAAATATTTAACCCGGCCAATATCAAAATCCAAGGCTTTGATAACAATGAAGGTGAAAAAACATCATGAAGGTAGAAGAAAATAATTTCCTAGCCAATTCCACAGCATTTAGATTCAAGCACTTTGTATAATCAAATAGTATCAACATTAACCATCTAAAAGAACTGGTACACAATACCACCAGATACACAATCTAATTGCAAAATTCAGGTCAAAAAAAGTAAGTCATTGATTGGTAGGATTTTCACGGACAGTAGGGTCTCTTGTATCTAATGGAGGTGCTGCATCTTCATTTGGAATCACAAAACTTTCTTGCACGGGCCAAGTGAAAATCCAGACACATCAATGAGAAAACCCACTTCGGTAGAGCTTTTTAATGATGAATTCACTCAGAAGGCCAGCCTGAAGAAAATAAAATCAAAATGTCACTTTCCAAAATAATTTACCTGAAGCATATTAAACTAACATTTAGGTATGGATAGAGACACTAGGAGATAGGGATAGAGACAAAAACTCACGAAACTCCCAGAAAAGTGCTTGAGATAAATAGATATATAAAATTGCCGATCAACTGCAAAGCCGTAACAGCGTCGATATAAGACAAGTAAAAGTTCTGGACTTCATTGAAAAGCACTACCAATGTGGCATCATTTACTACACCTTCCCCAAAGACTAGACTATACAGTAAGGGTGTCTCATCCTGACCCTGTGGCATCAGAAAAAGTATTATAAAGCAGAAAGTTATTGATCTCCATAATGACTACATGTTAAAAAAAACCTTGATTACCTGCAATGTACAAACAGAATCCATCGCAGAGAATATTCACTACACCAAATATGGGCTGTTGCAACACCAAAAAAGTGTAACATTAGGCTCCAAAAGTGTTACAATAGATGTTTATGCAACACTTTTGCTAAAAGTCAGTGTTGCATTTGCCGGCGTGGCAATAGCCTTCTATAGCAACGCTTTTTGTGTTTATTGCAACGCTTTTCAAATTATTACAAAAAGAGTTTGGTGTAGTTTATTGTAACACTTTTGCATGTTTTAGCAACATTTTGAATATGTTACAACAGACGAATGCAACACTTTTTTGCAACATTAATTGACTTAAAAATGTTACAAAGTGAGTTTATTGCAACATAATTATGGATTTTGCAATACTTTTGGTTTTTTTTGCAACATTTATATGCAACATTTCGGAACCTTTTGCAACACTTTTTGATATTTTTGCAACATTTCTCTGTAACATTTTAATTACTATTGTAATACTTTTAAATTTTATTGGCAACACTTATTTGCAACATTTTTATTAGTTCGCATTGCAATGTCCTATTTGAAATTTCAATATCCATTCATGAAAGCATACACCAAACCAGAAATGACATTTCATTAATGTCCAACCAAACCAGAAATGACATTTCATTAATGTCCAACAAACACGTCAATAATGAAGGCCAAACATTAAACGCATAGTCTAAAGTCGAAACACACAAGTCGATTACTGAGTAAAAAATAGAGTGTAGAGAAATTAAATTTTATGCCAAAAGATGTCAAAGTACATCTCTATGTTTGCTAAAATAACACAGGTTATCATATTTTCATAAGCTTTTCTAGCAAGATGCATGCGCAGATTTCTTTGGATTCTTATACTTGAAGCTTCTCTCCGCATGCCACCATAAATATGACGAGCAAGTTCTCCTGAAAATTTGAGGAGGGAAAAGTGTTTAGGAGGTGCACACTGTAATTGTCAAAAGTTAATACATATCCCGCATAATCATGTAAGATGTACCTCTGCACACAGATTGGATCTGCAACACAGATCGACGCAACAAAATAAAGTTTTTTCGAGCCATGTATGAACGAATTTTTCTCTAGATAATGCTAGCTGATCTTCCTAAGACCTCAGTTCTGCGAGCATCAAGCTCTTCTATCTGACCAGCCCTTAAAAATACTTTTGTTTTACCAATCTGCATTAACAACCAAAACCAATTTTTTTAAGGAAATTTCTAGGAAAAAAGTAATTAGCTGATTATGACTGTGATAATTAAGAACTCAGTAATAGAAAGCTTAGATGTATGTGAATATCGTATAGCATACTTAAAAGCATCTAGGTCCGGCACTTCAAATTACCTAATAACCTTCAAGTCCCACCTTCTCCAGAGATCACTTTTTCTTCATAATCTTCTTCTGTAAGTCGGAAACATCGATATTCTTCTTGCCATCCCCATCATCCTGCCAAAGCAAATCATTTCAGGATTTCAGTTTATTATGTTCATATCACAAAATTTTAGGATGGAGAAAGAGGTCTGTGTACAGTCAAATTTCTTGCAAGATGATTCAAGTCTCGATTAGCAGTACCAAACTATCAATGAATAACGTGATTATTAGCTAGATGGATTTGGTTGCAAGCTCTGATTTTTGCATTGCATGCTGACTTGTGTTTTGGGGGTTTTTAGTAAAATCACATACAGGAAAACTTGTTCTAAGTGCGTTTCCACTGCAAACAAACTTGATAAAAAGGTACAAAAACTAATTATGATAAATTTAAAAGTTCGCTATTGTTAGGTTGGCATTTGGGAAAAAGGGCGGGTTGGATGGGTATAAGCTTATAAATTTTTATGGCAAGTCAGATATGCCGACATCTTATTTTTCATTTTTTTTCTTTTTGACAAACTTAAGATTTAATAAATTTGGAATACAGACAAGCTCTTACCTTCTGGCAATGCCCTCAAGTTGAGCAACTCTGACTGCATTCTGGGGCATCACACTGCCATTATCCCATGCCTGGATGCGCTGAGGATTTGTTCCAAATAGAATTATCTTCTCCATGTACTTGACTTCATTCTCTTCCATGCACCTGATCTTCTCCTTGAGAATCATTAACGGTTGAAAGAACCACTCCATCATTTTGTCCTCTGGCACATTAAGACGGGTTATTTCAATATCATCAAGAATCAACAGACCCTCTGATCCAGCTTTTATGGAGTAGAGAATATTATGGAAGAGTGTGTAGCAAGGCACTCCAACTCCTATAATGGCTGCTTCTTTACTATTCTTTGCCTTCAACCAATCACTGAGGTCAGTTATAGTTATTACATGGGCGTCCAGTAATTCCCTTCCCCGCATCTCACAAGATCTCATCATGTTTCCCCATACCTATTGCAATTTCCAGGAATACGCATAATAGATATTAGGTTGATATTCTACTTACATAAATATTGTACTTAGCTATATTATAAAGAGAAAATTAAGTGTTGGTGTGGATGCATCTTCTGTAATCTCATGAAGAATTAGTTTTCCTTTCCTCTCCAGATATGAAATTCATGATCAGTTATTACATTCAAATGTAGACAACTTTAAATGTGCTGACACCACAATCTAACAGCACAAGTTTTACCCAAGAAAAAAACGATAATCAAATTAATATAGAAGCAATGTGATTTACTTCTAAAACCGAATCATGGGAAACTGAAATGACACAATACAATTAGCTGATTATTTATGTTGAGTGCACCTGGCACACTAAGATCAAATGTTTCTATTCAATCTACATATGAATTATTACGTCTCATACCATGTGCACTAGGAGCAACAATTAGCATGTTCAGCAGATATAAAGATTATGAATGAACTACCACATTAATAAGGAATACTCACATTGACTTTTAAACATCAACAAAGATCACTTTTTCTTCTCTTGTGAAACCATTTCCTAACAAAAAATATAAACATCAACATGATATGGAATGGTAGCAGCGTATACTTCATTTGGGAGAATAGTAGCAGTATACTTCATTTGGGAGAATAGTAGCAGCGTCTTTGAACATCAACAGCCTACAAGCTTCAGTTATAAGAAGAATAGAATCATTACTATAGCTCAAGCATGATATGGAATGGAGTTCCTAGCTAGGACTGTTCAAGAAAATCAGACCACCATTGGCATTGGGGGTTTCGTAATAATTTGTTTATAAAAAGTTCAATTTATTTCGTTCTCTTTTTGGTAATCAATGATATGCCCCTATCCCCTAGGTATTACATAGTACATGTTCTCATTCAAGAGATCTTGCAACAATAAATAAAATCTTAAAGACTAAGGCATATCAATAACTCAAGTAAATATGTCACCAAAACAAGGATTCTGATTTATAAAATAAAATAAAACCACCCAAATGACAAGTCTAGGGTAACTCCATAACTAATATAAGATAAAACAAATTGAGTCTATAATAAGTATCCAAAATTAAGAAGCCAGAGAGGCTTACATAAGTATCCAGCTGCCTCACAAAGCTCGAGAAGTTACTGTGCTTGAAGTATCTTGGGAGAAGATTAGTAGAGAAAGCCTGAGGACACTTTAGTAACCTAAACAGGGGACACTTTAGTAAGCTAAACAGGGAAAATTAGTATTCGAAGAAAATACATACAACCAACTAACCAAGTATCCAGATCAGCAAACTTACTATTATATATTTAAAGATGATGATTCCAATTACCAAATGAGAACTGTACACCTGCTACAAGTTTTAGTCAGCAATATTTACCAAATGATATAGGGTTTTTCTTTTTTTTTTTTCCATACCCTCATTAGCATACTCGATATGTTCCACTCTTGAAAGAAGATTTGAGAAGAATTAGATGTCAACCTTTTCTAGGGAAGTTAAATACTTTTCGAAGAAAGTTGTAATGATTGTCAGTAAAATTACTAACCTGGAATGTATCATGCAGAATTTAACAAAAAAAGAGGAGTCTAGGCATCTGGAACAACATTCCGTGGGTAGAGGCACTGCCAATTTTTAAATTAGTACCAACCAGTTTAACAGGAACAGGGGAGTTAAGAGTGGGTAGCAGTATATTCTCACTTCAATTTTTCTGATTTTCATCTAAAAGTAAAATATAACATATTTTCCCCTGATTAACAAAGAAAAGTACCACTTACTTGGACAAATGCAGTATAATGACCCCCACACAGGCCACCATAGTGGTCAATAATCGCATTTGTCTAGAGCCTGCAGATAAAATTACATTTAGACCACACGAATTACATTAATAGTTAATTGTATCTTTGTTACTTGGCAGGTTTTAAAAATTCAATACTCTTGCTATCAAATACCATATACTTGCTATCAAATACCATATTATCTCCATAGGTTAATACTTGCTATCAAATATCATTGAACATAAAAATTTACATCTCATTTCAGAGACTCGACGGTCGATTATTAGCTCCAACATTTTTCCAGAATAGATTAAATGCAATATAAAATACATTCAGAACCCATATATAACTAAAATTATGTTCACCAAAAGACTCTAATCATATCTTGAATACCATGATGAGAGATGCTAAACTCCAATGTTTGGATGTGAACAACACGAATTCAAAGTTTGAAGCACCTACAAAATTGAAACCCCAAATTAAACCCAAATCAAATACAAGGCCAAAGAGTTTCAAAATAGCCAGAGACAAGGCACAAGAGAGACCGATTGATATGGAAAAGAACAATAAGAGATACCACGATTATTTTTGCAGGGGACATACGTATCAAATTTGCCCTAGTCTTTTGCCTTCCAGCATCACTCCAGTTGAGGTCCCAAAACCTACATATACAATTAAGTCCTCACTATTTAGCATTCGCAGAGTACTTAAGATCCTTGATGGTAATGCTTTTAACCAGACCGACAGAAAGAATTATAATTTAACATAATCGAAAAAAATTGGGTAATTTACCTTTAATTAAAGCTCTAATGGAATCTTCGCTCCAACTTTTCTCGATCTAATCGATTTGGGGTTTTGCGGTTTGAATTAGGGATTTGAGAGAGGTGTGAGAGATTAGTGAGAGAGATAAGAGAGGGAGAGATGGTCGATGAGAGAGGGAGGTCGAGAGAGATGAGAGAGATGGTCGATGAGAGAGTGTGAGAGAGTGTGAGATCTGATACGAGTATTGTTTTTGTGTAATAAAACTTTATTTTTGTGTAATGAAATTTTTGGCACGATTTTTTTTTGGCAAAGCCCGCCTACTGAAAATTGGATCTCCCGCTTATAATTTCGGTAAGTTAACCAAAGTGTTGCAAAATTGGATCGTGTATTGTAACGCTTTTGCTAAAGTATTGCAATTGTTATAAATTTCAAAATTTTCATTTTGCTTGCAACACTTTTCGTATTTATTGTAACAGTTATAAAAATATTACAATTGATTACCAAGTTTTGTGTTTATTGTAACACTTTGTGTAACACAAATGCACTTTGGTGTTGCAACAGACCATATTTGGTGTAGTGATTGCACCATTCACTGGGTAATATTAAAAAAAATTAGGTACCATATTTGAGCAGAAGTACAATTGGATTGTAATGTTGACAAAAAATTATCTTACCAAAGAAAATCTCCTATCTCAAGAGAACCGATATTCATCTTCTTGAAGATGTTCATAGCACCTATTACAAGAAAATGTCAGATTTAGTTACCCAAAATTGTAACAAGTGGTGGCTCATCGCTGGGGGACAATCTCCAAGCTTCCCATCACAGATGCATACTTATAACAGTGTGTTTGAATAATTTACATTTTTCCTCTTTATATAACATAAGTACCAGCTGGATCTTCCGGTCCTTTTCCATCAGTAAAGACCTTATATGCAAAGAAGTAGGTTCTGGACTTTGTAGCTCTGCATTGAGTCTAGCAACTTCTTTCTGTAAGTGCTTCACTAATTGTTTGTCGGCTATAACCTGGCATCCAATTGATTCAACATAAAAGTGACACACTGGACTAGTTATAATATAGCAGACAGTAAGCTGCTGTAAATATTACTCTACTTGGTTATTAGCAATAACAAAAAATGTACAAAATAATATTGACAAACATGATCGGCCACATAATATGCACTGATCGGCCACATAATATTGACAAAAAATTTAAATCTCTGTATGGTATATGTCCACTCCGCATTCCACCACTGAGTTAAGAGATTGATAAGAAAAAAAAATAAATGGCATTGAACTATTCTGTAACTAAATTTGACTTGAGTTTTTTTTAGTCATATCCTACAAAATAAAACAACATCAATATATAAAATTATATAATTGACAGAAGAAACTTCGTGAGTTAATTTTTACTAATGTCTTCATATAAACACTTGTATAATTTTAAAAAGAAAAGATTGAAGATGACAAGACGTTATCTGCAGAATGATATCAGTCATGTAGGGAAGAAGGCAATGACTTTACTTTGAACTGCAGAAACATGCAGAAATTAACAATTGTAGAATTGTTAATTATTGGGCAACAATTGGCAATCTTCGCATACATATAAATTTTTAACGATAATCAGCAAATTCATGTTAAAAATAGTAGCAAATTTGTCAAGTGTGGACTTGATCAAATCTATGCATCAATATATTTGTGCATTTAGCAAGAATAGCATTACTGCTTGTTAGAAAAACTCACCTCAAAGAATATGCCAAACAACGTGTCTGGTATAGTTCTTGTAGACTCTTTAGTAGCATTTACGATTAACCAGCAATATCAGTTCTAGCACATGGATAAAAAGCACATAACCTAGTGATATCACTCAGTGACAGTACTGATAAAAGTAACAGAACAAAAGATACTGAAAATGCATGATCACATTCAGCGATGGTTACTTTTGGCTATGTTACTGTCATCTATGAGCTTAAACTACACGATACATTCACCAAAAACATACCAAGTTTTAGAGAGGTAGAGAGGGAGAGAGAGAGAGGGAGAGAGCGAGAGATAAAGAGACAGAGAGAGGAGACAATGGAGAAAGAGATAGAGATAGTGAGGAGAGAGACAGAGAGAGGGAGAGAGATAGAGAGAAATAGAGAGGGGAGAGAGACATATAGAGATACATACAAATCGAAGCAGGCAACACAAACTAAGCTAAATATATATACAAATCGAAGCATATAAAGAAAGAATTATACCTTAATTGACTGATTGAGTGAACCCTCCAATTAACCCTTAATCCAACCCTAACTCTAATCAGCAAGTGAGGCAGACACTGAGCAGAGCGAGATTAAGTGTGAGATTGATTGAGCGAGAGCAAGCTTGAGTGTGAAATTTGACCTAATTGAGCTGGAGAGAGAGAGGTGAGTGAGTGAGGTTCGAAAGACCGAGGTGAGTGACTTAACCAATTTTGACCCAATTTTGATTTGCCCGCTTACATTTTCATTTGCCGCCCAGCCTCCCCCTTTTCTTTTCTGTTTTTCATTAAATTACTTTTTTTTTTCATTTTCTAATATTACAAAAATTATAAATTTTCTTATAAAAAATTGTATGATTATAAAATTTATTATTTCAATTATTGAATAATAATTTAAACTTATTATACCCTGTTATTTTCTTCAATAATTTTATTAATGAATTTAATCAAATTTTAATAATTTTTGAATATTACTTTATTTTAAGATATTTTAAATAAATTATGAAAAAAATATATTAACATTGTAAAAATATAAATGATTCAATTATTTGATAGAATATTATTTTTATAATAATAAATTCAATGACTTAATTAAAATTATTGAATTTTAAATTTTATTAATTATTAAATCGAAATATGTTAATTATACTCTAAGCTAACACAACCCATGGTGTTACACCTTCCATAGCTATGCTAACATACCTTTAAGGATATGGTAGGTCCAAAATTTCATACCTATGGTAACACCTGAGAAGTTAACACCCCTAAGTGTTCTATAAAGCCATCTATGGCGTAGTGAAAATTGTTAAATGCAATGTAAAATGCTGATGAATGTATGCAGAACAAAGGTGGACTCCAGGACTCCACAAAAAACATGGTTTCCACTTAACCCAACTATATGTATATATATATGCCATTGCTCCATAAAGAACACTCTTATATAAAGAATAATAAAGAACACTATAAAATCATTTATTCCAATAGATCCAATGGCCCCGCCAGGGGTACCCAATACAAAAAAGTCTTATTTTTTTACCCTCTATCCATCCAGCAAAAAAAAACTGTTCATGATGACGTCACTGCTGACGTCATTATGACATCATCATGAACAATTTTTTTTTGCTGGATGGATAGAGGGTAAAAAAATAAGAACTTTTTGTATTGGGTGTCATGACTGAACTCTTAGATTAGATTAAATATCAGTTGTTCTTTATTGTTCTTTATATAAGGTGTTCTTCATGGAGTGCAACTCTCTCTCTCTATATATATCAGTTCAATATTGTTGAACTGAAGTTAGTGGGCCACTCAAAAAAATCAAGAACGATCTGGAAAAACTCTAAAGCATCAATTCAAGCACACTTTTCTTCTAACCTACCCCATAATGAACCAACCTACCCTACAATGAACCAGAGGCCATGTCTGGCAAACCTCTCATCATAACATCAACATTCACATTCAAATGTGAATAAAAACAAGGGGTGCAAATGTACAAGTAGGGGGCCAGATAGGCTCTGTTATAGCCGAAATTCAATTCGGGTATTTTTTAAGATGGATTCGGGTCAATAACGGGTTCAATATGGGGAATTCTAGGTTGAGTTAGGGCTCTGACAAAATTTAGAAGAATTAGGGCGTGCCCTCTCCTTCCCAACAAGGAGGGCGCACCCTCAATGATAAAATCATGTTGAAGATTTCTACTAAAGCTGGTTTTCCAAGAATTGGTGAAGAATTCCCTCCTGGCGTATCCCAGGAGGGGGATGTCTATCGTAGAAGGCCTCCAGGGGTTTGCCTGGATTTAAGGACCTTTTTTTATACACATAAAACGCGCCTTAAGGTGGAAAGAGGGGTACTTTTTGGTGTGTGCTTTGGAGCCCATTCCTGTTATCAATGGACACGCCCTCATTGGGGAACATTGGGGTAATCCTGCACTTTGCCCCCAAAAGCTCTAGATCACTTGTCCTGCTATCTGGTGGGTGCTTCTCATTCGGGGGACAAGGATGCGTTCGGCACTTGGGGTAGACCACGGTTATACATATGTTCATGAAATTAGGAAACAACTGGTAGCAGAAAGGACTAGTCCTTGACGGGGGAGTTTCCTTATCTGTGAAGTCCAAAGTTTATGGACCAGCCTTGGGCCTTGGTGGTTAGGCCTCATAGTAGAATAATCCGGAAGCTGGACCGACAATCCAAGCCCATTTAGGTTTTTTGCTCTCCAAGAACTACGTATGGCTTGATCCTTATAAATACCAGGGTACGTAGGCCGATTGAGGGGTTGGAAGTTGAGAGCTCTGAAGCCGTGAAGCGGCCACCACTAACCCTATTCAATCTCAGCCATCAATTACAAAAAGCCATCACACACCACTGCTTTTTCCGGCAAAGAACCACCGTTGCAGATCTTGTTTCCGGCGAAGTACCTCGAAATTTGTTGTTCCCAAATTCCTCCATCAACAGGCTTAATGGGGCTATCGCATTTTTTATTTTAAATTGCCATCTTAACTGGCACTTTCTTCCGAGTACCATGAGGTAGGCGTCGCAACATTAACTCATTTCTCCATTATGCCCCCAAAACCTATGATGAACTAACTTATGATTCTCAGATTTTTATATTAGTTCTCTAGTTGTATCTCAACATGCAATATAAATGTTATGTAGAAAAGACTCTACAAACTCACAAGACTTATATGCAAACCTAGTTGTAGGTAAAACCCCTAGTCATATATTTTTCGACAAGACACCTAATTAAATCAATTAGACTACTAATTATGACCCCAGTCTATGCATCGATCTCAGGTTGCTAGATGGTACAGAACTTAAGAATCTCACGTGTGTTCGAGGGAGTCTTCCAAAAGTAGCTCATTAACTTGGCATTTTAATACATGACAAATTTTATAGTGATGATTAATGAAATAAACACAATAATAAAGATAAGCTTGGCTGGATTACCTATAGAAAATACATTAACCCAAGGATTTCCCAGTTGTGGAAGAGAGAAAAGTTATGGATCACAACTGAAGAACAAAGAGACTCAATTTAATTTTCAATTTCAGTTATCAATTCTTCGATAATATGTATATAGAGAATAAATACCTTACTAAAAATATTATCTCAATTACCAAAGTCTTCAAATGTTATGTATGCGTGACATGATTTATATAGAGAATAGAAACCCTACTAATGGATTAAGGCCTAAAGCAAACGAGCTTATTTCATGTATTGAGGCCTAAAGAAACTAATTAATAACATGTATTTCTTTCTCACTTTTTTTTGCTAAACTGAATGTATTAAGAAAAAAAACAAACTTACAAGGGATTTACCCTAACTCCATGATAGGCCATAGAGATTTCTGAGAAATAAAAGGAAACCAAGAGTACTAAAAGAGAACAACAAGAGTACATGAATACAAGAAAACCTATAAACCTGAGATAGAAATAAAAAATTGCAACCAAAAGCAATCAGTTACTAAACCAGGGAGCAAACTTTATACTACAAGCTCACTTAATAAACCACTGAGAAGTAGACAACCTGGTTTTAATGTCTATAATGATAGCATTAAGAAGCTTTACAGGAGGGAGACTTCCTGAGTTATGAGCTCTGCAGTTCCTTTCCCTCCAAAGATGGTAAGCAAAAATCTGAAGAGTTAACAACGCTAAATGTCACAGAATCGGGTCGTGAACAAGGATCCATGCTTGAAGCAGATGCATCCAAGAAGAGGCCTGACATGAAAACCCTAACATGGTTCCTAGATGAGAAAGGATCTTGTTACTATAAGAGTAGTGCAGCAAAAGGTGATCAAGGTATTCACGACCACCCACACACAAAAAACAATGATCCAACACCTGAATGCCAAAAGAAACAAGCCTCTGTAGGGTATTAATTTTCCTATGACACACCAGCCATAGGTGATGGGCATACCTAGGGATAGAAAGCTTATCCCAAACCCCTTTGTGCAAAGAGACAACCAACATTTTGAGTCTAATAGCCTCCAAAATGTTCCAGATTTTGATTTTTGAAAGAGGGCACCCATCCCAACTTATGATATCTGGCTTGGTGAGATCAAAGGGAGGGAAATTAAAGTGCTCCAGCCAATGAACTAACGACGGCCGGATTTGGTGAAGTCTTCGATTAGGGGTTGGCAAGGTCCATACCCCCGTGGCAATAAGATCAGAGATAGTAGCAGAATGCAAAGAGGCCATCTGAGAGATGATTAAATCGAATTTAGAAGATTCCAAGCAGCGCGAGCTCCACCACGGATCAAACCAAATGGACGTATTCTGGCCATTACCAATTTTATAGGATAAAAATTAGCATGCTAGAGGTCTAAGTTACAGAATTTTCCTCCAAATCCATGAGCAGTCACTTGGAATTTCCATAGTATAGAATTTTTTATGCTTGAGTGCAGTGGCGACAATCCAACGCGGCCACAAAGAGTTAGCCTTATTGATGATTTTACAAAGATGAAAAAGGAGCTGTGCCTTGTTCCATTCCTTCATATTTTTAAGACCAATACCACCTTCCTCTTTGGGAAGGCATAAAGTTGTCCATCTAAATTTACTCCCCCCTTTAGATAAAGAAGAACCTTTCTATAAAAATCTAGTAAACAACTTTTGCAAGTTATTGTGCACCGTCACTGGAATCATGAAATGATTGGTCCAAAATGATTGAATTGAGAAAAGAACTGACCTTATAAGCTGAGCCCCACCAGCAAGGGAAAGAAAACAAGTAGTCCAGGCCAAAATATGAGCCGTGATTCTATCTACCAGGGGCATGCAATCATTCACGCTCAACTGAGAAGAGATGAGCGGGACGCCAAGAAACTTGACCGGGATGGAACCATGAGGAATGCCATAGGTCGAATCAAACCAATTCACTAGAGTATCCTCACAATTGCAAAGAAAAACTGTACTTTTATTAGTACTCGCCATTAAACCACTCAGAGACGAAAACCTTGCCAAAGAATCCATGTTGTGCTTGATAGAAATCTGGTCTCCATTAGAGAACAATAAAACATCATCAGCAAAAAGAAGGTGACTGAGACCAAGGTCTTTACACTTCCAATGGTGCTTGTAGCTTTGAGGCTTGGCATCTAGAATGCATGATAACACATTCATAGCGATAGTGAAGAGATACGGAGACATTGGATAACCTTGACGGATACCTCTAGCACCTCGAAAGTAACCTTGCAGCGAACCATTAATTTTAACGAAATAACAAGGAGTAGAAATGCACACAAAAACCCATTTAATGAATTTAAATGGAAGCCGTAATTTGTGCATAACAGCCACCAAGAAGTGCCAATCAAGAGAATCGAATGCTTTATCGATTTTTAGGGCACACTTAGGAACCCCCGTATCTCTGTTATAACCACGAAAGAGCTCTTGAGCCATAAGAATATTGTCAGAAATATTACATCCCTTAACAAATGCAAATTGTGCTGGATTGATGACATTAGGAAGCACCCTTTTCAATCTATTCAAAATAATCTTGGAGATACATTTATATGCAATGGTGCACAAGGAGATTGGACGAAAGTCTTTGATATTCGTGGGAGTGCCAACTTTAGGAATCAATGCAATTGACGTGGAATTAATTCCTTGATTCATGTCACACGAAGCAAAGAAATGCTTTATTGCCGCACAAAAATTGGGTCCAATAATATCCCAAGTGTTCAAGAAAAATTCTAGGGTAAAACCATCAGGCCCCGGGGCTTTGTTACACTTCAGCGTCTTAAGCGTAGTGAAAATTAACCCATTTGAGATTGGAGCTAGCAAAGAATCCCAATAATTCTCATTAATAGTCGGATAGTTGATATCCACCATGTGATTCAGAAAAATTTGAGCTTCAGGGGTTACCAGAGGTACAGAATGGAGCTTGGGCAAGTTGGGGCTAAGTTGATGCCTAACTGTAGATCCCAAGGTATCCATGAAATAGTTCACAGCTAGATTTGTGACCTGGGCAGTACCATAATGAAGCTCTCCATTGTCATCCGAAAGAGTTAGAATCTTGTTATGGTTCCAATTTGATTTTACTTTATTAAAGAAAAAATGAGTATTACCATCACATTGAGAAAGCCATTTAACTCTTGATTTTTGAAGGAGCAGGGCTTCCTCTTTTTCAATACAACGATCAAGTAGCTTTATAGCATCAGCTTCTTCTTTTAAAAGAGAAGAATTGACAGGATCATTGCTAAGAGTCGCTTGTAAATTGTAAAGAGAATTGCGCGCAGTAGTAACATTGGAATGGGAGTTTTTGTGATTCTTGTTGAACAGAATAAGAGCTTTCTTGACACCTTTCATTTTCTTGCAGAAAACTGTCATAGGATTACCCAAATAACAATCTGACCAAGCACTTTGAAACAATTCAAAAAAACCAGGGATATTAGTCATATAATTGAAAAACTGGAAAGCTTTAGATGTCCAATCCAGTTGCATAGGAGTCGTAAATAGAAGAGGGTTGTGGTCCATGAGGCCACGCTCTTTAACAAAGACCTGGCCTTTCGGAAAGGTCGTGAACCAAGCTGCATTACCTAGCATGTTAACAAAGACATGCCCTTCCGGAAAGGTCGTGAACCAAGCTGCATTACCTAGCATGCGATTTAAGCACTTCAAAATTAGAATTTCTGGGCTTTGCCTTTTGTTAGTCCAAGTAAAGAGATCCCCATGAGTCCTGATGTTGCCGAGAGAGGAATCAGTAACACAAGTCCTAAAAGCTTGCATGTCCTGGGTCCAGTGCTCGCGACCTCCAGAAACCTCATTGATGCTAAGGATTGAGTTGAAATCTCCTGAGACAAACCATGGATTGGTCATGTTTGAGCTCAGGCTAAATAATTCTGACCAAAGAGTGAGCCTTTCTAGAGGCGTATTGAAAGCATAAACAAAGGTCACACAAAAATGTATATGCTTTTCAAGAAAACAAACATTGCATGTTATTTGTTGAGCAGACTTAGATATTAAGTTAACTGACCACAGGGTAGGATTATAACCAACCCACAAACGACCATTGTGATGATGTTCATAGTTGTAAAGCCACGACCATTCTTTACTTATCTTAGAAGTGACAGAATGAGCATTATGCTCTTTAACTTTAGTTTCCATAAAACACATGAAAGAGATGTTGTTCCTAGCTATAAAATGTAGCAATTCCTTCTGGTGGGAGCTTTTGTTCAAGCCTCGCACATTCCAGGATGCAAAATTCATTACTGCCTGGGAAAATTGATTGACTTGCCTGCAAGTCTAAGGCTTTTCTTTGTTTTAACAAGTATGAACCCATCAGCATCCGCACTGTTCTTTTTCATATATAGCAGTCCTCGTCGTGGACATAGCCTTGTCTTGATCAATGACTAAGGAGGTTGAGGTTTGGTTGATCGTACCAAGATCAATTACAAAGGTTTGTTTTTCTTCCACAATGTGTTTCTGGCTTCGTTTTCTTTTTATGGCTGAAATAGATTCCTGCAACATTTCCTCATTGACCGTAAGAATATTTGGCTCAGTTCCTTCCTCACAGTCAGTTAGGGACTAGAAAGTATTGCCAAGTGTGATAGGAAGAATAAATTCCCTTGTTTCAGGTTCTTCACTATCCCCTGTATCTTCATTGTTGTCCGCTTGAACTGGTTCAGAATCCATGTTGTTTGTTTCATCGAAGCCTTTATAAATAACCAATGCTTTTTCGCTATTATTGGTCGACTTTAAAGAAGACTCTTGCGTAGTAGGTCTGTTACCTTGAGTAGTTCTAGGTTTTTTCACAACCCTTTCTGGATTATTTAAGCATCGAGAGAGGGAGTGTCCAAAAGCATTACAAGGACTACACGAATAAGGTAATTCCCCATATTGTATTTCTATTTTTGCTTCCTCATTCAAGTTAGGGAGAGGAACACGAACAAAATCTGGTCTTGTTGCTGTGTAAGCCAGTTCGACTTGGACACCAGCATATTTTAGTGGCTCGAACTTAGCAGTGACCGCATCGAATTTCAACGGTTTTCCAACTGTACTAGCAATAGAGCTTAGCCCTTCCTTGAACCAAAAGATCTCTGGGACATCAACAAGACGAATCCAACATGGAACCTTGTCGATTATGTTTCGTTTGAATTTACTACCTTCAATCCATGGTTTAAGAAACATAGTTTTCCCTCCTATTTGAATCGTGTTTAGACTTAAGGATCTATTTTTTTCTTCAATTGTGCCAAATCTAAATGTGTAATAGCCCTTAGAGTTAAAATACACACCTTTTAAGCCCCTATTTTTCCAGAATCTTTGTGCTTGTTCTCTAATGAACTTGAAAGCGAATGAGCCTCCAATAAAGTACCCTATGATACTTGTTTCCCATTGTTTCTGTGCTTTATCAAAAAACTCATTTGAGAACCTTACCGTAGCTGAACCATCTTCATTGTAAGTAATAGAAGCAGGCTCGACCATGGGTTCGTCGCTGGTTATATTTTGTGCAACAATGTTGCTCCATGTAACTCTTTTGTGCTGAGTTTCCTGGCCTTGGGTTTTGGTTACTTCTTTCCCTCCTGAATTCCTGGTGGTATTCGCATCATTCTTTAAAACTTGTTCTGTGGGTGTTATCACAGGTGGTGAGGTTCGTGAGCCATGACTTGAGTTGTCCATCTCAGGTCCAGAAGCGTGATGTACGGATCCATAGTTTATGATTAAGTGAATTTGCTCCCTCATCCGTGCTTGAGCGGCATGTGACAATAGTTCCCCCACAGCTTCCAGCGTGTTCAGGGATTCATGTTCCACCTCGAAATGGAGTTGATTATATATAATCTGGGTTTTGGGGCTACATAGTTGTGACCTATAAATGTTGAGAACTCATCAGAGTTCATTGAGCCAGAATATTCTGAGTTTTGAGATCCCATCATGAGTCACAGATCGGGGCTAATCTAAGTGTGATCTGATGGAATAGGATATAGGGATTAAGAAAAAGCAAAGCGTGAAGCAAGAGGAGAAAGAGATGATGAAGAGAGTGGTGGTCAACGGGAGAAAAAAGCTTTGTTCCGGGAAGTGTTTAGGGAGGATGAGTTTCTCTCATTTTTATCTTTCTATATGATTCTTCATTCTTTCTCACTTGATTTGTTTAAAATAATTAATAACATGTATAATAAATCTAATTTATATTTACTTTCGTTCCTTGTTATTTTCTCCCCTTGTTGGTGAAAACTAGACCATGAGTTTAGTAGAAGGTAAGAATAATGTATGACGAAATTAGAATGTAGAAAAAACTATTACAGTTCTCCATAAATGGATGAGATGCAAAGAACTCCGAAGATTGGACTAGAAAACAAAGGAGGTCCAGCAAGTATTCTAGAATGATAAAGTCAACAACTCGATATGCTCAACCTCAATAATATCAACAACCACTCGTTTTTCTTAAACAGATGTGCTTGTTTATGTTCCGTACGTGAAGGTTTTGCAGACTTAATATGATAGTTATAGACAGTATTTAGTGACCTGGCAAGTTGAAGAATGAGCATACATGGATCGATGCTACAGAGTTTAGATAGCCGGATTTTTTTTTAGCCAAAAAGAGTTGGTTGGGATCAATCCCCCTACTTCATTATATATTTATATATGAATTGACCAGTTTGTTCTTTAAATGAAATTCATAATTAGACCATGTTTTTGGGTTTTGATTTATTAGCTTATTAGGGTTAGGAATTCAGAAGACAATCCAATAATTTAACTAAGATTACAAAGAATTAAATACTTTGCATAAATTTAAAAGATTATTACGACTAAAATAGAGCATTACATGATAAATTCGTGGAGCATTTTCTTCATTGTCTACCTGAAAATATTCCAAAAAAAAAAAGTGATATAAGAATTTGGCCAAAACATATTTAAAATACGAGCTATAGAGTAGGTTTTAATAGTGTCTATCACGATTACTATTGATATATCAACTCAAATTTTGAATGGTTTTCATTCCAAACAAGCCAAAAAGCAAAAATTAATATGAATTATGATCTTCATTTGGATTTTACCCAAATTAGACTAAAATCTAAAATATCTAAAGCTCCGCACAAATTTAAAATCTAAATATTTTTTAAGAATTGAGATAGTACTTATTTTTAGGATTGGAAATCAAAAGAAGTAAGAATAGCTTATAAACCAAATTAAACTTGTAAAAATAACACTTAATAACATCAATGAGCACAATCAAATATAAGGAATGGCAAAACAAAGAATTATACAAACACTCCGTTGTATAACCATACCTCGTTGTATATGATAGAGTAGTCCATCTGACTTTTCCAAACACTCCGTGATATGAACAATTCGCCTCTACAAACATTCAAATGATAAAAGATGAAGCGCTTTGTGTTGAGTAGGTTTGAGATATGAATTATGAGTTCTACTGCGGCTAGGGTTTAACTATGGTCTAGTAGAATGATATACATATATATAACCTAAAATATGGTATTGGGCCGCCTTCATAACTAGATTGGGCTAGTAGGTGATTAGATAGTCATTTTGGGCTACTTTTATGAAGTGAAAAATAATCATATAGATATAAAATTTGAGGTGGCCATGGTGGAGAAGAATGACACACACGGAAAAAAAACTCAAATTATGTAACATAGAAAAGAATAAATCTTCGCATACATACTTAAATACTACCTACATTTTAGGAGCAGTTGATCAACAAATACATGAATTATCTTCATTATTTCCCATCATGATTTTATTTTTTCTTGTACTTTGTTTCTTTCATATATGGTTACTTTCAAATTTTGTTTATCAAAATTATTTTTTATCATGTGATAATATAATCAAATACTGTACATTAAATTCATCTTGTTAAAAATAAACTGAAATTTGTAATAAAATGCATATTTAAATGAATATTAGGATGAATCCTATTTAATTGTTATAATTTTTATTTCAATCACTTAAAGAGATTAGGGAGCCTGAGATATATCTCAGGGAACTTCCCTGAGATTCATTTATTTTATATGTAAAAATGGGATGGGCATTTCAGTAAATTCAAAAATTTTTTAATTAGCCCTGCGGGCCAAATAAAATTTAAAGTAATTTTATATACATCTCAGGAAAAGTTCTCTGAGATATATCTCAGGTCCTTTTTCTCTCACTTAAAACTTTTTACTATTGTTTTTTTTATCAATTCATTGATAAAAATATAATTAGAGAATAATTACATTGTCAAAAAATATTTTTTTGTAAAAACTAAAAATATATAACATAATATAAAAAGTAAAATATGCATTATCTTGTAATAATAAAAGTTATTTTCACATTACATTCAAAATATGTATATATAAATTTATAATTTTGTAATAATTAATTATCTACGTTATTTGTGTTAAATTTATTTTTATTAATATACGTACGTATATATATAGAAAGGAAATATTGTATAATGCAGGAAATAAGGTTAGTCAGTTGGGGTGGTCGTGTGTTTTGTAGTGTTTAAGGATTTATGCTAAGATTTACTCCATAGAAAAAATGTGATTGGAACTTCAAATTTTTCAGAATATTTTAAAAAAATTTGTTGAAATGTCTAAGCATTAAAAAATAATGAAATAGAAAAAAAATTGTCTGTGAGGATTGAATTGGATATTATAAGATGTAAAAATTCATTTAAAAGTATAATATTGAGTTACTATAGTAAATTATTTTAATATTTTATCACACGTTAATAACATATTGAAATCTAATATTTTTTGAATCCTTAAAGTTTGATTTTCAAATTAAAATAACAACACAATTTATTAACAATATTTAATGAAATGTTAAGATTTCAATACTTGACAAAATACATACACCTAAAGTAAAATCATATATAATTCTATGTAATAATATTCTATAAAAAAATTTAACTTGAACTCTACTCATTAATAAAATGTGTAATTCATGTAACATGAAATTCATATTGTATATAATAGAGTATACATTTATATGTATTTTGTATAATTTTATTATCAAATTTGTTGTATTTTATAAATAATAAAATTTAATTAATTAGAGATTAATGTTAATGACATGAATTAAAGGATCCAAAACTCCCAAGGAGTTAAGATTATTTGAACATAAAAGAAATTTGAATTTATTGAGTTGCTGGTGGATATGGGACTTAAGAGTTTCAGATATGGGAATTGGCAATCATATAGGTTATGCATGCAAAACTTACCAATTTATCAACAACTTCCAAGTGGTCCAATATTAATATTCTAACTACATATTTAGACCACGGATCTAACATTGACAATGTAATTTGTTTCCATAAATTAGTTTTATTTTTGTGGAAAGTATTAAAACTCTTTACTATATTAAGTTTGTGCAGATAATGAGGGACAACATCATAACATATAAAAAAAATATAGAAAAGAATAAGATAGTCGGTACCAAAGATAGAAGTGATAGAAAAATCTTGAGAGCTAGATTGGATGATTGGAAAAAAGGAGTGAATGATTAATGGGGATTTCATAAACACTTATCAAGTGGTATTATTGCTACTTAAATTGTGCTAATGATCTGTGATATTAATAGATGATTTGTTTATGTTATCGTGAGTAGTTAATCCTTTACAGAAAGGATACACTACTACACATTTGAAGTTAGGATATACCACTTACATAGCGTTTTTCTCGATGTGTTATGCAAGTGAAGTATTTGTATAGCGTTTATGTAAAAAGCGCTTTACAAGTTATTTTGTCCAAAGCTGAAAAAAAATGAAAATTTTAAAAAAAAATACTAGAATATCGGTGTTTTCAGAAACGCTATGTTAGTTCGAACTACGATAGCATTTTTATATGCGCTATGGTAGTTAATGTATTTTAAGTATTTATATTTTTATTTTCAATTTATTTTTTAACCCTAAACTTATACATATCGTTCATCTTCCACTGTATATCCCTCTATTCTCTTTCTCTCTCTCTCACTGCACCTCAAAAAAACATAACAATGACTTTCAAAATCCGGCCCATTGTTTATTTCTCCGACAAATCGATATACATATTCTTGTTCATACTGTTCTTTACATCAAGATCCATACAGATTTTGCTTCGTTTCATTCTCGTCTTAATCTCTGATTGCAAATTGGCGATTTTATTGGTTACAAACCTAGTTTCTACGATTTGGGGATTTTTCAGTTCCAAAGTTTTTGATGCTTGATTGGTTCAAGATTGGTTCCAATTGTACCCCTCTCTCTCTCTATCTCTCTCTCCCTCCCTCTCTTTGTGTGTGTGTGGCATCTCAAGGCACAGGAAGGGGTGGTGGTAGCTTCAAATCCACCTCCATTAATGGCGTTAATATGTACTCTGTTACTTCTCTGAATCGTTCACTTGCCACGTGGATTAATCCTAAGAAGCTCAAATTGTTCTCATTAATTATTATTGATGCTTGCTTTAGCTGTTTGGTTTATTTGATTTTATTTTGGTTTGCTTATTGTAGATTATTTACAAAGGGTGGATTTGATTCAGGTCTTGTGGTTCGAAATCGCAACTACAAGAATTAAGGCAAATCCTGATGGAGAATATCTTATTGCATCAGGTGCTTAAACACATATATATTCTTTTACGTTTTGTTTCTTTTGTATAATGGAGGGGTTGGTACAAATTACCGAGTTTATACTATAATATACAGTACAAACTTTTAAGTATTTATGTTTCTTTTGTATGCTGATTTGATTTTCAATTTTAGGTATTTATCCCCTACAGGTCAAAGTTTACGAGTTGAGGGAGCTTTCATTGAAGTTTGGAAGGCATTTGTTGTATGAGATTATTAACTGTGAGGTACCATTTCCTTGTGTTTTATGGACTTGCATTTATATCTTTGTTGGCTTTCCTCTTGTTTGCAGTTGCAATTCAATCCTTTGTTTATCCATCATTGATCTGTAACAAATTTGTAAATGATAAGTTGTCCTATATTCATTTTAGCTAAAAGTAACTCTGTAATGATTTTCTAGAACGAAGGTCCAAAGGATGGCTACACATCATTTGATGATGATGTATTTTTGAAGGTGAGTTGGGTTTTGAATTTTAAGTTTTTAAATAAAACACTAGAGAATCCAGATTTTCAATGTTAATTTTTTTAAGATTCTGAAACAACTGCTAATTTCTTTCTGCACTTTGGGCGATAAGTTGTAGCACTAACATCAGGTTACTTAATATTATAGGCCGTTGATGATGGTAAGGGGGACAGGTTATGCAGTTCCGATAGTTCAAGTCAGCATGAAAAGCCAAATGGAAGTTCTGTTTCTAAATTTTCACGATCAGAACCCCTTAAGTCTGGTACATGGCATTGCACTTCTCTTTCTCATTCTTTTAAGTACTCTAATTTCATTAACAATGTTTGTGCTACCAGATTCATTAACCAATTATCTTGTTGTCGTTCAAAATTATTGGAGAAAAACATGTTACAATGAGATATATGTGAATTTACATTTCAGTTTTGTCTTGTGTAGACCATCGAAGGGAAAAATGTCTGGGACAGTTGACTCAGAATTTTGTCAAGCTATTTATGTGTTCTAATGTATGCAAACTTTCTGTATTCATTTTCCTTTTATCAGTTTTGATTGCACGTCAAGTGTGTGTGATAGTGTGAGAGACTAGCTTGATTATTTTGTATTTCTTTTAGGTGCTGCATTGATGCCCATCATTAAGAGTTACTCTTATAGGTTCCAGATGTTGTATTCAAGGGTGTCATGCCTAGGGTTTGTATTTTGTGATTTTTCTGATTTTTTTATGTTTTTCTGGTAGTATAACAAGAATACAATCAATATAACAGTGAAATGAGGCTAGAAACAGAGAAATTCACAGAGATCTAGAGTAGAAACAAGTAGATTGCAGAAATTTTAGGGAGATAAGCCAGGATTAATTGTCCCCTAAAGCCGTGAAACAATTGTCCATAACCCTGTTAGTAAATGCAAGGAATTAACAGAGATAATTGTTATTGCCGGAGATCATCATAATGTTTATTGGTTTATCTGGTATGGCCTTATTTTCTTAGCCAATTCTGAGCAATGACTTGCTTGTTTCATTGTGATGTTTGCATTCTCGGTTCCTCTTGACGGGCCAGTAAATGACTGGTTTGGCTACATACAAATGGTAAACAACTACTTTTTCTTTATGTATCACAGTGTTTACTTCATTTGACACCAGTATTAGGAATAACAATTTTTTATATAAATTTATGTGTTTTACATAGAAGAGATAAGTAATGATCTAAGATTGTTGATGCCATGTTACTATGTATCTTAGGCATACATAAAACAGGTATCACTACTACAAAAACGATCTTGCATAGCGTTTATATTTGAACTTGCATAGCGTTTTTAAACGCTATGCAAGTAGGCGCTATTGAAGTGCAATTGCACTTGCATAGCGTTTTTATATACGCTTTATAAGAACATCACTTCCATAGCTCTTTTATAAGCACTATGCAACTAAGCATTTCCCAAGTGAATGGACTTCAATAGCACTTGAAAGAACGCTATCTAAGTGATTAATTTCTGAAAATTTATATTTTAATTTTTTTTCTGGATTTTAATTTTATTTGGGATATTCTTAAAATTTTCAAAAATACAATAAAAAATTAACACAAGTAAACTAAAATATAATTTGAATAAATCACATACATAAAATTTTTTGAAACTAAAATATATCACTAATTCCGTTAAAAGAAATTACTAATTACACAAGTGAATCATTATACAATTATGCATTACAAAATAAGTAAGGATTTCCAAGGTATCGAGGATGCCTCTTCCAACACAGGATACTTTTAAATTGTTGATATGATGATGCAAATCTGAGCGACCCACATGCATACAAAATTCCCACCATTTGCTTACTTGCTACTAACGTATACTCACTTTGCAAGTGACTCTCTTGCTCCACTGAATAGAAAGATGGACTAGACGAATCTTCTTCGCTGGTTTCATCTTTTGTTGAGAAGCTGAGTGGACATGTTCCTTCTTCGCTGGCCTCAGCATCATCGGTACCATTATTTAGAGCTTGTCGAATGATTGAAAGCCATTTTGCAGCTGGACCACTACCTCTGCACCCAAAACATTTCCAGCATTCAGAGGCACGATCTCCTGGAATGCAGTAAAGGTGGAGATGAGGAATATAATAAAAAGCACAACAATTATAGTGTGAGCAAGGGAAAAGTACAGGCATGATTCCCCTAATGGGCTCAGTTCACCCTAATAAAACGAGATATAATCACTATAAAATATATGCACACCACAGAGTTGTAAGGCCTTTAATAACAGGTTAAAATAATAGAGCAGAAAAGGCCCATTGGGTAAGCAGCTGACAAAGATGAGCCAGTTCGCCGGTGTTTAGTGTTCATGTCATGCCTGTAATTTTCCAGGTCAGATTGTTTCCCACTTAGCTGCCGTTGAACACGAGCCTCTGTTTGTCTATACAAACCAAGGTCAACCGAAGATGATGCAGACAAACTGCCATGCCCATAATAGCTTCTCAAGCTATATGCACTATCTCTAACATAAGATGAATCGTCACAGGAATTACTACTGGCGGTAAAAGACATGCTTTGGAGAAATGCACCTCTCCCACTACTTGATATGTTCAGCAGTACTGAGATGCCCGCACCTCCTGAAGCATTAATAGGTGTATAGTCAAGAGATTTTTTCATTTTCTGATCAGCGGTAACATCATCAGGTACACTATAGGTAGCCGGTTGACCTACTACTTGAAGGTTAGCATGCCTCTTATCTCCTCCTTCTACCAAGTTCCCCGCAATAGAATCTGTCGACAAGAAATCCCAAATTGGCTCACTGTAGGAACTCTGGTTTTCCTTGGTAGTATTTTCAAGTGGGCAAGTTCCTGAATCGGCTATGCCAGTGGCTCCAGCAGACACAGGTACCACTACAGGAGGATTCGTTATGCCAAATGAACCTGACTCTTCCAAAATATTTGCAAAAAATACTGGAGAGTTCCCAGCACTAATTGGGGCTGTCACAACATTGCTGATAGTCAAATCAAAGCTTCAATTATTTTAATGCAAAATTTTAAATACAAGAGAAATTTTATCTTATGAAATTTTTTTTGCTTCAGTTAATAGGTATAGGATTCTCAGATAATTCACTTGAAACATATATCTTAAACACATGATTGCAAGATTGGCCATTAAAATATCCGGACAATACAATGCAACGAAGATTGGTGATGGAATATAAGCGAAAACTGCCACAAAGTAAATAAATATAATGACCAGAAGCACATAGCAAACATATTTACCAAGATTTGGATCCATCATGAAGCACATAGCTTCTCTAATTGCTTTGCTGTTACTTATGTAGTGATCACAATCGAGATTCAAAAGGAAGGGACCATTAGTAAGGACAGCTGATACACGCACCTGCAAGAGGATTATAGTGAATATTACAGACCATCTACAAAATATAAGTAGGTTACAAATCTTGAACTCACCAGTGCATTCATTGCACCAGCTTTCTTGTAATGTTGGAATCCTGGCCGCTTCTCACGAGATACATAAACCAACCGAGGAAGCTCATTACTGTCAGTGTCAATACCCCCACTTTGGCCCAAGAAAACCTGAAAGTAATAAGTATTGTCAACAGTTTAATATATAATTTACTCCAGTCTTAGGGGAATAAGTGAACTGTCACACAAAAAGTCTCGACTCCTACTGCCCCTAGTATAGTTGAGGAAAAGATTAAATTTTGACAATGCTAGCATGTTCATGAAAGAAGCCAGAATAAAGCAACGTAAATACATTACAGAATAAGAAACATATAATATCTATGGCTTCAGACTCAACCCTGAATTATCTATCATAAATTTTATAATTAACTGAACCAAGTAAAGATCACATAAACTAATTACAGATTTGTGCAGCTACCAAGATCATGCTTCATGTAAAAGATTTTTATAATGATTGTTTAAAACACACCTGTATCATTCCAGGATGATCCCTCGTATTATTTCCAGGACAGGGTGTGCCATCTTGCATGATCCATCCTTCTTCGGGAACTTTCAGGGCCTTAGAGACAAGGCTATTGATACGAATTTTAAACTCCTAGTACTCTAGTTGAAAAAGGATAGATAAAAGTTAAAGATAGGTAGATGCTTTGACAGAAACTATAATTGTTTACAAACAAATTCTTTACCTTCATAGCCCTGCTGTCTTTGACAAATGATGTCTGAACTTTATCTTTCAAGTAATCTATCTTCTGAATGAAATACCACTGTGGAGCAACATAGAACTTTTTCTTTCAAGTAATCTGTCTTCAGATTGTAATCTATCTTCTGATTGAAATAGCACTCTTCAATAGAACATCATTATATGGTTACGAACCTCGAGCACCATTGTGCTGAATCGAATTGAAACAAATTGAACCTTGAGCAGTGTCTAGCTCGGTGGAAACTTTGTCAAACACTCCAATGAAACAACCATAATCTTCCATGGCACTCTGAAGTCCCATTTATCATCCATACCGCCTTTCGAAGGCCTAACCGTTCGATTATTCGATTAATCCTCATCACCAAACGATATACTCAACATCTCCACCTCCCAATCATCATCAAAATCTTTTCGAGGGTTTGGGTTGTGTAATTGTAATTGAAACCAGGGAGAGAGAGAGAAAGAGAGAGAGAGAGAGAGAGAGAGAGAGAGAAGGTTTGAGAGATTCCCAAAACCCTCCGATGCTCAATTGAAGATCTGGAGATGCTCAATGAAGAAGATGGGATGAAAGAGGCGGATATGGAGAAAATAATTTGGTCGAAGAATCAATTATAAAAATAAAATATAACTTAAAAAAATGGTAATTACAATAGCGGTAGGTGAAAACGCTATGGAAGGGGAATCTACTATAGCGCTTCATTCATAAACGCTATGTTACTGCACTTTTTTAATTTTAATCTTTTTTTACTTTTTTATATAATAACTTGCATAACGTTTTTAATGAAAACATTATGTAAGTGACGCACTTATATAACAGTTCTCCAAAAACGCTATACAAGCAGCGTGTTCTAAGTTTAATTTTGTAGTAGTGTATATCAGTTGTACTCTGAATGGGGCACCGGGACATGATGAAAATAAGTGTGCTATTATGTTTTAAATTTGCGTTGTGCTTCGTAGTTCTCTTTTTCTCAAGTTTTCTCTTTTATCGAAATCTGTTTTATAATTTCGTTATTTGTTTGATTTTTAAATACGGGTTTGTATATGTATCATGTGGTTACTTTTATTGCAGGTATAATTTTGAAAACAAGTTCCCTGACGATATGGCAAGGAAGATTTGCAATAGTGTTTGGGGGTGTAAACAGAGTTGTTTGAAGATTTTAAATATGTAGTTTTTCATATTATCCTTTTAGCTCTATCAATAGGTGTATTAGTGTATGATTTTTTTGTGGAGATGAATTATGATGGTTGTTACAATGTAAAAATACTATTTAAGTCTTTATGGAAATTAATTGTTGATTTGTGATTTATTTTACATGTTCATCAAGTAATTTAAGTTTCTAGTTTGTGTGATTGGAGTTCGCTTTGTTGGATTGTATTTAAGAATATTCTAGGAATACATCAGTGAACAAAAGGCTGGTAACAAATTAAAAAAATTATATATACTTGCATAGCGTTTATGGAAACATTATCTTAGAAATGCACTTAGAGAGTGGCAAAAAAAACGCTATCTAAGTGAACTTTACTTCAATAGCGGCTCCTTAGATAGCGTCTATCTAAGAGCTCAAAAAAACGCTCTCTAAGTTAAAATCTGTAGTAGTAGTAGTGATAGTAGGGTAGCATTCATGGGTTATTAGGTTTGTTTGATTATATTGTCATTTATATTTGTTTAATAATGCGTCATTCAGAAATTTAAACAATTAGAAGAGTGATAAAAGTTAGTCCTCCATGTTCCTCTAGTATTTTTGGTCAAATTACGAGATAGTAGGGGAAAAAGAGTCAACACCCCATACATTTAGAATTTTATATTTTGTGTTGTCACATGTCATAATTTTACAAATGGTTTTATAAATATAGAGTTCAAAACTAAAATTCATTTTATATTTTAAATAAATTTCATAATAAATATAGTTTTAAATAAATTTTCTGAAAATACATTTAATTTAGATGATTACAATTTTTTTTGGTTTTTAAATGAACACTAGTTAAAAAAAATATAGTGACTCCACTATGATTTTTACCCAGTCAAAAGTAATACAATGAACACATTATAATCTAGGGCTTTTTTGATAAATAAATAGGAAAAAGTAAATTTTTTAGATTTACTTTTGTTAAGAATAGCTATTTAAAATTTTTCTAAACTAAGTTCTAAATTGCAAAAATACTATAAAATACGGCATCCTTTCCCCTGCCCAGCTTCGATTTTTTTAAGGTGGAGAGATTTTGGTGGATTTGGGATGCAAGGCCCGTAGTGCATATTCAACTGAATGCAACTTAATGCAACCACATCTGAATGTAATCACATGATTTTTTTTAAGGTAGGGAGATCATGATTTTTTTTTAAGGTGGGGAGATTTTGGTGGATTTGGGTTATAAGGCCCAACCACATGCAACTGAATGCAAGCACATGCAACTAAATTTCTCATTTCAAGTTCCATTTTTCAGTTGTCATTTTCGACTTCTTTTTTAAACTCTATACATGTATATAGAGTTCAAAAAAGAGGTCGAAGATGACAACTGAAAAATGGAACTTGAAATTAGCAACTGAATATATATATATATATATATATATATATATATATATATATATATATATAGTTCAAAAAAGAGATCGAAAATGATAATTGAAAAATGGAATTTGAAATCAGCTACTGAATGCAACCACATGCAACTAAATTTACAACTACATCCCACTAAATGTAATTGTTGTTTTTCAGTTGCATTCAGTTGAATATGCGTCTGCGGGGCCTTGCAACCCAAATCCACCAAAATCACCCCACCATTTTTTTAAAAAAAAGTTGAATGTGGTTGCATTCAGTTGAATATTGCCCCTGGCGGGGTCTTGCAACCTAAATCCACCAAAATCACCACACCCGTTTTTTTTTAAAAAAAAAGGTTGAATGTGGTTGCATTCAGTTGAATATTGCCCCTGGCGGCGCCTTGCAACCCAAATCCACCAAAATCACCCCACCATTTTTAAAAAAAAAAACGTTGAATGTGGTTGCATTCAGTTGAATATTGCCCGTGACGGGGCCTTGCAACCCAAATCCACCAAAATCACCCAACCTTTAAAAAAAAGTTGAATGTGGTTGCATTCAGTTGCAACCAAAACATCACCCCACCTTAAAAATAAGTGTTGAAGTCGGCTGGGCACAAGTGTAATAACCCTAACTTTAACAATGCTACAGTGATCATATGAATAGTAAATTTTGAGGATTTGGGGAAATGGTATGTAAGTACTCCATAATGGAAACGGAAAATGAATAAACAGAAACCATATTAGTATTGTACATTGAAATTAAGTGACTCGAAATGACGATGGATTTCAGAAATTCCTAAATATGGATTTTTGAGGATTTTGACTTCCAAAGAGCTTCTATTGGATATTAAGGAACATAGAAATATTAAAGGAATTATATATTGAGGACTTAGTGAATTTAAGTTAAACCAAGGGATTTTTAAGTTAAGAGAATGCTAAGGGAATTTGGATTTTATAAACGATTTCAAAACCACTAGATAACGAGATATATTCGAAACGAACCACAATTAGGCGAGTATGAAAACCAAGTAACCAAGGTTAGTAAGTAATAAGGATATTTACCACATTAGTATTTACCAAGGTTATTAGTAATTACTTAAGGTTAATAACCAAGCTTGCTAAATATTCCTCAATGACATCATTTCTTACATCATCTTCCACTAACTCAAAATTTAGGGGTAAATTAGTCATTTCACCTTGTAATTATCCACACCATTCTACAAAACTCTAGAATTAAGATGAGATGAGATGAGAATTAGCAAAGAAGCCAAAGAAAATCTCTCCCTTCAATTCTTTCAATTCAGCCAAACAGTAACAGCCGGCTTAGAACAGCCATAACCTCTTCGTTTCTCAGCCAAATTTTTCATTCTTTAGATTTTTAGAAAGCCCATGAGATAAGCTACAAGTTGTATTTCACAAGATTTTCCCAGAAAAGCAAGGTAAGGGGGTCGTTTTTCATGTTCTTTCAGCTGCAGTAAAATAGCTCCGAAAATTCTAAGTATGTTCTTGGTGTTTCTTGTTAGTTTAAGGTGTTATATGGTTGCTTAAGGATATCCCAAGGATTATTATGTGTTATACAAGCTACAAGGTAGGTATATTACTTGAGACCCTAACTTGAATTATGAGTTTATGGTTGATTATGCTTAGTTTAGAAGTTAAGTTGTATAAAGCATGAAATCTTGATGATATGGTTGTTGATATCTGTTTTAAGTTTGATATGGAAATTGTGATGTGAACTTGTAACCATGGTTGGGATGTAGACCACATGGTGTAGGGCTTGGATTGAGTGTGGAATGATGGTTTTGGAGCAATTAAAATATGGAAAGTATGAAAGTACAGCAGTTATAATGCCCGATTTTCGTTAGGATATGAACTTCCCTGTTTTGGACCCCTGTATCAGTATGGTACCTTAATGTCCAATGCACCAAGTGACCATGAGATGATAGAGCTTAGTTCATAGATTGTTTTGATATAAAGTACGTTAAAATCTGATGAACGGTTTAGGAGAAAAGTCAATTTTAGGGAAAGGCATTCGAAAACCGAGAAAACGTAATTGTATCAACTTTGAGGCTAAAGTTACCATACTTAGACATTTTTATAAGTCACGAAATTTTGGGATAGTGTAGTAGGGTGTTCAGAGGACCCTTGACAGTTGACCTTGCATTAAAATTCGAAATCTAAATTTTCTGAGAATTTTTACAGTCGAGTTTGGTTATTAACGGGAATGATGGAATATGCTAAAACTTAGATCGAGTTTAAAATTGGTTAAGTGCATGTAAACTTTTGGTGCATAAAAACCATGTTAAACTTATAATATGAGTTAAGGGTGTTATGGTGTAGAGATTAAGTGATTAAGTGGGATATATACTAATGGTGATCCTTTCGTTCCTATAGAAACGGGAGACGAACTCAGGATTCCACATACTCGCTTTAGAGATCCAGGCAAGATCTTTTCTATCCTTACTTGGAAATTATTTATCTTCAAAGAAATTTGATTTCATGGAATATATACATGTGATGCTATTCTTACTATATTGTTAAGAATTTGTTTTCCGTGATTATTGATATTAAAAGGAGCGGTATATGAGTATGATATGAATATGACTATGGATATGGGTATAAGATGGAATGAATGTACATAGAGATGATTGTGCATGAAGTGAACATGCCTTATGATTAAGGGAATATGAAGAAATGGTATCAGTTGTTATCTAGAGTTATATAAATAATGGTATCAGTTATTATCTAGAGTTATATGAGAAATGTTATGAGCTGTTATCTAGGGTTATATGACTTATAATATTGTTTTAAAAATATTCTTTCTAAATGTGGTGATAGATATTATTGAGTATTATTTAATACTTCTAAAACAAATGGAATACTTTATGTATACAAGAACATATTTGATTTCATTGAATATAGAAGAGATGTCTGAGTCATAACCGAAGTATTATGACATAAACATTTTTAAAGGTGATGATAAATGGAAATGGAAATGATATATGTGAAGGCAAATGTGAATGGAAATGTGAATGGAAATATGAATGGAAATGGAAAATGTGAAATGGTATTTGATAATGGAAAAGTGATTTGAAAAGGGGGATTGCAACAATAAGCGTAAGAGGCTGTGTGGTAGTGCCACAGTCCAGCATCCAATATTTATTCCGGCCCAAGAGTGCCGAGGGAGGATGTAGTGGAGAACCTTCCTCCTGGGGGATGGTGGAGAACCTACCTCCGTCTACCGGTAGTAAAAGGGACGGGTACGGAGGACGACTGATCATCGTGCCTCACGTATTCGGCAACAGTGAAAATCCCCAAAACTTTAAAGAAAGAATTGAAAAATGGTTTTCAGATTTTTATACTGAAAACAGAAAAATGATATGAAAAGAAGGAATTGTGTTATAAATGGAAGAGAAACTGATTTTATATTATGGTATAAAATTTCTGTGTAAAAAGGGAATGGAAGGATTATAATGAGAGATATGGTTCAAATTTTTATGTTATCTTGAGATAATATATTGAGAAGAAGTGTGAATTATTATCTGAATACAGAAGAGCAATTGATATTATATTGTTGTACCTTTCTTTTCTTATAATAGAAAGTGGATGATGTATTATTAAATAGGAATGTCATTTTTCTCAAAGTCTATAATTGTTTTCCAGTTATTATATGATATTAGAAATGAGGCTGAGATTATAATATTATATAATTCTTTTCGTGCAAAGATAATTGAAAAGTATATGTCCTGAAAGGAAATAAAATTTCCTCCCATAATATCTGAAAATTGTATATATATATATATGATGATCATTTTCCTTTGTTGTTAGTTGATAGAAATTTTCTTGCTGAGCTTTTTTAGCTCATTCTTGCTAATTATCTATATACTGCTAGGTATGCCGATTCTACGCAGAACGCCCCACAAGAGGGTAGGGGGAAGGTGACCTTCTGAGAGCGCGCTAGAATCGATTCCCGAGGTAGCGTAGAGGCAAACGGGTCTTGGTAGCTTTATGTATAATTAAGTGTGTAAACATGTAAGAAACTTTTGGTTGTTGAAATGATTCATGTCGAAGTATTATTCAGCAATGTATTTAAGGATGATTCTGGGTTTGTAATAATTGTTAACTCTAAACTTTTGTTATGGTGAATGTTGTTCTCTGAGCATATGACTGGTGTGTGTGTGTATTATTGCGGGGTCAGTTGCATAGGTATTAATTGTTATATAAAAAAAAGACCCAAGGATATTGATATTGAATGGTAATTGGTCCGTGCTGGCCCGGATTTATGACCCCGGATTTGGGCTGTCACAGCTTGGTATCAGAGCTTAGAGTCATATTGCTCAGGAACAAGAGTGATAGTAATATACTCATATAGATATATAGGTAAGGATATAAAATATGAACTCACATCGAGTTCAAGGGGGGTTTATCGAACGAAGCGTTTATTCTAAGTCGTGATTATAATTTTATAGATTATTGCTAATAAAGGTTATTATGCCAAAAGTGTTAAGTTTATGTAGCACATGAGATCGATATGAGAAAGGGAATACTTGATGTATCGGGAAGTGTATGTTAGACAATCTCGTGAGTATAAGTGGTATGCTAGAATATACAATTATAAAGTATAGTTTTAAAAGGGACATTGATACTGGAGCATTGTCACGATAAGACGATCAGCATTACGTAAATATATCGATTAGAAGGTTGTGTTCTATTATGGATGAAGGCAGAGAGTATCGAGCCAAGTCACGACTATGTGAATGAAGATAATTGGGAATAGCAGACGATAGATTAAGGCTACATGGTGAGTGTTAAATTTGAGAAATTTTGGAGAGTACGCAGTCTAAGATTTTTTGTGTAATGAAATTTTTGGCACGATTTTTTTTTGGCAAAGCCCGCCTACTGAAAATTGGATCTCCCGCTTATAATTTCGGTAAGTTAACCAAAGTGTTGCAAAATTGGATCGTGTATTGTAACGCTTTTGCTAAAGTATTGCAATTGTTATAAATTTCAAAATTTTCATTTTGCTTGCAACACTTTTCGTATTTATTGTAACAGTTATAAAAATATTGCAATTGATTACCAAGTTTTGTGTTTATTGTAACACTTTGTGTAACACAAATGCACTTTGGTGTTGCAACAGACCATATTTGGTGTAGTGATTGCACCATTCACTGGGTAATAATAAAAAAAATTAGGTACCATATTTGAGCAGAAGTACAATTGGATTGTAATGTTGACAAAAAATTATCTTACCAAAGAAAATCTCCTATCTCAAGAGAACCGATATTCATCTTCTTGAAGATGTTCATAGCACCTATTACAAGAAAATGTCAGATTTAGTTACCAAAAATTGTAACAAGTGGTGGCTCATCGCTGGGGGATAATCTCCAAGCTTCCCATCACAGATGCATACTTATAACAGTGTGTTTGAACAATTTACATTTTTCCTCTTTATATAACATAAGTACCAGCTGGATCTACCGGTCCTTTTCCATCAGTAAAGACCTTATATGCAAAGAAGTAGGTTCTGGACTTTGTAGCTCTGCATTGAGTCTAGCAACTTCTTTCTGTAAGTGCTTCACTAATTGTTTGTCGGCTATAACCTGGCATCCAATTGATTCAACATAAAAGTGACACACTGGACTAGTTATAATATAGCAGACAGTAAGCTGCTGTAAATATTACTCTACTTGGTTATTAGCAATAACAAAAAATGTACAAAATAATATTGACAAACATGATCGGCCACATAATATGCACTGATCGGCCACATAATATTGACAAAAAATTTAAATCTCTGTATGGTATATGTCCACTCCGCATTCCACCACTGAGTTAAGAGATTGATAAGAAAAAAAAATAAATGGCATTGAACTATTCTGTAACTAAATTTGACTTGAGTTTTTTTTAGTCATATCCTACAAAATAAAACAACATCAATATATAAAATTATATAATTGACAGAAGAAACTTCGTGAGTTAATTTTTACTAATGTCTTCATATAAACACTTGTATAATTTTAAAAAGAAAAGATTGAAGATGACAAGACGTTATCTGCAGAATGATATCAGTCATCTAGGGAAGAAGGCAATGACTTTAATTTGAACTGCAGAAACATGCAGAAATTAACAATTGTAGAATTGTTAATTATTGGGCAACAATTGGCAATCTTCGCATACATATAAATTTTTAACGATAATCAGCAAATTCATGTTAAAAATAGTAGCAAATTTGTCAAGTGTGGACTTGATCAAATCTATGCATCAATATATTTGTGCATTTAGCAAGAATAGCATTACTGCTTGTTAGAAAAACTCACCTCAAAGAATATGCCAAACAACGTGTCTGGTATAGTTCTCGTAGACTCTTTAGTAGCATTTACGATTAACCAGCAATATCAGTTCTAGCACATGGATAAAAAGCACATAACCTAGTGATATCACTCAGTGACAGTACTGATAAAAGTAACAGACCAAAAGATACTGAAAATGCATGATCACATTCAGCGATGGTTACTTTTGGCTATGTTACTGTCATCTATGAGCTTAAACTACACGATACATTCACCAAAAACATACGAAGTTTTAGAGAGGTAGAGAGGGAGAGAGAGAGGGAGAGAGCGAGAGATAAAGAGACGGAGAGAGGAGACAATGGAGAAAGAGATAGAGATAGTGAGGAGAGAGACAGAGAGAGGGAGAGAGATAGAGAGAAATAGAGAGGGGAGAGAGACATATAGAGATACATACAAATCGAAGCAGGCAACACAAACTAAGCTAAATATATATACAAATCGAAGCATATAAAGAAAGAATTATACCTTAATTGACTGATTGAGTGAACCCTCCAATTAACCCTTAATCCAACCCTAACTCGCAAGTGAGGCAGACACTGAGTAGAGCGAGATTAAGTGTGAGATTGAGTGAGCGAGAGCAAGCTTGAGTGTGAAATTTGACCTAATTGAGCTGGAGAGAGAGAGGTGAGTGAGTGAGGTTCGAGAGACCGAGGTGAGTGACTTAACCAATTTTGACCCAATTTTGATTTTCCCGCTTACATTTTCATTTGCCGCCCAGCCTCCCCCTTTTCTTTTCTGTTTTTCATTAAATTACTTTTTTTTTCATTTTCTAATATTACAAAAATTATAAATTTTCTTATAAAAAATTGTATGATTATAAAATTTATTATTTCAATTATTGAATAATAATTTAAACTTATTATACCCTGTTATTTTCTTCAATAATTTTATTAATGAATTTAATCAAATTTTAATAATTTTTGAATATTACTTTATTTTAAGATATTTTAAATAAATTATGAAAAAAATATATTAACATTGTAAAAATATAAATGATTCAATTATTTGATAGAATATTATTTTTATAATAATAAATTCAATGACTTAATTAAAATTATTGAATTTTAAATTTTATTAATTATTAAATCGAAATATGTTAATTATACTCTAAGCTAACACAACCCATGGTGTTACTATGTTTAACACCTTCCATAGCTATGCTAACATACCTTTAAGGATATGGTAGGTCCAAAATTTCATACCTATGGTAACACCTGAGAAGTTAACACCCCCTAAGTGTTCTATAAAGCCATCTATGGCGTAGTGAAAATTGTTAAATGCAATGTAAAATGCTGATGAATGTATGCAGAACAAAGGTGGACTCCAGGACTCCACAAAAAACATGGTTTCCACTTAACCCAACTATATGTATATATATATATGCCATTGCTCCATAAAGAACACTCTTATATAAAGAACACTATAAAATAATTTATTCCAATAGATCCAATGGCCCCGCCAGGGGTACCCAATACAAAAAAGTCTTATTTTTTTACCCTCTATCCATCCAGCAAAAAAAAACTGTTCATGATGACGTCACTGCTGACGTCATTATGACATCATCATGAACAATTTTTTTTTGCTGGATGGATAGAGGGTAAAAAAATAAGAACTTTTTGTATTGGGTGTCATGACTGAACTCTTAGATTAGATTAAATATCAGTTGTTCTTTATTGTTCTTTATATAAGGTGTTCTTCATGGAGTGCAACTCTCTCTCTCTATATATATCAGTTCAATATTGTTGAACTGAAGTTAGTGGGCCACTCAAAAAAATCAAGAACGATCTGGAAAAACTCTAAAGCATCAATTCAAGCACACTTTTCTTCTAACCTACCCCATAATGAACCAACCTACCCTACAATGAACCAGAGGCCATGTCTGGCAAACCTCTCATCATAACATCAACATTCACATTCAAATGTGAATAAAAACAAGGGGTGCAAATGTACAAGTAGGGGGCCAGATAGGCTCTGTTATAGCCGAAATTCAATTCGGGTATTTTTTAAGATGGATTCGGGTCAATAACGGGTTCAATATGGGGAATTCTAGGTTGAGTTAGGGCTCTGACAAAATTTAGAAGAATTAGGGCGTGCCCTCTCCTTCCCAACAAGGAGGGCGCACCCTCAATGATAAAATCATGTTGAAGATTTCTACTAAAGCTGGTTTTCCAAGAATTGGTGAAGAATTCCCTCCTGACGTATCCCAGGAGGGGGATGTCTATCGTAGAAGGCCTCCAGGGGTTTGCCTGGATTTAAGGACCTTTTTTTATACACATAAAACGCGCCTTAAGGTGGAAAGAGGGGTACTTTTTGGTGTGTGCTTTGGAGCCCATTCCTGTTATCAATGGACACGCCCTCATTGGGGAACATTGGGGTAATCCTGCACTTTGCCCCCAAAAGATCTAGATCACTTGTCCTGCTATCTGGTGGGTGCTTCTCATTCGGGGGACAAGGATGCGTTCGGCACTTGGGGTAGACCACGGTTATACATATGTTCATGAAATTAGGAAACAACTGGTAGCAGAAAGGACTAGTCCTTGACGGGGGAGTTTCCTTATCTGTGAAGTCCAAAGTTTATGGACCAGCCTTGGGCCTTGGTGGTTAGGCCTCATAGTAGAATAATCCGGAAGCTGGACCGACAATCCAAGCCCATTTAGGTTTTTTGCTCTCCAAGAACTACGTATGGCTTGATCCTTATAAATACCAGGGTACGTAGGCCGATTGAGGGGTTGGAAGTTGAGAGCTCTGAAGCCGTGAAGCGGCCACCACTAACCCTATTCAATCTCAGCCATCAATTACAAAAAGCCATCACACACCACTGCTTTTTCCGGCAAAGAACCACCGTTGCAGATCTTGTTTCCGGCGAAGTACCTCGAAATTTGTTGTTCCCAAATTCCTCCGTCAACAGGCTCAATGGGGCTATCGCATTTTTTATTTTAAATTGCCGTCTTAACTGGCACTTTCTTCCGAGTACCATGAGGTAGGCGTCGCAACATTAACTCATTTCTCCATTATGCCCCCAAAACCTATGATGAACTAACTTATGATTCTTAGATTTTTATATTAGTTCTCTAGTTGTATCTCAACATGCAATATAAATTTTATGTAGAAAAGACTCTACAAACTCACCAGACTTATATGCAAACCTAGTTGTAGGTAAAACCCCTAGTCATATATTTTTCGACAAGACACCTAATTAAATCAATTAGACTACTAATTATGACCCCAGTCTATGCATCGATCTCAGGTTGCTAGATGGTACAGAACTTAAGAATCTCACGTGTGTTCGAGGGAGTCTTCCAAAAGTAGCTCATTAACTTGGCATTTTAATACATGACAAATTTTATAGTGATGATTAATGAAATAAACACAATAATAAAGATAAGCTTGGCTGGATTACCTATAGAAAATACATTAACCCAAGGATTTCCCAGTTGTGGAAGAGAGAAAAGTTATGGATCACAACTGAAGAACAAAGAGACTCAATTTAATTTTCAATTTCAGTTATCAATTCTTCGATAATATGTATATAGAGAATAAATACCTTACTAAAAATATTATCTCAATTACCAAAGTCTTCAAATGTTATGTATGCGTGACATGATTTATATAGAGAATAGAAACCCTACTAATGGATTAAGGCCTAAAGCAAACGAGCTTATTTCATGTATTGAGGCCTAAAGAAACTAATTAATAACATGTATTTCTTTCTCACTTTTTTTTGCTAAACTAAATGTATTAAGAAAAAAAACAAACTTACAAGGGATTTACCCTAACTCCATGATAGGCCATAGAGATTTCTGAGAAATAAAAGGAAACCAAGAGTACTAAAAGAGAACAACAAGAGTACATGAATACAAGAAAACCTATAAACCTGAGATAGAAATAAAAAATTGCAACCAAAAGCAATCAGTTACTAAACCAGGGAGCAAACTTTATACTACAAGCTCACTTAATAAACCACTGAGAAGTAGACAACCTGGTTTTAATATCTATAATGATAGCATTAAGAAGCTTTACAGGAGGGAGACTTCCTGAGTTATGAGCTCTGCAGTTCCTTTCCCTCCAAAGATGGTAAGCAAAAATCTGAAGAGTTAACAACGCTAAATGTCGCAGAATCGGGTCGTGAACAAGGATCCATGCTTGAAGCAGATGCATCCAAGAAGAGGCCTGACATGAAAACCCTAACATGGTTCCTAGATGAGAAAGGATCTTGTTACTATAAGAGCAGTGCAGCAAAAGGTGATCAAGGTATTCACGACCACCCACACACAAAAAACAATGATCCAACACCTGAATGCCAAAAGAAACAAGCCTCTGCAGGGTATTAATTTTCCTATGACACACCAGCCATAGGTGATGGGCATACCTAGGGATAGAAAGCTTATCCCAAACCCCTTTGTGCAAAGAGACAACCAACATTTTGAGTCTAATAGCCTCCAAAATGTTCCAGATTTTGATTTTTGAAAGAGGGCACCCATCCCAACTTATGATATCTGGCTTGGTGAGATCAAAGGGAGGGAAATTAAAGTGCTCCAGCCAATGAACTAACGACGGCCGGATTTGGTGAAGTCTTCGATTAGGGGTTGGCAAGGTCCATACCCCCGTGGCAATAAGATCAGAGATAGTAGCAGAATGCAAAGAGGCCACCTGAGAGATGATTAAATCGAATTTAGAAGATTCCAAGCAGCGCGAGCTCCACCACGGATCAAACCAAATGGACGTATTCTGGCCATTACCAATTTTATAGGATAAAAATTGGCATGCTAGAGGTCTAAGTTACAGAATTTTCCTCCAAATCCATGAGCAGTCACTTGGAATTTCCATAGTCCAGAATTTTTGATGCTTGAGTGCAGTGGCGACAATCCAACGCGGCCACAAAGAGTTAGCCTTATTGATGATTTTACAAAGATGAAAAAGGAGTTGTGCCTTGTTCCATTCCTTCATTTTTTTAAGACCAATACCACCTTCCTCTTTGGGAAGGCATAAAGTTGTCCATCTAACTTTACTCCCCCCTTTAGATAAAGAAGAACCTTTCTATAAAAATCTAGTAAACAACTTTTGCAAGTTGTTGTGCACCGTCACTGGAATCATGAAATGATTGGTCCAAAATGATTGAATTGAGAAAAGAACTGACCTTATAAGCTGAGTCCCACCAGCAAGGGAAAGAAAACATGTAGTCCAGGCCAAAATATGAGCCGTGATTCTATCTACCAGGGGCATGCAATCATTCACGCTCAACTGAGAAGAGATGAGCGGGACGCCAAGAAACTTGACCGGGATGGAACCATGAGGAATGCCATAGGTCGAATCAAACCAATTCACTAGAGTATCCTCACAATTGCAAAGAAAAACTGTACTTTTATTAGTACTCGCCATTAAACCACTCAGAGACGAAAACCTTGCCAAAGAATCCATGTTGTGCTTGGTAGAAATCTGGTCTCCATTAGAGAACAATAAAACATCATCAGCAAAAAGAAGGTGACTGAGACCAAGGTCTTTACACTTCCAATGGTGCTTGTAGCTTTGAGGCTTGGCATCTAGAATGCATGATAACACATTCATAGCGATAGTGAAGAGATAAGGAGACATTGGATAACCTTGACGGATACCTCTAGCACCTCGAAAGTAACCTTGCAGCGAACCATTAATTTTAACGAAATAACAAGGAGTAGAAATGCACACAAAAACCCATTTAATGAATTTAAATGGAAGCCTTAATTTGTGCATAACAGCCACCAAGAAGTGCCAATCAAGAGAATCGAATGCTTTATCGATTTTTAGGGCACACTTAGGAACCCCCGTATCTCTGTTATAACCACGAAAGAGCTCTTGAGCCATAAGAATATTGTCAGAAATATTACATCCCTTAACAAATGCAAATTGTGCTGGATTGATGACATTAAGAAGCACCCTTTTCAATCTATTCGAAATAATCTTGGAGATACATTTATATGCAATGGTGCACAAGGAGATTGGACGAAAGTCTTTGATATTCGTGGGAGTGCCAACTTTAGGAATCAATGCAATTGACGTGGAATTAATTCCTTGATTCATGTCACACGAAGCAAAGAAATGCTTTATTGCCGCACAAAAATTGGGTCCAATAATATCCCAAGTGTTCAAGAAAAATTCTAGGGTAAAACCATCAGGCCCCGGGGCTTTGTTACACTTCAGCGTCTTAAGCGTAGTGAAAATTAACCCGTCTGAGATTGGAGCTAGCAAAGAATCCCAATAATTCTCATTAATAGTCGGATAGTTGATATCCACCATGTGATTCAGAAAAATTTGAGCTTCAGGGGTTACCAGAGGTACAGAATGGAGCTTGGGCAAGTTGGGGCTAAGTTGATGCCTAACTGTAGATCCCAAGGTATCCATGAAATAGTTCACAGCTAGATTTGAGACCTGGGCAGTACCATAATGAAGCTCTCCATTGTCATCCGAAAGAGTTAGAATCTTGTTATGGTTCCAATTTGATTTTACTTTATTAAAGAAAAAATGAGTATTACCATCACATTGAGAAAGCCATTTAACTCTTGATTTTTGAAGGAGCAGGGCTTCCTCTTTTTCAATACAACGATCAAGTAGCTTTATAGCATCAGCTTCTTCTTTTAAAAGAGAAGAATTGACAGGATCATTGCTAAGAGTCGCTTGTAAATTGTAAAGAGAATTGCGCGCAGTAGTAACATTGGAATGGGAGTTTTCGTGATTCTTGTTGAACAGAATAAGAGCTTTCTTGACACCTTTCATTTTCTTGCAGAAAACTGTCATAGGATTACCCAAATAACAATCTGACCAAGCACTTTCAAACAATTCAAAAAACCAGGGATATTAGTCATATAATTGAAAAACTGGAAATCTTTAGATGTCCAATCCAGTTGCATAGGAGTCGTAAATAGAAGAGGGTTGTGGTCCATGAGGCCACGCTCTTTAAGAAAGACCAGGCCTTTCGGAAAGGTCGTGAACCAAGCTGCATTACCTAGCATGTTAACAAAGACATGCCCTTCCGGAAAGGTCGTGAACCAAGCTGCATTACCTAGCATGCGATTTAAGCGCTTCAAAATTAGAATTTCTGGGCTTTGCCTTTTGTTAGTCCAAGTAAAGAGATCCCCATGAGTCCTGATGTTGCCGAGAGAGGCATCAGTAACACAAGTCCTAAAAGCTTGCATGTCCTGGGTCCAGTGCTCGCGACCTCCAGAAACCTCATTGATGCTAAGGATTGAGTTGAAATCTCCTGAGACAAACCATGGATTGGTCATGTTTGAGCTCAGGCTAAATAATTCTGACCAAAGAGTGAGCCTTTCTAGAGGCGTATTGAAAGCATAAACAAAGGTCACACAAAAATGTATATGCTTTTCAAGAAAACAAACATTGCATGTTATTTGTTCAGCAGACTTAGATATTAAGTTAACTGACCACAGGGTATGATTATAACCAACCCACAAACGACCATTATGATGATGTTCATAGTTGTAAAGCCACGACCATTCTTTACTTATCTTAGAAGTGACAGAATGAGCATTATGCTCTTTAACTTTAGTTTCCATAAAACACATGAAAGAGATGTTGTTCCTAGCTATAAAATGTAGCAATTCCTTCTGGTGGGAGCTTTTGTTCAAGCCTCGCACATTCCAGGATGCAAAATTCATTACTGCCTGGGAAAATTGATTGACTTGCCTGCAAGTCTAAGGCTTTTCTTTGTTTTAACAAGTATGAACCCATCAGCATCCGCACTGTTCTTTTTCATATATAGCAGTCCTCGTCGTGGACATAGCCTTGTCTTGATCAATGACTAAGGAGGTTGAGGTTTGGTTGATCGTACCAAGATCAATTACAAAGGTTTGTTTTTCTTCCACAATGTGTTTCTGGCTTCGTTTTCTTTTTATGGCTGAAATAGATTCCTGCAACATTTCCTCATTGACCGTAATAATATTTGGCTCAGTTCCTTCCTCACAGTCAGTTAGGGACTAGAAAGTATTGCCCAGTGTGATAGGAAGAATAAATTCCCTTGGTTCAGGTTCTTCACTATCCCCTGTATCTTCATTGTTGTCCGCTTGAACTGGTTCAGAATCCATGTTGTTTGTTTCATCGAAGCCTTTATAAATAACCAATGCTTTTTCGCTATTATTGGTCGACTTTAAAGAAGACTCTTGCGTAGTAGGTCTGTTACCTTGAGTAGTTCTAGGTTTTTTCACAACCCTTTCTGGATTATTTAAGCATCGAGAGAGGGAGTGTCCAAAAGCATTACAAGGACTACACAAATAAGGTAATTCCCCATATTGTATTTCTATTTTTGCTTCCTCATTCGAGTTGGGGAGAGGAACACGAACAAAATCTGGTCTTGTTGCTGTGTAATCCAGTTCGTCTTGGACACCAGCATATTTTAGTGGCTCGAACTTAGCAGTGACCGCATCGAATTTCAACGGTTTTCCAACTGTACTAGCAATAGAGCTTAGCCCTTCCTTGAACCAAAAGATCTCTGGGACATCAACAAGACGAATCCAACATGGAACCTTGTCGATTATGTTTCGTTTGAATTTACTACCTTCAATCCATGGTTTAAGAAACATAGTTTTCCCTCATATTTGAATCGTGTTTAGACTTAAGGATCTATTTTTTTCTTCAATTGTGCCAAATCTAAATGTGTAATAGCCCTTAGAGTTAAAATACACACCTTTTAAGCCCATATTTTTCCAGAATCTTTGTGCTTGTTCTCTAATGAACTTGAAAGCGAATGAGCCTCCAATAAAGTACCCTATGATACTTGTTTCCCATTGTTTCTGTGCTTTATCAAAAAACTTATTTGAGAACCTTACCGTAGCTGAACCATCTTCATTGTAAGTAATAGAAGCAGGCTCGACCATGGGTTCGTCGCTGGTTATATTTTGTGCAACAATGTTGCTCCATGTAACTCTTTTGTGCTGAGTTTCCTGGCCTTGGGTTTTGGTTACTTCTTTCCCTCCTGAATTCCTGGTGGTATTCGCATCATTCTTTAAAACTTGTTCTGTGGGTGTTATCACAGGTGGTGAGGTTCGTGAGCCATGACTTGAGTTGTCCATCTCAGGTCCAGAAGCGTGATGTACGGATCCATAGTTTATGATTAAGTGAATTTGCTCCCTCATCCGTGCTTGAGCGGCATGTGACAATGGTTCCCCCACAGCTTCCAGCGTGTTCAGGGATTCATGTTCCACCTCGAAATGGAGTTGATTATATATAATCTGAGTTTTGGAGCTACATAGTTGTGACCTATAAATGTTGAGAACTCATCAGAGTTCATTGAGCCAGAATATTCTGAGTTTTGAGATCCCATCATGAGTCACAGATCGGGGCTAATCTAAGTGTGATCTGATGGAATAGGATATAGGGATTAAGAAAAAGCAAAGCGTGAAGCAAGAGGAGAAAGAGATGATGAAGAGAGTGGTGGTCAACGGGAGAAAAAAGCTTTGTTCCGGGAAGTGTTTAGGGAGGATGAGTTTCTCTCATTTTTATCTTTCTATATGATTCTTCATTCTTTCTCATTTGATTTGTTTAAAATAATTAATAACATGTATAATAAATCTAATTTATATTTACTTTCGTTCCTTGTTATTTTCTCCCCTTGTTGGTGAAAACTAGACCATGAGTTTAGTAGAAGGTAAGAATAATGTATGACGAAATTAGAATGTAGAAAAAACTATTACAGTTCTCCATAAATGGATGAGATGCAAAGAACTCCGAAGATTGGACTAGAAAACAAAGGAGGTCCAGCAAGTATTCTAGAATGATAAAGTCAACAACTCGATATGCTCAACCTCAATAATATCAACAACCACTCGTTTTTCTTAAACAGATGTGCTTGTTTATGTTCCGTACATGAAGGTTTTGCAGACTTAATATGATGGTTATAGACAGTATTTAGTGACCTGGCAAGTTGAAGAATGAGCATACATGGATCGATGCTACAGAGTTTAGATAGCCGGATTTTTTTTTAGCCAAGGAGAGTTGGTTGGGATCAATCCCCCTACTTCATTATATATTTATATATGAATTGACCAGTTTGTTCTTTAAATGAAATTCATAATTAGACCATGTTTTTGGGTTTTGATTTATTAGCTTATTAGGGTTAGGAATTCACAAGACAATCCAATAATTTAACTAAGATTACAAAGAATTAAATACTTTGCATAAATTTAAAAGATTATTACGACTAAAATAGAGCATTACATGATAAATTCGTGGAGCATTTTCTTCATTGTCTACCTGAAAATATTCCAAAAAAAGAGTGATATAAGAATTTGGCCAAAACATATTTAAAATACGAGCTATAGAGTAGGTTTTAATAGTGTCTATCACGATTACTATTGATATATCAACTCAAATTTTGAATGGTTTTCATTCCAAACAAGCCAAAAAGCAAAAATTAATATGAATTATGATCTTCATTTGGATTTTACGCAAATTAGACTAAAATCTAAAATATCTAAAGCTCCTCACAAATTTAAAATCTAAATATTTTTTAAGAATTGAGATAGTACTTATTTTTAGGATTGGAAATCAAAAGAAGTAAGAATAGCTTATAAACCAAATTAAACTTGTAAAAATAACACTTAATAACATCAATGAGCACAATCAAATATAAGGAATGGCAAAACAAAGAATTATACAAACACTCCGTTGTATAAGCATACCTCGTTGTATATGATAGAGTAGTCCATCTGACTTTTCCAAACACTTTGTGATATGAACGATTCGCCTCTACAAACATTCAAATGATAAAAGATGAAGCGCTTTGTGTTGAGTAGGTTTGAGATATGAATTATGAGTTCTACTGCGGCTAGGGTTTAACTATGGTTAGTAGAATGATAAACATATATATAACCTAAAATATGGTATTGGGCCGCCTTCATAACTAGATTGGGCTAGTACATTAGATAGTCATTTTGGGCTACTTTTATGAAGTGAAAAATAATCATATAGATATAAAATTTGAGGTGGCCATGGTGGAGAAGAATGACACACACGGAAAAAAAAACTCAAATTATGTAACATAGAAAAGAATAAATCTTCGCATACATGCTTAAACACTACCTACATTTTAGGAGCAGTTGATCAACAAATACATGAATTATCTTCATTATTTCCCATCATGATTTTATTTTTTCTTGTACTTTGTTTCTTTCATATATGGTTACTTTCAAATTTTGTTTATCAAAATTATTTTTTATCATGTGATAATATAATCAAATACTGTACATTAAATTCATCTTGTTAAAAATAAACTGAAATTTGTAATAAAATGCATATTTAAATGAATATTAGGATGAATCCTATTTAATTGTTATAATTTTTATTTCAATCACTTAAAGAGATTAGGGAGCCTGAGATATATCTCAGGGAACTTCCCTAAGATTCATTTATTTTATATGTAAAAATGGGATGGGCATTTCAGTAAATTCAAAATTTTTTTAATTAGCACTGCGGGCCAAATAAAATTTAAAGTAATTTTATATACATCTCAGGAAAAGTTCTCTGAGATATATCTCAGGTCCTTTTTCTCTCACTTAAAACTTTTTACTATTGTTTTTTTTATCAATTCATTGATAAAAATATAATTAGAGAATAATTACATTGTCAAAAAATATTTTTTTGTAAAAACTAAAAATATATAACATAATATAAAAAGTAAAATATGCATTATCTTGTAATAATAAAAGTTATTTTCACATTACATTCAAAATATGTATATATAAATTTATAATTTTGTAATAATTAATTATCTACGTTATTTGTGTTAAATTTATTTTTATTAATATACGTACATATATATATAGAAAGGAAATATTGTATGCTGATAGATAATGCACGAAATAAGGTTAGTCAGTTGGGGTGGTCGTGTGTTTTGTAGTGTTTAAGGATGTATGCTAAGATTTACTCCATAGAAAAAATGTGATTGGAACTTCAAATTTTTGAGAATATTTTAAAAAAATTTGTTGAAATGTCTAAGCATTAAAAAATAATGAAATAGAAAAAAAAATTGTCTGTGAGGATTGAATTGGATATTATAAGATGTAAAAATTCATTTAAAAGTATAATATTGAGTTACTATAGTAAATTATTTTAATATTTTATCACACGTTAATAACATATTGAAATCTAATATTTTTTGAATCCTTAAAGTTTGATTTTCAAATTAAAATAACAACACAATTTATTAACAATATTTAGTGAAATGTTAAGATTTCAATACTTGACAAAATACATACACCTAAAGTAAAATCATATATAATTCTATGTAATAATATTCTATAAAAAAATTTAACTTGAACTCTACTCATTAATAAAATGTGTAATTCATGTAACATGAAATTCATATTGTATATAATAGAGTATACATTTATATGTATTTTGTATACTTTTATTATCATATTTGTTGTATTTTATAAATAATAAAATTTAATTAATTAGAGATTAATGTTAATGACATGAATTAAAGGATCCTAAACTCCCAAGGAGTTAAGATTATTTGAACATAAAAGAAATTTGAATTTATTGAGTTGCTGGTGGATATGGGACTTAAGAGTTTCAGATATGGGAATTGGCAATCATATAGGTTATGCATGCAAAACTTACCAATTTATCAACAACTTCCAAGTGGTCCAATATTAATATTCTAACTACATATTTAGACCACGGATCTAACATTGACAATGTAATTTGTTTCCATAAATTAGTTTTATTTTTGTGGAAAGTATTAAAACTCTTTACTATATTAAGTTTGTGCAGATAATGAGGGACAACATCATAACATATAAAAAAATATAGAAAAGAATAAGATAGTCGGTACCAAAGATAGAAGTGATAGAAAAATCTTGAGAGCTAGATTGGATGATTGGAAAAAAGGAGTGAATGATTAATGGGGATTTCATAGACACTTATCAAGTGGTATTATTGCTACTTAAATTGTGCTAATGATCTGTGGTATTAATAGATGATTTGTTTATGTTATCGTGAGTAGTAAATCCTTTACAGAAAGGATACACTACTACACATTTGAACTTACGATATACCACTTACATAGCGTTTTTCTCGATGCGTTATGCAAGTGAAGTATTTGTATAGCGTTTATGTAAAAAGCGCTTTACAAGTTATTTTGTCCAAAGCTGAAAAAAAATGAAAATTTAAAAAAAAATACTAGAATATCGGTGTTTTCAGAAACGCTATGTTAGTTCGAACTACGATAGCATTTTTATATGCGCTATGGTAGTTAATGTATTTTAAGTATTTATATTTTTATTTTCAATTTATTTTTTTAACCCTAAACTTATACATATCGTTCATCTTCCACTGTATATCCCTCTATTCTCTTTCTCTCTCTCACTGCACCTCAAAAAAACATAACAATGACTTTCAAAATCCGGCCCATTGTTTATTTCTCCGACAAATCGATATACATATTCTTGTTCATACTGTTCTTTACATCAAGATCCATACAGATTTTGCTTCGTTTCATTCTCGTCTTAATCTCTGATTGCAAATTGGCGATTTTATTGGTTACAAACCTAGTTTCTACGATTTGGGGATTTTTCAGTTCCAAAGTTTTTAATGCTTGATTGGTTCAAGATTGGTTCCAATTGTACCTCTCTCTCTCTCTATCTCTCTATCTCTCTCTCTCCCTCCCTCTCTTTGTGTGTGTGTGTGGCATCTCAAGGCACAGCAAGGGGTGGTGGTAGCTTCAAATCCACCTCCATTAATGGCGTTAATATGTACTCTGTTACTTCTCTGAATCGTTCACTTGCCACGTGGATTAATCCTAAGAAGCTCAAATTGTTCTCATTAATTATTATTGATGATTGCTTTAGCTGTTTGGTTTATTTGATTTTATTTTGGTTTGCTTATTGTAGATTATTTGCAAAGGGTGGATTTGATTCAGGTCTTGTGGTTCGAAATCGCAACTACAAGAATTAAGGCAAATCCTGATGGAGAATATCTTATTGCATCAGGTGCTTAAACACATATATATTCTTTTACGTTTTGTTTCTTTTGTATAATGGAGGGGTTGGTACAAATTACCGAGTTTATACTATAATATAGAGTACAAACTTTTAAGTATTTATGTTTCTTTTGTATGCTGATTTGATTTTCAATTTTAGGTATTTATCCCCTACAGGTCAAAGTTTACGAGTTGAGGGAGCTTTCATTGAAGTTTGGAAGGCATTTGCTGTATGAGATTATTAACTTTGAGGTACCATTTCCTTGTGTTTTTTGGACTTGCATTTATATCTTTGTTGCCTTTCCTCTTGTTTGCAGTTGCAATTCAATCCTTTGTTTATCCATCATTGATCTGTAACAAATTTGTAAATGATAAGTTGTCCTATATTCATTTTAGCTAAAAGTAATCCTGTAATGATTTTCTAGAACGAAGGTCCAAAGGATGGCTACACATCATTTGATGATGATGTATTTTTGAAGGTGAGTTGGGTTTTGAATTTTAAGTTTTTAAATAAAACACTAGAGAATCCAGATTTTCAATGTTAATTTTTTTAAGATTCTGAAACAACTGCTAATTTCTTTCTGCACTTTGGGCGATAAGTTGTAGCACTAACATCAGGTTACTAAATATTATAGGCCGTTGATGATGGTAAGGGGGACAGGTTATGCAGTTCCGATAGTTCAAGTCAGCATGAAAAGCCAAATGGAAGTTCTGTTTCTAAATTTTCACGATCAGAACCCCTTAAGTCTGGTACATGGCATTGCACTTCTCTTTCTCATTCTTTTAAGTACTCTAATTTCATTAACAATGTTTGTGCTACCAGATTCATTAACCAATTATCTTGTTGTCGTTCAAAATTATTGGAGAAAAACATGTTACAATGAGATATATGTGAATTTACATTTCAGTTTTGTCTTGTGTAGACCATCGAAGGGAAAAATGTCTCGGACAGTTGACTCAGAATTTTGTCAAGCTATTTATGTGTTCTAATGTATGCAAACTTTCTGTATTCATTTTCCTTTTATCAGTTTTGATTGCACGTCAAGTGTGTGTGATAGTGTGAGAGACTAGCTTGATTATTTTGTATTTCTTTTAGGTGCCGCATTGATGCCCATCATTAAGAGTTACTCTTATAGGTTCCAGATGTTGTATTCAAGGGTGTCATGCCTAGGGTTTGTATTTTGTGATTTTTCTGATTTTTTTATGTTTTTCTGGTAGTATAACAAGAATACAAGCAATATAACAGTGAAATGAGGCTAGAAACAGAGAAATTCACAGAGATCTAGAGTAGAAACAAGTAGATTGTAGAAATTTTAGGGAGATAAGCCAGGATTAATTGTCCCCTAAAGCCGTGAAACAATTGTCCATAACCCTGTTAGTAAATGCAAGGAATTAACAGAGATAGTTGTTATTGCTGGAGATCATCATAATGTTTATTGGTTTATCTGGTATGGCCTTATTTTCTTAGCCAATTCTGAGCAATGACTTGCTTGTTTCATTGTGATGTTTGCATTCTCGGTTCCTCTTGACGGGCCAGTAAATGACTGGTTTGGCTACATACAAATGGTAAACAACTACTTTTTCTTTATGTATCACAGTGTTTACTTCATTTGACACCAGTATTAGGAATAACAATTTTTTATATAAATTTATGTGTTTTACATAGAAAAGATAAGTAATGATCTAAGATTGTTGATGCCATGTTACTATGTATCTTAGGCATACATAAAACAGGTATATCAGTTGTACTCTGAATGGGGCACCGGGACATGATGAAAATAAGTGTGCTGTTATGTTTTAAATTTGCGTTGTGCTTCGTAGTTCTCTTTTTCTCAAGTTTTCTCTTTTATCGAAATCTGTTTTATAATTTCGTTATTTGTTTGATTTTTAAATACGGGTTTGTATATGTATCATGTGGTTACTTTTATTGCAGGTATAATTTTGAAAACAAGTTCCCTGACGATATGGCAAGGAAGATTTGCAATAGTGTTTGGGGGTGTAAACAGAGTTGTTTGAAGATTTTAAATATGTAGTTTTTCATATTATCCTTTTAGCTCTATCAATAGGTGTATTAGTGTATGATTTTTTTGTGGAGATGAATTATGATGGTTGTTACAATGTAAAAATACTATTTAAGTCTTTATGGAAATTAATTGTTGATTTGTGATTTATTTTACAAGGTCATCAAGTAATTTAAGTTTCTAGTTTGTGTGATTGGAGTTCTCTTTGTTGGATTGTATTTAAGAATATTCTAGGAATACATCAGTGAACAAAAGGCTAGTAACAAATTAAAAAAATTATATATACTTGCATAGCGTTTATGGAAACATTATCTTAGAAATGCACTTAGAGAGTGGCAAAAAAAACGCTATCTAAGTGAACTTTACTTCAATAGCGGCTCCTTAGATAGCGTTTAAAAACGCTATCTAAGAGCTCAAAAAAACGCTCTCTAAGTTAAAATCTGTAGTAGTGATAGTAGGGTAGCATTCATGGGTTATTAGGTTTGTTTGATTATATTGTCATTTATATTTGTTTAATAATGCGTCATTCAGAAATTTAAACAATTAGAAGAGTGATAAAAGTTAGTCCTCCATGTTCCTCTAGTATTTTTGGTCAAATTACGAGATAGTAGGGGAAAAAGAGTCAACACCCCATACATTTAGAATTTTATATTTTGTGTTGTCACATGTCATAATTTTACAAATGGTTTTATAAATATAGAGTTCAAAACTAAAATTCATTTTATATTTTAAATAAATTTCATAATAAATATAGTTTTAAATAAATTTTCTGAAAATACATTTAATTTAGATGATTACAATTTTTTTTGGTTTTTAAATGAACACTAGTTAAAAAAAATATAGTGACTCCACTATGATTTTTACCCAGTCAAAAGTAATACAATGAACACATTATAATCTAGGGCTTTTTTGATAAATAAATAGGAAAAAGTAAATTTTTTAGATTTACTTTTGTTAAGAATAGCTATTTAAAATTTTTCTAAACTAAGTTCTAAATTGCAAAAATACTATAAAATACGGCATCCTTTCCCCTGCCCAGCTTCGATTTTTTTTAAGGTGGAGAGATTTTGGTGGATTTGGGATGCAAGGCCGTAGTGCATATTCAACTGAATGCAACTCAATGCAACCACATCTGAATGTAATCACATGATTTTTTTTTAAGGTAGGGAGATCATGATTTTTTTTTAAGGTGGGGAGATTTTGGTGGATTTGGGTTATAAGGCCCAACCACATGCAACTGAATGCAAGCACATGCAACTAAATTTCTCATTTCAAGTTCCATTTTTCAGTTGTCATTTTCGACCTCTTTTTTAAACTCTATACATGTATATAGAGTTCAAAAAAGAGGTCGAAGATGACAACTGAAAAATGGAACTTGAAATTAGCAACTGAATATATACATATATATATATATATATATATATATATATATATATATATATAAATATATATTTATAGTTCAAAAAAGAGATCGAAAATGATAATTGAAAAATGGAATTTGAAATCAGCTACTGAATGCAACCACATGCAACTAAATTTACAACTACATCCCACTAAATGTAATTTTTGTTTTTCAGTTGCATTCAGTTGAATATGCGTCTGCGGGGCCTTGCAACCCAAATCCACCAAAATCACCCCACCATTTTAAAAAAAAAAAAGTTGAATGTGGTTGCATTCAGTTGAATATTGCCCCTAGCGGGGTCTTGCAACCTAAATCCACCAAAATCACCGCACCCGTTTTTTTTTAAAAAAAAGGTTGAATGTGGTTGCATTCAGTTGAATATTGCCCGTGACGGGGCCTTGCAACCCAAATCCACCAAAATCACCCAACCTTTAAAAAAAAGTTGAATGTGGTTGCATTCAGTTGCAACCAAAACATCACCCCACCTTAAAAATAAGTGTTGAAGTCGGCTGGGCACAAGTGTAATAACCCTAACTTTAACAATGCTACAGTGATCATATGAATAGTAAATTTTGAGGATTTGGGGAAATGGTATGTAAGTACTCCATAATGGAAACGGAAAATGAATAAACAGAAACCATATTAGTATTGTACATTGAAATTAAGTGACTCGAAATGACGATGGATTTCAGAAATTCCTAAATATGGATTTTTGAGGATTTTGACTTCCAAAGAGCTTCTATTGGATATTAAGGAACATAGAAATATTAAAGGAATTATATATTGAGGACTTAGTGAATTTAAGTTAAACCAAGGGATTTTTAAGTTAAGAGAATGCTAAGGGAATTTGGATTTTATAAACGATTTCAAAACCACTAGATAACGAGATATATTCGAAACGAACCACAATTAGGCGAGTATGAAAACCAAGTAACCAAGGTTAGTAAGTAATAAGGATATTTACCACATTAGTATTTACCAAGGTTATTAGTAATTACTTAAGGTTAATAACCAAGCTTGCTAAATATTCCTCAATGACATCATTTCTTACATCATCTTCCACTAACTCAAAATTTAGGGGTAAATTAGTCATTTCACCTTGTAATTATCCACACCATTCTACAAAACTCTAGAATTAAGATGAGATGAGATGAGAATTAGCAAAGAAGCCAAAGAAAATCTCTCCCTTCCATTCTTTCAATTCAGCCAAACAGTAACAGCCGTCTTAGAACAGCCATAACCTCTTCGTTTCTCAGCCAAATTTTTCATTCTTTATATTTTTCGAAAGCCCATGAGATAAGCTACAAGTCTTATTTCACAAGATTTTCCCAGAAAAGCAAGGTAAGGGGGTCGTTTTTCATGTTCTTTTAGCTGCAGTAAAATAGCTCCGAAAATTCTAAGTATGTTCTTGGTGTTTCTTATTAGTTTAAGGTGTTATATGGTTGCTTAAGGATATCCCAAGGATTATTATGTGTTATACAAGCTACAAGGAAGGTATATTACTTGAGACCCTAACTTGAATTATGAGTTTATGGTTGATTATGCTTAGTTTAGAAGTTAAGTTGTATAAAGCATGAAATCTTGATGATATGGTTGTTGATATCTGTTTTAAGTTTGATATGGAAATTGTGATGTGAACTTGTAACCATGGTTGGGATGTAGACCACATGGTGTAGGGCTTGGATTGAGTGTGGAATGATGGTTTTGGAGCAATTAAAATATGGAAAGTATGAAAGTACGGCAGTTATAATGCCCGATTTTCGTTAGGATATGAACTTCCCTATTTTGGACCCCTGTATCAGTATGGTACCTTAATGTCCAATGCACCAAGTGACCATGAGATGATAGAGCTTAGTTCATAGATTGTTTTGATATAAAGTACGTTAAAATCTGATGAAAGGTTTAGGAGAAAAGTCAATTTTAGGGAAAGGCATTCGAAAACCGAGAAAACGTAATTGTATCAACTTTGAGGCTAAAGTTACCATACTTAGACATTTTTATAAGTCACGAAATTTTGGGATAGTGTATTTGGGTGTTCAGAGGACCCTTGACAGTTGACCATGCATTAAAATTCGAAATCTAAATTTTCTGAGAATTTTTACAGTCGAGTTTGGTTATTAACGGGAATGATGGAATATGCTAAAACTTAGATCGAGTTTAAAAATGGTTAAGTGCATGTAAACTTTTGGTGCATAAAAACCATGTTAAACTTATAATATGAGTTAAGGGTGTTATGGTGTAGAGATTAAGTGATTAAGTGGGATATATACTAATGGTGATCCTTTCGTTCCTATAGAAACGGGAGACGAACTCAGGATTCCACATACTCGCTTTAGAGATCCAGGCAAGATCTTTTCTATCCTTACTTGGAAATTATTTATCTTCAAAGAAATTTGATTTCATGGAATATATACATGTGATGCTATTCTTACTATATTGTTAAGAATTTGTTTTCCGTGATTATTGATATTAAAAGGAGAGGTATATGAGTATGATATGAATATGACTATGGATATGGGTATAAGATGGAATGAATGTACATAGAGATGATTGTGCATGAAGTGAACATGCCTTATGATTAAGGGAATATGAAGAAATGGTATCAGTTGTTATCTAGAGTTATATAAATAATGGTATCAGTTATTATCTAGAGTTATATGAGAAATGGTATGAGCTGTTATCTAGGGTTATATGACTTATAATATTGTTTTAAAAATATTCTTTCTAAATGTGGTGATAGATATTATTGAGTATTATTTAATACTTCTAAAACAAATGGAATACTTTATGTATACAAGAACATATTTGATTTCATTGAATATAGAAGAGATGTCTGAGTCATAACCGAAGTATTATGACATAAACATTTTTAAAGGTGATGATAAATGGAAATGGAAATGATATATGTGAAGGCAAATGTGAATGGAAATGTGAATGGAAATATGAATGGAAATGGAAAATGTGAAATGGTATTTGATAATGGAAAAGTGATTTGAAAAGGGGGATTGCAACAATAAGCGTAAGAGGCTGTGTGGTAGTGCCACAGTCCAGCATCCAATATTTATTCCGGCCCAAGAGTGCCGAGGGAGGATGTAGTGGAGAACCTTCCTCCTGGGGGATGGTGGAGAACCTACCTCCGTCTACCGGTAGTAAAAGGGACGGGTACGGAGGACGACTGATCATCGTGCCTCACGTATTCGGCAACAGTGAAAATCCCCAAAACTTTAAAGAAAGAATTGAAAAATGGTTTTCAGATTTTTATACTGAAAACAGAAAAATGATATGAAAAGAAGGAATTGTGTTATAAATGGAAGAGAAACTGATTTTATATTATGGTATAAAATTTCTGTGTAAAAAGGGAATGGAAGGATTATAATGAGAGATATGGTTCAAATTTTTATGTTATCTTGAGATAATATATTGAGAAGAAGTGTGAATTATTATCTGAATACAGAAGAGCAATTGATATTATATTGTTGTACCTTTCTTTTCTTATAATAGAAAGTGGATGATGTATTATTAAATAGGAATGTCATTTTTCTCAAAGTCTATAATTGTTTTCCAGTTATTATATGATATTAGAAATGAGGCTGAGATTATAATATTATATAATTCTTTTCGTACAAAGATAATTGAAAAGTATATGTCCTAAAAGGAAATAAAATTTCCTCCCATAATATCTGAAAATTGTATATATATATATATATATATATATGATGATCATTTTCCTTTGTTAGTTGATAGAAATTTTCTTGCTGAGCTTTTTTATCTCATTCTTGCTAATTATCTATATACAGCTAGGTATGCCGATTCTACGCAGAACGCCCCACAAGAGGGTAGGGGGAAGGTGACCTTCTGAGAGCGCGCTAGAATCGATTCCCGAGGTAGCGTAGAGGCAAACGGGTCTTGGTAGCTCTATGTATAATTAAGTGTGTAAACATGTAAGAAACTTTTGGTTGTTGAAATGATTCATGTCGAAGTATTATTCAGCAATGTATTTAAGGATGATTCTGGGTTTGTAATAATTGTTAACTCTAAACTTTTGTTATGGTGAATGTTGTTCTCTGAGCAAATGTTGTTCTCTGAGCATATGACTGGTGTGTGTGTGTGTATTATTGCGGGGTCAGTTGCATAGGTATTAATTGTTATATAAAAAAAAGACCCAAGGATATTGATATTGAATGGTAATTGGTCCGTGATGGCCCGGATTTATGACCCCGGATTTGGGCTGTCACAGCTTGGTATCAGAGCTTAGAGTCATATTGCTCAGGAACAAGAGTGATAGTAATATACTCATATAGATATATAGGTAAGGATATAAAATATGAACTCACATCGAGTTCAAGGGGGGTTTATCGAACGAAGCGTTTATTCTAAGTCGTGATTATAATTTTATAGATTATTGCTAATAAAGGTTATTATGCCAAAAGTGTTAAGTTTATGTAGCACATGAGATCGATATGAGAAAGGGAATACTTGATGTATCGGGAAGTGTATGTTAGACAGTCTCGTGAGTATAAGTGGTATGCTAGAATGTACAATTATAAAGTATAGTTTTAAAAGGGACATTGATACTGGAGCATTGTCACGATAAGACGATCAGCATTACGTAAATATATCGATTAGAAGGTTGTGTTCTATTATGGATGAAGGCAGAGAGTATCGAGCCAAGTCACGACTATGTGAATGAAGATAATTGGGAATAGCAGATGATAGATTAAGGCTACATGGTGAGTGCCAAATTTGAGAAATTTTGGAGAGTACGCAGTCTAAGATTTTTTGTGTAATGAAATTTTTGGCACGATTTTTTTTTGGCAAAGCCCGCCTACTGAAAATTGGATCTCCCGCTTATAATTTCGGTAAGTTAACCAAAGTGTTGCAAAATTGGATCGTGTATTGTAACGCTTTTGCTAAAGTATTGCAATTGTTATAAATTTCAAAATTTTCATTTTGCTTGCAACACTTTTCGTATTTATTGTAACAGTTATAAAAATATTGCAATTGATTACCAAGTTTTGTGTTTATTGTAACACTTTGTGTAACACAAATGCACTTTGGTGTTGCAACAGACCATATTTGGTGTAGTGATTGCACCATTCACTGGGTAATAATAAAAAAAATTAGGTACCATATTTGAGCAGAAGTACAATTGGATTGTAATGTTGACAAAAAATTATCTTACCAAAGAAAATCTCCTATCTCAAGAGAACCGATATTCATCTTCTTGAAGATGTTCATAGCACCTATTACAAGAAAATGTCAGATTTAGTTACCCAAAATTGTAACAAGTGGTGGCTCATCGCTGGGGATAATCTCCAAGCTTCCCATCACAGATGCATACTTATAACAGTGTGTTTGAACAATTTACATTTTTCCTCTTTATATAACATAAGTACCAGCTGGATCTACCGGTCCTTTTCCATCAGTAAAGACCTTATGTGCAAAGAAGTAGGTTCTGGACTTTGTAGCTCTGCATTGAGTCTAGCAACTTCTTTCTGTAAGTGCTTCACTAATTGTTTGTCGGCTATAACCTGGCATCCAATTGATTCAACATAAAAGTGACACACTGGACTAGTTATAATATAGCAGACAGTAAGCTGCTGTAAATATTACTCTACTTGGTTATTAGCAATAACAAAAAATGTACAAAATAATATTGACAAACATGATCGGCCACATAATATGCACTGATCGGCCACATAATATTGACAAAAAATTTAAATCTCTGTATGGTATATGTCCACTCCGCATTCCACCACTGAGTTAAGAGATTGATAAGAAAAAAAAATAAATGGCATTGAACTATTCTGTAACTAAATTTGACTTGAGTTTTTTTTAGTCATATCCTACAAAATAAAACAACATCAATATATAAAATTATATAATTGACAGAAGAAACTTCGTGAGTTAATTTTTACTAATGTCTTCATATAAACACTTGTATATTTTTAAAAAGAAAAGATTGAAGATGACAAGACGTTATCTGAAGAATGATATCAGTCATCTAGGGAAGAAGGCAATGAGCAGAAACATGCAGAAATTAACAATTGTAGAATTGTTAATTATTGGGCAACAATTGGCAATCTTCGCATACATATAAATTTTTAACGATAATCAGCAAATTCATGTTAAAAATAGTAGCAAATTTGTCAAGTGTGGACTTGATCAAATCTATGCATCAATATATTTGTGCATTTAGCAAGAATAGCATTACTGCTTGTTAGAAAAACTCACCTCAAAGAATATGCCAAACAACGTGTCTGGTATAGTTCTCGTAGACTCTTTAGTAGCATTTACGATTAACCAGCAATATCAGTTCTAGCACATGGATAAAAAGCACATAACCTAGTGATATCACTCAGTGACAGTACTGATAAAAGTAACAGACCAAAAGATACTCAAAATGCATGATCACATTCAGCGATGGTTACTTTTGGCTATGTTACTGTCATCTATGAGCTTAAACTACACGATACATTCACCAAAAACATACGAAGTTTTAGAGAGGTAGAGAGGGAGAGAGAGAGAGGGAGAGAGCGAGAGATAAAGAGACGGAGAGAGGAGACAATGGAGAAAGAGATAGAGATAGTGAGGAGAGAGATAGAGAGAGGGAGAGAGATAGAGAGAAATAGAGAGGGGAGAGAGACATATAGAGATACATACAAATCGAAGCAGGCAACACAAACTAAGCTAAATATATATACAAATCGAAGCATATAAAGAAAGAATTATACCTTAATTGACTGATTGAGTGAACCCTCCAATTAACCCTTAATCCAACCCTAACTCTAATCAGCAAGTGAGGCAGACACTGAGCAGAGCGAGATTAAGTGTGAGATTGAGTGAGCGAGAGCAAGCTTGAGTGTGAAATTTGACCTAATTGAGCTGGAGAGAGAGAGGTGAGTGAGTGAGGTTCGAGAGACCGAGGTGAGTGACTTAACCAATTTTGACCCAATTTTGATTTGCCCACTTACATTTTCATTTGCCGCCCAGCCTCCCCCTTTTCTTTTCTGTTTTTCATTAAATTACTTTTTTTTTTCATTTTCTAATATTACAAAAATTATAAATTTTCTTATAAAAAATTGTATGATTATAAAATTTATTATTTCAATTATTGAATAATAATTTAAACTTATTATACCCTGTTATTTTCTTCAATAATTTTATTAATGAATTTAATCAAATTTTAATAATTTTTGAATATTACTTTATTTTAAGATATTTTAAATAAATTATGAAAAAAATATATTAACATTGTAAAAATATAAATGATTCAATTATTTGATAGAATATTATTTTTATAATAATAAATTCAATGACTTAATTAAAATTATTGAATTTTAAATTTTATTAATTATTAAATCGAAATATGTTAATTATACTCTAAGCTAACACAACCCATGGTGTTACTATGTTTAACACCTTCCATAGCTATGCTAACATACCTTTAAGGATATGGTAGGTCCAAAATTTCATACCTATGGTAACACCTGAGAAGTTAACACCCCCTAAGTGTTCTATAAAGCCATCGTAGTGAAAATTGTTAAATGCAATGTAAAATGCTGATGAATGTATGCAGAACAAAGGTGGACTCCAGGACTCCACAAAAAACATGGTTTACACTTAACCCAACTATATGTATATATATATGCCATTGGTCCATAAAGAACACTCTTATATAAAGAACAATAAAGAACACTATAAAATAATTTATTCCAATAGATCCAATGGCCCCGCCAGGGGTACCCAATACAAAAAAGTCTTATTTTTTTACCCTCTATCCATCCAGCAAAAAAAAACTGTTCATGATGACGTCACTGCTGACATCATTATGACATCATCATGAACAATTTTTTTTTGCTGGATGGATAGAGGGTAAAAAAATAAGAACTTTTTGTATTGGGTGTCATGACTGAACTCTTAGATTAGATTAAATATCAGTTGTTCTTTATTGTTCTTTATATAAGGTGTTCTTCATGGAGTGCAACTCTCTCTCTCTATATATATCAGTTCAATATTGTTGAACTGAAGTTAGTGGGCCACTCAAAAAAATCAAGAACGATCTGGAAAAACTCTAAAGCATCAATTCAAGCACACTTTTCTTCTAACCTACCCCATAATGAACCAACCTACCCTACAATGAACCAGAGGCCATGTCTGGCAAACCTCTCATCATAACATCAACATTCACATTCAAATGTGAATAAAAACAAGGGGTGCAAATGTACAAGTAGGGGGCCAGATAGGCTCTGTTATAGCCGAAATTCAATTCGGGTATTTTTTAAGATGGATTCGGGTCAATAACGGGTTCAATATGGGGAATTCTAGGTTGAGTTAGGGCTCTGACAAAATTTAGAAGAATTAGGGCGTGCCCTCTCCTTCCCAACAAGGAGGGCGCACCCTCAATGATAAAATCATGTTGAAGATTTCTACTAAAGCTGGTTTTCCAAGAATTGGTGAAGAATTCCCTCCTGGCGTATCCCAGGAGGGGGATGTCTATCGTAGAAGGCCTCCAGGGGTTTGCCTGGATTTAAGGACCTTTTTTTATACACATAAAACGCGCCTTAAGGTGGAAAGAGGGGTACTTTTTGGTGTGTGCTTTGGAGCCCATTCCTGTTATCAATGGACACGCCCTCATTGGGGAACATTGGGGTAATCCTGCACTTTGCCCCCAAAAGCTCTAGATCACTTGTCCTGCTATCTGGTGGGTGCTTCTCATTCGGGGGACAAGGATGCGTTCGGCACTTGGGGTAGACCACGGTTATACATATGTTCATGAAATTAGGAAACAACTGGTAGCAGAAAGGACTAGTCCTTGACGGGGGAGTTTCTTTATCTGTGAAGTCCAAAGTTTATGGACCAGCCTTGGGCCTTGGTGGTTAGGCCTCATAGTAGAATAATCCGGAAGCTGGACCGACAATCCAAGCCCATTTAGGTTTTTTGCTCTCCAAGAACTACGTATGGCTTGATCCTTATAAATACCAGGGTACGTAGGCCGATTGAGGGGTTGGAAGTTGAGAGCTCTGAAGCCATGAAGCGGCCACCACTAACCCTATTCAATCTCAGCCATCAATTACAAAAAAGCCATCACACACCACTGCTTTTTCCGGCAAAGAACCACCGTTGCAGATCTTGTTTCCGGCGAAGTACCTCGAAATTTGTTGTTCCCAAATTCCTCCGTCGACAGGCTCAATGGGGCTATCGCATTTTTTATTTTAAATTGCCGTCTTAACTAGCACTTTCTTCCGAGTACCATGAGGTAGGCGTCGCAACATTAACTCATTTCTCCATTATGCCCCCAAAACCTATGATGAACTAACTTATGATTCTCAGATTTTTATATTAGTTCTCTAGTTGTATCTCAACATGCAATATAAATGTTATGTAGAAAAGACTCTACAAACTCACAAGACTTATATGCAAACCTAGTTGTAGGTAAAACCCCTAGTCATATATTTTTCGACAAGACACCTAATTAAATCAATTAGACTACTAATTATGACCCCAGTCTATGCATCGATCTCAGGTTGCTAGATGGTACAGAACTTAAGAATCTCACGTGTGTTCGAGGGAGTCTTCCAAAAGTAGCTCATTAACTTGGCATTTTAATACATGACAAATTTTATAGTGATGATTAATGAAATAAACACAATAATAAAGATAAGCTTGGCTGGATTACCTATAGAAAATACATTAACCCAAGGATTTCCCAGTTGTGGAAGAGAGAAAAGTTATGGATCACAACTGAAGAACAAAGAGACTCAATTTAATTTTCAATTTCAGTTATCAATTCTTCGATAATATGTATATAGAGAATAAATACCTTACTAAAAATATTATCTCAATTACCAAAGTCTTCAAATGTTATGTATGCGTGACATGATTTATATAGAGAATAGAAACCCTACTAATGGATTAAGGCCTAAAGCAAACGAGCTTATTTCATGTATTGAGGCCTAAAGAAACTAATTAATAACATGTATTTCTTTCTCACTTTTTTTTGCTAAACTGAATGTATTAAGAAAAAAAACAAACTTACAAGGGATTTACCCTAACTCCATGATAGGCCATAGAGATTTCTGAGAAATAAAAGGAAACCAAGAGTACTAAAAGAGAACAACAAGAGTACATGAATACAAGAAAACCTATAAACCTGAGATAGAAATAAAAAATTGCAACCAAAAGCAATCAGTTACTAAACCAGGGAGCAAACTTTATACTACAAGCTCACTTAATAAACCACTGAGAAGTAGACAACCTGGTTTTAATGTCTATAATGATAGCATTAAGAAGCTTTACAGGAGGGAGACTTCCTGAGTTATGAGCTCTGCAGTTCCTTTCCCTCCAAAGATGGTAAGCAAAAATCTGAAGAGTTAACAACGCTAAATGTCGCAGAATCGGGTCGTGAACAAGGATCCATGCTTGAAGCAGATGCATCCAAGAAGAGGCCTGACATGAAAACCCTAACATGGTTCCTAGATGAGAAAGGATCTTGTTACTATAAGAGCAGTGCAGCAAAAGGTGATCAAGGTATTCACGACCACCCACACACAAAAAACAATGATCCAACACCTGAATGCCAAAAGAAACAAGCCTCTGCAGGGTATTAATTTTCCTATGACACACCAGCCATAGGTGATGGGCATACCTAGGGATAGAAAGCTTATCCCAAACCCCTTTGTGCAAAGAGACAACCAACATTTTGAGTCTAATAGCCTCCAAAATGTTCCAGATTTTGATTTTTGAAAGAGGGCACCCATCCCAACTTATGATATCTGGCTTGGTGAGATCAAAGGGAGGGAAATTAAAGTGCTCCAGCCAATGAACTAACGACGGCCGGATTTGGTGAAGTCTTCGATTAGGGGTTGGCAAGGTCCATACCCCCGTGGCAATAAGATCAGAGATAGTAGCAGAATGCAAAGAGGCCACCTGAGAGATGATTAAATCGAATTTAAAAGATTCCAAGAAGCGCGAGCTCCACCACGGATCAAACCAAATGGACGTATTCTGGCCATTACCAATTTTATAGGATAAAAATTGGCATGCTAGAGGTCTAAGTTACAGAATTTTCCTCCAAATCCATGAGCAGTCACTTGGAATTTCCATAGTCCAGAATTTTTGATGCTTGAGTGCAGTGGCGACAATCCAACGCGGCCACAAAGAGTTAGCCTTATTGATGATTTTACAAAGATGAAAAAGGAGCTGTGCCTTGTTCCATTCCTTCATATTTTTAAGACCAATACCACCTTCCTCTTTGGGAAGGCATAAAGTTGTCCATCTAACTTTACTCCCCCCTTTAGATAAAGAAGAACCTTTCTATAAAAATCTAGTAAACAACTTTTGCAAGTTATTGTGCACCGTCACTGGAATCATGAAATGATTGGTCCAAAATGATTGAATTGAGAAAAGAAATGACCTTATAAGCTGAGTCCCACCAGCAAGGGAAAGAAAACAAGTAGTCCAGGCCAAAATATGAGCCGTGATTCTATCTACCAGGGGCATGCAATCATTCACGCTCAACTGAGAAGAGATGAGCGGGATGCCAAGAAACTTGACCGGGATGGAACCATGAGGAATGCCATAGGTCGAATCAAACCAATTCACTAGAGTATCCTCACAATTGCAAAGAAAAACTGTACTTTTATTAGTACTCGCCATTAAACCACTCAGAGACGAAAACCTTGCCAAAGAATCCATGTTGTGCTTGATAGAAATCTGGTCTCCATTAGAGAACAATAAAACATCATCAGCAAAAAGAAGGTGACTAAGACCAAGGTCTTTACACTTCCAATGGTGCTTGTAGCTTTGAGGCTTGGCATCTAGAATGCATGATAACACATTCATAGCGATAGTGAAGAGATAAGGAGACATTGGATAACCTTGACGGATACCTCTAGCACCTCGAAAGTAACCTTGCAGCGAACCATTAATTTTAACGAAATAACAAGGAGTAGAAATGCACACAAAAACCCATTTAATGAATTTAAATGGAAGCCTTAATTTGTGCATAACAGCCACCAAGAAGTGCCAATCAAGAGAATCGAATGCTTTATCGATTTTTAGGGCACACTTAGGAACCCCCGTATCTCTGTTATAACCACGAAAGAGCTCTTGAGCCATAAGAATATTGTCAGAAATATTACATCCCTTAACAAATGCAAATTGTGCTGGATTGATGACATTAGGAAGCACCCTTTTCAATCTATTCGAAATAATCTTGGAGATACATTTATATGCAATGGTGCACAAGGAGATTGGATGAAAGTCTTTGATATTCGTGGGAGTGCCAACTTTAGGAATCAATGCAATTGACGTGGAATTAATTCCTTGATTCATGTCACACGAAGCAAAGAAATGCTTTATTGCCGCACAAAAATTGGGTCCAATAATATCCCAAGTGTTCAAGAAAAATTCTAGGGTAAAACCATCAGGCCCCGGGGCTTTGTTACACTTCAGTGTCTTAAGCGTAGTGAAAATTAACCCGTCTGAGATTGGAGCTAGCAAAGAATCCCAATAATTCTCATTAATAGTCGGATAGTTGATATCCACCATGTGATTCAGAAAAATTTGAGCTTCAGGGGTTACCAGAGGTACAGAATGGAGCTTGGGCAAGTTGGGGCTAAGTTGATGCCTAACTGTAGATCCCAAGGTATCCATGAAATAGTTCACAGCTAGATTTGAGACCTGGGCAGTACCATAATGAAGCTCTCCATTGTCATCCGAAAGAGTTAGAATCTTGTTATGGTTCCAATTTGATTTTACTTTATTAAAGAAAAAATGAGTATTACCATCACCTTACGAAAGCCATTTAACTCTTGATTTTTGAAGGAGCAGGGCTTCCTCTTTTTCAATACAACGATCAAGTAGCTTTATAGCATCAGCTTCTTCTTTTAAAAGAGAAGAATTGACAGGATCATTGCTAAGAGTCGCTTGTAAATTGTAAAGAGAATTGCGCGCAGTAGTAACATTGGAATGGGAGTTTTCGTGATTCTTGTTGAACAGAATAAGAGCTTTCTTGACACCTTTCATTTTCTTGCAGAAAACTATCATAGGATTACCCAAATAACAATCTGACCAAGCACTTTGAAACAATTCAAAAAAACCAGGGATATTAGTCATATAATTGAAAAACTGGAAAGCTTTAGATGTCCAATCCAGTTGCATAGGAGTCGTAAATAGAAGAGGGTTGTGGTCCATGAGGCCACGTTCATTAACAAAGACCTGGCCTTTCGGAAAGGTCGTGAACCAAGCTGCATTACCTAGCATGTTAACAAAGACATGCCCTTCCGGAAAGGTCGTGAACCAAGCTGCATTACCTAGCATGCGATTTAAGCGCTTCAAAATTAGAATTTCTGGGCTTTGCCTTTTGTTAGTCCAAGTAAAGAGATCCCCATGAGTCCTGATGTTGCCGAGAGAGGCATCAGTAACACAAGTCCTAAAATCTTGCATGTCCTGGGTCGAGTGCTCGCGACCTCCAGAAACTTCATTGATGCTAAGGATTGAGTTGAAATCTCCTGAGACAAACCATGGATTGGTCATGTTTGAGCTCAGGCTAAATAATTCTGACCAAAGAGTGAGCCTTTCTAGAGGCGTATTGAAAGCATAAACAAAGGTCACACAAAAATGTATATGCTTTTCAAGAAAACAAACATTGCATGTTATTTGTTCAGCAGACTTAGATATTAAGTTAACTGACCACAGGGTAGGATTATAACCAACCCACAAACGACCATTGTGATGATGTTCATAGTTGTAAAGCCACGACCATTCTTTACTTATCTTAGAAGTGACAGAATGAGCATTATGCTCTTTAACTTTAGTTTCCATAAAACACATGAAAGAGATGTTGTTCCTAGCTATAAAATGTAGCAATTCCTTCTGGTTGGAGCTTTTGTTCAAGCCTCGCACATTCCAGGATGCAAAATTCATTACTGTCTGGGAAAATTGATTGACTTGCCTGCAAGTCTAAGGCTTTTCTTTGTTTTAACAAGTATGAACCCATCAGCATCCGCACTGTTCTTTTTCATATATAGCAGTCCTCGTCGTGGACATAGCCTTGTCTTGATCAATGACTAAGGAGGTTGAGGTTTGGTTGATCGTACCAAGATCAATTACAAAGGTTTGTTTTTCTTCCACAATGTGTTTCTGGCTTCGTTTTCTTTTTATGGCTGAAATAGATTCCTGCAACATTTCCTCATTGACCGTAAGAATATTTGGCTCAGTTCCTTCCTCACAGTCAGTTAGGGACTAGAAAGTATTACCCAGTGTGATAGGAAGAATAAATTCCCTTGGTTCAGGTTCTTCACTATCCCCTGTATCTTCATTGTTGTCCGCTTGAACTGGTTCAGAATCCATGTTGTTTGTTTCATCGAAGCCTTTATAAATAACCAATGCTTTTTCGCTATTATTGGTCGACTTTAAAGAAGACTCTTGCGTAGTAGGTCTGTTACCTTGAGTAGTTCTAGGTTTTTTCACAACCCTTTCTGGATTATTTAAGCATCGAGAGAGGGAGTGTCCAAAAGCATTACAAGGACTACACAAATAAGGTAATTCCCCATATTGTATTTCTATTTTTGCTTCCTCATTCGAGTTGGGGAGAGGAACACGAACAAAATCTGGTCTTGTTGCTGTGTAAGCCAGTTCGACTTGGACACCAGCATATTTTAGTGGCTCGAACTTAGCAGTGACCGCATCGAATTTCAACGGTTTTCCAACTGTACTAGCAATAGAGCTTAGCCCTTCCTTGAACCAAAAGATCTCTGGGACATCAACAAGACGAATCCAACATGGAACCTTGTCGATTATGTTTCGTTTGAATTTACTACCTTCAATCCATGGTTTAAGAAACATAGTTTTCCCTCCTATTTGAATCGTGTTTAGACTTAAGGATCTCTTTTTTTCTTCAATTATGCCAAATCTAAATGTGTAATAGCCCTTAGAGTTAAAATACACACCTTTTAAGCCCATATTTTTCCAGAATCTTTGTGCTTGTTCTCTAATGAACTTGAAAGCCAATGAGCCTCCAATAAAGTACCCTATGATACTTGTTTCCCATTGTTTCTGTGCTTTATCAAAAAACTCATTTGAGAACCTTACCGTAGCTGAACCATCTTCATTGTAAGTAATAGAAGCAGGCTCGACCATGGGTTCATCGCTGGTTATATTTTGTGCAACAATGTTGCTCCATGTAACTCTTTTGTACTGAGTTTCCTGGCCTTGGGTTTTGGTTACTTCTTTCCCTCCTGAATTCCTGGTGGTATTCGCATCATTCTTTAAAACTTGTTCTGTGGGTTTTATCACAGGTGGTGAGGTTCGTGAGCCATGACTTGAGTTGTCCATCTCAGGTCCAGAAGCGTGATGTACGGATCCATAGTTTATGATTAAGTAAATTTGCTCCCTCATCCGTGCTTGAGCGGCATGTGACAATGGTTCCCCCACAGCTTCCAGCGTGTTCAGGGATTCATGTTCCACCTCGAAATGGAGTTGATTATATATAATCTGAGTTTTGGGGCTACATAGTTGTGACCTATAAATGTTGAGAACTCATCAGAGTTCATTGAGCCAGAATATTCTGAGTTTTGAGATCCCATCATGAGTCACAGATCGGGGCTAATCTAAGTGTGATCTGATGGAATAGGATATAGGGATTAAGAAAAAGCAAAGCGTGAAGCAAGAGGAGAAAGAGATGATGAAGAGAGTGGTGGTCAACGGGAGAAAAAAGCTTTGTTCCGGGAAGTGTTTAGGGAGGATGAGTTTCTCTCATTTTTATCTTTCTATGTGATTATTCATTCTTTCTCACTTGATTTGTTTAAAATAATTAATCACATGTATAATAAATCTAATTTATATTTACTTTCGTTCCTTGTTATTTTCTCCCCTTGTTGGTGAAAACTAGACCATGAGTTTAGTAGAAGGTAAGAATAATGTATGACGAAATTAGAATGTAGAAAAAACTATTACAGTTCTCCATAAATGGATGAGATGCAAAGAACTCCGAAGATTGGACTAGAAAACAAAGGAGGTCCAGCAAGTATTCTAGAATGATAAAGTCAACAACTCGATATGCTCAACCTCAATAATATCAACAACCACTCGTTTTTCTTAAACAGATGTGCTTGTTTATGTTCCGTACGTGAAGGTTTTGCAGACTTAATATGATGGTTATAGACAGTATTTAGTGACCTGGCAAGTTGAAGAATGAGCATACATGGATCGATGCTACAGAGTTTAGATAGCCGGATTTTTTTTTAGCCAAGGACAGTTGGTTGGGATCAATCCCCCTACTTCATTATATATTTATATATGAATTGACCAGTTTGTTCTTTAAATGAAATTCATAATTAGACCATGTTTTTGGGTTTTGATTTATTAGCTTATTAGGGTTAGGAATTCAGAAGACAATCCAATAATTTAACTAAGATTACAAAGAATTAAATACTTTGCATAAATTTAAAAGATTATTACGACTAAAATAGAGCATTACATGATAAATTCGTGGAGCATTTTCTTCATTGTCTACCTGAAAATATTCCAAAAAAAAAAAAGTGATATAAGAATTTGGCCAAAACATATTTAAAATACGAGCTATAGAGTAGGTTTTAATAGTGTCTATCACGATTACTATTGATATATCAACTCAAATTTTGAATGGTTTTCATTCCAAACAAGCCAAAAAGCAAAAATTAATATGAATTATGATCTTCATTTGGATTTTACGCAAATTAGACTAAAATCTAAAATATCTAAAGCTCCGCACAAATTTAAAATCTAAATATTTTTTAAGAATTGAGATAGTACTTATTTTTAGGATTGGAAATCAAAAGAAGTAAGAATAGCTTATAAACCAAATTAAACTTGTAAAAATAACACTTAATAACATCAATGAGCACAATCAAATATAAGGAATGGCAAAACAAAGAATTATACAAACACTCCGTTGTATAACCATACCTCGTTGTATATGATAGAGTAGTCCATCTGACTTTTCCAAACACTCCGTGATATGAACGATTCGCCTCTACAAACATTCAAATGATAAAAGATGAAGCGCTTTGTGTTGAGTAGGTTTGAGATATGAATTATGAGTTCTACTGCGGCTAGGGTTTAACTATGGTCTAGTAGAATGATATACATATATATAACCTAAAATATGGTATTGGGCCGCCTTCATAACTAGATTGGGCTAGTAGGTGATTAGATAGTCATTTTGGGCTACTTTTATGAAGTGAAAAATAATCATATAGATATAAAATTTGAGGTGGCCATGGTGGAGAAGAATGACACACACGGGAAAAAAAAACTCAAATTATGTAACATAGAAAAGAATAAATCTTCGCATACATACTTAAACACTACCTACATTTTAGGAGCAGTTGATCAACAAATACATGAATTATCTTCATTATTTCCCATCATGATTTTATTTTTTCTTGTACTTTGTTTCTTTCATATATGGTTACTTTCAAATTTTGTTTATCAAAATTATTTTTTATCATGTGATAATATAATCAAATACTGTACATTAAATTCATCTTGTTAAAAATAAACTGAAATTTGTAATAAAATGCATATTTCAATCACTTAAAGAGATTAGGGAGCCTGAGATATATCTCAGGGAACTTCCCTGAGATTCATTTATTTTATATGTAAAAATGGGATGGACATTTCAGTAAATTCAATTTTTTTTTAATTAGCCCTGCGGGCCAAATAAAATTTAAAGTAATTTTATAAACATCTCAGGAAAAGTTCTCTAAGATATATCTCAGGTCCTTTTTCTCTCACTTAAAACTTTTTACTATTGTTTTTTTTATCAATTCATTGATAAAAATATAATTAGAGAATAATTACATTGTCAAAAAATATTTTTTTGTAAAAACTAAAAATATATAACATAATATAAAAAGTAAAATATGCATTATCTTGTAATAATAAAAGTTATTTTCACATTACATTCAAAATATGTATATATAAATTTATAATTTTGTAATAATTAATTATCTACGTTATTTGTGTTAAATTTATTTTTATTAATATACGTACATATATATATAGAAAGGAAATATTGTATGCTGATAGATAATGCAGGAAATAAGGTTAGTCAGTTGGGGTGGTCGTGTGTTTTGTAGTGTTTAAGGATGTATGCTAAGATTTACTCCATAGAAAAAATGTGATTGGAACTTCAAATTTTTGAGAATATTTTAAAAAAATTTGTTGAAATGTCTAAGCATTAAAAAATAATGAAATAGAAAAAAAAATTGTCTGTGAGGATTGAATTGGATATTATAAGATGTAAAAATTCATTTAAAAGTATAATATTGAGTTACTATAGTAAATTATTTTAATATTTTATCACACGTTAATAACATATTGAAATCTAATATTTTTTGAATCCTTAAAGTTTGATTTTCAAATTAAAATAACAACACAATTTATTAACAATATTTAGTGAAATGTTAAGATTTCAATACTTGACAAAATACATACACCTAAAGTAAAATCATATATAATTCTATGTAATAATATTCTATAAAAAAATTTAACTTGAACTCTACTCATTAATAAAATGTGTAATTCATGTAACATGAAATTCATATTGTATATAATAGAGTATACATTTATATGTATTTTGTATACTTTTATTATCATATTTGTTGTATTTTATAAATAATAAAATTTAATTAATTAGAGATTAATGTTAATGACATGAATTAAAGGATCCTAAACTCCCAAGGAGTTAAGATTATTTGAACATAAAAGAAATTTGAATTTATTGAGTTGCTGGTGGATATGGGACTTAAGAGTTTCAGATATGGGAATTGGCAATCATATAGGTTATGCATGCAAAACTTACCAATTTATCAACAACTTCCAAGTGGTCCAATATTAATATTCTAACTACATATTTAGACCACGGATCTAACATTGACAATGTAATTTGTTTCCATAAATTAGTTTTATTTTTGTGGAAAGTATTAAAACTCTTTACTATATTAAGTTTGTGCAGATAATGAGGGACAACATCATAACATATAAAAAAATATAGAAAAGAATAAGATAGTCGGTACCAAAGATAGAAGTGATAGAAAAATCTTGAGAGCTAGATTGGATGATTGGAAAAAAGGAGTGAATGATTAATGGGGATTTCATAGACACTTATCAAGTGGTATTATTGCTACTTAAATTGTGCTAATGATCTGTGGTATTAATAGATGATTTGTTTATGTTATCGTGAGTAGTTAATCCTTTACAGAAAGGATACACTACTACACATTTGAACTTAGGATATACCACTTACATAGCGTTTTTCTCGATGCGTTATGCAAGTGAAGTATTTGTATAGCGTTTATGTAAAAAGCGCTTTACAAGTTATTTTGTCCAAAGCTAAAAAAAAATGAAAATTTAAAAAAAAATACTAGAATATCGGTGTTTTCAGAAACGCTATGTTAGTTCGAACTACGATAGCATTTTTATATGCGCTATGGTAGTTAATGTATTTTAAGTATTTTTATTTTTATTTTCAATTTATTTTTTTAACCCTAAACTTATACATATCGTTCATCTTCCACTGTATATCCCTCTATTCTCTTTCTCTCTCTCTCACTGCACCTCAAAAAAACATAACAATGACTTTCAAAATCCGGCCCATTGTTTATTTCTCCGACAAATCGATATACATATTCTTGTTCATACTGTTCTTTACATCAAGATCCATACAGATTTTGCTTCGTTTCATTCTCGTCTTAATCTCTGATTGCAAATTGGCGATTTTATTGGTTACAAACCTTGTTTCTACGATTTGGGGATTTTTCAGTTCCAAAGTTTTTGATGCTTGATTGGTTCAAGATTGGTTCCAATTGTACCTCTCTCTCTCTATCTCTCTATCTCTCTCTCTCCCTCCCTCTCTTTGTGTGTGTGTGTGGCATCTCAAGGCACAGGAAGGGGTGGTGGTAGCTTCAAATCCACCTCCATTAATGGCGTTAATATGTACTCTGTTACTTCTCTGAATCGTTCACTTGCCACGTGGATTAATCCTAAGAAGCTCAAATTGTTCTCATTAATTATTATTGATGCTTGCTTTAGCTGTTTGGTTTATTTGATTTTATTTTGGTTTGCTTATTGTAGATTATTTGCAAAGGGTGGATTTGATTCAGGTCTTGTGGTTCGAAATCGCAACTACAAGAATTAAGGCAAATCCTGATGGAGAATATCTTATTGCATCAGGTGCTTAAACACATATATATTCTTTTACGTTTTGTTTCTTTTGTATAATGGAGGGGTTGGTACAAATTACCGAGTTTATACTATAATATACAGTACAAACTTTTAAGTATTTATGTTTCTTTTGTATGCTGATTTGATTTTCAATTTTAGGTATTTATCCCCTACAGGTCAAAGTTTACGAGTTGAGGGAGCTTTCATTGAAGTTTGGAAGGCATTTGCTGTATGAGATTATTAACTTTGAGGTACCATTTCCTTGTGTTTTTTGGACTTGCATTTATATCTTTGTTGGCTTTCCTCTTGTTTGCAGTTGCAATTCAATCCTTTGTTTATCCATCATTGATCTGTAACAAATTTGTAAATGATAAGTTGTCCTATATTCATTTTAGCTAAAAGTAACCCTGTAATGATTTTCTAGAACGAAGGTCCAAAGGATGGCTACACATCATTTGATGATGATGTATTTTTGAAGGTGAGTTGGGTTTTGAATTTTAAGTTTTTAAATAAAACACTAGAGAATCCAGATTTTCAATGTTAATTTTTTTAAGATTCTGAAACAACTGCTAATTTCTTTCTGCACTTTGGGCGATAAGTTGTAGCACTAACATCAGGTTACTTAATATTATAGGCCGTTGATGATGGTAAGGGGGACAGTTATGCAGTTCTGATAGTTCAAGTCAGCATGAAAAGCCAAATGGAAGTTCTGTTTCTAAATTTTCACGATCAGAACCCCTTAAGTCTGGTACATGGCATTACACTTCTCTTTCTCATTCTTTTAAGTACTCTAATTTCATTAACAATGTTTGTGCTACCAGATTCATTAACCAATTATCTTGTTGTCGTTCAAAATTATTGGAGAAAAACATGTTACAATGAGATATATGTGAATTTACATTTCAGTTTTGTCTTGTGTAGACCATCGAAGGGAAAAATGTCTGGGACAGTTGACTCAGAATTTTGTCAAGCTATTTATGTGTTCTAATGTATGCAAACTTTCTGTATTCATTTTCCTTTTATCAGTTTTGATTGCACGTCAAGTGTGTGTGATAGTGTGAGAGACTAGCTTGATTATTTTGTATTTCTTTTAGGTGCCGCATTGATGCCCATCATTAATAGTTACTCTTATAGGTTCCAGATGTTGTATTCAAGGGTGTCATGCCTAGGGTTTGTATTTTGTGATTTTTCTGATTTTTTTTATGTTTTTCTGGTAGTATAACAAGAATACAAGCAATATAACAGTGAAATGAGGCTAGAAACAGAGAAATTCACAGAGATCTAGAGTAGAAACAAGTAGATTGCAGAAATTTTAGGGAGATAAGCCAGGATTAATTGTCCCCTAAAGCCGTGAAACAATTGTCCATAACCCTGTTAGTAAATGCAAGGAATTAACAGAGATAGTTGTTATTGCTGGAGATCATCATAATGTTTATTGGTTTATCTGGCATGGCCTTATTTTCTTAGCCAATTCTGAGCAATGACTTGCTTGTTTCATTGTGATGTTTGCATTCTCGGTTCCTCTTGACGGGCCAGTAAATGACTGGTTTGGCTACATACAAATGGTAAACAACTACTTTTTCTTTATGTATCACAGTGTTTACTTCATTTGACACCAATATTAGGAATAACAATTTTTTATATAAATTTATGTGTTTTACATAGAAGAGATAAGTAATGATCTAATATTGTTGATGCCATGTTACTATGTATCTTAGGCATACATAAAACAGGTATATCAGTTGTACTCTGAATGGGGCACCGGGACATGATGAAAATAAGTGTGCTGTTATGTTTTAAATTTGCGTTGTGCTTCGTAGTTCTCTTTTTCTCAAGTTTTCTCTTTTATCGAAATCTGTTTTATAATTTCGTTATTTGTTTGATTTTTAAATACGGGTTTGTATATGTATCATGTGGTTACTTTTATTGCAGGTATCATTTTGAAAACAAGTTCCCTGACGATATGGCAAGGAAGATTTGCAATAGTGTTTGGGGGTGTAAAAAGAGTTGTTTGAAGATTTTAAATATGTAGTTTTTCATATTATCCTTTTAGCTCTATCAATAGGTGTATTAGTGTATGATTTTTTTGTGGAGATGAATTATGATGGTTGTTACAATGTAAAAATACTATTTAAGTCTTTATGGAAATTAATTGTTGATTTGTGATTTATTTTACAAGTTCATCAAGTAATTTAAGTTTCTAGTTTGTGTGATTGGAGTTCTCTTTGTTGGATTGTATTTAAGAATATTCTAGGAATACATCAGTGAACAAAAGGCTGGTAACAAATTAAAAAAATTATATATACTTGCATAGCGTTTATGGAAACATTATCTTAGTAATGCACTTAGAGAGTGGCAAAAAAAACGCTATCTAAGTGAACTTTACTTCAATAGTGGCTCCTTAGATAGCGTTTAAAAACGCTATCTAAGAGCTCAAAAAAACGCTCTCTAAGTTAAAATCTGTAGTAGTGATAGTAGGGTAGCATTCATGGGTTATTAGGTTTGTTTGATTATATTGTCATTTATATTTGTTTAATAATGCGTCATTCAGAAATTTAAACAATTAGAAGAGTGATAAAAGTTAGTCCTCCATGTTCCTCTAGTATTTTTGGACAAATTACGAGATAGTAGGGGAAAAAGAGTCAACACCCCATACATTTAGAATTTTATATTTTGTGTTGTCACATGTTATAATTTTACAAATGGTTTTATAAATATAGAGTTCAAAACTAAAATTCATTTTATATTTTAAATAAATTTCATAATAAATATAGTTTTAAATAAATTTTCTGAAAATACATTTAATTTAGATGATTACAATTTTTTTTGGTTTTTAAATGAACACTAGTTAAAAAAAATATAGTGACTCCACTATGATTTTTACCCATTCAAAAGTAATACAATGAACACATTATAATCTAGGGCTTTTTTGATAAATAAATAGGAAAAAGTAAATTTTTTAGATTTACTTTTGTTAAGAATAGCTATTTAAAATTTTTCTAAACTAAGTTCTAAATTGCAAAAATACTATAAATACGGCATCCTTTCCCCTGCCCAGCTTCGATTTTTTTTAAGGTGGAGAGATTTTGGTGGATTTGGGATGCAAGGCCCGTAGTGCATATTCAACTGAATGCAACTTAATGCAACCACATCTGAATGTAATCACATGATTTTTTTTAAGGTAGGGAGATCATGATTTTTTTTAAGGTGGGGAGATTTTGGTGGATTTGGGTTATAAGGCCCAACCACATGCAACTGAATGCAAGCCCATGCAACTAAATTTCTCATTTCAAGTTCCATTTTTCAGTTGTCATTTTCGACCTCTTTTTTAAACTCTATACATGTATATAGAGTTCAAAAAAGAGGTCGAAGATGACAACTGAATATATATATATATATATATATATATATATATATATATATAGTTCAAAAAAGAGATCGAAAATGATAATTGAAAAATGGAATTTGAAATCAGCTACTGAATGCAACCACATGCAACTAAATTTACAACTACATCCCACTAAATGTAATTTTTGTTTTTCAGTTGCATTCAGTTGAATATGCGTCTACGGGGCCTTGCAACCCAAATCCACCAAAATCACCCCACCATTTTTTTAAAAAAAAGTTGAATGTGGTTGCATTCAGTTGAATATTGCCCCTGGCGGGGTCTTGCAACCTAAATCCACCAAAATCACCGCACCCGTTTTTTTTTTTAAAAAAAGGTTGAATGTGGTTGCATTCAGTTGAATATTGCCCCTGGCGGCGCCTTGCAACCCAAATCCACCAAAATCACCCCACCATTTTTTTTTTAAAAAAAACGTTGAATGTGGTTGCATTCAGTTGAATATTGCCCGTGACGGGGCCTTGCAACCCAAATCCACCAAAATCACCCAACCTTTAAAAAAAAGTTGAATGTGGTTGCATTCAGTTGCAACCAAAACATCACCCCACCTTAAAAATAAGTGTTGAAGTCGGCTGGGCACAAGTGTAATAACCCTAACTTTAACAATGCTACAGTGATCATATGAATAGTAAATTTTGAGGATTTGGGGAAATGGTATGTAAGTACTCCATAATGGAAACGGAAAATGAATAAATAGAAACCATATTAGTATTGTACATTGAAATTAAGTGACTCGAAATGACGATGGATTTCAGAAATTCCTAAATATGGATTTTTGAGGATTTTGACTTCCAAAGAGCTTCTATTGGATATTAAGGAACATAGAAATGTTAAAGGAATTATATATTGAGGACTTAGTGAATTTAAGTTAAACCAAGGGATTTTTAAGTTAAGAGAATGCTAAGGGAATTTGGATTTTATAAACGATTTCAAAACCACTAGATAACGAGATATATTCGAAACGAACCACAATTAGGCGAGTATGAAAACCAAGTAACCAAGGTTAGTAAGTAATAAGGATATTTACCACATTAGTATTTACCAAGGTTATTAGTAATTACTTAAGGTTAATAACCAAGCTTGCTAAATATTCCTCAATGACATCATTTCTTACATCATCTTCCACTAACTCAAAATTTAGGGGTAAATTAGTCATTTCACCTTGTAATAATCCACACCATTCTACAAAACTCGAGAATTAAGATGAGATGAGATGAGAATTAGCAAAGAAGCCAAAGAAAATCTCTCCCTTCCATTCTTTCAATTCAGCCAAACAGTAACAGCCGGCTTAGAACAGCCATAACCTCTTCGTTTCTCAGCCAAATTTTTCATTCTTTAGATTTTTAGAAAGCCCATGAGATAAGCTACAAGTCTTATTTCACAAGATTTTCCCAGAAAAGCAAGGTAAGGGGGTCGTTTTTCATGTTCTTTTAGCTGCAATAAAATAGCTCCAAAAATTCTAAGTATGTTCTTGGTGTTTCTTATTAGTTTAAGGTGTTATATGGTTGCTTAAGGATATCCCAAGGATTATTATGTGTTATACAAGCTACAAGGAAGGTATATTACTTGAGACCCTAACTTGAATTATGAGTTTATGGTTGATTATGCTTAGTTTAGAAGTTAAGTTGTATAAAGCATGAAATCTTGATGATATGGTTGTTGATATCTGTTTTAAGTTTGATATGGAAATTGTGATGTGAACTTGTAACCATGGTTGGGATGTAGACCACATGGTGTAGGGCTTGGATTGAGTGTGGAATGATGGTTTTGGAGCAATTAAAATATGGAAAGTATGAAAGTACGGCAGTTATAATGCCCGATTTTCGTTAGGATATGAACTTCCCTGTTTTGGACCCCTGTATCAGTATGGTACCTTAATGTCCAATGCACCAAGTGACCATGAGATGATAGAGCTTAGTTCATAGATTGTTTTGATATAAAGTACGTTAAAATCTGATGAACGGTTTAGGAGAAAAGTCAATTTTAGGGAAAGGCATTCGAAAACCGAGAAAACGTAATTGTATCAACTTTGAGGCTAAAGTTACCATACTTAGACATTTTTATAAGTCACGAAATTTTGGAATAGTGTAGTAGGGTGTTCAGAGGACCCTTGACAGTTGACCTTGCATTAAAATTCGAAATCTAAATTTTCTGAGAATTTTTACAGTCGAGTTTGGTTATTAACGGGAATGATGGAATATGCTAAAACTTAGATCGAGTTTAAAAATGGTTAAGTGCATGTAAACTTTTGGTGCATAAAAACCATGTTAAACTTATAATATGAGTTAAGGGTGTTATGGTGTAGAGATTAAGTGATTAAGTGGGATATATACTAATGGTGATCCTTTCGTTCCTATAGAAACGGGAGACGAACTCAGGATTCCACATACTCGCTTTAGAGATCCAGGCAAGATCTTTTCTATCCTTACTTGGAAATTATTTATCTTCAAAGAAATTTGATTTCATGGAATATATACATGTGATGCTATTCTTACTATATTGTTAAGAATTTGTTTTCCGTGATTATTGATATTAAAAGGAGAGGTATATGAGTATGATATTAATATGACTATGGATATGGGTATAAGATGGAATGAATGTACATAGAGATGATTGTGCATGAAGTGAACATGCCTTATGATTAAGGGAATATGAAGAAATGGTATCAGTTGTTATCTAGAGTTATATAAATAATGGTATCAGTTATTATCTAGAGTTATATGAGAAATGGTATGAGCTGTTATCTAGGGTTATATGACTTATAATATTGTTTTAAAAATATTCTTTCTAAATGTGGTGATAGATATTATTGAGTATTATTTAATACTTCTAAAACAAATGGAATACTTTATGTATACAAGAACATATTTGATTTCATTGAATATAGAAGAGATGTCTGAGTCATAACCGAAGTATTATGACATAAACATTTTTAAAGGTGATGATAAATGGAAATGGAAATGATATATGTGAAGGCAAATGTGAATGGAAATGTGAATGGAAATATGAATGGAAATGGAAAATGTGAAATGGTATTTGATAATGGAAAAGTGATTTGAAAAGGGGGATTGCAACAATAAGCGTAAGAGGCTGTGTGGTAGTGACACAGTCCAGCATCCAATATTTATTCCGGCCCAAGAGTGCCGAGGGAGGATCTAGTAGAGAACCTTCCTCCTGGGGGATGGTGGAGAACCTACCTCCGTCTACCGATAGTAAAAGGGACGGGTACGGAGGACGACTGATCATCGTGCCTCACGTATTCGGCAACAGTGAAAATCCCCAAAACTTTAAAGAAAGAATTGAAAAATGGTTTTCAGATTTTTATACTGAAAACAGAAAAATGATATGAAAAGAAGGAATTGTGTTATAAATGGAAGAGAAACTGATTTTATATTATGGTATACAATTTCTGTGTAAAAAGGGAATGGAAGGATTATAATGAGAGATATGGTTCAAATTTTTATGTTATCTTGAGATAATATATTGAGAAGAAGTGTGAATTATTATCTGAATACAGAAGAGCAATTGATATTATATTGTTGTACCTTTCTTTTCTTATAGTAGAAAGTGGATGATGTATTATTAAATAGGAATGTCATTTTTCTCAAAGTCTATAATTGTTTTCCAGTTATTATATGATATTAGAAATGAGGCTGAGATTATAATATTATATAATTCTTTTCGTACAAAGATAATTGAAAAGTATATGTCCTGAAAGGAAATAAAATTTCCTCCCATAATATCTGAAAATTGTATATATATATATATATATAATGATCATTTTCCTTTGTTGTTAGTTGATAGAAATTTTCTTGCTGAGCTTTTTCAGCTCATTCTTGCTAATTATCTATATACAGCTAGGTATGCCGATTCTACGCAGAACGCCCCACAAGAGGGTAGGGGGAAGGTGACCTTCTGAGAGCGCGCTAGAATCGATTCCCGAGGTAGCGTAGAGGCAAACGGGTCTTGGTAGCTCTATGTATAATTAAGTGTGTAAACATGTAAGAAACTTTTGGTTGTTGAAATGATTCATGTCGAAATATTATTCAGCAATGTATTTAAGGATGATTCTGGGTTTGTAATAATTGTTAACTCTAAACTTTTGTTATGGTGAATGTTGTTCTCTGAGCATATGACGGGTGTGTGTGTGTGTATTATTGCGGGGTCAGTTGCATAGGTATTAATTGTTATATAAAAAAAAGACCCAAGGATATTGATATTGAATGGTAATTGGTCCGTGATGGCCCGGATTTATGACCCCGGATTTGGGCTGTCACAGCTTGGTATCAGAGCTTAGAGTCATATTGCTCAGGAACAAGAGTGATAGTAATATACTCATATAGATATATAGGTAAGGATATAAAATATGAACTCACATCGAGTTCAAGGGGGGTTTATCGAACGAAGCGTTTATTCTAAGTCGTGATTATAATTTTATAGATTATTGCTAATAAAGGTTATTATGCCAAAAGTGTTAAGTTTATGTAGCACATGAGATCGATATGAGAAAGGGAATACTTGATGTATCGGGAAGTGTATGTTAGACAATCTCGTGAGTATAAGTGGTATGCTAGAATATACAATTATAAAGTATAGTTTTAAAAGGGACATTGATACTGGAGCATTGTCACGATAAGACGATCAGCATTACGTAAATATATCGATTAGAAGGTTGTGTTCTATTATGGATGAAGGAAGAGAGTATCGAGCCAAGTCACGACTATGTGAATGAAGATAATTGGGAATAGCAGACGATAGATTAAGGCTACATGGTGAGTGCCAAATTTGAGAAATTTTGGAGAGTACGCAGTCTAAGATTTTTTGTGTAATGAAATTTTTGGCACGATTTTTTTTGGCAAAGCCCGCCTACTGAAAATTGGATCTCCCGCTTATAATTTCGGTAAGTTAACCAAAGTGTTGCAAAATTGGATCGTGTATTGTAACGATTTTGCTAAAGTATTGCAATTGTTATAAATTTCAAAATTTTCATTTTGCTTGCAACACTTTTCGTATTTATTGTAACAGTTTTTAGTATTTATTGTAACAGGCTGAAAAGAGATTCACTTTAGTTTTGTGACACAGTTTTTAGCCTGATGTTATGCAAGTGGCAAGATCTGAAAATTCGGTTTCGCTCAATTCTATGGATTGAGGTTCATATATTATCTGCAATAACATACCTTTTATATTTTGATATAAAAGTAAGGATATTTTGAGGGTGTGGAAGGTTCAGTTTGGCAGAGATGATGTTGATATAGATGCGCTATATGAGATAAGGTTAACCAGGAAAAATGTTTGTAGCTACTAAATCAGAAGAGTGATTGCGTGGTGGTTGTATGTTTACGTGATCAGCCGAGAACAAAGTAAGTCAACTGAGAAATTCATAATATTGTATACTATTATATAACGAATTTGATTTACTATACCTTCTTATAGATTCTTCATTCACTCTAAATTTTGTAGGTTATAGATATTGAAGTCCGGAAGAACATCCTTTCTTATCATATTATTGTCCATCATGGTTGCGGCATATGTAGTTAACCCATGACCACGTACATACGCAGAAAGTGAAATCCAAGATTTAAAGTGCATCATGTATCGTCTGAATAACTTACGGTCCTTAAATGTCTCTTTTGTTTTAGGTAATGCAGGCGGATGTTACGAAACTGGATATATATTTTTGAAGCTAAATGTATGCGGTTCTTAATTGTTTTTGTTTTTTTAGGTAATGGTGGTGGACTAAAGGACCACAAATTTGAAAATATATTTCTCACACTCTACTTCCAGCTTTGTGCTACATAAAACACATATACTTTAATGGAACGGCAGAACCTTTTTCTGATAATTTGAAGATTTATTAGATGTTTGTGAGCATGTCAAAGATCATCATTTTTATAGGTGTGTACTACATCTATTCTATTATATACTTTTGATTATCTTTGTACTTTTTTGATGTAGTGTAGTTGTACTCAATCTTCTGTAACCTCTTTGTGATTTTGCATAATGTATATTTGGTAACATTATTTAGTTGTTTTGAAATTTAGATGTTGCAAAATTGCTATAGAAGGTGATGGAAGGTTGATTTAAATTGCCGAATTGCCATTGAAATTCATTTTAAAGATAATGAAGTAAGATGATTTCTTGGCAAAAGGTCAAGTAGCCAAAAGGTCCAACCATCATAAAATTCATAATTTGTGACTCATTTCAGTTGGGCGATAATTTAACATATATAGTATTTTAATTTTAATTCTTGGTAAAGAGACCAAAAATATTGTAGTTGGTATTTCTGTAAGCATGTATAAAGAGATGTTTCTACAACTTTTTGTTTTCTCGGTGCAGATTTATATTTATGTTTTGCCGTTTTGGTATGTAAAGTCGTTTAGAAGTGAAGTAATTAAGAGAACGAAGTTTAAGTGATTCTAACTTCTAATCTTTATACACATTTTTTAATAATTTTATAGCGGCTAACCCAAGCATAATTCAGATGAAAATTATTCTGAAGGTTAAAAGTTTTCTGGGTTTATAAGCAAAAGATTTCTCAGGTCTCTGTTTATATATTTTTAGGCTTCTCTATATCTGATTTGGATTTTGTTTTTCATTTCTTGAATACATTGTTCTATTTAAAGTAGGATTTTAACCATTTATTCAAAATAATAGAAACAAGTTAGTTCTTACAGTTGCCTTCAACGAGAATTCTTTGATACAGAAGTTCCTCACTCAAGACTATCTCATCTGTTTGAAGATGCAAGTTTTAAGGATGGCATGTTGTCTCAAGCAGTTATTGCGGAGTTGGACAATAAAGTGAAAAGAAGATTTTGTTTCACCTGTTTAGCAAATATTAAACATGTTTTGATTGTTATTGGTTCCTAGAGTTTTGGATGCCCTAGACGAACTTTAAAAATGGTGACCCTTTTAAATATAATGTAAAAACCCGGATTTTTCAAGAAGTGATTTTTTTATTTTTATTATTAATTATTTATTTATTTATTTATTTTTTGCTAAAAAATTATATATAAAAAGGAAAAAAGGGGTTAACACTTGCTATTCCACAGCCAAGGCGAGGAGTAGAAGAAACAATTTAGAGAGAAACTAATCTAACAGCTAGAAAGAAAAGAATCAAATGGAAATCCACATATACAAATCTAAGTTTGCATGTTTTTGGAACCATGTAGAATTATTGAGCTTGGTCTTCAAGTCCACCATTATGGTAGCAATGAGCTGCCCTGGGAGAAGGCTGCCCTTATTGTGTAAACGAGCATTACGCTCCCTCCATAAGTGATGAGCAAAAATCTGCGCCGCTAGCAATAGAACGACCCTGTGAACAAAGTCAGTGTGTAAACCCCAAGCAGAGATCAATTCCAACCAACTTTCCCCCTCAATAGGAACGTTTAAAACACCTTCAATCTTGGTGAGAATGAATTTTCCATATGGACAAGTTACAAATAAGTGTGAGTCATTTTCAAGACCTCCCACACAGAACAAGCAGTGAGGTTGAACATCCAACCCAAAAGAGAGAAGTCTTTGAGCAGTGGGAAGTCGACCCAGACAAAGAAGCCATTCATGATGAGCAAAACGTTGGATTTTAAGGTGGTGCCAAACAAGGTCAAACCAAGGAACCTGAGAAAAAATCCTACGAATAGAATTCCAAATATCCCATATGTTTACCTTATTTAGAGTAATTGCTCCCCAGCAGATCACATCAGAGTTTTGAAGGTTAAAACCTGGGAAGGAAAAATTTTGAATCCAAAAAGTTAATCCCGGATCAATATGATGGATTCTAATAGAAGGTTGTGGCAAAACCCAATCACCGGTTTGGAGTAAACAACTAACAGGAGCATCGTGAGAAAGGCCAGATTGAGCAGTGATAGCATCTGTATTAGATATAGCCAAGCAATTAGAATTCCACCACGGGTCAAACCAAAGAGACGTACCTTGACCACTCCCCAGCTTGTATGAAAGAAATTGTGTTGCCATGGTTCTAAGTTTAAGTACATTTCGAAGGATCCAAGAGCAGTCTGAAGGCATTTTCATGGTCCAAAAGTGTTGTCTTTTTAGTGCAGTAGTGTTAACCAAGTTAGACCACAGAGAAGGCCTTTTTGAAACAATCTTACAAAGGTGGTGCAACATTTGAGATTTGTTCCAATCCTCAGTATTTTTAAGGCCTAAGCGGCTACACAACCTCTCCCAGCTGACTTTAGCTCCTCCTTTCGAGGTTACATCCCCCTTCCAGAGAAACCTAGTGAAAAGCGATTGAATTCTCTTGTGAACGGAAACTAGAAGAATAAAGTGGTTCGTCCAGAAAGCTTGGATAGCGAATAAAACTGAAAAGCGATTTTATTATTATTTCAATAATAATAATGTTTTCTTAAAATGAGGAGGATTTTTTTTATTTACTTAAGTATTTAATTATTTTTGGTTAAGTGGAACCTGGTCCTCCTTTTTAAAATTATATTGACCGAGTAGATACCTCGAGTCAATAGTTTATTTGGGCAAATATTTAATTTTGGAGTGTGGAATTATTCAGTAAAGATTTTATTTTGAATTACTGAATAATTTTGAGATTTTAAAATCCTTAGAAAATGATTATTTTAATTATTTCAGGATTTGTAGAAACTACTCGATTAATTTATAATATCGAGAATTTGAGATTTTACTAAAGTTTGTAGTATTTTTATAAAGCCCTGTAAATTGTGAATTACTAATCACAATTATTGTTTTTATGAATTGCTTTTATAAATTATTAATATTCGTAAAATGCATATCAATTTAGAAAATTTAGATTTAATTCTTATTCTTTCTCCGAAAATCATTAAAAATATTCTAGTATTTAATTATGCTAGAAATTTTATTTTTACAAATTAGAGTTATTAGTTTAAAATATTATTTAAGGTGTTTAGTAATTAAATGTATTGCTTTTAAATAGTGTTGGGCCAAGCCCATTAGGTTAAAAGAGGAAACCCAGCACACATATAGAGAGATTGGGGGGTGTTAAATTAGAAAGTGTGTGTATATATATATAATTCATGTGTATGTGTGCGAGAGGTGTGTGCAGCGGAGGAAGGCGCGCGGTGGCGGGATTGCGCGGTGGGGAGCAGCGGCCGGCGGTGGCGCGGTGGGAGGGGTGGTCAAGCCCAGTGGTGGCGTGGTGTAGAGAGACCAGTGGTGGTGTTGTAGAGAGAGAGAGATGGGGGAGATTGATTTTCTGTAGTTTGATTTTCGGGCGAGCCGAATCGGAACCGAAATGGTATAATTTCGCGTTTTATTTATTTAATTTTCGTATTAAATTAGTTGTGCATTTCGATGTAGTTTAATTGTTTTAATTTAATTAGATTTAAATTGTGAGTTTAATGTGTTAATTGTCGTAGTTAGATTGATATTGTAAATTATGAATATTGTCGAAATTCCGTATTTAATTGGGAGAGTCGATATTTGTTAATTATAATTGTTAGAAATAATTCACGAGTTGTGATGTTGAGAATAGAATTTTATTTATACTTCTTGTATATCCTGATCTTATAAAGGATTTAGCACCGTATGAAGGATATAATTGTAAGATAGTTATCTGTAGAATTTAGTCAGGAATGAACAGTGTATCGGAGACTACATGTCAGATCCTGATATCAGTCATGTTACTGATGATGTCATTATGGATGCTACAGAAACTGGCAAGTGCTATAAAACAGGATCTTTGTTTGAAGAACAAGCAAGAAGATTTCGTGAAGGAAAGAATTGTCTATTGATGGAAACTATCAACTGGAAGGCAGAACATTGTCATGTATAGATTATATCTTTCTGTTATTAGTTGATAGGTAGCATTATAAATACTCTCTCTATATCATTGTAAAAAGTGTTCATGAGGTTTGTAATCGTAAGGATACGAGAGTGCAAATAGAGAGAAGTTTATTTTGTCAGCAGCTGCTAAAGGTATTTGTACACCTTTGGTAGAGTTTGTATTTGATCTTATTAATACAAACAGAGTTTTATTCATTCGTTTATTCTTGTTCATCTAACCAAGCAAAAATCAGACACGATTATATAACTGGTATTCAACCCCCCCCATTCTACAAGTTATTCGAGTTAACAATTGGTATCAGAGCAAGTTGATTTCGAATAATCATAAAGATCTGCAATCATGTCTGGTACAAGGATGAGAATACTAAAATCCCTATACTCAAGAGAAATGAATATACTCTATGGAAAGTAAAGATGTTGCATCATCTGGAAGCAACAGATCCTAATTATCTTGACAGAATCAGAGATGGACCTTTTGTTCCAACAAAGGTGGTTGGACAAGCAACTGTTGATGGTGAAGTTGTTCCAGAGCATACAGCAGAGAAGCCTAAATCTGAATGGTCAGATAAGGACAAGGAGGATGTTCTTAAAGATGCTAAAGTGAGAAACATATTATTTAACAGTCTTGATTCTGTTCTCACTAACTATGTTCTCTCATGTAAAACTGCTAAGGATATATGGGACAATCTTAAGGTTCACTGTGAAGGAACTAAGCATGTCAGGAAGAACATGAGGACACTACTTATACAACAGTATGAGTACTTTGAATCCAAGTCTGGTGAGTCACTTACTGATACCATTGACAGGTTTACAAAACTCATCAATGAGATGACCATGCATGGTAAATATTATGACTTGGAGGATATGAATACTAAGTTCATGAAAGCCTTGCATGATTTCTACAATGAGAAGATATCTGCAATTGAGGAAGCTAATGATCTGGATGAGATATCATTAGAGGCAGTATATGGAAAACTGGGGGCTTATGAACTTGACAAGCAGCAGAAGAAGAGCAGGAGTGAAGGAAAGATGAAGATTGTTGCACTCACTGCTCAATCTGAATCAAAGAAGCTTTCAGAGGAACAACATGATGAGCCTGCTATAAAGAACTCAAGGAAGAAGAAAAGCAAAGAAAGTTCTGAATCAGAGACTCTGACAATAGTGATTCTGAATCAGAGATGCAGGAAATCTTTGCTAGATTTGCTAAAGCTTTCAAGAAAGGAAGATTCAACAGGAGAAGATTTAGCAAAGGACCTTTTCAAAAGAAAGAGGAGAAGAAGAGTGACAAAAGAAAAAGTATAATTGCCAAGCTTGATAAGGCCAAGATTAAGTGCTTTAACTGCAGCGAGCTTGGACACTTTGCTAGTGAGTGTAAGAAGCCTAGGAATTCAGGAAAGGGCAATGCACTTATGGTCACACAGAAGGATTGGGCTGATTCTAGTGATTCTGAAGATGAATTAGATTATGACAACATTGCATTGATGGCAAAATGTTTCAGACAAACCTGGATCTCCAAAGAAAACTTCTCCATCTTCTGTTAAGGTATCACTTCACTCTCTTGATTCATTTGATAGCTTTAAATTCTGATGAAATTAGATCTATCCATGCTGATTTTAAGAATCTTATGACTAATTTTAGAATTCTTACTAGTGAAAGAGATGAACTTAAGGGTAAGAATGATAAGTTAGTTGATAGAAATAATTTTCTTGAATCTGAGTTAATTCAAATGGAAGAATACAAGATAAGTTCTGATAAAGCTAAGCATAATTATAGTGTTATTCTTGAGGCTTATGACTATGTCAGAAAAGAACTAGAGGAAGAAAGAGAGGTGATTAAGACCATTAACAACTATGGTAAAAAGACTCTAGAAATCTTTGAAAGTGGAATTCGTGGTAAAGTTAATGGTTTAGGTTTTGATAAAGCTAGACAAGAAAAGAAAGTAGATATTGTCAGTGATGATAGTAAAGCAGAAGCTAGCACATCTAAATCTGAAGGTAAGAAAATTGTTTCTGAACCTAATCATGTTAAATTTGTTGATTCAAAAGGTACTCCTGTTGTACACAAAAGAATTAACAATAGTAATTCAGATGAGAAAGTGTTAGAGAAACCTAAGAATGTTAATATAGGGTTTCTGTCTAAGTCTCAGTTAAAACAGAGACTAGATGATCTTTCAGAGTCTAGCAAGATCAAGAGAAATAGGAATGGAAAAGAAGGTATTAACAAAGAGAATAATTACAAGAATGTACCTGATGCACCTAGGAAAAAATGCTATAATTGTGGAAATCATAATCATTTGGCCCTAGACTGCAATCATAAACCTTCTTGGAAAACGGAGTCCAGATTCCCCAAGACTCAAAAAATTCAATACCAACCACAAAAAGCTTGTTATCATTGTGGTAGTTTACTTCATTCCATTTTTATGTGTAGAGAATATCATGAACTGTACTATGACTATTATTCTTTGAAATCTGAAACTCTTAGTCACAAACAGTTTGTGAAATCAGAGTCTAAGGTTGACTCTGCAACAGGTAAAGTAAAAGCAAAATCTTCAATGCCTGTTGTTTCTAAATCTAGTAAGAAAGGATCCAATCAAAGTTGGGTCCTAAAAAATTCTAACTAGTTACTTTTTGTTTGCAGGGCACAGAAAAGAAGCATTCAATTATCTTGGACAGTGGATGCTCTGGACATATGACTGGAAAGAAGTCCCTGCTTACACTAGTACAAAAACTGCCATATGCGTCTGTTAAAAAGGTCATTTGCGTCTGTTTTCAACAGACGCGTATGGAGGAGTCACATAAAGTATAGAGTATTTGCGTCTGTTCCGCAACAGACGTATATAGGTATTTGCGTCTGTTCTCATCAGACGTATAAAGTTGAAGAACAGACGCATAAAGTATAATTTTATGCGTCTGCTTAAGATTAACAGACGCATAAAGTTATTTGCATCTGTCTAGAACAGACGCATATTGATATACAACAGACACATAAACACAATCTTTTTGCGTCTGCTATGAATGACCAGACGTATATAGTATATTTTATGCATCTGTTTTCAAAGAACAGACGCATATTGTATTTTTTTTTAAAAAATTTAGCAATATTTTTTTTCTTGTCACTGGTTTATTATACATCTTAAACAATAAGGCTAGAGCTCATGCATAAAGTAAAAATGCAAATTGACAATAAAATGCTTCATAGTAATTTTAACATCCAAAAATTCTTAATAATTATTATTATCATTGAAGTTAAAATCAAGTCACATCATGTGTTACATTACAATTTCTATAGTAGTGAAATAGAACAACACTAGTCTAGCTAGTATCCAAAATCCAACTCGGATCAGCAACAAACCGAAAGACATCAAGATCAATAATGCGATAGTAACTAGTAAGCCATGCCAATCAGCAAAACAAGGAATGAAGAACATATCGCGAGTATGTGAGTTGGTTGTGGTTCAGCTACAACACGATGTACAGCTTCACTGCATGCTGTTTTTCCACCTGCTACATGGTTCAATAGTGTTGATCCAGTACTAAACTCGGAGCTATCTGGAGAGTCTGATAGCCTGCAAGACCCATCAGCTAAGACGGATAACTTAATCATATTGGCGAATTACTAGAACTCACAGTTATTTTCAGAAATAAATCGATTTTACCTTCGATGGATACAACCAATTGCAAGAGCAACTGATCCAGCATAATTCGAATCCATTCCCCCTATTACATCACCTTCAGCCAAAATACTCTGTCAAGAGATACTTATAAAACTCAGATGACGACTTCACAATTAATATGAATTTTAAACATGTACATTCCGTAAAATCATGCAAAGCATTTAAAAACCTAGAAAATAGCCTGTGCTGCATTTAGTATTTCCATTCCCAGTGGTTGGCTAGCAATGTTTGTAATGTTTATTGATAGAATAGAATGAGGCAACTTTATAAATTTAGCCGAGTGATTATAGATATTTTCTTAGCAATGTATAAACTTATGTAACATTAGTGATATGATGACTGTATACAAGAAACGTACAGCTGTGTATTGTGGATTTCTCTAATATGACAGATTTTGTTTCCAAATACAAGTGATAAACTGGCCAAAAAATGATTGAGAATATTTCGAGGGGAAGTTCAAGTCAATTGAATCTCTATCCGGCTTGCATAAACGGTTAACCAGTCTCTTATTTTGCCTGAAATGATATAATGTCAGTTATAAAACTGGATATAACAGTCAGTGAGAAGTTGCGAAGATGTAAGCATACTGGAATAACTCTGATCTGCGGTAAACTTCTGCAAAGTCAACGCCAAGGTGCATTTCCTCAGTTGAAGAAGTGACATCCAGAATCCAAGTAGCAGGGTTACAACCAGGCTTTATCTGAGGAACTCCTTGAACTTCCTAAAGAAGATAAAGATGCAAATATAAAAACACGAACACAAGAACGGGAATATCAAAATCACTGTTGTATAAACATGATAGCTTTCTCTTCCTTGGAAATTATTGGAATTAAATATCAAATATAAGTAGAAGTTGATTACGCTACACATATCAAGGTAGCTTTACCTAGTATTCCAAAACATATGTAATAGAGAAGAGATTTTAATGCTGTAAAGTAAAAAAGGGATATTTTTTGGGTTCTTGTTTCTTCACTTACATGCATAATATATGTCACAAACACAAAATAAGAAGCAACACACCTGAAAGAACTGAACAAGTTTATGAGAGTTGTTTCCAAGAGGACCAGCATATATGAGCTCCCGACCACCCTTCATCAGTAGAAGCTGCACAATAGATAGATTTAGGCTTCAGTTGCAGCGGTAAATGATTGACCTTATGAATATATCTACAAATTGTAACAGTTGATTGTCTGCCAGTATCTAGTCTTTACATACAAAAAATGACCACTACATAAATCTTGAAATACATTTATAGCCAAAAATTGAAAAATACTATTAAAAATTTATTGTGACATGTTACGTGATTTAGACCTCTGACTAATAATAGTGAACTTGAGCTCACTTATAATAGATCAATAGGAAATCTTTCATACTTGAACTTAGATAGCAGGTCAAACAAAAGTAGTTTGATTGTTGTTTCAATAGTTCGTAGTTAGCTCACTTCTTAAATGGGAAGGCAATTAGCCGGTCTAAACTAGTAAAACTGCATGTGCTTCATTAATATGCAAATTTATATATGCTACTATCTCAATTTGTAAGTTGGGTCCCTGACAAGATTCACAATTTGGAAAGGTCATGGGGACGTAAAGAAAGCAAAGCATGTAAGAACATGACAGTGTGTCAACCGAAGCCAATTGAAATTGCTTGCAAATATTACAAGAAATCCAAAGACAGATAAGACCTTTAGTCCAGCATGCAATGCGGCACATATATTAGTCACACTGGCTGCATGCCAGGCTTATCTTCTCCCAGTTTTAAGACAGTGGTCCATCGTGCCAAGAAGAGATAACATCCCACCACTATCCTAATCATGTGGACAGCATTTAAAAATAATGAAAAAAAACAAAATAGAAATGTCAATGCAAATAGTCACAATCGGACATCCAGCATTCAAAAATAATTAAAAAAAAAATAGAAATGTCAATGCAAATAGTCACAGTCGAATAACTTATTGACACAAATCAATCACATATCTCATATATACACATGGCACAAAATAATAGTTGGTCAACCAAAATAAAACAAAAGCAGAATCGGGTGAACAACCTGTAAAGCATACGCTTGTGATTTCTCTGACACTGAAACAATTATTACTTGACGCGGACTAAGCCACAAAGGTCATTTTCCCTTGTAATAGTATGGCAAACATGCATTCAACAGACCCAAGAATAGCCCTGTGTATCATGACAGGTCTCTTCTTCTTACTTTCATCCTCAGCTGAGTATGACAAATTGAAACGAGAAGTTGAAAGTCTAGCTATAATAGAGGTACAATTAAACAATGATTCGATTAGACGAAGACCATGACAGACTAAGTTTTGCATAAAACAATGTATAACTACCTATAAGGCTGCACACTGGAACTTTCTTTTCATGGCATCAGAAACTGGCCAACAAAAATAAAGTTATACTTGATATCGAAAATTAAGCTCGCCTTGTTTTGTAAACTTTAAGTTATAAATCTCATCAGTGCACATGTACATAGAGTCACGGGGATTTGTTTACAACTTACATTTCAGAATTGGCCTGTTATTGTGCTCAATCATTCAGATATTAAGCTTTTTTTGGATATCTATACATTCGGCTGAATAAAATTAAGGTTTAATAAACTATCGGTCTTATTTGTAACTACTTTCTATTTCACAAAAGGAGTCCAATATTAATTGGTATTGGTATTTAACCACAGAATTATCATTCAAAGTTCATATCATATGTCATTAATTTTTACAAAGGGGAAAAAGATCCTTGGGTGTGAGCATAGAACCTAACAGCATCTTGAACATACAAATTTCAGAAATTAAAGCTGGCTAATTTATGAAAAATACAGCATAGTTCTAATCAACTTCTTTTTTAGCTCAGCTCCTATATAAGTATCTATCTTATTAATTAAGTTTGACAGCTTGTGTCAAGTGTCTTCTTCAAGCATTTTATTTATTCTGTCAAATAAAAATTACAATAAATTATCTAATCACTAAAGACAAATAATTAAGACAGTCAAAGTAAACCCAAACACCAAAATAAATATTGATTTCTGGTCCAGCAATTGTGGCAAACACATTAAAGACTAAAATATGAAACCACAATGTTAAATTATAAATTAATTAGATAAATGATAATCTTGTACCGTATGCATATGCAATGGACGAATTGTTCTCGCTTCGCACAATAGTTTCCCCATCCACATACCACGCAATCTCCTCTCCTAACTTAATTTCTCTATGGCTGAATCAAATAAAAAAATGTATATACAAAAATTCAAATTAAACCCCCGAACTATTATAGGCTACAACAATTACAATGAACTAAACAATTCAAGTACCTGAGAGGCCGAAATCGAACAGTTACAGTCACATTTTCCTCAGATCTCTGCACATCTACAGGCATTGTCTCGGAGTAATAAAACCGTGGCTTACTTCTCGAATTCGACGAAGCGGGAGAGCTCAATCCTTCCGCAGAAGTCTCCGGAAATTGCTTCGAAGACGATGTGGTTGAAGAAGAAGGCGAATTCGCAGCTCTAGGTTATTTTTCGATTTCAATCCTTGTTTAGACGCCATTATGCTTCACAACAACCTGTGAGAGAAAGTGAGAGAGAGAGAGAGAGAGAGAGAGAGAGAGAGAGAGAGAGAATCATTGAAACTTCTGAGTCGTTGGAGATCGAAGAGAATCGCTGGTGGCTGCTACTTGGAGATTAAATCGCAGTTTACTTGTAATTGAAGAGGTTTCTACTTGTAATCGATAAGGGGATATAGGCCGCATATGTTTTTATTTATATATATGTTTTTAAATTTTTTTATTCACCTTTATACGTCTGTTTTTAAAAGGTTAGACGTATATGATTAAACTATATACGACTGTTGTATAATAACAGATTCAAATGATTTTTCAACAGACATATAAAATAACTTTATACGTCTGTTTAGCTACAACAGACATATAAACATGGCTTTTTATAGTATATGCGACTGTGGAAGCCAGGACAGACGTATAAAACTACTTTATGCGTCTGTTCGTCTATAACAGACGCAAATGGGGAGACGCATATGTCATTTTTTGTACTAGTGTTACAAAGTTTGAGAGGAAAGCTGGCCCAGTAATATCTTTTGGAGATGGCAACAAATGAGAAACTCTGGGATATGGCTCAATTGTTTTGGGGAATGTCATCATAGAAAACGTAGCACTGGTTGAAGGCTTGAAACATACTCTTTTAAGCATAAGTCAACTGGGTGATAAAGGTTACCAATCAATCTTTGATAGAGAAGGATACAAAATCTTGAATATGCAGAATGGAGACATTGTTCTAACTGGTCAAAGACATGGTAACATATATGAAGCCGGCTTAAGTGATACATCTAAAGGAATTGTTAGATATCTCTACAGTAAAGCAACAAATGATGAAAGCTGAAATTGGCACAAGAAACTCTCACATCTCAACTTCAAGAAGCTTAATCAACTTGTTAAGCATAATCAGGTGAGAGGCCTACCTCAGGCAAATTTTGTGCAAGATGGACTTTATGATGCTTGTCAGCTTAGAAAACAGAAAAGAACCACTTTCAAGAGCAAGACTAAAAATTCAATTACTGAACCATTTCACATGCTACATCTTGATTTGTTTGGTCTAGTAAACATTATGTCTATCAGCAAGAAAATATATGCTCTAGTGATAGTGGATGATTTCACAAGGTTCACAAGGGTGTTCTTTCTACACAAGAAGGATAAAGCTCCTCAGCAAATCATTAAACTTGTCAAGAATATTCAGAATAGCTCTAAGTACAAAGTCAAAGTACTTAGGAGTGACAATGGTACAGAATTCAAGAATTCTACAATGGAGGAGTTTTGTGCAGATAATGGAATCACTCAATAGTTTTCTACACCTGGTACACCTCAGCAAAATGGTCTAGTGGAAAGAAAGAACAGGACTCTCATAGAGGCAGCAAGAACCATGCTTGCAGATGCAAAACTTCCAACCTATTTTTGGGCAGAAGCTATTAACACTGCATGTTTCACTCAAAATTGTACCTTGGTAAATAGTCATGGAAAGACTCCCTATGATATTGATCAAAGGAAAGAAACCAAGTGTGAAATATTTTCACATCTTTGGATGCAAATGCTATGTCCTAAAAGTTCATCCAGAACAACTTGGAAAATTTGAAGCCAAATCGGATAAAGCTATCTTTCTAGGATATTCAGCATCAAAGGCCTTCAAAGTTTATAATCTTAGAACTCACATTGTTATGGAATCAATTCATGTTGAATTTGATGACAAGAAATTTGGAATTCTGCAAACTGATGAAAGCCATGACAAATTGGAATTTGAAAATCTGAAGAATTCTGAGATACTCTCCAGTGATGATGAAGGTTCTCCATAAGAAATCTCTATTGCTTCTCAAAGGAATGTTGAGGGGGAACAAATAAATCAAGGAGGACACAGTGATCATCAGGAACAGACTAGCTATATAGAGTCTACTCCATCAGGAACTGATCTTTCAAACAATAGTACCAGGCTCCTTCTTGGAATCAAGAGCATCTCTTCCCAAGAAGCCTTCTTCTTGGAATCAGGAACTGATCTTCCAAGAAGCCTTCTTCTTGGATCCCAAGAGTGGAATCAAGAGCATCTCTTCCCAAGAAGGCTTTAAGCCTTCTTCTTAATTAAGTCTACTCTAAGGTGTAAGATATATCACTACCTTTCTTCTAGTATCTAGTTTCTTCAAGTTCATATTGGTACCCTCGTATATGCCAAACATCCAAAGACCCGTATGTGCTCGAGATGTGGTTTTGTGCCAGACCAAGCTTCGTAGGGAGTTACTCTTGTGACAGCATAAGTAGGAAGCCTGTTCAACAGATAGATCGAATGTCTAATAGCCTCTCCCCAGAAGTAAACATGTAGCTCCTTCTCTTTCAGTAAGCTACGAGCCATCTCAATCATTATACGGTTCCTTCGCTCGTGGATGCCATTTTGCTGAGGTGAGTATGGTGCAATGATTGGCGCTTAATTCCAGCCTCTTCACAGTACTGAAAGAATTTCTTTGATGCAAACTCGCCACCTTATATGTTCTAAAGGTTACAACTTTCTTCCCAGGACCATTTTTAACTAGTGCCCGAAATTTCTTAAAGGCATCAAACTCATCATTCTTGTTTTTCAATTAATTAGTCCATACAACTCGACTGAAATCATTGTTGTCTATTTTACAGATGCTAACGCAAGTGCACGTATCGAACAAGTAGTATATAAAATTCATTCCCACGAGGACAAATTTAAGTAGTTAAATACCGAACACTATCGTTCTCTCAATTCAAGTTAAATAACATAAGATCAAAATTTATATTATAAACTACTCCTAAAATATAAATATTTGTATAACACATCAACTTGAGAATTAAACAACAGTGAAAATATCTAGGCCTTTAACTTCCTCTTGAGTCTTACAAGTATCCTTAATCATCTCTAATTTCATGTTCTACTCGCTAGTCTAGGGTACATAACCAATCACAAGGACCTCCCGAATTTCCAGTGATTATAACTTATATGATTAACTCTCATATCCCTAAATTAACAACTTGAGGTGATTAGGTATACTCCTATCCTAAACACAAATTAACACAATTGTTAATCTCAAGTTATATTGATTTGGTCTAATCTAGGTTGTCTTTTCCAAGCGTCACCTAAATTACTGATTCAATTACAAAGTTAATTACTCTTTGTAAAGCATTACACATAAATCAATATAAAAGACCATAACAAACATCAAATAGAGAATTAAAAAGAATACTTATATATAAGCTCAAGAATCCATCAAGGCTCTAGAATAGAAGTTAGTTCAACATCTTGAAGAACAACACAAATGATAATAGAAGATGAAGGAAAGATAAAACTTGTTGATGGCTTCAATCTTCAATCTCCCGGCCTTATTATTTCTTTTCCTAGATGCTTCTCCTATTTCCTTCTTTCTATTCTTCTCTATGTCCCCAAACTATTCTACATGGCGTCTAATGTCTAACTGATATCTCTAAAACTGCTATAGTTATTATTTGTACAAGTGTTTTTTAATGATTTAATAGAAATACAAGAAAAGTCCTAAATAAAAGATAATTTTAGTTCGATCAAGGTTGTCACTACGAAGCTATAGTTAAGGTGCACGGGGTCTTACCGTCTAGCCGTTGGTACTCCGCATCATCCCGAACTTCTTGCCTACTCATTCCACAATTATGCACCCCATTTGCTGCTTTCTTTTCCCTCAGTGCATTAACAACAACTTCAGCAACATACTGCATTCTTTTCATTGGCCATCTACTGTTTAAATTTGAAGCCAATGTGGTAAAATTCTTGCACCTTCCATTTTTCCTTTTGGGTAGGAAATTCGAAGCCTACTGTTTCTGGATTTTTTGGGCAGTTGAGAGAAGTTAAAAATTCTAGACCCATGATAGAAATATTGGCCTTCATTCGAGCTTTCAAATGACTGCTTACAGGTCTCAAACGGACTTGTAGAACTCCCGATAGAGCCAAAATAGCAAAGAACGTAAAATCTGTCCAAAAATCCATATTTTTCATGATTTAACTCCAAAAATTCCAATTTAAGCTCCAATCCATTATTTTCCTGATTCCTACAATAAAACAGTAAAACACATTAAATAAAATCCAATTTCATGAAAAAATTACTAAAAATATAGGGATAAACTAATAAAAAATAACTACTTATCTATCATCAACAATAAGAAATATGTACCTATTTCCTCACGGTGTTGTAAGAACCCAAATTTTCGGTAGAATTAAAACTTTTTATTAAGTGTTGAGAAAAGAAGGAACAATGATTCCGACTCCAAGGTAGTAACAGTTCTAATGAATGAGTGTTGAATGGATATAGATTCCAATGTTTATATGATAGGAAGAATGCAACGGGTTGACAACCTAGATTAGAATAATCTATCTCCTAGAAAGATAAGATATGGAAATTCCAAGTAGAGGAAATATTCTCATGTCATCCAAATCGATATCTGTTATTAGTCCAGTGGTTCCGTGAAAGGGTTAAGGAACTCCCGAAAGAGAACAAGGACATTTTTATAAATATAAAGAATAAAAAGAGAATAAGCAATGAATAGTGTTTTAAGTGGAAATGAGAATATTATTACACGACGCTATATAGAAGTATTCAGAACGGATTTCTGAGTTCGTGTTCATGATCCAGGGGCGAAATAAGTGTATGTAAACGACATCGGATTCAGAAAAATAGCACTTTTATTTTCTCCGAGATTTTCACTAGACACTGAAGGATTTAAAGATTTATTAAAAGGATTTAAGGAATTTATATTCAAGATTTATAAAGGAGGATTGAGAATGTTAGTATTATTATTAAGAAGGTTTCCGGTAAAACCCTAACTAGAAATTCTTGAGATATTCCCTCGAACGATCAATCAAATTGAGCAATAACTGGACAAAGAAACAAGCAAGGGAATCAAGGAAATCAAATTGGTGGGAGGATAAGGAACTAAGGTGACCAAAGAGTAAGTCAACTATAAGCTTGGTGGTGTGTTTGCACTTGTACAAAAAAAAAAGAATGCATAATGTGGTGCCAACAAGTGGTCAAGTAGATGGGTGACACTTGGTCCAATGGATGGCTAACAACACAAAAGCAAGAGATGCATCCAAGTATAGATAGACATTACATGTATTAAGTCATACAGGCTTTAAGGTAGTGATATATACGAGATGGTATATACAGGCTTTAAGGTAGTCATCCCCTATAAACACCCGATTTAAGGTAGTGATATATCTTCTTGGATCCCAAAAGTAACAACAATATTACTTTTGTTTTACATGCAACATGGAAATTATGTGTGGCTGACTTACAAACAATGAAACAATTATACGACATAGTGATGAAAGTTGGGAATGCTATCCGCAGTTGTGGAGTTCAGGAAGTAAGTGACTATCTGGTATTCACCACGATATACGATTTTTTTAATTTGATTATACTGTTGTGAGAGTAGTTGTTTCAAGTTGTGTAGGCTTGTACATACTAAAATTGTGCAGTATCCTAAACCAAATTCATCTTCTTTATCGTTCTGTGTTAAGGGGAAGGGTTATAACATGAATTTTGTTTGGAGACAGAGCATATATTTCAGTCAATGCATATGGCGATACTTTAGCCAGCATCCTGCATTACAGTCACAAACCATTTAGATCCTACTGTAAGTAACAAAGTTTCCTCACTATACAAAGTGCAGATTCTAGTGTGTTTGGCCTAGTGTATGGATACTAAAAAATATTATTTTGATTAGGATTTACGGCTACTAAAGTTGTTCAGGAGGAAGGGGTGAAGGCATAGGGGATCTCAACAAGAATCAAGCCATCAATTCAAGAATTCCACTGTTGTAAACTAATATGCTAGACTACATACGAATTATGGTTATCATTATTAACTTTGTTAGAGTCATGTTTCAGATCTGCTTCTCCCATATGCATCATAATGTTTTGTACGGTTTCTGAAATAGTTTTTGTAGATGAGACTTTTTATATTAACATATGACGATTTATCTCTTGACTTTAGCGAGGAAAATGTGGTATTTATGGTGCCAATTGCGAGGAGTGGATTATAAGCATGGAGGTAGTTTCCTCTTTGAATCCTATATTAAAATTTAATGATTTTTTTCCCGCCCATGAAATCATCGTAGTTTTCTTTTTTTAAATCTAATTAATAGTATGCATAGCAGCTAATTCCTACACTGAAACTAATGCAGGCATGCAATGCTCATGGGCTCTATTGTGTACCTTTGTATGACACCTTAGGTAAATATTCTTCTCTTCAGTTTCATTACATAACCATGAATTCAGTTTCTCTCTTGTATTTTCAATTTGATAGCATAATTCTGCAATAAATAGGCTGAGAAACATAGTTATGTGACACGCTTAATAAGTTAAGTCATGTCTAATCCATATTAAGTTTAGTCCCATACTCCCATTTCGATATATGCTATCCTATCTTAATTAAGTTTTGACAATTTCATTGAAATGGTTTAGGTGCTAATGCTGTCGAATTTGTGATGTGCCATGCGGAGGTCACAATTGTGTTTGTAGAGAAACATAGGTATATATGTTTAGAGCCTGTTAACAAGGCAGACTATATTCCTTAGTGGTGCTACTGCTCATTGTATATCCCTATATTTAATAGTGTGTGGCTAGTTTGTAATATATTTCTCTTGACTCTCACTCCGTTTGTGACTCTTAACCTTAGCATTACTTTTCATCAGATTTTCAACACAATATTCTTTTGTTACATCTTTTAACAAGTTGGTGCTTCAAATTACCTAGTCTCTAAATTTTATCTTAAACAACTTCTTTGTTACCCAGATCTAAATAGTCTAAATATGCTATGCTGCTGGGCGGAAGATCTGAATTCTGAGGCTTTTAGATTACATCTCCCACGACTTTATGATTATCTATGGCTTGTTGAGGATGGCATGAAAATGCAGGTTTTAACCTAAGCTTTTACTATCTAAATTACCAAGGCTGAACTTAATTAAGCAACGATCATTCTTTAGAGTGCAGGATACAATTTGTCAGTTTGTACCAGAATGTCAAGACATGATTGAAACATCTTAATTTTGTCCACTTTTATTCTACAAAGACCATGAGGAATGAAAGGTTGTACCTAATGTTTGTTAACTTCAGTAACCCTCAAGACTTGCAGAAGTGTGTATAGGGCATGGAGAAACTATGAAATGGATAAGTATTTTTTTTTAATTTTCTTGTAGTATTGGATTATATTTTTTTTTTGAGTTAAGGGTTATAAAGCCCATTAACTTGTATTGATGAATTTTGGTATTGGTGTAATAAAACACGTTTTTAATTTTTGGGAAATGCATATGTACAAATTGTTCCTCTTAAATTTTTATTATCACTATGCCATAGATGCCCAGACGTAACGCACTTCTACTGTTGCATTAGACACGTTTTTTGTTACAATAGGCCTAAGGTAACACTTTTTCACCATTTCATCCGCTAATGTTGCCTCTGCTATTTAACGTAACGCTTTTATTCTCAATAGTAACACTAAGAAAAGTATTACCTTAGGGCCATACAGTAACACTAAATCAAACAAATGCAACACTAGGAAGGTGTTACCATAGCTTAGCCAAAAACATATAGGGACACGTGGCATGTGGGTCCCACGTGACACGTGTCATGTGTTGTATATAAGTGTTGTAGGTATTATATATTGTTGTCATTAATTGCTCAAAATTTGTTTGTGTGGGGCCCACTTAAAAATTCATGGGTGGGTCCCACAAGTGGGTCCTACATGGGTATCTCATGTGGGACTCACAATTTTTAGAATGTTGACATCTACTGAAACACTAGTTTAGTGTTACTATACATTATGTTTAACGTTGCCGTAGAAGTTTCTGGTAACGAAAGTAGTAGTGTTGTCGTAGTGAACAAAAGCGTTGCCGTAGACCCCTACGGCAGCTGTGTCAAATGCAACGCTGAAAAAGCATTGCCGTTTCATTTTTTTGCTCTACAGCAACGTAAAATTAGAAGAACAAAAGCTCTAGCCAGAATCAAAATAAGAGTTATGGACTGTTATAATAGAACAAGAAAACAGGGGCAGTAACTAGAAAACTAGATCAAACATACAACCTATAAGGAAGCTCAGATCGGACACGTTATAAAAAAACAATAAAGTAAAGAAGTAAAGAAACTTTATCAATGCTTAAATAAGCTAGAATGATTAAAGGTAAGCTATTGACATAAAGCAAGAACTATAATTAGAACATTAAAAATAATGTAAGAGCTACTTTCAACCCCAAGTGGTTAGCGTTTTGCAACTTTGTCCACCAAACAGATTTACGAAAATAACGAAAATAAAGCTTGTATTAAAACTGAGAGAAGTGTTTACCAAGAACAACTACAAAATGGAAGAAAACAAAGATGGAGGCTACAAAATTTAGGGTAACTAAAAACTAAGATGTATCAAAAAAAGCAACAGGAATCCAACTACACCGGCAAGAAAGAGAGAAAGTAAAATGAAAGTGCTGGTTCTATCCTCCCCCCCTACCTGCATGAATGATTCTTCATTTATAGGCCAGCCTTCCCTTTCTGTTTCAACATTTGTTGTGCCTACCATCAAAATTTGTCAAAGGTTTTAGTTATTTTTTTTTCAAAAGTAACATTTGACAAAACAACATATTGATCATCAGTTCCGTGATTTATGTTTGACCATCACACATAACAACATGTGTCTTTAAAGGGGTATTTATAGATGAGAATTAGGGTTTTGGGGTATGTTTGAAATATTCCAATTTGCTCCAAGCTCCTAATTCTTTTTCCTTCTTTTATTTTAGTCTTTGTTTCTTCTTCTATTCCCCTTCCTTGCTCTTTATTTCTTTATTTTGCAATTTCTTTATTTATTCACGAATTTCCTGAAATGAAACAAAATAATCTATTAAAATACGAGTTCAAAAACATAAGTATGCTCTCATATATATACAGTTTTTTTTTTTTTTCTTTTTTTTTTTTTGAGAACTAAGATAAATATAAACAACCATATTCCTCCTTTCGATTTAATTTCAAAATCGACTAACAAGGTAACTAACAAAACATATATTTTCCACAAAAGTTATGAACAAAAGTAAACTCATCTCACACACCTTATTACTCCCTCGAAGTTCCTACTAGCCTTTGACAAATTAGGATTAAATATACGTAAGGCTGTACAAGAAAAAGGTTTTAGACGAGTAATGTGGTGTGTCATCGAAAGAATTTGATTACGCTCAAAGGGGGTAGCTAATTGATCACATAAGAGTGGTGTGGATATCTTAGAAATATGGGCTATTCCTAAATGCCTTTATCATCTTATCATCAATCAATGTCATGTGTTTCAAGAAAGAACTCAAGCAAGTGCTAGCAATGCAAATGACAAGTGGAACTCAAGCAAAAGAATATAAATACAAAAGATGTGCATATAGGCTCAAAACTCACTTGGTGTGGTAGAACATAATGAATCTCAAGTAAAGATATTCTTAGTGCACCTACTTGTACTCAAAGCATGAAAACCAAATCATCTTACACCTAATCATGACCTTCAAATTTCTTGCACAATTCAAATAAGTCTACTAGTTTCACCTTGCAACAATAATCTATTAAAATACGAATTCATTGTTAAGGATTCCGTAGGTGAGCCACCGACACCCGATTTGAAGCCGCCTAATTCCACTCTTGATCAGACAGTCTTAGATGATAATGAAACTCATCATGCTAGGAGGTCATTCACTTCCTTAAATCTTGGATCCCAAGAAGGCTCCTTCTTAGATCCCAAGAAGGTCATTCACAAAGATGATCAGACGGTCTTAGATGATAATGAAACTCATCAAGCTTTTATTTCTAGTGACATTGTTCATAACCAAGAAATTCAAGTAATTAATTTGCTTAAACAAAATAAAGAAGCATCTAATTGGTCTATGAATGATCTTAGCGGTATGAGTTTTATATTGGTGGCAGATCATGTTTCTCAAGAAGGGGAAAAGATGGAAGTGTCTCCTTAATCTTTGATGTGATAAGCCAAGTAGTTCAAATGGCTCCAGTGAAAGTGAGGAGTGAAGAAAATCCACCACCAGAGCCTCCACCTTATGTCAAGGGAGTTCGATGTTTTCGTGGTGTCGAATTTTATCGTTGTTTTATCACAAAGTTTTCCAAAATTACACAAGCACTTAATCAGTTGTTTCTTATTAATGTCATATTTTATTTTACTGATGCTTGTTTGGAGACTTTTTGCAGGATAAAAATCACTTCTAAAAAGACTCTTAATACCGGTGGTGAGTTTATGATGGAGGAACCTTATATTCCGCCTTTACCGGAATGATTTAGAGGAGGCTGAGCTGATGGCCTTAAAAATAGGTGAGGCAATCCAATGGTTTGAGCAATCTGTTATGGGAGTTTTTCTACCTTTTCTTATTTTTATTTTTCTGTAATTTTTTTAGGAGTCTTTGTTTTTTCAGGATAAAAACTAGGAAAAATACTCTTGTTACTTTTCGTGATGGCATGTTTATAATCGAGAAAGTGGATATTCCGTCTTCACTGAATTGATTTAGAAGAGGGCCATGCAAAAATTTTTGTTGTTGAAAAAGAAGGAGCATTGTGTGGCTCGAGGAGGACTTTGGAGACAAAAGAGAGAGTAGGGCTGAAGCTAAAAGAAGAAAAGAAAGCGGATAGCTTATACATAGCTTGTACTATATCACACATAACCCGCTAATCTTTGAAACCTTATAAACAATGAGTTTTTGTTTGGATTAAATATCATCATTTCAGATATACAGAGCATATACACACAATTGCTGAAAACTTTAACCTCCCAGGGAAAAGATCTCACAATCTAGCTGTCTTGAAAATGGCATTGCAGGGAAGCTTCTTGATTGCTAGAGTTAATCCTACTTCCATTCAGGAAATCAACACCATCCGGGATGAGCAGTTTCGAGCTTGGGCACAATTTCTGAATGAACATTCAGTAATTCGCTATGCTTTAATTACACCAGTGCTGCTTAACCAAGATGCCTTGCATGAATTATATTGCAGTACGGTTAACACTTCTGGAAAGGACGGGTGTGCAATCACATATCCAGTGCATCTGTTATAGTTGCATACCCGAATATCTTCCCAAATCGTATTCTTCAATCCCTCGCTAACTAAATCCCAACTCTTGATATTTATGTTAACATGTAGTCGAACCTCTGTTCCAACATAAGACGCAAACTTGGAAGCCATATTCCCATGAGGGTAAACTCCTATGCATATCAGAAACATTCCAAAATGTATTCGACATTGAACTATAGACTAAAAGGAATGTTTCTATAACAAACTGAGTACTCAACTTAATTCTTATAAACTCTGATATAAAGGTTAAAATCAAACTGAATGTATCATCAAGTTAGCGAACAAGTAGCTGCTATAAGAAAAATGATAAGTAGTAGCACTATCCTTAATATAGAATCTTAGTTTCAGATATATGAAATGGGTCGTTCCTTTACAGCAAAAAAATAAAAAATTCTTCAACACATAAAAGAATACACTCACAAGAAGAATACATAATCCAAAAGAAGTACAACAAAATATAAAGCAACACAGATTATTCATATCTTGTAACAAGTAAAAGAATACACATATAACAGATGCAGCAGCCCCAAATACAACAAAACACACATAGAAGAATACATTGAAAGGGGATTATACCTAAAATCGAAGGCCCAAATCCACTGAAATCCAAAGCCCCAAATCTAAAGCCCCAAATCCGAGGCCCTGAAATCGAAAAGAAAACCTAATTAGTCGAAGTTTAAGTGAAGAAATCAAATTAATTAAACTCAAAGAACCCCTAATTTGAAAAAGCCCTAATTTGAACAAACTCCAATTTAAAGAAACCAAAGACTCAAACACAAGCCATATTCAATTAAAAAGCCCTAATTTGAACCAAATATGTACTAATTGAAGAGAAAAAGAAAAAAGAGGGACGAGAGAGTTGAGATTTTAACGAGACGAGAGAGAGATGTAGTGAGGTGAAAGAGAAAGTGATACAGAAAGAGAATAATAAGTGAGAGAGAGATTCAAGCGAGTGAGAGAGAGTGAATAAGAGTGAAAGAGAGATGCAGTGAGTGAGGCACTAAAAAGGCCGCTCTTTTTGTTTTCACCAAAAAAAGGCCGCTCTTTTCTTTCACCTGTGTCATCCAATATTACTACTCCTATTTTCATATTTTTGTACGAAAGAAGTGTGTGCGGACGATGATTCTAATCGGGATATAATTGAAAATGTTTAAAATTCTATAAAATAAGTTATTTTTATTTTTAATAAATTATATATAATTTAATTGAATTTAGAATTTTAACACATTTTTTAAAAATTTTAAAATATATTTTTGTATCTTATTGGTAAATTTTCTTTTTTTTTATATTAATAAATAAATTTTTTTAATATAGTTTTTTTAACTTGTTGTTCTAAGAAAGGTTTTATGAATTTTTTTGGAAGACGTTAATCAACCAACCAACTAATCAAATATACCTTGTTTTGCTTAGAATAGTATAGTATACATTATTCCAAAATATTTATGAATTTTTATTTTTTAAAAAATTGTACATTTAAAATTTAATAATAAATATAAATTGAAAATCTAATAAATAAACACTGTTAATATTTAAAAACAATAACTCATTTAAATGGAAAATAAAAATGAACTGTTTTAAAGGTGAATGTGATTTTTAAATAATTAAACAAGTTTTTATTAAAAAATTTAAAATTGAGTTTATTAATGATCTAAGGTAACATATCATGTATGTTGCTAACATCCAACACTTTAAACCTAAAGTAACATCACGTTTGTGGCTAAGGTAACACAAAAAATAAAATGTTATGGTAGGTCCAAAGTAACAAGCTAAGGTAACATATTCTAGCAACATCCATGAAAAAGATGTTGCGATAGCCCATCTATGGCGTAGTGCTTGCTCAGTCATATTAAAAGTCATAATGAACTGAGTATAGTCGCTGTTCAAAGATTGCAATATTATATCGACTTGAGCCTCTCGCTGAAGCGGGAAACCCAAACGAGCAAGGTAATCACAATACCCTATCATCTTTAGAACATGTGGTCCGACTGGTCCGTTGCCCTGCTTGTACGAAAATAGTGCCTTGCTCGTGTTGAACTTTTCCACACGAGCCTGTGATTGAAACATCGTCGAAAGATGTTCAAACATAGTATAAGCATTCATATCAAAATGCTGCTTCTGAAGCTCAGCATCCATAGTGGCAAGCATAAGACAAGCCACATCAGTCGCATCATCAATATGCTTCTGATAAGCATTTTGCTGATCAACAGTGGCATTGGCATCAGGGGCTGCCGGTGGAAGAATATCAATCACATAAGATTTCTTTTCCTGCATGAGAACAATTCTCAAATTCCTAGACCAGTCGAGGAAGTTTGATCCTGTCAGCTTGTCCTTCTCAAGGACTGATCGCAAAGAGAAAGTGTTGTTTGTATTGTTTGCCATTTCGAATATCTACAATGTTAAAAATGCATAAAATAATTAGTCTATGGAATTGTTAAATTATGTTCAAGTGAGTATTCATATATATTCATAATATATATCTCCCACTATTTTTATCAAATTAATAGCCCTACCTATCAATTCGAAAAGTTTCTCTAAACCTTTCTAGTGAGCCAAGATCCATATTTCATCCCTTTTAAGGTCAGCTTTGGCTTTTCTCCTTAAAATGATTATTTAGGTAGACAACATTTGTCAATTATATCATATATAATTCTTGGATAGTTTGGTAGAACAACATTTGTTCACATAACAGCATTTGTTCCTATTTATCCAGTAAATCTTACCAAACTCTATGCCTCTAAGTTCACAATCCTATTGTGGTCACTTAGTTAAATTGAACCCAAAGGTCTAACATTTGAGTATCACTAACTTACTCGATCGCGCCTTACCACGATAAACAAGGGTACTCCACTTTGGCGCACCTACCCTTTGTCGATCTAGGTCTTGACGAGTGTTTCTCATTTGGAAGGCATCTTAAACTTAATATGTTGTTAGGGGTTTGTTTAAAACGACCATGATCCCATCATAAAGAGATTCCAAATTTTTCCTTGAATTAACTACTTCAAATCAATATTCACCAATGGTTTGATTTCCAGGTTGTTGGAGGAGTCACAAGCGGCCTCACTTAATATCCAACTTCCTTACAGGTATGACCCGTTTTTGACAAAATCTCCCCATATCGAAATAATTGAAAATTTGTATTTAATTCTGTGTTTCATAAACATAGAAATCTCATAGTCGTTATAGTAAATTTTAAAATCTCGAGTCGTTACAGATTTTATCTTATTTAAGCAGGCATGGCATGGGTGATGTATCTAATACATACATACATTCTACTTAATCTAATTAAGCATGCATATCTATCACTACGCATACATATCATCATATGTAAAGTGCATGAATGTAAAATCGTGCTTGGTTATGGCCCAATCCTATATGATCTTTCCAAGCTAATGGAAAAATCTAGGTCAATCTATGGTGGTTTATAAAACTAAATTATTACATAGTTGGTCTTCATAAATACATGTCTTCTTTGTGTCAACAACCTTCATCTCCATTGATCCTTCATTACATGCTTCCAATGATCTTCTTATTACATAGAATATAAAACATAACTATACTAATGTACTTACATAAGAACTCGAGTTACATTCGAGATGAACAATTACAAAGCACCAAGAAAACGACATGCAAGTCGTATTTATAAAACCAAACCATAATAATTAAAACCACTAACCTATGGGTCTCAAGGCCATAACCAATCACCATGCTCAATTAACAATTAAGAACATCATCAATCATATTATCATATCTTAATATATCACATGAATAAAGCATATGTCACAAGCCCAAATTTGCAAAATCACGTATCAAAATTCATGAAAATCATGTATCAGAATACAAATCCAGAAGCATATATCAATATACATGCGACCTTAATTCCAGTTACCAGAAACATGTATCAGCATACACGTAACCCTAATCCCAGTAAACAGATCGTATCTTTTTGCATCCATCCAACAGTTTATATCATCATACAAACCAAACAGCATACATATGAGACATGGCAGATTCTAAACATGCTAGCATCATCATATCAGATTATACAGATTCATTATATAACACATATAACATAACTGTATCATGGCAGATTCATCAAACATGCATACTCGTAAAATACAGTAAACACGTAACCAAATCAACCTCTTATACACATAGCACTACGCCATAAATGGCCTGCAGCAACGTTTTTTTTTTGGTGTTGCAATGAAAAACGTTACAGTAGCTCTAAACTTGACGGCCTGCAGCAACGTTTTTTTTTTGTGTTGCTGTATATAAAACGTGGTGTTGCCGTAGCTATAAGAAGCGTAGCAGGTTGTAACACTTGTGAAGTGTTGCCGTTAATATGCTTCAAACACAACTTTTTTAACAAAAACCGAAATAAATATTTATTATGAATTAAAATTAATTAATTTAAAAACATATAATTTAAATTTTCGAAATTTGTCATTATAGTCAATATTGGAATTTTTATAAAATATAACATTTTTTTGAAGAAAAAAAATATAATTTTTTTATAATTTGAAAGTAGACCAAATTATTAAAAAAAACTTAACAAATTATTTTTTAAAAATTTTAATTTTACAAAAAATGAATAAAGTTTGTGAAATAATGTTAAATTTTATATTAAAAAATTTGTTTGCATTATTAAACTAAAATATAATATTTTTATAAAAATAAAATATCTTCTTATAAATTTAATTAAATTAAAGAAAGTTTCAAATAAAAAATTAAAAAAATAAAAAAATAAAAAAATTGTGGGCGCTGTGTTGAGTTGCTTGTGGCGCTGTGTTGAGTTGCTTGTGGCGCTGTCCGAAATATTCTAAACTTAGAAGCGCGGCAATTTTGCCGCTATTAGAAAATTCACCATCACTCACAAACCCAAATAAAACACTCACTCACACTCTAATTAGGGCTTCTAACAAAAACATCGCCCCACACTCACTCTCTACATCTCACCGCTTTCTCCGCCACTGATTCAATTAGGGTTTCGATTTGGGATCGAATCGAATTAATTCAATTGAATTTTACAGGCATGTAACTCAATTGAAGTTTTGACCCGTTCTTCCTCTTCCTCTCGTACCCCCACCCATCTCTCTCACAACACAGACACACACTACTCTGTATCTCATCGCTCTCTCCCCTTTCAATCTCTCTTTCTCTCCATACTGCTCTTCGACTAAATGCTCTTCAATTAAGGTTTTTTTTGATTAGTTAATGCTCTGCAATTAAGATTTCATTGATGTACTCCTTTTTCGATTTGGGGCTTTTTCGGATTGGGGATTTTTGATTTGGGGTTTCTTCAAGCTTGTAGGCTGATTCAGTTAGAGTTTGAATTGGGGATCGAATTGAATTGGGGATTTTAACATCATCAGGTATTATTCTTAATTTGAGCTCACTTTTGAAGTTTTAATTGTTAATTCGAATTTGTTAATTTTAGCTGTTAATTCAAATTGAATTAGTGCTTTTGAAATGTTATTCTCTGCTTGAATACAAATTGATTTGGGGATTTTCTCTGATTTGATTTAGGATTTTGATTTGTTAGTTGTTATAATGTATGTATGTTGTATATATGATTTGATTTCATGCTTTTCAAATGGGCCCCTCCAATGGATTTTCATGCTTTTCTTGGCATAAACTGCCCACCAGTCCCCAATTACAAGATATTATATTCTGTTGATGACCTGTTGTGGTGTGTTGAGAGGTGAAATCGTGTTATATTCATGTATATATAGCTAGTTATTATGAATTGTGTATGGTATTAGTCATATTGTAGGTTTTGTTGTCGTTGAATACTCATTATGAGTTGTAATTGCTAGTTTATTATGCAATTGGTACGTTCGAGAAGAACTCTATTAGAGATTAGTTTTAAGTAAGTTCGTTACTCTTATATTGTATATGGTAATTTCCGTGTATATGATTTTTACATTTTCGCTACTCTTATGAACTTTATTGCATTTTATAGTAACTGTGAAGAAAGTTAAATAGATTTTGGATCATTCCTGTAATCCTGTATGCAAAGAAACCCTTGCATCAGTTAAAGTTTATTTTCCCCGTTTTTCCTAATTGTATGGGCTCCTAGAGGTCGGCAATATATGCAAATCCGGTAGATAAATATATGACTATTACCTTCTTTTTTTGGCTAACAGAACACCAGGGTGGCTTAAGAAGATGTTTGCATCCGTTACAAAGAGTGAAAGGATTGGCCGGGTTTTCCATTTTTCATGGATTTAGATGATGCAGGTATTGCTTGGCCATACATTTATGTCTTTACGTTCATTGCAGATTGTAACGTACAGCAGATGCAAGTATCAAAATCTAAATAGTTTAATCATATCCGAAGTTGTATCTGACTTCCCATTCCTAAATGTTTTGGACTCTCTTATGAAAAATTTGACTGAAGTGTCTCAAATGATTAATTTATCACTATTGACCCTGTAAAGGGTATGATTATGATTGGAATAATATTTCATTTTAGAGAGAGTTAATGGAGTTGTACTTTTCCTCTGGAAATGTTTTAGACATTGAAATGTTTTTTTACCTATTTCTTTGTAAAAGAGCCATCAATAAGTCTAAAGATAATAATAAATAGATAACAAGAACAATTTAAGAATTGCAATCATAAAAAAAAGAGTAACCGTCTACTTGTTAATGTTTCTAGTTTCTTTTGTTAAACAGCGTAATATTCCAAGTGGTGTTGTTGGTGCTTGTCGTCTTGATTTAGCATATGAGCATTTCAAGGTATGTGGTCTGTTACATTTTCTACACCAACCCATCATAGATTAGAAGGTCCCACTTGTCTTGCCCAGTATCAATATTTTACATTGATTTGTACTTTTTGGTTTAGCTATGGCTCCCTCATATGTGAAGTGCTTTCAGAGGGGAACTTTATGTTGTCTTGAAAAATACAAAATTTCTAATGTTCGTGTTCTCTACTTTATAGCTGTGATATTAATTAAACACAAAGTATTTCTTGGGCTTCTTACATATCTTTTTAATTTACACATTGTGTCAGATATGGTAGACTACTGGATAACATTTAATGAGCCTCACATCTTCTGTATGTTCACCTATTGCTCTGATATTTTAGGAGAATATGAGTAGTAGATATAACACTTCGTTTTCTCTCTTTGTTATTTTAATAATTGTTTTTGTAATGTTTTTTATTAGTTGAAGCATGCAGGTGTTGCTCCAATGGTGGTAAAGCCTAGGGTAAATATGTTGGTTAAGATAGTTTAGCTAGTTGGATTTTAGTCTAATATTCTTTATCAATGGTTGGTAGTAGAGTCATCCTTTGGCTCTTAGCTTGTGCTTATTCATATTACACCTTATAGCTTATGGATATATTTTTTGATGTATGTAATTTGAGCCAAAATGGTGTTGCAGGGAGAGTTTTTGAGCGGAGTTTTTAATGTATGTATGTTGTATGTATGCTTTCCAATTACAAGATATTATATACTGCTGATGACATGTCATTGCAATTCTGGTTACAGATTTATATGTTTTTTCTTTTCACCTTTTTCCCCAACCCGGGGATCAGATTCGAATTGTGAAAATTAAATAAAATAATAAAATCAAATTACCCAGTTGGGCTGAAGCCTGAAAGTCACTCCTATTCTTGGCATTCTTTTTGCCTTCTCCCCTCATCTTACGGTATTTGAAAAATATTTCAGGAAGTTCTTGTGAGGTTTGCTTGATTTGGAGTTGAGGATGAATGGGTGGACATGGGTGGCATCTTCCTCCTCAAGAAATGGAGAAGGATTTTATTTATTTTCTTGTAGTATTGGATTGTAATTTTTTTTGTGGGTTAATGGTTATGAGGCCCATTAACTTGTATTGATGAATTTTGGTATTGGTGTAATAAAACATGTTTTTAATTTTTGGGAAATGCATATATACAAATTGTTACTATAAATTTTTTATTATAAAAGTATTACATATTGTTGCCTTCAATTGCTCAAAATTTGTTTATGTGGGGCCCACTTGAAAATTCATGGGTGGGTCCCACAAGTGGGTCCTACATGGGTATCTCATGTGGGACCCACAATTTTCAAAATGTTGCCATCTACTGCAACCCTAGTTTAGTGTTGCTGTACATTACGTCTAACGTTGCCATAGAAGTTTCTGGTAACAAAAGTAGTAGCGTTGCCGTAGTGAACAAAAGCGTTGCCGCAGACACCTACGGTAGCTGTGCCAAATGCAACGCTGAAAAAGCGTTGCCGTTTTGTTTTTTTGCTCTACAGCAACGTTTTTTTGGCTTGCTGCAACATTTTGAAAATGTTGCTGCAAGCCATCTATGGCGTAGTGTAGCTTTGATACCATTGTTAGGTTTCTGGGGCAACAAGCGCAACGGAAAAATGATAATAAACAATAAAAACCGAAACCTAACCGTAGGATCCGTGTATAAGACATGCTGATTATGGAGAACAAAATCTGTACTTTTTAAGAGCTTTCCGATTCGGTTGACAGATGGAGGTCTAAGAACGATCACCACACAGCCCTCTTCGTGAGATCTGCTTCGCTAATCAGTCCACACGAATGCACGATTGTCTCCGCAATCTCCGGAGTTGGTACTAGCCGTAATCTGCCCTCTATCTCGATCTCTCTTTCTAGCCTCTCTTGATGTAGAGCTGTTAGGGTTTTTGCTAAAAACCATTTTGGCAAAGTCTAACCCTAAACCAATACATCTCTATGTATTTATAAAAGAGAATGAGCTGGGCTTAACCCTAATCGATTTGGGCTTCTACTAAAACCAAACTGATTTGGGTTTTAATGATTTAAATTCGAAATCTAATTAACTAAGTCCAACTTAATTAATTAAATAACCAATTTCGAATTTTATCATCAATTAATTTAAATTCGAAACTTAAATTAAAACTCCTTTTAAACGTTCTTATTGTGTAACCCTCTAGGTTATTATTACGTTGGCAATAATTTTAATATCCAATAATAAAATTATAAACAATGAGCGGCATCTAGTAATACATCATTGCTACCCAAGTAATAATAATTGGTGATCCAATTAAACCTTTCGTGATTAATGTTTCCGTGTAATATAATCCCTTTAACCATATATTATAGAATAAACTCGAGGCATGTATTTAGTCATCCTCATCAATGTTTAATCCGGGTTTCCTTGATCAATGAGTAGACTATTAAAAATAAATCAATATTTGAGCATGGCCATGCATTTTCATAGTCTCACTCAATCAAGAGGCCAATAATATCTCTCCTAATAATAGGAGGGTTAAATCCTTTATCTATCATTCATATTTCTCATACGTCTCATAATATACCCGATGTACATTTTTTATCATCACCCGGTCAAAGGTAACTTTTAATGTAGTCAAAGTATATTAATCCTCGTACAGAAATATAATGATCTCAAGTCTAAGGATCATTACACCATTATCACTATGAGTCTTTCTTATGACATTATCAACATGTAGAAACTCACTGTGGGTCAACCCAGTGACATGTAAAATATTACATGCACCTATGTTCTTGACTTTAGTATCACTATACCTATAACCAATGAGATGTGGTCATCAGTCAACAAACATACTAATCTTTATGCATTATAATTGTCCCATATTAATAATGCTCGATTAGGGATATTTAGGAATATTAACACTATTATTATAATCTCATTTTTAAGTCACATACTTAAAGATATAGAATACATGTTACATATTCCAATGACATTTATTGATCTAATATTTATATCGCAGTAAATAAAGACATAATAAATTATTGTTGAATAATCGATATAACATAATCACTGAATAACAAAATAGTCTATCCTAGAAGCACAATTACATTGTCTCTAGTGCACTAACACTATCAGGTTTTTGGACATTTAGTTGTTTTGGATTGGACAGGCTGGCATTATGTATGAACAAAGCTGCCATTTCAAATTTTTTATAAAAAACTGTTGCATTTGACTCTATTTAATGTTGCATTTGCATAGTTTTAAAGTTGAAATAAAAAAGAATGGTGTTGCTTAAAAAAAAATTTAGTGTTGCATTAGGCTCAAAAAGCATTGCGTATGATAGTGGATCCTACTGCTGACGTGGCATGCGGGCCCTACTATTGGCGTGGCATGTGGACCCTATTGTTGACGTGGCATGTGGGCCCTACTGCTGACGTGGCATGTGGGCCCATTGCTGACGTGGAACCTTGGTGGGCCCCACTAATGATGTGGCATGGCCCCCCCATTTGTGACGTGGCACTTGTGGGCCCCACTAATGACATGTCAACATGCTGACGTGGCACCTTGCTTCCATGTCAGCATGCTGACATGGCTGAAACATCTTACGCAACCCCATGAAGTGTTGCGTTTGTATGCTTTTGGTGTTGTATAAGGCCTCTTATGCAATGCTTTTTGAAGTGTTGCAATAGCTTGGAAAAGCGTTGCGTTAGGGGTCTTACGCAACGCAAGTATTGGTAACGCCCCTCTAGCGTTGCGTAAGACCTTACGCAACGGTTTTCAGGCCTTACGCAACTGAAAATGGGGGTTGCGTATGTGCGTTTATGGCGTAATGTAAGCAACGATCATTCTTTAGAGTGCAGGATACAATTTGTCAGTTTGTACCAGAATGTCAAGACATGATTGAAACATCTTAATTTTGTCCACTTTTATTCTACAAAGACCATGAGGAATGAAAGGTTGTACCTAATGTTTGTTAACTTCAGTAACCCTCAAGACTTGTAGAAGTGTGTATAGGGCATGGAGAAACTATGAAATGAATAATGATTTTTTTTATTTTCTTATAGTATTGGATTGTATTTTTTTTTTGAGTTAAGGGTTATAAATCCCATTAACTTATTGATGAATTTTGGTATTGGTGTAATAAAACACGTTTTTAATTTTTGGGAAATGCTTATGTACAAATTGTTCCTCTTAAATTTTTATTATATAAGTGTTGTAGGTATTATATATTCTTGTCATTAATTGCTCAAAATTTGTTTATGTGGGGCCTACTTAAAAATTCATGGGTGGGTCCCACTAGTGGGTCCTACATGGGTATCTCATGTGGGACCCACAATTTTTAGAATGTTGACATCTACTGCAACACTAGTTTAGTGTTGCATACATTATGTTTAACATTGCCGTAGAAGTTTCTGGTAACAAAAGTAGTAGTGTTGCCGTAGTGAACAAAAGCGTTGCCGTAGACCCCTACGGCAGCTGTGCCAAATGCAACGCTGAAAAAACATTACCTTTTCATTTTTTTGCTCTACAGCAACATTTTTTTGGCTTGCTGCAACATTTTGAAAACATTGCTACAGGCCATCTATGGCGTAGTGACGAGATAGCTCGAAAACGTGTTTCGACTTATGTTAAGTTATACTTAGCCTTTTAAAAAGTGTTAAGTGATTGACCTCGGTTATTGTGACTATATTGACACGAGGCACACTACCCCTACAGGATTGCAAGGCAAGTCTTCAAAACTTTGAAGCTGTTGTTGTGATAATATATATATATGATTCTGTTTACATATGCCATAGCATGCATGCTTGTTTTCAAAGTATATTGGAATACTTGTTCCCTGAACTCATATTGGCCTATAGACTAGATATGAATTATCAGTTATAAGCCGGATTGTTTTGTCAAGACCCTTTGTGAAGGGCGTATGATATTCATTCTTTAAATATAGACCGGGAGTCGGTATTTTGAGATATAGAGATAGTCGTGGAAACCCGGAGGGATTCCAGTGACAGTTTATTTGAGGAATGTTATTTATGAACATTATTTATATTTCCATAAAGTATTAATTACTTGGAAATTATTCGAGGAATGTTATTTGAATATTATCTCAATCGAGAAGTACTATATGAATATTATTTTGAATATTCATTCGCGTTTATTTATTTACTGAATATTATTTTAATATTCATTTGAGCTTTAATTACTTAAATGGATATTAGTTTTGAATATTCATTTAGAGTTTGATTATTCAATGAATAATTACTTTAATATTGTTGGAAATTTATTTACTAAATGAATATTATTTTGAATATTCATTTAAGGTTTTATGTACTTGATGAATATTATTTTAAAAGATTCATTGGAAGTTCTATTTACTTAAGGAATATTATTTCGAATATTCCTTTAAAGTTTTGATTACTAAAAGAATATTATTTGGATATTCATTTAGAATATTATTTTGAAGTTCATTTAGAACATTATTTATTAAATGAACATTTTTTACAAATATTCAATTAAGGTTGATTTATTTAGTAAATAATTCGATATATTCATTCTAGGATTACTTACGAGCAATATTATGATTTAATAATATTCCGTAATTATTATTGACTTAATAAATATTCTTGGAATATTTAATTAAATTCTTTTGAATTCTTTTTATAATGATTTATATTATTCAAAGATTATCCTTCATCTTCAGATATTATGTAAAATATTTCGGAGTCTTTTATGACTATTTTATCAAGGGGAGGTTCCCAAAACTCTATTTTCATTTAAATCTATCTTATAAGAAGATTTAAATACTTGCTCAAACCACTAAAAACATATAAGGGGGCCTCACTTGAGAGAGATGTTATTTATTTGACTGCCCGGTCATGTACTTGCTAAATTATCTAGTCACTCACATCTTGATTCTTTTCAAATATCGATATGAGTCTTTTTGGTTACCTCCTCAACACTAGAGGGGTAAGATTGATGGAACAAGTTTATATCCATTAACAAGCATCAGCTTGGGAAATATTGGGGATTTCCCTTTCCAATTAGATACGACTACTTTGTGGAGTCCTATCAACAAGTATTGTACTTGGGGAAAGGGGGACGAACTTTACGTTTCAGAGTTATGGATGTTATTTGAACTAGGAGACGCGTAAGTGGCCGAGTGGCGCCGTTCCAGCAATGGACCAATCGTTGGCCGGGGGGTTACATGCGACTGATCATTGTAAATGTTATGGCTCCTGGTGCGGCAAGCTCCCGTATTAGTTCATCTTCCAAATTGGGGAAATTTTCTGCAACATTTTTATTGTTGGCAGGTTTAAAAAGTGTTTGAACTGGAATTGCAATATTCTTCCTGCAAGTTCCTCTATTATGAAAATTTGATAAAATCTTGCTTATCTTTGACATAGCAGATATTTCCACGGAACAATTACATTTTGAGTTACCTTGTAACTTCATCTTATACCTTATATTGGTACTACATTCGTTAATGCATGGCATATGGTATCAAAGATAGTTTGAACTGTTATTTGTTATTACTGTTCAGTTATATTCTTTAAGGTGGGCTATTGCTCACCCTTGCTTTATTTATCTATATCACAACAACAGCTAGATCAGATGGCCGCGCAAGGCGCACTCAGCGTAAGAAGGTGTCTGTCGTCAGAGGATTAACTGCTGAGGTCATAGCTACCATTGTTGAGGATGTAGCTACAGGTAGGCTAGTTGTTAGCATTTGAGCATCAAATGTATTTATTATATGGCATATACAAATGGATGGCAAAGAGTATGTACGGGTTAATTGTAAACCTTTTGGGTTGTAAGAACTGAATCTTGCGATTAATAATATTTGGTAATTACTCTGATTTCATCTCTGGGACTATAACGGGGGTGTTTTGTGTTGTTGTTTTGGGTCACAAGGTTGTACTTTAATTTATGTTGGTCTTGTGGAAGGAAATTGAGACCGTAATGACCAGATCCCTGACCCCGGATCTGGGGGTGTTACAGAAATGGTATCAGAGCATTACGTTATAAATCCCAGAGATGATGCAACGTTAAAACAATAAATTCACTAAGATAATAAGAACTCTTGCCAAGTTTATAGTCGGACTACTTAATGTAGTACTGACATATAAAACCCTTATGGGAACTCTTAAGTATATCATGGTAGTAACTTAGCTCGTTCTCGTGTCGACTTGTAAGGCGGTAGACCTTGAGGCGTACGAGCAGCAGTACGGTGATGCTTTATTATATGCTGGTGATCGGCTTGTTGATTCGATGGAATACTCTACTGAGAACCAAGAGGTTTCAACTAAAGAAGAGAAACCTGTTAGGGATTAGGAGTTTACCCTTGGGGACACTACAACAAATATGGGTTATTACAAGCCTAATATATATTTGTGTTACAAAAAGTGTTACAATAGACACAAAACTTGGTAGTCTATTGCAATATTTTAAAAAATGTGGCTATACATACGAAAAGTGTTGCAAACAAAAATATCATTTTGAAATTTTAGAACAATTGCAACACTTTAGCCCAGCATTATAATAACGATACACTTTGTCCAAAATTGCAAGCGGGAACTTGATTTTTTTGGCTGGGCGGGATAAAAAATGAGGCCAAAATATTTCTTTCACAATTAAAACAAAAAGACAATCCCCAAAAACACATCTCACCACTGTCTCTCCACCGTTGTCTCTCTCATCTCTGTCTCTCTCGACCCACTACTCTCTCTACCGCTCACCTCTCTCCAGTTCACCTCTCTCTCACGCCTCTTTCTCACTCCTCTCACCCTAAAATCAATTAAAACATAATCCCAAACCTAATTTAAAGGTTCAATCGAATTAGGAATTAGACTTGCAAAATCCCAAAACAATCAAATTAGGGCTTCGATTTGGTCTTCGCTTAGAGGTAACTTTCGATTATATTCGATTTGTATATATGCGTGTTTGTATATTTATGTTTATGTATGTTTTTTGATTAGATTAGTAGAAATTTAATAGTGTTAGATTTGTGGGCTTTTTGTATTGAATTAGCAGGAATTTACTTTAATTTTTTTGGGAATTTTGTGTTAATTTTGTGAAAGTTTTGTTTTAATTAGTAGAAATTTTGTGCTAATTTTGTCCTACTTTTGTGTTAATTAGTTGTCTAATTATACTTAGTTTTAGCCAATTTTTGGATATGACTTGGTACTCTGTATCTTGTTGTTCCTCGGGACACATTTAGAGTTATGAGTTGATGGATTGAAGTGAATTCTCACATGTAATTTTGTCATGTGAGATAGGTTGTCTCGGGAAAAAATCCATGATAGATGCAGAGAGGCACCGGTATGTACTGTGCAGAGTCCAACTATATCTTATTTTATTGCTAGTTAACTGTGAAGCGATATACCGTCCACATTCTTTTGCAGTGTAATTAAGATAGTTCTTCAGTTTTGCAAGGAAAATTCTTTGCACCAATCTTTCTAGACTTTACAAAATGAGTTTTGCAAGGTATCAAACCCAAGTGGTTAAATAGTGTTGTCTCTAAATTCTGTCAATTGTATAAGCAGTATTTGATAGATGGAATACTCTTCCTTCTGTTTATTCTCTTTCAAATATTATGCAACTCAAGTAATCGCATACTTTTTGCTTAATTCTTATGTCACTTTGCATGTGGAATCATAAATAATCACTAATATCAGTTAAGGGTTACAAATTCCACATGAAGGTAAGAAAAATACTTATTGTTCACTGTTAGGCTAAGACATCATTTGCTGCCTAGTGCTACTTGTGCTTTGTGCGATTTTATGTTTTCTGTTAGACATCTAATTTAATTTGTGTTCTGATATTTCCCTAATAAACTGATTTCCTGAAACTAAAGCTAAATATTTCAGGGCATTTTGCTTCTCAATTTGGTTCTTACTGGTAGGTATTCCATGTAATCTAATTCAGTCTAAAGTGTAGAAGAGATGATAGAATATGGTTGTATTATAAATGCTTTCTTAATTTGTTATTCTGGCTCAAGCACATTTTAACTCATTAGTCTGGGAAACAATAATCTGCTCCATAACAAATTTGAATAATTTTCACTGAATTTTCTATTTTATTAGAAAATTCAATCTAATTCGCGAGGACTCTAATAAAATAACAAATAAAATAAACTAATTTATATTAGTAATAAAATAAAATAAATTAGATCTAATTTGTATGGATAATCTGAATAGATTGGTTTTCTATTTTATTTGATAATGGAGTGGACAGTGGGCAATGCAAAGGATTGTTGTGAACTTAAAAGCATGAACAACAGTCCCCCACTTGGTCAGTGTACTAGTAGTAGTGGCTGCCTTCACATTTCCAGAAGTGGCATAACATTCTTTTCTTTCTTACCAATTTCATGCAAATGGCCTACGCTGCACTTTATTTTCTGGTTATCACTAGTTTGCAATTTAGTAGGTTATGGGGCTAGATGAAATAGGCATTAGTAATTTGTCATGGAAATGGTTATTGTTTCCCTTTTCTTCTCTAACAGCTGATAGTTTAGTGAAAATTCATATTATTAGAATAACAAGATTATTAGATTATTTGTTATTAGTTTATTGCTAATTGTATGGATAATTTGCTCGATTTTCTATTTTATTAGAGTCCTCGCGAATTAGATTGAGTAATGAGCTAGGTTGCCAGAAACCTGTTTGCTAGATCTTGATTTTTTTTATGTGCAAACATATTTCTGCATTTGAAGATATTAAATATACGAATAATCATTTTTTACAAACACCTGTTCCCTTGCATCACTTTTTCTTGATGCCTTACAGAGGAGTTAACTTTCTTCTTTGGGGAAATTATGCTCACGCGAAATCCTGGTACTTGTTTTAGTAAGTTTCATGGTTCAAGTTTTGCTGCCATTTTATCACTTTGTCATATGAATATGTCCCTATGCCAAGTTCTGCTCATTTACAGTAGAGCATTTGTCTTAGAATTCAGCACTTGAACATTTGTATTAGTGGCTATTTCTATTTGGAACTTTTTGATTATGAGCTATTGACAAGTTAATGTTAACAAATTAAACAAACTTCCATTTCATGTTAGTTGAATAAGCATCCTACAGTTGTCATAATCTATGAAAATAGTTACTCAGTACTCGGATAAATATTCATGCCCTTGGAAGCTCCAACTATTTGTCTGGGATACGTACGTTACAAGTTTTAAATGGCTATTCTCTATTGAAGTTGTACCATGATGCTAGAAACTATCATAGATTATGATAGTCACTTTGCATGTGGAATCATAATTCTAATGCCAATTTACTCATGTACCATGAATTGGCATGTAGATGAAGGAACACCAAATTGTAAATTTTGGCATGTTAAGTTTTTGTGATTCTTTCATATGTGAACCACATATATATATTTCTCCTTTTATTGAGCTTCATGGTTAGTGATCTATTTAGGTTGGTTCTTTCTATTGTCCATCAGCTGAGGCTAAAAAGACTACAAAGTTTTTTTTTCTTATAACTATGTGATTGATAAATATATATATATATGTTGCACTAATCTTAGGTCTGGGATTTGAAGACTACAAACTGCCTGTATACATTCAAGCTACCACCTTCTTTAAGGGTATGTTTTCCGATACGTGTATATCATCTATTTCCTAAAATCGGTGGTGGTTATATCCAGATTTTATTTTACTCCCTTTTTTATTTTATTTTCAGGGGGGTGATGCATCTGTGAATTCTGGTGATCCAAAATCTGGTGATTCACTGGTATCACCTGGTGAAGCGTTTGGGATACACCGGTCTATTGTCTCTCAGATTACTTGGTCTTTTGTAGAGGCCCTGGAAGTAAATGGCCTTCACCACCTGAAGTGGGGTGAGACTAAAGAGGAAATGTCATATATAAAGGCCAAGTTTGAAAGGATACATGGCCTTCCTAATTCACTTATATATATATATGCATACTTTTGGTAGCTTGGTACTTTGACATGAAAGACCAAGTTTTATCTAGATTTATGGTGTGTAAGTCGACTATGTGTTTCGACTTTGGATTTATGTACTAAATGTAAGATGATTTATGGTATATGCTGATCGATTTTGTTTGGGCTTTATTGACATATATTCTATTTGATTTGCTATGTGGGAAATTGGAAATGTGATTTTGGTTTGATATGCTTTTGTCTTGGTTTATTGACATTTCAAACATGATATTGCAAATTGGACTAATACAAAGTGTTGCACAAAAATGTTGCTAAAAAAATATAAATGTATTACAATAGGAACAAAAGTGTTGCACATAAATGTTGTAATAACCCTAACTTTAGTAATGCTACAGTGGTCACATGAATATTAAATTCCGAGGATTTAGAGAAATGGTATATAAGTACTCCACAATGGAAACGGAAAATGAATAAACAGAAACCATATTAGTGTTGTACATTGAAATTAAGTGACTCGAAATGACGATGGATTTCAGAAATTCCTGAATATGGATTTTGAGGATTTTGATTTCGAATAAGTTTCTATTGGATATTAAGGAGCATGGAAATATTATAAGAATTATAGATTGAGGGATTAGTGAATTTAGATTTAACCAGGGGATTATGAAGTTAAGAGAATACCAATGGAATTTGGATTGTTAAATGATTTCAAAAACCACTAAGATAATGAGGTATACTCGAAACGAATCATAATTAGACGAGTATGGAAACCAAGTAACCAAGGTTAGTAAATAATAAGGATATTTACCACATTAATATTTACAAAGGTTATTAGTAATTACTTGAGGTTAATAACCCTAGCTTGCTAAATACTCCTCAATGACATCACTAATGACATCATCTTCCACTAACACAAATTTATGGGCAAATTAGTCATTTAACCATGGGATTTTCTACTAAACTCTAGAATACTTGAGAATTATGATAAGATGAGATAGATAAGTTTAAGAGAAGCAAAAAGAAATGTCTCCCCTTTCACTTTCATCCAATTCGGCCAAAAACAGTAGCAGTCCAGAAAAACAGCCATAACTCCTTCGTTTCTCAGCCGAATTTCGTGTTCTTTAGCTTTTTGGAAACGTGGTGAGATGCTCTACAACTTCCATTTAGAAGCCTCCTCCAGAAAACGTAGGTAAGGCCTTCGTTTTTGCGAATCTTCCAGCTGATGAATGGTAAATGAATAGTGAAATCTTAGAATTAACTTTGTTTTCATGGCTTCTTTAGTTGATTCAAGCTATTATATGGTGGTTTAAGCATAACCCAAGGCTTACTAGGTGTTATTCAAGCTTCAAAGAGGTATAAATGCTCTTGCCCCTTGTATTTATGGTGAATATTGAGTTGGTTAGTAGTTAGATGATATAAATGTTAAGTTTATAATGATTTTGTGTTATAAATGGTTGGATTTGATATGAGATTTGTGTTGTGGACTTGTAACCATGGTTGGGATGAAGCCCGCATGGTGTAGGGTTTAGAATGAGTGTGGAATGATGATTTTGGAATGGTTAAAATATGGAAAGTATGAAAGTACAGCAGTTATAATGTCCGTTTTTCATTAGAATCACACACTGCCCTGTTTTTGGGACACCAGGCCGTGCGGTACCTTACTGTACAGAGTGCTAAGTGGCCATGGTAGGGTAGAGCATAGTTCGTAGATCGTTTTGATATAAAGTACGTTAAAATCTGACGTACGGTTTAGGAGAAAAGTCAGTTTTAGTGAAAGACGTTCGGAAACTGAGAAAATGTAATTGTGTTAACTTTGAGGCTATGACCAACCTACTTAGACATTTTTAAAAATTATGAAACTTTGGGATGTTATAATGGGGTGATCAGAGAACCCTTAGCAACTGACCTTGTGTCAAATTTCGGAATTTATGAATTATGAGGATTTTTACAGTCGAGAGTGGTTGTTAAGGAAAGAATGTAAATCGTTAAAAACTTTAATCGGGAATAAGATTGGTTAAGTCCTCGAAACCTTTTGAGATAGTAATGGGATATTAAAAGAGTGTTATTATATAAGGGTAAGGTGAGTAAGAGATGTGGTATTCTAACGACGGTCCTTCTTGTGTTATAGAAACATCGGGAGAGCCACGAGCCATACTGCCAGGATACAGAGATCGAGGCAAGATCTTTTCTATCCCTACTTGGAAATTATTTATCTTCAAAGAAACTTGATTCCATGGATTATATATATGTGATGCTATTGTTACTATATTGTTAAGAATTGGTTTTCCTTGATTATTGATATTAAAAGGAAAGGTATATGAGTATAATATGAATATGGACAGGGATATGAGTATGAGATGGATATGGATATACATAGAGATAATTATGCATGAAGCGAACATGTCTTATGATTAAGAGAATATAAAAGAATGGTATCGGTTGTTATCTAGAGTTATTTAAAGGAATGGTATCAGTAGTTATCTAGAATTATATATAAAGGAATGGTATCAGTTATTATCTAGGGTTATATGATTTATAATACTATGTTAAAGATATTCTTTCTAAATGTTGTGACGGATATTATTGAGTATTATTTAATACTTATCAAATAAACGAACTACTTTATGTATACAAGAACATATTTGATTTCATTGAATATAGAAAAGATGTCTGAGTCATAATCAAAGAGTCATAATCAAAGTATTATGACATAAATATTTTTAAAGGTGATGATAAATGGAAATGGAAATGATATATGTGAAAGGAAATGTGAATGGAAATGGAAAATGTGAAATGGTATTTGATAATGGAAAAATGATTTGAAAAAGGGGGATTGCAACAGAAAGCGTAAGAGGCTGTGTGGGAGTGGCACAGTCCAGCATCCAATATTTATTCCGGCCCAAGAGTGCCGAGGGAGGATGTAGTGGAGAACCTTCCTCCTGGGGGATGGTGGCGAACCTACCTCCGTCTACCGGTAGTAAAAGGGACGGGTACGGAGGATGACTGATCATCGTGCCTCACGTATTCGGCAACAGTGAAAACCCCCAAAATTTTTGAATAAAGAATCAACGATAAAGTCAGATTGGTATACTGAAAAGGGAAAATGATATGAAAAGATGGAATTGTGTTAATGGAAGAGAAACTGATTTTATATAATGGTATAAAATTGTTGTGTAAAAAGGAAATGGAAGGATTATAATGAGTGATATAGTTCAAATTTCTATGTTATCTTGAGATAATATATTGAAAAGAAGTGTTAATTATTACCTGAATATAGAAGAGCAATTGATATTATATTGTTGTACCTTTCTTTTCTTATAATAAGAAGTGGATGATGTATTATTAAACAGGAATGTCATTTTTCTCAAAGTCTATAATTGGTTTCCAGTTATTACATGATATTAGAAGTGAGACTATATATATGATGATTATTTTCCTTTGTTGTCAGTTGATAGAAATTATCTTGCTGAGCTATTTTAGCTCACTCTTGCTACTTATCTATATATACAGCTAGGTATGCTGAGACTAGGTAGAACACCCCGCAAGAGGGTAAGGGGAAGGCGACCTTCTGAGAGCGCGCTAGCATCAATTCCCGAGGTAGCTATCGGACGGTTGGGTATTGATAGATTGTGTACATTAAGTGTGTAAGTTGGTGTAATAACTGTTGATTGTTGAAATACTTCATGTCGAAGTATTATTCAACAATGTACTTTAGTATGATCCTGGTGTGTAATAACTCTTTTAACTCTCAACTCTTAATATCGTGGATGTTGTTCTCTGAGCATATGACTGGTGTGTGTGTGTGTGTTATTGCGGGGTCAATTGCATAAGTATTAATTGTAAAAAAAAAAAAAGACCCAAGAGATATTGATATTGAATGGAAATTGGTCCGTGATGGCCCAGATTTATGACCCCGGATTTGGGGCTGTCACAAATGTTGCTAAAAAACGAAAAGCATTACAATAGGGGAGAAAATGTTTCATGAAAATGTTGCAATAAATTGACTTGGCAACACTTTTAACTAAAATATGTTACAAAATAGTGTTGCAATAGTCTATTGCAACATCATAAAAGTGTCACTAAACAAGGCAAAAGTGTTGCACTAAAGAGGATATTGTAATACTTAAAAAATGTTGCAATAAGTACATAAAACATTGCTATAGGGGTCTATTGCAACGGCAGCAGATGCAACGCTGAATTTTGGGAAAAACGTTGCAAAAACCTATATTGTAACACATTTGGGGTCTAATATGACACTTTTTTGGCGTTATAATAGCCCATATTTCTTGTAGTGGGAAATTTGAGTTGTAGCCAGAGAGACTATAAGAGTTAAGGCATAGTGCTCAGAGAAGTGAACATAGAGAACTGAGATATTATTAAGAGAATTAAAGAGGCATATTGGATTCATAGCAGGACTGCCGGATGAAGTACCATCAAGTAAGACAAATTGGAAGGATTGCTTGAGATCTTATATGGAGTTCGATAAGAATCCTTAGAGACTTTCAGATTAAAGAGAAAAGAGTAGAATGATGCATAATTATCAAAGACATCGATATATGTCGGGAAGTAGAGTCCCAGGAACAATTTAAATAGAGGCAAGAAGTGTCATATCATCTGATAAATGGGTTAAGTTCGAATATTGTCAATAGTAATTCGCCATGATAAGGCACGATTTCATAGGTTATAATTTATAAAGTCAACTTGAGAATTGATGAGGTGGTTTGATTCAGGGAAATGTTCATTTTATGAATGGACCAGCTTAGAAAATAAAGACATTGGAAAGTAATGGTATGGTGAGATTCAGAGGAATAGTAAATTCTTTATTTTCCTTGAATGGATTAATGTAGTTATCTTAAGTTATTCCGACACTGAATCGCAAATGGATCAAGTAAAGCGATCAGTGGTTAAAAGGTAATTGAGAGTGTTTTTAGATGAAACCTGAAGGAATGAGTGTATGCCAAGTTCTCGAAGTATGAGTCTGGCAAAATGAAGTTCAATTATTAGAACATACGATCAATAGTTAGTAGTGTTGGTGGGCCCTACAGAGCGAAAGACAGTTTCAAATGGAGAAAGGCCAACCACACCAACAAAAGTGAGAAATTTCATAAGATTCATAGGGTATTATCAAAGATTGCAGTACCGTAACCTGACTTATCTGTAAGATTAAAGAGTTTGAATGGACAAGATAAATATGAGAAAATCTTCATGGAGCTAAAGATGAGATTGGTGACGACCCAGCGCTGGCGTCGCCTAAATGGAAGGAGGAGAATTTTACAATATTTTATGTCAATCATTTCGTTATTATAACTGTTTATGGTTCCACCCGCTTGGATGTTCCTACAAATATTCTTTGGGTATCGAAATGGATCTTCTTAGTGTCACCAGTGGGTGGATAGATTGACTGAAATTTCCCTAATCCTGGAAAGGAATTTGACAAATTTTAGCAAACCTTGTCTTTCTGATTATCGAAAAACGTCACTGAAGAGAGTGGAAACTGGAGCGAACCCTATGGATTGGGTAAGGTAGCCGCTATACGGGCTGGTGGACAGACCCCAATTATTACGATTGATTATAGAGACAAAATTATGAAGTTGAGATTGGACGAAAAAAGGGAAATGTAATTAAGAAACAAGCCGGATTGAGAAATTTCGGGATTGACTTAAATGAAAAGGCTGTTATGCCAAGAGTGTAAACTTTTGTGGCACATGAAATTAATAAGAATAGTTGAAAAGATAAAAGTAAAGGAAGGTGATCGGAGACGGTACCGAGAAGTCGATTGAGAATTATATGGAGTAAAGTTTTGAAAAGATCAAAAGGTATCAAAGTAGAAGGCACTATGCTAACAATTGCTAGAAAAGTATTGTTATTAGCCAACCCCTAAACTCACATATTTTAGCATGGCCAATTGGGGCCAAGTCACTAAGGATTATCAATTGACTAAACCAGCATTGTAAGGACAAAGCGGGGTGCTTCTAACCAAGTGCCAACCGCAAGGACTTTTGATATAAAAGGAATTGAGATACATGATGATGGATTTTATATACCATGGACGTATTAGGATTGAGGATAATGACCAATAAAGAGTTACGAAGATTGTCAAAGATGGTGCAGTATGATGCATAAATGTTATCTAAAACTTAGTATCCTCAAGAGGAGCATTAAGCACTAAGAGATTCACGTTGAACACGACCAATATCTTCCAGAACATCCTTGCTACCATTACCAAGTTCTGTAAGAAAGACAGATATGCATATGTTGTCTTTTGGAAGGTCATATAGACTGACATTCGTTTGAAAGAAGAGGTTAGCATTAGGCTACCTATAGATTATCAAGATGAGAATGATTGAAAAGAGACCCTTATTAAGGATATATGATTGAATTGCCAAGTTCAGGATGTAAGTATTCCTTGAAAATAGAATTGAGGATAGAATGTCCATAGATTAAGACGAATCCTGGGGGATGCACAAAGGATAGCATCACCCCTAATAAAGACATTGCGAAATCAGACGATATAAGTTGAATCGACCAAGGTATCAATAACCTGTAAGGATTTGTGGAAAGGAGTCTCGAAAAGTACATAGACAAAATTGTTATAGAATTGATTAATGATGTTTGACATACCCTGTACCCAGAAGATACAGGAGGAATGATGAGGATGACCTAAGAAACCCTATAAGGGAAGAGGTAATGTTTTGAACTTCAAAAGGGAAGTTTGGTAAGGAATGTATGACATAGTAACAATAAGGCCAGATGAAGCATGTGTGAAACCATGAGAAAGTATGGATTGAACCAATAAGGTTGAGATTATCCTAAAACAATAAGGGATTTAAGTAAGGAAATGTCCTAGGTATGATTGGGAGTACCTATAGTAAAGTTCACACTAGAAAGATGGAAGCAATGACTTTTGGAAAAGACTGATATATGTTTTCTCTCATTCAGCAGAATTTAATGGAGAATGCTTCCATCCTGTGTTGGAATAGATCCGAAAAACATTGATTTCAAGAAATTTTTATAATCAGGAAAGGCCAATGAGGTGGCCAGCACGTTAAGTATAGGGGAGTAAGTATAAATGCTCATACCAAAGGAATAGATCGATATTGAGAAGGACCTTGAAGGTCAGAATGTGATGGAGGATTTTACATTCCCTCTGAGGATTGTGCGAGAATCAACTATAAGGATAGTTTAAGTAAACATTCGATTCCTGATATTGTCTCAAGTACATTACCGACATTAGGAGGCTCTGAGGCAGGCCCGATCAAATTTCCCAAGAGACTCGCCTTCTTTTAGAAAAGGAGAGAGGAGGTTAGATGATAAGGGATGATTAAATACAGGAGGAAGATTGGCTTTCTGAAAAAGGAGTAAAAGAAAGGACCGGACCAACAAGGGGTTGGTAGTAGATAACAAGAAACATAGATGGTACTGGTTGTGATAAGCCATCTGACATGATGATGAATGACAAGAAAGTTATTGTTGGTGTATTTCTGTGCAAACAAGATAGAGAATATGAGGTTGGAGAATCGTGATGCTGAAAAGTATCCTTGTGAAAAGAATTAACGAGGTTCAGAAAGTGATTAAGTAAACTGCTAAGCTTCCAGTCTTATACTGGAGACATGTGATTAATAATCTCACCAACCTGTTCCAGCTGCGATGCTGGAAGCTCTTCTGCAATTTTATCTGCTTCATGTAATATCTACGTCAAGTTCAGGAAGCGTTCCTTATGGATAGGGAATAGTGATTATTTTGTTTTCCTAGAGGATCTTGAATTGGCAATTATGAAACCCGTATGTTTAGTTATTAAAGCACGGCGTAAACGATAAACGATGGTGATCCTTCTGAGAAATTAGGTGATAACGACTGTGGAAATGACGAATTGAATCTAAGTTAGAGAAATCATCCAGGTTTATTTCAGAAGGTTTATTTTTGGAACGACTGGATATTTGAAATAAATGATCAGGCTATGATGGTTCATAGAATGATTATAGAAATGAAGACAAGTGACTGATAGAGATGAATATAGAGTTGAGGATCAATAAGGGAGTCAGATATGCGGACTCATGAGAAACTCCAGTAATGAAGCTAGAAAAGTATGAGACTGACATTGTAAGTATTGGTCACAATGGAACGCTGAAATTGAAAGCATAAATGACATAAGGATTAACTCCTTTTAAGTTTGGAAAATTCGAGGAAATTTGGAATAGATCGGTTGAGTAATAAGGAGACTCATGGATCGAGGGAGTGAAAATCTAGACGGTTGAACAAAGGAAAGTTTAACCCCAAAAATGTGACGTTATTAAGTAAAGGTGATGGGTGTCTCGATAATGGGATGACGCTGGGGTTAAATAATAGAAGTGAATGAGAATTAGACAATAAGAAGGATGTGATTGATAAAGAAAAGATGGGGAAATAATTATGGAATATGAAGCAAGGAATGTTATGAATGGATTGATGAATGGGTTTTTTTTTCTATCGAGCTCTCGGGATGACAACCTGATACTGTTAGTATTATGTATATGAAAGAGCCAATGTCCTGGCGTGGAATGCCAGTAACAATAATATCAAGCGAGAAATCTACAGATTTAACCTGAAAGGTTGAAGGATTTCCAAAATTGAGTGATGCTAAGATCGAACAAGAGAATAGGTCCATAAAATGATGGACAGAGCAGCTAGGATATGTTGACACGTGAGATTACGACAAAGTAGTATTTGATACGATTACGATTATTTTCTTCTCTAATGAACCTCTATAGTTCAGAGGTAAATTCTAAGTATGATATTTGACAATCATGAAAAATTTCTATAATTCTTTGAAATTCTTTTCTTTTCTTCTCTCTTATTTATCTTCTTCTAAATTGAGAAGAACAACCCTTTAAGGAGGGGAGGTACTGCTACGTGACTACCTGTCTATGTGATAGGAGTCTAAGTGGAATACCATAACTTATCTAAATTACTTGTCAAGTACTAAAGGCTGGCCACCTTCTGTACTAACTATGCAATTGGACAAATGTTCATTGATCATAGTGATCTCTCAATAAATCCTTCCAATTCTATATATTGATCGAGATTACGAAGATTAAAGCGATCAGGAAATGCATAATTACGAGTGAGGTTATCTCCGAAATTTGCAGCGTGATAGTGATACCGATACCGATAAGGAAAATAGTATATGACTGAGTAAGAGCATAACCCGGATAGTGTGTTGTACGAAAAGTAGCAGGGATTAATGAAAAAGGGTAAAGGATGTATTGTAGCACTAGTAAGATGTGCTGAAAAAGGATTGGGATTGATTGAGGATTGACTGGAGAACTGGAAAGTGAAATAACCAACAAGTACTCAATTGTCTTCTACCTGATTCCGGACAGAATCCTTTTAAGGAAGGGAGACTGTAAGAACCCAAATTTTCGGTAGAATTAAAACTTTTTATTAAGTGTTGAGAAAAGAAGAAACAATGATTCCGACTCCAAGGTAGTAACAGTTCTAATGAATGAGTGTTGAATGGATATAGATTCCAAGGTTTATATGATAGGAAGAATGCAACGGGTTGACAACCCAGATTAGAATAATCTATCTCCAAGAAAGATAAAATATGGAAATTCCAAGTAAAGGAAATATTCTATGTCATCCAAATCGATATCTGTTATTAGTCCAGTGGTTCCGTGAAAGGGTTAAGGAACGCCCGAAAGAGAACAAGGATATTTTTATAAATATAAGGAATAAAAAGAGAATAAGCAATGAATAGTGTTTTGGGTGGAAATGAGAATATTATTAGACGACGCTATATAGAAGTATTCAGAACGGATTTCTAAGTTCGTGTTAATGATCCAGGGGCGAAATAAGTGTATGTAAACGACATCGGATTCAGAAAAATAGCACTTTTATTTTCTCCAGGATTTTCCCTAGACACTGAAGGATTTAAAGATTTATTAAAAGGATTTAAGGAATTTATATTCAAGATTTATAAAGGAGGATGAGAATGTTAGTATTATTATTAAGAAGGTTTCCGGTAAAAACCTAACTAGAAATTCTTGAGATATTCGCAGCGTGATAGTGATACCAAAATCACTACCGATACCGATAAGGAAAATAGTATATGACTGAGTAAGAGCATAACCCGGATAGTGTGTTGTACGAAAAGTAGTAGGGATTAATGAAAAAGGGTAAAGGATGTATTGTAGCACTAGTAAGATGTGCTGAAAAAGGATTGAGATTGATTGAGGATTGACTGGAGAACTGGAAAGTGAAATTACCAACAAGTACTCAATTGTCTTCTACCTGATTCCGGGACGGAATCCTTTTAAGGAGGGGGGACTGTAAGAACCCAAATTTTCGGTAGAATTAAAACTTTTTATTAAGTGTTGAGAAAAGAAGAAACAATGATTCCGACTCCAAGGTAGTAACAGTTCTAATGAATGAGTGTTGAATGGATATAGATTCCAAGGTTTATATGATAGGAAGAATGCAACGGGTTGACAACCTAGATTAAAATAATCTATCTCCAAGAAAGATAAGATATGGAAATTCCAAGTAAAGGAAATATTCTCATGTCATCCAAATCGATATTTGTTATTAGTCCAGTGGTTCCGTGAAAGGGTTAAGGAACACACGAAAGAGAACAAGGACATTTTTATAAATATAAGGAATAAAAAGAGAATAAGCAATGAATAGTGTTTTGGGTGGAAATGAGAATATTATTAGACGACGCTATATAGAAGTATTCAGAACGGATTTCTGAGTTCGTGTTCATGATCCAGGGGCGAAATAAGTGTATGTAAATGACATCGGATTCAGAAAAATAGCACTTTTATTTTCTCCGAGATTTTCCTAGACACTGAAGGATTTAAAGATTTATTAAAAGGATTTAAGGAATTTATATTCAAGATTTATAAAGGAGGATGAGAATGTTAGTATTATTATTAAGAAGGTTTCCGATAAAAACCTAACTAGAAATTCTTGAGATATTCCCTCGAACGATCAATCAAATTGAGCAATAACCGGACAAAGAAACAAGCAGGGAATCAAGGAAATCAAATTGGTGGGAGGATAAGGAACTAAGGTGACCAAAGAGTAAGTCAACTATAAGCTTGGTGGTGTGTTTGCACTTGTACAAAAAAAAGTGAATGCATAATGTGGTGCCAACAAGTGGTCAACTAGATGGGTGACACTTGGTCCAGTGGATGGCTAACAACACAAAAGCAAGAGATGCATCCAAGTATAGATAGACATTACATGTATTAAGTCATTTAGAAAACAAAACAAAGAACAAAACCAAGAGCAACCAATCTCTCCAAAACTGTCCACCATGAACCAAGCTCAAAGAAAAATTCATATCCACAGTCTCTCCACTCCATGGGCAATATTCGCTCAAAGTTGCATAGCAATCCAAGTAGTATAGCCTAGGCAAATCACCTCCCCAAGTTGAAGAAGCAAACTGTCCTGATGCTTGACAGTTTCTAGACCGATTTTCTAACGGCCATATCTCCTTCATTACTCAATGAAATTTGGTGTTCTTTAGCTTGTTGGAAAGCTGGTTAGATTCTCTACAACTCTCCTTTAGAAGCCTCATCCATAAAAGCAAGTTAAGGACCTCGTGTTTGCAGTTCTTTGGACTGATGAATAGTAACTCCGAAGTGATTAACTAGTTTTCTTGTTTTGTTCTTAAGGTTTAAGCTATATAGAGACTATCTAAGGCTTGTTAATTGTTTTTAAACACTTGATAGTGTTACTAGATCTTCCAAGAAGGTAAACCCTTAACCCACCTTTGAGTTTTATATGAGATTTGATGGTGTTTATGGATTGTATGCATGATTTAGAGCATGTATGTTATGTGGGTGTTATAAAAATGTTAAAATATGTTTTGTGACTCCAAGACCTGTTGAGACTGTGAGGAAGATGGTAAATAGTGTCCATGAGTGTTGGTTGCTGGTTGAATGATTATTTGGCTTGTTTGAAAATTGGATTATTCGTTTTTAAGCCGTCGTAATGTCGAAATGTACATAGGTGTTAAAAACAGAGCATGTCCGAAACTGAAATTTCTTACAAGGTTGAGGACCTGCCAGGAACTTGTAGATCTTGATTCATAGATCGTTTTGGCGCGAGAATCAAAACCAACGGACTTACGGTTTAGAAGTTATGGTTAAATTCGTAAAAGTGGTTCGAAACCATAAACAAAAGTTCGTAATTGAAATTGGACCCTTTTAATATTACGAAATCAGTGGCGAATTTTGATAATTAAATATTAGAGATAAAAAGGAAGGTGTGGCAGAAAACCTCATGCCAAACAGATCGTTTTCCGATTTTATAAAAATGTTCGAATTGAGGTTAAATGCGAACGAACCCCTTAAAAGTATGACTTTGGTTATAACTTAGAAAACGGGCGATAAAACTCGAGGTATAATCTTGATTTGTAAACGACCGACCTTAGAATTTATACGACTTAAGTATATACCAAGTGTATGTATGACGACGTGTCTTAGTAGTGAACGAATGACGGGTCATAGCGATAATAAAGAGAGCTGCACTAAAGGGTGTTTAACGAGATAACTCGAAAACGTGTTTCGACTTAAGTTAAGTTATACTTAGCCTTTTAAAAAGTGTTAAGTGATTGACCTCGGTTATTGTGACTATTTATAGATCACCGGATTGACACGAGGCACACTACCCCTACAGGATTGCCAGGCAAGTCTTCAAAACTTTGAAGTTGTTGTTGTGATAATATATATATATATATATATATATATATATATATATATATATATATATATATATATATATATATATATATATATATATAATTCTGTTTACATATGTCATAGCATGCATGCTTGTTTTCAAAGTATATTGGAATACTTGTTCCCTGAACTGATATTGGCCGGATTGTTTTGTCAAGACCCTTAGTGAAGGGCGTATGATATTCATTCTTTAAATATAGACCGGGAGTCGGTATTTTGAGATATAGAGATAGTCGTGGAAACCCGGAGGGATTCCAGTGACAGTTTTTTGAGGAATGTTATTTATGAACATTATTTATATTTCCCTAAAGTATTAATTACTTGGAAATTATTCGAGGAATGTTATTTGAATATTATCTCAATCGAGAAGTACTATATGAATATTATTTTGAATATTCATTCGCGTTTATTTATTTACTGAATAATATTTTAATATTCATTTGAGCTTTAATTACTTAAATTAATATTAGTTTTGAATATTCATTTAGAGTTTGATTATTCAATGAATAATTACTTTAATATTCTTGGAAATTTATTTATTAAATGAATATTATTTTGAATATTCATTTAAGGTTTTATGTGCTTGATGAATATTATTTTAAAAGATTCATTGGAAGTTTTATTTAATTAAGGAATATTATTTCGAATATTCCTTTAAAGTTTTGATTACTAAAAGAATATTATTTGGATATTCATTTAGAATATTATTTGGATGTTCATTTAGAATATTATTTATTAAATGAACATTATTTTCAAATATTCAATTAAGGTTGATTTATTTAGTGAATATTATTCCAAATATTTATTGGAGTTTATTTATTTAATGAATATTATTTTGAATACTCATTTAAGGAGGGATTTATTTAGTAAATAATTCGATATATTCATTCGAGGATTACTTACGAGCAATATTATGATTTAATAATATTACATAATTATTATTGACTTAATAAATATTCTTGGAATATTTAATTGAATTCGTTAGAATTCTTTTAATAATGATTTATATTATTCAAAAATTATCCTTCACCTTCAGATATTATGTAAAATATTTCGGAGTCTTTTATGACTATTTTATCAAGGGGAGGTTCCCAAAACGCTATTTTCATTTAAATCTATCTTATAAGAAGATTTAAATACTTGCTCAAACCACCAAAAACATATAAGGGGACCTCACTTGAGAGCTGTTATTTATTTGACTGCTGGTCATATACTTGCTAAATTATCTAGTCACTCACATCTTGATTCTTTTCAAATATCGATATGAGTCTTTTTGGTTACCTCCTCAACACTCGAGGGGTAAGATTGATGGAACAAGTTTATATCCATTAATAAGCATCAGCTTGGCAAATATTGGGGAATTTCCCTTTCCAATTAGATACGACTACTTTGTGGAGTCCTATCAACAAGTATTGTACTTGGGGAAAGGGGGATGAACTTTACGACTACGTTTCAGAGTTATGGATGTTATTCGAACTAGGAGACGCGTAAGTGGCCGAGTGGCGCCAGTCCAGCAATGGCCCAACCGTTGGCCGGGGGGTTCCAGAGGGCGGGCGATCCGTCGGTGCTTCCTTCTACATGTAGAGAACAAATGATGGGGAGCATGACATGCGATTGATCATCGTAAATGTTGTGGCTCCTGGTGCGGCAAGCTCCCGTATTAGTTCATCTTCGAAATTGGGGAAATTTTTTACAATATTATCATTGTTGGCAGGTTTGAAAAGTGTTTGAACCAGAACTGGAATTGCAATATTCTTCCTGCAAGTTCCTCTATTATGAAAATTTGATAATATCTTGCTTATCTTTGACATAGCAGATATTTCCACGGAACAATTACATTTTGAGTTACCTTGTAACATCATCTTATACCTTATATTGGTACTACGTTCGTTAATGCATGGCATATGGTAATAAAGATATTTTGAACTGTTATATTTTATTACTGTTCAGTTATATTCTTTTAGGTGGGCTATTGCTCACCCTTGCTTTATTTATCTATATCACAACAACAGCTAGATTAGATGGCCGCGCAAGGTGCACTCAGCGTAGAAGGTGTCAGTCGTCAGAGGATTAACCGCTGAGGTTATAGCTACCACTGCTGAGGATACAGCTACTGGTAGGCTAGTTGTTAGCATTTGAGCATCAAATGTATTTACTATATGACATATACAAATGGATGGCAAAGAGTATGTACTGGTTAATTGTAAACCTTTTCGGTTGTAAGAACTGAATCTTGCGATTAATAATATTTGGTAACTACTCTCACTACTACAGATTTGAACTTAGATAGCGTTTTTTTAGCTCTTACATAGCGTTTTTAAACGCTATCTAAGTAGCCGCTATTGAAGTGAGGAGTACTTACATATCGTTTTTTTTGCCATTCTGTAAGTGCAGCTCTAAGATAGCATTTTCAGAAGCGCTATCAAAGTAAATGTTTCCTAAGCACATGTTCTTGTATAGCTATTTTTAAAGCGCTATGTAAGTGCCAATTTTTTTTAAAAAAAAATTATATATTTATTTTTCTGCCTTCCTTTTTACCTATGCTATTCTTACCATTTTCAAAAATAATAAACATACAAAAACAATAATATACTCGCAAAAGAAAGTCATAAAATATTGATCACAAAATGCATAAATAAATTCTGCTATTAAAAAATTCCAATTTAATGCTTACATCAACAAAACAAAAATATAGGTCATTTAGTGGAGATGAGACGATAGCACGCTACTCAGAGCTCTTAAAGTCATGATTTGAACCAAGAACATTTACAGAGGTCGCAGAGGACATCACTTTCAGTGCAGCTTTCAGAGCAAGCAGGACTCCATCATCATGACCAACAAGAACAGAAGAAAACCGCATCTCCGAACAAAAATTTAGAAGCAGGTTAACCTATCCACATATTTTACCGCAAAGATGTTCCGATAAGGGTTGTCAAGGAGAATAATACATAGTAAAATGGGTATGAGAAAAAGGGCATAGAACTAGGTGTACAATTGCATTAAAATATTACATGCACAAAACCACAATGAACATAATAGCGATGGTTCTTATTTTATAAATAAGAAAGAAATGCTAAGAAGAAGAAAAAGAAAATCAAAACTCAGTTTTATAAACAATGTGATAGGATAATTTAAGCAACATTCATAATAGTAACTGAATCAAACTTAATGTGCAAGAAGAATGATATATTTTGCGGGCAATAACCTGCGTTTCAAGCTTGTACCGATTAGGCAGCTGATTATCTTCCCAGTCCTGTTTCTGTGGCCTGGATGTTAATCCCCATCCAGGACGATCAAAAGCGGCAACTTTACAACCAACCTGCCGAGCCAATACACCCATTACATGCCTCCATGAGAATATACCCCCTCCAAATCCATGCACTAAAACAATTCCAAACTGACTATTTGTACTCGGATTTTCCACCACCACAGGAAGATGATGTCCACTCATAACCTCAGAATCACCAGCTTCATCCAAGCTCAACATTGGAATTTCTTCTGACGGTCAAGGATAAGTTGATCGATCTAGTAGTGGTGTATGGAGAGAGGAGGAATTGAAGTGACTGCTAAAGCTCCTGTGAAGATGATACTTGCTTTTTGGACTATCACTTCTTAGTGTTTTCCCTGCAAGGGGAGTGGGTGATCTTGGAACTTTCTAATAACCAGAAAATGACATTTTACATGAAAGAATCTGTGATCATTAAAAAAGGTTCATCAGAAAACAGAGGTCATAAAGTAGTATAAGAGTGCTAAATGTATAAGAAGCTAATATATTTGTAATTAAATCATCAGAAGCTAAAGTGTGTTTCGAATTTATTTCACGAATATATTGATATATGACGCGATGTTTCAACTTTATCATATAGGAAAATAAGTGTTATATGCTTACTGCTTCTGGATCAACTCGATGCAACATTAGTTTCCTCCTTGCTCTGCAGCTTGTCCGATAAGCAACAACAATATGCCCTAAAGCAAAGACCATGGATGAGAGAAATAACACAGGCATCCCCCATGACTTCACAGATAATGCCCATGAGATGGTAACAGTTCCTAAATAAGGCCCATGAGAGAGAGCAGGTCCATCACACATATAATACACACCTGCACCAGATAAAGATAAAACAATTAATCACAGACTGCACCATACACCAATCTCCCACCTATATGCAGCTTTAACAAATTATTTGGTTAATTTAAGGATAAATCTAAAATTTCCTTTCATTTTTGTGCGAGAAATTAAAGTATCTTGCTCATCTGTTTAGGTCTTGATTTAGTTTTACTTCTCATTAACCTAAATTTCACTGAGATTACCCTTCTCATAAAAATCAAATTCACCCCGGGAAACAAACAAAACAATCTGTAATGAAACAGAATTTAGAACACAACCACCTAGATTCACGACGGAGCTAATAATGTACCATTTACAATTGCACTTCAGTATCCTCCGTTTTTGCTGCTAGAGATACACAAGCAACAGCCAACAATTGCATCATCCATGTTTTGCCAACCTAAATTACACAATCAATCTATCATACATCTATATAGATACATTCACAAGTAGATTACAAAAAAAAACTCAAACGACATCAATTTAATGTACGCTAGAAACTTACTGGTAACTCATAGGCAGAGATGAATCTGTCCAAGTAGTTCACAGATAAATAAGCACACTGAGGTCCAAAATTTAAATAAAAATGAACTTATAAAACAACCAATTAATACACATCATCACTTACATTTGAAGAACCAACAATAATCTTTAGAATACACACACCTTGAGCAAAAATTCACACAACAAATAAAAATTCAACCAAAGCCCATTTCATCAATCTTAATCAAGAATTAATATAAACCAAAAAATCCCCAAAAAAAAAAAGAAAGTAAAATACCCATCTCAAAAAATACAAAAAAGGAGTGTACTACTATATACACACATACCTTTTCAATCCAATGAACAGCTTCTTGTCTAGCATTTAAATCCAAGACCCATTTCTTAATCTTTCGAAATAACCAGAACCAAGCAAATGTTCACATTCTTCCATTTCGTGGTCAACATGGTTTATGTCTCCTTAAATTCAGCATCCGGGTTTTCTTTCTTGACCTAGAAAGAAACACCAAAATCCCAATTACCGCAACAATCATATGAGATGCATTGCTAAAAAAATTAATTGCAAAAATATCTAAAGTGTATTACATTTTTGTAAAAGTTATTACCTCAGTCCATTGATCTTTCAACCACAGGGAGTTCTTAAAAGCCGACGTAGTTTAAATGAGTTTAATTATTAGATAATGGTTAGTCCCACATCGAAAACTTGAACATGCATGCATTACCATCACTAATTTCACTATCGTTTATATAAGAAGTTAACAATAGAATGTAAAATTGGTTATTTAACACAAGTATAGGGGAACACTGACAGCAGAGAGGCAACATCTCAGCATACTCACGCACAGACATGCACACAGTCGGTAGTTAAATAGGCACAAGGTACGTATAAAGATGGGGTGAAGTTGAGATTGGTACCAACTACCATGTCCATTACCTGGCTCCGAGTAAGGCATTGCGAGAAGAAGTTTCACTGTTTTTTCGCAAGCTTTCTGAATGTGAGGTGTTTACCATTATCTTTGGTAAGTACTGCAACGGAAACATTACTAAAAATGTTGTCATTACTTCTGTCGTCGAACCCTTCTTCAGTAAAGCTGGGATCACTATCCACAAGACAACCTGTGGTTTGATAAAGGGGCATCAGAAATTTAGGATAATAAAATGTTGTATTGATCGATCTGTACAGTTTCCAATGTTCAAATCGAAGCCAGGTAGTCAAATTAGGAACCAAGCACAACTCTCTTAAGTCGGATGCGATGGCATTTTTACAAATTTTCACTACAAGGAAAACTGAACTATACAATGGTTTTTGCCCGTTGTCTGATACCCTGGAATAGCGTTGTCTATCGAGCAGGTGTCTCTTACCAACCTCAGACAATGGTACACAAAACGTTGTCTGATATCCGTAACAACAACACACCAGGCTCAAAAAATGTTGTAGCACACCCAGAAAAAACAACGCAATCATTTAAATCCGTTGTTAGAAAATGAGGACTACAATGGTTCATAAAAATTAAAACATTGTTCATTCCTTATGTTAAAAACGATTTCTTAAAATATAACCATTGTTGGATAGCTGAGCATACAAACGTTTTTGTTTCTTAAATGTTTGTTTTTGTTATTTTCACACAATGGTTTTACAATTTTTATACACTGGTCAATTCTTTTTGGTACAATGCTTTCTTGAAACTTATCCATCATTTGATGATATTTTTAACAAGTTTTTATCAAATATGATAACATTGGCTAATGATAAATGAAGCAATACTTTTATTTACAACAAAAATCAAAGTTTATACAATACTAGCAACTAACCATTTTAATCAAAACCAACATTCATCTAAACAGAAACTACCATCAATATTAATCACAAAAAAGCTACTACCGATACAAAATTCTTTAGACCAATTGGTGGGTTGCCTCCAGCCTCATTTCCAGGCTTTCGAAACTTGTTATTTTCTTCTATGCCAACTAATCTGAGTATGACCATCAAATACTCACTTATGTGTCAAAAGGCTCCAGCTTGTTCAGTTTGGCAAATATATTTCAATAGAACTGAGCATCCTTCTTGTTGATTTCTTTTACCTTCTCCTTCAGATCCTTGTACTCGAGCTTCACATCCCTACCAAGCAGCTAACATAAATGAATGACCAAAGTACTCCAAAAATATTTTTTAGGAAAAAAAAAATAACACAACTTTCTTTCTTGCATCAGGCAATTTACAGATTTTCACAAACCTATTTGCACGATCAATTTCTAGGGCTTTCTTGATATCAAATTCTGCCAAATCTAGATCAACAAGGTTGATATAATGAGCCCTCCTATAAAGTGCCTTCACATTCTTACTGTCCCGCTCCAAAACCTGCATACCAACAAACAATTAGTTTCTTAAATATAGAAAAGGGGAAAATTGATCATATATAGTCAAGTGTGTATGTCTTTTAAAGATCAAGAGTTCAACCTTGGTACAAAGTTTCTCTGCTCGCTTATAATCCTTTAGTTTAATTTGCAAGCTGCATTGTTGAGGTTGCAAGACACCTTCAATGCCTTGGCCTGCTTTTTCTCCTCATCTCCAAATGAGGTGTCATACTCAATGTACTTGGCAGCCATTCATTTTATAATTCGTCACTGGAGTAAAAACTAGCATCCATATTCAAGTGTCAAAGTTCATTGTGCTAATATTAACAAACAACATGCACAAAACCAAAATGAACAAAGTTATGTACCACTTGCTTAAGTAAAACAACCAACTGATCAACTAATCTACGTATTCTTTGGCAATTCTTTTTCTTTTTCTTTGTCTGCTGATGCCGCTTTAGCTGCTGCAGCTTGAGTTTCAAATGAGCCACACTACATATAAAACTTCACCATTGATGTAGCTAAACAACAGTCAGATTACCCACAACTCTTATGGTTGAACACACCATAAAAATATGACTTTCAGTTCAATGTTCAGTATCATATATGAACAATAATAAATCTTATTGAGCGAGTTTAAGTATACTCTAAAGCCTTACCTGAGGTTATAATTTTAAAGTAACTGGTTCAAGTAGAATGTGCTCGCCATTTAAGAGTCCCACTTCACACTTCCATCTCAGTGGCTACTAAGCAATTTAGTCAGTACGAAATATTGACATTGCACTACAAATTTCTCTTAAAGAGAAAGCATGACACTGTTGGGACATTGTACAACACCATGAATGATGAATCTACTCTAGTAACCAAAGGCTAATCACAGTTCTTGGAAAAGAATTCAACCTCAATATACAACAAACAACATATTCCCCAATATGATCCATGGAATTTTTTCTAAAACTCAAAAACTAAAAACCATAAACCAATGCAAAATAATTAAACAGACTAAGAGTCTTAGGCGCCTCTGAAGGGCACTACAAAGGACGAGAGCAAATCACTCATCCCTATAATTAAATGTTTAATGAAGTTAATAACATATCTAAGAAGAGCTTCAAGCATATGACAAGAAACAGTTAACCGAAGTAAAGGGCTAAGCGCCACAACCTTGACAATACCCTGTTGCAGGATCAACCCACGCATAAATAGCAAGTATATCTGCCAATCTAGCCAAATTTTTTGTGTCCTCGTAGAACTCCAGGTGACTATCTATGCGTACCACATCAACCACTACACACATGCACCATTAGAAAGAAAATAAACACAAAATTAGACCAGAATATATAAAGATAGCTTTCATAGTCGAAAAAATTTAGCTATTAACACTAATCAGCTTCAAACTAATATTTAATTTACCAATTTGGTGCAGTGTCCATAGCCATTCCGATATTTCTCTTCATCAACAGAACCTCCCTGAGAAGTGGTTGCATCTGTACCTGCTATTTCAGAGGCGCCTAAGACTCTTAGTCTGTTTACAATATCCGCTCCAACATTCCAACACTCCAACAAACAAATAAATCTAAAACTAGGGTCAAACACAGAATCATACCTAGAAGAGCGACGAACAAGACCCATATGGCGGCTTATAGGGGTTGCAGAAGATATACATATATAGTGAGATCTAAATTGATAGGATTGAGAATTTACCATCTCGAAATTGGAGTGAGATAAAGAAATTGAATGTGTGTGATTGAGAGAATATGAAACCCTAAGCGAGAGAGAGGGGGGGTTGAATTAGGGTTTTCAATTGGGAATGGTGAGAGGAATTGTATTTGAAGAACTAAAGTTTATGTTTTGATTTTAGAGGATTGAGTGAGGATCTGTGTTTTGTGTATATGTTCGGACACCGAGAGCAAAGAGGGGGAAATAAAAATTTTTGGGAAGGGGGAAATGAAATATTGGATAAGCGGGAGAAGGGGGAAATTTTGTGAGGCTCAAAACAGGGGGCGGCGATTATGAATTAGATGAATGGGGGAAGTGAAATTTGAGATTTTGGATCATGAAATTTTAAAAATTTCAGAAATTTGATTCGAAATAAAAAAAATTCAAATTTTCGGAATAACAATACTCATTCTAGTGTTGGAAAAAAATAATTAAAAAATAGAAAGGTTCGGCTGTGTCGCATTTTAACGTGAACATTGTAATAGTACAGATCCATTCTTTTTAATGTTATTGCCAAAATTTCAAAAAAAAAATAATAATACGGAGCTAATCCTAAAATTAGTACACATCACTAACCTTAGTATATAACATCATCCGTACGGTCGGATTGTCCAAAAACAATTTTTAAAAAATATTATCAAAAAATAAAAAGGTCGGGTTGTACGAGATTTTAACAAAAACGTAGCAAAAGTGCTACTTCCTATAACGAGTCACGATCCAGATTCACTAAATAATTTTTTTGATTGATTTCTTCGACGATCCAACCGTACGAAAGTTAATAAACACTCATTCTAGTGTTGGGAAAAAATAATCAAAAAATAAAAAGGTCGGGTTGTACGAGAGTTTAAAAAAACGTAGCAAAAGTGCTACTTCCTATAACGAGTCACGATCCAGATTCACTGAATAATTTTTTTGATTGATTTCTTCGACGATCCAACCGTACGAAAGTTAATAAACACTCATTCTAGTGTTGGAAAAGAATAATCAAAAAATAAAAAGGTCGGGTTGTACGAGAGTTTAACAAAAACGTAGCAAAAGTGCTACTTCCTATAACGAGGCATGATCCAGATTCACTGAATAATTTTTTTGAATTATTTCTTCGATGGTCGAACTGTACAAAAGTTAATAAACACTCATTCTAGTGTTGGGAAAAAATATTCAAAAAATAAAAAGGCCGGGTTGTACGAGATTTTAACAAAAACGTAGCAAAAGTGCTACTTCCTATAACGAGGCACGATCCAGATTCACTGAATAATTTTTTTGATTGATTTCTTCGACGATCCAACCGTACGAAAGTTAATAAACACTCATTCTAGTATTGGGAAAAAATAATCAAAAAATAAAAAGGTCGGGTTGTACGAGAGTTTAACAAAAACGTAGCAAAAGTGCTACTTCCTATAACGAGGCACGATCCAGATTCACTAAATAATTTTTTTGAACGATTTCTTTGATGATCGAACCGTACGAAAGTTAATAAGCACTCATTCTAGTGTTGGGAAAAAATATTCAAAAAATAAAAAGGCCAGGTTGTACGAGATTTTAACAAAAACGTAGCAAAAGTGCTACTTCCTATAACGAGGCACGATCCAGATTCACTGAATAATTTTTTTGATTGATTTCTTCGACGATCGAACCGTACCAAAGTTAATAAACACTCATTCTAGTGTTAGGAAATAATATTCAAAAAATATAAAGGTCGGGTTGTACGAGATTTTAACAAAAACGTAGCAAAAGTGCTACTTCCTATAACGAGGCACGATCCAGATTCACTGAATAATATTTTTGGATGATTTATTCGACTATCGAACTGTACGAAAGTTAATAAAAATCATCACTAAAATTTGTATATAACATCATCCGCACTGTTGGATCGTCTAATTTTTTTTCAAAAAAATTATTATTCGAAAATTATACTAGTTTGACCAAAGAGTACTTTGATAGTTGACCATTAAATATCATACAAGAACATTGAACAACGGTTTTTTTTATTAAAAACCGTTGTTGTGCTTAATATAACACAACATTTTTTTATATGAAAACCGTTGTCTGATTATTTTCATTATTTCCCACCAAATTCAATTCAAATTATTTCATTATTCCCACCAAATATTTCATTATTTCCCACCAAATTCTATTCAAAATCTTTGTAGTTCAGACAACGGTTTCATAAAAACTGTTGTCTCATCAAAACACGATTTAACAACGGTTAATTATTCCGTTGTGTGAATCGTAATAACACAATGGTATATGAAAACAGTTGTGTGAATTATACAACGGTTTATAAACGTTGTCTCAAAATAGATCAGACAATGTTCGTAAAAACAGTTGTGCAACCTTACTCGTCTTTACAACACCACATTGCAAAAGCCATTGTCTGAATCAATTTAATAGACAACGTTTTTAACCCGTTGTAGGGTACCTGGATGACACAATACTTTTCTGAAGTTACAAAAAAACCGTTGTCTCTTAATTCCAAACAATGCTTTTTCGTCCGAGCGTTGTCTGATGAGTGTTGTCTGATTGCGATTTTCTTGTAGTGTTTAAGGCAAAAAAAAAAGATAAGTTACTTCTGTTAATATCAATGGAGTTCACAAACCTCTACGTACATAAACAAATTTATTTATTAAATCCTAACTTAACCCAGGAAGAAAATGAACAAAAACAATCGGCATCACATGTTCACACAGCAGGAAGAAGTTCTAGGAAAGGTCATGTACTACTCTGCATGCTAACTAGTCATGACATGCATGCATTTTTCATCCTCTTCAACCGTTTTGCTTCTGTACAAAACAGTGACAATCACATTTTCAGCACATTTATACACGACCAATAACTTAGGAATTCAGAGCTATTTATTGACATAAAGCACCTAGAAATTAAAAAAAACTTAATTACCAAGAAATATAATTAATTAAATGAAAAAATAAACAAGATCGAACCTGAGGAATAGGCAGGATGACCAAGAGATCAAAAAAGAAACCCTTCTTAGCCTTTAAGTAGCGCATCGCCACGGTTCGTGAGCTAGTATCGTGTGGACGGCTTCTCTTGTCAGCATTCAGAAAGCATTTTAAATTTGAAAGAAAAATTTCAACCTGAAGATGAGAATTGTCTCAACCCAATTTGCAACTGTAAAAACACAACCAAAGGTTAGAAACCAACTGTATGTTTCAGCTTATAGAACTTACAAGTCAAAATAAGTAACTACATTAGGTATTTACAAGTCCTTTTCTATGCTGAAGCACACACCAACTAAAGAAATATATTAAGAGAATAGTTTATTGACTACCTTCATCCAGGGTGGAGTTTCAGATATGACATTATAACCTGATAGAGCTGAAGGTCTGAAAATAGACTCGACGAATTCAAACACAAAGTCGTTAATAGCTCAACAATCTAACGCACACGCACACTTAAAAATTCTCAAACAAGGAACTAATTAAATTATTAACACAACTAAAAACATAATACTAGAACAATTAATACATGAAACACACACACACAGAATAGTCAATTATATTCAAACAAGGAAGTACTAAAAGTATAAGACAATTAAAAACATAATAGTAGAACAATTTAAGTATAAATCACAAACATGAACACACACATACATAAACAAAACTCAATTATTTTAAAACAAGGATGATTATAAACATAACACTAGATCTAAATCATAAATCACAAACACGAACATATATAAACAAACATCATACTTTAAAGCAAGTGACAAATTCAAAGTGCTCAACAGCCTCAATTTTCATCTAAGAAAATTGAAGAGGTGGTTGAGGATGAAGAAAAGGTTGTTCTTCAACTAGAAGATGTTGAAGATGAAGAATTCTACACTCTAAAAGAAATGGAGAAAATGGACAATCCAACCATGGCTTTTATGGCAAGGAAATTCAAAAATATAAGGTTCAGGAGGAACAAGCCATACAAGCCTCAAGGTCAATTTCTTAGATATAACCAAGGAAGCTCATCAAAACCTGCTACTGGCACCAAGGGTGGATACAAAACAGGAATGGTGGATAGGTCAAAGTTTAGATGCTACAACTGCAATGAACTTGGTCACTTTGCTACTGAATGCAAGAAACCAAAACAAATTCAAAGAATGGAGAGAGGAACTGGAAGTCAAATCAAGAAAGGACAAGGAAAAGCCTATGTGGCTGAAGGAAAATGCTGGGATGAATCTGATGATGAAGAAGAAAAGGAATTCGTGAATCTAGCCCTGATTGCTAGAGAGGATGAAGAAGCATCAACCTCTTCGAGTCAGGTACCATCTCTAGTTTTACTAGATATGTCTTTAAATGACTATAAGCAAACCATTGAGGAAATGAGTACTGGAATGTTTAATATTCACACTAGTTTATCTGCTTCAAATGAAGAAATTGCTAGATTAACTAAGGAAAATGAAACACTCAAATCCAACAATGATGTATTGTTGCTTAAGACCAGTTCTATTGATTCTTTTGCTCAGGAAAATGAGAGATTAAAGAATGATTTAATCTGTGCTAAAGAGATAGAGGAATATCTAAGAAAAGAAATTTTTGAAAATGAATTTAAGCTTAAGGCATTTAGAAATTCCTCTAAAATAGTTCAAGAGTATCATGAGAAACATACTGAAAGTAAGAAGATAGGTATAGGCTATGGTTATGGTAGGAGACCGGGTAAAGAGGCTATTATACAGAACAATAATGAAAATAATACTGTCAGACCTCACATCCTCAATAATGTGATCAAACCAATTTTCAAAAGTACAGAGTTTGAGGTTGATGAAACTTCCATAATTATTAATCAAGAACTCTGTGATGAAGATGAGAGGGCTGACAGTGTGTCTAAGAAAGAAAAAGATTATGTCAAAATTCCCATGACAGAAAATTTATCATGCAGCCCGACCAAGTGTTCAAAAGATACTGTCACAAAGGATGAGACAGTAACTTTCAAAGATACTGTCAAGAAGGCACCCAAGACAGAACTTTCAAATCTATTGTCAAGACAGCAAGTACAAAAGATGTTGTCAAAAATACCTCGACAATACCTTCTGAACATACTATCAAGACAATCGTCTCCAAGCCTAAGAACAAAAATGGCAAGCTAGGCATTGATAAAAAGAATAATTATGCGTATGTTAAGCAGGCACCCAGGAAACTTTGCAATAACTGTGGCTCCTCACAGCATTTAACTTATGTTTGTAAGAAATCAACTAGTAGCATACCTAATGCAACAGAGTTGATAGGGAACTTACATAGAACCCCCGTTATGCAAAGAACAATGGTTGTCTGTAATAACATTGATTGTATGCCATGCAAAATTACTGCCATGAGTACATGCTTTAATCTGCAAATTTCATCTACTGAAATATGTTCTTATATGAAAACTGCAAAGACTTCTGAATCCACTAAAACTAGTGAGAAGGTTGTTCTCACTAAGAAAATGACTAAGCCTTTTTCTAAAACTAAGTGGGTAATAAAAGAAGTCAAGCATCCATTTTCTGATGATATTGTTTCAAACATTGATAAAGTTTCTGATGATACTGAGTCTACAGGACCCAACAAGACTTGGGTACCAAATGCAAATTAAACTCCATCTGTTTTCAGGGAAAGAAAAAGACAAACAGGTCATGTGGATAATCGACAGTGGATGTTCCAAACACATGACTGGTGATATATCCCTGCTATCACAATATGTTGAGAAGGCTGGCCCAACAATAACCTTTGGAGACAACAGCAAAGGTTACACTGTGGGATATGGCTGCTTAAAAACTAGAAATGTTGTCATTGAAGAAATATCTCTTGTGGAAGGTTTGAAGCATAACCTGCTTAGTGTCAGTCAATTCACTGACAAGGGATTCAAAGTCAACTTTGGCATGATGGAATGCATAATCTACCACAAAAAGGATAGGAGCATGTCTCTGAAAGGAGTTAGGAAATGAAGCCTATTTATTGCAGACTTAAACTCAACAAATGAGGAAAGAATATTTTGCTTCTACAGCAAAGCAAGTGTTGGAGATAGCATGCTTTGGCACAAGAAACTTTCCCATCTCAACTTCAAAACAATGAACATGCTAATGAAGAAGGAATTGGTGAGAGGATTGCCTCAACAGGAGTTCTGTCAAGAAGGATTGTGTGAAGATTGTCAAATGGGAAAACTAAGGAAAGCAATGCATAAATCAAAACAAGTCAACACCAACATTGAAGCACTCAAGTTGATTCACATGGATCTTTTTGGACCAGTGAATGTTCAATCACTATCCAGAAAAAGATATGCACTGGTCATGATAGATGACTATTCTAGGTACACTTGGGTGAAATTTTTAGAATCAAAAGATGAAGCTGCTCAAGAAATCATTGATCACATAAGGGTACTTGACAGGACCCCTGGAGCAAAAGTTCAATTTCTAAGAAGTGACAATGGAACTGAGTTCAGAAATGCTACACTTGCAAACTTCTGCAAAGATCAAGGGATTGTTCAACAATTCTCTGCTGCAAGGACTCCACAGCAAAATGGAGTTGTGGAAAGGAAAAATAGGACACTCATTGAAGCTGCTAGGACTATGTTGAGCAATGCTAAATTACCTACATATTTCTGGGCAGAAGCCATCAACACTGCTTGTTACACACAGAACAGAACACTAATCAACAAGGCTTATGGTAATACTCCTTACTATCTTTTGACAGGAAAGAAACCAACTGTTAAGTACTTTCATGTTTTTGGAAGCAAGTGCTTTTTAATGAAGGACAACCATGAAAGAAAAGGCAAGTTTGATTCTAAAGCATATGAAGGCATTTTTATGGGATAGAGGATAGAAAGGACTGCTTACAGAGTCTATATCATGGAGCACAAGACAATTGAAGAAAGTGTAAATGTCACATTTGATGAAACCAAGTTTCCAGGGTTACATGAGGATGGTCAAATGCAAACCTTCAGATTTGAGAATCAAGGTTACTTGGAAATAGAAGAACTTGTTGATGAAGAACCCAGTCTCACTCAAACATGGGATATGAGAAAGAATCTATCAATACTCATAATTCAAATCAAACTTCAGCCCGATCACAGACAATATCAGGCATCAATCCACAAGACTGTGAAACTGGAGAAATTTAGTTAAATGAGCAGATCAGTGAAAATGGTGGAGAGTCAAATCCTCATACTGATGAAGGTCAATCTAATCAAACAAGAAGCTTGCCTCAATCAACCAAGTGGAACAGAGATCATACCAGTAATCTAATTATTGGAGATCCCACTACTGGTGTAAAGACAAGGAGGAATATCTCTGCTGACAGCATGTTTTCATGCTTCTTATCTCAAATGGAACCTAAAATAATTGAAGAAGCATTGTTGGATTCTGATTGGGTGATGGCCATGCAAGAAGAACTCAATCAGTTTGAAAGAAACAATGTTTGGAAGCTAGTTCCAAGGCCAAAAGGAAAATCAGCCATTGAGACAAAATGGGTCTTCAGAAACAAGATAGATGAAAGTGGAAATGTGACAAGGAATAAAGCAAGGCTAGTGGCCAAAGGTTACTGTCAACAAGAAGGGATAGATTATGATGAAACATTTGCTCCTGTTGCCAGACTTGAAGCTATAAGAATTTTCTTAGCCTTTGCTACACATTGCAAATTCAAGGTATTTCAAATGGATGTCAAAAGTGCCTTTCTAAATGGAGAATTAGAAGAAGAAGTGTATGTTGAACAGCCTCCTGGTTTTGAGAATGAGAAACTGCATAACTTTGTCTACAAGCTGTTCAAGGCTCTATATGGTTTAAAGCAAGCACCAAGAGCCTGGTATGACACACTTTCCAATTTTCTCCTAGAAAATCAATTTGTAAGGGGTATGGTGGATAAAACTTTATTTTATAAATACCATGGCAAAGACATCATACTTGTGCAGATATATGTTGATGACATAATTTTTGGTTTTACAAATAAAAAATTATGTGAAAAGTTCTCATCTCTAATGAGAAACAAGTATGAAATGAGCATGATGGGAGAATTAGAATTCTTTCTTGGTCTCCAAATCTATCAGAAGAAGGATGGAATCTTCATCTGTCAAACTAAGTATGTCAAAGAACTTCTCAAGAAGTTTAACTTAGAAGATTCATCACCTGCCAAAACACCTATCTCAACAAACACCAAATTAGAGTTAGATCCTAAAGGCAAGAAAGTGGATTCTAGTACATACAGAGGCATGGTTGGATCACTACTTTATTTAACAGCTAGCAGACCAGACATAATGTTTGCTACATGTCTCTGTGCAAGATTTCAGGCTGATCCAAAAGAATCACACTTAGTTGTAATCAAAAGAATCTTTAGGTATCTCAAAGGCACTCCAAATCTAGGCCTTTGGTACCCTAAGGAAACAGGATTTGATTTAATTGGATACTCTGATTCAGACTATGCTGGCTGCAAGATTGACAGAAAAAGTACTACAGGAAGCTGTCAATTTCTTGGGGGGAGATTGGTGTCATGGTTTAGTAAAAAGCAACATTCAGTTTCTACATCAACCATAGAAGCTGAATATATTGCAGCTGGAAGTTGCTGTGCACAAATACTTTGGATGAAGAATCAGTTAATTGATTATGGACTAGAAATGTCAAACATTCCTATCTATTGTGACAACACTAGTGCCATAGCCATATCAGACAATCCAGTTCAACACTCCAGAACAAAACACATTGATATAAGGCATCATTTTACCAGGGAGCATGTTGAAAAAGGAGATGTAAAACTGGTGTATGTTCCAACAGACAAGCAACTTGCAGACATATTCACCAAGCCACTGGATGAAGCAACATTTGCCATAAATGTTGTTAGCGCACAAGTTGCTATCAATAAAGTTGCTGTCACGAGAAATAGCTGTCAACGATAGTAGAGAAAAAGAAAAGCGCACAGGTTATTGTCAAATGAAAAGTTGCTGTCACGGGAAGTTGCTGTCAAAGATATTGGAGAGACATATATACAATAATATATATATTTTTTTAATCCTCCAATCCACGATCTAATAGCAACTGCCACGTAATATAGCAAGTGGGGTTAATGGGTAAAATCATTACCACAGGTTCAATTAAGACAATTAAACACGATTCATCTTATAAACTGAATCTACTGTTTAATCTACTATCACTTTCATTTTCAAAACCTCTCAACCTTCTACATCCAAAAACCACATTTTCTCTCTCACTTTTCAGAACATTCATAAATGGCACCCAAACAAAATATTGCCCAAACTAACTTTGCCGGTATCTATTCTCCTGGTGATGCCGGTGAAAACTTCAAAGGACTTATTTCATTTGTAAATATATCCTACTTAGGTCATGCTATAACTTCAAACCCTAAACTTGACCTTGACAGAATTGAAAAATTCTGGAAAACTGTCAGTGTTCAAGGAACTAAAGAAAATGAAGTAATTAACTTTAAGATAAATGATGATAATCATTATCTTTCAGTAAATGGTATTAACAAAGCTTTGGGTATAGTTTTGGCTCAAGAAGAAAGCTTTCAAGCACTGGCAAATGATGACACCCTGAAGAGGTTCTTTCTAAAGATTGGGTATTCTGGTCCCAAACTTGAAGAAACCACTCACAAATGGTATCCAACTGGAGAAATGGACAGACAATATCTCAGAAAGGAGTGAAGCATGATTTTTGACATTATGGTGAAGGTATTTTCTACCAAAACTACTGGATGGAATGGAATACCTTCCTACATTAAGAAGCTTACTCACTCACTAGTTCATGGATACAAGGTGGATGTTGGAAAACTAGTCATGGATAAATTGAAAAGCGCCATAGGCAAGAAGGTATATCTGTACCCTCGTTTTCTAACATTGTGTATTAATGATATTTGTGGAACTATTGTAGATGCTCCTCATTCTGAGGAGTGTCCTATTTTAAAGAAAAACACACACACAAATCTTAACACACAAAATTTAAATGCACATATTCCACTATATCTCACACAACACATGGTTAATCAAGTGCCCAGCCTTGATTTTCCATTACCTATGGGGTATACTGCATTTAGAGTTAAGGATGAAACTGAATTAGACCCAAATTCAGTTAACCCACATTCTACACCATACATTCCACCTAGGGACTCTAGACTGCCCAAAGCCCTTAAACTAGCCAAACAGGAATCCAAGAAAAGATCCCTAGAGAGTGCAACTGGAGAAAATGTTGTGAGTCAAGAGGGAGTTACGGCCCCTAGTGCAGCAAATAAGGATGATAGTATAATGGAACCCACAGTAGCCCCTTTTGAGCCTAAGAAGAAGAGAGCTAGAAGGGCTAAGGCTACTGTCAGCCACCCTACAGTCTCCCAAAAGACTGTAGAGGATGATAGGGAAATAAACTCACCTCTAGATGTCTTTTCTCAACAAGAGGCATCTATTGAAATTGGCATGTCTCCTAAGGCATCTTGTAAAGAGTCTACACAACCTCAAGAACTCACTCTTGAGAAGCCTATACTTGAAGATATACACATAAAGATAGAGCACAGTGAGGAATTCATCCCTACCTTTGATATTCCACAATTTTCTTCTGTGGAACAGCCAAATGATCCATCTAAACTTCATACTTTTACCTTCATTCCCACATCTGTTGTTTCTTCTGAAAAACCTAGAGAGGGGGACAGTACCAACCCCTCAGGTTTTGATCATCCATCTCAAACCATGGATGAGCCCCCATCAAGTGGTCCACAAGAACCCATTTCTCAAAGTGAAATGGATACCACTCCTTCAAACACTGGATTAGATCAAGGTGGATTTTTGTCAGATATTGAAACAGCCAGAATCTTGATCGATTCCCTCAAAGCATCTTACCCTAGGGAAGTTGCTGTCACAGCCAAAGTTGCTGTCAAGGACAAACCAGAAGGTGCTGTCAAAAGCCTTCCCAAAGTTGCTGTAAACATACCTTCTGACAGTAATCTATTGGACAAAGATGCTGTCAACATTGTCCAACCTCAGTACCAGGAAGGACTAATTGAAGACATATCTGATGATGACATGCCACTCTCCAAGGCTTTCAAGGTAAAATCTAAATCTTCTATTTCTTCTTTGCATGATAGTACTGCTCATACTCATGCATCTAGGATGAGTGAGGGAGTGAAAAAGAAAAGAGAGATAAAAGAAAAGAGAAGTGAGTCTAAAAATGAGAGGCAGCCAAATGTACTGGCAAAAGGAGAGGGACTTGAGCATGTCCAGAGTGAAAATGAGGGAGCCATTCATCAAAAGGCATTAGGCCTTGAGGGACTTATTGTGAGAGATGATGAGATCATCTATAAAAACAATGAGAGTGTAAGAACCCCAACAGCCTTCTTGCCCCAGACTTATCCTCTACCTCCAAAGAGGCTTAGGTCTGGTGGTCCTTCTGCAACTTCAAATGACAGGCTCCAAGCTATTGAAGATAGATGTGCAAAAATGGAAAGCAAGTTAGACAATCTGTCCACTACTGTGAAAACTGGTTTTGTTGAAATTCAAGCAACTCTGCTATCTCTTTCTTCTCTCATCAATGCTGTCAACTTAACTAAGGGGGAGAAAGTGATAGATCAGAAAGAAGCTAAGCAACCAGTAATGAAGTCACAAGGGGAAGCTGAGAGACAGGGGGAGCAAAGGAGTCAGAGGGAGGAAAGAGAAACTGTTATAGCCTCTGGAACTGGTGAACAGTTTGAAACTGAAATAGATGGGGAGACAGTGCTAATATCTGAGGAAGTATTGGAACAGATACAAAGAAATCAAGCATCTTCCATCAAAATTAGTGAACCAATTCCTGAAAAGAAAGAATCCACTTTGGAGAGGCTTTTGAGAGAAAAGGAGGAGTCAAACAGGATGGGCAAAGGCAAGGACAAGTTGCCTGAATATGTAAATCCTTCTGAGTTTGTTACTTGGACTGATGGAAGCACATACTCTTCAGAAAAAGCTGAATCTATGATGATAAGTCATATGGAGAGTACCCTAAACAATAAGGATGAAGAATTCAACAATCTGGTAAATAGAGCAATCACAGAATCTGGAGGAAAATCTGCTAAACTGGCAGAGGCACTAAAAGGAAAAATTATCAACCTGTCTGTGAAGATTAGCTCAGAGAAAAGATGGGCAGTTGAAGTATTCCTAAAGAGCAGACACTCTATATTCATCACAATGGAACTGCTGGAATCCTTCTCTGCCAGAATTCAGTATATTCTTGGGCAACTAGTTAAGACCAGATCAACAACTTTCAATGAAAGCCTTCTTGCACAGTTGAATTCAATGATAAACAGCAAACTTCCAGAAGTGAGTTTTCAGCCATATGGTGTTAGCTTCAGACAGGTAACAGCCAAAGGAACTAAGGGACTTGGCTTTTTAACTCTTGAAGGCAAAACATCTCTACAAAGCAAAATCATCATGGAAGTACTAAGATTGTTGCTAAAAGCATCCATCACCAGGGAAAGGGTTCAAGCAGTTAAAGATATCCACAAGCTAATGGCAAAGAGAGATGAGGAATACAGTGCTAAAATTAAGAAGCTCATTGCCAAAGCAAATGAAAGTAGAAATGCCAAAGGTGGAAGCTGTTCTTTTGATGACACCTTGGATAAAGATGGTGATGATAATGAAGGTGGAGGTGAAGCTGGAGGAGCTAAAGAGTCAGAAAATGGAGACTCTTCAAAAGAGCAATCCCAAGCTAAAGAAGCTGAGCCAAAGGAAACTTCAGAAACTCCTGGAACAAGCAAGAAAAATAAAGAAAAGGAAACACTTGAAGCATTGGAGACAAATCAAATGAACATGGAAATTGATAGTATCTATTCTGAAAAAGATACTGTCGCCAAAGATACTGTCAACAAAGATGCTGTCAAGGATGTTGAAGATGTTGTCATGAAAGATGCTGTCAATGAAACTACTGTCAAAACATTCAAGATAGGGAGAATAAAAAGAAGGGCAAACAAGAAGATAAAGGGAAAGACTGTCTATTCTGGTCAAAGAAAAGCCACTGGTCTAGGGTTTAAAAAACCAATCATGAGTAGAAGAATGAATAGCTTGGAACAGCTACAAGAGAAAGCCAAAGAGACAATCACTTCTATATCCATAGATTTGGATGAGTCAAAGGAAAAAGCTACAAGATACATTCTATGGGAAAATAAAGAAAAATTAATTAGGGTAGAACCTGACTTCACTCAGATATCAAAATCAAAAGTGATATCCAACAGATTTGTTCAAACCCATGCACTTGTAAGACGAAGAATTGATTATTTCAATTTGGAAAGAATGGTTGAACTATTGGAAAGCTATGGTGATATCTCTGAAAAGATCATGGACCCTATCCGAAAGTACAATGCAGCCAGACATGCTGAATTCATTGAAAAGCACGGTGACTAGACACTTCAAAATGATGAAGATGTTTATGAAGCCCTAGGTCTGGAAAATGAAGAAGACAATCCCATGCCTGAGTATGACGTACTGGAAAGAAATGGAGAAACCTTACACAAAGTCAGAAATCGATATATATGAGGTAGAGCAGAAATTCAAAGAAGAATTAGCCCCAAGGCAAAAATCTCGTCAACAGATAGAAGATGAGATTGAAGCTCAATTGAAGGAAAGCTGCAGTAGACTTAACAAGATCAACAGCAATGGATCAAACTATCAGCAATGTGTACTGGACAATCCTTTGAGAAATAATTTTAATAAAATAGAAATAATAATTCGGGACAAAGCACTAGTTACGAGTACTTGTCAATATAATAGTGGTCAACTAAGATCTCCAACCAAATTATTTTTTATTTTTTGAAAATTTGGGAATATAATTAAATTAGATATATTCTAACATCCGTATGGTTGGATCGTCGAAAAATAATTTTAAAAAAATAGAAACAATAATTTGGGACAAAGCTTTAGTTACGAGTATTAGTCGATTTAGTAGTTTCTTACCATGATCTCCAACAAAAATAATTTTTTTATTTTTTAAAAATTTGGAAACATCACTAAATTAGATATATATTGACATCCGTACGGTTGGATCGTCGAAAAATAATTTTAAAAAAATAGGAACAATAATTCGGGACAAAACACTAGTTACAAATACCAGTCGATTTAGTAGTTTACTACTAAGATCTCCAACAAAACTAATTTTTATTTTTTAAAGATTAGGAATATCATTAAATTAGATAAATCTTGACATCCAAACGGTTGAATTATCGAGAAATTGATATATTGCTAGTTTTTAAAATATTTGAAAATTTTTAAGAAATTATTTAAAATGCTTAAAATGTATTTTCAATATTCTAAAAATATATTTTCCACACTCTAAAAATATATTTTCCATAAAATATATATATTTCTAGGTATTTTAGACTCAAAACGTAAGCCAAATTTTTTATCCAAGGTGTATGGTATTTATTTGGATAAGTATCTTTATTTAATTTCAACAATTTCTTATAAATACTTTCATATGCTAGAAAAACTTGAAACTTGGAATTGGTCTTTTAAATGATATTTTTCATGCATTATTAAATTTTCCTAATTTATTGATAACTTTTGTCTGGAATCGAATTTTGAGCCGAAAAGCCTATACATTGAAAAATCCAACGGTTAACCAAAGTTCTGCGAAATTTGACCAAATTTTGTGGGAATAATTTTCTTAATATTTCAAAATGCTGGGTAAAATTTCATAAAATTTAGAGCATTTTTGATTTTATGTGTATTTATTTATAATATATTAAGTAGTATCTTTTTTGTTGTTGGAATTGAAAATTAAAACATTATGTTGAAAACATGTGGCAAGGTATTATTGGTGGACACCATAGCACATGGATTGTCATCTCTTATATAAGCTATTTATAGCCCTTGATTAAAACTAAAGAAACACATCTATATATATATTTAAGTATATAAAAAAAGCAAAGTCAAATCCATCCACCCACCCACAATTATCATCAGCATCACTTATCTCTCTCTCTCTCAATTCTCTCACTGCCTCTCTCGTTTACACACACATATATGCATTTAATCTTCAAAAAATTATATCTTACAATCCGTTCATCCAAAATTAGTGATTTATATATGTATGTGTTCTATAAGAACCCAGATTTTTGGGTAGAATTAAAACTTTTTATTATGTAATAGTATGGGAATGAATAGTGGTTATGACTGCGGTGTAACGAATGTCTATTAAATGAATGGAATGGATTTGAATTCAATTATTTATATGTCATGCAGAATACTTTTGGTTGACAACATAGATAAGAATGATCTATCTCCTAAGGATATAAGTATATTACTTCAAGTAAGATTATTCTTGTGTCATCCAAATCAATATCTATTATAAGTCCAGCGGTTCCGAAAAAAAGGTTAAGGAACACTCGAGGGTGAACCAGGTTCATTTTCCTAATTATAGGAATTAAATAAAAATAAGTGATGAATAGTGATTTTGGTAGAATTTGGAATATTATTATAATAATGTTATACCCGGTATTCGGAACGGATTTCTGAGTTCGTATTAGTGATCCAGGAGGAAAATAAGTGTATGTAAAAGCTGTCGGATTCAGAAAAAGAGCACTTTTATTTTCTCCGAGATTTCCCTGGACACTGCAAGACTTAAGGATTTATAAAAGGGAATTAAGGAATTTAAATTCGAGAAGTATTAAGAATGATGAAGAATAGTATTAGAAATATTAAGAAGGTTTTCGGTAAAACCCTAATTAGAAACGAATGAGTTATTCCCTCGAACGATCAACGAATTAAGCAATAAACGGACAAAGAAACAAGCAGAGGGAGCAAGAGTCTTGTGCAAGCCACTAGAAAATATCTAGTAACCAACATAGTTACAAGAAGTAACTAGAATCAAGAGATCAACCAAGTACTTAGCAAATCAAACTACTAGTTACATGACAACCATTAAAAGATCAACACTTGTCTCTCCATTTTCATCATCCATTGCATCACACCTTTATTAAAGTAGCTTTTTGACAAGATATTTTTTTTACTCTCATCACAATAATTCAACTTGGATGAGATTAAACCAAGAGAAAGCAAAGAAAACTCCATTCTCCATTTTTTTGCTCCATTCGGCCCCTTGTTAATTCAAAGACCAAAAATCCACTTCCAACCATTGTTTGATCTTGAAACTTTTATGGTGAGTCCTATAATTCATAAAAATAATCTCCTCAAAATCTTAGCTTCAATCTCTTCTTTTTCCATTTTCAAAAAAAATGATTCAAGAGGAGGGTGAATAGTGTTTTCATGAACTAATCTTTGATTTTCTTGTTTTCATGGTTGATCTTAGCTAACTTAAGGCTATCCAAGGACCATACCAAGCTTAGTAAGGCTAGATCATACTCCAAGGAAGGTATAAGTCTTGAAAACCCTAGATCTTACTTTGAGATTATGCTTGTTCTTGATGATTTTAGAGTAGTATGTTCATGATAATGTTATAAGCATGATTAGTTAAGTGGTTTAGTTGATTTAAGAGGCATGATGATTTTGATGCTAAGATCAGTAGATTCTGGACTTGTTGAGATGATTAACATGTGTATAAGTTGGATTTGTGCCCGGTGTGGCTTGGTATTGTTGTTATAATTTTTAGAGCGTTCGATTTATAGCCGTCGTAATGTCGAAATTTCGTTAACCTTAAGAACACGAGTTTGACAGTAGGTATTAGTCACTGATTAGCTTCGATTTCTTCCATGATAAGCTATATTATGTTATAAGCTTCGTTTTGATATAAAGATCGTATGAAATGGACTTACGGTTTAGGAGTTATGATTAAATTCGTAAAAGAGGTTCGAAACCGTAATCGAAAGTTCGTAACTGAAATTGGAATCCCTTAACATGACTAAGTCACTGACGAATCATGGTAATTAAATATTAGAGGTCATAAGGAAGGCGTGAGAGAAAACCACAAGTAAAATGGATCGTTTTCTGATTTTATAAAAATGTTCGAATCGAGGATAAGTGCGAAGAAACCACTTTTCGGAGGTAACATTATTCATTAAAACCTCCTGCCATGTTTTGGCAAAATTCCGAAAAATTAATCTTCTGATCTAAGTCCAATTTTGAGTTAGCTACCTTCTAGGCATTCTCTAGATCATGTATGCGAAAACGGTGCGTCATTTGAGTTAACGGTTACCGAGTTATGAACGTTTTAGTGAAAGAGGTGTGAATAGTAAAGATCCGTAGTCGACTGAACTTCAAAAATACATTTCACCTATTTAGACTCGTGGCTTCGAATTAGAAATTTTATGATAAATATTACAAATACCAAAGATGATTTTATAAGTGGTTTCGTAATTAAATACGTTTCCAGTGATTTATTAAAAGTGTTGAAGTACGAGTCTCGAAATAGTGAATCTCGGAAAAGTCAACCCTAGGGGTACTAATTTGGCCACCCTTTTTGGGCTAAGTTAAAAAGGGAATTTCGAGTCGACTAAAACACGAAACTTGTTAAGAATTATCAAGACCACATATTGGTGCAAAGAACGAGGTTATAATTGATTAAGTAAGATATACGAAAAATCTGACATTAAGGGTGGGTTCGAGGTGTGTTTTGGACTAAACTTACATGACTTAAGTTAAGTTATACTTAACCTTCGAAATGTTAAGTGATTGACCTCGGTTGTTGTGACTACTTATAGATCACTGGATCGACACGAGACACACTACCCCTACCCGCACCCGATTCCCAGGCAAGTTTCAAATCCTTTTTAAAAGACTGTTGTTGTGAGTATATATATATATGTATGCTTTCTGTTATACATATGCCATAGCATGCATGCCTACTTTCAAAGTCATATTGATATACTTGTTCCCTGAATTATTGTTGGCTTATGAGCTAGATAGTTATTATATCAGTTATAAGCCGGAAATTTATAAGACCCTTAAACGAAGGGCATCTGAACCTCATTCCTTGATTATAGATCGGGAGTCGTTATTTCTTGATATATTGACATTATTTTCAGAGGAAAATAATTAAGTAAATATTTCCCATTTATTATCTGGCGAATATTATTGAGATATTCCTTTGAGATTATTTGATAAATATTATTCGGGTTATTCATCAGATATTTAATTATTCGATGAACATTATCTTTAATATTTATCTAAAGTCGATTTAATATTCGAATATGATTTCGAACCCTCAGTTAAGTTATTGACTTACAGAATATTCATTCTTATTTCTTCGATAAATATTATTTTGAATATTCATTCGAGTTTATTTATTTAATGAATATTATTTTAATGTTCATTCGAGCCTTATTTATTTAAATGAATATTATTTCGAATATTCATTCAATCTCTATTTATTTTATAAATATTAGTTGAACATTGATTCGAACTCCAGTTCATCGATAAATATTATTTTGAATATTCCCTTGAGACGATAAATATTATCTTCGACATTCATTTAAAGTCGATTCAATTATTGAACATAATTTCGAATATTCATTCGATAATCATTTCTTCGATAAATATTATTAAGATTGAATATTCATTATTTATTTAATGAATATTGTCTCAAATATTCAGTCGACAATTATTTCATCAATAAATATCATTTTTAAGTTGAATATTCATTATTAATTTAATGAATATTATATCAAATATCCAAGGGATGTTTATTTCACCAATAAACATTATTATTTTCAAATATCCATTTAAGATTGGATTTATTTAGTGAACATTATTTTAAACATTTTTTTGAGTTTATTTAATTAATGAATATTATCTGGAATATTCATATAAAGAAGAGAGTTATTTAGTAAATAATTCTAAATATTCATTCGAGGATTACTTACGAGTAATATTATGATTTATTCATATTCCTTAATTAATATTGAGTTAATAAATATTCTTGGAATATTTATTTAAATCCTTTTAAGTTCTTTTATAATGATTCATATTATTCAAAGATTATATGTCACCTTCAGATATGGTGTAAAATATTTTGGAGTAGTTTATGACTATTTTTATCAAGAGGAGGTTTCCAAAACTCTATTTTTATTTAAATCTATCTTAAAGAAGATTTAAATACTCGCTCAACTTCCAAACGTATATAAGGGGACCTCACTTGATAGATGTTATTTATTGGGCTGCCCGGTCCTATACTTGCTAAACTATCTTGTCACTCACATCTTGATTCTTTCAAGCATCGATATGAGTCTGTTTGGTTATCTCCTCAACGCTCGAGGGGTAAGAATTGATGGAACAAGTTTATATCCATTAACAAGCATCAGCTTGGGAAATATTGGTGATTTTTCTTTCCAACTAGATACGACTACTTTGTGGAGTCCTATCAACAAGTAATATACTTGGGGAAAGGGGGAGGAACTTCACGTTTCAAAGTTATGGATGTGAAATGAACTAGGAGATGCGTAAGTGACCCAGTGGCGCCAGTCCAGCAAATGGCCCAACCGTTGGCCGGGGGGTTCCAGAGGGCGGTAGACAAGTAAATCCGTCGGTGCTTCCTTCTACATGTCGTAAACAAGAGGTGGGGAGCATAACATGCGACTGATCATCGTGTAAATGCTATGGTTCCTGGCGCGTCAAACTCCAGTATTAGTTCATCTCTCAATGTTGGAAATTTCCTGTAACCTTATCATTATTGGCAGATTTGAAAAGTGTTTGAATTGGAATTGCAATATTCTTCCTGCAAGTTCCTCTATTATGAAAAGTTGATAATATCTGGCTCATCTTTGACATAGCAGATATTTATTCAAAACAAATATATTTTGAGTTACCTTGTAACTTCATCTCATACCTTATATTGGTACTACATCGTTAATGCATGGCATATGGTTTCAAAGATATTTTGAACTGTTACATATTATTACTGTTCAGTTACATTCTTTTAGGTGGGCTATTGCTCACCCTTGCTTTATTTATCTATATCACAACAACAGCTAGATCAGATGGCCACGCAAGGCGCACTCAGCGTAAGCAGGTGACAGCCATCAGAGGAATAATCGCTGAGGTCATAGCTACCATTGCTGAAGAGGCAGCTACTGGTAGGCTAGTTGTTAGCATTTGAGTACCAAATGTATTTATTATATGGCATATACAAATGGATGGCAAAGAGTATGAAATGTTAAATTGTAATTCTTTGGGTTGTAAGAACTCAAACTTGTGATTAATAATATTGATGGTTACTCTGATTTCATCTCTGGGACTATAACGGGTGTGTTTTACGTTGTTGTTTTGGGTCACAAGGTTGTAATTTAGATTATGTTGGTTTTGTGGATGGATATTGAGACCGTAACGACCAGATCCCTGACCCCGGATCTGGGGGTGTTACAGAAATGGTATCAGAGAAAGCGTTATATATCCCAGAGATGACGCGACGTTAAAACAATAAATTCATTAAGATAATAAGAACTCTTGCCAAGTTCATAGTCGGACTACTTAATGTAGTATTGACATATAAAACCCTTATGGGAACTATTAAGTATCATGATAGTAACTTAGCTCGTGCTTGTACCGACTAGTAAGGCGACAGACCTTGAGGCATACGAGCAAGAGCACGATGATGCCTGATTATATGCTAACGATCGGATGGTGGATTCGATAGAGGACCCTACTGAGGACCCGGAAGAGGTTCCAGCAGAGAGGGAGAATCCTGTTAGAGACAGGGAAGTCTACCTTGAGGAGATGAGGGCCGCAGCCAGAGAGACTGTAAGAGTTAAGGTATAGTGCTCAGAGAAGTGAGCGTAAAGAACTGAATTATGAAGAGAATTAAAGAGGCATATTGGATTCATAGCTGGACTGCCGGATGAAGTACCATCAAGTAAGAATGATTCATGATTATCAAAGACATCGATATATGTTGGGAAGTAGAGTCCTAGGAACAATGGAGATAGAGGCAAGAAGTGTAATATCATTTGATAAATGGGTTAAGTTTGAATATTGTCAACAATAATTTTCCATGAGAAGGAAGATTTCATAGGTTGTAATTTATAAAACCAAATTGAGATTGATGAGGTGGTTTATCCAGTGAGATGTCCATTTTATGAATGGATCAGCTTAGAAAGTAAAGATAGTGGAAAGCAATAGCCTGAATGGATAAAGAATATAAGGAAGTAGTAAGTGAGACAATGATCTCAGAACCTACAAGAGGAGAAGACCAGTGAGTCTGTGATAAACTAGTAATAAGGCTATTGTCAGGAACCAAGTATAAGTCTAGTTCAATTCAGTGGAAGGATGGACCAGAAACATTAGAAGCATGTGATTCAAAGGAATATTAAATTTTTTTTCTGTTCCTTGAATGGATTATGGTAGTTACCTTAAGTTTATTCTGACACTAAATCATAAAGGGATTAGGCAAGGCAAGCAGTGGTTGAGATGTAATTGAGAATGCTTTTAGATGCAACCTGAAAGAACAGGTGTAGGACATGTTCTCGAAATAAGAGTTTTAGCAAAATGAAGTCCAGCAATAGGACACATGATCAATAAGAGTAGTGTTGGTCGGCCCTACCAAGTTAAAGACAGTTTCAAATGGAGATTGGCCAACCACACTGGGAAAGGTGAGAAATTTCATAAGATTCACAAGGTATTACCAAAGATTACTCAGGACGTTATAGAGAGTGCAGTCCCGTAACCCGACTTATTGTAAGGATAAAAGTTTGAATGAACAAGATAAATGGGGGAAAATCTCCCTGGAGCTAAAGATAAAATTGGTAATGACCCAGCATTAGCGTTATCTATTAGAGGAAGGAAAATTTTGGAATTTATTAGGATGCACCTCGTACAGGTTTAGGTGCTGTGCTTGTGCAACACGGCAGTGCAATTGTAGATGCATTCGGATAGCACGGTTCATCAGATTCGGAAGGCCCTGGTAGTGCCAGTTTCGTGGAATGACTAACTTGACGGTAGTATTCATTCTAAGACTAGATTTTAGGTAGACTAGTATTCGGTAGTATCGACTATTAGGACGATTATGTACCAGGAAGATTTGGTATGTTTCAGTTTGGAAACTTTGATTTTCTCTTCTAAGGGAGGTATATATATTTGGTTCCTTCCAATGGTTAGACTCCCAACTTTATGTCAAACGTACCGTTACTCTAACTGCTTACGGTTTGACCTGTTTGGATGTTCCTAGAGTTTTCTTCGGGCTTCGAAATGAATCTTCGTAGTGTTACCAGAAGGTGGATAGATTGACCAAATTTCCCTGATTCTGGAAAGGAATTGGACAAAATTTGGCAAACCTTGTCTTTCGGATTATCTGAATACATCACTGAGGAGTCGATTGAGACTTATATGGAGTGAAGTTTTTGAAAAGATCAAAAGGTATCAAGTAGAAGGCACTATGCCAGCAATTGCTAGAAAAGTAATGCTATTAGCCGACCCCTAAACTCACATATTTTAGCATGGCCAGTGGGGCCAAGTCACTAAGGATTATCAAGTGATTGAACCAGCAATGTAAGGACAAAGCGGGGTGCTTCTAACAAAGTGCCAACCGCGAGAACTTTTGATGTAAAATGAACTGAAATACATGAGGATGGATTTTATAAATACCCTAGATGTATTAGGCACTAAGAAATTCACGTTGATCACGACCAATATCTTCCAGAACATCCTTGCTACCATTACCAAGTTCTGTAAGAAAGACAGATAGACATATGTTGTCTTTTGGAAAGTCATATAGACTAACATTCGTTTGAAAGGAGAGGTAACATTAAGCTACCTATAGATTATCAAGATTGGAATGATTGAAAAGAGACCCTAATTATGGATATATGATTAAAATTGCCAAGTACATGATGTAAGTATTCCTCGAAAATGGAATTGAGGATAGAATGTCCATAGATTAATACGAACCCTGGGGGATGCACAAAGGATAGCATCACCCCTAACAAAGACATTGTCAATTCAGACGATATAAGTTGAATCGACCAAAGTATCAATAACCTGTAAGGATTTGTGGAAAGGAGTCTCCAAAAGTACATAGACAGAGATGTTATAGAATTGACTAATGATGTTTGATATACCCTGTAACCAGGAGATGCAGGAGGAATGATGAGGATGGCCTAAGAAACCTTATAAGGGAAGTGCTAATATTCTAAACTTCAAACGGGAAGTTTGGTAAGGAATGTATGATATAATAATAATGAGGTCGGATGAGGCATGTAAGAAACCATGAGAAGGTATGGATTGAACCAATAAGGTTGAGATTGTTTTAAAGCAAGAAAGACCTGAGACAAAAGATATCCTAGACCTGATGAGGATATTAGCCGGGATAAAAGTCACATTTAAGGATTAAGGCAATAACTTATGGAAAAAGACTGATGGATATTATTCTCCTTCAGCAGAATTTAAGGAGGAATACTTTCACCCAACAGTGATGGGAATAAGGTAGAAAAAGTTGAGTTGAATAGATCAAGAAAACATTGATTGCAAGAAATTATTATCAGGAAAGGCCAATGAGGTGGCCGACACTTTAAGTATTGAGGAGTAATTATGAATGCTCATACCAAATAGACGAAATGATATTGAGAAGGACTTTGAAGGTCAGAATGTGGTGGAGGAATTTACATTCCCTCTATTGATTGAGCAAGAATCAACCATAAGAGTAGTTTAAGTAAAGATTCGATTCCTGATGTCGTCTTAAGCATATTACCTGCGTTAGGAGGTCCTATGTTGAGGTAAACCAGGACCTGGTACGAAATTGACTAAGTAAACCGTTAGCTTCCAATCTTCTACTGAAGGTATATGATTGATAATTTCGTCAACTTGGCATAGCTACGATGCTTGAAGCTCTTCTGCAATTTTATCTGCTTCATGTAATATCAACATCAAGTTTAGGAAGCGTTCCTTATGGATAGGGAATAGTGATTATTTTGCTTTCCTAGAGGATCTTGGATTGACAATTATGAAACCGGTATGTTTAGCTATTAAAAACACTACGTAAATGATAAGCAATGATGACCCTTCTGAGAAATTAAGTGTTAACGACTGCGGAAATGTCGAATTGAATCTAAGTTAGAGAAATTGTCCAGGTCAATTTTGGATGGTTTAATTTTGGAGACGACAGTATATTTGTAATAAATGATTAGGCTATGATGGTTCATAGAGTGATTATAGTAGAAATAAAGACAAGTGACTGATAGAGATGGAAATAGAGTTGAGAATCAATAAGAGAGTCAGATAGGCGGGCTCGTGAGAAGCTCCAGTAATGAAGCGAGAAAAGTATGGAATTGGCAGGGCAAGGGTATTGGCCAAAACGGAAAGTTAGAATTAGGAGCATAAATGACATACAAATTGTCTCCTTTTAAGTTTAGAAAATTCGAAGAAATATGGAATAGATTGATTGAGTAATAAAGAGACTCATGGAATGAGAAAGCGAAATCTAGATGGTTGGGCAAAGGAAAACTTGACCCCAAACGTGTAACACGTATTGAGTAAGGGTGACGAGTGTCTCAACCCTGAGATGATGGTGGAGATAAACAACAAAAGTAAATAAGAATTAGATAATACGAAGGATGTGCTTGATAAAGAAAAGATTAGGAAATAATTATGGAATGTAAAGCAAGGAATGTTATGAATGGATTGATGAATGGGTTTTCCTAACGAGCACTCGGAATGACAACCTGATAGTGTTAGTATTATGAATATGAAAGATCCAGTTTCGTGGCGTGAAATGTCAGTTATAATAAGTCAAGCGAGAAATCCAAAATTTAACCTGAAAGGCTAAAGGATTTTCCAAAAGTTAGTGGTGCTAATATCGAGCAAGAGTATAGGTCCATAGAATGATGGACAGAGTAGTAAGGACATGTGATATGTGAGATTACGATAAATTAGTATTTGATACGAATACGATTATTTTTCTTCTCTAATAAACCTCTATAGTTCAGAGGTAAATTCTAAGTATGATATTTTGACAATCATGAAAACATTCTTATATAATCCTTTGAAATTCTTTCCTTTCTTCTCCCTTATTTATCTTCTTCTAAGTTGAGAAGAACAAACCTTTAAGGAGGGGAGGTACTGCTACGTGACGATCTGTCTGTGTGATAGAAGTCTAAGTGGAATGCCACTAATTGTTTAATTGCTTGCCAAGTACTAAAGGCTGGCCTCCTTATGTACTAACTATGCAATATAACAAATGTTCATTGATCATAGTGATCTCTCAATAAATTCTTCTAATTCTATATATTGAGCGAGATTGCGAAGATTAAAGCAATCAGTAATTGCATAATTACGAGTAAGGTTATCTCCGAATTCGTAGCGCGATAGTTATACCGAAGTCACTGCAGGTACCAATAAGGTTAATAGTATAAGACCGGACAAGAGCGTATACCGGATAATGTGATGTACGAAAGTATCAAAGAATTGGTAGAACGGATAAAGGGTGTATTGTAACACCTGTACGATGTGCTTTAGAAAGATTGGAATGTGTAAGGATCGACCAGAGAATTTGAAAGTGAAATAACCAACAAGTACCCAATTGTCTTCTACCTGATTCCGGGACGGAATCCTTTTAAGGAGGGGAGACTGTAAGAACCCAGATTTTTGGGTAGAATTAAAACTTTTTATTATGTAATAGTATGGGAATGAATAGTGGTTATGACTGCGGTGTAACGAATGTCTATTAAATGAATGGAATGGATTTGAATTCAATTATTTATATGTCATGCAGAATACTTTTGGTTGACAGCATAGATAAGAATGATCTATCTCCTAAGGATATAAGTATATTACTTCAAGTAAGATTATTCTTGTGTCATCCAAATCAATATCTATTATAAGTCCAGCGGTTCCGAAAAAAAGGTTAAGGAACACTCGAGGGTGAACCAGGTTCATTTTCCTAATTATAGGAATTAAATAAAAATAAGTGATGAATAGTGATTTTGGTAGAATTTGGAATATTATTATAATAATGTTATACCCGGTATTCGGAACGGATTTCTGAGTTCGTATTAGTGATCCAGGAGGAAAATAAGTGTATGTAAAAGCTGTCGGATTCAGAAAAAGAGCACTTTTATTTTCTCCGAGATTTCCCTGGACACTGCAAGACTTAAGGATTTATAAAAGGGAATTAAGGAATTTAAATTCGAGAAGTATTAAGAATGATGAAGAATAGTATTAGAAATATTAAGAAGGTTTTCGGTAAAACCCTAATTAGAAACGAATGAGTTATTCCCTCGAACGATCAACGAATTAAGCAATAAACGGACAGAGAAACAAGCAGAGGGAGCAAGAGTCTTGTTCAAGCCACTAGAAAATATCTAGTAACCAACATAGTTACAAGAAGTAACTAGAATCAAGAGATCAACCAAGTACTTAGCAAATCAAACTACTAGTTACATGACAACCATTAAAAGATCAACACTTGTCTCTCCATTTTCATCATCCATTGCATCACACCTTTATTAAAGTAGCTTTTTGACAAGATATTTTTTTTACTCTCATCACAATAATTCAACTTGGATGAGATTAAACCAAGAGAAAGCAAAGAAAACTCCATTCTCCATTTTTTTGCTCCATTCGGCCCCTTGTTAATTCAAAGACCAAAAATCCACTTCCAACCATTGTTTGATCTTGAAAATTTTATGGTGAGTCCTATAATTCATAAAAATGATCTCCTCAAAATCTTAGCTTCAATCTCTTCTTTTTTCATTTTCAAAAAAAATGATTCAAGAGGAGGGTGAATAGTGTTTTCATGAACTAATCTTTGATTTTCTTGTTTTCATGGTTGATCTTAGCTAACTTAAGGCTATCCAAGGACCATACCAAGCTTAGTAAGGCTAGATCATACTCCAAGGAAGGTATAATTCTTGAAAACCCTAGATCTTACTTTGAGATTATGCTTGTTCTTGATGATTTTAGAGTAGTATGTTCATGATAATGTTATAAGCATGATTAGTTAAGTGGTTTAGTTGATTTAAGAAGCATGATGATTTTGATGCTAAGATCAGTAGCTTCTGGACTTGTTGAGATGATTAACATGTGTATAAGTTGGATTTGTGCCCGGTGTGGCTTGGTATTGTTGTTATAATTTTTAGAGCGTTCGATTTATAGCCGTCGTAATGTCGAAATTTCGTTAACCTTAAGAACACGAGTTTGACAGTAGGTATAATTCACTGATTAGCTTCGATTTCTTCCATGATAAGCTAGATTATGTTATAAGCTTCGTTTTGATATAAAGATCGTATGAAATGGACTTACGGTTTAGGAGTTATGATTAAATTCGTAAAAGAGGTTCGAAACCGTAATCGAAAGTTCGTAACTGAAATTGGAATCCCTTAACATGACTAAGTCAGTGACGAATCATGGTAATTAAATATTAGAGGTCATAAGTAAGGCGTGAGAGAAAACCACAAGTAAAATGGATCGTTTTCCGATTTTATAAAAATGTTCGAATCGAGGATAAGTGCGAAGAAACCACTTTTCGGAGGTAACATTATTCATTAAAACCTCCTGCCCTGTTTTGGCAAAATTCCGAAAAATTAATCTTCTGATCTAAGTCCAATTTTGAGTTAGCTACCTTCTAGACATTCTCTAGATCATGTATGCGAAAACGGTGCGTCATTTGAGTTAACGGTTACCGAGTTATGAACGTTTTAGTGAAAGAGGTGTGAATAGTAAAGATCCGTAGTCGACTGAACTTCAAAAATACATTTCACCTATTTAGACTCGTGGCTTCGAATTAGAAATTTTATGATAAATATTACAAATACCAAAGATGATTTTATAAGAGGTTTCGTAATTAAATACGTTTCCAGTGATTTATTAAAAGTGTTGAAGTACGAGTCTCGAAATAGTGAATCTCGGAAAAGTCAACCCTAGGGGTACTAATTTGGCCACCCTTTTTGGGCTAAGTTAAAAAGGGAATTTCGAGTCGACTAAAACACGAAACTTGTTAAGAATTATCAAGACCACATATTGGTGCAAAGAACGAGGTTATAATTGATTAAGTAAGATATACGAAAAATCTGACATTAAGGGTGGGTTCGAGGTGTGTTTTGGACTAAACTTACATGACTTAAGTTAAGTTATACTTAACCTTCGAAATGTTAAGTGATTGACCTCGGTTGTTGTGACTACTTATAGATCACTGGATCGACACGAGACACACTACCCCTACCCGCACCCGATTCCCAGGCAAGTTTCAAATCCTTTTTAAAAGACTGTTGTTGTGAGTATATATATATGTATGCTTTCTGTTATACATATGCCATAGCATGCATGCCTACTTTCAAAGTCATATTGATATACTTGTTCCCTGAATTATTGTTGGCTTATGAGCTAGATAGTTATTATATCAGTTATAAGCCGGAAATTTATAAGACCCTTAAACGAAGGGCATCTGAACCTCATTCCTTGATTATAGACCGGGAGTCGTTATTTCTTGATATATTGACATTATTTTCAGAGGAAAATAATTAAGTAAATATTTCCCATTTATTATCTGGCGAATATTATTGAGATATTCCTTTGAGATTATTTGATAAATATTATTCGGGTTATTCATCAGATATTTAATTATTCGATGAACATTATCTTTAATATTTATCTAAAGTCGATTTAATATTCGAATATGATTTCGAACCCTCAGTTAAGTTATTGACTTACAGAATATTCATTCTTATTTCTTCGATAAATATTATTTTGAATATTCATTCGAGTTTATTTATTTAATGAATATTATTTTAATGTTCATTCGAGCCTTATTTATTTAAATGAATATTATTTCGAATATTAATTCAATCTCTATTTATTTTATAAATATTAGTTGAACATTGATTCGAACTCCAGTTCATCGATAAATATTATTTTGAATATTCCCTTGAGACGATAAATATTATCTTCGACATTCATTTAAAGTCGATTCAATTATTGAACATAATTTCGAATATTCATTCGATAATCATTTCTTCGATAAATATTATTAAGATTGAATATTCATTATTTATTTAATGAATATTGTCTCAAATATTCAGTCGACAATTATTTCATCAATAAATATCATTTTTAAGTTGAATATTCATTATTAATTTAATGAATATTATATCAAATATCCAAGGGATGTTTATTTCACCAATAAACATTATTATTTTCAAATATCCATTTAAGATTGGATTTATTTAGTGAACATTATTTTAAACATTTTTTTGAGTTTATTTAATTAATGAATATTATCTGGAATATTCATATAAAGAAGAGAGTTATTTAGTAAATAATTCTAAAAATTCATTCGAGGATTACTTACGAGTAATATTATGATTTATTCATATTCCTTAATTAATATTGAGTTAATAAATATTCTTGGAATATTTATTTAAATCCTTTTAAGTTCTTTTATAATGATTCAAATTATTCAAAGATTATATGTCACCTTCAGATATGGTGTAAAATATTTTGGAGTAGTTTATGACTATTTTTATCAAGGGGAGGTTTCCAAAACTCTATTTTTATTTAAATCTATCTTAAAGAAGATTTAAATACTCGCTCAACTTCCAAACGTATATAAGGGGACCTCACTTGATAGATGTTATTTATTGGGCTGCCCGGTCCTATACTTGCTAAACTATCTTGTCACTCACAACTTGATTCTTTCAAGCATCGATATGAGTCTGTTTGGTTACCTCCTCAACGCTCGAGGGGTAAGAATTGATGGAACAAGTTTATATCCATTAACAAGCATCAGCTTGGGAAATATTGGTGATTTTTCTTTCCAACTAGATACGACTACTTTGTGGAGTCATATCAACAAGTAATATACTTGGGGAAAGGGGGAGGAATTTCACGTTTCAAAGTTATGGATGTGAAATGAACTAGGAGATGCGTAAGTGACCCAGTGGCGCCGCACTAGTAGAAAAATGACCTTATACATCGGTTAAATAGGCCTTATACATCGGTTAAATGGCGATGTATGGGCTGGCGACGTATAAGGTCAGAGTCTTTTACATCGGTTAAAAAGGCGACGTATATTGTTATCTTTTACGTCGGTTCTTCTAAACAACCGACGTATATTGTTATCTATTACGTCGGTTCCTCTAAACAACCGACGTATATTGTTATCTTTTACGTCGGTTCTTCTAAACAACCGATGTATATTGTTATCTTTTACGTCGATTCTTCTAAACAACCGATGTATATTGTTATCTTTTACGTCGGTTCTTCTAAACAACCGACGTATAAGGTCCAAAAAATTTAAAAAAAAAATAATTAATTTATTTTATTTTTTGACCTGAATTTACAAATTAGAAATGTTTCTAGGAGATACATGGAGGGGAGTAGCTAAAGAATGTATTTAAAAAATTAAAATAGAAAAATGATCAGTATATTATCCAAAAAAAATATTTACAAATCAGAGCTAGCACCACTATCACTAGAGGTACAAAATTCGTAAACTAATCAACATCGCGCACTGAGCTCATACAGGATTAAATGTTGCAGATGTAGCATTTTCAATATCTTCCTCTTCAAGAATGCCAACTTCTACAAGTTCCAACATCTCTTTCCTCGATGTATTCCATTCTTGTTCTCTCTGATTAGCCGTAGAGAGAACATTCACCCTGAACATCTCTTTTACATCGGGGAATGCGAATTTGGATGTCAGTCCTCGATGTATTCCACTCTTGTACTTAATCTTTACTTGCTAGTTGCTACACATAATTTGCAACAAGAAAAACATAATGTACAAAGTTTAAGAAATATCACACAGCTAGTCTTCACTAGTTTAAGCTGCTTGCCTAGTACTTTAAAGATAACCTACCACTTTAACAGACCCTCTACAAATTTTTTTCATTAACAAATATATTGACTACACTGTACTGTCTTATTCCCTGTCTTCGCCATTTTCGCCTTCACTATCTTTAACTCCAGTAAATACCTCTTCGTAATCATCAAATCCTGCTTGAGGATTTATCAAGTTAAAAGAAGGTCGCAGTATTTTCTATTTTAAAATAGTTTTACAATATGCAACTATGGTGATTACCTGCACCTAAGGCCTCTATATCCTCAATTTCTGATCCTAAGAGTGTCATGTTGCCTGAAGGCGGGACAACATTCATCCAATCTACGCTGCCAGTATCTTCCAAACCTACTTCATTCTCTGTTACCCAGTCCTCGCTTGTATTAATGATATCACATGAAACGGGATCTGCAGCATCCTGTTCTCTTTTCTTTACAGCCCTGCAAGGGAAAGGCATCACATATAGTTTTTTACCATACAGAAGAAAACCATGAAACCATTACAAATTTCCAAATACTTGCATTTGCCTCAGGCGCAAATTGTACTGCACAAAAATGAGGTCAGTGAGCCTCTGATGCTCCAAGCAATTCTTAGTTTTGTCTATCTGTTCCAAGTAATACTGGTTTGGCTTACAACTCATCAAACTACAAGTTTGACTGAGGACACGAAGAGCCAAGTGCGACAAATGTGGACAAGCCCCTCCATATGTTGACCACCACTCAGCTGAAGCAAGCAGAGCTTAAAACATTTAGAGGATGATGATGAAGAAATGACTTCATGGGTTAAGATCTAAACAAAAACTCCTAAGCAGACATTACATGAAGGAAGCAACTACGATAAAAAAAAATTGGGAAAGCATGACTGAACACACAGTAAACCTATATAACATACAGAAAAGGCTCACTGCATACATAAAATTATAAATCACCAATTGAATTATACTGAGCTGGCAAGCTCCTTAATAGTGAAAAAAAAAACTATTTAAAAGGCTATTCTAATTGACCAAGACCAATGAGCTTGCTGGTCAAATTAAAATACCATTCGTGTGAGTTTGTGCTTAAAGTACTTCTTAATGACTGAGCGCTAAAGTAAAAAATTTTCATGCCAAGCAACTTCGAATATATTCTATATAGCATTTCTGTGGTCAAAAGGACTGGGTCAGTGTACTAGGCCTCCTCCTTCAAACATCAAATTTTCTTGGCCACTTTCTGTGTAAAGCACTTATTTCTTTCCACTCTCCTAGAAGAGGTACCTAATACATTTTTTTAACTGTTAAAGAGTTCAGCTACAAAATGCTAATTTATGAATTTATATAATTCCTTATAAGGTTTAGACATAGTAGTTCCTGCAACTTCTAATATACAAAACTTCTTACCTACTTCACAGTTGTGATACAATTAGGCACAAAACAGATATTTTTGAATTGTTAAGACTACGTATATTGACTTCTCAGTTCTAAGTGACTCTTTTAGGGAAGCAGAGGAAGGGAGTATTGACAAAAAAAAGGTAAAGGTCGGCAACTAAAAGATAGAAAAGAAGGAAGTTACATATAACACATATAGGATTATGATTTACCCGGAAGTAATGTTTCTCTAGCTCTCATCGCCATATTCCGGCCAAAATCTCCTGCAGCATTATGGTACGATGTTGTTTCTTGCATTATTTTATCTTGGATTTTTGGATCAGGAACCATCTTCTCTACGCAATCAAACACTGAGGAGGGGATGTGGCGATGTATAGACCCTTCAGTACCGTAGAAGAACTTGGGGTTAAGGTAAAAACCTGCAGCATGAAGTGGATGATGTTGAAGCTGTTCCCACCTGCAATCTATAATATTCCAATAATCTTCATAGTCCTTCTTATCTTCAAATTCCTTTTTGATAGTTTCTTTTGCTCGATAAATTCCAGCAATAACGTATCCCATCGCAGGCCTCTTCTCACTACTAACTATTCTCAGAAGCCGCAATAATCGACAATCAATCAAAACCCCCAAAAATTCGAATTTGTAGAAATTTAATTGAAGGGGATGAGGCTGTAGAGAATTGAAAGACGGTGAATTTGAATATAAAAACTAAGAATTTAAGCAACGAAATCATAGTAAACAATTAGATTGTTGGAAGAACAAGAAGAACCGAAGAACAAAAGAGAGTGGAGAGAAAGAGATTGAGACGGGGGAGAGAAATTAAAAGAGAGTGAAATTGAATAATAATAATAGTGGAGTAATTAAAATAGAGTTAAAATGGAAAACAAAATGAACGGTCGAGATTCAATAATAATGAATCCGTGTGCTTAATCCAACGGCTGATAGTAATTTAAAGAAGCACAATCTGTGTGCTTCCTCAACACCCAATAGTAATGTGACACGTGGCGATACAACACTCACTTTTTTAAAAGTTTTATACGTCGGTTATATTAAGAGCGATGTATAAAGTAGTATTATATACGTCGCCTTTTTTCAACTGACGTATAAAGTAGAACTTTATACATCGCCTTTTTCTCAACCGACGTATCAAGTAGCACTTTATACGTCGCCTATTTTCAACCGACATATAAAGTAGCATTATATACATCGCCTTTTTCTCAACCGACGTATAAAGTGGATTTTTATACGTCGCCTTTCCCTCAACCGACGTATAATATGACCTTATACGTCGGCTTTTTATTCAACCGACGTAAAAAATATTAAAAATTGACCTTTTACATCGCCTTTATGCGGAACCGACGTATATAACTACTTTATACATCGCATTTGGCCGGAACCGACGTATAAGAGGCGATGTATAAGGTTAGTTTTGTACTAGTGCCGGTCCAGCAAATGGCCCAACCGTTGGCCGGGGGGTTCCAGAGGGCGGTAGACAAGTAAATCCGTCGGTGCTTCCTTCTACATGTAGTAAACAAGAGGTGGGGAGCATAACATGCGACTGATCATCGTGTAAATGCTATGTCTCCTGGCGCATCAAACTCCAGTATTAGTTCATCTCTCAATGTTGGAAATTTCCTGCAACCTTATCATTATTGGCAGGTTTGAAAAGTGTTTGAATTGGAATTGCAATATTCTTCCTGCAAGTTCCTCTATTATGAAAAGTTGATAATATCTGGCTCATCTTTGACATAACAGATATTTATTCAAAACAAATATATTTTGAGTTACCTTGTAACTTCATCTCATACCTTATATTGGTACTACATCGTTAATGCATGGCATATGGTTTCAAAGATATTTTGAACTGTTACATATTATTACTGTTCAGTTACATTCTTTTAGGTGGGCTATTGCTCACCCTTGCTTTATTTATCTATATCACAACAACAGCTAGATCAGATGGCCACGCAAGGCGCACTCAGCGTAAGCAGGTGACAGCCATCAGAGGAATAATCGCTGAGGTCATAGCTACCATTGCTGAAGAGGCAGCTACTGGTAGGCTAGTTGTTAGCATTTGAGTACCAAATGTATTTATTATATGGCATATACAAATGGATGGCAAAGAGTATGAAATGTTAAATTGTAATTCTTTGGGTTGTAAGAACTCAAACTTGTGATTAATAATATTGATGGTTACTCTGATTTCATCTCTGGGACTATAACGGGTGTGTTTTACGTTGTTGTTTTGGGTCACAAGGTTGTAATTTAGATTATGTTGGTTTTGTGGATGGATATTGAGACCGTAATGACCAGATCCCTGACCCCGGATCTGGGGGTGTTACATGTTCTACAAATCGAGCTCTATCCATTGATATATGTATCTTCAGATTTCAACCAAATAAATTTTTTGGTGAGTTTTTTTATTTTAATTCGGTTTCGAAGATTATAGTATTTTTGATGTTTTTTTTTTGCAGGGTTGTACCTTAGAGCCGATTACAACATATATATTAGTTTCATAATTTTCCGGGAATATTTTATTTTGCCGGAATTTGGGTTTGCCGAAATTGGAGTTTTAAAATGATCTTCAAAATTTTGTTTTATCTATAACATAGTTCGTTGCTTGGTGATGCTTGTATAATTATTTGGGATTTTTCGGATTTCATTTTATGTTGCCGGATAATGTTTGGTTGACCGGAAATGGTTGAATAAATTTTGTTTGAAGTTCCGTGTTGGTGTATATATAGATAGATGTATTGTGGTGTGTATATGTTATCTTCAATTTTTTTGGGCGTGTTTTGGATTTGTCGAATTTTGGATCCGGTACCGGATTCTGGGAATTATCCGATTGTGTTCATGTGTGTTCTTCTTGGGGACGTCAATTTTTTTTAAACTGTAGTTCCTTAAATTCAACCGGATTCCGTCGAATTTAGCATATTAAACTCAACTGATTTCTGTCGAATTTAAGTGGATATAATCAATGGAAATTGGTTGATTATGACAGAATTAAATTTAACGATTTTCGGTTGATTATATTACCATTGGCGGGAAAATGATTTTTTGATGAAATTCAAAATTGAAATTTCAAATTTTTTTGAAATTAGTGCCAACAAAATTTTTTCAACGGAAAAGGGTTGAAATTAGTGCCAACAAAATCAACGGGAAGTCGTTGAATTTAAGCTTAAATTCAACGGAAATGCTAATTTCAACAAGCTTATATACAACAGGAAGAATTCGGTTGAATTTATGTTAAACTTAACGGGATCCTGTTGAAATAAGCTAAATTCAACGAAATTTGCCCGTTGTATTTAACCGCTTTTCTAGTAGTGATAATAGCATATTGTTTTTAAAATATAACTGATAAATATAGTCAATTTCATTAGAATAAACACCTTATAAATTTAGCAAATTTTATGTAATTATTATTTTAACGAACCATTTTACCAACACCAATAAAAATGTTCTAAATCAAATATTTTTCCCTTAGATTAAATTCTAAATAATCATTGTTGCTTACCAATTTAGCCAAGTAACTTGATCATTTTTCTTATCCTTTAAGATGCTCTACCTTATTATATATAAGGATAGTGATAATAAACATTGATCAACTCACCAAATTTGAAAGATTTTTTTAAAATTTTAATAATTACTTTGTCATAAATATTACAAATTACTTTTTTTTTTTGACAAAAGCTGTTGATTTTATTACTTCAAATCCATCTCAATACAATTTTGAATATTAACAGGAACAGACATCCTGTCAAAATTACGACCTGGGTAAATATATGATTCTCTAGCTAACTGATGAGCAACCATATTCGCAGATCGTTTAACAAAAAACAAAGAAACTTTGTGAAAACGTGCCAAAAAGCTCCGACACTCCTCAATAATTACTCCAAAATGCGACCGCATTGGGGCACTACTTCGAATAGCTTGGATTACCACCAAACAATCCGACTCCAGCGTAACAGTAGACCATTGCATTTCATCGATCCAGCTTAGAGCTTCCTTGACTGCCATTGCCTCCGCAGTAACTGGAGACACCAGATGAGGATGAACTATGGACTTGGCTGCAATGAGCATACCATCTGAACCTCGTGCTATCAACCCGAACCCAACAGCATCTCTGTCTTCAAAAACCGCTGTGTAAACGTAGAAAAACAATTTGTAGATATTCATGTCAAATTTGCAAAATCACCTATCACATAAACTTCCACATTTGCAGATGCTAAACTTTTGCAACCACATGATAAAAAATTTTCTACTTGTACCCTGTAGTAATATGGAATGCAATAAAGATAAAGAGGGAGTCAAATTTCAATGAGATTATTAAAAAGCAAATATGACCATTCTAACATTGTAAAGATAAATTCAATTTTAGCAACTAAATCACATATCAAAATATATTCACATATATCTAGCACTTCTTTCTTTCTCAACTTGGTTCTCCACCCCACTTGCACAAGTGTTGATGCTTTCTGTCTCTCTGTCCACTCGCACGGTTGAGAAAAAAAGTGTTGAATATATTATATGATCCAATTAAAGTCTCCTTGAACATGCTATGGTTTTAGGAAACCTGGAAACTTAATTCGGATGAGTGAGGGTCAGTGTTGAATCTATACTATATTATTATAAGCAAATTAGAGATCTTTTGTAATTTGTAGTTTGGTTAACCAAATAATTCATAATCTAGATCTTTAATTCAAATAGATCATGACCGTTAGATACAATAATACCAAAAGTTGTTATATACAGAGATCTAAGGTTCGATTCCCGCAAACAATAATATTTCTTTCTAAATAACATTAACTTTTATTTTAAAATATAATCTTACAATAATTAATGTATGAGAAAAATGGTCTTACAGTTAATTGTAGGGAATTTCCTAAAGTTAACTCATCAAAACTGCGTAGTTTTGATGGATTTTTTTATTTAAAAGGGCCCCATATGGGCATTATTGATTCTGCATATGTGTCACAATCTTAATGCAGTAGAACCTCGATAAATGAATATTCGATAAACGAATAACCTCATCAAATGAATAATTTTTTCCGGTCCCGACATAATAGAGATAATGTATTTTTGACCTCGATAAATGAATAATCTCGATTAATGAATAAAATTTTCCGGTCCCGAGCATATTCATTTATCGAGGTTTAAATGTGGTTAACTTTTGGAGAATTTCCTAAAGTTAACTATGGGAACATATACCCAAAAATATAACAGTATATCGTCTAATCACTAATAAAATATAATAGAAATCTGTATACAATGAATAATGACCGTTAGATTTTTAGTAAAAAATCAGAACCGTTAAATTTAATGATTAGATAAATAATATGTTTAAATTAATTTACTAAAATTTCAAGGTTCGAATTCTCTCAACGACATATTTTTTTTAAAAATAATTATAATGTAAGTTTTAAACCACATAATTTTGCAATCATTAATGTATATCCAAAAGTATTACACCATTTTGCTCTTAGATTTTTAGTAATTAATAAGAACCATTAGATGTAATTATAAGGTATATTTTATGATTAAAGTACTTTACTAAAAATTGGGTGTTGGCCCTCTTTATCACAATTTGGGGGTAAAATGCCCTAATTATCACAATCTGAAAAAATGGCTCTTTTTATCACAGAGAAACGCAAAGGCGTCTGGCGTTTTTGATTTTGGGGGGGGGGGGGTAACGCAACTTCATGTTGCGTTTCTATTTTTTTTATTATTTTTTTTTCAGTCACGCTTGATGAAGATGCGTGTTCACCTTCTTTTTTTTTTTTGAAAATTCATCACCCCTGCGGGGCCCACAGCTGAACACGCCAATTGGACTTGTGTTTCTTAGAAACGCAACATAATGTTGCGTTTTTGACATTTTTTTTTTTTTTTTGGAAAATCGATTTCAGAAAATAAAAAAGCAATAATGCAACACGCCGTTGCGTTTTTCAAAAATGTGACTTAATGTTACGTTTTTCTGTGATAAAAAGGACCATTTTTTCAATTTGTGAGATTAAGGGTCATTTGACTCCAAATTGTGAGATAAAGGGCCATAATTCCTAAAAATTCAAGTTTCGAATACTGTCAATGACATATTTAACTTAAAATTCTATAATATAAATTTTAAATCATGCATATCATTAACTAAATTTATATTAAAATATATTAAAATAATTTTTACAAAATAGTGATTTTATAAAAACATAATTATAGCATAAAATAAAATTTACAACATATTATTATAAACTAGTATAATATATATGATCTAATTAAGGCTTCGTTTTAGCACCTTAATGTTTAAGAATAGCTGGTTAATTAACACATATGATTTGATTTGTAAAAGGCTTATTATGATGCAAAACTCATGTATGAGCTCAATCCTAAAAGTACAGCTTTAGAAATACATGATAACATATATACTTTTGGTCATTGTCCAATCTCGTTCTGACGTTTGTGTTCTCCATTTCTGAGCTTGCTTTCAGTGCTCTATTTATGGTTTTTAAAATCAATCTATTTTTGTTGGAATCCATCAGAGTGGGTGTTAAATCTTATTTAGATTTAGTTATGATGACACTTATACCTTTAGGGAGCACAAAGAGTCCATGTACCTAGGTGCACTTAAAATAGAATTGAGGTAGGTTTGTAATGTTTATTAGGTTACTTTTTCCTGTGTCACATGGTACGCATGTGTTCTTGCATATCCGTGCAGTGGTTTTTACTTGCTTAAGTAACAGGGTATTTACCGCATCCTGATGTAAACAAGTACGTGAAGTGCTTCTTATTCTTTTTGAGTTATCTGTTCCTTTAAATGACATCCAAATTGATTCTGGAGAAGCTAAGCCAGTTTCTGTTGATTCCAAATCTTCAATAGATTTAAACTTTACATGGTATTTATCAACATTTTTTAAATGAAATATTATCCTGCAGAGGGGCTGGCGCTGAAGCGAAATTCAAGGAAATAAGGAACGCCTATGAGGTGAATTTCACAATTCCTGTTTCAGTGTCATCCTCAGAAATCATGTTGCAGCTTTTACTCTGTGAATGATGCTGAGCTGAATTTCGACTAATCATTTACTGCAGGTTCTATCAGACGAGGAGAAGCGCTCGATATATGATAGATATGGGGAGGCTGGACTTAAAGGTTCTTGAATGGAAACTGGGGTGAGTACTATTTCAATTTAATGTAATCAACTTCGGTAACTTCTAAAATTGAACAGTCCTGATCGATGTATTTGTGCTTAAAGAAATTGAGTATTTGTTTGTACAGGATTTCGGTAGTCCCTTTGACATCTTCGAATCATTGTTTGATGGAATGGGTGGTATGGGAGGAGGAGGCTCTCAAAGTAGGGCAACTGAAGGGGAAGACCTTATTTACAATCTGGTCCTAAATTTTAAGGAAGCTGTTTTCGGGATTGAAAAAGAAATCCAAATAACTCGACTTGAGAAATGTGGCACGTGTAATGGGTCAGGTTCAAAGCCAGGGAGTAAGCCATCAAGATGTAGAGCTTGTGGTGGGCAAGGACAAGTTGTCCAATCAGTCAGAACCCCTCTGGGTGTCTTCCAGCAGGTCATGACTTGCTCTTCTTGTGGTGGGACTGGGGAAACTTCTAGTCCTTGCAACACATGTAGCGGAGATGGTCGAGTGAGGAATTCAAAAAGGATTAACCTGAAAGTCCCTGCTGGTGTAGATGGTGGCAGTCGACTGAGAGTCCAATCCGAAGGTAATGCAGGAAAAAAAGGCGGACCTCGCGGAGACCTCTTTGTGCTCATTGATGTAATTCCAGATCCAGTATTAATACGCGATGACACAAATATACTTTACACTAGCAAGATTACCTATATTGATGCTATTTTAGGAACCATAGTTAAGGTTCCTACAGTTGATGGCATGGTAGACCTGAAAGTTCCGGCAGGTACTCAACCAGGGGCAACATTGGTGATGGCCAAAAAAGGTGTACCTTTATTGAACAAGAAGAACAAAAGAGGAGATCAATTGGTGAGAGTGCAAGTAGAGATACCAAAACGGTTGTGTTTGGAAGAGAGGAAACTTATTGAAGAACTTTCCAATCTTAAGAACGCAAAAGCTCTCAATAACAGTACGATGTATGACCATGGGTTATCCTTCTGATTCTACATTGTTCATCTTCTAGTTCCTAGCATCACGACTTCATTGCTAAAAAACACTGCACTAGTATGTTACTGCGCCTGGAAATTTTTGAATAGATTAGTAGATTTTACAATGTTTTGTACTTGCCAACATACCATGAGATAGGAAAAGAGAAACAGAGTTGCTTTCTGTACTAAATTTTGTTTTGCTCTCTCATCGTACAAGTCAAAATTTTCATTGTTGTATATGGTTGCGTAAGTTAAAATATATTTGATGTACATTTTAATGATATACTAGCTGATAACCCGTGCTTCGCACGGGCATAGATTGAACACAAGTCGAGATTAAAAAATTAATATTAATACACTATTTAATTATGTAGTTATAAAGAATCGAATCTGAGATAAAGTTAAAAAAATTAAAGTAAATAAATCTTTATGATTATGTCAGGAATTGAACCCCTTATAGGAAATCGAACACGCGATGAAATTAAAGAATAAATTAAATAATAAATCTATAACCTTTATTAATAAGCGAAACCCTCTTTTAAAGGTACCTAAAGTTTGGTTTACACTATATTTTGGTTTCACCCATTTTTGGTTCGCACTATATTTTGGTTTCACCCCTAAAATCCTATTTTCCCTATAATACTATGTTGTTTTTTTAAAAAAAAGAATAAAAATAGAAATCCTATTATAATTATGATTCTTTTTGTAATTTTTATCTTATTATAATTATAATTCTTTTATTTGTAATTTTTTTAAAAAAATCATATTTCCCCTAGAATACTATGTTCCTTTAAAAAGAGTTAGAAATAGAGTTCTTATGATGATTATAATTCTTTTGTCTATAATTTTTTTAAGTTGAAAAAACCAACTATAAAAAATCACCAACAAATAGAGGGTAAAACACCAACGAAACCCCAACGAATACGTAGCCAGATCTTATAACATTTTGATAAAACACTAACGAATCTATAACCTTTATTAATAAATTTCTGTTTAATGATATTTTCGTAACAAATTTGGTTTCACCCTTATTTCATCACAGATTCCTACTCCCCTAAAATTCATATAATTTTCTAAAACAATTGTTTGGAATTTTGTTATAATTATAATTCTTTTACCATAATATTATTGAATTGTACAAATAATATATATATTAGAACCAGAACCATGTATGTTATGTTTTCTTGATTGTTTAAAATATAATCTTAAATAAATAATAAATAAATCTATATCTATAACGTGTATTAATAACAAAACCCCTTTTTAATGTACTATTTTATACCAAATTTGGTTCATACCATATTTTGGTTTCACCCCAATACTCCTATTTTCTCTAGAATTCTATGTTATTTTATAAAATAAATAAATAAATTATATTACAATTATAATTTTTTTATTACAACTTAATAAAAAAAAGACCACGAATACAAATGTTAATCTACGGTGACATGCTTATCTATAACAAACGAAATACATTTTTAATGGTACTTCGGTACCAAAAATTGGTTCCACCCATAAGATTCCTATTTCTCCAAGGATTCTATATTATTTTTTATCATAATCATGTACATTTCAACGTATATATCGGAATCATTTAGTTTTTTTTCTCGATTTTCTTAAATAAACTTAAATAAATAATATATAAAATGACCTTTATTAATAAGCAAATTCTTTGTAAACAACGTAATTTTTTATAATAAATTAATGATCAATTTAATTAAATTTTCCCTTATCATCTAATATATTATTTGTAAGTGAAATCACGTTTTAATGATACTTACTTCTAAATTTGTGTCTCCTAGAAATATTGGAATTTTGATGTAATTACAATTCTTTTTTTATAAACTACTGAGTTCCATAAATATCCTAATTTTCTTTTGTACTTTATCATTTTTATAGTATTTTTTAATGATAAATAAAATATTTCCTATAAAATTTAATAAAAAATGATCAATTTTAATAAATTATTTCGACCCGTGCTTGGCACGAGCTATCATCTAGTCTTGTATAATTATGTAGTTGGAAAGAATCGAACCCCGAGTTAAGTGATAACCGTCAAACTCCATAATCGAACCCCTTATAAGAAATCGAACATGGGATGAAATTAAATTAAATAATAAATCTTGTATAATTATGTAGTTGGAAGGGATCGAACCCGAGTTAAGTGATAACCAAATTTGGTACTTTGGTACTATTATGTACCATTAAAACATGGTTTTGCACATTAATATAGAGTATAGATGTATTTTTTTTTAGAAACTTTTCAGTTATCAATTTGATCGGTTAAAAATTAAAAGTGGCATAGGACGGAGGTAACAATATTTTTTAATTTTTAGTGTAAAATTTAGAATGAAGGAAATATAATTCATTACATTTACAACTTCATATATACTGATATAAAAGAAAGAAAAAAACAAGTGCGACTAGGATGTAATGTAAGTAGTATGAATTTGAGATGAAAACATGAGTCCTATAAGTTATTTCTTAAAATGAAATCTATACTCTATATTAATGTACAAAACCATGTTTTAATGGTACACAATAGTACCAAAGTACCAAAAGTACCAAATTTGGTTATCACTTAACTCGAGGTTCGATCCCTTCCAACTACATAATTATACAAGATTTATTATTTAATTTAATTTCATCCCATGTTCGATTTCTTATAAGGGGTTCGATTATGGAGTTTGACGGTTATCACTTAACTCGGGGTTCGATTCTTTCCAACTACATAATTATACAAGATTTATTATTTAATTTAATTTTTTTAATTTCATCGCGTGTTCGATTTCCTATAAGGGGTTCAATTCCTGACATAATTATAAAGATTTATTTACTTTAGTGTTTTTAACTTAATCTCGGATTCGATTCTTTATAACTATATAATTAAATCTATACTCTATATTAATGTGCAAAACCATGTTTTAATGGTACACAATAGTACCAAAGTACCAAAAGTACCAAATTTGGTTATCACTTAACTCCAGGTTCGATCCCTTCCAACTACATAATTATACAAGATTTATTATTTAATTTAATTTCATCCCATGTTCGATTTCTTATAAGGGGTTCGATTATGGAGTTTGACGGTTATCACTTAACTCGGGATTCGATTCTTTCCAACTACATAATTATACAAGATTTATTATTTAATTTAATTTTTTTAATTTCATCGCGTGTTCGATTTTTTATAAGGGGTTCAATTCCTGACATAATTATAAAGATTTATTTACTTTAGTTTTTTTAACTTAATCTCGGATTCGATTCTTTATCACTATATAATTAAATAGTGTATTAATATTAATATTTTAATCTCGACTCGTGTTCAATATATGCCCGTGCTTATTAATGTGCAAAACCATGTTTTAATGGTACACAATAGTACCAAAGTACCAAAAGTACCAAATTTGGTTATCACTTAACTCGAGGTTCGATCCCTTCCAACTACATAATTATTCAAGATTTATTATTTAATTTAATTTCATCCCATGTTCGATTTCTTATAAGGGGTTCGATTATGGAGTTTGACGGTTATCACTTAACTCGGATTCGATTCTTTCCAACTACATAATTATACAAGATTTATTATTTAATTTAATTTTTTTAATTTCATCGCGTGTTCGATTTTTTATAAGGGGTTCAATTCCTGACATAATTATAAAGATTTATTTACTTTAGTTTTTTTAACTTAATCTCGGATTCGATTCTTTATCACTATATAATTAAATAGTGTATTAATATTAATATTTTAATTTCGACTCGTGTTCAATATATATCCGTGCTTTGCACGGGTTATCAGCTAGTTCATTAAATAAAACCTGTATGAAGTTTAACGTAAATTTTCTCGATCAAATTTATATTTTTCAATCCATAAACTCGGTTTAATCCATTTAAAATAAAAAATCAAGCTCAGGACAAAACTGTCCCATGTTGGGACAATCATTGAAGGTCCCGAAAAACTACAGGTCCATAACTAACATGTTGAAATATCAAATAAGATATGAATTGGCTACTCAATTATTGACAATCGTCTATTCAGTATTATTTAAGTATAAATATTTTACCAAGCCAAATGACAAATCTCCCTCGGAGATTTTGGTTTGGGGTTGATGTCACAAGTCACAACAATCACTCTGGCTTTTACAAGTTTTGTTTTAAAATAGTGATGAAAATTCCCACTTGTATCATGCTTAACTAGTTACAATCACCAGGGTTTTTGACTAACATGTTTTATATTTTTACAAGTTACACCAAGAGGTGAGAGGTTGGTTGACTTACATGTTGTGAGAGTTTATAGAACATATAAAGTTGAGAGAGTAACGAAAGTTTAAACAAGTAATGGAGCTTCCAGCATCAAAAAATCAAAAGCCTCATGCTGTGTGCATACCATTTCCAGCTCAGGGTCATATAAATCCGATGCTAAAATTAGCTATGCTTCTTCACCATAAGGGCTTTCACATTACATTTGTTAACACCGAGTTTAATCATAGACGCTTGCTTAAATCAAGAGGCCTCGACTCACTTGATGGCCTGCCTGATTTCCGCTTTGAAGCAATCCCGGATGGTCTGCCTCCCACCGATGAAAATGTTACACAATCTGCTGAGTCCCTGTTTTTGTCAACACCAAAGCATTGTTTAGCCCCGTTTCGCCTCTTGCTGGAAAAGCTCAACTCTTCATCTAGTTCTGGACCACCGGTCACTTGCATAGTACCAGATGCGATCATGAGCTTTGGTGTCATAGCTGCCACAGAGATTGGTGTCCCCTGTGCGTGTTTTTCTACTTCACCTGCTATTATTTTTTCATTGATTTTGCACTACAGACAAGTTGAAGAGAAAGGCCTTCTACCACTAAAAGGTATGAATGTCGAAATGGGCAAGATTTTTTTTACAGCATATGTCACATTACAAAAAAATAGTTAATCTGTCAAACTAATCAACGGATTGACGGAGTTTACAAATGCAACATTACTTAATTGGTCTGTCAATGAAATTGAAGTCTATCGATCCTGTTTAGTCACTCTACTCAAAATTTGATGAATAAACTAATAAACTACAACAGATAAATTTTATAGTTAATTTTATTTGCATAGTAATAAATGAATTGAAGTCCAGTAATGACTGGGAATTTGCTTAATGCTTAACCTCTCTTATCTTAAATATAACTTCTCATAGCTACAACTAAAACAAATCTTGCTCATACTATTAGTTAGATTGATAATTGTTGAATATATATACTTTTTTCCCTTGAAACCACTGAACAACTCTGAGCATTTATATACATGTATAGTCAATTGTAAATGTCTACCTTGATTATGTCAGCAGATGGAAGTTCTTCGCTTGATCAGCTGAGCAGCACTATAAATTGGATTCCAGGAATAAAAAGTATCCAAATTAAAGATTTTCCGAGTTTCTTTCACACAACTGATTCCAGTGATCCTGTGGTTCAGTTCCTCGTTACTGAAGTTGAAAGATGCACCACCGCCTCAGCTATAATCTCCCATTCTTTTAATGCTCTGGAGTCTGATGTTCTAGGTGCCCTCTCATCTATTTGTCCACAATACCATGCCATAGGACCTCTTCAGTTACTCGTCGACCAACTTCCTGAGAATAAGTTGAAGTCCCTTGGATCTAACTTATGGAAAGAAGATGTAGAATGTTTAAAGTGGCTTGATACAAAGCAAACAAATTTGGTTATTTATGTGAGTTACGGAAGCGTCACAGTGATGACACCTGAAAGCCTAGTAGAATTTGCATGGGGGCTTGCTAATAGCAACCAAAACTTCTTGTGGGTCGTTAGGCCTGATTTGGTTGTTGGTGAAACTGCAGTTTTGCCTGTTGAATTTCTCGAGGCAACTAAAGATCGAGGGCTTATAGCGGAATGGTGTCCACAGGAACAAGTTCTCAATCATCCAGCTGTTGGTGGATTTTTGACACATTGTGGATGGAATTCCATGTTTGAAAGCATATACAGTGGTGTCCCGATGCTTTGTTGGCCATTTTTTGCCGATCAAATTACTAATTGCATGCTGGCTTGCCATTATTGGGGTGTCGGAATAGAGATTGATAAGAAGGTTAAAAGAGATGAATTGGAGATGCATATTAGGGAATTGATGCAAGGAGAGAAAGGCACGAAAATGAGGAGGAAGGCGACAGAGTGGAAGATTAAGGCTAATGCAGCAGTTGGATTAGATGGTTCATCATCCTCTGATCTCGAGAATTTAGTGCAAGAAGTCTTATTGTCCAAATCCTAAAGCCATTTGGTTTGGGATAGACATTGCACCAGTACTTCAAATCAAACCTCCTGTTTCAATATTTCTTTTCCCAGAAAAATTCCACCTATGGATTTCAAGTTAAGTTAACAAAGTGTTCCCCAACGTGGTGCGGATTATCATTTCGTATTAACTTTTACTATTTTCCAAATTCATATAATTTCAACTAAACACTGTGATGTTATCTTGTACTTTGTGACTCTGCACTCTGCAGGCATAAGAAAAGACAAGAGGCAAACTTCTGAAACTGAAACTATACCTATGAGAGTAAAAAGCAAATTGGTGATCGTAGTTTATACTGAATTGCAAAAGAATGACCAAACTTTCAAATTTTCATTTTAGTGGTTATCGATCTTTTTTCATATACTTTTTCGAAAATTAAAAATAATTTTGGTCACTATTTTAGAAATCAAAAAAAAATTTGGTCACTTATTTTAAAAATCAAAAAAACTTTGGTCACTATTTTTTTTTTTTAAACTTTGGACATTATTTTAAAATTTAAAAATAAAGTGCCACTAAAATGAAAATCTGAAAATTCGACCACTTTTTTACGATTTAGTGTAAACTACTCCCACCATTTTGCTTTTTACTCTACGAAATAAAACTTTGACACATTTTACAATCAATCATCTAAGTATGATGATTCGGAAAAGGTTGCATATCAACTAATGACAATGCATAGCTCGCCATATTTGACTAAATTCAATTTATTTTGCAGACACATTTTGAGAGCAAACATTTGCTGAGCATAAGCAAAGTTTACACAAGAGATGGATATTTCAGCATCAGAAAATGGAAAGCCACATGCTGTGTGCATACCATTTCCAGCTCAGGGTCATATAAATCCTATGCTAAAACTAGCTATGCTACTTCACCATAAAGGTTTTCACATAACATTTGTCAACACCGAGTTTAACCACAGACGCTTGCTTAAGTCCAGAGGCCCCAACTCTCTTGATGACCTGCCTGACTTCCACTTCGAAACGATCCCCGATGGTCTGCCTCCATCCGATGAAAATGTGACACAATCTCCCGAAGCCTTGTTCGCAACAATACCAAAGAGTTACTTAGCTCCATTTCGCCAATTGTTAGAAAAGCATAATGGTACATCTAGTTCTGGGCCACCAGTGAGTTGTGTTATAGCCGATGGACTCATGAGCTTTTCGATTATAGCTGCAAAAGAGATTGATGTCCCCTGTGTGTGCTTTCGGACTTCGCCTGCTGTCGTCTACATGTTAACTATACACTACAGAAAACTTGTAGAAGAAGGCCTTCTACCACTAAAAGGCATGTTTAGTGATATGGTAGATTTTGTTTCTTTAATGCTTCATTAAGTTGGTCACTCAGTGAGAGGTTTATACCGAATTCCAAATCTATACCTCGCCCTACACCATGAATAACAAAGATCCAAATCTATTCGAAACAATAAAATTTTAGTTGATTCACTACTAGAAAATTGTCAATAGACAACGGTTTTTAGCCGTTGTCTAAAAAAAATCAGGGCGATGTCTATGCGTGTGTAGAGAAAGGTCAGGATCTATAACATCGGTTCCTGGCCGATGTCAAAGATGAATATACACAACGGTTCTCTTAAAGAAACTGATGTCTTTCCTGTTGTTTAACATCGGTTTTTATAGGAGAACTGATGTTTAATACTAGCTTAGACATCAGCTCTGATTAAATAAACGATGTTTAATACAATCTTTAACATCAATTTCTTAAAGAAACTGATGTCTTTGAAATTATATTGAAGTAGTATAATTTGAACATTGCTTGTTCTATACACACAAATACCAAAAACAAACCAAGACAATAAATTATAAATAACCAAAATCCAGTTATATATTACCAAACAAACCAATTCAGTACATAATAACCGCAAAACCAATATGACATTATCAAATCAAAGCTCATCCCTACTACATTACCAAAAGGACAACATGAAAGTACTATCTAGTTGTGCATTTTGATGTTACAAATCAGGTCTTCTTTGTGCAGTTGGTCGAACTCTTTCTTGCTGTTGTTGTTGTTAATCAGGTTGGTGCCCAAATCATAGGACGTAAGTTGGACGCCAAGAGTTGAGAAAATATGCAACCAATGCTCTAGATGTCTATTGCAGGTGTATACTGTAAATAACAATTGCACACAACATAACAAAGTGCATCATGTAGGAAGTTCGATCATTTAGAGTGCACCTCAATGTTTACATATAAGGACTTGATAATGTAGCACCAACCTATGTATTTGAGGCAGATGGCCATCTTCTGCTGTCCAATCTTATTTTGTTTTGAGAAGTGATCCTGAGATTTATAACAGTTACAATAATGTAAGTGTATTCAAGGTCAATTGTCTATTATATTGTTAACTCCGCTTTTCATTAATCTATGATTACCAACCACAAACAATTGTGCAGACTATCAACAACGGTAGTTGACACTAGATAGCAGTATAACATCTCTAGATTACATAGCAAAATGAACCAATACAAATCCCAATTATATAAATAAATAAGACACTACAAGTTCTTAGTGATAGTAGAAATTACATCCCATAAAATGATCTGACATATAGTATACTGTGTCCAAACAAAAACAAAGAAAACTGGGGTGTGTTACTTGTTCAATGATTTTTCGGATCTTCAGAAGGTAGAAAGTGACCAGATTCAATACAATTTATTTCAACAATTGATTAGGATTATTAACATTAATTTATTAACATTCACCAAAAACTATAGGAACCAAACCATACAGAAAAATGCAAGAGTAAATGGTTTCCAAATGTTTTGGTGGCAAATTTTGAATGGTTCTGTCCATATTAAGTTACTTATTTATGACACAAAAACGGACACCACTAATCATATCATACCAATCATATCATATTAAGTTGGTCGGTATTTGACTTATTGGGCATGAAACAAGATGTTAGTAATAATTTGGCATGCAACTAAACTTTGTATTAATTTTAAGAATCGCATCTCAAAATACTTCAAATCCAATGATGATCAATCATACCAAAACGTTAAGAACTATTTAGTTTATGCCACTCAGCTAGTATCGATTAATAAATCTGTCTTCTATATAGATTTGGTTTATCAGAATCTTCATTGTCATTATATATCAGAATATTAAACACTCCCCGGCCCTTCCCTATTGTGAGAACTTTAAAATACTACACCCCGACCTTAAAACTTCGGAAAAATTTGAGCATCTATATATTCTGTGCTACTCAAATCATTACTTTTCTTTCATGATAAGACATTCCCTTCAAACTTATGGTCGATAGTTAAACACTCTACTCTAATTTTTCAAGCAGATGGAAGTTTTTCTTTGACTGATCAACTGAACACCACTGTAAATTGGACTCCAGGATTAAAAAGTGTTATAGCCAAAATTTGGTTCGGGTATTTTCAAGATGGATTCGGGTTAATAACAGGTTTAATTTGGGATTTCAGAGAACAAATTAGGGGTTAGGCCGCGCCCTGGGGGGATTAGGCCGCGCCCTGGGATATGTTGGAATTCCAAGATGATAATAAAGTCGATTTTGTATTTGATTATTGAAGAATTCCCTCCTGTCGTATCTCAGGAGGGGATGTCCGTCGTAGAAGGCCTCTAGGGGTTTTCCTAGATTTAGGGATCTTTCTTATACATTGAGGGCATGTTCTCCTCGGTGCAAAGATAGATCTCTCTTTGGTGTGTGCTTTGGAGCTCTGTTCCTGTAGCCAATGGGCGCGTTCTCATTGGGGAACTTTGGAGTAACTGCACTTTGCACCCAAAAGCTCTGGATCACCTGTCCTGCTATCTGGTGGGTGCTTCTCATTCGGGGGACAGGGATGCGTTCTGCACTTGGGGTAAACCATGGCTTTACCTGAAGGTTGTGACCTCTATCTACCATCTTGCAATGAAATTTCCTACACCCAATGGTGTAGGAACTATACGAGGATCTCAACATGATTCGAGGGATTGTTATCACAAGGCAATCAAGGGGTTTAGAAAGCAGCAAGGTGGAGGGCGCGCCCTGAGAGAAGGAAGTTCAGAAAGAGGGATGAATCTTACTCCAGAAGAAGTTAGAGTTCATTATCTTGTCCAAGAACCTGAAGAGGTAGTGAAAGAGAGCATTCCGAAACTTGATAATTTGCAAGAAGGAATTCTAGAAGAAATCGAAGAAGATTCGGAGGAGGTTATTTCTATTAACCTTAGAGGGGAGCAGGTTGAAGGAAGATAGATGTTGCTTGAAGGTCTTGTACATACCCTTGTTGAGAAAGACTTCCCTCTTGAAGAGGATGTGCCCTCCAAGGATGACATGCTAGTTGAGGATCCACGGCTTTTTGATTTTGATCTGGATCCTAGAATTCCCTAGTTGGTTGAAAAGACTGGCCCTGCGGAGGATACACTCTCAATATTAGTAGATGAAAAGGATCCGAGTAAGGTTTTGAAAATCGGGTCTTAGTTGAATTCCGAGATGAGGGGTATGCTCACTAATTTTCTCCTGAATAACCTGGATGTTTTTGCTTGGAGTCATGCTGATATGGTGGGGATTGACCCGGAAGTCATGTGTCATCGTCTGAATATAGATCCTACTAAGAAAGGAATCCGTCAGAAACGTCGACCGGTAAGTGGAGAGAGAGCTATAGCATTGAAGAAGGAGGTTGATCGACTTCTAGAAGTTGGATTGATTAAGGAATCATATTATCCGGATTGGTTGGCTAATCCAGTGCTAGTGAAGAAGCCAAATGGAAAATGGAGGACTTGTGTGGATTTTACAGATTTGAACAAGGCTTGTCCTAAAGACAATTTTCCTCTTCCTCAGATTGATCAGTTGGTGGATGCTACGGCTGGTCATGCTCTTTTGAGTTTCATGGATGCTTACTGAGGTTATAATCAAATCCCAATGTATGAACCCGATCAAGAACACACCTCTTTCATCACAGATAGAGGATTATATTGTTATATTGGAATGCCATTTGGTTTGATTAATGCTGGAGCAACTTATCAGAGATTGGTGAATATGATGTTCAAAGATTTAATTGGGAAAACCATGGAGGTGTATGTTGACGATATGCTTGTTAAATCCTTGAAGGCAGAAGATCATGTGAAGCACTTGGGGCAAATGTTCAAAATATTAAGGAAATTCAGGATGAAGTTAAATCCTCAGAAATGTGTGTTTGGTATGGAATCCGGAAAGTTTTTGGGTTTCATGGTGAATCATAGAGGAATTGAGGCGAATCCAGCAAAGATTAAGGCTTTGCTTGATATGAAATCCCCGTCTAGTATGAAGCAGGTGCAGAGTTTGGCTGGAAGAATAGAAGCATTGAATCGCTTTGTGTCCAAATCTTCAGATAAATGCAAAGAGTTCTTTAAAGCAATCAAAGGAGCATCTAAGGATTTTGTATGGACTTCCTAGTACGAAGAAGCTTTTCAGAAAATCAAGGAGCAATTGGGGAATCCGCCACTTTTGGCAAAACCGGTGGAAGGAGAAACTTTAATTCTCTACTTGGCAGTGTCAGAATATTCTATCAGTGCAGTGTTGGTAAGGGAAGAAATTGATCATCAGTCTCCAGTGTACTATGTGAGTAAGTGTTTGCTTGATGCAGAAACCCGATACACAAGTATGGAGAAGTTAGTTTTCGCTTTAATCCTAGCCTCGAGAAAACTTCGCCCTTATTTTCAAGCTCATAAGATCGAGGTTCGTACATCGTATCCAATGAGAGCAATTCTTCATAAGCCGGAAGTTTCTGGAAGAATGTTAAAATGGGCGATTGAACTGGGGCAGTTTGATTTAGAATATATCCCAAGGACGGCAATTAAGGGTCAAGCTTTAGCGGATTTCATCCTTGAGTTCGAATCAGAAAATGAAGAGAAGTCACTTGTATTGGTAGAACCTGGAATTCCAACTCAGAGGGCGCGCCCTCTTGAGGAAATTCCTCAGCCATGGTGGAAGTTACATGTAGATGGAGCAGTGAATAGTGGAGGAGATGGGGCAGGTATAATCTTGGTTACTCCTGAAGGGAATCAGCTTATGAGCGCTATTCATTTCAAATTTCAAGCAACTAACAATGACGCGGAGTATGAAGCTTTGATTAATGGTTTGAAGGTAGCTGTAGAGATGAAAGTAGTGAATTTGATTATATTGAGTGATTCAGAATTAGTGGTTGGGCAAGTTAAAGGTGGATTTCAGTGTAGGGGACCAAGAACGGAGCTTTATATGAAGTATGCTCAGCGGCTTATCCAGAAGTTTCGGGAGGTCAGATTAGAGTGTATTCCCCGAGATGAGAATTGTAATGCTGATGTTCTGGCTAAGTTGGGATCCCAGAAAGATGCGATGCTGTTGGGAACAGTTCCACTGCAAATTCAAGAAGTACCAAGTATCCCGGAAGTAGAAGTTATGGAAGTGGAAGCAAACCCATATATTACTTGGATGACTCCAATTCAAGGATATATTCGTGGAGGGATTCTTCCAAAAGACAAGGTTGGGGCAAGAAGAATTCGGTATCAAGCAGCAAGATTTGTAGAATACGATGGAATTCTATATAAGAGGGGTTTCAACCAACCACTTCTTAAGTGCATAGATGGAGATGAGTGCAATTACATTCTTAGGGAAGTTCATGAAGGAATTTTTGGTAATCACTCGGGGGGTGGTTCTCTGGCAATGAAGGTGTTAAGGCAGGGTTATTATTGGCCTACCTTGAAGAAGGATGCTTATGAATTTGTAAAGGCTTGTGATAAGTGTCAGCGGTTTGCTAACTATTCGACTATTCCAGTCACTACTCTTACTTCTATGATGAGTCCTTGGTCATTCTCTATGTGGGGAATAGATCTTATTGGGGAGCTTCCCAAAGCTAAAGAAAGTGTTAAGTATGCTGTGGTCGCCGTAGATTACTTCACTAAATGGGCGGAGGCCATGCCTTTGGCGAAGAAAATCAGAGATTTTGTTTTCAATTGCATTGTGTGCAGGTTTGGAATTCCATACAAGCTCGTGTCAGATAATGGAAAGCAGTTTGATAGCAAGGAATTGCGAAAGTTATGTGATGATTTGGGAATCAAGAAAGAATTTGCAGCAGTGTATCATCCTCAGAGTAATGGACAGACGGAGGCAATCAACAAGATTATCAAGCATACATTGAAGACAAAGTTAGAGGAAAGCAAGGGGAATTGGCCTGAGGAGTTACCGATGGTTTTGTGGTCATATAATACTACCCCAAGAACTACAACTGGGGAATCTCTCTTTGTGTTATCTTATGGGTGTGAAGCAATGATTCCTGTGGAGATTGGAGCAGGTTCTTTCAGGAGAGATTTTTATGATTAAGAGGTTAATATGATAAATCAAAGGTTGAATCTGGATTTTCTGGAAGAAACAAGGACTAACTCACAATTGAGGTTGGCGACTTATCGATCAGCAAAGGGTTGCGAGGTATTACAACAGGAAAGTGAAGACTTGTCCTTTTGATGTGGGTGATTTGGTTTTACGGAAGGTTATGCCTAATATGAGAATAGCTGCTCATGATGGAGTTTTTGGTCCAAACTGGGAGGGACCATACAAGATCAAGTCTATTATCTGGGAAGGAACTTATCATCTAGAAGACCTGGATGGGAATACAATACCAAGAGCATGGAATGCGGAGCATTTGAGGAAGTATTACCAATAGGGTGCGGCTGTGGCCCCCTATTTTTATGAAGACTTATATTTACATTATAGACTAGCTTAAATAAATCTTCTCCTAGTCTAGGGGGGTAGTACATATACGCCTTCTTTAGTTCTGGTCGAGACTTGCTGTTTTTATTCCATGTTTTTTCCGAAGCTTATTCTCTTTAGCTCGGGGGGTAGTACATGTATACCTTCCCTTGTTCTGTCGAGACTTAAATTTAATAAAGAATTTATTTGAAGATTAATGAAGTATATCAAGACATTTTTTCAAGTTTTTTGAAGATTTTTTGATTGAAGTATAAGAGGTTGTGCCCCATGTCCTAGGACGCGCCCTGTGAAGTTCTGTGTAATTATAAGCAAATTTTGACAAGTTAAAAGAACTCTGAAAAGGGTAATGCCTTAGGGCACGCCCTCAACTTATATGTGAAGATTTTTTAGGGTGTTTTTCTATCGAAGTTAAAGACATTTTCTTAAATGAAAATATGAAGAAAAGGTCGCACTCCCGTGAAGGGCGCGCCCTTATTAGAAGAATTTAACGAGAAAAGTAAAAGCATGGATAAGTAATAAGCATACTAAAGTTCAAAGGATATTAAAGTTAGGAATTACAACTTGCAGGGTTTTACAAAGGACCCGCACCTTAAGAATTCAAAAGTTAGAAAGCTAATATTGAAATGAAATCCTAGGGCGCGTTCTTAGGAGAAGAAGAAGGCGCGTCCTGGGCTTCATTAGGGCGAACAGTGGTAAGAGGAGATATGTTTGCGGGAGGTGAACCTTGAGTAGGGATAGATGCAGGAGGAGAGGTCTGGATGTTTTGAGTTGAAGGAATATTTTCTGTGGAAGGCACGTCCTCAGGAGGATCCTCTAATCCTAGCTCAACTCTTTTTGCCTTGATGGCTGAAGCTTGATCAACCTTAAACTTTTCCACATCCTCAGCAGCAGCAGGACCAAACTTCTCCCAGTTGTAATCAGGATCATTGGCTAGAATGCCAGTAAGGTAGAAGTTGAATCCCTTCTCAAAGTTCTCATCCTCAATGGATTCCCTCTGTTCTTTCAACTGAGTCCTTTCAATCTCTATGGCACTTTGTAGCTTTCTGAATTCCTCTCTTTCCTTCTTCAATATTTCAACTTGATCACAAAGGTATTTGCCATAGTCAAGGGATTTTTGAAGATCCGACTGTAGAGTAGCAATGGTGGCATCCTTGGCGTCACATTCTTTCTTCCACTTGTTATCAGTTTCGATAACCATTTTGGAAAACTTCTTGTTCTCTGCCTCAAGTTTGTTCAGATGAAGCTTCTCTTTGTGCACCCTTTGGGCGCGCCCTAGAGATTGAACCAGGAGTTGGGCTGAGGCTTTAATCATGGAGTTCGTTTCATCATCAGTATTCATATTCTGCCAGAGATCAATTTCTTTCTCAGTGACAAATGAAGCAGCAGCCGGCCCGATAAGGGTTTCCGCATATGAGGGCGCGCCCTCGGTTCTTTGTCTTTTGCCTTTGTTCACAGGAGGATCTTGGATTTCAGCATTCCTTTTTAAGGATCCAGAAGAGGGTGGAATTACTGAGGAAGGGTGTTGTTGCTGTAGAAGATTCCCTCTGGAATCAGAAGTATCGGTCTTATCTTCATGTTGTGACCTGTTGTTTTTCTTGGCAGCACCAAAGCCGCGGGGAATTTTAGGAGCCATTTCTGTGCAAAACCAGAAAAAATGGTTAGTTCACGCCTTAGGTAAAGGAAGTTGTAAGCAGGTAATAAAGAGAAATATGTCAGACAAATAATGATGCATTATTATGTTAGGGCGCGCCCTACGGTATAATTTTGTACCTTCATCAGTATCAGAGTTTTCATTTTCATTATCACTAGATGACGATGATGGAACAGCAATACCATTTCTGAATTTTTTAAACTTACAAATGGACCCAACCCTATCAGAAAGGATTCCAATCCTTTTTAAGTTTTCTTCAGTAATTAGGGTTTGGAGGTTGAATTTCTCTGCTGCAATCTTGAGGACGACTTTGGCCCGATGTAGGGCCGCGCCCTGAAGTTCTTTTTGAACTCTTCTATCTGTTTTGGTTTAAAGGAATTAATAAAAGTTAAAAAAAAAAAGAGGAATTTTTTGAAAAGAAGAGTGTAGGGCGCGCCCTCGCTTACGCGGATTTGTGTTAAACTGGAGTCGAACTCGAGGAACATCCCAGGCAAAGAAAAAAGGTTCTTTCCATCGTTTAATGTGGCTAATTCTTCCTTCAGAAAAGCCCTTGCTGTTGTGAGGTTTGTTGATTACCAAGTAATAATAACCAATGTTTGATTGACGGATGCTAAAAAAGTAGTTGATTTCTGGCATAGAGGGAGCATCGAAATCCAAGTCATGGTAGAGGATGAGTAAGCCTAACACAAGTTTGTAGCTGTTAGGAGAAAGTTGGATTGGGGCTAGATCATACCATTCAAGGATTTCTCTTAGGTAAGGGTGCAAGGGCGCGCCCACACCTAGAGCAACAAGTCTCGGGGTAAGAACCATCCTTGGAATTCTGAAATCTCCACCGTAGTTGAAAATATGGGGACGATGGTGGGAGTGAGGAATGGCCCAGAGTCCTTCTTGGCCATAGTATTTCATAGCCCATTCCACTTCATCATTTGTGGCGGTAGAAGACATGCTCACACAGGCTAGTTTGCCTTGTTTCTTTCTAAGTTGGTTCTTTTCCTTTTAAGAAATTTTGTTATATCTACCCCAGTCAATGTCAATCTCTTGGTCAAGAACCTCCCAATGTTCAAATGGGGTAGGTGATAGAGGTGGGGATGTTGGCTCGGAATTGATTAGTGGTGAAATGGATAAAGCAGAAGGCGCGCCCTCTGTGGAGTAAGTATCTGAAGAGTGTGAATCATTGGAGGAATTGGAATCTGGATTATAATCATTATCAGAAGGATCTATATATAAGGGGTTTGGAGTTTTTTCAGATATTGGTGTTGGAGTTTTTGTTTTATTCTCTAAACGAGTACTAAGGGGGATGTTGTTAAGGGAATCCTCACTGTAAAAACTCATTTTATCTTCGTTGAAATCTTCGATAAGGCGCGCCGTGTCCTCTGAAGAAACAAATGAGAAAAGAGGCCTCGGATAATATGGAGGGAGAAAGGTGTTTGGGGGAGAATATGTCCCAAGGCGCCTGTTAAGCACTTTAAAAGGATGAAAGGGTGAAGACGCGCCCTCTAGCTGCAAAGAATTAAAAATAGAAGCACTAAGGGCGCGTCCACGAAAAGTATAAAAGGAAAAATAAGTTTATTCAAGGGAAAAAGAATGAAGGAAAGTTTGTGCTACGACTTAAACTAAGTATGTGACTTTAAATTATTAGATGAACGCTTAGCATTTTTTGGAAGACCTTAGGGCGCGCCCTGAGTGTAAGACGCGCCCAAGGACCTAATCTAATATTCAGAATCATGTTAACAGAAGATTATATCGAGAAAACAAGATCAAATAACTATACATACAAACATATATACATCAAAAATGAAGAACATGTTGAAGTTAAATGGTTCAATTACAATATCACACGATTTGAACGGTGAAAACATGAAATAAGAGCATCAAAACGTACCTTGTAAGTTCTGGAGTGTGATTTATCGAAGAAAATGGTAAAAAAAAGTGACGAAGTTGGCCGGATTGTCGCCTGAAAAAATCGGGGTCGCTGGAGTTGGGTTTTTTGAAGAAAGAGAAAGTAAAAAAAGTAAAGTGAGAAGTGTTTGGGTATTTATAGGGAGTGTAGAAGATAGTGGATGACAGCTGTATGGCACAAAGTCGATTCAACTTCAGAGGACGCGCCTTGTTATAGGGCGCGCCCTTAGGATATTTTGTGAGAATTTTGGGTTTTTTTTCCCAGAAGAATTCCATACATCATCTCTGATTTCATATGGAATTGGGGGGTAGTTGTTATAGCCAAAATTCGGTTCGGGTATTTTGAAGATGGATTCGGGTTAATAACATGTTTAATTTAGGATTTCAGAGAACAAATTAGGGGTTAGGGCGCGCCCTGGGGGGATTAGGCCGCGCCCTGGGATATGTTGGAATTCCAAGATGATAATAAAGTCGATTTTGTATTTGATTATTGAAGAATTCCCTCCTGTCGTATCTCAGGAGGGGGATGTCCGTCGTAGAAGGCCTCTAGGGGTTTTCCTAGATTTAGGGATCTTTCTTATACACTGAGGGCATGTTCTCCTCGGTGCAAAGATAGATCTCTCTTTGGTGTGTGCTTTGGAGCTCTGTTCCTGTAGCCAATGGGCGCGTTCTCATTGGGGAACTTTGGAGTAATCTGCACTTTGCACCCAAAAGCTCTGGATCACCTGTCCTGCTATCTGGTGGGTGCTTCTCATTCGGGGGACAGGGATGCGTTCTGCACTTGGGGTAAACCATGGCTTTACCTGCATCCTTGAAATCAAGAGATAGCTTGTAGCGAATAGGACTAGTCCTCGACGGGGGAAGTTTCCATATTCGCGAAGTCTTGAGATCTTGGATGAGCCTTGGGCCTTTTGTGGTTAGGCCTCATAGTAGAACATTCCGGAAGTTGGTCCGTTATCCAAGCCCATTTGGGTTTCTTGTTCTCCAAGAACTACGTATGGCTTGATCCCCTATAAATACCGGGGTACGTAGGCCGATTGAGGGGTTGGAAAACGAGAGCTCTGAATAGCCGCCACTAACCCTATCAATCTCAGCCACCAATTAAAAACAGTCACCACACGCCACCATTCTTTTCGGCAAAGAACCACCGCTGTAGATCTTGTTTCCGGCAACATACCTCGAATTTTGTTGTTACCAAATTCCTCCGTCAACAAAAAGTATACAGCTCAAAGATTTACCAAGTTTTATATCAAAGATTTACCAAGTTTCATTTAGATGGAAGTTTCATCTATTTGTCCACCAATCTATGCCATAGGGCATAGGCCCTCTTCAGTTGCAAATCAACCAACTTCCGCAAAGTCAGTTAAAGTCCCTTGGATCCAATCTATGGAAAGAAGATGCAGAATGTCTAAAGTGGCTTGATACGAAGCACAAAAATTCGGTAATTTATGTAAGTTATGGGAGCATCACAGTTAGACACCTGATAAGCTAGTTGAATTTGCATGGGGGCTTGCTAATAGCGACCAAAACTTCTTGTGGATCATCAGGCCTGATTTGGTTGTTGGTGAGAATGCAATATTGCCTGTTGAATTTCTCGAGGAAACTAATGATCGAGGGCTTATAGCCAGGGACGGAACCAGGAATTTAGATTGGGGTGGGCTTGACAAATCACTAACGAAATTTCACGCGCCGATCACCCATATCATCAAATTCATCAATCATCGACTCTATACTAATTTTCTTAGCAAATTGTCTCTCTATATAGATGACCATGATATCTCCAAGAAATGCATCATCCATCTTGCTACGCAGGTCAGTCTTGAGAATTTTCATAGCAGAAAATGCCCTCTCAGTAGAAGCCGTTGAAACAGGCAGTGTTAAAACAAGGCGAATCAGCTTGTCAATCATGACGAAAACTTTTGACTTTCTCGTCCTAACCAATGTTTCACATAGCTCTGAAATAGTTGTTATATTTTGAAATTGAGCACCGGCAACAACATCAAGCTCATAATGTTCCAACTCACTTCTTAACCCATCTACATCATTTTCAATAAAATCACGAGGATAGAATACCTGTGCAAGACGACAAATATTGTCAATATCAAATGATTTGAAATGATTGTGAGGATCTAATGCAGAAGTAAGAGTAAGGAGCTCCATTGCTTCGTCATTAAATCTACTTTCCAACTCATTTACTTGATATTCAATTACTTTGACAAATACATCAAAGTGGTAATGATGTTCAAGAGTAACATCATCTCTTTGAGAGCAGGATCTACCACTACCAACGATGTAAGGAGCACACAAATCTGGCACGAGAATGGTATATTTGGTACAAAATGCCAATACTTCAGCAACAAAATCCTCCCAACCTTCTGCTCTAAGTTTCTGCAGAAGTGTCTTCGTAGTTGATACCAAACTAATAGCATTTATAATATCCTGAGACTTCTCCTGTAAAGCTTTACACAACACATTGGTGATTCCCATGGTTTTATGCATTAGATGTAAATGAAATACAAAGTCGAAAGACCTCATGTGTAAGTATTCTCCTTTAGCTCCACCTCGAATGGCATTTGTAGACCCACTCGTGCTAAGATCTGAAAGAAATATACCCACTGCACTATACATTGCAATCATGCTACGGACCGAAGAAAAATGAGAACTCCACCTAGTTGTTCCCCCTCTTTGTAAAGTAACCATCTGATTGGCACCTCTGCCAGTGCCAATTTCTCCATTATCAATCATTTTCTTCAGTTCAAGCTTGTGAAGATCTTCTACTTCAGTTTTACGTTTTGGAGAAGCATTAACAAAATTAACAATAGAAGTTAATTTTGAAAAGAATAGCCACACTCCATGAACGTCATTAGAAGCAGCAACTAGAGCTAGTTGTAAACGATGTGCAAAACAGTGCACATAGTATGCTTGTGGACAATCTTTTAAAATTAGAGCTTGCAATCCATTCCAAGCACCACGCATATTGGACGCTCCATCATACCCTTGTCCTCGTAAATTACAAATATTGAGGTCGAAATAAGCCAAGGCATCAAATATTACCTTCTTTAGAGTGGATGCATTTGTGTTTTGAACCCCCAAAATTGCAAAAAAACGTTCCTGAACAAGTCCAGCATTATCAACAAACCTAATAATAATCCCCATTTGTTCATGAGTAGAACTATCTTGGGCTTCATCAACAAGAATGCAGAACTTTGCATTTCCAATTTCTTTACGAATCTGCTTCCTCACACTATCGGCCAGGAGGTGTAAAACTTGTTTCTGAATGAGGGGACTAGTATAAGTGGCATTCCCTGGAGCATTTCCCATAGTGACCGAGCCAATATTGGAATTTAACTCTCCAATAAACTTTAGCAATTCAATGAAGTTTCCACAATTTTCAGAGTCAAGGGATTCGTCGTTACCTCTAAACGCACATCCTTGTAGTGCAAGCCATCGAACACATCTAATTGTTGCCTCAACACGCAAACGGTTCCTTGTAACTTCTTCTTGAGATCGCACTCGCAAAATATTATTAATTTGTCGAGAAGGCTTCATCAAATTTTCACAGGAGCTCACTGCAATATTATGTGGTGAGCACGGAACTCCTACATGTTGCGAAAAAGAACATTCTTTTGTTCTTGAAATTCTCTTCCAACTTTTAAAGCCATTTACTGTATATGTTTCACTTCTTGGCGGATTTTTTTCAAACAAAAAACATGGTAAGCAATAAGCCCGATCTTTATCCGGAGAATATTCAAGCCACGGAAACCTTCCATACCACGAAGGATTAAATTTTCTATTCTGCCTATCTCCTTCAGCTTTGGTCAGTGGATAATCATCAGGAACAAGACTCCATTGATATGGCCCAATTTTGAGATATTCTCGACGAACTTCATTCCATTGTTCTTTTGGATATTCATGTATTTGACGGCGCAAACCCGGATCACGTTCAAATGTTAAAGCAACTTCAGATTCCTTTGCCACATTATCAGATTCCACTTGCACAACTTGAGGCACAACTGACACAACAGGTTCATCTCCAACATCATTTATTTTCTGAGTTTTCTCCGGATGAAAAAACATGGAAATCTTTTGCGAAGATGGACCTTTACGTTTAGACATTGAAATTTGAAAACCTAATCCCCAAATATGATATATCAATTTCAAATTAGAAAATCGGTATATTTCAATCAAAATCCCCAATTTAACACAACAATTCAACAAATAAGACTATAATCTATCCTTAATTCATCAAAATTTGTACATTATACAACAAGCACAAATGTAAAAGAATTATCAAACAATTCATAAATATAATAGCAAAATAAAGATATTACAGAAAAGATATGAAAGAATTTATCACCTGAGAAAATAAGGAAACAAATTAATAAGCAAGAAGCTGCAGACCAAGAGAGGGAGACTCGGTTGTTTTTCTTTGGATATGTGCTTCTCACTTCTCAGCTTCTGCCTCCACTTGCAACTCGCTCATACACTTAACACTCTGTTAGTCTTTAATTTTCTAACTAAATATTAATGGGTTTTGACTCATATGGGCTGGGCTTCATGTATGTTTGGGCTAGAAAATGTTACAAAATATATAACAACTAATTTATCCTCCTGGGCTTAAGCCCAGGTAAGCCCCTACATACTTCCGTCCCTGCTTATAGCCGGATGGTGTCCACAAGAACAAGTTCTTAATCAACGAGCTGTACGTTGGTGGATTTTTGACACATTGTGTTAGTTCAGTCAGACTGTTGGATGTTCAAAACTTATCAACTACAAGGTGAATTTGTGAAGTAAATATATCCCCAAGTCCTTCCTTCACAAACTCTCACAATCATCTCCGTCCCCGAAAAATGAACTTCTAAAATTTTTCGTTACTGCTCCGCTTGAAATTCCTAGATTTCACAACCAAATCAAATTTGACTTAAGAATTTGTCACATAATTTGCAATACAAATGGAGGGATTAAAAATTAAATAAAAATGGAGGCATGTAGCATTTTTTTGTTATTTGATTCAATTGTTGCAACGACACGGCAGAAAATAATACTGAATTTTATTATAAAATGGATAAAGAGATAGGGTTCATTGACCAAAACAATTACTCCACTTCTTTATAAATATCTAAATTCCAAGTTTCCTGTCGTTTTCGAGATCATTAGGTAAAGACCGTAAAACCAGTTGCCAGATTTGACAATCTATATGCTTATGCAGCAAACCAATAAGAAATTTTACTATAAATTATTTTTTTCGATCCGTTACTAAATATTTCGAAAAAAACTACATATGCTGAGCTGAGAGAGTAAGCAAAATTTGAATGATCCGATCGGAAATGGAGTTTTCAGCAGCAGATCATCAAAAGCCTCATGCTGTGTGCATACCTTTCCCAGCTCAGGGTCATATTAATCCAATGCTAAAACTAGCCATGATTCTTCACCATAAAGGTTTTTACATAACATTTGTCAACACTGAGTTTAACCACAAACGCTTGCTCAAGTCTAGAGGCCACAACTCTCTTGATGGCCTGCCTGACTTTTGTTTCGAAACAATACCCGATGGTCTGCCTCCCTCGGATGAAAACGCCACTCAAGATCCCCTGTCCTTGTGCTTGTCAACACAGAAGAATTGCTTAGCCCCGTTACGTAAATTGCTAGAAAAGCTCAAGTGTTCGTCTAGTTCTAGGCCACCGGTCAGTTGTATTATACAGGATGGAATCATGAGCTTTGCTATCATAGCTGCGAAAGAGATTGGTGTTCCTTCTGTGTGTTTTCGGACTTCACCTGCTACTATCTTGTTGTTGAATAAACATTACAGACAACTTGAACAAAAAGGCCTTCTACCATCCAAAGGTATGTACATGTATAAAAGCATATCTTTAATGAGTTTAAGTTTGAGACTGAGATTTGAAACTTACTGTCCGTGCTCTACTCTGTTTAAGCAAAAAAAATGCCATGTCTAATTTCATATAGGAAACTACTCTTTGCATGGTTACTGAATTTTAGTAAATTATTTGTGTTTCTTGCACAAATAATTTTTATGAGAACCACAGTGAGATACTAAATTACCAAATCATTGGGATGATATTACTCCACATATATAGCTTTCAAAGTATCTCAGGATATATATGAGTTCACCGCACAAAATCTTCTCGTTTTTTTAGATAGACATTCCATTCAAACCTTGAGGTTAATTGCCAAATAGTCTTCTCTGACTGATTATGCAAGCAGATGGAACTTCTTTGATGAATCAGCTGAACACCACAGTAAATTGGATTTCCGGAATAAAAAGTATCCGAATAAAAGATATTCCAAGTTTCTTCCACACAACTGATCCCAATGATCAAATGGTTCAGTTTGAAATTAGCGAAACAGAAAGATGCACCACGGCCTCAGCTATAATATTCAATTCTTTTGATACTCTGGAGTCTGATGTTCTAGGTGCCCTCTCCTCTATCTGTCCACCAATTTATGCCATAGGCCCTCTTCAGTTGCTAATGAACCAACTTCCACACAGTCAGTTAAAGTCCCTTGGATCCAACTTGTGGAAAGAAGATGCAGATTGTCTAAAGTGGCTTGACACCAAGCAAACAAATTCAGTAATATATGTGAATTATGGTAGTGTCACAGTTATGACACCTGAAAATCTAGTGGAGTTTGCATGGGGTCTTGCTAGTAGCAACCAAAACTTCTTGTTTGTCATTAGGCCTGATTTGGTTGTTGGTGAGACAGCAGTATTACCGCAAGAATTTCTCGAGGAAACTAAAGATCGAGGGCTTATAGCCGGATGGTGCCCACAAGAAAAAGTACTTGGTCATCGAGCTGTTGGTGGATTTTTGACACACTGTGGATGGAATTCCATGACGGATAGCCTAATCAATGGCGTCCCAATGCTCTGCTGGCCATATTTTGCTGATCAACCTACTAATTGCAAGTTGGCTTGCAATGATTGGGGTGTTGGCATAGAGATTGATAAGAATGTCAGGAGAGATGAGGTGGCCATGCTTGTCAGGGAATTGATGCAAGGAGAGAAAGGCAAAGAAATGAGGAAGAAGGCAATGGAATGGAAGAGAAAGGCAGAGGAGGCAGTGAAATTAGATGGTTCATCAACTGCGAATTTGGAAAAATTAGTGAAAGAGGTCATACTGTCCAAACCGTAAAAGCTAAGTTGGTTGGAAAAGACAGTGCGCCATTCCCTGATAATCCAAGACAGTGCGTCATTCCCTGATAATACATGACTAATACATTATGCATAATTCTGATTTCCATGTAGAAAGTCATCACTCATTGTCCCTTCTTATCGAAATAAGCAGCATATTATATACAAACGTGTTTACCTGTTTTTGATGATCCCAGATTCAAGAATTATCATAAGAAAAGTAAGGTTTAACAATTTGTTCATTTCAGAAACAAGTTCTAACATATTTCTATGTTTAATTAGTTCATTAAATCATAATATGCCTATGAAACTTCGGCTGCAGACTGTTGATGAGATCTTCTAGTTTTGTGTTAAATAACACTAGGGACTTTAAGATAATGTTTATAGCTTTTGTGAAGGTGTGATTTTTAGGATATTTTTAAGATAGAAGAGCATATATATATGTGCAAGGTGGGCAGAAGAAACTGGGACAGTAGCATGTGCTTGGTGAATATGCCATTCACTTTGCTTTGTGACCACCTCCTCTTCTCCATTATTTGATTGCTTTTTAACAGGTTGTGTGAAAAAGAATCAAATGTCATGAGGATAATGGAAATTGTGATATTCTTCATGCCCCTTGTACGGATAAGAAGGATTTCAATATTTTTTGAAATATTAAAAAATACTGCTGGATCATCAAACTGAAATAACATAAAACTAATACACTTTTAAAGGATCACTGCCAATTTCTACTGGATTTAGGCAAAAGTTATCTATATCCATGAAAGAAATACGGAGCTTCTTGTGTTCTTTTATATTTCTAAAATATTTCAACTACTTACTTAGTAGCACCTCATTTATCCTTTTCCAGTCAAGTGCATTCTTCATCATCTTCTTTCGAGTCTCACCATCTATCAGCTCTCGCACCAACTCCTCAACTTCATCTCTCTTGACATTGTTATTAATCTCCATCCCAATTTCCCATTCTAAGCAACTGTATTTGCAGTTGGTTTGTTGTTCTGCAAAAAAGGGCCAACATATCACTGGCACACCACTGGTGATGCTCTCGATAGTCGAATTCCACCCGCTATTTGTCAAAAACCCTCCAACAGCAGAGTGCTTCAGAACTTGCTCTTGAGGGAACCAGCTCGCCAGCCTTCCTCTTTCTCTCGTTTCAACTAGTAGAAACTCCGGTGGAAACATGGCTGTGTCACCAGCAATCATATCAGGCCTGACTATCCACAAGAAGTGTTTTTTGCTATTAGATAGTCCCCATGCAAATTCAGTGAGCTGTGCAGCAGTGATGGTAGTGATACTACCAAAATTCACGTAAACAACAGAGTTTGGTTCTTTATGCTTTGTTTGGATCGGGGGGGAAGGGATGGGATGGGATGGGATGGGATGGGATGGGTTGGGTTGGGTTGGGTTGGGTTGGGTTGGGTTGGGAGAGGTTCAAATTTCACAATCCTTGTTTGGGTTAAAGTTTAAAATGGAGGGTTGAGTTTATAGGGGTTGGTCAAGGTTTGGTAGAGGGTTCTAGTATAATGGAAATGGAGGTATGTTTCAACACCCTGATTTGACCCTGATTTGGGGTGTTGGACATTGTTGCCCAATGCCTTTTTAAATAATTTATTTATTTTTTCTTTTCAATCATCTATAAATAAAAGTAATAAGCATATAATTTATTTTAATTATTATTTTGTATATTATATATATTACGTAATTAATTGATATACTTTTGGAAAAAAATTATCGGAAAAAAAAATTTTGGGAATAAAAATTTTCCGAAAAATTATTTCAGGAAAAAATATTTCTGAGAATATATTTCTCGCAAAAATATTTTCCGAAATTTTTTTTTTCTAAAAATTAATTTCAGAAAAAGTATTTTTCGATATAATATTTCCGGAAAAAATATTTTCGGAAGAAATATTTTCCGAGAAAATATTTTCTAAAGAAATATATTCGAAAAAAAATATTTCCGAATAAAATATTTCACAAAAAAAAATTTCCGAATAAATATTTAGGAAAATAATATTTCCGAAAAAAATATTTCTGAAAAAAAAATTTCCAAATAAATATTTCTGAAAAAAATATTTCCGAATAAATATTTCCGAAAAAAATATTTCCGAATAAATATATCCGAAAAAAATATTTCCGAATAAATATTTCGGAAAATAATATTTCCGGAAAAAATATTTCCGAATAAATATTTCGGAAAATAATATTTCCGAATAAAATATTTCGGGAAAAAATATTTCCGAATAAAATATTTCGGGAAAAAATATTTCCGAAAATAATATTTCAGAATAAATTTTTCGGGAAAAAAATATTTTCGAATAAATATTTCGTCAAAAAATATGTTCGATTAAATATTTTTGAAAAAAATATTTTCGAATAAATATTTTGGAAAAAAATATTTCCGAGTCTGAAAAAAATGTTTCCGAAAAAATAATTCGGAAAAAATATTTCCAAAAATGTGTTTTCTAAAAAAATATTTCCGAAAAATATGTTTTTGAAAAAAATATTTCTGAAAAATGTTTCCTAAAAAAATATTTTTGAAAAAATATTTTCCGATATAAAATTTCCGAAAGAAATAATTTCCAGAAGAATATTTCCCAAAAAAATATATGCATTTCTTATTTTTTAAGAAATATGTTTTTTAATTAATTTTTATTCGTTTTAAAAAAAATAATTAATTATGGATGGTGATATATGCACACCCTAGATTTATTGTTGTACACCCTTACTTGTATCTTTGACTAAATTATTCTAGCTTGTTTAAACAAAGTGCAATATCATAATATAATACTCCCTCTGTTTCTTTATATCTTTCCTATTTTATATGTTTCATAACATGAGACAAATTACTAATTTACGCATAATTTATAAGACCAAATATAGTCATGAGTGATCTTATTAGATTTGTATTTATGAGTCGGGACTGTTCATAACATGAGACAAATTACTAATTTACGCATAATTTATAAGACCAAATATAGTCATGAGTGATCTTATTAGATTTGTATTTATGAGTACTTTAATACAGTGAAGTTTTTATATTTAATACTAATACGAAATTGAAGATATTAACGATTAAAAATGTGCGTTGGCAAACGTGTCCAGTGAAAAGAGGAAACTTATTATGAGACGGAGTGAGTATAAAAATAAAATAATTTTAATTGTTTATGATTCTTTCCTTCTAACCTATGCATCAAAATCCTCACAAAATACAAAAATTTAAATAAATTATTTACCTATTTTTTATAAATTACAACACCAATATATTAAAATAATAAAAGTAGTAGTCAAAATAATATTTTTCTTTAAAATATAAATTAACTATAGAATAAATACAATAATACTTTTTTAGCAACATAAATTTTAAAACATTATAGTCTCATTTAGATTATAAAGTCTGAACTCAATTAATGTGAATAAGAAAAAAAATTCAAATATTTTTATTCTAAAATTTTAGCCTAAATCCTACTTGCATAAATTAAATTTAAAAATGCAAACCAAATTCAAATTATAAAACTACTCCTTAAATTGTGAAAGAAAAATTAATCATTCTTTTGGTTCATATTTGTTAAAATCTAAATTTATAATTACTAGTTTATGACCCGTGCTATGCACGAATTTATTTTGATATGTAATAAATTTTATTTTATGTTATAATTATATTTTTATATAATCATTATTTATAATATTTTATTTTAATTTTAAATTAAATTATTTAATAAAACTTTAATTAATAATATGAATTGTTTAAAACTTATATTATAAAATTTTAAAATAAATATGTCGTTGATTGAATTCGAACCTTGAAATTTTAGTAAATTAATTTAATCATATAATATATCTAATCATTAGATCTAACGGTTTTGATATTTTACTAAAAATTTAACCATCATTATTCGTAGTATACGGGTTTCTATTATATTTTGTTAGTGATTAGAAGATATGGTATGATATTTTTGGGTATATATTACTTATTTCAAGATTATGTTTTAAATTAAAAGTTAATGTGTTTAAATTAGGAACAAATATTATTGATTGGAAAATATAAATTTATAAATTTATAATAGAATTTTAATATTTTATAAATAAATTTATTGATATGGTGTTTCTTTTATTATGTTATAAATTTTATTTAATATTACAATTATGTTTTTATATAATCATTAATTTTAATAATTTTTTAATTTTAATTTAATATACTCAAATTTACGAATTATACTATTGTTTCCTTATTATAAATAACGTATATGGTTTTTTAATATATTTTATTAAATAATTGAAAAATATGGTGCGATAAGATTAGTTTTAAATAAAAAAGGTAATGTGTTTTAATTTGAAAAGAAATATTAATAATTGGAAGATATGATACGATTAATGTTTTTAGGTATTTATAAAAGGTAATATCTTCAACTAAAAGTAAATGTGAAAAAGACAATCGACTAATTACCATTAATTATTTTATGTTATTATTGATTTTAGGTGTTTTAATAGTATCGATATCGAATATGTTTTTTTTAATGAAGAATTATACTAACGTTTCCTTATAAATCAAAAAGGTAACGTGTTTTAATTCGAAAGAAAATATTAATGATTGGAAGATATGATACGATTGATGGTTTTAGGTGTTTATAAAAGTTAATATCTTCAACTAAAAGTTAACGTGTTTAAATTAGGAACAAATATTATTGATTGAAAATACAAATTTATAAAATTATAATAAAATTTTATTATGTTATAAATAAAATTTATTGATATGGTGTTTCTTTTATTATGTTATAAATTTTATTTAATATTACAATTATGTTTTTATATAATCATTATTTTTAATAATTTTTTAATTTTAATTTAATATAATTTAATATAGTCACGTTTACGAATTATACTAATGTTTCCTTATTATAAGTAACGTATATGGTTTTTAATATATTTTATTAAATAATTGAAAAATATGGTGTGATAAGATTAGTTTTAAATAAAAAAGGTAACATGTTTTAGTTCAAAATAAAATTTTAATGATTGGAAGATATGATACGATTTATGTTTTTAGGTATTTATAAAAGGTAATATCTTCAACTAAAACAAATGTGAAAAAGACAATAGACTAATTACCATTAATTATTTTATATTATTATGATATCGTATATTTTTTTTAATGAAGAATTATACTAACGTTTCCTTATAAATCAAAATGGTAACGTGATTTAATTCGAAATAAAATATTAATGATTAGAAGATATTATACGATTGATGTTTTTAAGTGTTTATAAAAGGTAATATCTTCAACTAAAAGTGAATGTGAAAAAGGCAATCGACTAATTACCATTAATTATTTTATGTTATTATTTTATGTGTTTTAATAGTACTAGCTTAAAACTCGTGCGATGCACGGAATTTTTTTAATATTATAAAAAAAATTATTAACTTTTTTAAAATATGAATTTTGGAGGCTTAAATATTTAAATGAGATGATGATCATAATTATATAAATGTTATTCATGATATTTCTTTAAAAGGAATGATTTTAGTTAAAAAATATAGAAAATGCGATAGGTTTTAGTTGAAAAGGTAATAAGTTATTTATTAGTAATTATAAAATTATTATTTTGTTTTATTAAATAGAATGCCCTTGATATAATTGGAAAAACAGAGGATTTAGTTAGAGAAAATAGAAAAGGTAATATATTTTAGGTGAAAAGGGTAATTGATTAATTTATAGTAATTATAATTTAATTATGTTATTTTACAAAATAAAATTGCTCGTAATGTTTTTAGAAAAGGAGAAATTAATGTTGCACCTGATATTTCTAAAGAGAAATTTTAGTTAGATAATATAGGAAAAAGATGATACGTTTTAGCTAAAAAGGATAATCGTTAATATTAGTATTATAATATTATTATTTAACTTTATTAAATAGAGTCGTCCCTAATATAATTGGAAAAAGATAAATTTTAGTTTGAAAAAATAGAAAAAGGTAACGTGAAAATTAAAAGGTGACATCCTTTAGGTGAAAATGGTAATTAATTAGTTTATACTTTATAGTAATTATAATTTAATTGCTATTTTACTAAATAAAATTACTGGTAATATTTTTAGAAAATGAGAAATTAATGTTACCCATGATATTTTTAAAAAAAGGAATTTAATTAGAAAAAATAGAAAAGATGATACATTTTTAGTAATTAATAACATTATAGTATTATGATTTTATTTTTATTAAATAGAATCATAATTTGAAAAAGAGAGGTTTTAGTTAGAGAAAATAAAAAAGTTAACTTGTTTTGACTGAAAAAGGTAACCCGTGATATAATTGGAAAAAAATAATTTAGTTAGAGAAAAGAGAAAAGAGAAAAAATTAATTTATTAGTTAACAGTAATTATAATTTATTTTTTAATTAGATAAAATATAAAAGATATTACATTTTACCTGAAAAAGGAAAATGCTTAGTTATTAAAAAAAAAGGTAACATGTTTAACCTAAAAAAGTGGATTGATTAGTAAAGTAAAAATTTTAGTTAAATAAAATATAAAAGATTATTTTTAAATGGTAACCCGTGATATAAATGGAAAAAGAGATATTTTAGTTAGAGAAAAGAGAAAAGATAATTTTAATGAAAAAATTAATTATTTAGTTAATAGTAATTATAATATGCTTTTTAGTTAGATAACATATATAATATATTATATTTTACCTGAAAAAGGAAACTGCTTAGTTATTAAAAAGAAAAGAAAAGGTAACATGTTTAACCTGAAAAAGTAAATTGATTAAATTTTAGTTAAATAAAATATAAAAGAAGATTTTTAAATGGTAACCCGTGATATAATTGGAAAAAAAAAATATTTTAGTTAGAGAAAAGAGAAAAAATAATTTGAATGAAAAAATTAATTAATTAGTTAATAGTAATTATTATATGCTTTTTAGTTAGATAACATATAGAAGATCTTATATTTTACCTGAAAAAGGAAAATGCTTAGTTATTAAAAAGAAAAGAAAAGATAACATGTTTAACCTGAAAAAGAAAATTGATTAGCAAAGCAAAAAATTTAAAGGTAACATGTTTAACCTGAAAAAGGAAATTGATTAGTAAAGAAAAAAAATTTAGTTACATAAAATATAAAAAAAGATTTTATCTGTAATTAAGTAAGGGTAAATAAGTAAAATCAATAGGTACCAACCAACCAACCAACCAAACTTTTAATGTTTCGGCTTTTATATAATAGTATAGATAGATATAGAATATATTTTTCCTTTATTTTTCTTTTTAATGAAGGGTAATTAATTAAATTCACTTAGTACCAAAAAATAGGTATGAAAACTTTTAATGTTTCGGCTTTTATAAATATCACGAATAACATTTATATAATTATTATCAAATCATCTCATATAAAAAAGTAAGCCTCCAAAATTCATGTTTTAAAAAAATTAATTTTAATTAATGAAATTTTTTATATAATATAAAAAAAATCCGTGCAATGCACGGGTTTATTATATTATATTATAAATTTTATTTAATATTATAATTATGTTTTTAATAATCATTATTTTAATAATTTTTTAATTTTTATTTAATATAATTTAATATACTCATGTTTAAAAAATATATTAATGTTTCCTTATTATAAACAATGTATACGATTTTTAATATGTTTTATTAATAATTGAGAAATATGATGTGATATTTCCGGGTATATATTAATGATTGTAAGATTTGTTGTAAATTAAAAAGGTAACGTGTTTTTAATTATAAAGGAAATATTAATGATGGAAATATATGATACGCTTGATGTTTTTATGTGTTTATAAAAAGGTAATATGTTCAACTAAAAGTAAATGTGAAAAAGGTAATCGATTAATTATCATTAATTTAGATTTGTTTTAAATTAAGAAGGTAATGTGTTTTAATTTGAAAGAAAATATTAATGATCGAAAGATTTGATACGATTGATGTTTTTAGGTGTTTATAAAAGGTAATATGTTCAACTAAAAGTAAATATGAAAAAGGCCATCGACTAATTACCGTTAATTTTATTATATTAATGTGAAAAAGGCAATCGACTAATTACCGTTAATTTTATTATCTTAATCGACTAATTATAATTAATTATAACGTGTTTTAATTGGAAAGAAAATATGAATGACGGAAAGATATTATACGATTGATGTTTTTAGGTGTTTATAAAAGGTATTATCTCGACTAATTACCATTAATTATATTATGTTGTTATTTATTTTAGGTGTATTTATGTTTCTTTATAATGAAGGGTAAATAAGTAAATTCACTTAGTACCAAAAAACAGGTACCAAAACTTTCAATGTTTCGGAATTTATATAATAGTATAGATAAGTAGATTTGAAAATTTTAAAAATAATTTTTTTGCCATATTTTCAAAAATAAAATTAGATTAAAAGTTTTCAGAAAAAAAGAAAAAGTACAAAATGATAAAAATAGATGAGAATGAGTAGGATATGGGAAGGAAGGAGGGTTAATTCAGCCCAATTATAAATTAGGGTGTGCAACCATAAGTTGGGGTGTGCATATATCAGCACCCTTAATTATATTATAACCCCTTCTCAACCAAACTCTCCATCCAAATAAGGTAAAGGTTGAACCCTTCATTACTCAACCCTTACATCCAAACAAGGTAAGGGTTCAACCTAACCCATCTCATCCCAACCTAACCCATCCCACCCTAACCCAACCCCACCCCTCCTAACCCCCTATCCAAATAGGCCCTAAGTGTTGAGCCAATCAATGTAGCTGACTCTTCTTGCCACAAACTTAAGTTGATAGCCTCAAGTCTTTTGTGCTGGATTTGATTCATCATTAAATGAAGCGGGCCAACAGTATAAATATGTGGTTGAGTTGCGAAAATTGCATCTAGAGCATCCTGTTCCAGAGTATCAAATGTGTTTAGAATAAGTGCACGAGCTTTAGGAAGTGATGCAGTCTCAGTTATGAGAAAATTAAGCATGATATCATTTGTGTCGGTAGTTCTTATGAAACTCGGAAAATCCTTTAGTTTCATGTCTTTCATTCCCGGAACCCAATCAATTACTGTATCTAGATAGCCATTCGTTACACAGCTCATATCTGCAAAACAGATAAATAAAGGTCTTGGAAGTTATATAGTGCTTGTTGATACGAGATAGATATAAGTCTGATCCCTTATGGGTATCGGTCCATATTAAATAAGCCCAATAACAGGAACTCATTACAACTAGGTGACTTGCTCCTAAAGAAAAGGAGTATGGGCCTACAAGAACTACGTGTGCTTGATTCTTATATAGTGCTTGTTCATTCAACCAATGCAAAATATATAGGAAAAACATACAACTGAAATGCTGAAAATCTGGACTCTAATCACTCAATCTCTCAAACAAACTCAATCTCTAATTTATTATGCAGATTCCTAAAAAACGCTCCATGATCGTAACAAACCAAATCTGACAGCACAATGCAAGATATTATTTTAAACAAACCATTTTGAGATTAAACCCAACATTGCCTCCCTTAATCTCAAAATTATTTGACTAACTCCTTAACTCCCAACAGGTTCCGCATCTTCTCGAACTTAATAGTTGTCAAAGCTTTTGTAAGTCCATCTGCTCGCTGTTTATCACCACTCACATGCTTCACAATAATTTCCCCGCGCTCTACACATTCACGAATGAAGTGAAACCGAATGTCAATATGTTTACTTCTTCCATGAAATACCGGGTTCTTAGCCAAATCAATCGCCGATTTATTATCAATGAACAACGTGACTGGACCAATAGACTCTCTTGTGATTTGACTCAGTACATTTCGCAACCAAATACCTTGACATGCCGCGGCTGTAGCTGCCATAAATTCGGCTTCACAAGTTGATAATGCTACCACCCTTTGCTTCTGTGATACCCATGAGATCAAACTGTCATTTAGGTAGTAAACCATGCCTCCTGTGATTCTTCTGTCGTCGATCACTCCTCCTAGATCACTGTCTGAGAAACCCGTAACAGCATTATATATTTCCGCTGTTCTGAGCATATATCAACCCATGCTGCATCGTCCCCTTAATGTAACACAAGATTCTTTTGACTGCAGCCAAATGAAGTGTTGTAGGACGTTCCATGTGTCGACTCACGATTCCAACTGAGAAAGCTATATCTGGACGTGTGTTAACTAAGTAACGAAGTCCTCCAACTGTGCTTCTGTACCTTGTTGCATCAACTGCTTGCCCGCTCTCATCTTTTGTAATTTGTTCTTTAGGATCTGGTATTTTGTGGAGTTACATTCCTTCATCCCTGCCTTTTCAAGAAGTTTTGCAGCATACCCAGCTTGTTTCAATTCAGTATAACCAGCTTCTTGTTTTATCTCGATTCCTAAGTAATAGCTGAGTTTGCCAAGGTCTGTCATCTCAAATTTCTTACCCATTTCTTGTTTAAACTCCTCGATTTTCTGCACGTTTTCTCCAGTGATTAAAATGTCATCCACGTACACAGCAATAATCAAACAGTCACTCCCCTTTCCCCTGGTATAGACTGCATTTTCGTAAGGGCAACGTTTGAAGCCTAAGTTCTCCAGACTTTGATTTAGCTTGGCGTACCAAGCACGAGGTGCTTGTCGTAGGCCATACAATGCTTTTACTAGTTTATAGATCAAGTGTTCTCTTCCTTGTTTTTCGAAACCCTCTGGCTGAGCAACATAAACATCTTCTGCAATTTCTCCGTTCAAGAAAGCCGTCTTGACGTCTAAGTGATGAACTTGCCAAGAATTCTTTGCTGAGAGTGCCAACAACATTCGCACTGTTTCCAAACGCGTAACTGGTGCAAACACTTCCTCGTAGTCAATTCCATGCTCTTGAGCATATCCTTTAGCGACAAGGCGTGCTTTGTATTTAATTATATTTCCTGCTGCGTCCTTTTTTAATTTGTAAATCCACTTGAGCCCGATCACTTTATGGCCTGCTGGTAAATTTGTAAGTTTCCAAGTGCCGTTTCTTTCAATCGAATATGAAACTTCTCAAATAGGGCATCAAATATGAATATGGACTGAGTTTGTTTGACAAAACTTTTATAAAGGAATTTATCCGAGAGATCACTATGATCTTTGAACTATTTTCAGGTTGCATTTGTCACTTGGTCAACCACCACAGTACAAAAAGATGGCCAGTCTTTAGTACTTCCATGACAAACACAATCAGTGGCGTCCCACTGGACTTCTATCACAAAGATAAGATGTTCCTGAATCCCTATTTACATAGGTTGTTCATCTCAGCTGAAATAAAGAAATTCAAGCATTCATGGTAATGGAAGGAATTCAAGAGTTTCAAAAATCTTTCTGTAAAGATGGATCAAGTATCATCTGTAAACATAAATATTTCTAAAAGAATGGAATTGAATTCGAATAAATTTGATGTACGAAACTCATCATCAATTGATGGGTATTAGACTTTTCAACTGTAGCATCAACTACTGATTAGACAAACATTTAAGAAATTCCTAATTATTCAGTCTCACTCTTGTCGACTAAGCACTACTATACTTAGCTGCCAAACCGGCCTGACAATAATGAGTTGAATAAATAAGAAGATCTCAATTCATTCTCGATTTTTGAACCGTCACTGCGCAACGAATGCCTCAGCAACGATGCTAACCGGGAATTAATTTACGACAATTCAAAGAAAGAATAGGAAATTTCTTCAGGTAATAACTTTGAACAAATCAATAATTAGGGGTGCACAATTACGCTTAACCTTCAATCCTTGCCAATACTTGCTTCTCACTTCGCATTTTTAACCTTCTCGTACTATCTCCGAAACGTTTACATCGAAACTAATCTCGTAGGATGTCATAAATTCTACGCGAAAATCTCGAAATAACGTCTCCCGAACTGATAACTCCAGCTGCCCACTTAGCTTAGGCCGCTTCAGGTTCACTATTTTACTAATAGCTCGATCCTTAAACGATTCAAACTTCTACTCGCGCGATATGCCGAAAGACCAATTAACGTCGCAACGCTTGCCGAAATATCCTAACGCGATCCTTATCCTAAATCGTTCTACTCGACTTCTATCCTATACACGCACCCTAACCTTCCTATTTCTGTTTCAGTGACCATAACCTGTAGCTCTAATACCAACTTGTAGCATCCCAAAATCCGGGGTACAGAAATGGGGTCACTAACCACAAACAATATTGTACATCTCTGAATATAAACAACATTTAATAATATAAACCCCCTTAACCAAGATCGCATACAAGTTATGGTGTGAAACAAACTATCGAATTACTTTATTACAACTCAACCTCAGGATAACAATACTATACAATTCTATGAATATACAAAACCACTATCTAACTACGTATCCAACCTTGGCAATTCCCAAACCACTATTTGACGAAGTCCACAACTCGAACGTCTCTTTTCGCTGCCCGGAGATTAAGACCATCTATCCACTTACTAGGTTTACTAAACTTCTCTCTTAACTGGAGAAAACAAACAAAAGCAAGAGTGAGCCAACAATGCTCAGCAAGTGCATAAAGTGATAACAATTTCAATATCAAAGCAATTCTGATAACAAAGGAATTTCAACTCATACTGTGAAAGAATCTGTGATATTACTTTTAAGTTGCCACGAGGGCCAATACTTCACCATTAATGAGGTGCAACAGGAACTAGCACAGAATAAAGTTTTGTTCAACCAAAATAAGCATTATAGACTTCAGGGGAATCAAGCTTTAACAATTCAGTAATAATACTCAAAATTCAAGGTCAAATGATAACCATTCAATAATAATACGTGGAACTCATGGTCAAGCGATAAGAATCAAAGTCCAACTGGATACTCAATTTATAGATTAGAATTGGATCCACGACACACATTGGCCTTAATAACTTCCGACCACGAATCTGGTCCGACCCCTTACGGTCCACATTTTAAAAACATTCCAATTCTATATCAAACTCACTAGGTGTCGGAATAATCGACAACCTTTGCCAACCAAATAACTGGAAAACTCACGTTCCAGGAATACAACTCGTAATTGAAAATTCAACAGGGGAGCATTTACTATCATCAAGTATCGACAAGTTCGATACAATACAGGGGAATAAACGAATAGCCAAGATTTTCAGTAGATATCCACAAGTTTGAGGGGAGAAGATTATAAAGAGTAATACTATGAATTCATATCAACAAGATAGGTATAAGCAGTTGGAGACATAACATCAATAACTCGATTACAGAGAAGGTCGAATTGGCGACAATAAAGGAAAACAATTGCGATTTGAATAACAACAATTTAAACTGTAACATAGAACAAGGATATAGTCGAGGACTAGGCATTTAATAAAATCTTCCAACATTTGTATAGTTGGACTAAACATAAGCGAATGAAGTAGTTTAAAAGGATTATTTGTGAGATAATCCCAAGAAAATTTATTTGTGAATTAGTTTAAAGAAAACACCACTTGGGTAAGATATGTTTAAAATCGGGAATTTCGTTGACAGGTATTTTGAAATCTGGATTATCTCTATTCAACGAATTTCTTAAATACAATCGAAGATAGCAAAGGAATGGTATTCCACTGAGGAATCCAACGACATACCATGCGTAAGATATTGTGTAGAAAAATTTATTGGGGAGGCTCGTTAAAAATTCAATAGTTGAACTGAGGGTGGGAAATAAACATTTTCCCGCTAATTGAAGAAACATTACATTTTCTAAATATACTTTATTCTCATCATATACTACAACAAGAAATTGAACTGCATCACTTGAAAGATAAGTGAAGAGCAAAACACTTGCCTTGATTTACGGAGTTCCTGATCCTACCATGGATCCTCGACTCAAATTCATGTCATTCCTTACTTCATACACTCGCCGACTTCGCTACTTGTCCTTCTGCTTATCTTTTTACTCGTACTCTGCTCTTGGCCATGTCTCCTATTCAACCTTTACAAGGTCAGATACTGATCAGTGCCAAATCAAGCAACTCTTACTTGCTCTACCCTACCCGTACGCATCCTATAACGCTTATACACTTATCATAAATAACATATACAAACACATACCACTACATATAGACATATCCAATCATATCTATATAGTAGCCTTAGTATAATTACTAAGTCACATATACACATCACATAACCACTTCGAAACAGCACACCATCAAATTTTCAAAACCATAATATATACTTGAAATACTCCACTGACACATATACTTAACCCTTTAAATATCATAACATACTTTCAAGCCTTGAAATCAAATAACTCAAATAGACTTTTAAATAAATTTGCAGGGGATTTTTAGAAAATTTCGGCATGAAGTATTCGTTTATCGGACTATGGGCACAGCCCCTCAAATACAATTCAACCATGTTTTTGCCAAAATAAAGCTGCCTCAACTTGCAGCAACATAAAAGTAAACAAATAAGAAAAGTACCCGCCCAGACATGCGGCACCTAGCATATAATGATTTACATTACACTACTACTTACACTACACCAATGATCGTATTTCTCACGCATTTTAATGATACACGTGACAATCAATCATTGATGTTCGTAAGCCCTAGGAAACAACCCCTAGCACTAACTATTACTTACTCTATATCAATGATCACATCACTTAAGTATATTAATTATACTCGTGATAGTTAATCATGGATATTGTTGCCCAGTAATTAACAATTGTAGAAGGGGGGTTGAATACAATTGTATAAGATTTTTGACTTAAACAGAAATAACACAAGTATGAATCAATAATAGCTTTATTAATTCTGGTAAAACTGTTACAAAACTCTCTTAAGAAATTCTTATGTTCTTAAGAGCTGCTAGGTTACAAGATAACTCGTGTAAGCGATTACAAAAATGTAAAACCTAAACTGTGTTTATATAGCATACACAGCTACACTATCAATTACAAGATATTCTAAATCAATTACATATATCTCTGAATGCATATCTTGTATGATAGCTGCCTTCCTATAAATTAGGAACCGACATATCAATCTTCCTTGATCTCTGGTCTAATGAGAATCTTTACGAAATCCTGACCAGCTTCTAATACTGACGATACCTTCATACTGACGCTGTATTACTGATGACATCAGCATCAGTATCTTGATCAGTAACAATCCAGATCCTGATACCACTTGAATCAATATCTAACAATCTCCCCCAATTTGTACTTAATGAAATAAAGCACAAATTATTTGATTCAATGATGTCAAAAACTCAAAACAAAATTCTACTAGTAATCTTCAGGCTTAGTCTTAGAAATTCTCACAAAGAAATTATTTATCTGCAAGAAACTTTATAATAATTCCTCTTCCTTCTCTGCCAGAATCTGAATCAGTCTTTTCTTCAGATTCTTGAGTTTTTCATTGTTCTTATCAATCTGATAAATACCAGCCCTGAGATTCTGAATTGAGCTCCTTGGTAAATCTAACTCTCCCAACAGTAAATATGCAAGATCTCTTCCTCCAGGATTCAAATATAATTGTTCTTGCATCAGAATTACTTCTTTAACAGCTGAACCCTTTTGCATTTCTACTTCTTGACCTTCTGTGTTCAAGTACATGGGAGTATAATTACTATCATACCTTGATCCACAATCTAGAAACCTGGATTTGATTGTACTTAAGATCATACCACACCAGTTTTGATAAACACTGGCTTCTGTATCAGGAATTCCTCTGTTTTCAAGTAAATAAAGAACATATTTCAGTTCTTTTGTTATCTTGCATAACACATCATGAATAAACAGTCTTTTAACACTCTTGTCCTTCATGAAGTATAACATCTTCTCCACTTTCTTAGAGTCCACAACGCAAGCAATAATTGCAACAGATTCAAGTTCCCAAAGATCATCAATAGACAGTTCATCACCAAATTTCTTAGCAAGAAAATGTTGATCCATCTGAGCTGTAAATTCTATTTCAGCATCTCTAAAACCAATACCACTTCTAGTGTAAGGTACCAATCTTGTCAGTTCAGATTGCATTTTGATCCATATTGGTGGAGATTTATCAGATTCAGAAGCTTTAGCTGTCTGAAGACCAGAAGTCATTGGAGGTGGTAAATACATACCAGCAGATTTTAAAATCCTTGGTCCAGTATACTTCATATCATCAACATGAACCCACTTTCTTCCTTTTTGCTTGTGCTTTGAATCACTGGGAATTTCCTCCTCAAAAACTTTCTTGGAATCATACCACACATCTTTATCAGATTCAAAGATTCGTTTCAAGTACTCAATTCTTGCATCTTCAATAATATCATTATTAGTTTTCTTGAGATTTCTCTCTTCTTCAACTTCCCTGAACCTTCTTTGATTAATCTCATCTGATTGAGATCCTTCAGAAATACCTTCCTGTGCTTTCACAACTGACTTTTTCCTCCTAGTTCTTAGCAAACTTTCTTCTTCAATTGTTTCATCAGAAACATTAAATTTGTTGTCTGGAACCAATTCAAGAAGAAGTGGAGTTTTCTTCTTTCTTCCATCAGAAACTTCTTCAATTCTGATTCCACTAGATCTTGTCTGCCTTGTACTTCCCTGTACAGTATTTCTTCCTCTGCCTCTATTTCTTCCTCCTCTGCCTCTTCCTCTTCTTGCAGTAGAAGCTTCCTTCTGTCTTGCAATCTCCTCAAAAATCCTGTTTTGTTCCTTTACAATTTCATCAGTAGTCATATCATGATTTTCTTCAGAAGTTAATTCAAGTGCCTTTTTAGCATGATACTGATGAAACTTATCACTGTTTCGATAAACAAGTTCACTTCCACCTGAATCAGTGATAATTTCTTCAAAGAGGTGAGGAGCATCTTGTACATCAGTAATCAACATATCTTCATCACCTTCAGGAATTGTAGACAGAGTTTGCCTTCTTTTTCCAGATTCAGAAACATGAGTTGACTGATTAGTTTGAGTCTGAGTTGAACTCCTTCCCTTTACTAAACCAGCATCAGAGGTTCCTTTTCCTTTCCCATGATGTTGTTGAGTACTAGTACCACCATCATTTCCAGAAGTATCATCCTTATCCTTTCTCACAACTGGATTAGGTGTACATTTTGTTTTGACTACCTTCTCCCCCTTTTTGACATCTGCATCTTCTTCAATAAAGAAAGATAGGATAAGCTTGAGTGTCTCATCAATATTGTCAACTTTCAATTCCAAGACATCCATTCTTGACTCCATCTTCTTTTCAAGTGCCTTAACATCATCAGCAAGAAGACGAGCTTGAGAAGCTGTAGCAGATATAGAAACAGTTGTTTGAATACCCGCTTGAAATTTAGCATTAACATCCTTCATAGAATCAATCTCACTCTTCAATCCCTTTGCAAAAAGAGCATTAGTCTTGATAAGTGCCTTAAGCTCAGGAGTAGACATCCTTGTGGTAATATGACTGGAATGAAAAAGAGCATTTTCAAAATTCATCGCACTAGTCGGAGAATTCCATTCAGTATCCCACTCATATCCCCTTGCAGCTTGAATCTGTTCAGGAAGTAAAGAACTATATTCCCCTCTAAATTCTTCTTGTGTAACAGACTGCATATATCTACTAGAAGATCCATGAGCAGATCCTAGACTTGCTTTGAGAGCAATTTGCATTTGAATTGTCTCAGGATCATCATCAGCATGATTATCATCATCATCTGAGCTACCATCATCCTCAGGAAGTTTATCATCCACATTATCTTAAGGATTCATAACTCCTTTCAGTTTCAAATCAACAGTAGATGGAACTGTTGGTTCCTGAAGACCTGCAATAGGAATAGAAACATTTCCTAGATCTCTCTTTTCTTTTAAAGTGATCTCATCACTTCTCACAACATTACCTAAGTTGATTTCAATAGCAACTTTTACCTCACTAGAAGTTTGTAACTTCTCACTCAAGTCTACCTCTCCTTTTGCCAGTTCAGGAGACTACCTCTCATCACTCTTCTTTTTCTCTAATTGTTTTCTCTCATCCTCACTAGAAAAGCTCTGGCTCATTATTTGTGAAGAAATAAGAGGTGGCTGAGAAGAGTGGACTGAAGTCATACAAATAGAGGTATCCCTTGTATCAGGTCTATCTGTAATCATACTATCAGTATTAAGAAAAGTAGAGATAGAAGTGTTACCTGACAAAGTAGTTAATGAGTCCATTGGCCTTGCAGAAATTGGCTCGATAAGCAATGGAATAGTTGGATCAGTATTACTTGCATCAGGATTGATAACTGCAACTAAAGCATGACTTGCATCAGTATTAACTACTGATGGTTCTTGTGTAGTCTGAGGTTGCGAAGCTTCTTCAACACTTTGAGTTAAAGGTTCTTGTGTGCTTCCCTCAAGTGCAGTGTCCTTTAGTATCTCATCACATTCAGCAATATGCTTGACATGAGCAGCTTTATCAGCCAGACTTTGAACTAAGTCAATTTCAATTTCAGAAGCCCCTTGTGCATTGTCAGGAAACTCCTTTGCTGTTGTGACGGTGCCTGCATCTTCACTTTGAGAAGATGGTTCTTGTGGGGCAGGAATATTCTTGTCTTCACTTTCCCGTTGAGAAAGTGGTTCTTGTGGGACTATTCCTTCAGCAATGTCTGCATCCATACTTTGAATGGATGGTTCTTGTGTGACTGGATCTACAGTAGCTGCTGAACTACTTTGAAGTTCAGGTTCTTGTGGGCTAGATCCTTTCAGAGGTGATGATGTCCTCTGTTTCTTTTATCGTTCAAAAACTTTTGCTGTAGTTTGTTGTTGCATATAGAGAAGTGGTGGCTTTTGTCCAAGTTTGACAGCAATACCAACAACCTTGTCTAGTGACATGTCAAATGTCCTCTTCTGTGATGATGTAGAGACTGGAGAATCAAAGATTTCAACAATCTTCACAGGCGAATTATCAGGAGTAGAGACATTAAGATCAGTAGTTGAGTCAGGAACTGATGATGCAACCGGATTCTGATCATCTTCTAGATTATCATCAAGATTCTGTATCTCTAGAAGAATAAAGTATGGACTCTTTTTATGTAATCTCCTTCTTTTCTTTGGCTTTTTAGAAACATCCATTTCTTTGGGAGCTACAATAATGACTTCCTTTTTCTTCAAAGCAACAGATAAAGGAACTTTGTCATCATCATAATCAGACTCAGAATTAATTTTCTGACTGAATTTCCTCTTTTCTCCTGTTTCCTTATACACCCCTATGTCAATCAAAGATTGATCAACTTTAAGCACAGATTTCTCCTTAGCCAGGACCCCTTGTTCACCCCCTTGTGACTTCTTTTGAGAGTGAGTTTGAGTGGAGAAATTCTTTGATCCTGATTGTCTTCCAGACACATCAGACCTAGCTAATTTCTCTGATTTTACAACTGATGCCTTTTGTGAGACACCAGAGATGGATGATTGTTTGGTTGAGTGTTTGAGTTGAGTGCTTTGGTCAGAAACAGGATTGGTAGTGTCCTGTCTCATAGCACCAGGTCCTTGACCATCAGTAATCGATCCATAATGAGTAGGCATTCTCTTGGTTAAAAGAAGCCTGACCTCATTAGGAATGTATGCACTTATACCTTCAAAACCATTTGCCTTATCACTCTTAAGCAGAGAACTGATGTTGTTAGCAGAAATCTTAAAGATAGATAAATCTATATCATCAGCAAATTCAACATTGGGACAAAGGTACAAGAATATTAACTGAATAAATCTAATATAGCAAACAAAACCATATTTATCTTTCTTTCTAGCAGTTAATGCCCGCAATATGAAAGACCCATAATCAAAAGGAGTTTCATAGATTAGAGAGTACCCAATCTGAACTGAGGCAATAGGTAAAGCATCAAAGTTAGACACCTTATTCAAGAAACACCTACTAATGGTATCAAAGTAGGAATTCCATTCCTTCTTTAGCTTGGTTCTGAATAAATCTCCAAATTTCTTTGGTTGTCCATTGTAGCCCAACTTTAAAGCAAACTCCAAAAGAAAAGCATCAGTAAACTTTTCTGGAGTCTCACCATTTAGAGATGGTAGTTGAAGAGCTTTACAAACAACATCTGGAGTGACTTGATGTGTAACACCATTGTATTCAAAACTCATATTCGGCTTTTCTGATGGCATACACTCACCAAAAATAGCAGTACTCCACACCTGCATAACACTCTTAAAAGAATCTTTGGCAGGTTGAGTTAGAGCATAATTGATTGGACTTGAGGCCAAAAGATCCTGAATGATTTGAAAATTATTATTTAATTCTTGATGATCAAGAACTGCCGTAAAGTTATTAGGAGCAAACGTAACACCATGAATTACAACTTTATTGTTTATGAATGCAGATGAAGACATTTTTAAGTCGAATGAGTAGGAATTTGTGATTTTCAATTTAGGGTTTGTGTTCGAACAAAGTGATAGAGAAGATACAATACTAATACTTTGAGAATAAAAGAATCAATTTAGAAAACTAAATTGATTATAAACAAAACTAATGATTTCTCAAAGACAGATGTCAGCAATCTACTCGTGCACACATAGGCAATGGACAAAATTACGTGTAAGAGTGGTAATAACCGCACGCGACACGATTTACAAACTGTATGTATATACTCAAGTGAGTACAATACACGCGCCCGTATTATTTGAGAAATAAGATTGTGATAAAAATAAAACAAGGTAATTTGTTTTAATTAAAGAAATTAAAACATCACAATCAAAAAATACCTGGTACTAACACCAGAAATATGAACCGTTTCATATTCTCGTTCCGCTCTTCTCTATTTAATCCTAGAGACTTGTCCACTTACTTTTTAACCATTCTATTTCTTCTTCTCTCCTGCAAACCAAAAGCTTTTCTCACAAAATATCTTAGTACAGAGATGGCAAATCTTACCATCAAAGAAAAGAATCTTCATCTTGTCGAGAAAAGAGACATCTTCAGTTATACTCGTGAAGAGTTTGATGCTTTCAACTGGGAAAGACAACTTGAGACTCTCTGGTTGCAGATCACTACGCCATAAGTGAGCATACGCAACCCTTTTTACAAAGTGTTGCACAGAAAGCGTTTCGTTAGATAGAAGTTTTGGGTCTTTTGCAACTGAGCTGAATTGGTGTTGCGTTAGATATAGATTAGCGTTGCGTATTACCCACAGTGTTTCACATTATGCAACACTAACTGATGGCGTTGCGTTAGATAATTTTTTATTTTTATAAATGGTGATGTGGCAGGAGTGGGACCCACATGTGCTGACGTGGCATTTGCTGACGTGGCACATGTGGGACCCACATTTGCTGACGTGGCAGAGGTGGGGCCCACCTTTGCTGACGTGGCATTTGCTGACGTGGCAAAAAACGTTGCATTAGATACCAGTAGTGTTGCGTTTGCTCTTTGAAGCATTGCATTAGATATATTCATATTTTTTTTAAAAAAATATGACGTGGCAGATGTGGGCCCCATAACTGCTGACGTGGAAGTGTGGGACCCACAAGGGTGACGTGGCAGGAGGCCCATCATGCTGACGTGGCAATTGCGGGACCCACAATTGCTGACGTGGCAGAAGTGGGGCCCACCTTTGCTGACGTGGCATTTGCTGACCTGGCAGAAAGCGTTGCATTAGATACCTGTAGTGTTGCATTTGCTGTTTGAAGTGTTGCATTAGATAAATTTATATTTTTTAAAAAAAATATGACGTGGCAGATGTGGGACCCACCACTGCTGACGTATAATATCATTATATTAGATATATATTGACATCTGTACGGTTGGATCGTTCAAAAATATTTTTTAAAAAATAGAAATAATAATCCGTAACAAAGCACTAGTTACGAGTCATATTGAAAATAGTAGTGATCTACTAAGATCTCCAATCAAATTAATTTTTTATTTTCTGAAACTTGGGGAATATCATTATATTAGATATATATTGACATCCGTACGGTTGGATCGTTCAAAAATATTTTTTAAAAAATAGAAACAATAATCCGTAACAAAGCACTAGTTACGAGTCATATTGAAAATAGTAGTGATCTACTAAGATTTCCAATCAAATTAATTTTTTATTTTCTGAAACTTGGGGAATATCATTATATTAGATATATATTGCCATCCGTACGGTTGGATCGTTCAAAAATATTTTTTAAAAAATAGAAACAATAATCCGTAACAAAGCACTAGTTACGAGTCATATTGAAAATAGTAGTGATCTACTAAGATTTCCAATCAAATTAATTTTTTATTTTCTGAAACTTGGGGAATATCATTATATTAGATATATATTGACATCCGTACGGTTGGATCATTCAAAAATATTTTTTTAAAAATAGAAACAATAATTCGTAACAAAGCACTAGTTACGAGTCATATTGAAAATAGTAGTGATCTACTAAGATCTCCAATCAAATTAATTTTTTATTTTCTGAAACTTGGGGAATATCATTATATTAGATATATATTGACATCCGTACGGTTGGATCGTTCAAAAATAATATAATATATTATAAATATTAAATTATTAATTATAAATTATATATATATATATATATATTATTTATTTATTTATTTATATATTTATATATTTATATATTTTCGGATATCGGATATTTCGAATACGGAAGTGCCTATATCTGTATCTGCTATTTTCGGATGTGCCTATATATTTGGTTTGGTTTTAGATTTTTTTGTTTTGATTTTATAATGGCTAAATCGATCAAAGTAAACATTTCTTTTAACTAGTATTGTCCTGAATGATGATTCTAATTTTTTAAATATTTTTTTCGACTTTAAAATTTGATAAATAATATATTTTATATTTAAACTAATTTACATATATTTTGTATAATATTTATAATAATCTTATTTATTCTAATGTTTTAAATTTTCAAAAATTAAAAATATTTAAATAAAATATAAAATTATAATAAAACAACATACACATATACAACATAGAACAGAGCGAAATTTTGAAATTTTGGGCGGAAAGTTTTCGCTCCTAACAAAATTTTCAGACACCACTTTCCCCCTTAACAAAATTTTCGCACTCTACTTTCCCAAGAAACGCTTCTCTTTCTCTCTTGACATACGCTCTCTCTCTCTCTCTCCCTCCCCCCTCTCTCACTCAAAACTCTCTCCACGAACTCTCTCCACCTAATAATTGAATACTCACTTCTTCTTTATGATTAATTAGATACACGGCTCACTTCTTCTTTGATTTGTTTAATTAGGGTTTTGTTTTTGAATGTTTGGGGATTTTTATGTTCTGGATTTGTATGAGTTGAAATTGTGCTATTTTTTTTTAATTGTATATGGGTTTTCTGTAATTATATATGGGTTACTCTGTAAACATTTTTTGCCTAATTATTGTTTTGTGATAATGAATGAAATTAGGGTTTGGGGCTTCATCTCCATTTCGATTGAATAGGTATTATTCATCTCTGATTTGTTGTTAATTGGTAATATATGCTTCGATTTGTTGTTAATTGGTAATATATGCTTCGATTTGTTGTTAATCGGTATTATGTGTTGTTAATTTTGAGTCTCTCTCTCTCTGTTAGTTTATCCCATACGTGGTTTGATTTATTGTTAATCCGGTGGTGCTCCCCTGGGAAGGAAATCATTGCTGCCTTCAAAGCCAAATTTCCGGATAAGGAACTGTTTCAGGTCAGTATTGCATATCTTACCTTGGCTGTCAATTTCGGATTTTGGACACTGCTCCTGCTTTCAAACTTACTAATTTATTTAACAAATTAAAATTAATTACAACACTAAAATTTGGGAAATTGCTGGTTAATTTTATTAGTCGGGTTGCTTCTATATGTATTGAATCAACATCATTCTGGCTTTCAAAAGTTTACAGTTTATTGGTTTATCAGTTTTTTCTTTTCTTTGTTTCCTCGCATTGATATGTTCCACACACTAGCTTTATTGAAGTTGGCATGATATATAATGTGATAAGTTCTTCCAGGAAGATGATCCAGTAGATACACATTACAAAACCTTTTATCATTGGGAGATCCGAAGTAATTTAGACAAATGTATATCCTTAATCCTTCTTGTCTTAACATTTTGTTGCTGGTTTTCAATTGTTTTGATAGTCTGATAACTGATAAGACTGCAGATTTATGACACTATTTTAGAACCTTTGATCCTCTTCTGTGTTGTAGCTTGCCTTATTGCACAACTGATTCTCGCATGTTCAGCTCTACACGTAAACATTTTTCCACTCTCTCTCTCTCTAACAAGTAATATAAAATTTTGATTTGTTGTTAATCGGTAATATAGTCTCTCTCTCTCTCTCTCTCTGTTTTTAGTTTTCTTATAATGATGTGGTTTTTCAGGCGTTAAGGTTCCAATATCAGTACTTGGAGCTGAGCATGACCAAATGTCTCCACCAGTGCTTTTGAATAATGATGAAGCTTTATTGGTGATCTATGCGGTATAATTCGTTACAATTGCTTTTTCTACTGCATATGTAGTTTGAACTGAAACTATGTAGTATTTAGCTTATGGCACGTCTCCAGAACTGGTAACATCTTCAAGTTTAGTATTATATGATTGGGAAGTATAAATAATTGTCCTATAACCCTGCAGGAATTAAGAGAGATTGTAGGAACAGATTCAGTGAAGGGCAAACACTTCTTTCTAGAGACTGACATTAAAGGGCCTTCCTTCAAGCTTGACAATACTGGAAAAACAACACTAACTGTGAGTTGGTTCTCTGTTTACTAGTTAATAAAGATCATGTTTCGTGTAACCAGATATATTAGGTAGTCACTTGCTGGCACTTGCTGAAAATCAAGTTTCTTTCTGGCACTTGCTGAAAATTAGCATCTTATTTTGCAGAATGCCTTGTGTCGAACAAAGGAAACTTACTCCAAAGTTACAAGATTTTTTTTCATTTGCAATTACATCAGCAGGTTCTTTTTACCCTTATCTATTTCTGTTACCTATGTATATTGTGTTCATATGGAGTTAACATCGATTTCGTACCCTGTGTGGTTACATTTACATGTCCATTATCAATCTGATTATTTAGATTGAGAAGAAACAAGTTCAGTATCTGGACAAATATGTTTACTTCAAAATGTTCGAGTATGCAAATGTAATAGAATGTAATACATCACACAACTTGCCTCTTAGTTGCTTCTTTTTGTTCGTCCCCCTTTTTTTCTCTGTAGTGAATTACATCTCTTATCGATCACATGCATGTATAGATACATAAATCTATTTAAATCTTGACCTCATTTTTCATCGTGGCGTTTCTTCAAATATGTGGTTAAATGTTTTCCATGTCTGGACATAATCTGTCAAGTGAACTAAATGTCGATACATAAATTCCGATGTACAACATGTATCTGTTGGTTCATACTTGCAGAAGATTTTAAATTGACCCATTAATATTCAGTTACAAAATGAATGTATCAGCTAACTAGTAAATGGAATAAATGTATAATTTTGAATTTTGAATTTTTAAACTAGAATCCTTGAACCTGCATATGTAATTTTGATTTATATGAATTTGACAGTGGTATTTCCTCTACAAACATCTTTAAGCTGTTATTTTACTTGCAGAGTCTAAAGAAATTTCATGACTTGCCAGTCCTGCCAAGGTTCAGTTGCAAAAGATGCAGGAGTTGAACAGCTGGCCAGTGGTCACAACTGATCGTGGCACACTCAATAAGCTAGCAGCACAACATGCTGGACTTAACAATCAGATTAACAGTAATAATCAAATGGTTGGCGGAGCAGCCTCAAGTAATTGATTGTAAAGTTAGAATTGACATAGTTTGAAAGTTAGAATTAGTATCAGTTACTTGGTTTTAGTATATGTTGGTAAGATTTGTAATTTTTCGGATTAATGTATAAACAATACAGCCATTTCAATTTTTTTGTAAAAAAGTGTTGCATTAGACTCTATTTAATGTTGCATTAGCATAGTTTTATTGTTGCAATAAAAAAGAATGGTGTTGCATTTGAAAAGAATGGTGTTGATTAAAAAAAAATTAGTGTTGCATTAGACTCAAAAAGCGTTGCGTTAGATAGTGGACCCCACTGCTGACATGGCATCTTGGTGGGCCCCACTGATGATGTGGCATCCCTCCATTTGTGACGTGGCACTTGTGGGCCCCACTAATGACATGTCAGCATGCTGACGTGGCACCTTGCTTCCATGTCAGCATGTTGACGTGGCACATTGCTTCCATGTCAGCATGCTGACATGGCTGAAACATTTTATGCAACCCCATGAAGTGTTGCGTTTGCATGCTTTTGGTGTTGCGTAAGGCCTCTTATGCAATGCTTTTCGAAGTGTTGCAATAGCTTGGAAAAGCGTTGCGTTAGGGGTCTTACGCAACGCCAGTATTGGTAACGCCCCAAAAGCGTTGCGTAAGACCTTACGCAACGCTTTTCATGCCTTACGCAACTGAAAATGGGGGTTGCGTATGTGCGTTTATGGCGTAGTGATGGATGCAGGTCTCGAGGAAATCGAGAAAGAAAAGCTTGCAAAAGTGATTGACATCGATGCTGCCCTTCAAGCAACATTAGCATGGCTTTCATCTAAGGCATCCTCATCCAACTCCATCAACCATTGTTAATGAATATGTCACCAAAAATAACCTTATCTCTGTCAACCTCCACCTAAACAAAGTGGCAAAGATGGGATCTGGGATGGCTACTAACAATGGAGTGGTTTGGGCTTTATTTTCTGTTGAATAGATTAGTAGATAGAGAACAAAAAGATGTAATCTATGAATGTAATCTCTTTCTTACTATCAATGAAAAACTTGTTTCTCTAATCTTATTCATTGTTACCTGCATTGAACTTGTTCTTCAAATAATTAAATCAAAGAAATAAACATGATAACTAGTTATAGTAATCAACTTATTAACAAGTTCAAAAATCACAAGTATATCAGGAATTCAGAAAAAAAAAATACTGAGATACATTACTGATAAGTGAAACGTCACATCAGTATACAATGTTTGATTGATGTCAGGATTGACTTTTCATCAGTATTTGAAATTCATCAGGATTCGATAACATCAGTATTTGATCTTTCTCTGTTCTCATAAACTATCATAGTTTACCATTCCCAGTTCATTCACCAATTTTGTAAATGTAGCTTCAGAAAGTGGCTTGGTGAATATATCAGCTAGCTGTTGATCAGTAGGAACAAAGTGTAGCTCAATCGTCCCTTCCATTACTTGCTCTCTTATGAAATGATATCTGATACTGATATGCTTAGTAAGAGAATGCTGCACTGGATTTCCTGTCATAGCAATAGCACTTTGGTTATCACAATAAATAGTTATTTTTGAATATGACAAACCATAGTCCATTAGCTGATTTCTCATCCACATGATCTGAGCACAACAGCTTCTTGCAGCAATGTACTCAGCTTCTGCAGTTGATGTAGAGATAGACTTTTGCTTTTTACTGAACCAAGAAACAAGTCTTCCTCCAAGAAACTGACAACTGCCTGAAGTACTTTTTCTGTCTATTTTACAGCCTGCAAAATCAGCATCTGAGTAACCACATAAATTAAAATCAGATTCCCTAGAATACCAAAGGCCAAGAGATGGTGTGCCTTTCAAGTATCTGAAAATCCTTTTAACAGCTATAAGATGTGGTTCTCTGGGTTCTGCCTGAAATCTTGCACATAGACAGGTTGCATACATGATATCTGGTCTACTAGCAGTTAGATACAATAGTGAGCCAATCATACCTCTGTAACTAGTTACATCCACCTCTTTACCATGATTAGGATCAAGTTTGGTAGCTGTAGCTATGGGAGTTGATGCAGTAGAGCTGTCTTGCATGTTAAACTTTTTCAATAGGTTCTTTGTGTATTTTGACTGATTGATAAAAATTCCATCATCAGTCTGTTTAACTTGTAGACCTAAGAAATAGCTCATCTCTCCCATCATGCTCATTTGATATCTAGACTGCATTAGCTTTGAAAACTTCTCACATAATTTAGAGTTAGTTGACCCAAAAATGATATCATCAACATAAATTTGAACTAATAGCAAATCCTTACCATGATTCAAATAAAACAAGGTTTTATCAATTGTACCTCTTTTGAATCCACTTTCCAGTAGAAATTGAGCAAATGTCTCATACCAGGCTCTTGGAGCTTGCTTTAGTCCATAAAGTGCTTTATCCAGTCCGTAGACATAATCTAGATGTTTTGAATCAACGAAGCCAGGAGGTTGTTCAACAAAAACTTCCTCTTCTAATTCACCATTGAGAAAAGCACTTTTCACATCCATTTGGAAAACTTTAAATTTCTTGTGGGCTGCATATGCAAGAAAAATTCTGATAGCTTCCAGTCTTGCAACAGGAGCAAATGTCTCATCATAGTCTATTCCTTCTTGTTGAGAATATCCTTTTGCAACTAGTCTCGCTTTATTTCTGATGATAGTGCCATCTGAATCTGTCTTGTTTCTGAACACCCACTTTGTACCTACAATGGACCTTCCTTTAGGCCTTGGTACATGTTTCCAGACATCATTTCTTTCAAACTCATTTAGTTCTTCTTGCATAGCCATAACCCAATCAGCATCCTTTAGTGCATCTTCAACTTTCTTAGGTTCCTCCTTTGATAGAAAGTTATGATAAAGACATTCATTTTGAGTTGCACTTCTGGTTCTAACACCTACTTCAGGATTCCCAATAATTAAATCAGGAGTATGACTTTTAGTCCATTTCCTTACTGGTGGTAGATCATTCCTTGAATTTGATGCTTCCCCATAATTGGTGTTATCTTCAAAAGAACCAATGTTTTTAGAAGCTCCCCCTGAGATGTTGCTATCTGTTTCTGATCTGCTGTCAGAATTGTCACTTGATTCTATTTCTGATGAATCTCTTCCTGTTGTTTGACTTGTTTCATTGTTGATGGTCTCTTGATGTTGCTCCCCCTCAACATTTGCATTTCCATCAATAATCTGTATTTCATTAGTAATAACAGGTTCATCAGTATTTGATGAATTTTCAGTATCTGACAAGATTTCACCAGAATTCTTGGAGGCTTCATTTGCAAAAATCAAATCATCATGTAAGTCTTCAGTAATTCCTGTGATCTTCTTATCATCGAAAGATACATTTATTGACTCCATGACTGTCTTTGTTCTTAGATTGTAGACTTTAAAGGCTCTTGATGATGGATAGCCAATAAAGATGCCCTCATCAGCTTTAGTTTCAAATTTTCCAAGCTGTTCAGGATGAGGTCTTAGAACAAAGCACTTACAGCCAAATACATGCAAATGCTTCAGACTTGGCTTCTTTTCCTTGATCATCTGATAAGGAGTTACACCATGTCTGTTAATCAATGTAATATTCTGAGTGTAGCATGCTGTGTTGACTGCTTCTGCCCAGAAATATGTAGGAAGTTTAGCTTCCTCCAACATAGTTCTGCCTGCTTCAATAAGAGTTCTGTTCTTTCTTTCAACTACTCCATTTTGCTGGGGTGTGCCTGGAGCAGAGAATTGTTGAACTATTCCTTTGTATTTGCAGAACTCTTCCATTGCTAAATTCTTAATTTCAGTTCCATTATCACTTCTTAAAATCTTGACTTTATACTTTGTGCCAGTCTCAATGAGTCTCACATGGTCCAAAAGTATCTCAGCTGTTTCGTCCTTCCTGTGTAGAAAATACACCCATGTATATCTAGTATATTCATCAACAATTACTAGAGTATATCTTTTCTTACTGATGGACATTATGTTTACTGGTCCAAACAAGTCAAGATGAAGCGTGTGATAAGGTTCATCAATTGAGGATTCTGTTTTGCTCTTAAAAGATGTCCTTCTTTGTTTAGCCTTCTAATAAGCATCACAAAGTCCATCTGGAGTATACAATACCTTAGGTAATCCTCTCACTAAGTCTTTCTTTACTAATTCATTTATATTGTTGAAGTTGAGATGAGAGAGCTTCTTGTGCCAACTCCAACTTTCATCTACAGTTGCTTTACTGATGAGGCATGTAGAGTGTCCATCAGTATTGGTGAAGATGTTAGCTTCATAAATATTACCATGTCTTTGTCCAGTTCAAGCAATCTTCCTTGAAGATTTGCTGATTACTTCAAAATGAGTATCATAGAAGTTGACATGATAACCTCTGTCAGTGATTTGACTAACACTAAGCAGATTGTGTTTGAGTCCTTTTACCAGAGCTACTTTTTCAATAATGACATTTTCAATGATAATACTGCCATATCCCAAAGTTTGCCCAATGTTGCCATCTCCATAAGACACAGTTGGGCCAGCCTTTTCCTCAAATTCTAATAGCAAGGTTTTGTCCCCAGTCATGTGCACAGAACATCCACTATCCATGACTAACACATTTTTCTTTTTGCCCTGCAATTAGAATCACAAAGAATTCAGTTAGAATTTTTAAGAACCCATACTTGTTGGGTTCTTTTAGCATGCAGTTTAACATTTTTAGCAGCAGAAGATTTCTTAACAAAAAATTTTCCTTTAGGATTAACTCCTTTAGAATTTATTTTATTATCATCAGTGTTAACAGATGCATGCTTAGAATTCACATTCTTTGTTTTGCCAGAATTTGTACTTTTATTGAACTTAGGCAATGGCTCATAAACATTGTAGTACAAATTATGATATTCTTCACACATATAAATAGAATGCCATTTACTACCACAATGAAAACAAGGATTTTGTGGTTTATAAAATACTGTCCTATTCCTAATGTCAGACTTAGGAATAATAGTAGTCTTCTTCTTACTCCTCTTGCAGTCAATAGGAAGATGATTAGAGTTACCACAATTAAAACATGGCTTTCTTGGTGCATTTGGAATATACTTATAATTATTCTCCTTGTTTATTCCAACTTTACCATTCCTGTTTCTTTTGACAGTAGAGAATCTCTTCTTATCTAACACATCACTGATTTTATCTCTCAGTTGTTTCTTTGACAAAAGACCTACATTCTTGTTTTGGACAGACTTTGATTTAGAATTCTGTGCAGAAGTGGATCCCTCTTCAGAAATTGATTTGGAATTTTCTGGATACACATAATTCACAGGCTTTAATTTAGTCTTCGTACTATCTGTAACATGTCTATAGGTTTTTGGATTTGTTGAGTCATTGATAACAACTCTTCCTGGATTTGATGAAACAACCTTTTCCTTGTTCTTTTTCTCATTCTCTGGCTTATAACCTAGACACTCTTTCCAGTTTTTATCTGTAATTATCTCGTGAGTTTTTGTTCCAGAGTGTGTCCAAGTTCTGAGTCTTTCATTAGCATCCTTAAGTTGCATTTCAAGTTCTTTACATTTAAACTCTATTTCAAGTTTCATGTGTTTAGCATTATCACATTCAGTTTGAACTTCCTACAAGAAAATTAACTCAGCTTCTAAATGATCATTTCTTTTAGTTACCTCTGCCATATGAGATTTTATTCTACTATTTTCAAGAGATTGACTCCTAAAGCTGATGTGCAGAGACTTAAGACAAGACCTTAACTCAGAGACATTATTTGTATTAAAATCAAACAAAGTTTCAGATACCTTAGTTTCAGCAGCAGCAACAGTCTCATCAGTATTGGCCATTAGAGCATAATTCACCTCCTTTTCTTCAGATTCTGAGGAAGAGTCCATCCAATCCTTGCTTGATGAGATAAGAGCTTTGGTCTTTGCCTTTTTGCACTCAGTTGCAAAATGACCCATTCCATCACAGTTGTAGCATCTGACTTTTGATTTGTCAAATTTGCTGCTTTTATCTTCTTTCTTCTTGTACCTGTCTTTGTCAACATTGAAGATTTTCTTCTGGAACTTACCTTGCTTCCTAGCCTTTCTGAACTTCATCTTCTTGAAGCCCTTGACTATCATAGCAACCATCTCCATCATTTCAGAATCAGTAGAGTCATCATCAGTATCAGAATCAGACTTGACATCAGTATCTGATGATGAGTCATCAGGAATTGACTCCACAACTCTACTTTTTCTTGAAGAACCTTCTTCAGCTTTTCCTTTTGATTTTGATTCAACATTCAAGGCAACAGATTTTGCTTTGACATTTTTCTTATTCTTTCTCTGTTGAACCTCAAGATCATAGGTTCTTAGCATCCCATAGACTTCATCAAGAGATAGCATCTTCAGATCATAATGATGCCTTATGATTGAAGCTTGAGTATCCCACTCCTCAGTTAGAGCTCTTAGAAACTTGGTATTTGAATCTTCTGGATCATACTCTTTGCCAACTAGAGATAGATTATTCAGCAGTGTTAGAAATCTATCATAGATATCAGTAAGGCTCTCATCAGATCTAGCATCGAACTGTTCATACTCCTGAATCAACAGAGCCCTTCTGTTTCTTTTGATAGACTCAGTGAATTGACATTGAGTTTCCAAAGTATCCCAAATTTCCTTTGCAGTCTTGCATGCTATGACCCTGTTTGACATGACATTATCAAGACTGTTGTGCAATATATTTTTTACCTTTGCATCTTTGAGCATTTGAGCCTTTTCTTCTAGAGTCCACTCACTCTTTGCCTTGATGACATAGTGTTCAGCAACAGTTTTAGTTCTTGCAACTAATCTTGTTGGAAGAAATGGTCCATCATTGATCCTGTCAAGATAGTCAGGATCAGTAGCTTCCAGATACATTAACGTCTTCACCTTCCATGTTGGATACTCAGTTTTCTTGAGAATGGGAATCTTAATGCTTTCATACTTGCTTGTCGACATCTTAAGATCGTTTCTGATTATTATTAATCAGTTGGGCTCTGATACCAATTGTTGCCCAGTAATTAACAATTATAGAAGGGGGGTTGAATACAATTGTATAAGATTTTCGACTTAAACAGAAATAACACAAGTATGAATCAATAACAGCTTTATTAATTCTGATAAGACTATTACAAAACTCTCTTAAGAAATTCTTATGTTCTTAAGAGCTGCTAGGTTACAAGATAACTCGTGTAAGCGATTACAATAATGTAAAACCTAAACTGTGTTTATATAGCATACACAGCTACACTATCAATTACAAGATTTTCTAAATCAATTACATATATCTCTGAATGCATATCTTGTATGATAGCTGCCTTCCTATAAATTAGGAACCAACATATCAATCTTCCTTGATCTCTGGTCTAATGAGAATCTTTACGAAATCCTGACCAGCTTCTAATACTGACGATACCTTCATATTGACGCTGTAAAAGAATACAGAAGGGAGGTGAATGGATTCTTGAACTTTTCTTGTTCGAGTCTATGTAGCAAGTAAGTGTTTGTGTGTGCAAGAGTGAAGGTGCGGATAAAGAACAACACAAGTGACAATATCACTTTAATCTAATGTATTATTAGATAAAGGTTGCTACAATCTGTGAATACAAATGATTGTATTCTCAGCTTCGTTTTTTTTCTCAGAGAGATACAGCTTGCAGTGTATGAAAAACTTGACTCACAAAGTTAATGACTAAGGAAGTGAGGCTGTGTCCTTATAGAACATGGATAGAACCTACTTACTCCAAACAAGGTAGCTAAACAAATTACTTTCTAGTCTGTCTATCCTTTTTGAGTAAGTGTCCAAACGGTTACAGATTTGACTTTGCAAAACCTGTTCAGATCCACTTCTTTAGCCCCTTGTCTCTTCTATATCTCTCCAAGCTTCCTTGTAGGCTTTCCAGAGCACGTTACAGATTGTGATCCATAAAGTGCATTGGCTTGTTGCAGGTTTCTGACTTGTACAATTTCTTCAGTATTTTGTCTCCAAGAATGTATTCGAGAAGTGACTAAGTAGGTGATTTGAGAATTTGAATTGACTTGATCGATAACTCTGAGTTCTCGAACACTGTTATATTGACATATCGAATCACTTCTCGAATAGCTCTTTTCTTCAGGATTCCTTGAGTTGTCGAATAGAACACTTGACTTGTCGAATCCTTGAGATATCGAATAGCTTTCTGAGTCCTTGAGATATTGAATGGAACTTTGACTTGTTGACTCCTTGAGAACTCGAATACTACTTTGACTTGTTGACTTCCTGAGTTCTCGAATAGAGTACATAGACATATCGAATCTCTGAGATATCGAATGAGATATCGAACAGTGTATTCAGAGATATCGAATAGTGTCTTGAGATATCGAATCCCTGACTTCTCGAATGCTGGACTTCTCGAATAGACAAATATACTTCTCGAATTGGTACTTAGGCAAATTCTTCATTTCTTCAAATCCCAATTATGATTATTTGACAGTCTTTATCTTCTTTCTTGAGGCATGAACCTTGGAACTTCTTTCAAGCATTAGTCTTGACTATATAAGTACAGTTACAGAACTAGGATTTGATGCCTACTATAAGTACAAAATAAACAGAAACTCTACAACTAGAGGTTCGCTCAGTTAAGAGGTCATGTAAGTAATGCAAAGCATTACAAATAATTAGGCTTGTTATTAGATGTATATAGGCATGCCTCTGTGACTAACAATCTCCCCCAAATTGTGAGTGAGACCCTTAGTCACAATTTCATGTCTGATAACAAGCCTAACATACATAAAGATAAATCTTGACAAGTACATGTATGAAATTGATTGAATATTATTACAAAGAAAGCATTCTCACAGTTATGAAGAAATACTAGCCATTTTCCTTTGATCCTCCTTTTTGAGATTTGGCTTGTAGATCTTCCTTTTCTTTTTCTTCCTTGGCTTTCTTTGCATCACTCATTGCTTGGATGATGTCTTCACTACTAGAAAAACTGCTTTAGACATCGGCTATAAACCGATGTCAAAAAAATTTCTGACCGATGTCTTTGCAGGTGTAGAGAAAGATCAGAACCTTTTACATCGGTTTATAGCCGATGTCTAAAGCTGCTACAGACAACGTTTTCCTTTTATTTTCCGTTGTCTTTAGTTAATAATAATCATTATATAACTAGACTAGCATTTCAAAATTGCTATATTATATGATGTATGTCAACTTAAACATGTGACATATAGGGCATAAATTAACAAGTACATCGAATTTATTTAAGAAATCGATGTCGAACATGACTTTTGACATCGGTGATTGATATATCTGATGTTAATAAGTGCAATAGACATCACCTACTTGGAGCTTTACATTCTTAACCGTTGTTAAAGATAAAGATTAACATCGGTTCTTTGAGACTCTCAATGTAATATCTGATGTTAATAAGTGCAATAGACATCGCCTACTTGGAGCTTTACATTCTTAACCGTTGTTAAAGATCGAAATTAACATCGGTTCTTTGAGAATTTCAATGTAATATGCTTTTAAAGACATCAGGTTGTATGCAATACCATTTTGCAAAGGTTGTACAAAGCTCATTTTGACATCAGTTTTTTGATTTACAACTGATGTCTTTGGCTCAATTATACATTGGTTTTTAGTATTAAACTGTTGTCATTTATTCATATCAACATCAGTTTAAATTTCTTTGTGTTGTCAATTTGCTTTAAATCACAACTGTGCATTCAGATTTATATGAACCAAAAAAAATAAAACCATACACAATATCGCAAAATGAAACCAGAAAATTCTCATACTATGATTACCAAATCATCCGTTCGATTACACCACCATCAACATTCCAAAATACCAACATCAACATTCCAAAATACCAACATACACAACCAACTACATAATTACCAACCTTCCAATCAACAAGTACCACTGTCTAAACAAAATATACCAATCCCACACGTACAACTGCCAAAAACTACCTAATATTCGAGGATCGATTAAAAACTACAGAAGTACTACCACTGTCTAAACAAAAGAGACTAGAGAGGGGCAGCAGAAGTGCTAATCCAGAAGTACGCTAAGCCCCTTACATATTTTCTTGGATGTACGTGAGCGTCTCTATGCGCACCTTGTCCAACTCCTCCCTGGTATAAGACTTCCGACTCTTGCTCGCCCACTAAATAGAATATAGCACACCAACACCAAATAACAATTAGTATAACGTTCAAATGTTCAGCAATTATAACAATTAGTACTACCACTGTCTAGCAATTATAATTATATTACATGCAGTCAAGTTCCATCAAAATATCAAAAAATATACCTTGGTAGTAAAAGTCATTTCTTTATCACAGATTATATCTTTCATGTAGCGCATAACAACGTAACCACATTCATGGCCACCAGGTTGTTTAGGAGATCCCTATTAAATAAAAAGCTTACACTATCAATCAGTCGAAAAAAACAAAAATCTTATCGATCAAACAAAATTAAGTGCTGAAATACTTACAGCAAGATTCTTTACTTTAGGGACTTTGCTTCCCCTTCCAGTTTGAGCATTGTAAGATTTAAGTGCACTGTACAAAAGATCATCGTCATGTCTCAATAATAATAGAGCAATGTAAGAAATAAATCTGACAGCAAATATATTTAATTTACCTTGATAATGCTCTTTCCAACTCCGGAAAATGTGTTGGATGAGACAAAGGATTGAGGATAAAAATTTCACCAGCCCAAATTGCGACCAAAATCCAATGATAACTGTTTTCATTAAAATACTAGTTATAATTTTAAAAAATTAGAAAAAAAACCTTAACTAATTAGCAAGAAAAACTTACTGCTGATTATGTGGCATCAAGAGCATGCGATCATAACTACCATCTAGCAATCGCTTAACAACATAAGACTCAAAATCAGCATTGAGGGTAAATGTGGATGCCGGATCAAAAAAATCAAACAAATCCAAATTGTTTTTTTCAGAAACCAAAGTGTGCAAGTACCTACAAATAAAGAGATTATACTCAAATATAACAATATAAAATATGCAGAATGAGACAAGAATGTAGGGAAAAACTTACGAAATGTACGCAGATATTGCACCTTGCCCAATTTCCTTAAAAGTTAATAAGTCGGTTAAATTCTCATGTAATACGTAGATTGTTTTTTCATGTCCAAACACCTCAGCATCACATTTTATTTCTACAGAGATCCCACACTCTTTCATAGTTGATGTTGCAAATTTATACAACAATTTAAAGCCCTTTGGCACATTCTCAGTTGGCTCCACTTCTTTGAACAAAGCAGCAATTCTTCGCAAATCAGTTTTCTCTTTTTTCTTTGATGATAATCCTTCCTTATTATTTCTAATTTTCTGCAATTAAATAGCAAATAATTAAACAAAACTTGAATAACAACTACTCAATGACTAAAAGAATGTCAAAAAGTACATACCACAACAGGTGCATAGGTGATCAAGTCTTGAGGCCATGCTACCATAGAACCAATAGCTTGTTTCACTTTCTCTATTTCACCTTCAATCGGCATGGGAATTAAGGCATCTGGTTGGATGGCTCCGTCCACTGACACGCGAATACATCCCGGCTTTAAAGGCACTCCATGAACTAAACTATTCATTTCAGGCTCATCAAAAATCGTGCCAAATGCAACCTTATTTGTTATGTTGTCCACAGACAGCTCACACGATCGCGGACCCTGCATTTATCACAAGATGTTTAAAATTAAATTTCCATGTGTTCATTAACTATAGTCCTGTTTCTTCTGTCCACTATCATATATGTACAATTTTTTTACCTTCTTTTCAGATGGAGTAGGGTCAATAGGAACACGTTCATCATCGTCATCAACAAACAACCTTACAACTGTTGGTTCAACTCCTGCTGGTTTGAGTACTGAATGAGGTGAATCTTTTCCTGCCAGGCAACTTGCTTTGTCAGAAAAAGGTGGAGAGGATACACTGGGTAAACCACTAATCATAGCCTTAAGCTCAGCCAGCTCCTTTTTTGTTCTCTCCATTTCCTCATCCCTTTGTCGATCACGGGCCAACAAGTCAGACTTTGTGAGTCTATTTCTTTTTGGGTTTGGCAAATTGAAGTACATTTTTGGGGTGACAAAGCCTCCAACTGCTCTAACCCTGCCCGAATGCTCAGGAGTTTGCAGTGCTCTAGTTAATACATCGTCACTTCCAGATGGTTGAAATTCACCCGTGCGCTTCAGCTCTAGAAAGTTATCCTATCAACACAACATGCATTCATATGTACATGGATAAAATACTCATTATTATTTCACTAACTCTATAAATTAAATCAAAAAGATGAGACACAAAGGGTAGCTTACAATTCTTTCAACTACCACAGCCACTTCAGGATCAAATGTCTGGTCCTTTTTCTTGCGAGCCTTCTTCCATAAAATCGCTCGATCAGGATCATCTCCGGGCACAATTTTTCCTGACTTTACCTAAAGAAAATGGAAAAACATGTATAATATCCATTATCAAACTAAAATTACAATAACAATTACACATTATTACCTCTTCTTCTATCAAGCCAATGTAGCCTTTCCTGGATGTACGGTGTGGATATTTTCGTTTCTTCACTCTTCCGCTCTGTGATTCACGAAGCGTCTACAAGTGTAGTCAGATTTATTATCTAGTTAGGTATGCCATCTAGTAAATTAGATTTGTCCCCTGAGCAAAAAATTCAAATAAACATAGAACAACGCATACCATCCAGTCATCACCTATCCTCTGTCCAACAAATTTCCTCCAAATATCTTTACCAACAAACTCATACTTTCTTGGAGGCTTCCTCAGTTTCTTCTTCTCTCCCTTAAATGGCATCACATGCTTAGCAGTTAGTGTAGATTTGAATTGTCTCCACTTTGTGCCAGCAGACTGAAGAATATACGCCTCACTTTTTGGAGAAATTTTGAATGTATTCTGAAACAATTAACGCCATAATATAAAACTCTAAATATATGAAAGAATTTATAATGTATTCTGAATGTCAAAATATGTTGGATTTTACCTGGACATCATTCCATAACTTCTTTTTTAAATCAGAATTCACATCTGGCCAACTTCGAATATCGATGGGAATCGTATTCCTAGCCACCATTCCTACGTAAGACTGCAAAACATGCCTACTCTTTCCAATAGGGACTCCAAGATGATTGGTTCTAACTTTAATCTTCTTGCCCTGAGCCTTCTTTATCACCACTTTATACATAGTTGAGGGACCTCGAGGAGCTCCATACTTCTTTTTAGTAGATTCAGTACTAGTAACCGTTGCTTGTAAAGTGTCTGACTCTTGTTGAGGTTCAGATTGTGTTGCTTGTCCAGCTTCTGGCTCATCAATAGTTGCCAATATTTTATCCTCCGGCACCAACTGTTTGCTCTTTTCAGGGCTGCAACCTTCTTCGAATTGTACTTTCTGATTTTTTTGCTTTTTAGGTGCCATTTGTCTCCTTCAATCTGTAGAATAATACACTCTATTAGTCAATGCAGGTATGCATATTTGAATAATTAGCTAGGGAACACTAAAATCACGATTAATTAAGCACATATACAATTTTAAAAAATGCAATTACCTTCATATAGTCATTGCAGCAGCACAATTAAAACAAAATTGTAGTAAATGGTAACAGCACAATTAAAACAAAATTGTAGTAAATGGTAACAGCACAATACAATTCAAGTAGGCACAGGAAAAGCAAATAATTAAAAGTGTCTCCTAAAGAGCTACATTACACTAACTATTTTTTAACCCAAATTCCTTCAATGTTCTGTCTACAATTGCTAACACTATGCTCAACATCATCGACGACATCACATGTTGGAATTCTGGAGCAAAATGGGGGATTTTCCAAGACAGTGTCTCCTAAATCATCTTCGTTATACACATCGTGATAATCTCGAGTCGTAGAGGTTAATACAACAGACCATCTAGCATCAACCGGATCTTCCACATAGAAGACTTGCTTGACCTGGTCAACAGACACATATTTATCCTTCTTGTGTCCTTGTCGATTAAAGTCCACAAGTGTGAAGCCAAGATCATCTACCTTTATGCCTTTATCATTCTCTGCCCATTTACACAAGAATAAGGGGGCTTTGAATGCATGGTAATCTAACTCCCATATTTCTAGGATGATGCCATAAAATGTCATATCGCTCTCGACGGGATTTAAATCCTTGGCACTAGAGACTTGGACTGTCCTAGCCACTACCGACACACCACTATTTTGAACAACTCTCACATCATCTCGGTCCTTTGTGAAGTACCGCACTCCATCAACCAGATACCCTTCATATGTCAAAACTGAAAATGATGGTTTTCCCGCCAACCATCTTATTGTTTCAGAAACACTTCCAACATTCTCTGTAATTTCATTACTAACCTGCGCGAAGAAGAAAAAATTACAATCATATTTCATAATCCAGTTAAGAAGAGGTACGAATTAAAAAAATACATAATAAAAGAAACAATTAGAACACTAACTTTTTTTTCAAACCAATCAGCAAATTGCCGATTGTGTTCACCCATCAGCCAATGAACACTTTTCTTTTTCCCTCGGTAAATTTCTTCCAGGTACTCCTTATGCATCCTAAGAAAATGAACATATTAAATAAACAGCCACACAAAGTACTTACCAAAAAAGATGAATTTATACGAAATAATTAAACTGACTTACATAATATAAGGATATACTTCAGAGTTGTTCATCAGGACATGTAGATGTGCCTCATCTCGCTCCTTTTCTTCAACTGATTTCATTGTTGCAGCGGATAATGGACCAGCAATCTTAGATTTGTCCTTCGGAAGGCCTGCAGTGTAACTCTGTTCAACAAACTCTGAGCAGAATTCTACTGATTCTTCTTTTAGATAGCTTTCCGCTATACAACCTTCCGGATAGTAACGATTTCGTACATAACTCTTTAACACTTTATTAAACCGTTCAAATGGATACATCCATCTATAAAATACCGGTCCACATAAACGTAATTCTCTAACCAAGTGGACGGTAAGATGTATCATTATATCGAAAAATGAGGAAGGAAAGATTTTTTCCAGCTCACACAAGGTCAATATCACATCTGACTGTAGTTTATCCAGTTTCGATACATCCACAACTTTGTTGCACAAAGCGTTGAAAAAAAAACACAATCTTATTATGCTGACTCTAACATTTTTTGGGAGAACGGAACGAATTGCAACTGGGAGTAACTGTTGGAGGAGGATGTGGCAGTCATGGGACTTCAGCCCATACAACTTCATATCAGCCATCGATACACAATTTTTTATGTTCGATGAATGTCCATAAGGGAGCTTCATATGTAAGAATGATGATAACATTTTCTTTTTTTCTGCCTTGGACAAAGTAAAAGGGGCAGGGGGCAAGTATGTTTTCTTTTCTCCTACTTGTGGAGCTAAATCATACCTAACACCCATCTCTACCATATCACGACGAGATGCCTCACTGTCTTTAGACTTATACCGCATATTTAATAGCGTCCCAATCAGATTATCACACACATTTTTCTCGATGTGCATAACATCGAGACAATGGCGAACATGATGAAACTTCCAATATTCTAACTCGAAAAAAATTGACTTCTTCTTCCATACACATTCCACCTTCTTTGAACTCCTCACTTCCTTCCCGAAAGAAAAGTGAACTTGTTCCTGTTGCGCTAATACTTCTTCACCACAAAGGGGTTGACGTGCTTGCCCATGCTCTTGTTCTCCATTAAAAGTCACCTTCTGCTTCCTATAAGGATGATGTCGAGGCAAGTACCGACGGTGACCTTGGTAACACATTTTTCTACTATGAGGTAAATATTTAGCTATGGTATCATCGCCACATACTGGACAAGCCATGTAACCCTTATTAACACAGCCGGATAAATTTCCGTAGGCAGGGAAGTCATTTATTGTCCACAATAACATTGCTCTTAAAGTAAAATAAGATTTACTATAAGCATCATAAACATTTGGCTCGCCTTCTTCCCAAAGCCTTTTTAGATCGTCAATCATCGGTTCTAAATATACGTCTAAATTATTACCCGGCTCATGTGGACCAGAAACTAATATTGTTAACATCATAAACTTCCTCTTCATACATAGCCATGGAGGAAGATTATAAGTTACCAATACTACTGGCCAGCAGGAATACCTATTTTGTAAGCCATTACTATGCGGATTTATACCATCTGCCGACAAAGCTAAACGAAGATTTCTTGGGTCACTACCAAAGGTAGGCCACCTGTAATCAATATTCCTCCAAGAAGGAGAGTCAGCTGGATGGCGCATCAGGCCATCTTGAGTTCGGTGGTTCGCATGCCAAGTCATCATCTCAGCAGTTGAAGCAGATTTAAACATCCGTTTAAATCTGGGAATAATGGGGAAGTACCACATCACTTTCGCTGGAATATTAATCCTAACCTTTTTATCCTTCCCAACTTTCCAACGAGATAGACGACACTTGGGACACTCAGAAGCATCACTGTACATACCCCTATACAATATGCAGTCATTTGGACATGCGTGGAACTTTACATAGTCAAGACCTAAATCAGATAAGTTTTTTTTTGCTTCATACGCATTAGATGGCAACACATGGTCATTCGGAAGCATAGAACCAACAGAAGACAACAACTCGGTGAAGGCAGTATCACTAATTCCAAACCTCGATTTCCAGTTATGTAGTTTTAACATTGATTCTAACTTAGTGCAGTCACTACCCTTAAACAGAGGTTGCTCAGAATCAGCCACAAACCTCTGAAACTCATGCGACTCATCATCGTAATCACTCCTATCGTATGCTGCCTCACAGACTTTTTTCGTTTGTGATGCAGCAATATTGTCCGAAGGAGGGCATGTACTATTAACAGAAGACCTAGTATCGGGACATTTTTCTCCATGCCAAATCCAATCAGTATACCCTAAACTAAAACCATTCTCATATAGATGACCCCTTATTATTTTTACGGAGAATTTTTTAAAATTAACACATCTTCCACATGGACAAGGAATTTTCTTAGGATTAGGTGCATTTTCTTCCGCATATATCAAGAATTTTTCAACCCCCATCTCATATTCTAAGGAATCCCTATCTTTCAAAGTCCACGACTTATCCATAAATTCAGAATCACGTATAACCAAAATCAACCAACCTGATTGCCATTTAAATATACAAAAAAAATAAATCAAAATGCAGACAAGAAAAACAAACAATGACATGTACATGAAACAAACAAGGGCATGAATAATGTAGGTGTTATGCAGAGGATGTATGTATCATTTATAAGTAACCAAGTCCATATAATTCCAAATAATAATAACTATGAAGCTATAACTAAACATTCATATAACAAATAAGCAGTTAAAACAATCATATATATCATGAGTTGAGGGGCACGCTAACCTCTGAAGTCCGAAAAATATCTAAAAATGCTTCAAACTTAATCAAAGTCCAAAAGTCAAATTGATATGCACCTGCAAAACCAAATTGATTAAGCACAGTCAAATTCATTAACAAAGATCACAACATTGATAAATTAAAACTTGCATTTATGCACAAAAGAACAGAAATACATAATTATTATCAAAGATGAAAACTTTTATCAATTAAAGATCAAAACTTTAATTTGGAAAAAGAAAACACATTAATTTAACATTTCGCCTACTTGTGCGAGGCGTACAAATGACTTTCTTAGAAATAGACATCGGCTAGCATTTCGTAAATCATATAAAATAAATATCCAAAATTCAGAGGCTTTTAAACAAAAACAGTACATATACAAATAGTAATAGTCATATTAAAATCACAGAATATAAACAACAAATAATAACAATCATATTATTTGCAAATCAATGGAAGAAAATTACAATAAACAACTAGAGAATGTACATATAGCATACATATGTATGCATACATAAATAAATCAGAGAATATACATGCATGCAAATAAAATGAAGAAAAATCCAGATCTGAAAGCTAATTAAAGAGAGTGAACAGAGAGTCTATACCAGATTTAATTCCATAGCTAATTAAACGAAAGAGCTAATTCCAGATCTGTTCAAAAAAAGAAATTAAAGAAATTAAAGAGAGTTCTTTGATTTGAAAAGAAATTAAAGAGAGTGAACGACCTAATTAAACCCACCTTAGAGATTTAACTAATTGGGCACAATCGAACCAACTCCATTTGCATGTAATCTTCGATTAGGGTTGCTGTTCTTCAATTAGGGTTTATGTTCTTCAATTAGGGTTTGTTGAACGAGAGAGAAGTGAGAGAGAGCAGACAGAGTGAGAGAGAGAGCAGATAGAGTGAGAGAAGTGAGAGAGAGGGCGGCTGAGACCTGAGAGAAAAGGGAGGCGCGGGGGGGAGTGTTTTGGTTAAGGGGGGAAAGGGAATTTTGGTTAAGGGGGGAAAATAAAATTTGTTAAGGGGATATATTTTTGTAAAGAGGGGGAAAGAAAAGGTACTGTGTTTTTATTTTTATTTTTAAAACGCATTAGACAACGGTTACTTTAAAAACCGATGTCAAAGTTTTTTAAAAAAGCAATTAGACAACGGTCGCTTTAAAAACCGATGCAGAGAAACTACAATAACATCGTTTTAAAAACAAACGATGTTAAAAAGAGCTTTGACATCGGTGGCTTTACTGTCTGATGTTAAAGGTGTGATGTCTAAAGCAGTTTTTCTAGTAGTGCTTCCATGGCAGTGAGTTCTTCAATGAGAGGTGAGCCAGATAGGTCTCTGATGACTTCATTCAGTTTGGCTTCAGAGTAGGAGCCAATGTAATCCATTCTAATCTTCACATTTCTGCCATATTTCATGTATTCCACAATGTAAGGATTATACTTGACTCTGCATAATCCTTTAGCTCTCAATTCTTCAGCTTTGGCTTCTAGAGCAGCTAACTCTTCTTCTCTCTTTTTCTTCAAAGCTTCATACTTCTTTCTCAACTCTTCCTCATGATCTCTTTTCATCTTGATAAAATGAGCTATCTCAATTTTCCACTTTCTTTCCTCTTCATTCTCAAGGTTGAGTAGCACCATTATTCTTTGTAGATCATGTAACTTGCCCCAGTGTTCACACATGCCTTGCTTGAATCTTTTGAATCTCCCATCAGTGTATTTGAACTCCAGGCAGTCATCAACTATAGCTACATGATAGATTCTCTGAGCCAGTTGATATGCTATCTCATCTTCATCATAGTCTATGTTGAGACAGGGCAAGTCTAGTCCAGGAATGATTGTGAGTGCCTGAGATGTGGATGTTTTCACCTTTCTTGCCCTTCTGGCTGACATCTTCCATTTCAGCTTCTTTCCTTTGTTGCTTGAGAAAAATTTAAGACCTTTGTCTTTGGACCATTGTAGTATACCATTAGCAGTATGCTTTTTGATATACACAAGTGGTTTCTTGATTAGCATCTCCTTTTCTTGAGGTAGTGAAACATTTGCAGAGGCCATGGAATTTGGCTTTTGTAGGTCACTACTAACAGTATTCACCCTAGACTTAGAGTCTTGTGTAGTGGTGAGGTTACTATTAGCAATGCCTATTGCTTGCTGTTTCACACTTGTCCTCTCATAGACTTTCCCTTGGTCATCACCATCTTTCTTATTCTTGTCATCCTTCTTCTTCTTCTCATCTTCATCACCCTTATCTCTCCTGTGATGTCTGCTCCTCCCATCACTTTTGTCTTCAGAGTCATCATCCTTATTTCTCCTAGGTTGAGCCCTCTCTGGAGTTTCACCAGTTGCTATAAAAGATCTGAGAATGTGCAGTGCTTCAATTTCTTCAGCATTTCTGGTTCCAACCTTCTTCTGTAGTTGATCAATGATAGCAATGACTAGTCTGTGATTTCGAGAAGTGAGATCATAGGGAATGACCAATTGCTTGATGTCTTCAATTTTGGTGCCAGACTGATAGATGATTGTCCATGGTTTCTTGATCACTTCTGGCAGCCTTGAAGGTTGGCCATTCCTCAAATCATCAAACAAACTTTTGTTGTTCTCATTTCTCTTCTCAATAAGCTCAAGTATGGCATCTATCTCTGAGTGTTTTGTTAGTAGTATTTTTATGTGTTCGTTCTCAGGGAAGGACTAAATTTAATACAAAGTTCAGGTTTCTTATCTCTTTTCGTCTAGAAGTGTGTGAGAAGAATTTTGGGTTTGTGTATTAACTAAATTAACTAAAAACTAATTATAAGCACTAAGAATTGATTTTAAACTGAGATTCAAATATATGGGAAAACAATCTAAGAACTGGGGTTCTTCACTTGGTCTCAATATATGCTCAATATTAATGTGATATCTGTGTTCCTACCTTGCTGAAAACAATTCTTCGAAAGTTATACTGTACCCTCCCAGGTTACAATATAGTGCCTACAGCTACACCCTAATTGTCACTCCCGTGATACAATCAAAGTAGATCTATAAACTGTTAAGTGCCAAGAATTATATGTCTCACAATTCTCCTATTAATCTCCCGATCTAATATTCAAATTATGTCTGTTAAATCATGTACTAAGATTGCAACTTCTCTCCCAAGCTTATTACAATCCCTAGAATACAATCAAAAGTTAGCTACTCTTCTAATTGTGTTAAGATCTCATTAACAGATCAGCAAAGCAGAAAATCACCTAATCAAGCATGCATGAATACCAAGGAATACTACCCAATCCTCAGATTAGAGAATTAGTTATGCATATTTAATAAAGAAAACATAATAATAATGATAATTAATGAAAACATAATATTGAAGAAAGAATTGAAGATCGAAAGTACCTTGATACAATTGTTAGCTATGAATTGTTATGATTTACAATGGTAGGATGTGTTTAAATAGGCTCTAAAAATCTTGCCCAGCAAGAAAATACCACAACAGAATTATAATAGAATTTCTGCAAAATACGTTTCCTAAACTGATTCTGTTTTTAAGGAAAATTCGTAGCTGACTTTTCTTCAGATATTCTGGAACGTTCCAATCGTAATTGGACCTCTGGACCACTTTAGAATGATAGAGAATCTCGTTATCTTCGCGTGGACTGCTTACGGGCCTCAAACGGACTTCTAGAACTCAAGATATGGCCAAAACAAAATCAGAAATTCTTGATGATTTTTCACCCGGGCACCACGCAGCAACCCGCAGCGCCGACAGCCTTGGGGCGCTGTCAGCCTTGCTCCAATCTGCACTACACGGCGCTGACAGCCTTGCGGGGCTGTCAGCATGGCTGCGTTCTGAGAAAACTTGATTTTTCTTCGTTTTTTCATCTTTTCTTCTCGTTCCTTTTGCATGAGCTTCCGTTTTTCATTCTTAATGACTTGTATACTTCTTAGGAGTTGATATTAGCCACCATTCTTCATTCCATATCATTAATCAACTCCACAAAACGCTCCAAAAACGACGGAAGCTACACCTTTAATCGATATTTCTTCAACCCTACACAATTAAACAAAACACATCAAAACTACAACAAGTTGAGTCCAAAACAATCAATTTAAGCCGAACGGAGACATTCCAAGTGGATATAAAATCCACTTATCAAACCCCCAAACTTAAACTGATGCTTGTCCTCAAGCATAAACAATTACAACTACCTAATTAGTACCACTTTCGTAGGTGATCACGGTTGCATTTGGCATATGCAACAAGCCCTTTAAACCCCTAGGCAGCCCTAGTGGACGAGTAAGGTCTCGTGAGGGCTTATAGCGAATGTACCCACAAAATCCATTTAACCTAATGCAATGCAATGCATGAATGCAACTAATATGAAATATGCAAAATCCCCTTCAAACTCACCAACACCAACTAACAAGCAAACATCTCAATGAATGTAACAAATCCAAGCAGAGCTCGACTAAGTTCCCGTATACTAACAAATACATGAACAGAAACGTGTGTGTGTGCGATGCTCATCAGAAATACTCCCAAAACTAGGTCAAAAATCATACATGCTTTCCGTCAAGACAATCACAGGTTTATAATCAGAATAGACTGTAGACACTTCATAACCTAGGAACACCTCCACCCTTATCCAAGGTAGACAGAAACTCATGCTTTATTACTAAACTACGACACTATATACAATACGCATGCTTATTTAACCGTGCAATGAATGAGACCCCAAAAGGCTTATACAATAATACCCATGTAGCGAGTGTTAGGTCAGCAATCCCAAACCACAAAGGCTTTAGGTTACTAGGACTAAGTCCCCTCAGACTTAATTACTCGAGTATTAAAGAGCTCACTCTGGTTAATTTTGCATATAAACAAATAACTTATTGACTCTTTTTTTCTCTCTCTCTTTTTTTTTTCTTTTTTTCTTTTTTTCTTTTTTTTTCTTTTTTTTTTTGCAATCTGGAATGAGCCTTTCTCATTTCCAACCCTAGACTACTCATATAAATATGAGCCGGCTACTAGCCATTTGACACCTAGCCATTATTGACAATTATGAACAACTAGCATGAAATTCCTGTTTTCCCCCAAACTTAGATTTTAATGTTCCTACGCTATAAAGGGAATAACGAAAATTCTAAATATAAACAAGTGATTAAATCTCAAAACATCCCACAAGCATGACCCTAACCTAGCCCAAAAGCACCCAATGAGTTTGTGTAAAAATTTTGTTCCCGTAACATGCAAGTCAATTTCCTAGAAACTATAAATCAGCCCTCTACTCATCATCACCACACTCAATTAAACATCTACCTATCAATCAGAATCAGCTCGTCCTAAGGGATCATGAAATATGCATGCCATGAAAATGCAACTAAATGAAAACTCACATGGTATACGAAAATAAAAACAGAATGTCCTATATGAGACAAACGTAAATAGCACAAACATATATGCATGATTTACTACTAATAATATGCAAAGCATGAAATCCTACATGAACACATAATACAACAACTACTAATCCCTCAAACCACCCCCAAACTTAAAATATTCAATGCCCTCATTGAATGGAAGGTAATACAAGGGATAATAAAAAACATACCTAAATAAAATTGTCGAAAAGCGTGGGTTGCCTCCCACGAAGCGCTTCTTTAACGTCAATAGCTTGACGTTACTTCTACCTGGAAACTTCAATGAGGAGAAAAAACAAACAGATGCACATATCTACGAATTTCTAATATAAGTTTATTGTTCAAATAAACCTTAGATTCATTGAAAGGTACAAAAACTTTCAAGAACCTATCATGCTCAAGAGACTTGGAAACATCAAAATAGCTAGAAAAATCGTCAGAATAATCATTATAAGTACGACTCATATACTCCTCCCAAATCGGATCCTTATACTCTAAAGCAAGATTTTCAATTTCATCAATCTTAACTTCCTTCTCTTCTATAATTGGACACTCATCAATTTTAATCTCGTCTACCAATGTATTAAGCTCAAAATTTTCTAGATTTGGTAGAATTTCAATTGCATCCAAATTATCATTAATGCGCATGGGACAATTATCAACTACACAAGTAGACTCAACAGACACAACATTGTCATCAATTGCTAAACAAGAATCATGGCATAGAGGAAAATTGACACAAGGAGGAGTTCGATAACAACCTTCATACCACACTGCTCGAACTTCCCAAATAAAATTATTTAGTTTAGCATTCTCCTCGTACCAAGCTATTGAATCACATGGAATATCATTATCACTAGCAATCTCTAAAGTTGGTTCATCAAAAACTCCCAAAGAAAGTAAGGGAGGATTAGACTGAGTTCCTTGAATCATTTTATTGAGTGTAATCTCCCAATCAGCAGGTAAAGAAGGATTAGACTGAGTTAAACTCGTATCAACATCATTACACATATATGGATAAAGATCAGCATGATATTGAATTTCAAACGAATACGAATAATCATTGGTAGGGGCATATGGAGCATAAAATGAGTTCTCAGAATAGAACGAATTCACCTGATATGCATTACAATCCTCATAAGCATTGAATTGTGGGTAAGGATTGAAGTCTTGATATCGCTCTTGACTGTTGTTGAAATTCTGAGCGTTGTTCCAACCAAAATTGTACTCCATCTAGTCTCTCTCCTCAAAACCTGTTTAAGTTGTCTACCTCAAAGAACCTATAGACACACCAAAGAAAGAAATACAAAAAAGAAAGAAAAGAAAAATATAAACAAAGATAAAATCTAAACAATAAGAAACAATTAACCTAAACTCAAGTATACTGCCTTCCCCGGCAGCGGCGCCAATTTGTTAGTAGTATTTTTATGTGTTCGTTCTCAGGGAAGGACTAAATTTAATACAAAGTTCAGGTTTCTTATCTCTTTTCGTCTAGAAGTGTGTGAGAAGAATTTTGGGTTTGTGTATTAACTAAATTAACTAAAAACTAATTATAAGCACTAAGAATTGATTTTAAACTGAGATTCAAATATATGGGAAAACAATCTAAGAACTGGGGTTCTTCACTTGGTCTCAATACATGCTCAATATTAATGTGATATCTGTGTTCCTACCTTGCTGAAAACAATTCTTCGAAAGTTATACTGTACCCTCCCAGGTTACAATATAGTGCCTACAGCTACACCCTAATTGTCACTCCCGTGATACAATCAAAGTAGATCTATAAACTGTTAAATGCCAAGAATTATATGTCTCACAATTCTCCTATTAATCTCCCGATCTAATATTCAAATTATGTCTGTTAAATCATGTACTAAGATTGCAACTTCTCTCCCAAGCTTATTACAATCCCTAGAATACAATCAAAAGTTAGCTACTCTTCTAATTGTGTTAAGATCTCATTAACAGATCAGCAAAGCAGAAAATCACCTAATCAAGCATGCATGAATACCAAGGAATACTACCCAATCCTCAGATTAGAGAATTAGTTATGCATATTTAATAAAGAAAACATAATAATAATGATAATTAATGAAAACATAATATTGAAGAAAGAATTGAAGATCGAAAGTACCTTGATACAATTGTTAGCTATGAATTGTTATGATTTACAATGGTAGGATGTGTTTAAATAGGCTCTAAAAATCTTGCCCAGCAAGAAAATACCACAACAGAATTATAATAGAATTTCTGCAAAATACGTTTCCTAAACTGATTCTGTTTTTAAGGAAAATTCGTAGCTGACTTTTCTTCAGATATTCTGGAACGTTCCAATCGTAATTGGACCTCTGGACCACTTTAGAATGATAGAGAATCTCGTTATCTTCGCGTGGACTGCTTACGGGCCTCAAACGGACTTCTAGAACTCAAGATATGGCCAAAACAAAATCAGAAATTCTTGCTGATTTTTCACCCGCGCACCACGCAGCAACCCGCAGCGCCGACAGCCTTGGGGCGCTGTCAGCCTTGCTCCAATCTGCACTACACGGCGCTGACAGCCTTGCGGGGCTGTCAGCATGGCTGCGTTCTGAGAAAACTTGATTTTTCTTCGTTTTTTCATCTTTTCTTCTCGTTCCTTTTGCATGAGCTTCCGTCTTTCATTCTTAATGACTTGTATACTTCTTAGGAGTTGATATTAGCCACCATTCTTCATTCCATATCATTAATCAACTCCACAAAATGCTCCAAAAACGACGGAAACTACACCTTTAATCGATATTTCTTCAACCCTACACAATTAAACAAAACACATCAAAACTACAACAAGTTGAGTCCAAAACAATCAATTTAAGCCGAACGGAGACATTCTAAGTGGATATAAAATCCACTTATCATGTTTTAGGGCTTGTAGATTCTTGTATGTTAGATGCCATATCTTTGATTTGGATATCATCACTATCTCCTTGAACCATAGATTCTTGACTTTCTTGGGGATGACAGTGATGTAGTCAATCTGCTCCTTCAACTCCCTCAGATAGAAACTACAACAAGTTGAGTCCAAAACAATCAATTTAAGCCGAACGGAGACATTCCAAGTGGCTATAAAATCCACTTATCATGTTTTAGGGCTTGTAGAGTCTTGTATGTTAGATGCCATATCTTTGATTTGGATATCATCACTATCTCCTTGAACCATAGATTCTTGACTTTCTTGGGGATGACAGTGATGTAGTCAATCTGCTCCTTCAACTCCCTCAGATAGAACTGAGTGTCACCAGCCTGTTCCCTTGTGGCTTTCAGAAACTCCAAGAAGGCTTTATCATGATAAACATTTGAGTTAGCAACTTCTTGTAGCTTGGCCTCAGTAATTAATTTGACTTCTATAGGCTTGGCACTTTCAGATATGGAGGATGAAGGTTTGTCAAATGGCATACTCCCTGCAACCACTGTGGTTGTGATAGATTGCTTCTGACCACCAGGAGTAATGACATGCACAGTTGGTAGAGTAACAACTGGCAGTGAGGTAGGAGGCTCATCAACCTTTGTTTTTCCTTTGCCTGGCACATTGGTTATAGATTTTGAAGCTCTTTGATGATCACCCTCTCTTAACTTTATCCCTTTTTCCTTGGGTTTCTCCCCCTTAGTATTTGAATTCCTTGTCCTCTTCTCCCCCTTAGGCTTGTTGTCAGGCACAGAGGCTTTAGAAGTGACCTTTGGGGTGGAAGATTCTTCAGGGAGAGGAAGACCCATATGCTTCATCATAGCAGCCAATATAGATTGTTGATGCAGAAGAACATCAGCTGTGGTGGTTGCTTGAGTGTCCAACTGATCATTGAGAAGTGCAACCTTGTCTGTAAGATGAGCATTGGACTTAGTGAGAGTAGCCACCTCCTTTTCAAGAGTATCCACCTTAGTGAATAGCTCATGTGCCCTGAAACCAGAGAGTGATTGATCCTTGAGTCTTTGGACTTCATACTTGGTCATGTCATGAACAGGGACCTCAGTTACCAGCTTATCCCCATATTGATTCTTGAACATTGTTCTCAGCATGGCATTTGAGTCTGTGGTTTGATCAGACAGAGATTGAAACTTATGCCCCAGCCCTGTGACAGTATCTTTGAGAAGGGCCAAGCCATTGTCCATTTTGATACAGCTAGACTTGCAGGCTAGAATTTCCTTAACCACAGTCTCCAGTTGAGGGAATTTGGAATCAAAAGCCCTTTTTATCTCATGCACCTCCTTGGTTGTGGCTGTACATACTTCTGTGACTTCTGTCTTTAGACCCTTGCCAAGGTAGTGTACAGCCTTGAGAATTCCCTTGTAACTGTCATTGACTGCTTCATACACAGCACTAGGGGTGAGAGATTTGGCATTGGACCCTAGTGAAGTGATGTACTCTTCTCTGAGGTACTGTAGGCCTTCTGAGAGAGGAATGTCATATTTTCCTTGAAGCCAGGCATCTATATTGCCTTCTCTCCCAGACTCATCCACAATTTTGGCTTGTTGTTGCTCCACATCCTCTTTATGGCACAGGAGAATAGCTTCATAGTCAGGATTGGGCAGGTTGGCAGTGAGGAGGTGTTGTGCAATCTTTGTGAACTCAGGGATCTGATCCACAATTAAGCTTTGAAGTGCTTCAACCGTCAATTGTTGTGGAACAGACCCTGATCCTGAAGCACTGTCATGGTGCACAGGCTTCAGCCATTGTGACATAAAGTCAGAGCTAGAGCTAGGCAAGCTAGACTCCTCAATTACAGATGCAACTTCTGTAACCAGATGGATTGACTCTACTACTGGTATCTCCACAGAAGTGGGATGAGTTACACCAGCAGTTGACACAGGCACAGAGTCTCTAGTGAAAACTAGTGGAACCTCTGTGTTTGTGATGGTGTCATTAGGAGATGCCCCAACATGCATTCCCTAACCATCGAAATGGGGGTCCTAGGTGGTGAGGAAAGTGTCATGCACTAAGTCACTTGAGTTCATTGGCTCATCAAGAGAAAAGAATTCTTGATGATCAATGCCTTGCTCCTCAATTGCTTGAGTTGCAGGCTGCAAAGAAATTTGAGATGAAGATTCTGGAAGAGTAGTCTGTTGTAGAGTAGATTTTGGCAACTCCCCCTGAGAGATAGAGGGAGTTTCAAGTCTGATGTGCTCTCCACTCAGTATAGTGCCAGCCTTATCACTCCCATGTACTGACTCAATACAAGAAGGTGCATTGGGGAGGATGCTTGATTCTATAGATGCACCCTGTTGAGAGGATACATCTAGTGAGCTGTTTGCCCCTGATTTTACAACTTCAGCCATTTGTGTGACTAAAGAGGTGGTCTTAGTTTTCTTCTTCTTCTTTGGCCTTAGTAAGGGTGACTTTGGTTCCTCACTTTCTAGACCTAGTTCAACAGCTAATGCTGCTTTAGATAGAATATTTAAGGGTGCAGACATTACTTCATTTCTCTTCTTTTTACTAACATCACCCTTTTGAGAGGATGATGCAGTTGGCTTAGTGATTGGTAGAGTGTTTGGTTGAGAGGGTTGGTTAGCTAGCCCTAGGTTAGCATTTTGTTCTACTTGCTTGGGCTTAGCTAACTCAGACTTAGAGACAAATGTTGGCATGTTGTGGGGGTAAGTTCTAAACAAACTCTCCATATGGGGAGTTATGTTAAGTCTTACATCCACATCATTCCTAGTCTCCGAATTACCAAAAAATGAGTTTGGTCATGGATTTAGGATAGCCTATTCTATTTTTATTCATCCCATCTAATTCAATCAATTTATCATCTAAGAAATTAAGGACAGATTGAATAAAACGAGGGAAGAAAATTTCATTACCTCTCTTGGCTGAATTCTTACCAAGTCTCCCATACAGCTCCTGCAGAATGATGAGACCAACGTCTATCTTCTTTCCATAAGCTAAGGCATAGCCTATTTGCTGTGCAGGAGTACTGATTTGGTCATAGCTGGATTTTCTTGCAGTGAAGACTTGAAGAAGTGTAGCAAACACATAACTCCATTCCTTCCTCAAATGCTTCCTGTTCAAGTGCCCAAGACTGATTCTGTCTGCATATTTGATGAAATCAAAGAAGTCTTCCAATTCAGCATTTGTAGCAAGTGGGTCATACACCTCTCATTTGGTACCCATCCCAAGTGCCTCATTCATATCCTCCATGGTGATAGTGATATTTTTGTCTTGAATCTTGCAGTAGATGATGTACGAGGATATTGCAGAGTCAAGAGCCACCACCTCCACTGTAGCAGACTACCAAAACTGTTCTAGAATGATGAGATACAGAGTTGGGTTAACAGATAAAGCATTCTTGATGTACGATTCAGACATCCACTTCACAAAGCACTTGAAATTGGCGTTGGGTGCTTCAACATCACTAGTTAGAGCAGTGAAATTGGTGTTGAACTTTACTGTTGCCATTTGTGAGAGAGAGAGAGAGAGAAGAAATCGAAGGTTGAAGAAGAAATTTAGCTTTTGCAGTTAGGGTTTCAGAGGTTTTGGGAGTTTGGATGCTTGAGAAATCGAATGAAATGAATCGAATAGATGTGAAATTGTATAAGTATGAAGTACTTGAATTGTCGATTAGATGAATGTTATGTATCGACAAGTCAGGCATTCGAGAAGTAGAAAACAACTATTCGATAAGTCAAGAGAGGCTTATTCGATAACTCAAGCAGGTTGTAACTCACAGCTGGCAGTTATCTAACTTAGGAGTAAATCTAAATTAGGTAAAATATGTTTTTATGAGTAATTATGAATTCTGAATAAAAATCCAAAATTGGTTAAAATTCATCGAGAAATCAGCCTTTTCAAATGATTCGAGAACTCAAATATAGTATTCGAGAACTCAATCAATCGAGAACTAAAACACTATATTCGAGAAGTCAAGAAAACCTCTATTCGAGAACTCTAAAAGACTCTATTCGAGAACTCGAGAGTGCTCTAATGAGACTTGTTAGAGATGTCGAATAGTGAATCACTTGAGAAGTCTGACTTGTCGAATTATACTCATAGAAACTCAATTTTCACTATCTTTTTAAAATTTACCAGCCATATTCATTCACGAATATTCTAGCAAATTAAACAGTGATTTTCTCAAAATTCCATAGAAATTTCAAGTTAACAAGAGAATATGATTTTCCAAATATGCAACAGATTTGAAATATTTATAAATCATATTTCAGCCAACACTTACTCCAAAAATATTGAGAATTTAGATAAAGTAAGTGTTTACTGCTGCAACAATCTAGATGATATATTCATTTAGCCAGAATCTGAAGAATTCAGCATTCCAATCTCACTAACCAACCTTGTGAAGGTGGCTTCATCTAGTGGCTTAGTGAATAAGTCAGCTAGTTGTTTATCTGTAGAAACATAATGCAACTCAATGGTTCCATTAGTTGCATACTCCCTTATGAAATGATATCTGATGTCAATGTGCTTTGTCCTAGAATGATTGACAGGATTGGCAACTATAGAGATTGCACTTGTGTTGTCACACATGATTGGAATTCTTTCCAACAAAAGTCCATAATCTCTAAGTTGATTTCTAATCCAAAGCACTTGAGCACAGCAACTTCCAGCAGCTATGTATTCAGCCTCAGCTGTAGAAGTTGACACAGATTGTTGTTTCTTGCTATACCAAGAGACTAACCTTTGTCCAAGAAACTGGCAGCTACCTGAGGTGCTTTTCCTATCCACTCTGCATCCAGCATAATCAGCATCAGAGTAACCAACCAGATTGAACCCTGTGTCCTTAGGATACCATAGTCCCAAGTTTGGAGTGCCCTTAAGATATCTAAAGATCCTTTTTATAGCAACCAAATGTGATTCCTTTGGATTTGATTGAAACCTTGCACACAAGCATGTAGCAAACATGATGTCTGGCCTAGTTGCAGTGAGATAGAGTAGAGAACCAACCATGCCTCTGTAGACTGAGATGTCTACTTTCTTGCCTTTAGCATCTTCATCCAATTTAGTGGCAGTGGCCATGGGTATCTTTGCAGGTGAGCAATCTTCCAAGTCAAACTTCTTCAATAAATCCTTGATGTACTTGGTCTGACTGATAAAGATACCATCCTTCCTTTGACTGACTTGCAACCCAAGAAAGAATGTCAACTCTCCCATCATACTCATCTCATATCTGCACTACATGAGTTTAGAAAATTTCTCACATAGCTTCTCATTTGTAGAACCAAAAATGATATCATCCACATAGATCTGAACTAGGATAAGATCATCACCATGCTTCTTGTAAAACAGTGTCTTGTCCAGTGTGTCTCTAGTGAATTGATTCTCAAGAAGAAATTGTGATAAAGTATCATACCATGCCCTTGGAGCCTGCTTAAGTCCATACAGTGCCTTAAGCAGTCTGTAAACAAATTCTGGGAAGTGTGGATCCTCAAAGCCAGGTGGTTGTTGCACATAAACTTCTTCTTCCAACTCTCCATTCAGAAATGCACTTTTGACATCCATTTGATACACTTTAAAGTTTGAATGAGCAACAAATGCCAGGAATATTCTGATGGCTTCCAATCTAGCAACAGGGGCAAATGTCTCATCATAATCAATGCCTTCCTGTTGAGAGTATCCTTTTGCAACCAACCTTGCTTTGTTCCTTATAATTACACCATCTTCATCCATCTTATTCTTCAGAACCCATTTTGTTCCAACAATGGTTCTATTCTTTGGTGCAGGCAAAAGTTCCCAAACTTTGTTCCTTTCAAATTGATTCAGCTCCTCTTGCATGGCTATAATCCAATCTGGATCTAGCAGTGCATCATCAAGTTTCTTAGGCTCCATCTGAGATAGAAAACAACCATATAGAGACACTCATTCTCAGCTGCTCTCCTAGTCCTTACTCCTGCATTAGGATCTCCAATGATTTGCTCTGCAGTGTGTGATCTATCCCATTTCCTTGAGTGCTCAGCCTGATTTCTCATTCTTGAAGTTGCTTCATCATCCAAATCATCATCCTGATTTCCTCCCCCTGTGAGGTTGCCACTACTCACAGGTGTGTCTTGGATGCTAGTTTCTCCACTGTTGATTGGCACAAATTCTTCTCTTGTGTTATCATTCACTTGAGTCTGTTGAACTTGAGTTTCAACTTCAGTTTCAGTCTCTTCATCAGAATCATCTAGATTATCAAACTTCAATGGATCTTTATCTTCATCATTGGCTTCTTCTAGTCCAGGTAGTTTGCTGTCATCAAATGTCACATCTGTGCTTTCCATAATTTTCTTTTGACTGATGACATAAACCTTGTATGCAATTCTTTCCATAGAGTAGCCAAGAAAAATTCCTTCAAATGCTTTTGCATCAAATTTTCCAACATATTCAGAATTATCCTTCGATACAAAGCATTTGCTTCCAAAAGTATGAACATACTTTAGAGTGGGCTTCTTTCCAGTCATCAAGTTGTAAGGTGTCTTTCCAGTATTTTTGTTAATGAGGGTTCTGTTCTGGATATAGCATGCAGTGCTCACAGCCTCAGCCCAAAAACATGTAGGCATCTTTGCATCAAGTAACATTGTTCTAGCAGCCTCAATTAGAGTTCTATTCTTCCTCTCAACAACTCCATTTTGTTGTGAAGTCCTTGGAGCTGAGAATTGCTGAGAAATACCATTCTCTTTACAGAATGCTTCAAGTATGGCATTTCTGAACTCTGTTCCATTATCACTTCTCAGTGCAATCACACTTGCATTGTTGGCCTTTGCTTCCTTGTCAACTTTCTTTATATGCTCAATGATTACTTGTGGAGCCTCAACTTTTGATGCTAGAAATTCCACCCATGTATACCTTGTAAAATCATCAACCATCACCAAGGCATACTTCTTTCTTCCTAGTGACATAATATTGACAGTCCCAAACAAATCCATATGAATGAGTTGTAGGGGCTTGGTTATAGATGTCACTATCTTTGTCTTGTGGCTAGATCTTTTCATCTTTCCTTTTTTACAAGCCTCACACACTCCTTCTTGACAGAATTCAAGTGTGGGCATGCCTCTCACTAACTCTCTTTTGACTAGAGAATTAATGGCTTTGAAGTTCAGGTGTGATAGTTTCTTGTGCCACAGCCAACAATCTTCACTTGATGCTTTTGAGTAAAAGCAACAAATTGTGTCCTTGTTTGCAGAATCCATATTGGCTACAAACAGGCTTCCCTTCCTTAATCCAGATAGAGCAAAATCACTAGTCTTCTTGTGGGTGATCAAACATTCATCTTTGTCAAAATCCACCTTGAATCCTCTGTCAGTAAACTGACCAACACTTAGCAGATTATGCTTGAGTCCCTTGACCAGTGCTACATCTTCAATGATGACATTTCCAACTTTTAACTTGCCATATCCCAATGTGTTACCCATGCTGTCATCTCCAAAAGCAACCATTGGGCCAGCCTTTTCCTCATACTGTGATAGCAGGGCCATATCACCAGTCATATGATTTGAGCATCCACTGTCCAAAATCCACATGACCTTCTTTCCATTTTCTTTGCCCTGCAAACACAAAGGTATTACTTCTCCTTTGGTACCCAAACAAGTTTGGGTCCATGTGACTTAGAAACAGTTTTATCATAAACAACATGCTTGTCAACTTTCTTGGCATTAGTCTTCTTGTCACTGTTAGAAGTCTTAGAGCCTGAGGTTTCAGACTTAGGTAACAGAGGTACCTTCCTAGCTTTAGGAGGACTCGAAGACTTTGACCTGGTGTAGTGTGTGTGAGAATTGTGACTGATACAACCATCAATGAATTGCCTTCTCAGATTGAAACAACTAGTCATAACATTCATATTGCATGGCATACAGTCAAATTTATCACAAAATGGTGCATCTCTATGTCTTAGAGGCACAGAACAATCATAGAAAGGTTTAGATACACTACCAGCAGGTTTCTTGCATGCATGAGTTAAATGAATGGTACTGAAACAGTTCTGACAAGTTTTCCTAGGGGCATTAGGCATATAAGCATAGTTGTTATCTTTGTTAATCCCTAACTTGCCATTTCTGTTCTGTTTCGTCTTAGTCACCTTCTCCTCTGATTCACTCTTTCCAGCTGAAACAAACTTAACAAACTTCTTGGGTCTTATCCTATCACCTAATGGCTCCTTGGTCTTTGACTTGACACTCTCACTCTTGGAGGATGCTTGTTGTTCACTGGATTGTGCCTCATCCTCATCATTCAACATTTGTTTGATGAGTAAGGCATCCTCATCAATTTCAAATGTTGATTCCTTAAAAATTGGATTTTCAGTCTTTTTCAAAATGTGAGGCACTTTCTCATGAACAACTGTGTCATCTTCAATGACAGCATAGCCTTTTCTCTGTTTGAGAGAGTCATAGTCAAGTCCAATAGCTGCTTTGGGTTTAGCCTGAATTTTCTCACAGTAGGATTGCACTAGACCAGATGAGTTCTTAAATGTTTTCAGTTTGAATTCATTTTCAGCTAATTCATCCCTAAGAGCCTTTTCAACTTGACTAGCACATAAAACCTTGTTCTGTAAATATTCAACTTCTTTCTTAAGGTTTTCTACTTGCATAGCAGTTAGCTCAAGTTCCTCATTCCTTTTGGTTAACATTTCATTTCTAGTAGACAATTTAGCAATCTCTTTATTAGCAGCAGCCATGCTAGTATGAATGTTAAACATTTCAATAGATAGTTGTTCAATCATGCATTTATACTCTGAAACAGACATGTCTATAGTAGTGAGAGATGGTACCTGAGGGTCTGATGGAGATGTGTCATCCTTGGAATTGGCCATCAAGGCATAATTGCAGAATTCTTGCTCCTCTCCATCACTGTCAGAATCATCCCAACACTTCCCTTCAGCTATGTAGGCCTTACCTTATGTCTGCTTTTTCAGAAGGGCCTCATACTTAGCTTCAAGCTCAAGATAATCTCTATCCTTCTTTTTAGGCTTCTTGCATTCACTGGCAAAATGCCCTAGGTCATTGCATCTATAGCACCTTACAGATGACCTATCCACATGGCTGGTTTTAAACTTATTCTTGTTTGATTTCACAGGTGCCTTGCTCTTGTTGAATGAATGGTTTTGGGTTTTGGGTTTGAAGGGTTGATTCCTTTTGAATCTGATGTTTGGAAATTTTCTGGCCATGAAAGCATATGAAGTGTTTTCCATCCCATCTAGTTCTTCAAGAGTGTAAAACTCTTCTTCCTCCTTCTCCTCAACAGGTTCACTTACCTCAGGTTCAGTTTCTTCCTCTTCTACTACCTCCTCTATCCTTAACTGGCTTGTAGATGCTTCTAGGTCTTGAATAGATTTGTTGACAATCAAGGCACATGATGTGTTTACCATTCTGCCTTGATTGGCTTGGATAGCCCTTTTCTGAAGCAACTCAAGCTCATGAGTTTTTAAAACCCCATAGAGCACATCATATGTAACTTTGTTCAAATCTCTTTCCCTTAGAGAAATGACCCTTTGCTCTAGATGGTTTGGTGAGGATAGCAGAAACTTCATGTTTAACTCCTTGGTACTGTAAACCTTGCCATTTATCTGCAACTCAGTAACTAGCTTGTGAAATCTCTCAAACATCTCAGTAATGCTTTCCTTGGGCTGTGGCATGAAAGCTTCATACTGTGTGACCAGTATCTGTTTCTTGTTTTCTCTGACCTCATCAGTTCCTTCACATAGCACCTCAATGTGATCCCACATTTCTTTGGCAGATGTGCACGATGCAATGTTTGCAAACATTGACATATCCATGGAATCAATAATAAGCAACATGAGGTGACTGTCAAGAGCAACCTTTTCCCTTTCTGATTCTGTCCATTTTGATGGATCCTTGGCCTCATAAGATCTTGGGATAGTTGTGGTTCCAACAGTCTTCTCTGGTATCTCTTGTTGTGGAACAAAAGGACCATTCTTGAGAATCTCAGGATACAAAGGATGAGAGGCTTTGATGAACAACATCATCTTTATCTTCCAGAGGTTGTAATTCTCTTTGTCAAACTTAGGGACCTTCACCGTTCCTATAGTCTTTGGTGTATTCGAACTCATGATAGTTTTTCTGTTTTTGAAAAAAAACAGCCCGCTCTGATACCACTTGTTGAGTATTGAATACAGTAAAAGAATACAGAGGGGGGGGGGGTGAATGGATTCTTGAACTTTTCTTGTTCGTGTCTATGTAGCAAGTAAGTGTTTGTGTGTGCAAGAGTGAAGGTGCGGATAAAGAACAACACAAGACACAATATCACTTTAATCTAATGTATTATTAGATAAAGGTTGCTACAATCTGTGAATACAAATGATAGTATTCTCAGCTTCATTTTTTTTCTCAAAGAGATACAGCTTGCAGTGTATGAAAAACTTGACTCACAAAGTTAATGACTAAGGAAGTGAGGCTGTGTCCTTATAGAACATGGATACAACCTACTTACTCCAAACAAGGTAGCTAAACAAATTACTTTCTAGTCTGTCTATCCTTTTTGAGTAAGTGTCCAAACGGTTACAGATTTGACTTTGCAAAGCCTGTTCAGATCCAATTCTTTAGCCCCTTGTCTCTTCTATATCTCTCCAAGCTTCCTTGTAGGCTTTCCAGAGCACGTTACAGATTGTGGTCCATAAAGTGCATTGGCTTGTTGCAGGTTTCTGACTTGTACAATTTCTTCAGTATTTTGTCTCTAAGAATGTATTCGAGAAGTGACTAAGTAGGTGATTCGATAACTTGAATTGACTTGATCGATAACTCTGAGTTCTCGAACACTGTTATATTGACATATCGAATCACTTCTCGAATAGCTCTTTTCTTCAGGATTCCTTGAGTTGTCGAATAGAACACTTGACTTGTCGAATCCTTGAGATATCGAATAGCTTTCTGAGTCCTTGAGATATCGAATGGAACTTTGACTTGTTGACTCCTTGAGAACTCGAATACTACTTTGACTTGTTGACTTCCTGAGTTCTCGAATAGAGTACATAGACATATCGAATCTCTGAGATATCGAATGAGATATCGAACAGTGTATTCAGAGATATCGAATAGTGTCTTGAGATATCGAATCCCTGACTTCTCGAATGCTGGACTTCTCGAATAGACAAATATACTTCTCGAATTGGTACTTAGGCAAATTCTTCATTTCTTCAAATCCCAACTGTGATTATTTGACAGTCTTTATCTTCTTGCTTGAGGCATGAACCTTGGAACTTCTTTCAAGCATTATTCTTGACTATATAAGTACAGTTACACAACTAGGATTTGATGCCTACTATAAGTACAAAACAAACAGAAACTCTACAACTAGAGGTTCGCTCAGTTAAGAGGTCATGTAAGTAATGCAAAGCATTACAAACAATTAGGCTTGTTATTAGATGTATACAGGCATGCCTCTGTGACTAACAATTAAACTTTCCATTTTTAAAATAAAGAATATAAAATTACGAGCACACACATATTTTTAAAATATTTTTCGGATAAAAAATGAATTAATTATGAATTTTCCAAGTTTTGATCCTTTAAATACAATAAAACTCTTAAAATCATTTTAAAATACTCAACCACCCAATTTAATCCACCCCACGATTTTAAAAACTCAATAAATATATAAAGATAATTTTACAAAATATTTCATGATTTTTAAGCCCTCCGATAATTTTATAAAATTTACAGAGGATAAAAAATACATGATTTAAATATACTTAAATCCTCAAAAATACAAATAAAAATATACTGACCTCACCACTTATCCAAATCATCATATAAGCACATAAGCAAAATTTTCACATACGCTTCACCTTTACAACAATACTCACATAATAAAATTCATAATTTATATAAAATAAATAATTCTAAATTCGAAATTTTCTAGGGTGTTATACCGAATGCCTCACTCTTACTCTTGAGAAAATAAACCCACATCACCCGGCTGAAATCGTCCACCAGTAAGAAGAAATATTTGTTGCCTGAGGCGGTCTCTGGGGTTATTGGACCACACAAGTTTGCATGTACAAGCTCTAATACTTTCTTTGCACTGAAGCTTGATTGGGTTGGCACATGTTTCTTCGCCTGTTTCGACATTAAGCAACCAGTACACACTTCTTTCGGTTGTACTATCTTGGGCAATCCTCTCGCCATCTTATCTTTATACATCAAAGTCAGTGCTTGATAATTCACATGACCCATACGGGCATGCCACAATTTCGAGATATCATCCAATTTTGCCAACAGGCATTCAGAATCTTCTGTTTCAATGATTATCTTGTATAATCGATTATGTGACTTCTTAATTTTCATGAGCAACTTCTCTTCTCTATCAAACACCCACATAAATTCTCCCTTAATCACAACTTTATTTCCTTCTTCTGTCAATTGTCCAATACTGATAATGTTACTGCAAAGACTAGGGATAAAATATACCTCATTAAGCACACGTTCTTGCCCATCTTTGCACTTGAAAATAATCGAGCCTCTTCCTTGAATATCAACAGTTGAGCCGTCTCCAAATTTCACTCGTCCGGTAACTCGTTCATCAAACACTTTAAACTTGGACCTTTGTCCGGTCATGTGGTTACTAGTGCCATTGTCAAGGTACCATAGATTTGAGTCTGGTGAACCATCCTCGTTATTTAAGGCCAGGCGAGGTCTCACATCACTTTCATCCAACAATAATATATCTGACTCTTTTGATTCAGTCTTTGCCATTAACAACGCTGGTTCATTGTCTTCTATTCGTGCCAGATTTGATTCGTGTTTGTACTCTCTACTTCATTTTGGCCTTCGACATTCGGATTGAAAATGCCCATACACGTTGTAGTTGAAACACCTAACTCGACTTTTGTCTCGGTTCTTGAAAGATGATGATTGTCCTTCATTTGTTTTGTTGCATCTTTGCATTCTTCACGTGTTAGGAGTAGTTTTCCTTCAGTTGATTCTTTTTTTCGCCACTCCTCCTCTGTAAGCATCAACTTGCCTTCGTTGGATTCGACCTTTCCGTTTATCCTTTCTTAATGGGCCTTTAGTGATCCCACGGCTTCCTCCACCGTCATTGTGTCAAGATTACCAAATTGCTCTATCGTGGACGTGATTTGCAGGAAACGTGTTGGCATAGCACGAAGTAACTTCTTCACAACATAAGATTCTTTCATTACCTCCCCTAGAGCTCGTATGTTTGTCACAAGTCCATTAAGTTTCATGTAAAAATCGTCAAGTTGATCTGATTCATTCATACACAGAGCCTCGAATTCAGTCTTCAATGTTTGAACTCGGGCTACCTTCACTTGCTCTGCTCCTTGACATAGAGTTTTGATTGCTTCTCATGCTGTTTTTGCACTCTTTTTCTCAGCGATGGACAACAAAACATCCTCAGGAATCCCCTGATACATCATAGCCAATGCAACCTTATTTGTTTTCTCATCAACAGCGATCTTCGGATCGATAGGTTCAACAGCGCCCCATACTTCTTGGGGTTGCATGAAGACCTTCATCTTGAGGGACCACGAAGTGTAGTTACTTCTATCCAACAGTGGGTAAGTTAACCCAAAAGACCCTCCTTTCACCTTGTTCATTTCCACCATCGACATCCTTGAAGCTCTGATACCAAATGTAGTATATAAATATTATATATAAACTCGTTTGATATGAAAAACTGGTAGAACCAATGCTACACAAGTGCTGCCAAAGATGTATTTTATTCATTCAACCAATGCAAAATATATAGGAAAAACATACAACTGAAATGCTGAAAATCTGGACTCTAATCACTCAATCTCTCAAACAAACTCAATCTCTAATTTATTATGCAGATTCCTAAAAAATGCTCCATGATCGTAACAAACCAAATTTGACAGCACAATGTAAGATATTATTTTAAACAAACCATTTTGAGATTAAACCCAACATGGTTATGCAAGCAGATAGAAGTTGTTCGTTGACTGGGCAACTGAACACCACTGCAAATTGGATTCCGGGAATAAAAAGCATCCAACTCAAAGATTTGCCAAGTTTCATCCTGACAGCTGATTCTAATGATCCAATGCTTCAGTTCGTCGTTAGTGAAGCAGAAAGATGCATGACAACATCAGCTATAATTTTCAATTCTTTCGATACTCTAGAGTCCAATGTTCTAGGCGCCTTGTCATCTATTTGTCCACCAATCTATGCCATAGGCCCTCTTCAGTTGTTAGTCAACCAACTTCCACAAAGTTAGTTATCCATTGGATCCAACTTATGGGAAGAAGATGCAGAATGTCTAAAGTGGCTTGATACGAAGGAAACTAATTTATGTAAGTTATGGGAGCATCACAGTTACGACACCTGATAAGCTAGTTGAATTTGCATGGGGGCTTGCTAGTAGCAACCAAAATTTCTTGTGGATCATTAGGCCTGATTTAGTTGTTGGTGGGACTGCAGTATTACCTGTTGAATTTCTTGACGAAACAAAAGACCGAGGGCTTATAGCTGGATGGTGACCACAAGAACAAGTTCTTAATCATATAGCTGTTGGTGGATTTTTTACACATTATGGATGGAATTCCATGTTGAAAAGCCTAAGTAGTGGCGTCCCGATGCTTTGTTGGCCTTTTTTTGCCGATCAAACTACTAATTGCAAGTTGGCTTGTAGTGAATGGGGTGTTGGCATAGAGATTAGTAAGAACGTAAAGAGAGAGGAAGTTGCCATGCATGTAAGGGAATTGATGCAAGAAGAGAAAGGCAAGGAAATGAGGAAGAAGGCAACGATGTGGAAGGAAAAGGCAGAGGAGGCAGTCGGATTAGATGGTTCATCAACCGCGAATCTAGAAAAATTATTGAAAGAGATTTTAGTTTTGAACAACTGAAGGTAATTCTCTTAGAAAAGATGATGCAAGATTAATTCAAATTAAATTCTTGTTACGTCAACCCTTAATTTGCAGAAGAATGTCACTTGAAAATGCTGTGCAGGTGATTGTGCAAGGCACCTTCGCATCTTGAAAGTCTCAGATTCACATTGGTGATTCCGATATTTAAACAAATTTAATTATAATCTTTTTTTTTTCAGATGGTACTCTGTGTTATGCAACTTCTTAGGACTTTTCCTACCGTTTTAAGATTTTAAAAGAGTTGAAAAGAGATCATTACATAAAATCAAGAATTAGGTCAATTAGTAATTAGATATGATGTTGATACGAGTAATGCTAGGAATCCATGAAAATTTCCCAAAATGGTTGTAAATGATGTGGCACGACACATAACACATTTTGATTTTGATTTGAGACGCATATGTATACAAGTTGATTATTATTAGAAAAGTTACCAAATAAACAGATGACACGTAAGCTTTTGGGAAAAGTTTTGAATTTTCTCATTTTTCGGTGGATATATATGAATACAAACCCATACCATAAATATTCTTAAATTTACCAAGATTGACTTTATCGAGAATGTTTGAATCTGGGATCTACACGAAAAACATCATTAAATTCACAACCAAATCAAATGTGACCTAAGAATTTGTCTCGTTAATTGCAAAAAAATTGAGGATTGACTAAGAAAAACATCAATGAATTTAATTATAAAAAGATTAAAGAGAGAGAATTAAGAGACCAAAACAGGTTCCAGTCGTTTTTAGAGATTACTAGGTAAAGACCGTAAAAGCAGTCGCCAAACATGATTGTTGGAACATAATCCGTACGCTTATGCAGCACTGCAATCAGCAGTTTAGTCAAAAACTATTTTTATTAAGCGACTCCAAAGACTTTCCCACATGTTTCGATTTTTTCTTCATCATAGACTAACAGTAGTAAGTCGCAAGTTGTTCGTTGTTACCAAATATTTTGAACACGAGCTAAACAAAATTTAAATGAACAATAATGGAGTTTTCAGTAGCAGATCATCAAAAGCCTCATGTCGTGTGCATTCCTTTCCAAGCTCAGGGTTATATAAATCTTATGCTTAAACTAGCCATGCTTGTTCACCATAAGGGCTTTCACATCATTTGTCAACACCGAGTTTAATCACAAACGTGTCAGGATCGCATCTATTACAGATCAACATTAATCAAACACAATAACAAACATGAAAGTAAAGTACATAATAAATTAACGTGAAAATCCTTCCAGGGAGGGTAATGTTGGGACAATCAGATCGTGGCCCTGCGATTTTTGATACAATAAATTAACGAATACAAATACAAAAGTCACCTTGTTAACGGTTGATTCCACGCTCTTCTATTGTATTCCCAAATTCCCTTGAGCGAAGTGTGGCCTTCGTCTCCTCAAGTTAACCTCTCTTCTTGCTCCTAGGTGGCTACAAAATTTTTCTTAACCCAACCCTAGCAAGAAGAGAATAAGAATATATATAGGGCTACAATAGGGATCATGGATAATTAGGTTAGGCCTTCTAATTACATCTTGGGCCTAGCCCAATGTAATTAAATATTAATTCAATCCACTAAAGAATTAATATTTGCACTACCTTTCCTAATACCGCAACTTAATTATTTAATTGGGTTCCAATATTATTTGCTTATTAAATTCCCCATGTTTAAAATAGCGCATGCCCATTAATTAAATAAATTACTGATAATTCATTTAATTAATATCTTTTATCCTTGATTATCCACTCAACCTTTATTTAATTATGCCGGAATAAATTCCACCTGCAGGGTTTCACATAATTAAATCTTTTTGAGCTTTCAAGGGGACATCATTAACCCGAATATTATCAGGACATGGATTCCTTCAATAAATAATATCCACCATATATATTATTCCATCACCCAAAATATAATGATTTAATTCCAAAGAATTATTTCATATATAAATCAAAGCATGTAAATAATATACACGTGTCAATTATTATATCCGGATTAAGAACCTAAGCATTAATAATAACATAGAATCTTAGTTCTCTTTCTTAATCAGTATAAGGGAACAATTCTAAATTTGATCCTGTTCAATATACACAAAGTATACCAGTATTATTTATTAGTCAATATAAACTAATCTAAATAATACTACAGCCATACCAGTGGATTGTCCAACACCACCTGTGCTGTGAACCTTGTTATATTATATAAACCGTATTTAACAATCTAATATTCTGTATCCCATTTGATACTAGATTGTCCACAATATATAATATTAGACAACATGTAAACATTTAAATGATTCTCAATAAAACTGGGCCAGAAATAAATGTATATACTTAAAATAAATATTTTCAGTATACACTAACAGGTAAAACCACAAATCCACTAAATATGAATGTATTACAAGATTGGAGTCGCTCCCTCACTCAACACTGAATACAATCACCTCATCTTGATCACAAAAGTTCTCTTTTGTGTATTATAGCACACAATTTTCTAACTTTTTCAATACATCAACACCCCTACACATGTCTATATTTATAGGCACCACAAATATTCTAATCCTATTCTATTTCAAATCCTATTTTTGACAATTACCATATTTTATTATCTTGGATAGAAATCCTTCTCTTTGACGTACCATAATACTCAAAATTCTCTGTATTATCTATATACACTTTATTTTCCATCAGAGGGAGCAATTTATCTTTCACAAAATCATTATCTCTGTAAGGAAAATTATCCTCATAAAATTTCGCGTCACGAGACACGAGAAAATCTTTATTCTCCAAATCATATAAATTCCCTCCCTTTTTTCCATAAGGGTAATATGCAAACATGCATTTTTTACTATGGCTTGAAAATTTATTACCCCTTGCTCGTTGATTATGAGCAATACACAAACATCCAAATACGCGCAAACTATCATATGAAGGTGGAGAATCAAACAAAATTTCATACGGAGTTTTATTTTGTAAAATTCTAGAGGTTGTTCGATTTATCAAATTAGCTGCACCATAGACACATTCACCCCAAAACATGATAGGAAAATTTCCTTGAAATCTTAATGCGCGTGCAACATTCAAAATATGTTGATATTTTCTCTCTACTCATCCATTCTCTTGGGGAGTATCCACACAACTAGTTTGGAATAATATACCATTCGCCTAAAAATAAATTTTCAGACTGTTAAACTCTGTTCCATTGTCACTACGTACAATTTTTACTTTTTGAGAGAATTGACGATCAGCCATAGCAATGAATCACATAAAATATTTAAATACTTATGTCTTATTATTCAACAAAAAAACCATATGGCACAAGAAAAATCATCAACCAATTTCAAAAAATATCGAGCACCACAAGATGTAGGTGAACTGTAAGGACCCCATAAATCGTAGTAGATTAACTCAAATATCCGTGTAGATTTATTATCACTTATAGGAAAAGTTTCTCTCTATTGCTTTGTACTATGACATACTTCACATGCTTTATCCAAACACTCCCTCGATTTACGAAGTTGAGGAATCAATTTATATTTATTAAATATAAATTATTATTAAATGCCCATAATACAGTGAAATAAAAAAAGATCTATATTTATTAAATTGTCTAACAAGTATCGAAATTAAAGATATTTCAAGTTTCTTCCACACAAATGATTCTAATGATCCAATGGTTTAGTCGATTAAAGTCCCTTCGATACAACTTATGGAAAGAAGATGTCGATTGTCTAAAGCGGCCAGATATCAAGAAAACAAATTCTATAATATATGTAAATTATGGTAGTGTAACAGTTATGACATCAGAAAATCTAGTGGAGTTTGCATGAGGGCTTTCTAGTACCAATCAAAACTTCTTTTGTCTTTAGGCCTGATTTGGTTGTTGGTGAGATAGCTAATGTAACAGTTATGACACAAAAAATCTAGTGGAGATTTCATGGGGGCTTTTTAGTACCGGTCAAAACTTCTTTTGTCTTTAGGCCTGATTTGGTTGTTGGTGAGATAGTTGTATTGTCCCAACTTGAGGAGACTAAAGATCGAGAGCTGTTAAGTTACCTGTTCTCCTAAAACCTCAAGATGTTAGTAATTGGATTTATGAGGATCATATATTATCTTAACATTCCCCCTAACATTCCCCCTCACTCGATGGCCCATTATTTGGGTCAAAGAGTGGATACACACATATTTTTAAAATATTTATAGGGCTCGTAAATAAAAAGATATGAATTTTACAAGAAATAATCTTTTAAAATGAAATAATCATTTAAAAATCCAAAAAGCACAAAATAAATCAAACTCTTATTTTTATAACCAAAAGCATAAAATCTGGAACGCATACGTACCAAAAATATATTTTTACGATTTGTAATTATTTTATTAGAGAATTTACAAGATTTACTATCTTAAAAGACGATAATACTTTAAAAATCACTAAAAATTATTGGAGCTCAAATAAAATAAACTTACATTTTAAAAACATTTCTAAATACTAAAGAAACATTATGAAAGAGATTCTCATGATTTTTCGATGCTCTAAGAATTTTAGAAAAATTAAACAACACTTAGAAATATCATTTTAAATGCATTAAAAATTCATTCAAGCTCATTTAATCATACAAGTTCACATGTAAATCACATAGACATATCAACTTAATTCAAATAACTCTCATAATCACTTAGGCAGTTAAGTCACATTGACTTAATTCACAAAATTTAAAACAAACCCATTTTCCACTTAATCATACACAAACAACATTTAATCACATAAATGCTCCACAATCGAATAAATATTATAAAATAATATTTAACTATTCTCTTCTCTCAGCACACCTATCGGTCAACCTAAAATAATAATAAAAATTTTATTTTGAAAATTCGGGTTGTTGCAGGAACTCTTGATCGCGATGATTAGGTAACATCATATTATAATTAGTGGAATGATGGATTGCAGCAGTCGCCTGCTTAGGTAGCAATTAGTGGAGCAAAGGCATTTGGAATATCTGGTTTGGTCTCCAGATATGTCACTCTGAGTTGGTAAAAAGATGCTGAATGTATTAAAATCATGCGCATGATTGTTGTGTATCTTTTTGTCAGTAAGATTATATCAGTCAGAGATTGTATGTGTTGCAGGAGACCTTATTTGTTAAATGTATAAGGATTGATCCTGACAACCTAGACGTGTTTAATACAGAATGACTTGAAGAGTCATGTTTGGTGGCACGTTTACGGTCTCCTATACCGGTCAGACAGGAATTATAGAGAGGCGATTAAATGCTATTGGAATGCATTAAGGATTGATCCTCGCAACCTAGAAATACTCAGGGACCTATCCCATTTACAGGTACACTACATTTACAAATTGTGTTTTTAATCTCTTGGCATCTTCATGATGTATATCAGTTAAAGAAGCAATGGCAAAAAATCCTACAGATCAAAAGTTGTCGTGTAACTACTCTGTTTCGGTTACGCAGTGTCTCTATCACATACTCACATTGATTTTCTGTCCATCAAAAGTTGATGGAATTGTTGAAATATTGCTGATAAGGAAGTTTTTTGTTACAGGCACATATGCGGGATCTGGAAGGTTTTGTGGAGACCAGGCAACAGTTGCTGACGTTGAAACAAAGTCAACGGATGATCAATAAATTGATCTTTGAGTGTTTGAGTCTTTGATGGACACCGGTTGTCTTTTGAAATTTACCATGTTATTAGCTCTAGTACTTGTACGTTTTAAGTTTTGTTTATTAGCTAGTGTTGGTAGATATTTTTGGGTGATTTGGTTGGTTTTGTACTAGATGATGTTATTGAAATGATGTTGGATGATGTAATTGAAATGTAATTAATTTGGTTCTTGATTTATTTTACTTAAAATGTAATATTTAAATGTCAATTTTTTTTGTTATTAAAATTATTTATAAATTATTTTAATTATGTAACACACAATGTGTTAAAATTAGTAAAAGAGGGTGTTATAATAGATTGTTGACCCCACATAGATGTGGGTCACATATTTGGTAACCACATTTGCTATGTTACCTTAGGCTATTTTTTTATGTTACCTTAGATATCTATAGTTACTGCTGAGAACCTAACACAGCTGAAGTGTTACCATAGCCCTATTTTGGCCTATGGCAACTTCAAACAGGGGTCTATGGTAACACAGTTTGGGGGTTGCAATAAGCAATCTATGGCGTAGTGAACAAAATATTAAAGATTAAACTCGAGGCATGTTATTAGTCATCCTCTTCAATGTCTAATCTGGGTTTCCTTGATCAATGACTAGACTATTAAAACAAATCAATATTTGAGCATGACCATGCATTTTCATAGTCTCACACAATCAAGAGGCCAATAATATCTCTCCTAATTATAGGAGGGTTAAATCCTTTATCTATCATTCATATTTCTCATACGACTCATAATATACCCGATGTCCACTTTTATCATCACCCGGGCAAAGGTAACTTTTAATGTAGTCAAAGTATATTAATCCTCGTATAGAAATATAATGATCTCAAGTCTAAGGATCATTACACCATTATCACTGTGAGTCTTTCTATAATGACATTATCAACATGTAGAATCTCACTGTGGGTTAATTCAGTACCATGTAAAATATTACATGCACCTATGTTCTTGAATTTAGTATCACTATACCTATGACCAATGAGATGTGGTCATCCGTCAACAAACATACTAATCTTTATGCATTATAATTGTCCTATATTAATAATGCTCGACTAGGGATATTTAAGAAAATAAACACTATTCATATAATCTCATTTTTAAGTCACATACTTAAAGATATAGAATACGTGTTCTATATTCCAAGGATATTTATTACTCTAACATTTATATCGCAGTAAATTAAGATATAATAAATTAATGTAGAATAATCCATAGAACATAATCATGTTATAACAAAATAGACTTTCCTAGAAGCACAACTACATTGTCTCTAGGGTACTAACACTATCAATAAGCCATTGGGGATTGAGTAAAACCTGAAGTCAGGCAAGCCATAAAGGACATTTAGAACCCGAGATCTTATTAGGTGGTTGTGGTTGAAGTCAGTATGGACAAATGAAATATGAAAGCCTTTGTGGTGAAGAAGTTTGGCCAGTTTTAACATCAGATTTATGTGACCAGTGGCGGACCTACATACAAAGTATTGGGGGGATGGGCCCCCAATGAAATTAGGCCTTTAAGTTTTGTTCAAATATTTAGTAGATTCAATCCAATAAAAATTTTAAAGTTAATGTCAAGTCCAATATCTAAATATACAACTGGTGTAGTCGCCAGAGAGGTGAAACGGATTAGCGAACAAAGAAAAAACCTAACTTTATAATTGAAGAAGACACCTGTAAATTTGGAGCAAAAACTACAAGCCTAATCCTTTGAATATTTTTCTATAGTCTCCATCTACTAATCTTCTCTATAATGTAAGTTCTATAATTCCATTCTCTCCTCCTTTTATAGTTTTGTGTATCTACTATATTTATATATTATATGTATATATTCTGTAAAATTTGAGTTGGTTTTTTATCATTGTTTTTTAGTATAAATTTATGTTTATCATTTTTAATTTTGTGATACAATGTAGAAAATGTCATATTTGAAATTCTTTTATGTTTGAATTTTTTTATTCTTGAATAAGTGATTCAGTTTATTATTTGTAAAAATTTGAGTATGTTTATTTGAAAATTGACAGATATAAATTAAAAGATATTTTAAAAAAAAGTTATCTTCAACCTTAGATGATACAAGTAATGTGGGTGAACAATCCTCAAGAGAAAATGTTAATACTGTTCAGCCAAGTTATAGTCGTGTGATGCCTAAAAAAATTGACTTGAAAGATCTTCCGTGGGATCCCAGCTTATAGGAAAAGAATTATAGAATATCATCCTGATCAAAGAGATGAAATAAGGAGAGCATATTTGATTAGAGGACCTTGTCAACCATTTGGGCAAGAATTTCCAAAAACAAGGATTGGAAATAAAGATAGACGTTTTAATCCCTAGTGGTATAAAAAATATAAGAATTGGTTGGAGTATAGTTTAAAAACTGATAAAGCCTATTGTTTATGTTGTTACTTATTTAGAGATCACTTTGGAAGACAAGGTGGGAGTGATGCATTTGTAGTGGATGGCTTTTGTGGTTGGAATGAAATGGAGAGACTTGGAAGCCATGTTGGAGAAGTTAATAGTTTTCATCACAACACTACTAGAAAACTGTCAATAGACAACGATTTTTAGCCGTTGTTTAAAAAAAAATCGGGGCGATGTCTATGCGTGTGTAGAGAAAGGTCAGGATATATAACATCGGTTCCTTGCCGATGTCAAAGATGAATACACCCAACGGTTCTCTTAAAGAAACTGATGTAACAAGTCAAAACTATCAATTTCCACAGGCAAAAATATCCTACGGTTCAGGCGGATCCCAAGACTGTAAGGATCCTACATTAAGACCATGCCTAAGTATATAAAAAAAAGATCTATCAAAAGTCCAACAATACCTACAAATGATAAATGATTGCAACAACCATGCCACATCTAATTGCCCTAAACAATAGATTGAATCCCTACATAATTAACCATTTTCTACAACTAAAAGCATTTCGAAACACAAACTCAAAATCTAACATACTGCTAAAAAACACATTAACCAATATAACACATCAAATTCTTTCACCAAAAAGGCAAATCATATAAAAACACAATAATAACACACACACACACACACTAAACCTAAACTCTAAAACACTCCAGATTTACCTTTTTACTCTGACCAGGTTGCATATCTTTACCAAAGCATAAATCTCCACCAACCCAATAATGAAGAACTCAAACAAATAATAGTTTCAACAATCAAGAACTCAAACAAATAATAGTTTAAATGGGGAAAGAGATAGATAGAAAGCACACATACCAATAGTTTCAACCGCTAATTGAAGCTCTAATCGAGGCAGAGGTAGGATAGTTGTTGTAAAAAGAAGTTCAATTAAAAATTAAAAACTGAGATTCGAAAAACAAATCAGAAAATTCGAGCTTCCTCTTCTCTTAATTCGAGCAGATTCAAACTAAAGTTACCAATTTAGGGATAAGTTCGTATGTCATCTCATCAATTTCGAAAAGGGGTTTAACTTAGAAGATAAGCTAGGGTTTAATTTAGAAAGAGAGAGAGAGAGAGAGGCCAGTGAGAGAGAGAGAGAAGACGTGAGAGAGAGAGAAAGTCGGGTGAGAGAGAGGGGGTCGAGTGAGAGAGGCGGAGAGAGAGAGAGAGAGAGAGGTGGATCGAGTGATTTTGGGGAAAATGTTTTGGGGAGTGTAGCGGGGGAAAATAAAAATTTTAAGGGAGGGGTGCAAAGTTTTTTTTAGAAAGGGCAGCGGGAAAAATATCTGCGTGTTTTAAATTTTTTTAAAAAAATTTAAGACATCGGTTATTTTAGCAAATGATGTCTAGAAGGATATTTAACATCGTTTTTAATTTACTGATGTAAAAGGGGTGATGTCTAATCCACTTTTTCTACTAGTGCAGACTTAAAAAATGTGATGATCTACTAAGAGAAAACAATCCATTGACGTTGCTTTTCATAAACAAAGTGATATTGTCAAGAATGAGCATCGAATTCGCGTGAATGCTTTCAATGATGTTTCTAGATTTTTTTATAAATAGTGCATTATCTTTTCATGGTCATGATGATCGAGTCAGAAAAGTCACTACATAGAGAAAATTTCTTAGAAATGATAAAATATACTCATAACCAAAATGAGATGGTTCGTAAGGTTACGTTAAAAAATGCTCCTGGGAACAATCAAATGGTATCTCCAAAAATTCAAAAAGATATTTGTCATTGTTTTGCACAAGAAATTCTTAAATCTATTATGAAAGAAATTGGTGATGATGCATTTGCTTTGTTAGTTGACGAGTCTAGTGATGTTTCTAAAAAGGAACAAATGGTTGTTGTTTTGCGATATGTTGATGACACGTCTGGAGTGGTGAAGGAGAGATTTGTGGATCTTATTCTTGTGAAAGAGACATCTTCACTAACTCTTAAATCTGAAATTGATAATTTATTTTTTGAGTTTGGTCTGAGCTTAAAACAGGTGAGAGGGCAAGGTTATGATGGTGCAAGTAACATGTGTGGTTAGTTCAATGAGATGAAAACATTAATCATGAGAGAAAATAGATCGGCATATTATGTACATTGCTTTGCTCGGCATATAGCTTCCTCACTATATGTAGAACATACAATTTTCATGGCTATCAAAGGAGTATAGCCTAGTCAAATCCCTCCTCCAAGTTGGAGAACCAAAACTGTCCAGTCCATGGCAGTTTTGACCTCTCACCTTAGAAAATCAAGAGGTCGAGCCTCAAGCATCCCCTGTTGATGAGCTAGGACTCAAAATAAAGCCATTGAAGAGTAGAAGGTGTGGTAAACATTTGAGAACCAATCTCTAATTTTTCGATTTATATAGATTTTACAAATTGATGATGAATAGTGTCATGATTAGTAGCTAACAACTTTCCTTGTTTTGTTCATGGGTTAATGGCTTCCAAAAAGCTTCTTGGGCAAGGTTAGGACCTTGTTATAGTGTAATGACATCCCTAAGCTTCATACCAAGGTAAAACCCCTTTCCAATCTTGATTATTTTTGGAGATATAGAAGAGTTTATGAGTTTAGTTCATGTTAAGGGGTTTAGTGGATGTTTGGCTTTGTTTTGGTTTGTAAAATGTTGAGTGGTAGTTTTTAACCTCACCACTATTCTTAGAGGGGTATAATAGATGTTGGTTGATGTTGAGGAGGTATGGTTTGCCTTGATGGTTTGTTTGGAGTGTTTGTAAAATGGAAATGTCCGAGTTATAGCCATCGTACTGGCGGAATTTTCTTTGCTCCTAAAAACAATATCCACCCAAGACCATAACTTTGTTTAAATCGTAACCACTGCCCATATTGTGTAGATATTGTTGTCTAGTTTAATTGGCCATAAGAATCATGTCAAAAGAGTTTACGGTTAAGGAGATATAACCATATTAGTGAAAATTGTTCGAGGGATAGAACTATATAAATGTACCTACTTTGAGGCAATGACTGAAACCCTTAAAAATCGATTAATATTTTTAAATTTTGAGGATAAATACTAAGGTCAATTATAAAGGTTTCGAGTTAAAAACATTATTTTTCGATTTTTTAAAAATGCGTAAGCCGAGGTTGCGCAAGTGGAAAAGCCCTTTAAGGAGATGATACTATTCATTGCAAACCCCCTGCCCTGTTTTGCAGATTCCGAAAAATGAGTCCTCTGACCAGAGCCAAATCTTGAGTTGGTTACCTTCTAGATCTTCTCTAGATCGTGTACGCGAAAATGATGCGTCATTTGAGTTAACGGTTATCGAGTTATGAACATTTTAGTAAAAGTGGTGCAAATAGTAAGAATTCGCAATGGACTCAACTTTGAAAATGCATTTCACCTGTCTAGACCCGTGTTTTCGAATCAAAATTTTTATGATAAATATTACAAATACCAAAGATGATTTAAGAAGTGGTTTCGTATTTAATGATGTCTCCAGTAATTTATTAAAAGTGTTGGAGTATGAGTCAAGGAATAGTAATTTTCAGGAAAGTCAACTCTAGAGGTGCTACTTTGACCATCTATTTTGGCTAAGTTAAAAGAGGAATTTTGAGTCAACTAAAACACGGAACTTGTTAATAGTTATCAAGGCAACACAGTGGTGCAAAGAACAGAGCTATAAATGGTTAGTAAGATGTACAGAATATCTTACGTTAAGCATGAATTCGAGGACCGATTTCAGACTGAACTTATGACGAAGGTGTTTGTCAATTAAGGGACTTAGTACGAGTCCAGGGGGATCCCTTAGTGCCTTGTTTGTGATTGGCTTAAGTGTCTGAGCGTTGAGTTATAAGTGGATCGTATAGGGGATTAATCGCGTGTTTTCTTGACTTTGTTTGGATTGTCGGACCCCGCTACGAGCCCCAACTACATCCGGAGTACCAGGCAAGTATACTAAACCTTACTCTATTGTTCACAGTATATATTTTTCAAAGTATGGAATATGTTAGTTCAAAATGTTTTAACTATAAGTTGCAAGTATTTTATCTCGTTACTCAAATATCGGATATTGATGCTACTGAATGCATGTATATATATTTTTGTTATGAATGTTATCCGGATAGTATATAAGTATAGTAGTATGTATAAAAGTTATTGGTCCACATGATTGGGACAAATATCGAGGTACATTGTTCGTACTCGAAGGAAGATAAATGGTTATGAAAAACTATCTTGTTAAGTATGGGGGGTACGTGATGAGAGATTTGATCTGAATCATTTTATTCGAATCCATGATCAAAACAATTATTCATATTTTTCCTCTTATATTTCGAGAGGAAAGTGATTTATTGGAAGTAGTAATCGTTCGTTGTTTCCGAACGATAATAATTATTACGAATTGAGGTGCACGTGAAATTATACGTGATACCTAAGATGAGAAGTATATTGAGGTGCACGTGGAATTTGAAAATGCACACCTAGAGGGGGGTGAATAGGTGTAAATGGCTAACTATGTTCAACTAAAACCGATTTTAAAAATTACCAGAAACAGCTTACTGATTTCGTTTTATGCAGAGACAAATGGTATGCTGAATGCACAGATAATCAGTACAGTAAAGTGCAGAAACAGTAAGCCAGATGCAAGCAGTAAGTAAAGAGCAGAAAATAAAGAACACAGAGACTTTTAGCCAGGTTCGACCCCTAACCCCTATGGTCTACGTCCTGGTCCCTTACCAACTTGGTAAGAGAATATATTATTGATCACTGAAATAAAACCAATTACAAGATACAATAATATATCTCCCTTATATCCCAGCTGTTGACAAATGGCGTGCTGAACTCCTGTTTCTGAACTTGCTCTCTAAGCTATACTTCCCAAGTATACTTCTCTAGCAACGATCACCAAACCCTAGTTCCCAAGCCAACTTGTCCAACAACTAAACCTTATAAATCGAACAATACAATCAATAGATGAATACAACTCAAACTATGAACTCTTTAAGATATAGCACGTATAGAATATATGAAGAGCTCGAGAGTATCAAAAGATATAGCAATGAAAAACTGAGTTGTTTGTAATCTTGTGTGCTTGAATATTTTTCTCTGAATTCTTAGCAACGAATAAACACAAGAATCAGTTTATAAAGCATCACACCAACGTTCAGAAAATCAATCACCAATTATTCGAACGATTTGAAATCAATTTTCAACGTTCAATTGGTTAGAGATTTTACAAACGTTCTTGTGAACGTTAGACAGAAGGTTTGGAAGAGATGAATCGTAGAAAACATAACCCTTCTGTTTGTATAGATAGAAAACGTGTATAGGAGATTTGAAAGAAAGAAATCTTTTAAATAAGGAAACTCCCATAAGTTTTATAAAACGATTTAAAGAAAGATATTTGAAAAGATTTGAGCTCTAGAATATATTGTGTACGTATTATATAATAAAGAGTCCTCACAATATATTGCCTGAAATAAATCCTTGAGAATTAATCTTGATCTTTATCTTCAGAATTTCTGGCAGTTTGCAAATGGCTTGCTGTTTGTGTCTGTCAGTGCAGATGGCTTGCCAAACTGTCTCTGTTGTAACACCAAATGGCTTGCTGTATATATATTCTCTGTAAACTTAATATACCCTGCAAAACCAAGTTAGTACAATCATAACACAATGTTTTATATCAAACTACAAGCAAATAGCTTGCTGAATGTGATCATCAAAACCATAGGAGTATCAATCTCCCCCTTTTTGATGATTACACAATATTTAGGAGAAATAAGAACCCCCCCTAAATCCCTGCATATTAGTACATTTTGATATAAAACAGATTCAAGATAAACAAGCATAATAATCATATCCAAATCTAATATCTTGATCAAACAAGCAATTAAGTTCTCCTAAATTTCTCCCCCTTAATCCATCAAAAAGAAACATTAGTTCAGGTCTGGAATAAGCATAGAGAACAAACAAATCATGATAGTAACATATAAGCAGTTCAGATACAAATGGTAAGCCAACGTTACCCATTTTGTGCTTGTCAGCTTGCTGTTTTGGTTCTGGCGAGTTTAACAGATAGATAGCTTTAAATCTTTGACTTCCCATAACATCAACCAAGTTACCTTTGTATTCATTCATCAAATGAAAATGCACACCTAGAGGGGGGTGAATAGGTGTAAATGGCTAACTATGTTCAACTAAAACCGATTTTAAAAATTACCAGAAACAGCTTACTGATTTCGTTTTATGCAGAGACAAATGGTATGCTGAATGCACAGATAATCAGTACAGTAAAGTGCAGAAACAGTAAGCCAGATGCAAGCAGTAAGTAAATAGCATAAAATAAAGAACACGGAGACTTTTAGCCAGGTTCGACCCCTAACCCCTATGGTCTACGTCCTGGTCCCTTACCAACTTGGTAAGAGAATATATTATTGATCACTGAAATAAAACCAATTACAAGATACAATAATATATCTCCCTTATATCCCAGCTGTTGACAAATGGCGTGCTGAACTCCTGTTTCTGAATTTGCTCTCTAAGCTATACATCCCAAGTATACTTCTCTAGCAACGATCACCAAACCCTAGTTCCCAAGCCAACTTGTCCAATAACTAAACCTTATAAATCGAACAATACAATCAATAGATGAATACAACTCAAACTATGAACTCTTTAAGATATAGCACGTATAGAATATATGAAGAGCTCGAGAGTATCAAAAGATATAGCAATGAAAAACTGAGTTGTTTGTAATCTTGTGTGCTTGAATATTTTTCTCTGAATTCTTAGCAACGAATAAACACAAGAATCAGTTTATAAAGCATCACACCAACGTTCAGAAAATCAATCACCAATTATTCGAACGATTTGAAATCAATTTTCAACGTTCAATTGGTTAGAGATTTTACAAACGTTCTTGTGAACGTTAGACAAAAGGTTTGGAAGAGATGAATCGTAGAAAACATAACCCTTCTGTTTGTATAGATAGAAAACGTGTATAGGAGATTTGAAAGAAAGAAATCTTTTGAATAAGGAAACTCCCATAAGTTTTATAAAACGATTTAAAGAAAGATATTTGAAAAGATTTGAGCTCTAGAATATATTGTGTACGTATTATATAATAAAGAGTCCTCACAATATATTGCCTGAAATAAATCCTTGAGAATTAATCTTGATCTTTATCTTCAGAATTTCTGGCAGTTTGCAAATGGCTTGCTGTTTGTGTCTGTCAGTGCAGATGGCTTGCCAAACTGTCTCTGTTGTAACACCAAATGGCTTGCTGTATATATATTCTCTGTAAACTTAATATACCCTGCAAAACCAAGTTAGTACAATCATAACACAATGTTTTATATCAAACTACAAGCAAATAGCTTGCTGAATGTGATCATCAAAACCATAGGAGTATCAGAATTATACGTGACATCTAAGGTGATAAGAACCGAAGGTGGCCAAGGGTACTCTGGTACCCTAGGTTCTGGACTATAGATAACGTAAGAAACCGGTACGGCGGCCGACCCAATTAAGGTGTATGAAAGCCCGGATGCGGCTTAGGGTATGACAGGCAGATCATCCTTCTACCGGTAGTAAATTGATAGATGTATGGAGTGATCATCCATTACAATCAAGCGGATAATAATCTCCTGAATATAGTCCATCAGCAGTATTTGATAAGGGTAATTAATACTTGAACGGGCGTATTAATTGTAGTATGAATAGTATGTCCTCACTTAGTTTTTGTGAGTAAATTTCAGTATGTTAAAGAAAATATGGGGGTTCATTTCTTGAAAAAGTTTTGTTGGTGTATATATATATATATGATTCTGGTGTATAAAACTTGTTGGCCAATTTTTGGCTCATTCTTGCTATTTTAAATATTATAAAACAACGGCAATCAGAGCTGGCACTAGTGCGGCGAACCGTGATAGAGGGAAGGGGAAAGGCAACTGATTCAGCGTGTTAGCCTTATAATAGTATCTTATCTGAGGAGGGTGCAAACTGGAAGGAAGTTGTTTAATTCTTTATTATCTAGTACTTTGAGGTTTTAATGAGATTCTGGAGGATACTCTGATGTGTAATAACTTTGGATTATTAAGTACTTGTTTTAAGACTATAACCCGTGGAGTAAAGGATGAAGTTTATTATGAATATTGTTGTATATTATATTGTGAGCAGGTGATTGAATATTCCGCAAAGGTATGTATGTGTATGGTTAAGGTTGTGACGACCCGGATTCCAGGTAAGGGATTAGGGGCGTTACAAGTCTAGGTAAATACACCTCTCATACATAATCCCCTCCGTTTCTAATTTAAATTTTTTCGTAAATTGGTGGACTTTTTTTAAAATCTGACTTCACTGTATTCTTCTCCATCTCCTAACTTCACTATATTCTTCTCCATCTCCTAACGTTTAATTTGCATACCAATATATGTGATATATTTTTTTTATTTAATTTCTAATTTCTAGTTTAATAGTGATTTTTATTTGAATAAGTCCCTATATATAATTTGTCATTAGACAAATAAACGACTAATTATTTAAATTTTATCATATACAATAAAATTTAAATATATTAAATACACGGATAATCGAGTAATTATCTATAAAATTATCAAAAGAAGGAACAAATGTCAAAATTCATGATGGTAGATCATGGATTGTTTAAAATTAATGTTGTTATATTTAATTGATATTAATACTAAAATTAATTGAGTTTAGAAGACTCCAGTGTGATTGAATAAAAAAAAAAAGTTCCAATTCAACTGGACTCGAGTACGTTAATCACTCTGTTCTAAAAAGCGGTCTAGACGGCTGCCTAAGCGGTTTTGAAGGCCTAACCATTTGGATTAGTACAAAATCGAGGAATTAAGCGTTTTTCAGGAGATTAAGCGGGTTTAGGCGGGATTAAGCAGGTTTAGGCGGGATTGAGGAGGGGATTAAGCGGGTTTCACCAAATGTTGACCTTTTAATTATTTTTTTTTTAATTTTTTATTTACATATTTTTCAAATTTCATATTATAAATTAATATATATAATAAACATATATAATTAAAATAATTAAAATAAATATGTATATATTCACAATCCACTTAATGACCCGCTTAAAATTTCGCATAGGCGTCCGCTTAAGCGCTAAGAGGTCTTCCCACCGCTTAGAACCGCTTACCGCTTTTTAGAACACTGGTTAATCATATCAAATAGGGTAATGCTAAACATAGCATTAAGGGCTATGATTAAGCATTAATGTAAGTGGATAAATGCATTTAATATATATGTCAATTTTACACTTAATACATCAATTTTGCACGAATATCAATATAATTATTTAGCAATTTGGGATGTTTTTATTAGTGGGAATTAATGTGAATGCAGGAGGGTCCACTATTATTACTTGGGAAGTTAAATAATGATGTAAAGAAGCATTGGAAAACCAAAAATCCATTAAATAACTAAAAATAAATGTTGAAAATATGAGAATATTTAATACTTAACAATAACCCTATTGTTAGCATTTCCCTATCAAATAGTATTATGTTAAAAAGTCTGGATTTTCGTAAGTAAACTACTATTGTGTCATTAATTCATACGTACACATTTCCAATGTACAAAGATGACCTTCATGCATGCATACAAATTATTATATTAAAATGTTACAATAACTGCTTGCTCGTATATAAATTGAGTCGACCTCGTATATAAATGTCTAGAGCACTTTACAATTCACTACACCATATAATGGCTATTGCAACGATAGTTTCTTAGGTTTGTCAAAAAACGTTGCTATTGAGAAAGCAAATCACACAAATTGCAACGGCTATGAAAAATGTTGCAATAGCATTGAAAAAAATTTAGAGAGTTAAAAACATTCAGTCTATTGCAACAATTTTCTTAAATCGTTGCAATAAATATGATTTTTGGGCCAAAAAAAATTGGCGGCCTTTTAAATGTGTTCTAAAAGGTGTTGAGCGGGATTTCTTTTGCCGGGCTTACCAAAATAACAAAACAAAAAAGAAAAAAAAACATAACACACAGACACTAACCTACACAGATACAACACAACGCAGACACCTTGAACATCGATCCTAAATCCTCAAACTCGTTCAAGCTCGAAGAAGACATCGACTCAAACTCGACAATTCAAGCTCTAAGAAGATTGAAGTTTGAAGCAGGTATGTTGTTCTTTATATCAATTTTTACACTTCTTCCCCAAACAAATTTCTGTAATCGATTTTGGTGTTTTAGTTTAGGGTTAGGTATTTTGAGTTGTAATTGGGGGTTTATTTATGTATGTTAATGTATATTTGGGGTTATTTTATTGTGTTGATTTGGGGATACATTTTTTGTGTTTCAATTTAGGGTTCTTATGTATGTTTCAAATTGGGGTTTTTTCTTTATAAGATTTTTTATACATTTTTTGTATAATTGTATGCTATGTTTCGAATTTAGGGATATTGTATTCAACTCAGAGCTTTCCATTCTCCTGCTTGGTCTATGTAGGTTAGCTTGTTCAAGTATAGTAATATCTTATTTTCTTGTTCAGGAGTCCGAGCTCTCAAGCTCTGAAATGGACAGAGGATGCACTTCTGACGAGGTATCTATGGCATAAATCAACTTTTTTTTTAGAATGTGCCTCATCTATTTAGAGTAACACTTGAGCTTTGTCGTTGGATTGGAAATGATCCAGTGAAATCAATTTTATTTGAGAAAATGTGTGACACGATGGTATGTAAATCATCTATTGGTATGCTCATCCTTGTAAATTCTTGTTTTTAGCTCTCTTGGAATATGATAATGTTGTCTCTCTTTTTGATTTTTAAAGAAAAAAGAGTTGGAGGCTGAGCTTATCAATGTGTCAATTTTACAGAAAAGGATTTTTCAACAAAAAGGATAGCTCCTGGTGATTTTACATAGATTTGTCGAACACTTAAAAAGGTATTATACCCATTGCAATTTTCTTTTATTAGGGTTGGATTTTTCAGAACATGATTCTACAGTCGAATAACTATATAATGAACTGTTACTTCTCTTGGACACCAGTAAACAAACTGGCTCAAAGGCTATTTTCATGTGAGGAACCACAATAAATGGTGTATGTTTTTTTTTCTTTCACTTCTAACTAAATAAAACAGGACTTAGCAAATGTGTTACAGACCTGAAGTAGTGCATCCAATAGATACATGTTTATTTGCGCATAGTTAACGTTTAAACGTGTGTATTTCTGTGGCCTGCTTGCTTTGACATTGTTTAGTGCCATATTTCCATTGTGGCAAATGTTTATGAATGACATTGAAAATTACTTACTCATGCTAAATTCTAGAAGTTAGTCATTTCCTTGGCCATTTCCTCTTTATAAATTTTTGTACATAAAGTGTTGATATTTTTCTGGGTGATCTTTAGATTTAACGATATTAGGACGCAATTCCATGACAGAGACCATCAGAAGAAAATTAAGTACTTGAGATTCATAGTTATCACATGTTTCTCTTTAGTTGCACACTTGAAACTCTCTATAGCTGACCTATCACCTCTGTATCATGATTGTGCTATCCAATAATTTTTGAATGCTCAATTTCACTATAGCAAGGACCAGTTTGCTGATCTCATGGTGATTAATGGGATTGCTGCGACAACTTCACAGGTGGCCTTACAGATTTAATGTTGTCATACAGATATAATATTTTTATTTTGATTATTAACTCTCAACCACTTGTAAATCACCCATCAGTTTCTGATCCAGCTTCATTTTGTTTCCTACTAATTCTTTTTACATACTATTTTGGGAATGCATATGAAAATTTTCAGATGGTTCTCATGCCCCTAGTTGCTCGTTATATAAAAGAAGAGAAAATACTTGCAACAGGGCTTTTTTCAGCTGTGTACATGTAAGTGGCTTACTTTGCACCTCTATTAGATATCTTCTGTACTAGACTTGATACCCAGTGAGATACATTAAAAGTTGGAAATAACATATTCGATATCGCACACATATTTCATACAAAATGCACATTAAAGGACTATATGTGAAGCTAAAAACATCATTGAAGGATTTTATTTGAGGCGATTGATGTTTTATGCAGATGTTGCTGTACAGCATTGCATGGTCTACCTGGGTACTTGCTTCGCTGAACAGGCTTTTAAGTTTTTTATTTTCAACTCTATGCTAATAGAGAATTACGATGTATGTGTTGCTACCAATTTTTAGTATTCGATGTTTGGCTCCGGTATCACAAGTGGTAGAAATGTTCACTCTATTGATTGTAAAGGGGTATGTGCGGAACTTATAATTACTACTTGGCTCCATATCCCATTAGTTGATTCAAGAATTTTCCAACATTCTCTGATTTCACAAAAATTAAATTACATCCATTATTGGTATGCTGGTTGTTTTAAACAGGCTATGAGGATGTCAGTTGCTTTCTGTATTGTTGGATGGCTTGGAGTTTACTTGTCCATGGTATATACCTACTCAATGTTTAATTGTCCATGCATACATCAAAACAGAAATAAGTTACTAGTTTTTATAAACAGCCTTTTGCTGCATTTTGTAACTCACATTTAACATCTTACTAGATATATTTTTGGTTCATTGTTATGGGTATATATATTGGGTTCTATAATCTGACTTAGTATTCCTGCAGTGCTTGTAAAAATTTACTTTCAATATTGTCACGCCCATATACAATAAACATTTGTTTATTTTTGCACTATGTACGTACTTTGTGTTCTTTAACATTATAATAAGTAACTTTGTACATGCAGGTGTATGCATTATCGGACACAAGGTGCAATACTTTTCTGGGCTCATCACGGATATCTCGTTGTTGATCTGCAAAAGCCAAGCACAAATATATGGAAAAAGCAATTGACATATGTAGTTTTTAACTTTATTTAGTTTTGGGTTATAATTGTTGAGAAAAAATTGATGTATAAGAATTATAACTTTATTTGACTTTAAACAAACATATGTAGTTGGATATTTGGCATTAAGTTGCCCTGGTTTATGATATATTGATGATGCTTGGATTGTGGCCATAAATGGCCTGGTTTAGTGTATTTTCAGCATGACCCTATTAATTTTTTTTTTGAAAAAAATGTTACAATAGGGTTAAAATATGTTGCATTAATCTAAAAAAAATCATTGCAATTAGTCTGAAAAATGTTGCCTTTAAGTGTCAGTAAACTACCTTCTTATGCTACTGCAATAGTTTTTAATTGTTGCTATAGAATCTAAAATGTTGCTACTGAAATTTATTGCAATGATTTAATTATGTTGCTGTATGGTATCAAAAACGTTGCTAAATCGACCTATTGCAAGGCAACCGGATGCAACGCTCAAATTTTGCAAATTTGTTGCCATAGACTCTACTGCAACGAATATAGGCCTTAAGGCAATGTTTTCCTGTCGTTGCAATATGCAATATATGGTGTAGTGATTAGTCGACGACCAAGATTGTAGAAGAATCCTTACATGCATGTTTCCCCTGATTTCCTAGAATCCTCCTGGTCTCCGACTACCATCTAGAGCACTTTACCTGTAATTGTGAAAAACGTGATAGATAATCAAGAGTTTAAACGATACATCTCGAACCCTTAAGCAACTACTCCTTCCGTCCCGGCCAATAGTTAATATTGGGGACGGGGTTCGCATTTTAAGATAGATTTTAAGGATAGTTCCATAACTTTTTTTTTGAAATTTTCTTTTTTTTTTGTAAAAAAATAGAACAATCCTATTTTTATACAAAAAAAAGTTTAAAAATAAGTTATAAAACTATATTTTGTAAGAGCCTTAAAATGCGTACCACGAAGTGAAAAATTTATGTCAAAAAATGGATGGGACAGATGGAGTAATATTTTATGATCTCTAAAATAAGTAGGCTATTTTATAATTAAATATGTCTTGACTGGTTTGTAAAGTAACTTAATCATATAAATTATTTAATCATCAGATTTAACGGTTCTGATTTTTTGCTAAAAATCTAATGCTAATTATTCATTGTATACGAATTTCTATTATATATTTTATTAATGATTGAAAGATATGCTATGATATTTTTGGGTATATTTTAATAATTGGAAGATTATGTTTTAAATTAAAAGGTAACATATATTAGTTAGAAAAAAAAATTAATATTGGAATATACGATATTTTAGGTGTGTATAAAGGGTAATATGTTCAATTAAAAGTAAACGTCTTTTAAACTGATTGAAAGATACGATATTTTAGGTATTTATTTAATTTTATTTAATATTACCATTATGTTTTTATATAATTATTATTTTAATAATTTTTTAAATTTTAATTTACTATAATTTAATATACTCATATTTACGGATTATATTAATGTTTCTCTATTTGAAACAATATATAGGAATTTTTAATATATTTTATTGGTAATTGAAAATATGGTGTGATATTTTTGGGTATATGTTAATGATTGTAAGATTAGTTTTAAATAAAAAAAAATGACGTATTTTAATTAGAAAAGAAATATTAATGATTTGGAAATATGATATGTTAGATGTTTTTATAAAAGATAATGGGGGTGTTTGGAAAAACTTTTTTCCGGAATAAATCAACTTTAAGACAAAGTTAGAAATTCCTAACTTTTTTCTGAAAAAAGTCAACTCTTTTTTGCAACTTATAGAATTTCAAACATACATTAAATACATGTATAAAAAAATTATCAAGATATGAAATTTTTACCTGAAAATAAGTCCAAAAAGACTAACTATCATTAATTATATAATGTTATTATATATTTTAATAATTAGAATAACCAAATTGATAAATTATTTTATTAAAATATGTTGCAATAATAAATAATTGCTTGCTCGTGAACTTCATCTCATATATATTTGAGTCGACCTCGTATATAAATGTCTAGAGCACTTTACAATTAGTCGACGACCAAGATTGTAGAAGAATCCTTACATGCATGTTTCCCCTGATTTCCGAGTATCCTCCGACTAACATCTAGAGCACTTTACCTGTAATTGTATAATCTGGGGTTTAAACGATACATCTCGAATCCTTAAGCAACTAAATACTATTTTATGATCTCCCTCTTATATAATAAGTAGGCTATTATGCATGCACTACGTACTACTAAAACTTGAAAACTCCAATTTTCATTGATAACCAAGTAATAACCAATTATAGGAAGGTTCAAATCCATTCTGAGAAATTAATAAAACCATTTACTCCAACTCCCTCTAATCTAAAACACCACAACCTTTCTTTCATTGATGAGTTAGCTCCAAAAATGTATGCCCCCATCAGTGTTCCAGAAATCGCTAGGCGGGCCAGGGCGGTCGGGTACCGTCTAGCGATTAATCGGGTAGGCGGAGATTAATCGGACGGATTAATCGGAGCATTAATCGGTTATATTTAAATATTATTTTTTGTGGGTCCCAAACAAGGGACAATCCTTGACGCAACGGAATAACACCCCAAAGAGAAGACTACGACCACAAGTTATAAGCTATAACAAGACAATAATCAAAGTAAACACACAAAGAAGAAGGAATTTGTTGGCCAAGTGAAAGAGCCTTTTTCTTGTATATATTGATACGTTTCTATTTTCTGTATACAATATTTCAAGCCTTAAAACCTAGCTAATTCACTACCGTTTACATATCATATTAACTATGGGCCTAGTTTAAGAATTAACCCAAAAATACTTTTGGGCCAAAAAATACCCGCTCCAAGTCGCCTCACCACGGGTAGCTTAATCCACACCGTGGTGCAAAAGTTTCTGCCCCTACCTCAATAAACAGGCCTTCTGCACCTCCAAATCCGATCTCCACCGTTCAGAATTTAGATACATGAGTAAGGAAGACGCTGTCCAAAATTCAGGACGATCCGACCGTTGGAACTCCGGGAAACGCAAAAACAAAACAGCTAATGCAACCAGAAAAATTTCTACGAATTTTTCACATTAGCACCAAAAACTAGCCCAACCTTTCAATCTCACAATTCTCCACCTCGTACATCATTTGATCAACCTCAAATTATGGACGAACACTGAGAATACCATGAAAGCCTTGATATGTAAACCCCAACCGACTGCGCCATATTACCATGACTGCCTACGTACCCTTAACCGGGATCAAGCCACCGTAGTTCACACCATGGGGTGAAATCTCCACCTCACCCCAACACCGCCCCGAAGGGCATTCAACACCGGATGATATTCAGCAAGTCCAAGCAATGTTGAAACTTGCTCCCTGTCACCACCTTGGTTAACATGTCTGCCGGATTTTCATTTGTGTGCACCTTCAATAGAGAAACATCACCATCCTCTATGACATCTCGCACAAAGTGATACCTGACATCTATATGTTTGGTACGCGCATGATGAACTTGATTCTTAGCCAAGTGAATCGCACTTTGACTATCACACCACAAGTCAACATGATCCTGCTCAATCCCCAAATCACATAGAAAACCCCATAACCACAATGCTTCCTTCACTCCCTCTGCAATAGCCATGTACTCGGCCTCTGTAGTAGAAAGTGCCACTGTAGCTTGCAACATCGATCGCCAACTAACTGGAGCACCATGTATACTAAACACATAACCAGTAGTAGATCGTCGTTTGTCAAGATCACCTGCATAATCCGAGTCCACAAATCCGCTAACCTTACATGTATCACCACCAAAGCATAAACCTTTGTCCATAGTACCCTTTAAATACCGCAGTATCCATTTCACTCCTTGCCAATGTGCTTTCCCAGGATTCGCCATGAATCTACTGACCACACTAACTGCTTGTGAAATATCCGGACGTGTACACACCATTGCATACATCAAACTGCCAACTGCACTAGCATAAGGAATACGCTCCATATTTTTCTTCTCTGCCGCTGTACTAGGAGATTGTTTATTGGAGAGCCTAAAGTGTGGAGCCAATGGAGTCACCACTGGTTTAGCACTTTGCATCCCGAACCTCGTAATAACCCGTTCAATGTAGCCTTTCTGACTTAAGAACAATTTATGGTTCAACCTCTCTCTCTGAATCTCCATTCCCAAAATTTTCTTAGCAGCACCCATGTCTTTCATCTCAAACTCCTCACTAAGTTGAGATTTCAACCTATCTATCTCCACCTTTCTTTTTGAAGCAATAAGCATGTCATCCACATACAATAATAGATAGATATATTCACCTCCACGAAGCTTTCGAATATAAACACAACAATCATACTTACTTCTGGAGTACCCATGCTTTCGCATGAAGGAGTCAAATCGCTTGTACCATTGCCGAGGAGATTGCTTTAGTCCATACAATGACTTCCTCAAACGACATACATGATGTTCCTTACCCTCAACCTTGTATCCCTCAGGTTGACGCATATAAATTTCCTCGTCTAAGTTTCCATGCAAGAAGGCTGTTTTTACATCAAGCTGTTCTAGCTCAAGATCACCATGAGCAACAATACTCAATAACGCCCGAATTGAAGTGTGCTTTACCACTGGAGAAAAAATCTCGTTATAGTCCACTCCCTCTTTCTGCGCATACCCTTTCGCTACTAACCTCGCCTTGTACCTTGTACCACCGAGTTCAGAAGGGTCTTCTTTCTTCTTGTACACCCACTTGCAACCAATAGCTTTTCTACCTGCAGGCAAAGGAACTAAATCCCAAGTTTGGTTCTTTTTAAGAGACTCCATCTCTTCTTCCATTGCTGCCAACCAATTCTCACTATTACTATTCTGAATAGCTTCTTTGAAGGAAATAGGCTCATCATCCTCCACCGAGAGTGCATACTCTACTGCATTAACATGCCCGTAGTGTTTCAAAGGCTTATCTGACCCAAGCTTTTGAACTTGTTTGTATGCCCGTTTTGGCCTAGCAGAAGCCAAACTTTCCTCGAACTGTTGTCGTTCGCGTGCCTGCACATTTTCTTGCTCAATAGTCTCATATTCAAACTCATCATCCTCATCATCATGAGTGTCTCCATGATCTTCCTGTTGAACATGACTAGAACCTGGATGACTTGCAGATTCTATCTCAACCACTTGAGACTTAGAAGTCTCAATGTCACCACCACTAGTCACCTTAGCTTTCGGAGAAGCTACCATAGTGTCCTCATCAAACGTAACATCCCTGCTGATTATAAACTTAGAATCATCAATAGACCAAAGACGATAACCTTTTGTACCTGTTGCATACCCCAAGAATATAGCCTTCTTGGCCTTCGCATCAAGTTTTCCCTCGTCAACATGGTAGTAGGCTGTGCACCCAAAAATTCTAAGTCTCCCATAATCTGCATATTTTCCAGACCATACGTTATAAGGTACATCTCCATTTAGAGATGCATGAGGTGACCGGTTGACAATATAGCGAGCTGTATTAATTGACTCCGCCCACCATTCTTTACCCAAACCAGCATAGGATCGCATACACATTGATTTTTCCCGTAATGTGCGATTGAGCCTTTCCGCAACCCCATTCTGCTGTGGTGTTTTTCTGACTGTCCAGTGTCTAACAATGCCTTCCTGATCACAAAACTCCTTGAAAGCACCATCTGTATACTCTGTACCGTTATCAGATCGCAGTGTCTTCAACTTTTTACCAGTTCTGTTCTCAACCATTGTTTTCCACTTCTTGAATATGTTGAATACCTCATTCTTATGTTTCATGAAATACACCCAAACATACCTAGAATAATCATCAACAAAAGTGACAAAATACCTCGAGCCTCCCTTGGAAGTGACTGAAGCTGGACCCCAAACATCTGTATGCACATAGTCTAATATACCTCTGCTTCTATGTTTACTTGCCTTGAACTGAACCCGGTGTGCTTTACCATACACGCAATGCTCACAAAAATCCATGCAAGCCTTTTTCAAGTTCTTCAGCAAACCCTCTTCACCAAGATAATTTAGACCTTTCTCCGACATATGCCCAAGCCGCCTATGCCATAACCTAGTGCATTCACATGGGTCTCCACCACTTCCAGTAGCTGCAACTGCCACACTATCAGTCACCGTTGTGCCCAAAAGCGCATAAAGATTTCCTCGAGAAATACCTTTCATCACTACCAAAGAACCACGAACAACTTTCATCTCACCGTCTTGTGTAACAATTTTGCACCCACCAGAATCCAAAGCACCAATAGAAATAAGGTTTTTCTTCAATTCAGGGACATGTCTCACATCCGTCAACGTTCTTACCACTCCATCATGCATCCTAATCCTTATAGAACCAAGTCCTACCGTTTTACAAGCATGGTTGTTCCCCATCACTACGGTTCCACCTTCGACGCCTCTATAAGTTGTAAACCAATTACGATTCGGACACATATGGTAAGAGCAACCAGAATCGAGAATCCACCTGTTTGTGATTTCTCCTTCACATGTGACAGAATAACAATCATCACTGCCCCCTTCCTCTGAAGCATAACCAACCTCGTCTTTCTCTTGAACTTTTCTGGTATCCTCGTTGTTCTTGTTCTTCTTCCAAGCAACCCTTTTATTAGGACAATTTGCTTTATAATGCCCAGGCTCACCACACTTGTAGCACTTTCTCTCTGCAGGAGGTCTAGAATTTGACTTAGACTTGCCTCTCCCACCTTTTCCTCGATCATTGCCTCGACCCCTTACAAACAACCCTTGTGCCTGCTCATTATTACCACTAGTATCCATACTGCTAGTTGCAATCTTCCGAAGATCATCCGCTAAAAGTGAAGTTCTAGTATCATCCATCGTAAGAGTGTCACCCACAAGCATCAATGTTTGTACAAGGTTCTCATATGACTTCGGCAACGAAAGAAGTAACAGAAGTGCTTGATCTTCATCACCTACCTCCACATCAATATCCTTCAAATCTGATATGCACCTATCAAACTTGTTGATGTAGTCCCGGATAGATGACCCTTCCTCCATCTTGCAAGTATATAGTCTCGACTTCAAATAGATCCGATTAGTTAGAGTCTTCGTCATGAAGTTGGACTCCAACTTTATCCAAACAGACGCAGCCGTTTTCTCGCCATCAACCAAGAATGCAACATCTCTCTCGAGGCATAACATGATTGAAGCCCGTGCTTCGAGATCTAATTCTTCCCAGTCTTCATCCGACATATCCTTGCCCCCCTTTGCCTTACCCGACAAAGCTTTGTGTAACTTTTGCGAGATAAGCAAATTCTTCATCTGCATCCTCCAATAGGAAAAATCATTCTTCCCATTAAATTTCTCTATCTCGTACTTCCCAACTTTGACTACACCGCCTGTAGAAGCCATACCTAACTTGTTACACAACCAGTCTCTCTCAGGAATTTCACCAAACACCTTGTGTGCACCACACAAGACTCAACCCAGAAACACCTCAAATCGGAGCTTTACCACCCAAATCTGATTCTAGCTCTAATGCCAATTGTGGGGTCCCAAACAAGGGACAATCCTTGACGCAACGGAATAACACCCCAAAGAGAAGACTACGACCACAAGTTATAAGCTATAACAAGACAATAATCAAAGTAAACACACAAAGAAGAAGGAATTTGTTGGCCAAGTGAAAGAGCCTTTTTCTTGTATATATTGATACGTTTCTATTTTCTGTATACAATATTTCAAGCCTTAAAACCTAGCTAATTCACTACCGTTTACATATCATATTAACTATGGGCCTAGTTTAAGAATTAACCCAAAAATACTTTTGGGCCAAAAAATACCCGCTCCAAGTCGCCTCACCACGGGTAGCTTAATCCACACCGTGGTGCAAAAGTTTCTGCCCCTACCTCAATAAACAGGCCTTCTGCACCTCCAAATCCGATCTCCACCGTTCAGAATTTAGATACATGAGTAAGGAAGACGCTGTCCAAAATTCAGGACGATCCGACCGTTGGAACTCCGGGAAACGCAAAAACAAAACAGCTAATGCAACCAGAAAAATTTCTACGAATTTTTCACATTAGCACCAAAAACTAGCCCAACCTTTCAATCTCACATTTTTATTATTTTTATTTATTATATATTTTTGTCAAATATTTTTGTCGATTTTTGAATTTTTCAACGTATTTTATTGATTTTTTCCGATTTTTTACCGCCTAGGCCGATTTTTTGACCGCCTAGACCGATTTTTGACCGCCCAAACCGGTTTTTTGCCGATTTTTAACCGCCTAAACCGATTTTTGCCGATTTTTGACCGAATTATTCAAAAAACGTTTTTTTAACCGCCTAAGACCGAGTCGGGACGTTTCAATGGCGCCTAGCGCCTAGGCGGCCGCCTAGGCCGATTTTTACAACAGAGGCCCCCATCATCCTATATTATCATTGTCCTGAAAACATTACCAACAAATATCTATTTTCTTCCACATGTATGGTACTCCAGCTAGAGACATTTCTAAGCAAAACTTTTGTCAAGTTCTATCCACTAGCTAGCAGAGAGGTATAACATGTTAAAAATGGAGTTTTTGGAGCATAAGTATTTTATGTTCTTGATGTTAATTCCGGATTTTAACGATTGGAAATTGTTCCTTGCTATTGTTATGAGGAATTAAATTTTCATATATGGGTCCAAGTAATTTTCTTAGTGAAACCCATAGAGAAATAGAGTTGAATTAGGTAGCTTGAAAGAGCTTGAAATGAGAATGTGTATTTGTCCCACATTGAAATAAATAAAGGGGGTTGTTGGCTTTATATAGAATCACACACATGGGTAGTGTACAACTACTAAGGTGTATGATGTTGCATGGTGTTACTGTGTGCTCCACGCGCACACACACGCGCGCCGCCCGCCTCGCCACGCCACGTCACGTCTCGACTCGGCTCGGTCGAAGGGCGAATGTCTCGGCATCTCGCGTACGCGAGGCGACCTGGGCGAGAGATTTTATTTCTGTGTTTAAATATATTTTAATTAGAATAAATATATATATATATCGATTGGGATCAGATCAGTACTTGGAATAAATCAGGAACTGGTCAGACATCTAATACTGATGGGCCAAGTCCACTAGATCCTGATGTTGGGTCCTGGACAGAATTTGATAATATATATATTCAGATTAATTAAAATAAAAACTGATATGTGTGGACAATATGTACGTAACTGTTACGATTTATTTAATTGAAAATCAGCTGTTACAGCCGTTTTGATTATATTAAATCGACCGTTTCGTTTTTATTAAATGAAATGGGGGTTACAATATTAATGAGGGTGATATCAGTTACACTTAGCCTCTAGTATAAATAGAGACCTAAGCTACTGATTGAATAACACACTACATACCACACCCTACATTCTCTTCTCCTCTCTACACTCTCAAATCCCTTACTGTCGTAGCAGTTCTGTGGGTTTTTCTCTGGCGACTGAGGTGTTAATCGAAGTTGAGTTTTCTGGTTGCTGTGACCATCTAACTCAGAGCTGTTTTATCTTCGAAGAATATTGCCAGCATCCTGACACAGTGTAAGTGGGGGCAATTATCTCTTCAAGAGCAGTCAGGACTTCTAGCAAATCCTGACGACTCAGCTGTTCTTTTACTTGTTTGATATACTGATATAGCTATGGCTACTGGTATGTCTTCTGTCTTTCCTTTGTTTTTACAATTACTGATATGCATGTTTTATACCTTCGTGTTTTGTTTCGTTAATTTTTTGCTTGGCCTTGACTTGTTAAATACGATATATAACTGCCTCTATTTTACTATATTAGTGAATATTCCCAACATTCTTGAAGAGATAATCGGTTATATAGTATTTAGCATAATGGTTAACGAGAGTGAAATTCCTGCTAGTGGTAGTTCAGTTGCATCTGTTGGGGTCATAGATTGGACCACTTATAGTTTTCCACAACCCGTTGAATTGACTGGTTTGCCAGAAAAATTCAATGGGGGCGTTGGCTTTTCTCGTTGGCAGAAAAGGATGAAATTGTGGTTGACTGTAAAGGGTCTATGGCCTGTTGTGGAATTTGAGAAGCCGGTTGTGGATCAAGAGAAGGCTGAATCAGTTAAGGGTTTTGCGAAGTGGGCTGAGAAGGATGGGGTGGCTAGGGCAGCCATTTTGGCTGCTCTCACGAACACATTGTTTGATGTGTACTCCTCCGATGCCTACACCACAAAACTCTTATGGGAGAAGCTGGACCAGACACATAATACTGACTCACAAGGTCTGGAAAAGTATTCTGTGGCTAGGTTCCTTGATTTCAAGCTGGTGGACAATAAGTCCATGACTGAGCAAGTGCATGAATTCGAGATGATAGTGCATGCTTTGAAGGAGTCTAGAATGGACCTCCCCGAAAAGTTTAAGGTGATGAGTGTGATTGAAAAGCTTCCAAAGTCTTGGGAAGAGTTCTCTCTCTCCCTGAAAAGACAGAAAGGAGATTTCACCCGGACCAACCTTATGCTGGACATCTCGGTGCAAGAACAACACAAGTCCAAACAGGGACATGTGATGCCAACTGAGCATGGAAGTTCGAAGGTAAATGTAGCAACTGTAGGACAGAAAATGAAGGCTGTCTCTAAGAAGGGTAATAGTAATAAACCTAAGAATGACAAGGATAAGGCCAAGAAACCAAAGACAAACAAACCATGTTGGTCTTGTGGGCAGGTTGGGCACTGGAGTAAGGACTGCCCTACAAAGAAAGCAAAGAAAGCCGATGGGGTAGCTCAAGCGAATGCTGTGCTTGGAACCTCAAGTGGGCTTATAGCGAACACGGTTGTTGGTGAGGCTTTGGCTTCTGAAACCAACGTTGACCGGTATGTTACCTACAACCCTGTACTATTTTCCACTTATCTGTCAAATGAATGGTTGATTGATACTGGAGCTAATGTGCGAATTTGTGCTGACATTAGTTTATTTGTATCTTATCAACAGAGTCATAGCTTGACAGTGACGATGGGGAACGCAAGTGCTGCTCAAGTACATGGAATAGGAAACGTGGACTTGAAGTTTCCTTCGGGTCGTATTCTATCCCTGACGAGAGTGCATCATGTTCCCAACATGCGTAGAAATATAATAAGTGGAAGCTGTTTAGTAGCTAATGGTTTTGAAGTCTCTCTCAAATGTAATAAAGTAGTTCTTATTCGTACTGGTACTTTCTTTGGCAAGGGCTACTTGTCAAATGGTTTATGTGTAATAAATGCTGAGCCCGTTTTTGGTGCTTTGAATAATATTACTCCTTCTGTTAACTGTGTTGAATCTTCAACTTTATGGCATGCTAGACTTGGTCACTTAAATTTTGGTGCTCTTAAAAATATGATGAACTTAGAGTTGATTCCAAGACATACCATAGAAAAGAATTCTAAATGTCAAGTATGTGTGTCTGCTAAACAAATAAGGAAACCTTTTCATAATATTGTTAGGGATTCAGACTTGTTAGATTTAGTACACACTGATATTTATGAATTTGGTGGTGTGTTGACTAAGGACCAGTTTAGATACTTCATTACCTTTATAGATGATAGTAGTAGATACTGTTATGTTTATTTACTTAGACATAAGGATGAAGCACTTAGTAAATTCATTATATATAAAACTGAAGTAGAAAAACAAACTAGTAAGGTACTTAAGAGGTTGAGATCTGATAGAGGTGGTGAGTATACGAGTAACGCTTTTAATGAATTTTGTGCAAGCAATGAATTTTGAGGATAAATACTAAGGTCAATTATAAAGGTTTCGAGTTAAAAACATTATTTTTCAATTTTTTAAAAATGCATAAGCCGAGGTTGCGCAAGTGGAAAAGCCCTTTAAGGAGATGATACTATTCATTGCAAACCCCCTGCCCTGTTTTGCAGATTCCGAAAAATGAGTCCTCTGACCAGAGCCAAATCTTGAGTTGGTTACCTTCTAGACCTTCTCTAGATCGTGTACGCGAAAATGATGCGTCATTTGAGTTAACGGTTATCGAGTTATGAACATTTTAGTAAAAGTGGTGCAAATAGTAAGAATTCGCAATGGACTCAACTTTGAAAATGCATTTCACCTGTCTAGACCCGTGTTTTCGAATCAAAATTTTTATGATAGATATTACAAATACCAAAGATGATTTAAGAAGTGGTTTCGTATTTAATGATGTCTCCAGTAATTTATTAAAAGTGTTGGAGTATGAGTCAAGGAATAGTAATTTTCAGGAAAGTCAACTCTAGAGGTGCTACTTTGACCATCTATTTTGGCTAAGTTAAAAGAGGAATTTTGAGTCAACTAAAACACGGAACTTGTTAATAGTTATCAAGGCAACACAGTGGTGCAAAGAACAGAGCTATAAATGGTTAGTAAGATGTACAGAATATCTTACGTTAAGCATGAATTCGAGGACCGATTTTAGACTAAACTTATGACGAAGGTGTTTGTCAATTAAGGGACATAGTACGAGTCCAGGGGGATCCCTTAGTGCCTTGTTTGTGATTGGCTTAAGTGTCTGAGCATTGAGTTATAAGTGGATCGTATAGGGGATTAATCGCGTGTTTTCTTGACTTTGTTTGGATTGTCGGACCCCGCTACGAGCCCCAACTACATCCGGAGTACCAGGCAAGTATACTAAACCTTACTCTATTGTTCAGAGTATATATTTTTCAAAGTATGGAATATGTTAGTTCAAAATGTTTTAACTATAAGTTGCAAGTATTTTATCTCGTTACTCAAATATCGGATATTGATGCTACTGAATGCATGTATATATATTTTTGTTATGAATGTTATCCGGATAGTATATAAGTATAGTAGTATGTATAAAAGTTATTGGTCCACATGATTGGGACAAATATCGAGGTACATTGTTCGTACTCGAAGGAAGATAAATGGTTATGAAAAACTATCTTGTTAAGTATGGGGGGTACATGATGAGAGATTTTATCTGAATCATTTTATTCGAATCCATGATCAAAACAATTATTCATATTTTTCCTCTTATATTTCGAGAGGAAAGTGATTTATTGGAAGTAGTAATCGTTCGTTGTTTCCGAACGATAATAATTATAACGAATTGAGGTGCACGTGAAATTATACGTGATACCTAAGATGAGAAGTATATTGAGGTGCACGTGGAATTTGAAAATGCACACCTAGAGGGGGGTGAATAGGTGTAAATGGCTAACTATGTTCAACTAAAACCGATTTTAAAAATTACCAGAAACAGCTTACTGATTTCGTGTTATGCAGAGACAAATGGTATGCTGAATGCACAGATAATCAGTACAGTAAAGTGCAGAAACAGTAAGCCAGATGCAAGCAGTAAGTAAAGAGCAGAAAATAAAGAACACAGAGACTTTTAGCCAGGTTCGACCCCTAACCCCTATGGTCTACGTCCTGGTCCCTTACCAACTTGGTAAGAGAATATATTATTGATCACTGAAATAAAACCAATTACAAGATACAATAATATATCTCCCTTATATCCCAGCTATTGACAAATGGCGTGCTGAACTCCTGTTTCTGAACTTGCTCTCTAAGCTATACTTCCCAAGTATACTTCTCTAGCAACGATCACCAAACCCTAGTTCCCAAGCCAACTTGTCCAACAACTAAACCTTATAAATCGAACAATACAATCAATAGATGAATACAACTCAAACTATGAACTCTTTAAGATATAGCACGTATAGAATATATGAAGAGCTCGAGAGTATCAAAAGATATAGCAATGAAAAACTGAGTTGTTTGTAATCTTGTGTGCTTGAATATTTTTCTCTGAATTCTTAGCAACGAATAAACACAAGAATCAGTTTATAAAGCATCACACCAACGTTCAGAAAATCAATCACCAATTATTCGAACGATTTGAAATCAATTTTCAACGTTCAATTGGTTAGAGATTTTACAAACGTTCTTGTGAACGTTAGACAGAAGGTTTGGAAGAGATGAATCGTAGAAAACATAACCCTTCTGTTTGTATAGATAGAAAACGTGTATAGGAGATTTGAAAGAAAGAAATCTTTTAAATAAGGAAACTCCCATAAGTTTTATAAAACGATTTAAAGAAAGATATTTGAAAAGATTTGAGCTCTAGAATATATTGTGTACGTATTATATAATAAAGAGTCCTCACAATATATTGCCTGAAATAAATCCTTGAGAATTAATCTTGATCTTTATCTTCAGAATTTCTGGTAGTTTGCAAATGGCTTGCTGTTTGTGTCTGTCAGTGCAGATGGCTTGCCAAACTGTCTCTGTTGTAACACCAAATGGCTTGCTGTATATATATTCTCTGTGAACTTAATATACCCTGCAAAACCAAGTTAGTACAATCATAACATAATGTTTTATATCAAACTACAAGCAAATAGCTTGCTGAATGTGATCATCAAAACCATAGGAGTATCAATCTCCCCATTTTTGATGATTACACAATATTTAGGAGAAATAAGAACTCCCCCTAAATCCCTGCATATTAGTACATTTTGATATAAAACAGATTCAAGATAAACAAGCATAATAATCATATCCAAATCTAATATCTTGATCAAACAAGCAATTAAGTTCTCCTAAATTTCTCCCCCTTAATCCATCAAAAAGAAACATTAGTTCAGGTCTGGAATAAGCATAGAGAACAAACAAATCATGATAGTAACATATAAGCAGTTCAGATACAAATGGTAAGCCAACGTTACCCATTTTGTGCTTGTCAGCTTGCTGTTTTGGTTCTGGCGAGTTTAACAGATAGATAGCTTTAAATCTTTGACTTCCCATAACATCAACCAAGTTACCTTTGTATTCATCATCAAAACATCACGGTAACATTCTCCCCCTTTTTGATGATGACATACTTGAATACATCGGAGAGACTATGTTGCTCCCCCTAAAACAATGCTCCCCCTGATTAACATAATATCTCATCATATAATCAGGTTAGCACAATTCATCATATGCAATAAGATATAAATACAACTCATCCCTGCATGAAACATTAGTTGATAAATCCAACATATAACATTATATCCTCATGTATTCATGTTCTTCTCCCCCTATGACATCATCAGAAAAGGGTCAAGAAGATAATCATATACGAATAAAACATGTGGTAAAACATTTAACAAGCATGAGGCTAGTTAATTTATAAAGTTTGAATAAATCAAACCATCATGCTGAAAACACATTTCCAGAATATTCATCGATAGCAATTGTTCTTCTGGATTGGAAAATGGCTTGCTGATTAGACAATATACATTCGAACTTATCATAATAGTATTCTTCTTTCTTGTTTCCTGCATAATACAATACATATACATATATTTGTCCCATCTATGTATTAGAGGAATCTCGTTAGTACCACAAGAATAATATAATCATATGCAAAGAAATGTACGAGGACAAATAACATACTTACTACTTAAGTACCCAAATTTTATTGGATCCACCATGGTTTGTTGATAGGACATAAAGAACATGTAGATCAGATTTCTTGATCCACTGTTGTATCACTTTTGGTGCTTGATTTGTAGTCCTTTGTGTTCTGCCAGACTGATAATGGTAAGCTGTTTGTCTTCTGTCATTTGCTTTCTGGTATGCTGACTGTTGTCTGACTGATCCATTCTGGTAAGCTGTCTGTCTTCTGCTATTTGCATTCTGGTATGCTGACTGTTGTCTGACTGATCCATTCTGGTAAGCTGTCTGACTTCTGCTATTTGCATTCTGGTATGCTGTTTTCGTCTTATGATATACTTGAACCACACAATTCTTTTCCAGATGTCCTTTTCCACCACATTTGTTGCATGTCTTCCAAGGCATAGCATAATTGTAGGGTATGCCATTCCTTCCATCATATTTGAGCACCTTATCTTCCTTGTTGAAGTTTAGACCAACACCGTCTCTGACCAAAGGTACATTTGCCTTCTTCATCATTGTTTTTAAAGTGTCTTCACCTTGAACAAAAGTTTCCATGCCCTTCTTGAGATCTTTAACTTCTGTTTCTAGAAGGGTGATCACTTCAGCTTGCTATTTGATGAGTTCAGCTTGCTGAACTCTCTTTTCATCAGTTTTTGAGGATTCGGCTTGACTAGATTCCTTCATCTTGTATGATTCCAATGCTTTGTCTTTCATTTTAACATCAGATCTGAGCCCTTTGATTTCATTCATCCTCTCTTTGAGTTCATCCATTAGTACATCATTTCTTTTTAGAACCATACGATTTACTCCCTCAAGTTGAGAGACTTTTGCCTTTAGATCCATAACCATTTTATCATCATTTCTAGCTGGAGTCTTTTGGGTCATGAGATCAGAAATGATTTTCTTTAAATGAGCATTTGTCTTTTCAAACTCATCTTTTTCGGCCTTTAGTTCCATGAACTCCACAGTGCTTATATTTGTATGTTCCTGCATTGTTAGTGTATCTAACATAGTATCATCTGAAGATACATAATCATTAAAAGAATTTACCTCACTTTGATCTTCTTCAGAATCAGACACATCACTATCTACAAGAACTTCTTCCGTGTTTCCAATATCATCAATGCCAACAAATGCAGAGTTTATTATCTCTTCACTTGGGACTTCACTAGAAATAGCCTTTTCATCATTCGAAGTCAGTTGAGCCTTTGACTTCCCTTTATCTTTCAAATCAGCACGCTGTTTTGTTGTTGTAGCTTTATAATGCATTTTTAAGGTATCCCATATGTCTTTTGCTGTGCTACATGAAGAGACCTTATCAAAATCTGACTCTGAAAGACCACATATTAATGTGTACTTTGCTCTTCCATTATAGCCTGATTTTATCAATTCTGAATCTGAGAGATCATCAACGTCTTTTGGCTTGCCATCTTTGTCCAAAAAAGTGAATGGACCCTTTTTAACGACTCTCCATTCAATTGCATCATCTCTGTTAAGAATCACCTTCATTCTCTGTTTCCAAGCATCATAATTTTCAATCCCATTGAGAAGTGGTGGCATCTCTAAATAATCTCCTTCTGCATAAGCGGGTGCCATAGGATCTGTACTTTCCTGTTACAGAAATGTTAGTACACCAAAGCTCTGATACCAAATGAAAATGCACACCTAGAGGGGGGTGAATAGGTGTAAATGGCTAACTATGTTCAACTAAAACCGATTTTAAAAATTACCAGAAACAGCTTACTGATTTCGTTTTATGCAGAGACAAATGGTATGCTGAATGCACAGATAATCAGTACAGTAAAGTGCAGAAACAGTAAGCCAGATGCAAGCAGTAAGTAAAGAGCAGAAAATAAAGAACACAGAGACTTTTAGCCAGGTTCGACCCCTAACCCCTATGGTCTACGTCCTGGTCCCTTACCAACTTGGTAAGAGAATATATTATTGATCACTGAAATAAAACCAATTACAAGATACAATAATATATCTCCCTTATATCCCAGCTGTTGACAAATGGCGTGCTGAACTCCTGTTTCTGAACTTGCTCTCTAAGCTATACTTCCCAAGTATACTTCTCTAGCAACGATCACCAAACCCTAGTTCCCAAGCCAACTTGTCCAACAACTAAACCTTATAAATCGAACAATACAATCAATAGATGAATACAACTCAAACTATGAACTCTTTAAGATATAGCACGTATAGAATATATGAAGAGCTCGAGAGTATCAAAAGATATAGCAATGAAAAACTGAGTTGTTTGTAATCTTGTGTGCTTGAATATTTTTCTCTGAATTCTTAGCAACGAATAAACACAAGAATCAGTTTATAAAGCATCACACTAACGTTCAGAAAATCAATCACCAATTATTCGAACGATTTGAAATCAATTTTCAACGTTCAATTGGTTAGAGATTTTACAAACGTTCTTGTGAACGTTAGACAGAAGGTTTGGAAGAGATGAATCGTAGAAAACATAACCCTTCTGTTTGTATAGATAGAAAACGTGTATAGGAGATTTGAAAGAAAGAAATCTTTTAAATAAGGAAACTCCCATAAGTTTTATAAAACGATTTAAAGAAAGATATTTGAAAAGATTTGAGCTTTAGAATATATTATGTACGTATTATATAATAAAGAGTCCTCACAATATATTGCCTGAAATTAATCCTTGAGAATTAATCTTGATCTTTATCTTCAGAATTTCTGGTAGTTTGCAAATGGCTTGCTGTTTGTGTCTGTCAGTGCAGATGGCTTGCCAAACTGTCTCTGTTGTAACACCAAATGGCTTGCTGTATATATATTCTCTGTAAACTTAATATACCCTGCAAAACCAAGTTAGTACAATCATAACACATTGTTTTATATCAAACTACAAGCAAATAGCTTGCTGAATGTGATCATCAAAACCATAGGAGTATCAATCTCCCCCTTTTTGATGATTACACAATATTTAGGAGAAATAAGAACTCCCCCTAAATCCCTGCATATTAGTACATTTTGATATAAAACAGATTCAAGATAAACAAGCATAATAATCATATCCAAATCTAATATCTTGATCAAACAAGCAATTAAGTTCTCCTAAATTTCTCCCCCTTAATCCATCAAAAAGAAACATTAGTTCAGGTCTGGAATAAGCATAGAGAACAAACAAATCATGATAGTAACATATAAGCAGTTCAGATACAAATGGTAAGCCAACGTTACCCATTTTGTGCTTGTCAGCTTGCTGTTTTGGTTCTGGCGAGTTTAACAGATAGATAGCTTTAAATCTTTGACTTCCTATAACATCAACCAAGTTACCTTTGTATTCATTCATCAAATGAAAATGCACACCTAGAGGGGGGTGAATAGGTGTAAATGGCTAACTATGTTCAACTAAAACCGATTTTAAAAATTACCAGAAACAGCTTACTGATTTCGTTTTATGCAGAGACAAATGGTATGCTGAATGCACAGATAATCAGTACAGTAAAGTGCAGAAACAGTAAGCCAGATGCAAGCAGTAAGTAAATAGCAGAAAATAAAGAACACGGAGACTTTTAGCCAGGTTCGACCCCTAACCCCTATGGTCTACGTCCTGGTCCCTTACCAACTTGGTAAGAGAATATATTATTGATCACTGAAATAAAACCAATTACAAGATACAATAATATATCTCCCTTATATCCCAGCTGTTGACAAATGGCGTGCTGAACTCCTGTTTCTGAATTTGCTCTCTAAGCTATACTTCCCAAGTATACTTCTCTAGCAACGATCACCAAACCCTAGTTCCCAAGCCAACTTGTCCAACAACTAAACCTTATAAATCGAACAATACAATCAATAGATGAATACAACTCAAACTATGAACTCTTTAAGATATAGCACGTATAGAATATATGAAGAGCTCGAGAGTATCAAAAGATATAGCAATGAAAAACTGAGTTGTTTGTAATCTTGTGTGCTTGAATATTTTTCTCTGAATTCTTAGCAACGAATAAACACAAGAATCAGTTTATAAAGCATCACACCAACGTTCAGAAAATCAATCACCAATTATTCGAACGATTTGAAATCAATTTTCAACGTTCAATTGGTTAGAGATTTTACAAACGTTCTTGTGAACGTTAGACAGAAGGTTTGGAAGAGATGAATCGTAGAAAACATAACCCTTCTGTTTGTATAGATAGAAAACGTGTATAGGAGATTTGAAAGAAAGAAATCTTTTAAATAAGGAAACTCCCATAAGTTTTATAAAACGATTTAAAGAAAGATATTTGAAAAGATTTGAGCTCTAGAATATATTGTGTACGTATTATATAATAAAGAGTCCTCACAATATATTGCCTGAAATAAATCCTTGAGAATTAATCTTGATCTTTATCTTCAGAATTTCTGGCAGTTTGCAAATGGCTTGCTGTTTGTGTCTGTCAGTGCAGATGGCTTGCCAAACTGTCTCTGTTGTAACACCAAATGGCTTGCTGTATATATATTCTCTGTAAACTTAATATACCCTGCAAAACCAAGTTAGTACAATCATAACACAGTGTTTTATATCAAACTACAAGCAAATAGCTTGCTGAATGTGATCATCAAAACCATAGGAGTATCAGAATTATACGTGACATCTAAGGTGATAAGAACCGAAGGTGGCCAAGGGTACTCTGGTACCCTAGGTTCTGGACTATAGATAACGTAAGAAACCGGTACGGCGGCCGACCCAATTAAGGTGTATGAAAGGCCGGATGCGGCTTAGGGTGTGACAGGCAGATCATCCTTCTACCGGTAGTAAATTGATAGATGTATGGAGTGATCATCCATTACAATCAAGCGGATAATAATCTTCTGAATATAGTCCATCAGCAGTATTTGATAAGGGTAATTAATACTTGAACGGGCGTATTAATTGTAGTATGAATAGTATGTCCTCACTTAGTTTTTGTGAGTAAATTTCAGTATGTTAAAGAAAATATGGGGGTTCATTTCTTGAAAAAGTTTTGTTGGTGTATATATATATATATATGATTCTGGTGTATAAAACTTGTTGGCCAATTTTTGGCTCATTCTTGCTATTTTAAATATTATAAAACAACGACAATCAGAGCTGGCACTAGTGCGGCGAACCGTGATAGAGGGAAGGGGAAAGGCAACTGATTCAGCGTGTTAGCCTTATAATAGTATCTTATCTGAGGAGGGTGCAAACTGGAAGGAAGTTGTTTAATTCTTTATTATCTAGTACTTTGAGGTTTTAATGAGATTCTGGAGGATACTCTGATGTGTAATAACTTTGGATTATTAAGTACTTGTTTTAAGACTATAACCCGTGGAGTAAAGGATGGAGTTTATTATGAATATTGTTGTATATTATATTGTGAGCAGGTGATTGAATATTCCGCAAAGGTATGTATGTGTATGGTTAAGGTTGTGACGACCCGGATTCCAGGTAAGGGATTAGGGGCGTTACAAGTCTAGGTAAATACACCTCTCATACATAATCCCCTCCGTTTCTAATTTAAATTTTTTCGTAAATTGGTGGACTTTTTTTAAAATCTGACTTCACTGTATTCTTCTCCATCTCCTAACTTCACTGTATTCTTCTCCATCTCCTAACGTTTAATTTGCATACCAATATATGTGATATATTTTTTTTATTTAATTTCTAATTTCTAGTTTAATAGTGATTTTTATTTGAATAAGTCCCTATATATAATTTGTCATTAGACAAATAAACGACTAATTATTTAAATTTTATCATACACAATAAAATTTAAATATATTAAATACACGGATAATCGAGTAATTATCTATAAAATTATCAAAAGAAGGAACAAATGTCAAAATTCATGATGGTAGATCATGGATTGTTTAAAATTAATGTTGTTATATTTAATTGATATTAATACTAAAATTAATTGAGTTTAGAAGACTCCAGTGTGATTGAATAAAAAAAAAAGTTCCAATTCAACTGGACTCGAGTACGTTAATCACTCTGTTCTAAAAAGCGGTCTAGACGGCTGCCTAAGCGGTTTTGAAGGCCTAATCATTTGGATTAGTACAAAATCGAGGAATTAAGCGTTTTCCAGGAGATTAAGCGGGTTTAGGCGGGATTAAGCAGGATTAGGCGGGATTGAGGAGGGGATTAAGCGGGTTTGACCAAATGTTGACCCTTTAATTATTTTTTTTTAATTTTTTATTTACATATTTTTCAAATTTCATATTATAAATTAATATATATAATAAACATATATAATTAAAATAATTAAAATAAATATGTATATATTCACAATCCACTTAATGACCCGCTTAAAATTTCGCATAGCCGTCCGCTTAAGCGCTAAAAGGTCTTCCCACCGCTTAGAACCGCTTACCGCTTTTTAGAACACTGGTTAATCATATCAAATAGGGTAATGCTAAACATAGCATTAAGGGCTATGATTAAGCATTAATGTAAGTGGATAAATGCATTTAATATATATGTCAATTTTACACTTAATACATCAATTTTGCACGAATATCAATATAATTATTTAGCAATTTGGGATGTTTTTATTAGTGGGAATTAATGTGAATGCAGGAGGGTCCACTATTATTACTTGGGAAGTTAAATAATGATGTAAAGAAGCATTGAAAAACCAAAAATCCATTAAATAACTAAAAATAAATGTTGAAAATATGAGAATATTTAATACTTAACAATAACCCTATTGTTAGCATTTCCCTATCAAATAGTATTATGTTAAAAAGTCTGGATTTTCGTAAGTAAACTACTATAGTGTCATTAATTCATACGTACACATTTCCAATGTACAAAGATGACCTTCATGCATGCATACAAATTATTATATTAAAATATGTTACAATAACTGCTTGCTCGTATATAAATTGAGTCGACCTCGTATATAAATGTCTAGAGCACTTTACAATTAGTCGACGACCAAGATTGTAGAAGAATCCTTACATGCATGTTTCCCCTGATTTCCTAGAATCCTCCTAGTCTCCGACTACCATCTAGAGCACTTTACCTGTAATTGTGAAAAACGTGATAGATAATCTAGAGTTTAAACGATACATCTCGAACCCTTAAGCAACTACTCCTTCCGTCCCGGCCAATAGTTAATATTGGGGACGGGGTTCGCATTTTAAGATAGATTTTAAGGATAGTTCCATAACTTTTTTTTGAAATTTTCTTTTTTTTTTGTAAAAAAATAGAACAATCCTATTTTTATACAAAAAAAAGTTTAAAAATAAGTTATGAAACTATATTTTGTAAGAGCCTTAAAATGCGTACCACGAAGTGAAAAATTTATGTCAAAAAATGGATGGGACAGATGGAGTAATATTTTATGATCTCTAAAATAAGTAGGCTATTTTATAATTAAATATGTCTTGACTGGTTTGTAAAGTAACTTAATCATATAAATTATTTAATCATCAGATTTAACGGTTCTGACTTTTTACTAAAAATCTAATGCTAATTATTCATTGTATACGAATTTCTATTATATATTTTATTAATGATTGAAAGATATGCTATGATATTTTTGGGTATATTTTAATAATTGGAAGATTATGTTTTAAATTAAAAGGTAACATATATTAGTTAGAAAAAAAATATTAATATTGGAATATACGATATTTTAGGTGTGTATAAAGGGTAATATGTTCAATTAAAAGTAAACGTCTTTTAAACTGATTGAAAGATACGATATTTTAGGTATTTATTTAATTTTATTTAATATTACAATTATGTTTTTATATAATTATTATTTTAATAATTTTTTAAATTTTAATTTACTATAATTTAATATACTCATATTTACGGATTATATTAATGTTTCTCTATTTGAAACAATATATAGGAATTTTTAATATATTTTATTGGTAATTGAAAATATGGTGTGATATTTTTGGGTATATGTTAAGAGTAATTAGCATATTGCATCCCTTAACTTAGGGCGTTTTTTCAATTTAGTCATACTTTATGTTTTGTAACAGTTTGCACCCCTTTGTTCAAATCTTGCTTCGCTTTGCACCCTTTTGACGAACTTCCGTTAGTTTTGACCGTTAACGTTAACAGGGGTGAGGGTAAATGTGTAATTTTCGTTATTTTTGCTAAAAAAATTCCATGTAATATCTGAAAAGCTTTATTCTTGAAAATAAAAATTAAAAAATCATTTCTCATGTTCAAGTCCAACTAGTGTGTGAAGAAGACAACAGACTCGCAAGTTTCTCTCTGTATCTATCATATGGAGTATGTATAAAGGAAGGAGGGTAAATAGAAACATGTATTCGCTTGTGTATTATGTAAAATTCTGGAGAGAGAAATGCTTTTGGAGATTTAGAGCAAGAAACAAGGCGCGGAAAGGTCGTCTGAAATCACCAGTTCGATAGACACACATAATCACACACACATACATATAAATCATCATCATCGTTATCGCCTAATTAAATCCAGCCGTGATTTGTTAAATTTCCTCTTTTTTTAGGACACAAATATATTCAAATTCAGCTCGCTCTTTCAGATCAGCTACCAAATTACACACACACAATCTGTATCTATATATCTACATATCTTCAATCGCGACTCGGATCAAACAAGTCGCAGCAGCTCTGATTGAATTTAAAATTCAAATTCAATCGCATTGTGGTGACCTAATTGAATTTGCATTGATTAATATTTGTGATTGTGTTGTGTTTTAATCGGATGAGAGATGAAACTCAATAAATGATTCTTCAATTCCACGGATCTACAAACCAGAAGGAAGTATTCCTTTATAATAGATTTGGGATTATTGAGTTTGCTTTTAAATTTGCAGGTATGCTTAGGGATTAAGAGTTATAAGAAAGTGATATATATTGGGATATCAAATTACACATTTACCCTCAACTCTATTAACGTTAACGGTCAAAACTAATTAGAGTTGGTCAAAAGGGTGCAAAGTGAAGCGAGATTTGAACATAGAGATGCAAATTGTTACAAAACATAAAGTAAGACCAAATCGAAAAAGTGCCCAAAGTTAAGGGGTGCAATATGCTAATTACTCATATGTTAATGATTGTAAGATTAGTTTTAAATAAAAAAAATGACGTATTTTAATTAGAAAAGAAATATTAATGATTTGGAAATATGATATGTTAGATGTTTTTATAAAAGATAATGGGGGTGTTTGGAAAAACTTTTTTCCGGAATAAATCAACTTTAAGACAAAGTTAGAAATTCCTAACTTTTTTCTGAAAAAAGTCAACTCTTTTTTGCAACTTATAGAATTTCAAACATACATTAAATACATGTATAAAAAAATTATCAAGATATGAAATTTTTACCTGAAAATAAGTCCAAAAAGACTAACTATCATTAATTATATAATGTTATTATATATTTTAATAATTAGAATAACCAAATTGATAAATTATTTTATTAAAATATGTTGCAATAAGAAATAATTGCTTGCTCGTGAACTTCATCTCATATATATTTGAGTCGACCTCGTATATAAATGTCTAGAGCACTTTACAATTAGTCGACGACCAAGATTGTAGAAGAATCCTTACATGCATGTTTCCCCTGATTTCCGAGTATCCTCCGACTAACATCTAGAGCACTTTACCTGTAATTGTATAATCTGGGGTTTAAACGATACATCTCGAATCCTTAAGCAACTAAATACTATTTTATGATCTCCCTCTTATATAATAAGTAGGCTATTATGCATGCACTACGTACTACTAAAACTTGAAAACTCCAATTTTCATTGATAACCAAGTAATAACCAATTATAGGAAGGTTCAAATCCATTCTGAGAAATTAATAAAACCATTTACTCCAACTCCCTCTAATCTAAAACACCACAACCTTTCTTTCATTGATGAGTTAGCTCCAAAAATGTATGCCCCCATCAGTGTTCCAGAAATTGCTAGGCGGGCCAGGGCGGTCGGGGTACCGTCTAGCGATTAATCGGGTAGGCGGAGATTAATCGGACGGATTAATCGGAGCATTAATCGGTTATATTTAAATATTATTTTTATTATTTTTATTTATTATATATTTTTGTCAAATATTTTTGTCGATTTTTGAATTTTTCAACGTATTTTATTGATTTTTTCCGATTTTTTACCGCCTAGGCCGATTTTTTGACCGCCTAGACCGATTTTTGACCGCCCAAACCGGTTTTTTGCCGATTTTTAACCGCCTAAACCGATTTTTGCCGATTTTTGACCGATTTATTCAAAAAACGTTTTTTTAACCGCCTAGGATCGAGTCGGGACGTTTCAATGGCGCCTAGCGCCTAGGCGGCCGCCTAGGCCGATTTTTACAACAGAGGCCCCCATCATCCTATATTATCATTGTCCTGAAAACATTACCAACAAATATCTATTTTCTTCCCCATGTATGGTACTCCAGCTAGAGACATTTCTAAGCAAAACTTTTGTCAAGTTCTATCCACTAGCTAGCAGGGAGGTATAACATGTTAGAAAATGGAGTTTTTGGAGCATAAGTATTTTATGTTCTTGATGTTAATTCCGGATTTTAACGATTGAAAATTGTTCCTTGCTATTGCTATGAGGAATTAAATTTTCATATATGGGTCCAAGTAATTTTCTTAGTGAAACCCATAGAGAAATAGAGTTGAATTGGGTAGCTTGAAAGGGCTTGAAATGAGAATGTGTATTTGTCCCACATTGAAATAAATAAAGGGGGTTGTTGGCTTTATATAGAATCACACACATGGGTAGTGTACAACTACTAAGGTGTATGATGGTGCATGGTGTTACTGTGTGCTCCACGCGCACACACACGCGCGCCGCCCGCCTCGCCACGCCACGTCACGTCTCGACTCGGCTCGGTCGAAGGGCGAATGTCTCGGCATCTCGCGTACGCGAGGCGACCTGGGCGAGAGATTTTATTTCTGTGTTTAAATATATTTTAATTAGAATAAATATATATATATATATATATATATATATATATATCGATTGGGATCAGATCAGTACTTGGAATAAATCAGGAACTGGTCAGACATCTAATACTGATGGGCCAAGTCCACTAGATCCTGATGTTGGGTCCTGGACAGAATTTGATAATATATATATTCAGATTAATTAAAATAAAAACTGATATGTGTGGACAATATGTACGTAACTGTTACGATTTATTTAATTGAAAATCAGCTGTTACAGCCGTTTTGATTATATTAAATCGACCGTTTCGTTTTTATTAAATGAAATGGGGGTTACAATATTAATGAGGGTGATATCAGTTACACTTAGCCTCTAGTATAAATAGAGACCTAAGCTACTGATTGAATAACACACTACATACCACACCCTACATTCTCTTCTCCTCTCTACACTCTCAAATCCCTTACTGTTGTAGCAGTTCTGTGGGTTTTTCTCTGGCGACTGAGGTGTTAATCGAAGTTGAGTTTTCTGGTTGCTGTGACCATCTAACTCAGAGCTATTTTATCTTCGAAGAATATTGCCAGCATCCTGACACAGTGTAAGTGGGGGCAATTATCTCTTCAAGAGCAGTCAGGACTTCTAGCAAATCCTGACGACTCAGCTGTTCTTTTACTTGTTTGATATACTGATATAGCTATGGCTACTGGTATGTCTTCTGTCTTTCCTTTGTTTTTACAATTACTGATATGCATGTTTTATACCTTCGTGTTTTGTTTCGTTAATTGTTTGCTTGGCCTTGACTTGTTAAATACGATATATAACTGCCTCTATTTTACTATATTAGTGAATATTCCCAACATTCTTGAAGAGATAATCGGTTATATAGTATTTAGCATAATGGTTAACGAGAGTGAAATTCCTGCTAGTGGTAGTTCAGTTGCATCTGTTGGGGTCATAGATTGGACCACTTACAGTTTTCCACAACCCGTTGAATTGACTGGTTTGCCGGAAAAATTCAATGGGGGCGTTGGCTTTTCTCGTTGGCAGAAAAGGATGAAATTGTGGTTGACTGTAAAGGGTCTATGGCCTGTTGTGGAATTTGAGAAGCCGGTTGTGGATCAAGAGAAGGCTGAATCAGTTAAGGGTTTTGCGAAGTGGGCTGAGAAGGATGGGGTGGCTAGGGCAGCCATTTTGGCTGCTCTCACGAACACATTGTTTGATGTGTACTCCTCCGATGCCTACACCACAAAACTCTTATGGGAGAAGCTGGACCAGACACATAATACTGACTCACAAGGTCTGGAAAAGTATTTTGTGGCTAGGTTCCTTGATTTCAAGCTGGTGGACAATAAGTCCATGACTGAGCAAGTGCATGAATTCGAGATGATAGTGCATGCTTTGAAGGAGTCTAGAATGGACCTCCCCGAAAAGTTTAAGGTGATGAGTGTGATTGAAAAGCTTCCAAAGTCTTGGGAAGAGTTCTCTCTCTCCCTGAAAAGACAGAAAGGAGAGATCACCCGGACCAACCTTATGCTGGACATCTCGGTGCAAGAACAACACAAGTCCAAACAGGGACATGTGATGCCAACTGAGCATGGAAGTTCGAAGGTAAATGTAGCAACTGTAGGACAGAAAATGAAGGCTGTCTCTAAGAAGGGTAATAGTAATAAACCTAAGAATGACAAGGATAAGGCCAAGAAACCAAAGACAAACAAACCATGTTGGTCTTGTGGGCAGGTTGGGCACTGGAGTAAGGACTGCCCTACAAAGAAAGCAAAGAAAGTCGATGGGGTAGCTCAAGCGAATGCTGTGCTTGGAACCTCAAGTGGGCTTATAGAGAACACGGTTGTTGGTGAGGCTTTGGCTTCTAAAACCAACGTTGACCGGTATGTTACCTACAACCCTGTACTATTTTCCACTTATCTGTCAAATGAATGGTTGATTGATACTGGAGCTAATGTGCAAATTTGTGCTGACATTAGTTTATTTGTATCTTATCAACAGAGTCATAGCTTGACAGTGACGATGGGGAACGCAAGTGCTGCTCAAGTACATGGAATAGGAAACGTGGACTTGAAGTTTCCTTCGGGTCGTATTCTATCCCTGACGAGAGTGCATCATGTTCCCAACATGCGTAGAAATATAATAAGTGGAAGCTGTTTAGTAGCTAATGGTTTTGAAGTCTCTCTCAAATGTAATAAAGTAGTTCTTATTCGTACTGGTACTTTCTTTGGCAAGGGTTACTTGTCAAATGGTTTATGTGTAATAAATGCTGAGCCCGTTTTTGGTGCTTTGAATAATATTACTCCTTCTGTTAACTTTGTTGAATCTTCAACTTTATGGCATGCTAGACTTGGTCACTTAAATTTTGGTGCTCTTAAAAATATGATGAACTTAGAGTTGATTCCAAGACATACCATAGAAAAGAATTCTAAATGTCAAGTATGTGTGTCTGCTAAACAAATAAGGAAACCTTTTCATAATATTGTTAGGGATTCAGACTTGTTAGATTTAGTACACACTGATATTTATGAATTTGGTGGTGTGTTGACTAAGGACCAGTTTAGATACTTCATTACCTTTATAGATGATAGTAGTAGATACTGTTATGTTTATTTACTTAGACATAAGGATGAAGCACTTAGTAAATTCATTATATATAAAACTGAAGTAGAAAAACAAACTAGTAAGGTACTTAAGAGGTTGAGATCTGATAGAGGTGGTGAGTATACGAGTAACGCTTTTAATGAATTTTGTGCAAGCAATGGTATAGTTCACGAAGTTACCCCACCATACACACCTGAGTCTAATGGGGTTACTGAGCGAAAGAACAGAACATTTAAAGATATGATTAATAGTATGCTTATTAATTCTGGGTTGCCTAAATACATGTGGGGAGAAGCTCTTAATACGGCTTGCCATATTCTGAATAGAGTTCCTCTGAAACACATGAATAAGACACCCTATGAGTTATGGAAGAGCAAGAAGACTAGTCTTAAGTATCTTTGTGTGTGGGGGTGCCTTGCTAAGGTACTTGTCCCTGAACACAAGAGAAAGAAACTAGGTCCGAAGACTGTTGATTGTATCTTTCTAGGGTATCTTGAAACCACTACAGCTATGAGATTTTTAGTGTTAAAATCTGACATAGATGGTATAGTGGCAAACACGATAGTTGAGTTTCGTGATGCTACATTCTTTGAGGATGTTTACCTGTTTTGCCAAAATCACGCAAGCGTACGTGGTCACAAGTAATACAGATATTAGTCAAGTTCGTTCCCACAGAGATCTGGTTTTTAATTCAATTTAGTACATATGCAACAATGTATGGTTTTAATTCACTGCTAAGACAAATAACAATTTGGGATTTGATTATCTAAATTAAACTAAGATGCAAATTATAAAACTAAGAATTAAATTAACTAATGAGAATTATGTTAGTAGTATTTTTATGTGTTCGTTCGCAGGGAAGGACTGAATGTAATATCAAGTTCAAGTATCTTATCTCTCACAATTTAGAAGTGTAGAAGAATGTTTGGTTTGTTTGTAAACTAAATTAAACTAATTATAAATCGAGAATAAAATATATGAGGAAAACAATCCAAGAACTGGGGTTCTTCACTTGGTTTCAATGCACATTCAATATCTATGTGATGTCTACGTCTTACTCTGCTGAAAACAATTCTTTTAAGGTTATAATGTTCTCTTCCAAGATACAATATAATGTCTACAACTACACCCTAATTGTCACTTCCGTGATACAATCAAAGTACAATCATAAACTATTACGCACCAAGAATTATAAGTCTCACAACTCTCCTATTAATCTTCCAATCAAATATTCGAGTTATGTCTGTTAAATCATGTACTAAAATCGCAACTCCTCTTCCAAGTTATTACAATCCCTAAAAGCCAATCAAAGGTTCATGACTCCCCTAATTGTGTTAAGCCCTCAATAACAGATCAGCAAAGCAAGAAAATCACGGATAATTAAACACACATGAATACCAAGGAATACTACCCAATTCTCAGATTAGAGAATTAGTTACACATGATTAAATTAACAAAACAAGAATTAATAGAAGAAATCATAATTAGAAGAATATAGAAAAGAAACCTTTAATCTTCAATCTTCAATCTTCAATGAAAATAATTGTTCTCCAGAAAAATCCCTAAAAGCTGCGTACAAAGTTGTATCTATCTAACGAACCTCGTTTTTCCCATCCCTAGATGTGTTTATATAGATACTCCTAGTCTTGCCCAACAACCAATTGCCTTCTATTACAATTATAATTTAAAGAAGGTACCAAAACTGCCCAGAATACAATTAGAATTAGAAAAAGGGCAAAACAGTAAATTCCAAGCCTTCTTTTACAAGATCACGTGCGCGACTTCATTCAGCACGTCCCTTGCACTTGTTTCCTATCCCAGGTTGTAGAAAATCTCTCAAGCTTCGCGTGGGCAGTAAGATCGCTGAAAACGGACTTCTAGAACTCCAGATATGGCCAAAACAGTGTAGACTGCGCAGCCTTCCCGGAAAATCCGAATTTTAATCAATTAATTCTCCAAAAACGATAGAAGCATCAACTTTAATCAACATTCTCGTAAATCTGCACAACTAAGCAAAACACATCAAAACTACAACAACTTGAGTCCAAAACAATCAATTTAAGCCGAACGGAGACATTCCAAGTGGATATAAAATCCACTTATCAAACCCCCAAACTTAAACTGATGCTTGTCCTCAAGCATAAACAATTACAACTACCTAATTAGTACCACTTCCGTAGGTGATCACGGTTGCATTTGGCATATGCAACAAGCCCTTTAAACCCCTAGGCAGCCCTAGTGGACGAGTAAGGTCTCGTGAGGGCCTATAGCGAATGTACCCACAAAATCCAATGCAATGCAATGCATGAATGCAACTAAATGAAAATGCAAAGATCCCCTTCAAACTCACCAAACCAACTAACAAGCAAACATCTCAAAGAATGCAAATAAATCCAAGCAGAGCTCGACTAAGTCCCCGTATACTAACAGTACATGACAGAAACGTGCGTGTGTGCGATGCTCATCAGAAATACTCCCAACACTAGGTCAAAAATCATACATATTCTTCGCCAAGACAATCACAGGTTTATAAATAGAATAGACTGTAGACACTTCATAACTTAGAAACACCTCCATCCTCATTCAAGTTAGCCAGGAATTCATGCTTTATTACTACACTGCGACACATAGTACCACAAACAACACGCATGCTTATTTAACCGTGCAATGAATGAGACCCCAAAAGGCTTATACAATAATACCCATGTAGCGAGTGTTAGGTCAGCAATCCCAAACCACAAGGGTTTAGGTTACTAGGACTAAGTCCCCTCAGACTTAATTACTCGAGTATTAAAGAGCTCACTCTGGTTAATTCTGCATTTAAACAATTAAACTATTGACTTTTTTTTATTTCATGCAATCTGGAATGAGAATTCTCAATTCCAACCCTAGACTACTCATATAAATATGAGCTGACTACTAGCCATTTGATACCTAGCCATTATTCAACAAATATTAACAAATAGCATGAAATCCCTGGTTTCCCCCAAACTTATACTTTAGTGCTCCTACGCCATCAAGGGAATAACGAAAATTCTAAATATAATGTGATTAAATCTCAAAACTCCAAACAAGCATGACCTCAACCTAGCCCAAAAGCAAACAATGAGACTGTGTAAAAGTTTTGTTCCCGTAACATGCAAGTCAATTCCTAGGAACTATAAATCAACTCTCTACTCATCATCAACACACTCAATTAAAATATCTACCTATCAATCAGAATCAGCTCGTCCTAAGGGATCATGAAATATGCATGCCATGAAAATGCAACTAAATGAAAACTCACATGGCACTACACCATATAAGGCCTATCGTAACCCCTGCCGGAGAAATGTTACCCTAGCTATACTACTTACATCCTGAGGTAACATTGTGTTTTTTATGTTACCTTAGCCAAAAATATGATGTTACAGTAGTTAGAAAGTGTTAAAGCATGTAACATAAATATGTAAGTGTTACACTAGAGTTGGTCATGACAACTTTTTTCATCTAATTTAATTTTTTTTAATATTTTTTTAAAATTCCCAAAAATAAATTTAATTTTTAAAATTTGTTAACTTTTTTATAAAATGAGTTGGAAAATTATTTTATTTTTTAAAATTAATTTTTTTCACAAAATAATTTTTTTCAGAAATTGTAATATTTTTTAGAAATTATAAATTTTTTAAAATCCTGCTCACAATTTTTTTGTAAAGATCTTTTTTTAAATTGTTAAACTTTTTCTCAAATTTTTTAAAAAATCGAATAAAAAAGTTTTTATAAAAAAATATCAAAATTATTATTTTTTTAATAAATACTTTACGTTTGTGTACTAAATTTTTTAAATTAAATTATAAGTATTTTAATAAAATATTATTAACAAATAAACATTTTTTCAAAAAAAAACAAAAAAACAAAAAAAAAATCACTGTAAATTTGGTGGGATTTTTTGTTGGGCTGGGCGGGAGGTTTTGGGGGAATTTTTGTTGGGCTGGGCGGGATGTTTTTATTTCGGTTGAGCGGGATATAGATTTGGTCATGACTTTACTTTCCCCAAATCACTTTACTTTCTATCAGCACAGCACAGACGAGAGCAATTAGGCGACTTCTCAGCACAGCAAAGACGAGAGCAAAGACGAGATTTTAAAGACGAGATTTTCTGTTTTTTCGGTTAACACTTCTCAGAAATTAGGCTTCGGGCTTCTTCTCAGATTGCAATTAGGGCTTCTTCTCCAATTAGGTATTTTCTGTTTTTTCATTTTGATGTTGATTTTGTGTGTAAGCCTCTATGTTTGTTCTCTGTTTTTCTAAGCCTATGTGTTTTTGTAAGCCTCTGTGTAAGCCTATATGTTCTGTTACTATTATGTGTGTGTGTATGAATTAACTATTATGTGCGTGTGTGTGTGTTAATTAACTTGATAAACCTGATTATATATGTGGTTGAATTTGGTAAGATTGTATTTTTTCTGCAAGTACCACTACACCAAAAACGCTCAAATGCAACGCCATGTTTACTGTTGCTTTAGGCCAAAAAAGCATTGCATTAGACCAAATGCAACACCATGGGGCGTTGCATCCGCCACCGTCCTATTAGACCCCCTAAGGCAACGCTTTATGGCATCTAAAGCAACATCAATAAGCGTTGCATCTGCAATATAATGCAACACCAGAGCATTCAAATGCAACACCAAAAGGGCGTTGCATTTGACATTAGATAAAATTACAATTCCACGTCACTAAGTGGGTCCCACTAGCTTGCCACGTCATCAATGGGTCCAGCTGGCATGCCACGTCAGCAAACGCCAGTTGGCATGCCACGTCAGCAAGAGTCCAGCTGGCATGCCACATCAGCATGTGGGGCTCACTTGCCATGTCATCATGTGGGGCCCACGTGCCATGTCAGTGATGGGGCCTGCCATGCCACGTCAGCAGTGGGTCCCACGTGCCACGTCAGTACAAGGGTCCCACGTGCCATGTCAACACTGGGTCCCATGTGCCACGTCAGCACTAGGGCCCACAACCAGGTAATGCAACGCTTTTATTTGCTTTTTAAAACACTAAAATCTTATCAAATGCAACACTATATTTACCAAATGCAACACTAAAATATCTAATGCAACACTGGAAATATCAAATGCAACGCTTTAATTAAAATTTCTGCAATATTCTATATATTTCTTACATAAAGAAACCCATCAAAATACATTCAAAGGCATTCAATGCCATCCAAAACATTGAACCAACCACCAAATAGTTACAATCATACACACCAACATCATACTAATACCTAATAAAACCATTACAAATACATCCAAAAGGAATCCAACATAATTCTAAACCAACAAGCACATAGGATTAAGTCTAAATTTGAAAAATACGAAACCATTACATAATTACGTAATCATATTGCTATTCAGCGCCGCCTTGAGTCATAGGAGTACCGTTGTCATCATCATAGTTGAAAGCTCCTGGATAAAAAACAATGGTTAAATCGAATGAATGAAATGTCAAATGAATGAATCAAGAATTAAGAATACTTTGCGATGCTGTGTGAGATTTATGCATCTCGAACTGATACAATATATCTGTGTGAGATTTATGCATCTCGAACTGATACAAGAATCACAATGACATTATTAGTTCCATACACAGTTTCAAACGAAGTAATATTTTCTGGTGATTTCTGTTCTGCTCAAAGATTAGGTGCAGTAGTACTGTGCTAAAAAAATCTAGAATAGAATATGCCAACCCCCTACACGGGAGTAATGATTCTTAAAGGCCTAGCAAACTGAGTGCTCTAAGTATAGTTAGGTAAAATTGTGAAGTTGAAGTTACGCACTAAGAATTTTTCTAGTCATAGTCGACAGAAAATATATAAACCAGTTTTTTTTTTTGAAAGGATATATAAACCAGTTATGTTTAATAAGTTAAGCGTACTGGTACATACTAGCTCCATGACAAGGAAAAAAGTACCAATTTACGATTTATGGGGTCAATATAGCATCTGATAACTCTAATACCAACACCAGTAGCTATTACATTGACAAGAAAACAAATATTTAGTAATGTAATAAGTAGATACCTCACTGGCAGCATTCTTTAGTGTAATCAGATTACTTTTTAAGTCATCAACCTAAAATATGACAAGTCTTTAATCATAAACTGCTGCAAGTAGCAATATTAAATCAAATAACAAACAAACAATTGCTTTTTTACCTGACTAGACTAGAGAAAGTAATTTTGAATGCAAATACTCGTAATTTAGATTCAACTCATGGGACCTTCATCAACTCCAAGGAAAACTGAAACACTCATCCAAATAACTATTCAGAGAACATTAAAAAAAATATTGCAGGTCCTCAAATAAATGCTAGATCAATGAAAAGACAGATCTGTTCACACTTTCCAAGCATTTCTTTTTCTCCTCTGTAGTTCTGAACACGGAGCAGGAGCACTAATAAACTAATGAATAATTAATTTTAAGCTACCAAGGTCTATCACATTGGTACAAGTATTCTGTTAGCTGAATTCTGATGACATGCTACATACAGCATGTAAATCATACCAATATTCCCTGCATGTAAATTATCTCATATGAATCATGCATGTTTAAAGTAAAAAAATCAGCCTTGTACGACACAAAGTTACTCATTATACATCAAGGAAATAGTTATCATTAATGGAAAAACAACCCAAGTGGCAGGATCACAATTGTTAGGAATTTAATTTAATTTTTATTACTAATGAATTCTCTGATGCGAAATGGAATTTAAAAACATTTCTAAAAAAATTCAAGGCCAGCTCAAAATACTTCAAAGCAAAGAATAGGCAAGTCGGTAACCGAGGATTGGGGTTTTCACTTTATTTTTTCCTTTTACAGTTCGAAAGTCAGAATTTAATTTTTTTATTAAACTTGAATCATTACCTTGTTATACACATTCTGCACACTGCTAACTCCTAGAAAGAGCGACAGGCCAGAACATCGGAATCCCCTCGGTAAGTCATGACAATACAGATTACAGACTCCATGTATGAAATTAGAACTAAAAAGAAGTCGCAAAGAGCATATTATATCTTTGATGTAATATGCCCATCTTTCTCCCCTGTATGTGCCAAACCACAAAAAACTGATACCAGGGAAATGAATTATTAATTTGGAAATTAGATGTTGATCAGGAAGATGCAGATCATACCGGTTAAAATCAACATAGTTCGTGGTGCAATGATTGGAATGGTGTAAGGTGCATCAAATTATGAGGCTAAACCTGGAGCTATCCTGTCGCATACTGCAATTACAGAGCAGTTGATCATAGATGCAATTACAAGTCATTTATAAGCATTCAACAAGCATATACTATATATCTACTCCATTATTTAGTACTAAAAGAGAGCGACTAATTTGCACAAAATTATAAGCCAAGACAGAAGCAGGTAAAATCCTTCTACATCATATGATTCTGCACCCCGACCTTTACCTTTTTCTCTGTCAATCAAAAAGCTATTTGTGAAGAGTTTAAAGTTGAAGGAACTTATAAATGCAGAGGCAAGTAACGAAACATACAATATGATGCTAGCTGAGCCTGATACAAAAATCATAATCAGCCAGGGATCTCCAGAGTTTATATCTTTCGGACTTAAAAACTTTAAAAACTAGAGTTCTTGCAAATATAATAAATTACCCTAATTAACCAAGCTTAGGAAAGTAAAACATACTTTTTCACGTGCCCATAGCATGTTAGGTTCCAAAGAGGCTTTTCTTTCTCAAAGTCCTCCTTCATTTGGCGTTTGCATGACTCTGGATCTGTGCACCTTCGAGTGCATTATACACATGAAAAATCAATAAATAAGATAAAAATCAGAAAAAGAAAGGGTAAATAAATACATTGCTGCCTCCTACCCAATAATTTGCGAATTATTCACCAACAAGTAGTACTTACTTATGTTCAGGTGCTGAAGGCTGGTTAGCAGATTTCTGTGGTGCATTGGCACCACCAACAGTGGTAAAGGATGAGCGGGACCACTTGTTTTCAAATGGCTGGCCACACGAAAATCAAACACCACAAAAATGTCATTGAATTTGTGGGATAAATACTATGTTTTGCTTTGGTATAAACTTTTATAAAATTAATGATCGATAGTAGACAGCTTTAACTAAGCATGCCATTCAAAATCATTAGCACCTTCAAATAAAGGTGCAAGTAGATGCTTATAGTTTTTAATACCCAACAGATAATAATTCTTCTGACCAATCCTCTTATCAATCAGAATCCACAACTTTGTATGACCAAGCAAAGAAGAAACAACTGCAAAAAATAAGTGCAGAAAATTGTTTTAGTCCCATTCTGAAGGTTGGTCAACCATACAAAACTCTGTATTTACTGCAAACAAGATAAGTTATATAATTCTCTACAAACTTTCACTAAAATCAATTCATGACACAGGGTCCCATCTCTACTATTCACTTTACAACTAAGTTGAACTAGTGTGTCAAGTAAATGATTTCCTACAACTTACATGAGAACAGAAAAAATGTTGTGGGTTTCCTCTTTTGTGTATTTGACATGAATCAACATGATTGTCTACTACGTTCTTGTCTTGATAGTATCTTGGTTTAAGACAGTAAACAGATAATTTACAGGTTTTATAGATAAATCTTTAAGAAGAAAACCTTTTTACCCACAAGATATGAAAGACAGCACTAAATAATTGCGGTGCAGACCACCTTTCAGACCAATTAGTATATATGTAATCAGAAGCAAATAAAATGTTAAGCTCTAGTGAGATATCGTTCTGTAACAATTAAAATGATATACATAAAGTGTTCAGTTCAGGAGTACAATAACGAAAATATTATCGAACACTCACGAGAAAGAATTACCGCAACTAGTTTCCTTTTCATTCGGTATAATACAACATCAAAGCAGACCGGTCCTCCATAATCTTGTCAATTAAAACTATCAAAGAACACAAAGCTAGTAGTAGATTCCTGTAAATGTAAGCAATGCAACAATTATTAATAAACAAAGTAAGAACAAACTGAATAAAGGGGTTGATTTGAAATCTATAACCCAAAGCCCCAATTTTAAGCCCTCGACTAAAAACCCCAATATTAAGTACCTAGAAAACATGAAAAAATAGGAAGCAAACCCAGATGAAGCTCAAAACACAAATGTAAGATCCGCTAAACCCTAAGATGTGAATTATTTTTGTTTTGGGGGAGTTAGTTGAAAGCACTGAATATTAGAGCGGGGCGGCTACTCGGGGTGAGAGGCGAGAGAGGGAGACTTGTGAGGAAGAGATTAGGTATTGATAATATCTGAATTATTTTGTTTTGGGGGGAATTGAAAACTTAATATTTTTGTTTGGGGGGAATATTACCGCCCCTTTTTTGGCCTCTAAAAGCATATATTTCATTTTAATTAATTTTCTTTTTAATAATTTATAAATATATATTAAATATTTTCAATATGACTCGTAACTAGTGCTTTGTTACAGATTATTGTTTCTATTTTTTAAAAAATATTTTTGAACGATCCAACCGTATGGATGTCAATATATATCTAATGTAATGATATTCCCAAAGTTTTAGAAAATAAAAAATTAATTTGATTGGTGATCTTAGTAGATCACTTCTATTTTCAATATGACTCGTAACTAATGCTTTGTTACGGATTATTGTTTCTATTTTTAAAAAAATATTTTTGAACGATCCAACCATACGGATGTCAATATATATCTAATGTAATGGTATTCCCAAAGTTTTAGAAAATAAAAAATTAATTTGATTGGAGATCTTAGTAGATCACTACTATTTTCAATATGACTCGTAACTAGTGCTTTGTTACGGACTATTATTTATATTTTTTAAAAAATATTTTTGAACGATCCAACCGTACAGATGTCAATATATATCTAATTTATTGATATTCCCAAATTTTCAGAAAATGAAAATTGACACGTCACCCAGGTGGGTCCCCCAACTGCCACGTAAGCATTTTAAAAAAAATCAAAAATAGCTAATGCAACGCTTTTAAAGGCAAATGCAACACCTCTTTCACCTAATGCAACGCTTTTGCCACGTCAGCCAATGACACGTCAGTAAATGTGGGTCCCACATTTGCCACGTCAGCAATTGTGGGCCCCACATTTGCCACGTCAGCACCTGTGGGCCTCTGCCACGTCACCCTGGTGGCCCCCACACTGCCACGTCACCCAGTTGGGTCCCACAACTGCCACGTAAGCATTTTTAAAAAAAATAAAAATACCTAATGCAACGCTTTTAAACAGCAAATGCAACACCTCTTTCACCTAATGCAACGCTTTTGCCACGTCAACCAATGACACGTCAACAAATGTGGGTCCCACATTTGCCATGTCAGCAATTGTGGGCCCCACATTTGCCACGTCAGCACCTGTGGGCCTCTGTCACGTCACCCTGGTGGACCCCACACTGCCACGTCACCCTGGTGGGTCCCACAACTGCCACGTCAGCATTTATTAAAAATTCAAAAATACCTAATGCAACGCTTTTAAACAGCAAATGCAACACCTCTTTCACCTAATGCAACGCTTCTGCCACGTCAGCCAATGACACGTCAGCAAATGTGGGTCCCACATTTGCCACGTCATCAAATGTGGGCCCCACACTTGCCACGTCAGCAAATGCCACGTCAGCACGTGTGGACCCCACTGCTGCCACATCAGCATTTTTTAAAATTAAAAAATATCTAATGCAACGCCTGTTGCTAGTGTTGCATTATGTGAAACACCGTGGATCAAATGCAACACTAAATTATATGTAATGCAACACCAGTTCAAGTTCTGTTTCGTTAGAGCCAAAATTTCATACCTAACGAAACACTTTCACTGAAACACTTTCTAAAAGCGTTGCATATGAGCATTTATGGCGTAGTGTACACTTATGGTTTCTAGTTTGTTCATTTTTGCAATTGAATCGGTGAGTGTGAACTTAAACACTGAGTTTTGATGATTTTTTGTTGTATTATTAACTTTTTCGATCGTAAATGTTTGTTATATTGGTAGGTTTCAATACGAGAAAGCTGAAGTTTGCTAGTGTTGTCATTTTGCTATGATTTTCAGTTTTGACTTTTTTAATCATTAATATAGTTTAAGTAGTAATGTAAAACCAATGTTGTTGTATTCAGATTTGTTAGCTAATTGTTGTCGTTCATGAGTATACGTATGTAATAATGATTAGATTTGTAAACTTATGACAAGGCCTAAGGCAGCTCTTCAGATAGATATCTATGTTTAGCTTTAAAAGTTTTAATTGCCTAATCTTTTGTAAGCCTAGAGTGTACTTATATTTTATGACATTTTGAGTTGTCATAACTGTAGTGATGGACGACATGCCTAATATTTGGATAAACCTTCCAAAGTATAGACAAGAGTATATGATAGGGATAAAAGCGTTTATAGAAAATGCATTCCCCCAAGTGGCTGTAGGTGACGAAATGCTATGCCCTTGCAAGAACTGTAAGAACATCAAGTGGCATGTACAAGATGTTGTCTACGATCATCTTATATGCAGCGGTCCTTTTTCCCTGTATGCAAACTGGATTGTAGAAGTTTCAAAACATCTTGTCCCTGATCGTGCACGTAATGACGAGGATGTAAATATGGAGAACGATATTGATTTTGGAGATAATCTAGTAGAGATGTTGCATTGTACTAATGGACCAAACGCTGATGCTAAGAAATTTAATAGACATTTGGAAGAGGGAAAACTTCCCTTATATCAAGGCTGTACAAAATTTTCTAAGCTAAGTTTCATTGTCCGACTTTATTCCTTGAAGTGTGTTCATGGAATTACAGAGTCAGGGTTTGGGGAAATACTACAATTGATCAAAGAAGCTTTTCCACAGGCAGACATTCCCCTGTCTTTCAACGCTGCTAAGAATATAATTAGAGATTTAGGTCTCGATTATAAAAAGATACACGCGTGTCCAAATAGTTGTATGCTTTATTGGGGTGAAAATGAAAACGAACAAGAATGTAGAACCTGTGAAACTTCAAGGTGGGTTATGGTTGGAACGACAAGCCCAGATGACAATGAAACGGAGAAGATGCCTCGCAAAGTCCCGGTAAATGTGATGTGATATTTTCCATTAAGGCCAAGGCTGCAGAGATTGTTTATGCACAAAGACTATTCAAAACTGATGTCGTGGCATGCACTTGGACGTAAAAAGGATGGGAAACTTAGGCATCCTGCTGATGCGGAGGCTTGGAAGAAGATGGATGCACTTTATCCCATTTTCTCGTCAGAAAATAGGAACATCAGACTAGGTCTGGCATCGGATGGATTCAATCCTTTCCGTTCGATGAACATAAATCATAGTACTTGGCCAATAGTTTTGGTAAATTACAACCTGCCTCCTTGGTTGTGTATGAAGCCAAAAAACCTAATTCTGTCAACGCTTATCTCCGGTCCTGAATCCCCTAAGAATAGCATTGATGTGTACATGCAACCTCTAATAGCCGAGTTGAAAGAGTTATGGGATGAGGGTGTAGAAACATACGATGCTTCTGCTGATCAGACATTCAACTTACGTGCAAGTCTTTTATGGACAATCAGCGATTTTCCGGGATATGCAATGTTATCCGGTTGGAGCACGAAGGGGTATTTAGGTTGTCCCGTATGCAATTACGAGACTTCTTCACAATACCTAAAACATAGTAAAAAAGTGTGCTACATGTGCCATAGGAAATTTCTTGATCCAGGACACAAGTGGAGGTTCGATAAAAATAGGTTCAATGGTCAAATCGAGATGGGAAAGCCTCCTGAAATTTTAACTGGAACAGACGTAGAAATATTATTGTCGAATTTTCAAAATGAGTTTGGAAAGAAAAAGAAGGTGCCAGGCCAAAAAAAAGTTAAAAAGGTTGATTCCCCTTTCAAGAAGAAGTCGATATTTTTCACTTCACCGTATTGGAGTCAGAACTTACATCGGCATAACCTCGATGCTATGCATATCGAGAATAACATCTGTGAGAGCATACTTGGAACTTTACTGAATATTCCTGGAAAGTCAAAAGACCATGTCAATGCTCGCAAAGATTTGCAAGAACTTGGCATCAGAAAGGAACTTCATCCTGTTTTATCAAGTGATGGGAAATACCTTGAAATCAGAGCTGCCATATTTGACATGACGAATGATGAGAAAGATCGATTTTGCTCGGTACTGAAAAATGCCAAATTGCCATATGGTAGTGCATCTAACATCGCTCGGTTTGTTAATACTAAGGAGAGGAAAGTCTCAGGCTATAAGAGTCATGATGCACATTTTGTGTTGCACCATTTATTGCAATTTACTGTTAAAAAATCACTGAAGCCTGTAGTTGCCGCCCCTTTAATCAGATTAGGGGCCTTTCTGAGAAGTGTTTGGAGCAAAGTGATTGACTTAAGTGAGGTGAACAGGCTACAACAAGAAATCGTGGAAGTACTTTGTCAATTTGAGACAATATTTATACAGGCTTTCTTTGATATAATGTTCCACTTGTTGGTTCACTTATGCAGCGAACTAGCTTATGGTGGACCAGCACACCTTCGTTCCATGTGGCCTATTGAACGATATTTATGCAAGTTAAAAAAATATGTGCGAAATAGAAGTAAACCTGAGGGTTCTATCGCCGAGGGTTACCTTGCAGAAGAATGCTTGACATTTTGTTCAAGATTCTTGGGTGACAATGCCGGATCAGGTGATATTACCAAGCCTGGAAAACTTCAAGGTTGTCCAGAAAAGTTGCAATACCATATTGGTACAAGAAAAAATAAAAATGGAAAAGCTATACATTTAGAAGTACCTCAGTGGATGGCAATGCATCGTTATATTCTATTCAACTCTGGAAACAAAGAAGTAGAGGAGTTAATTGCGTAAGTTTCAATTCCTAATTCCTAACTTAGTTTCTTTATATAATTAGTTATTTTTTCTAGAATTTTAAACTAGCTACTTTCTGTAGGAAGCATAAAGCTTCTAGTACAAAATTGACTTTTTACGTCGGTTAAATAGGTCATATACGTCGGTTAAATGGCGACGTAAGGAGGGGCGACGTATAAAGTTATAGGTCTTTTACGTCGGTTAAAAGGGCGACGTAAAAAGGTAGATTATACGTCGGTGAAAAAGGCGACGTAAAAAGGTAGATTATATGTCGGGTAAAGGGCGACGTAAAAGTATATTAACCGACGTATATTATTTATCCTTTTACATCAGTTCATCCAAATAACCGACGTATATACTATATGTTTTATACATCGCTATAAAGAACCGATGTATATTGTCAATTTTTTTATTTTTTTTCTATACCCAAAAAATTGTTCAATAATTAAAAATTTGCTTTAGCCATACAACCAAAAACCTGTAATAATCAAAATTTCCAAGCTAACAAATTCTGTCTGAACACAATCATGGGAATAATAATATAATAATTATTAATTACACTGGGAAAAAAATACATCCACAATGTTTTCTAGATTCTCGATCTAACGAGCTAGTCAGACTGTACAAGTAAAGCTGAGATGATTAAAAAATTAAAAACTCTACAAGTTCGACGAAACCTAATGCTTAATTTAAAAAAATCTTCACCCTTTATGACTCTTGTACACTCCTGCCAGCATCTCTAACGACAATGGAATTGTTGATTTCGTCACCTACATAAAACATTAACGAATAAATTAGCAATAACATGAAAAATTTGCACTAGTTTAACATACGAATATAGAACACATCGTTAATAATGGAATCTAGAAACAATAATCTGACAGAAAAAGAAGTGAAACATTTAAATATGACAAAAGGATAACTAGAGATAGCAGACAGATCAAGGAAAAGTCACTCTCCATGTAAAGCATTGATATACCTTAAAAGAGCACTGATTATACCTTTCGCTGCTGGAACTTGCTTCGTATATATCCAGTTGATGCTTCAAGGTACTGCATACAATGACTATATGCATTAGTCTTTCAATACGAACACACGCTGGTGGATATAGGAATTAGTCTTTCAATGTACTTGAACCAATTACTAAAACTAATGGAGAAGGAAAAATATGCTACTGCAAAAATAATGGAAAACAGTTAATTAAATTTATGGAACATATTATTATGTAAGACGTAATATGGTGCAGTAGAACCTGTGGTACAATGATCTAATTTCATCAAATGGAGAATTCCTGGTCAGACAAGTTGGAGCCAGAGGGCCAAACACAGACATCATAAGCCTAAACTCCTATAGGTTAAAATCACAATAACCCAAATTAAGAAAAGATTTTTACAATTTTGTGTAGCATATCTCTGCATGATAACTCTTTCTAGGAAAGTTGTCCCAAACCCTAGTTCCTGACCCCATACCCCATGGCATTGTTTGGGCCTACGAAAACAGTTAATTAAATTTGGCAAGTCTATTTATCCAAGCCAGTACCTCAAATTCTAAACCCTTCTCGACCTATATATGCAACAAAGATTAGCAAATCATTTGCCTTCTACCACAATTTTCCTAAATCATATTGTCCATGACTAACTCCACAAATCATTAATGATGCTACACCACATATTATTGCATTACATAATTCCTTTTCCCTCACTGACAGCTTTGTTTTCTGTTAAACAGTTGTTTACCGGGTTGTAAATGGAAAGAGAAAAAAGTAAGGTGAGTATTTTAGTTGAAAAGAAATGGGCAGTGAAACCCAGCATTCAATCTGGATTCTTGTATCCAAAAGTGAGAAATTCAGGAAGCAAATCTAAAGAAATCCAACTCTAATTCGCTTCTGAATATATGCTAAATATAAATGTTATTGACTTCATGCATGGTGTCAAGGGAGAAACTTATTAAAAGAGAACATAATAAAGCTGAAAACAGTAAGAAGTACTTAGGAAAACCTTAAGGAGATAAAATAACATTATTAGCATAAAAAAACTAGAGAAGAGCAATAGAGTTGAAGAACACCTTTCCAAGAAGACGTTCTAATCGCTAAGCGGTCAATGCTTGAAAGATACATGATAATAGCTTTAAGATACTACATAGACCGCTGTTGCTATTGAATTGATTACATGACATTATGACATATCTTCTATTCAATGATCTTATCACATGTTCTCATCCAAAATAAGCAACCTATAAAACTTTTGCCTTCAGCATTGCTGAAAAATATCTCATTAAGACTTCTTAAATTAAAGAAGCCTTGCTAGCATCTTAGTTTAAGTTTAAGCTGGTAGATACAGCTCATGCATTAATTCATAAATAGCACCAACGCACTCAATATCTTCAGTCGATACTTGTTCTAACAATTTCAGTTGATATAAAAGTGTGGTCAACGAAGTCATTCCTTTATGTTAATCAAGTACAAAAAATCACATAGTAATGCAAGTTTTAATAACTGCAAAAATGAACTGCAAAAATTCAGCTTAGAAAATGGGTGCTAGATTAAAATATGCAATGCTTCTAAATTTAGAAAAGATACATGGAAATATATATATCATGATTTGGTTGTCTTTTCTACTACTTAATCTAGTATCCTAAGGGCGGATATGATCCTTTCTTTAGGTGACCTTTAATAAGAAAATGACTGCCAATTTGATCCTATGGAGTCAAAGAGATAGTAAAACAGTAATACCAAGAATACTGAAAACCTATGAAGGTATATACCTTCGTCAAATGCAAAGTGAATATCTATTGTGTCATTACAAGTTGAAAGTTTTCTGTAAACATTTGGGACATACACATTGAATACCAAAATTACGCACAAAACAGATTCAATAGTACCTAAAATCAGACATCACATTCCTTTTCCTTTTATTGTTTCAAGGGGTCAACAAATAACACAATTAAGATATATACCAAATATAATAGTTTCACTTAGAATAGGGTAATCACTCTGCACTTCACTTATTTCTATAACACAATAAAAATGTTAGAAGAGGATATAAAAATTAAATTCTGCAGCATTGAATGATCGATTAAGATGCTTGAGATTATGTGCATTCTTCAAATTATCAAAAAAACACTCCACTAAGCTGATTCATAGATAAGTCTAACTAAACCAAATGAGACCAATTGAAGCTTGAACTGAAATTTACTTCAGAAACATGACCTTGCAACAGATTATTGCGCAAATCAATCACCTCTAGTGGCCCCTGAAAAACATCAACCACAGAACCCTGAAAAAGATTATTCGAAATGTTGAGAAAGGTGATAGATGCCATCCCTGACAAATCAGAACCTTCACCAAAAATCTGATTCTCAGCCAAATTCAAGATCTTTAGCATAGGAATGCCACAGCAAAACCATCAGGAAGAGTACCATTAATCCGATTTCTCGAAAAGTCCATTGAAATCAAAGAATGACACTTTATAATCCGATTTCTCCAAACTAACATATGTTACGCAAAGCACTTTATATCAGTTTTCATTATATATATCTCAGCTTTGTAACTTAAACAACAAATCTAACACCGAAAAGTGCTTTGTAAACAATAAATCGAGAATAAATTAGAGAAATTCCAAGGGAGGGGGGAGAGAGAGAGAGAGAGAGAGAGATTATTGCACATATATGCATAGAGAGGAGGGAGGGAGAGAGAGATTATACAGCTTCTCCGGGCGACTTCATCGTTAAGTCTCATCTGCTTCTCTACATTCAATAGCTTCTCTATTATCGATTCCCAATCACCCAAACCTTCCTGTAAATCACGATTTAGAACCAAAATCAGTTAGTATGTACAGATATACATATATAGTGAGATCTAAATTGATACGATTGAGAATTTATCAAAGCGAAATTGGAGTTAGAAATTGAATGTGTGTAATTGAGAGAATATGAAACCTAAGCGAGAGAGAGACTGAGACTGAGAGCGGGTTGAATTTGGGGATAATGGAGAGAGCACTGGGAAAATAAAAGAGTGAAGTACGGGTTCAAATATTTTACACGTCTGTTTGAGAAAAATAGACAATTTTATACGTCGGACTTTAAGAAGGCTGATGTAAAAAAGATCTATATACGTCGTCCTTCGTTGAACCGACGTATATAATAGCATTATATACTTCGCTTTTTCCTCAACCGATGTATATAGTAGCATTTTATACGTCGCATTTTCCTCGACCGACGTATATAGTAGTATTATATACGTCGCATTTTCTTCAACCGACGTATAATACTATCATATACGTCGCCTTTTTCTCGAACCGACGTAAAAAAGGTTTAAAAATGTAAATATACGTCGCCTTTTGGCGGAACCGACGTATATAAGTGTTTTATACGTCGCCTTTGGGCAGAACCGATGTATAATAGGCGACGTAAAAGATCATTTTTGTACTAGTCAAACAAAGTTGAAAAAATTTAAAAGGGCCAAACAACATAGCGATGACTTCTGGAACTGGATGCAGGAAGAGGTTGGCAAAAAAGGAAATATTTCACAAGAATTAGAAGTGTTTGCAATGGGCCCTAATCGATCAGCTAAGAGGTATAATGGATATGTAATCAATGGGTACAGATACCACACGAAGAACCGGGATGCTAGATGCACAACACAAAATATTGGTGTTTTTTTGACATCTTTGACGACCAGTTTTGCAAGCTCAAAAGATGATAAACCAAAGGTCGGTGATGTCAATTACTATGGATCAATTGAAGAGATAGTAGAACTTGATTATTGGGGAAAATTAGTTGTAGTGTTTGTTTAAGTGTTGTTGGTACCAAGAAGAAAAGGATTTATATGGGATGACACGAGTGAATTTTAATCGATTATGCCATAAATCTGATCCATACGTATTGGCTTCACAAGTACAACAGGTATTCTATGTAGAAGATCCAGTTGAAAAGATGAAGTATAATGTCATCAAGAAACTGCCAAGGGACTGGTGTGATGTGGAAGATGAAGATGAAGGTCAAGATGAAGCACTTTTACATGATGCACCACTTGGATCAGAAATTGAAGTTCAAGACAATGAGGATACATGGGCTAGGGATGATGTTCCAACTAGACATGTTCTTATCGAGAGTGACGTAGTCGAAAAACCTGCATAATTTTCTAAATCTAGATGTTTTTATGCAATATGTTAATGTTCAATTGTCTTTTGTAATCACTGAACCTTTAATTAATTAAGTTAATTATCTAGCATTCCTAACATACTAATAACTAGCTAGTTACTACTTTTTCGTATGTGTTAAATTGAACCGCATTTACTTGTTGTGTACTTAATGTGGTAAGCTGCATTCTTAATGTTAATGTAATCATTATTTATGTTACACTATGTGGTAACCGATTACTTGCTCTGTTAACTTGACATTTACTTATTGTTTTTCATATTAGCTAAGTGCACTCTGTTCTTACTCTAATGTAATTTCCATTCTTAATTATTTTTCAGGATATATGGAAAAATTTATTCATCTCAGATTCCACCATCAAGGTGAATTCCAGAGTACACGATATACTGGTGGGACAGAGACTGTTGTACGTGGTGTCGATACTGAAAAATTTTCATATACCGTACTCATGGAGCATGTCCACGATGACCTTAAATATTCAGAAATTGGAGGAATTTATGTAATGGCAGAGAATTCTGGTGATTGGAAGTTGCTGACGAGTGACTTGGAACTTAATCGAGTAGTTGACCAAACTAAAAGCAATGACCATATTGATTTTTACATTGATAATGTCATTGACATGAGTGTGCATCCAGTCAAAAAAATACAGCCGCATGTGGTTATGAGGCCAAGACCTATAAATCTACTTACAGGTACAATTTTTATATGGTACTGCTAATTTCTTGCATATTGTCTAATTTATTTCACTTAACTATTGTGTAACTACCCTTGCACTTTTGTAGCTAAAAAACCCCCTAAGCGCCAATTCACAACGGCTCATCAACTACAACAGCAGAGGAAGCACACAGTGAAGCAGATGGGTTCAGAGAAGTGGCCACAAGATGGTACTCGAAAGTCACCACGACTGAATAAATTGGGAAAATCCATTGATACACCTGTGATGCAGAGACTTATGACTGCCAAAAGAAAATTGTATTGTTCCAGTCCACGGGAAAATGAAACAATAGGAGAAAATGAGGTTCAGGTTAGATGTCTTCAATTTTACCTTTCTTGTTCAATTTTATTATTCCAGAAAATTTTTACCTTATATAATTGTTTCCAATCTTTATATGCAGAGCAAGAGGACCATCATCCCACCCCCTCCACCTATAACAGATTATGAAAAACAAAGGATGGTAAGAATCCAACATAATAATCAAGTTCTTTACCAGCTATTACCTTCACTATCAGCGAAAGAAAACAATAATAGACCGAAGGACAATGGAAATGATGTGGCCCAAGATGTTAGTGCCGATTATGATCCGGGACAGGATGCAGGACATGATGCAAATAGTGACGGTGATGCATCAGTGACTCCACCAAAGGTGTGTCGTAGCTAGATGTTTGTATTTATTCCTGCATTATAACTAGAATCATATTATTTTGTACATAAGTGGTTGTATTTTGCAGGGTAGAAAGAAGACAAACAAGAAAAAGCTTGCTCGGGGACGGGCACCAACAACACGTTCCCAAACCAATTCAACACCCAAGCCTGCAAATGAAGAAGCAAGGGAGAAGGATGAGACATGTAAATTTGTGGAATCTGAGATATCTCCACATCCAGATGAAGGACAAGGTTCAATGGATGCTTGGAGGGCTATGCGGAAACGCCAAAGAGAACAATCTGAAAAGGAGAAAGCTCGGGGACAAGAAAAAGCAGGACAAGAAAAAATAGGAGCAAGTGCAAGTAAGAAGGTTGTCGAGGAAAATACCTTGCCTGATATTGAGGAAGGCGATATGGAAGGTTAGCCTAATATATATTATTCGTTGCATATCTATTTATATCTTCATTTAAACAGAAGCATATCTATTTTACATTCACAAAATCTTGCAGATCCAGTTCCTAAAAAATTGAGAGGAAAAACCAGGATGGATGTTGTTCACATGAGAAGCTTTGACAAGAGAGTTGTCATCGGGATGAATGACGATTTCCAGCCTATTGCAGAAAATGACAAAGTATTATCGGAATTAAGTTCCTACCTTGGAACACTTGCTAAGCGTCGTGTGTCGCTAAGTTATGTTAGTTGGCGCCATGTTTCGAAAAACTTGAGGCAGGCTATGTGGAATCATGTCAAGGTAATTTATGACTACATATCGATTTTTATCGTTGTTATATAATTAGGTGAGGATAATTTGTTAAAAACTGATCAGATTTGAGGTTTTATTTATTTATTCTTATTGATTTTTTTAAGGAACGATATATAATTCCTGATGAGTTGGAAAATTGGGCGCTCGAGACAATTCATTCATGTTGGAAGGTGTACAAGAGTCGAATCAAGGAAAATCATTTTACAGCGTATGAAAATGATGAAATGAGGTTGGCTAATAGACCAGATGACATTGCACTCGAGACTTTCAAACTGCTTTTGGAATATTGGAATGATGAGAGTGTTCAGGTATATATACCGATTTTAAGCATTTAGGCTCTCTCGAAAACATAATTACATCATTTTTCATTATTTTCTATAGGAGAGAGCGAAGAAAAATGTAGCAAGCCATAAAAAATATGTTGACACTCACACTCTTGGTCCAAAAAGTTTTGCACAACGTCGGTATAAGATGGTATGTGATTATTTTATTTAAATTTTTTGTTAACATTATTTTTTTTGTTCGATTTAAATTGTTCATTGTTTCTGTCTTAAGTAATACCACAATGTTGCTTATTGTTTCGTGTTCATTTTTTTTACTAGAAAAAAAAAGGCAGTGGCAGATGAGCTTGAACCATGTGATGCAGAGGTTTTTATTTGTTTACTGGATTTTCTTGTTCGATTTAACTTGTTCATTGTTTATGTCCAAAGTAATACCACAATGTTGCTCATTTATTGGTGTTTATTTTTTTTACTAGAAAAAAAAAGTTGTGGCAGATGAGCTTGAACCATGTGATGCAGAGGTTTTTGTTGAAACTCGGAAGCGAGTTGAAGGACGTATCTACAAGACCAATCCTGAAATAATCACAAAAAAATTGTAAGTATTTCATGGTCACATTACATATGGTTGTCTATATATATTGTTGACATTATCTGTGTTCTGTAAGAAAAGTGGATATTACTGTGTGTGGCTTAGGGCTTTAAATGTTGTCTGTTAGCCCATCTATATATACACAAGTTTTCTTTTATGCATGTTTAACCAGGAGAATATTATAATTAACTAAGTAATCTGATGCATGTTTAACATGCCAAGTCTCTGCAGTAGAAATCTAAATTCTAGTTGAAAAGAAATCTTTTCTTTTTATTTAAAAGATCACACACTTAAGTCTCCCACATTAGTTGAGTTCGGAAAAAATGTTCCGATATAGGCAGACTTGATTTTAGAATTATGACCTAAATAAGAAAAACATGAACTTAAGTTCAAACTCATGCCCCTAGCATAAGCCTGTCTAATTGTTGAATGGATTTTACTTGGAGGTTGTGACGTTTTGTTTGCAATGCAATACATTGCGATATTGGTACGTCTATTAGAAGCTCTTTGCCAGACCCATAATACTTCTGGTATACTTTAATCTTTCCTGATACTATCATTGTGAAATCAGTGGGAAACTGATGTTAATAATGTGTAATCTGGAACTGTTTCTATATTTGATAGTTTCCTACCCTGTTCCCAGTTCTCACCACACAAGTCTCTTATAGTAGCCTTCCTACAGACAGAAAATCAGGTACTCTGTAGACTAAAATAAATTAACTGTGAATTTCCGAACACACCTGATTCTTGGTCTTTGTTTGTTTCAACTAGAATTTAGATTTCCACTGTAGAGACTTGGCATGTTTAACCAGGAGACTTGGCATGTTTAACCAGGAGAATATTATAATCAACTCAAGTAATATTATGCATGTTTAACCAGTTGACTTTTATGTTATCTTTTGTAGGACAATATTACCAAAAAACTCACCACCGGAGATGCCGCTCCTGATGAGCTTGGTGCAAAACATGGTCCTAATTGGCTAAAAGGAAGATGCTTTAAGTCAGGAATGAGCAGTTGTTCTAATCCGCCAACAGAAACATATGTGAAAGAGCTGACCACGAGGATTAAGGAAAGCCTCGCTTCTGAGGTGGAGGAGAAAATGAAGAAAGCCGAGTCTGAATTTGAACAGAAGATGCAACGGAACTTGGCATTTGCACTTAAAAAACTTGGAGAGGCCAACCCGGACATCACAGTTGATGTCGAGAAGTTGTGTGCAATTGCTACAAGTGAAGCTGATGATGGTACACCTATCACTGGATGCAGTAGCTTCTAGTATCACTTCTTTCTAAGTTTAAGCTTCTAGTACATTATTTAACTTAGAATTGGGATGTAAAAGTACTTATGGATGTTAACTAGCTTTTATCTTCTAATTCGGATGTTAAATTAGTTTGTTTTGTTTGGATGTTGAATCAGAATTTATAAGTTTGTTTGGATGTTGAATCAGAATTTATAAGTTTGTTGGGATGTGAGATTGATCTTGTTAAATATAATTGATGTGTTTTAATGTCAGTGTTTAAGTGTTACAGGTAAAGAGAGTTTAACTTGTTATTGAAAGCAGTTGTAACAGAGTTTGAGTATACGCTGATTGCTGGAAGCGCAAACGCTGACAGAGGAAAGCGTAAACACTGATAGCTGAATACATGGAAGCGCAAACACTGTTAGCATAGAGAGAACAGAGTTTGCTAAAGTTTGTCTACTGGGAGCGTCTACAAGTCAACAGAGTTTGAAGATTAATTTAATATTAATATGGAAGCGATATCTTTGAAGATTGGATAGCTGTCAAAGAGATTGAGTTGACTTAGAAGACGTGTAGCAATCGTAATTGATATCAATTGTATAGCTTAATTTTAGGAGAATCAATTTACGATTGTACGTAGCTGTATATCTTATAAATACAGTTAGGTTAACCCTAGAAGGGTATCCATCGTGAACGAATATCATTCTTGTAACCTAAGCAGCTCTCTGTGATACTTTACATCACCGAGAGAGGAATTATTAATTCCAAACAGTTTTAAAAGTTAAAACGTGTGCTCTTGTTACTTATTCATACAGTAATTGATTATATTTTGTGTATTCGACCTAACAAGTGGTATCAGAGCCAAATCTGTTACTTTATTACAGTTAAAGATCCAAACACAATAGTAATCAATGGCAGAGATACCTCCACCATCTGAGAAAGCACCTACTACTGTTAGTAGGTATGAAACAATTAGGGTTCCTATACTGAGGCCATTAGAATATGCAATTTGGAAGGTGAAAATGACCATGTTTCTGGAGGCCACAGATCCAGAATATCTGGACAGAATTTATGAAGGTCCTCACAAACCTACAAAGTTATCTGCTGTTGCTGCTGGTGAGGAATCAAAAGTCATTCCAAAAGAGAAGAAAGATCTAACTGCTGAGGATCTTTCATCTATTGCAAAGGATGCAAAGGTAAGGCATTTACTTCATAGTGCATTAGACAATGTTATGTCTAATAAAGTGATAAACTGCACAACTGCAAAGGAGATATGGGATGCACTTGAGGTTAGATGTCAAGGAACACCTGCAATTAAGAAGAACAGAAGGAACATACTCACTCAGGAGTATGAACATTTTGAGGCAAAATCTGATGAAACCATGACAGAAACATTTGACAGATTCTGTAAACTGCTCAATGATTTGTCATTGGTGAACAAAGAGTATGATTTAGAAGATTCAAATCTCAAGTTTCTTCTCTCTCTACCTGAAAAGTGGGATGTGAAAACAACCACTATAAGAGATAATTATGAACTTGGTGAAACAGAGATTGATGAAATTTATGGATTGCTCAAAACCCATGAATTGGAATTGGAGCAGAGAAACAAAAGATCTAGTAGAAAGTCAAAGTCTGTTGCTCTTAAGGTTGAGGAGAAACCATCAAAGAAGGAAGCATCAAGGAGAAAGGCAAAAGGAAAAGCTTTAGTCATACATTCAGAAAATGAGTCATCAGACACTGATGTTGACTCAAACACAGATGGATCATCTGATTCTGAAGATGATGAGGAGATGATGAAAATGGCTGCATTGATGGTAAAGACCTTCAAGAAGATGGGATACAAGAACTTCAAAAAGGGAAAGAGATTCTCCAAGGACTACTCAAAGTTTGATAAGAAGAATTTCAAGAAATCTGAGGGAAAGGACTTCAAATCTGGTAAGAAAGATAAGTCTGAGATTCAATGCTACAAGTGTAAGGAGATGGGTCACTATGCTCCTGAGTGCAAGAAGGGTAAAACTGAAAAGGCACTCTACACCAAAGGCAGAGATTGGGCAGACACTTCTGATTCAGATGAGGAAGTCAACTATGCTCTCATGGCTACTACTCAGACTGAAAATGATGATCTCAAGGTACCTCCAACTACCTATGCTTATAATACTGATAATATAACTGAACTGAGAATTTATCTTAAAGCATTGCATATCAGTTATAGGGATCAGACTTTAGAAAATGAGAGGATAAAGTCTGAGTGTTCTCAACTTAAAGAGAGAAATAAACTTGTTGAGGAACAGCTAGAGAACATGAATAAAATTCAGAAAGAAAGAGATGATGCAGTGTTTATAGAACAGGAGTTGCTAGGTAAGTATAAGCAATTAGAATCAGAATTGGAGGATACAAAACACATCATTAAAACCTGGACACACTCTGGTAAAGATACTCAAGAAGTGTTTCAGTCAGATACAGTAGGTCTAGGTTACTCTGTTGGAGATGAACTTAGATTTGAAAATCAGGTAAAAGTTAGACCACATTGTTCATCTGAGGGTAATGTCATGGGAACAGGTGGACCTAAGACTGAAGCACAGAAAAAGGCTATTAAAGAGTCATATGCTAAAACTTTTGTTAAAGAGGCTAACATTGGCCTCATGACAGATAAACAACTCAAGCATAAGCTTAAGGAGATAAAGTCTGTCAACAAACAGAGAATGCCTAAGAAAAACAGAAATGGAAAGGTAGGCATAACCTCAGGAATTAAGCCAATGCTTGCTTCATTAGCTCCAAGGAAAACATGCTTTAATTGTGGTAGCACTAATCATCTTGCTAGTTTCTGCAGTAAGAATAAGAACATTAATTCTTTGCCCTCTAAAACTGCAGTAAAGAGTGATTATGTGAGAACTAGACCACAGACTTTATGCAAACACTGTGGAAGTACTTGGCATTCTATTTACACTTGCAGAGATTATCATGCTATTTACTATAATTACTATGAACCCAAGCCAAATTTAAAATGGGTTAAAGTAAACTCTGCAAATGTAAACTCTGAAAAAGTTAGCTTAAACTCTGTTAATGAAAATTCCGCTGCAAAAGCTAACAGAATTAAGAAAGCCAAAGGATCCAAGCAAGTCTGGATCCTTAAAACTAATAATCAGTGATTGTTTGTGATTGCAGGGCAACAGGGTTAGTACCCTAGTCGTGGACAGTGGATGTTCAGGACACATGACTGGAAATAAAGCCCTGCTATCAGAGTATGAGGAGAAGGCTGGCCCAGAAGTTTCCTATGGAGATGGCAACATAGGACATACACTGGGATATGGCAATATTAATCTTGGAAATGTCATCATCACAAATGTAGCTCTGGTTCCAGGACTCAAGCATGATTTGCTATCTGTGAGTCAAATCTGTGACAGAGGATATCATGTAGATTTTCAGCCTGAATATTGCCAAGTGATGAGTAAATCTACAGGGAAAGTTGCTCTAGTTGGAAACAGACACAACAACATCTATGAAATAAAATTGTCAACAAACACTGATGGCAAAGCAGTATGTCTGTCAACAAGAATGTCCAGTGAAGAGAGTTGGAAGTGGCACAAGAAACTCTCTCATTTGAATCTGAACAACATCAATGAGCTTATAAAGAATGATCTTGCAAGAGGTCTACCAAAGTCATTGTTGAATGTAGAAGGTCTGTGTGATTCATGTCAAAAGGCCAAACAGAGAAAAACTTCTTTCAAAAGCAAATCTGAGTCTTCAATTGCTGATCCTTATCATCTACTACATGTTGATCTTTTTGGTCCAGTAAATGTGATGTCTCTTGGAAAGAAGAAATATGCATTAGTCATTGTTGATGAATATACCAGATTCACATGGGTATATTTTCTTGCAAAGAAGGATGAAACAGCTTTAACACTGACAGATCATATAATCCAACTGGACAAAGGGTCAGAGCATCAAGTGAAGATAATCAGAAGTGACAATGGAACTGAGTTCAGGAATTCATCTATCGAAGAATTTTGCAAGAGTAAAGGGATCAAACAAGAGTTTTCTGCACCTGGCACTCCACAACAAAATGGTGTAGTGGAGAGGAAGAACAGAACTTTGATAGAAGCTGCCAGAACCATGCTAGATGAAGCAAATTTGCCAACATATTTCTGGGCAGAAGCAGTTCAAACAGCTTGTTTTACTCAAAATGCAACACTGATCAACAAGCATGGTAAAACACCATATGAAATGGTGAAGAAGAAAAAGCCAAATCTAAAATATTTTCATATTTTTGGATGCAAGTGCTTTGTGTTGAAGACTCATCCTGAACAGTTGACCAAATTTGACCTAAAGGCAGATGAAGGAATTTTTGTTGGCTATCCACTGTCAACAAAGGCATTCAGAGTTTATAATCTGAGAACCAGAGTGATCATGGAGTCTATTCATGTGTCATTTGATGACAAGAAAATAACTGGACTTGAAGATGTTAATGAGCATGATCAACTGCACTTTGAAAATGAAGATTTATTAAACTCGGATGATACAGATCTGACAAACACTGTTGAGGTCAATTCTGAACCTCTACTGGTAAACACTGAAGAAACTTTTCAATCAGAAACAAGGGAAGAACCAGTTGAGGGGGAGCATGAAGAATCACATCAAAGTGAAAATTCAAACACTGATAGTGACTCAATTGATAACTCTGAATCAAACACTGTTGATTCAAACTCTGATCATTCAAATTCTGAGCAGTCATATTCAGGGGGAGCATCTGAAAATGAAGAGAGACACCAAGAAAATCAGGAGAGCATGGATCAAGGGGGAGGATCACATGATGACAGAAGCAATTTGCCTTCTGCAAGAAAATGGACTAAGTCACATACACCTGATTTGATTATTGGTGATCCAGATGCAAGAGTAAGAACAAGAAGTGCAACAACAAATGAATGTTTGTTTCATGCATTCTTGTCACAAACTGAGCCAAAGAAAGTAGAAGAAGCTCTGAAAGATGCTGACTGGATAACAGCAATGCAAGAAGAGCTAAATGAATTTGAGAGAAATGAGGTGTGGACCCTTGTACCAAGGCCAAAGAACAGATCTATTGTTGGTACTAAATGGGTTTTCAGAAATAAAACTGACAGTGATGGTGTGATCACAAGGAACAAAGCAAGACTGGTAGCTAAAGGCTATTCACAGCAGGAAGGAATAGATTATGATGAGACTTTTGCACCAGTTGCCAGGTTGGAGGCAATAAGGATGTTTCTTGCCTATGCTTCTCACAAGAAATTCAAGGTTTTTCAAATGGATGTGAAAAGTGCTTTTCTGAATGGAAAACTTGAAGAAGAAGTATTTGTTGAACAACCACCTGGTTTTGTAGATCCAAAATATCCAGATCATGTCTACAGGTTAGACAAAGCACTCTATGGACTCAAACAGGCACCTAGGGCATGGTATGAAACACTTGCTAAATTTCTACTAGAAAGTGGGTTTTACAGAGGTACTATTGACAAAACTCTGTTTTACTTTCAATCTGGTAATGACCTGCTCTTAGTACAGATATATGTAGATGATATCATTTTTGGATCTACTAATGATAAACTCTGTAAGAAATTTGCCAAGCTCATGCAGTCTAGATATCAAATGAGTATGATGGGAGAATTAAGCTATTTTCTAGGCTTACAGGTGAAGCAAACAGATGATGGAATTTTCATAAATCAAGCAAAATATACCAGAAATCTTCTCAAGAAATTTGGCATGCTTGACTGTTCATCTGCAACAACTCCCATGGCAACTGCAACAAAACTGGACAAAAATACAGGTTCATCAGTGGATATGACAAGCTACAGAGGGATGATTGGTTCTCTACTCTATTTAACAGCTAGTAGACCTGATATCATGTATGCCACCTGTCTGTGTGCAAGATTTCAGGCAGATCCAAGGGAACCACATTTAACAGCTGTGAAGAGGATTTTCAAATATCTCAAGGGCACTGTAACCTTAGGACTGTGGTACCCAAGAGAATCAGATTTTAAGCTACTTGGTTACTCTGATGCAGATTTTGCTGGCTGTAAGATTGACAGAAAAAGCACAAGTGGAAGTTGTCAATTTCTTGGTGACAGACTAGTGTCTTGGTACAGCAAGAAACAGAAGTCAATATCTACATCTACAGCTGAAGCAGAGTATATTGCTGCTGGTAGCTGTTGTGCACAGATTTTATGGATGAAAAATCAACTACTGGATTATGGGTTGAGGTATAGTAAAATACCTATTTTTTGTGATAATCAAAGTGCTATTGCAATGACAGGTAATCCAGTACAACACTCAATGACCAAGCACATCAGCATAAGGTATCACTTTATCAGAGAGCATGTAGAGGAAGGCAATATAGAGCTTCACTTTGTGCCTACAGATCAACAACTTGCAGATGTTTTCACAAAGCCTCTAAGTGAAGCAACATTTACAAGACTGGTCAATGAACTAGGGATGGTATCTGGTTTTGACTAAACATGTTGGTTAGACTCAAACTCTTTCAAATAAAATGTGTTGCTCATATCTCTGTAAATTGCTAAAGTGCTATGTGAACCTTATTAATTTTACTCTGTCAGCATGATTGTTGGTCATACACTGTTAATATGTTTGTTAAACTCTGTGAACTCTGAGTTGATTTTTGTCTGAATGAAAATACCGATGAAGAAAAATGTATGGAGCATGATTCTCAGTGAAAAATCAAGATTCTTTTTGAGTCACTGTGATCTAATCAGAAATTGTGCAGTAAATTAACACAGCATGATACTGTTTCATATTTAGAGCATCTCTTAGTTTATTTGATCCTAAACTCTGAATCTATGAATACTGCATGTATTGCCTCTCATGAATAACTCTGATATTGATGAACTCTAAACTCTGATTAGTGACACTCTGTTTCCAAGTCATACTTGATTCTTGATGATTCTGTGTTTGCACTTGTGAAAATTTTAAAACTTGAGATATGTCATTGTTTAGTTTGGTGAGAAACAGTTCATGTCTGCACCTTATGAGATTTTGAGCCGAATAAGTGATTGATACATTTTATATCAATCAGATTTTATTGTTGTGTGATGTTCATCAGTAAGTATGTTGCTCTAGAACTTGTATTAAACCATTTTGGGACTACATGATATATGTGTGCATAAAGATGATAAAGGCATTAGGATTAACCATCTTTCTTCAAACACTGTTCAAAACATCTTTGAACACTGATAATAAACACTGTTCATAAAACACTACCCTTAGTAAACCCTTTGAGCCAAATTAACTGCTCATTTTTCTTGAATACTGACGTATTAAGAGCAGTTATATTCGTTTGGTAAATCAAATTCAAGCAAGTGAGTATTTCTCAAGAAAAGATATCTTACTCAGTATATATATATGTAAATAATAATAATAAAAAAAAAAAAAAAAGGGTATATATACTGATCATCTTGTACAAAAATGTACTAACCATTTGACTGAACTTTTTGATCAAATAAATTGTTCAGTTCGAAATTCTCATTCAAAAACATCTCTTCTCATCTGTTTGATTTCACTCAATTAAAACCTTGAAAAAAGTCCTTTTGATTTGTGCATATATGTAATCGAAGTGGTGTAGATATGGTGGACATTCAAGCTTATGGAAGTATCTGCTTTTACTGATTGAATCTGAGAGTAAACACTTCACCTAAACACTTGTGTGATGTGAGAGTTTGTGAGACAATCCTTGACATGTAACTCACTGAATGATGCTTTGATGTTTATCTCCTGATCTTTTTGTCTTTAATGACTGTGTGCTTACGTGGATAATCATGATTATAAACTGGAACAGGGATATTCAGATTTCTGTAATTAAGGAACTACAGAGTTTAGCATTCATCATATACTCTGTGTTTAATATGAGAGTTTGTGCATTCAGTGTTTATTGTTTTGATTTATGGATTTTATGAAATATTAGATGCTATAAAAATTGATTTGGTAAACTCTGCTACTCACACACAAAAATCACGACTGTGCATTTTTGAAAGGGTTTTGTGATAAAGATTGAAAATTTGACAAACACTGATTGATTGTGCTATGTACTCTAAGGTATATTTTCATTAAGATAATTTGAAAATTCTGGAGTAAATGGAGTAGTTGACAACTGTTAAATAGTGTAATTAGTGGTAACGTGTCTTGATAAATGGAACGACAGCGGTAATAATGGCTTTTACTGCGCATGTATTAAGTGAACCGTTGCATGTGTGACACGTGTCCCACTCACTCATCATTATGTCTCACTTTTACACTTTTCAAGGGAACAGTTGCGTGTTTTCAAGGAAAATCGTTTGAGTTTAGTTTTTAATTAAAACTCAAATTACTTTTTGCCACAATCACTATTACCCACTCGTATTCACTTTACCAAAACAGAGAACATCTTTGTTTTTCACTTTGGCATTTTCACAAACACCTTTCTTGCAAAACATTTTCACAGTTGATTCTTGCTTATTTCTTGATTCAATGGCAACTAAACCTTTCACTGTCTTTGGTCTACGTTTTGTGCCTAACAACTATGCAGCGTTACTTGAGAACGACCGGGCTCCAGAGGCGTTCCATCTAATGCAAAATTTTCTACAAGATTCTGAGATTGGGCAAGCGCTGGTTGAACCGGCTACTCTATCTGCTTCCCAAGTTGTTAACTTCTGGCAAAATTCACGATATATAGAAGGAGGAGAGAATGGAACTCCGTCTATCATCTTCTCTCATGAAGAACAAGAGTTTGTAATCACTCCACAAACTGTTCGTGATGCCATGGACTTCGACACACATACTTCGTATGCTGTTGTTTCTGAGGAAAATCTGAGAGAGATGCTAACAGAGATTGGGTACATGGAATCACTTGCCAAGCTGGGCAGTGTGAAGAGGCCAAATTTGAGAAAAGAGTGGAACTTTTTCTTTGATTGTATCACCAGGACATTCCAGAAGAAGGTCACCAACTGGGATGCTATTCCAATGGACAGTCTGCAAATTGGGTATTCTCTACTCTATGGCAGTAATTTTGATTTTGGTAGATATATTTTAATGAATTTGGGTGATAAGTTGTCAGAGTCTACTACAGTTTACTTTGCTAGATTTTGTCAACTTCTGTTCAATGCATGTGTTCCTGGATTAGTTGTTGATGAAGCTGATAAGATTCAACCTTTTCGAGTCACTAAGAGAATATTCTCTGATATGACTAACAAAGATGTTGGTAAGGACATACCTCCTTTCATAATGCCACTTGCTTTATAGAACTTTGTCAATCAACCACAAGATTCTCCATCACCAAACCATGAACCACATGAACCACATCAACCAGAACCACAATCTATGCCTGAACCTTTAGCCACTGATCGTACAGAAAACATCTCATCTCAACCTACTCAATCACCTGAGCCAATACCAACAACCACTGATCAACCCATATCACCTCAAACACAAACAGAACCTCAAACACAACCTGACCAAATGACTACTGAACCAACAAACCCTGTCACTACCACTAATCCACAACCACCACCTAAGCCAAAAAGGAAGAAACATACTGCAGTCAACACCAAACATTCTAGGGCTAAACAGACAACTCCAAAGGCTGTTTATTCTAGAAGATTCATACAAAGGGCAAATAGACCTTCACTACCATCAGTTGAGGAAAGTTCTAGTGAAAGTTCCAATGAAGATGCAGAACAGGTTGCAGTGCCTCAAGCTAAGCGGAGGAGGCTCATTCTTACTGATTCTGATGATGAGCAGGAAGTTGAAGCTCCAGAGGTGGTTTCCAAGCAAACACCTACTGTTGAGGTTGTAGAGAAGGTTGCTATATCTGCAGAGGTTGAAATACCTGCAAAGGATGATGCTCCTGTAAACACTGATTTACCTGCAGAGGATGACATGCCTGCAGAAAAGGGTCACAGAGATGTTTTTTCACCAGTAGATGATGTTCTTGATTCAGTTCTACAATTCTCTGATCCTATCTCATTTGCTGAAACTCCAATTTCTTTTAATCATGAAGCATCTACTCCACCACTCATGGAGGTTACACTTTCTATTGATACTGGTGTTGCTGATGGGCCTACTGTTGTTCTTGAAGACACTGTGGTTGCATCACACACTGAGTTGAACTCTGATGCCAATCATGTTTCTGCTCATGGTGAGGAGGTTGATAAACCAGAAAAGGTTCTTTCTTCAGAGCAAACTCCAGTTGATAAAGGAAAACAGGTTGCTCAAGAACTTATTTCTGCTCAAGAACCTATTGCTTCTGTTGCCTCTACTAGTGAGTCGATGAGTGATTCAGTTGAAGCTGAGAGTACAGGAGTTGAACAACCACAAAATCAGACTGATGGTCAGAAAACAGGTGAAAAACCAGATTTTGCTGGACCTTCTGCTAATGAGGTTGATGATGATTATTTGAAAAAGCAAACTGCTGATTGGTACAAGTCAGATTGTATCTTTCCTCCTGGAAGAGCAGCTAATTTTCTACAGTCACATTCCTCAAAGATTTCAAATCCTGATATCTTTACTTGTCTTCAAGGCACAGTGATTCAGATCAAGACTTTGAATCACAGATTTGATGAAAATCAGAAGGCAATTGTAGATCTTCGAACAGAAGTTGCTACTCATGAGGAGAAAGCTCAACTAGCTAATGCTAAGCTCTTTCAACAATTTGCTAAAGCTCAAGCAAATATTAATGACAGACTGAGCACAGTTGAGCAGAATCAGATTTTACTAACTGAGAAAGTTGATTCCATTGCAAACTCTCTTGAGTTAATTACTTCTATTCTGATTCAAGATGGTGATGATGATGTCAAAAAGGGGGAGAGAATTGCTAAAACCAAGTGTAAGCAAACTCAAACTCTGTCAAAGAAAGATCATCTTGATGATGAAGGTACCAATGCTGAGAAGGGCTTAAGAAATGCAAATTCTAGACAAGGACATGGAAGGTCTTCAAGGTCAAAGCCGAATTTGGTGATAGATTCAAATACTCAGAATGCTTCTGGTTCAAAGCCAAAGGATTTGTCATTCTCTGACAATCCACAAACAGATGAAGAATTGGCTGCAAAATTATTTTGTGAAGAGAATGCTGAAGCTACACTTGAGGATATTCAAGCTGAAGAAAAGCTGTTGCAGAAAGAGCATTTAAAAGCTCAAAAGTCCAAGAAAGTGAAGAAAGTTGTTAAAGCTTCAGAGTCTGCAAGGCCTGTAATGAAAGGAATTGAAATCAAAGAAAAACTATCTGGTATTGAAGAAGAAGAAGAAGATACTGGAAAGCTGGTGAGAAAGTCTTCTCTTGATGCAAAGTTGAAATTAAAAGGGAAAATTGGTGAAGAGAGCAAGGGCAAAATGATAGTTACAACCTCTGTTGCTACACAAGTTGTACAGACTCAAAGTAAACTCTTACCTGGTTTTTCAAGGCCAAAGATTCCAGTGCAAGAAGAAGCAGGAGTGACTGGTGGATATCAACATAATGTTGCATGTTCAGGAAAGCCACCAGGCAGGAATACTTCTGGCTTAGGTTCAAGAAGAGATTTGAGGGTTAGCAACAGTCCAAGAGATCCCTCTGCACTTGTATCTCTTGGTTCTGGTATAACTCAAGAAAATCTAGACAAGTTGGAGTCAGTTCAGGTAGTTCATCAAAGGAGCTTAGACATTCACTTTCTACTATACTTTATGGCAGATGGGTCAGTATATAGAGTGAATGAAGAAGCAATCAAACTAAAATTATTTGAGGAACTTCAGTATGTCTTGCATATCTTCAGAGTTAGAAATCAAAGAACACAGCTTATTGCTAATTCTATAAGGGAGTATATGCAGAAAGCTAAAGTTGCTACAGGAACAAAGTCTGCTGAAAAGTATGTTCCTAAGTACAGAGACTGGAATGGGAATCTGATTGAAATGCAGAAAGGAACTACAAAGCTGAAGACTGATCTTGGAATTACAGTTCTAGATTTTAATGTAAAGTCTGAAGAAGTGAAGTTTATCAGATTGGGAAATGAAATGAGAAGAAACAAGATCTATGATCTCAGAGCTGCTATTTTTCAAACTGATGAGAATGATCCAGAATTAAGAGAGATCAAGCAAGCTATGGAGATTGAACTTGAAAATGCTGAAAGGAGATTGTTGATTGATTATCTCAGAACAACTCCAGATCTTGAGGAGGTTAGGTAGACAGAATTTGTAAGTAATTTGTATTTTCTGTAAATTTTGCTAAGTCAAGTTTAAACTCTGATTATATGTTAAACACTGTGTTTTTATTTGTTAGTTTTGACATCATCAATTATTGTGAACTTGTACATTTTTCTAATGAACAAGTTGGGGGAGATTGTTAAATATAATTGATGTGTTTTAATGTCAGTGTTTAAGTGTTACAGGTAAAGAGAGTTTAACTTGTTATTGAAAGCAGTTGTAACAGAGTTTGAGTATACGCTGATTGCTGGAAGCGCAAACGCTGACAGAGGAAAGCGTAAACACTGATAGCTGAATACATGGAAGCGCAAACACTGTTAGCATAGAGAGAACAGAGTTTGCTAAAGTTTGTCTACTGGGAGCGTCTACAAGTCAACAGAGTTTGAAGATTAATTTAATATTAATATGGAAGCGATATCTTTGAAGATTGGATAGCTGTCAAAGAGATTGAGTTGACTTAGAAGACGTGTAGCAATCGTAATTGATATCAATTGTATAGCTTAATTTTAGGAGAATCAATTTACGATTGTACGTAGCTGTATATCTTATAAATACAGTTAGGTTAACCCTAGAAGGGTATCCATCGTGAACGAATATCATTCTTGTAACCTAAGCAGCTCTCTGTGATACTTTACATCACCGAGAGAGGAATTATTAATTCCAAACAGTTTTAAAAGTTAAAACGTGTGCTCTTGTTACTTATTCATACAGTAATTGATTATATTTTGTGTATTCGACCTAACAGATCTCTTTGTGGTTGCAATGGTATTTTGGGATTGTATACTTTTAAAAAGGTGCTGTTCAATTGTTTTTTGGTAAAGTGTTACATTAGACTGTTAATGTGTTACATTAGCCTGTTAAAGTGTTACATTAGCCTGTTAAAGTGTTACATTAGACTGTTAAAGTGTTACATTAGACTGGTTAAAAAATAGGGGACACAGGCGGGGTCCACAGGCGGGGTCCACAGGTGGGGTCCACAAGTGGGGCCCACAGGTGGTGTCCACAGGTGGGGTCCACAGGTGGGGTCCACTGGTGGCCCCACTTTTTTAAAAAAATTGAAGCACCCTAAGGTAACCGAATTTTATGTTGCAATATGTCATTTTTATGTTACAGTAGACCTCTAAGGTAACCGATGTGGGCATGTTACCCTAGGGGTGAAATATGTTACCTCAGGTACCCTAGGGTAACATCGAAAATTGTAACTTATAATTTATGTTACCTTAGCCCAAAAATGGGTCTATAGTAACATTTTAGCACCCTAAGGTAACATAATTTTTTGGTTACCGAAAGCCATATATGGTGTAGTGTGGTATACGAAAAATAAAAACAGAATGTCCTATATGAAACAAACGTAGATAACACAACATATATGCATGATTTACTACTAATAATATACAAAGCATGAAATCCTACATGAACAAATAATACAACAACTACTAATCCCTCAAACCACCCCCAAACTTAAAATATTCAATGTCCGCATTGAATGGAAATAAATACAAGGGATAGCAGAAAACATACCTACTCGTCCTCCTCCTCGGAGGAATCAGAATCTGGCGGTGGATACTGCGTACGAGCTCCATAGACTGGCCACCTTGACTGAACACTACAAAATCCAATTGACAAGAACACAAATTCGTAATAAAAATAAGATTAGAGAAAAAGATTTACCCAATACGAATCGAAGAGGTGAACTTGCAATTAATTCCTCTTTAGAATTGAATTTTTAGAGATTAAAAAAATAGAAGAGGAATTGGATTTGTATGTATAGGTGGGTATATATAAAAGATGATGAATAGGATAAAAAAATAAAATAAAATAAAATAAAATAAAAAAATAAAAAATAAAAAATTTAGAAGGTACGAAATTTGATGAATAATAATAATAATAATAATAATAATAAATATGAATTAGAATGGAAATAGGTTAGAGATTTGAAGGAGAGATGGGAGGTTTTGGAATTGAAATAGGAAAAGAATTAGATGTAAAGGGGAGAGTATAAATAGAATGGGGTGTAAAATTTTTTTTTTTTTTTTTTATACATACATGTGCCAAACAGTCGCACAAACAGAAGACAACATCGATGGAAAATTTCTGACCTCCACTAGACCACACGTAAGCTGCCAGCGTGAGGGGCAATTTGCTCTCAGTACAGACACGCTGCTGCAACTTGCGCGATAGAGGGGCAAGCTGCCTCAAGGTCAGATGCGCATGCGCAATGTAAAAATTTTGTGATACAATGTAGAAAATGTCATATTTGAAATTCTTTTATGATTGAATTTTTTTTATTCTTGAATAAGTGATTCAGTTTATTATTTGTAAAAATTTGAGTATGTTTATTTGAAAATTGACAGATATAAATTAAAAGATATTTTAAAAAAAAGTTATCTTCAACCTTAGATGATACAAGTAATGTGGGTGAACAATCCTCAAGAGAAAATGTTAATACTGTTCAGCCAAGTTATAGTCGTGTGATGCCTAAAAAAATTGACTTGAAAGATCTTCCGTGGGATCCCAGCTTATAGGAAAAGAATTATAGAATATCATCCTGATCAAAGAGATGAAATAAGGAGAGCATATTTGATTAGAGGACCTTGTCAACCATTTGGGCAAGAATTTCCAAAAACAAGGATTGGAAATAAAGATAGACGTTTTAATCCTTAATGGTATAAAAAATATAAGAATTGGTTGGAGTATAGTTTAAAAACTGATAAAGCCTATTGTTTATGTTGTTACTTATTTAGAGATCACTTTGGAAGACAAGGTGGGAGTGATGCATTTGTAGTGGATGGCTTTTGTGGTTGGAATTAAAAGGAGAGACTTGGAAGCCATGTTGGAGAAGTTAATAGTTTTCATCACAACACTACTAGAAAACTGTCAATAGACAACGATTTTTAGCCGTTGTTTAAAAAAAAATCGGGGCGATGTCTATGCGTGTGTAGAGAAAGGTCAGGATATATAACATCGGTTCCTTGCCGATGTCAAATATGAATACACCCAACGGTTCTCTTAAAGAAACTGATGTAACAATTCAAAACTATCAATTTCCACAGGCAAAAATATCCTACGGTTCAGGCGGATCCCAAGACTGTAAGGATCCTACATTAAGACCATGCCTAAGTATATCAAAAAAAGATCTATCAAAAGTCCAACAATACCTACAATTGATAAATGATTGCAACAACCATGCCACATCTAATTGCCCTAAACAATAGATTGAATCCCTACATAATTAACCATTTTCTACAACTAAAAGCATTTCGAAACACAAACTCAAAATCTAACATACTGCTAAAAAACACATTAACCAATATAACACATCAAATTCTTTCAACAAAAAGGCAAATCATATAAAAACACAATAATAACACACGCACACACACACTAAACCTAAACTCTAAAACACTCCAGATTTACCTTTTTACTCTGACCAGGTTGCATATCTTTACTAAAGCATAAATCTCCACCAACCCAATAATGAAGAACTCAAACAAATAATAGTTTCAACAATCAAGAACTCAAACAAATAATAGTTTAAATGGGGAAAGAGATAGATAGAAAGCACACATACCAATAGTTTCAACCGCTAATTGAAGCTCTAATCGAGGCAGAGGTAAGATAGTTGTTGTAAAAAGAAGTTCAATTAAAAATTAAAAACTGAGATTCGAAAAACAAATCAGAAAATTCGAGCTTCCTCTTCTCTTAATTCGAGCAGATTCAAACTAAAGTTACCAATTTAGGGATAAGTTCGTATGTCATCTCATCAATTTCGATTAAGGGGTTTAACTTAGAAGATAAGCTAGGGTTTAATTTAGAAAAAGAGAGAGAGAGAGAGGCCAGTGAGAGAGAGAGAGAGAAGACGTGAGAGAGAGAGAAAGTCGGGTGAGAGAGAGGGGGTCGAGTGAGAGAGGCGGAGAGAGAGAGAGAGAGAGAGGTGGATCGAGTGATTTTGGGGAAAATGTTTTGGGGAGTGCAGCGGGGGAAAATAAAAATTTTAAGGGAGGGGTGCAAAGTTTTTTTTAGAAAGGGCAGCGGGAAAAATATCTGCGTGTTTTAAATTTTTTAAAAAAAATTTAAGACATCGGTTATTTTAGCAAATGATGTCTAGAAGGATATTTAACATCGTTTTTAATTTACTGATGTTAAAAATATTTTTAACATCAGTGGTTTTATAAACCGATGTAAAAGGGGTGATGTCTAATCCACTTTTTCTACTAGTGCAGACTTAAAAAATGTGATGATCTACTAAGAGAAAACAATCCATTGACGTTGCTTTTCATAAACAAAGTGATATTGTCAAGAATGAGCATCGAATTCGCGTGAATGCTTCCAATGATGTTTCTAGATTTTTTTTAAAAAGTGCATTATCTTTTCATGGTCATGATGATCGAGTCAAAAAAGTCACTACATAGAGAAAATTTCTTAGAAATGATAAAATATACTCATAACCAAAATGAGATGGTTCGTAAGGTTACGTTAAAAAATGCTCCTGGGAACAATCAAATGGTATCTCCAAAAATTCAAAAAGATATTTGTCATTGTTTTGCACAAGAAATTCTTAAATCTATTATGAAAGAAATTGGTGATGATGCATTTGCTTTGTTAGTTGACGAGTCTAGTGATGTTTCTAAAAAGGAACAAATGGTTGTTGTTTTGCGATATGTTGATGACACGTCTGGAGTGGTGAAGGAGAGATTTGTGGATCTTGTTCTTGTGAAAGAGACATCTTCACTAACTCTTAAATTTGAAATTGATAATTTATTTGTTGAGTTTGGTCTGAGCTTAAAACAGGTGAGAGGGCAAGGTTATGATGGTGCAAGTAACATGTGTGGTTAGTTCAATGAGATGAAAACATTAATCATGAGAGAAAATGGATCAGCATATTATGTACATTGCTTTGCTCGGCATATAGCTTCCTCACTATATGTAGAACATACAATTTTCATGGCTATCAAAGGAGTATAGCCTAGTCAAATCCCTCCTCCAAGTTGGAGAACCAAAACTGTCCAGTCCATGGCAGTTTTGACCTCTCACCTTAGAAAATCAAGAGGTCGAGCCTCAAGCATCCCCTGTTGATGAGCTAGGACTCAAAATAAAGCCATTGAAGAGTAGAAGGTGTGGTAAACATTTGAGAACCAATCTCTAATTTTTCGATTTATATAGATTTTACAAATTGATGATGAATAGTGTCATGATTAGTAGCTAACAACTTTCCTTGTTTTGTTCATGGGTTAATGGCTTCCAAAAAGCTTCTTGGGCAAGGTTAGGACCTTGTTATAGTGTAATGACATCCCTAAGCTTCATACCAAGGTAAAACCCCTTTCCAATCTTGATTATTTTTGGAGATATAGAAGAGTTTATGAGTTTAGTTCATGTTAAGGGGTTTAGTGGATGTTTGGCTTTGTTTTGGTTTGTAAAATGTTGAGTGGTAGTTTTTAACCTCACCACTGTTCTTAGAGGGGTATAATAGATGTTGGTTGATGTTGAGGAGGTATGGTTTGCCTTGATGGTTTGTTTGGAGTGTTTGTAAAATGGAAATGTCCGAGTTATAGCCATCGTACTGGCGGAATTTTCTTTGCTCCTAAAAACAATATCCACCCAAGACCATAACTTTGTTTAAATCGTAACCACTGCCCATATTGTGTAGATATTGTTGTCTAGTTTAATTGGCCATAAGAATCATGTCAAAAGAGTTTACGGTTTAGGAGATATGACCATTTTTGTGAAAATTGTTCGAGGGATAGAACTATATAAATGTACCTACTTTGAGGCAATGACTGAAACCCTTAAAAATCGATTTATATTTTGAAATTTTGAGGATAAATACTAAGGTCAATTATAAAGGTTTGTACGAAGGTTTCGAGTTAAAAACATTATTTTTCGATTTTTTAAAAATGCATAAGCCGAGGTTGCGCAAGTGGAAAAGCCCTTTAAGGAGATGATACTATTCATTGCAAACCCCCTGCCCTGTTTTGCAGATTCCGAAAAATGAGTCCTCTGACCAGAGCCAAATCTTGAGTTGGTTACCTTCTAGACCTTCTCTAGATCGTGTACGCGAAAATGATGCATCATTTGAGTTAACGGTTATCGAGTTATGAACATTTTAGTAAAAGTGGTGCAAATAGTAAGAATTCGCAATGGACTCAACTTTGAAAATGCATTTCACCTGTGTAGACCCGTGTTTTCGAATCGAAATTTTTATGATAAATATTACAAATACCAAAGATGATTTAAGAAGTGGTTTCGTATTTAATGATGTCTCCAGTAATTTATTAAAAGTGTTGGAGTGTGAGTCAAGGAATAGTAATTTTCAGGAAAGTCAACTCTAGAGGTGCTACTTTGACCATCTATTTTGGCTAAGTTAAAAGAGGAATTTTGAGTCAACTAAAACACGGAACTTGTTAATAGTTATCGAGGCAACACAGTGGTGCAAAGAACAGAGCTATAAATGGTTAGTAAGATGTACAGAATATCTTACGTTAAGCATGAATTCGAGGACCGATTTCAGACTAAACTTATGACGAAGGTGTTTGTCAATTAAGGGACTTAGTACGAGTTCAGGGGGATCCCTTAGTGCCTTGTTTGTGATTGGCTTAAGTGTCTGAGCGTTGAGTTATAAGTGAATCGTATAGGGGATTAATCGCGTGTTTTCTTGACTTTGTTTGGATTGTCGGACCCCGCTACAAGCCCCAACTACATCCGGAGTACCAGGCAAGTATACTAAACCTTACTCTATTGTTCAGAGTATATATTTTTCAAAGTATGGAATATGTTAGTTCAAAATGTTTTAACTATAAGTTGCAAGTATTTTATCTCGTTACTCAAATATCGGATATTGATGCTACTGAATGCATGTATATATATTTTTGTTATGAATGTTATCCGGATAGTATATAAGTATAGTAGTATGTATAAAAGTTATTGGTCCACATGATTGGGACAAATATCGAGGTACATTGTTCGTACTCGAAGGAAGATAAATGGTTATGAAAAACTATCTTGTTAAGTATGGGGGGTACGTGATGAGAGATTTGATCTGAATCATTTTATTCGAATCCATGATCAAAACAATCATTCATATTTTTCCTCTTATATTTCGAGAGGAAAGTGATTTATTGGAAGTAGTAATCGTTCGTTGTTTCCGAACGATAATAATTATTACGAATTGAGGTGCACGTGAAATTATACGTGATACCTAAGATGAGAAGTATATTGAGGTGTACGTGGAATTATACGTGACATCTAAGGTGATAAGAACCGAAGGTGGCCAAGGGTACTCTGGTACCCTAGGTTCTGGACTATAGATAACGTAAGAAACCGGTACGACGACCGACCCAATTAAGGTGTATGAAAGCCCGGATGCGGCTTAGGGTGTGACAGGCAGATCAACCTTCTACCGGTAGTAAATTGATAGATGTATGGAGTGATCATCCATTACAATCAAGCGGATAATAATCTCCTGAATATAGTCCATCAGCAGTATTTGATAAGGGTAATTAATACTTGAACGGGCGTATTAATTGTAGTATGAATAGTATGTCCTCACTTAGTTTTTGTGAGTAAATTTCAGTATGTTAAAGAAAATATGGGGGTTAATTTCTTGAAAAAGTTTTGTTGGTGTATATATATATATATATATGATTCTGGTGTATAAAACTTGTTGGCCAATTTTTGGCTCATTCTTGCTATTTTAAATATTATAAAACAACGGCAATCAGAGCTGGCACTAGTGCAAACTGATTCAGCGTGTTAGCCTTATAGTATCTTATCTGAGGAGGGTGCAAACTGGAAGGAAGTTGTTTAATTCTTTATTATCTAGTACTTTGAGGTTTTAATGAGATTCTGGAGGATACTCTGATGTGTAATAACTTTGGATTATTAAGTACTTGTTCTAAGACTATAACCCGTGGAGTAAAGGATTGAGTTTATTATGAATATTGTTGTATATTATATTGTGAGCAGGTGATTGAATATTCCGCAAAGGTATGTATGTGTATGGTTAAGGTTGTGACGACCCGGATTCCAGGTAAGGGATTAGGGGCGTTACAAGTCTAGGTAAATACACCTTTCATACATAATCCCACATAATCCCCTCCGTTTCTAATTTAAATTTTTTCGTAAATTGGTGGACTTTTTTTAAAATCTGACTTCACTGTATTCTTCTCCATCTCCTAACTTCACTGTATTCTTCTCCATCTCCTAACGTTTAATTTGCATACCAATATATGTGATATATTTTTTTTATTTAATTTCTAATTTCTAGTTTAATAGTGATTTTTATTTGAATAAGTCCCTATATATAATTTGTCATTAGACAAATAAACGACTAATTATTTAAATTTTATCATATACAATAAAATTTAAATATATTAAATACACGGATAATCGAGTAATTATCTATAAAATTATCAAAAGAAGGAACAAATGTCAAAATTCATGATGGTAGATCATGGATTGTTTAAAATTAATGTTGTTATATTTAATTGATATTAATACTAAAATTAATTGAGTTTAGAAGACTCCAGTGTGATTGAATAAAAAAAAAAAGTTCCAATTCAACTGGACTCGAGTACGTTAATCACTCTGTTCTAAAAAGCGGTCTAAGCGGTCGCCTAGGCGGTTTTGAAGGCCTAACCATTTCGATTAGTACAAAATCGAGGAATTAAGCGTTTTTCAGGAGATTAAGCGGGTTTAGGCGGGATTAAGCAGGTTTAGGCGGGATTGAGGAGGGGATTAAGCGGGTTTGACCAAATGTTGACCCTTTAATTATTTTTTTTAATTTTTTATTTACATATTTTTCAAATTTCATATTATAAATTAATATATATAATAAACATATATAATTAAAATAATTAAAATAAATATGTATATATTCACAATCCACTTAATGACCCGCTTAAAATTTCGCATAGGCGTCAGCTTAAGCGCTAAAAGGTCTTCCCACCGCTTAGAACCGCTTACCGCTTTTTAGAACACTGGTTAATCATATCAAATAGGGTAATGCTAAACATAGCATTAAGGGCTATGATTAAGCATGTAAGTGGATAAATGCATTTAATTTGTCAATTTTACACTTAATACATCAATTTTGCACGAATATCAATATAATTATTTAGCAATTTGGGATATTTTTATTAGTGGGAATTAATGTGAATGCAGGAGGGTCCACTATTATTACTTGGGAAGTTAAATAATGATGTAAAGAAGCATTGAAAAACCAAAAATCCATTAAATAACTAAAAATAAATGTTGAAAATATGAGAATATTTAATGCTTAACAATAGCCCTATTGTTAGCATTTCCCTATCAAATAGTATTATGTTAAAAAGTCTGGATTTTCGTAAGTAAACTACTATAGTGTCATTAATTCATACGTACACATTTCCAATGTACAAAGATGACCTTCATGCATGCATACAAATTATTTTATTAAAATATGTTACAATAACTGCTTGCTCGTATATAAATTGAGTCGACCTCGTATATAAATGTCTAGAGCACTTTACAATTAGTCGACGACCAAGATTGTAGAAGAATCCTTACATGCATGTTTCCCCTGATTTCCTAGAATCCTCCTAGTCTCCGACTACCATCTAGAGCACTTTACCTGTAATTGTGAAAAACGTGATAGATAATCTAGAGTTTAAACGATACATCTCGAACCCTTAAGCAACTACTCCTTCCGTCCCGGCCAATAGTTAATATTGGGGATGGGGTTCGCATTTTAAGATAGATTTTAAGGATAGTTCCATAACTTTTTTTTTGAAATTTTCTTTTTTTTTGTAAAAAAATAGAACAATCCTATTTTTATACAAAAAAAAATTTAAAAATAAGTTATGAAACTATATTTTGTAAGAGCCTTAAAATGCGTACCACGAAGTGAAAAATTTATGTCAAAAAATGGATGGGACAGATGGAGTAATATTTTATGATCTCTAAAATAAGTAGGCTATTTTATAATTAAATATGTCTTGACTGGTTTGTAAAGTAACTTAATCATATAAATTATTTAATCATCAGATTTAACGGTTCTGATTTTTTATTAAAAATCTAACGCTAATTATTCATTGTATACGAATTTCTATTATATATTTTATTAATGATTGAAAGATATGGTATGATATTTTTGGGTATATTTTAATAATTGGAAGATTATGTTTTAAATTAAAAGGTAACATATATTAGTTAGAAAAAAAATATTAATATTGGAATATACGATATTTTAGGTGTGTATAAAGGGTAATATGTTCAATTAAAAGTAAACGTCTTTTAAACTGATTGAAAGATACGATATTTTAGGTATTTATTTAATTTTATTTAATATTACAATTACGTTTTTATATAATTATTATTTTAATAATTTTTTAAATTTTAATTTACTATAACCAAAATATCCATTCTGATAACCAAGTAATAACCAATTATAGGAAGGTTCAAATCCATTCTGAGAAATTAATAAAACCATTTACTCCAACTCCCTCTAATCTAAAACACCACAACCTTTCTTTCATTGATGAGTTAGCTCCAAAAATGTATGCCCCCATCATCCTATATTATCATTGTCCTGAAAACATTACCAACAAATATCTATTTTCTTCCACATGTATGGTACTCCAGCTAGAGACATTTCTAAGCAAAACTTTTGTCAAGTTCTATCCACTAGCTAGCAGGGAGGTATAACATGTTAGAAAATAGAGTTTTTGGAGCATAAGTATTTTATGTTCTTGATGTTAATTCCGGATTTTAACGATTGGAAATTGTTCCTTGCTATTGCTATGAGGAATTAAATTTTCATATATGGGTCCAAGTAATTTTCTTAGTGAAACGCATAGAGAAATAGAGTTGAATTGGGTAGCTTGAAAGAGCTTGAAATGAGAATGTGTATTTGTCCCACATTGAAATAAATAAAGGGGGTTGTTGGCTTTATATAGAATCACACACATGGGTAGTGTACAACTACTAAGGTGTATGATGGTGCATGGTGTTACTGTGTGCTCCACGCGCACACACACGCGCGCCGCCGCCGCCCGCCTCGCCACGCCACGTCACGTCTCGACTCGGCTCGGTCGAAGGGCGAATGTCTCGGCGTCTCGCGTACGCGAGGCGACCTGGGTGAGAGATTTTATTTCTGTGTTTAAATATATTTTAATTAGAATAAATATATATATATATATATATATATATATATATATATATATATATATATATATATATATATATATATATATATATATCGATTGGGATCAGATCAGTACTTGGAATAAATCAGGAACTGGTCAGATATCTAATACTGATGGGCCAAGTCCACTAGATCCTGATGTTGGGTCCTGGACAGAATTTGATAATATATATATTCAGATTAATTAAAATAAAAACTGATATGTGTGGACAATATGTACGTAACTGTTACGATTTATTTAATTGAAAATCAGCTGTTACAGCCGTTTTGATTATATTAAATCGACCATTTCGTTTTTATTAAATGGAATGGGGGTTACAATATTAATGAGGGTGATATCAGTTACACTTAGCCTCTAGTATAAATAGAGACCTAAGCTACTGATTGAATAACACACTACATACCACACCCTACATTCTCTTCTCCTCTCTACACTCTCAAATCCCTTACTGTCGTAGCAGTTCTGTGGGTTTTTCTCTGGCGACTGAGGTGTTAATCGAAGTTGAGTTTTCTGGTTGCTGTGACCATCTAACTCAGAGCTGTTTTATCTTCGAAGAATATTGCCAGCATCCTGACACAGTGTAAGTGGGGGCAATTATCTCTTCAAGAGCAGTCAGGACTTCTAGCAAATCCTGACGACTCAGCTGTTCTTTTCCTTGTTTGATATACTGATATAGCTATGGCTACTGGTATGTCTTCTGTCTTTCCTTTGTTTTTACAGTTACTGATATACATGTTTTATACCTTCGTGTTTTGTTTCGTTAATTGTTTGCTTGGCCTTGACTTATTAAATACGATATATAACTGCCTCTATTTTACTATATTAGTGAATATTCCCAACATTCTTGAAGAGATAATCGGTTATATAGTATTTAGCATATTGGTTAACGAGAGTGAAATTCCTGCTAGTGGTAGTTCAGTTGCATCTGTTGGGGTCATAGATTGGACCACTTACAATTTTCCACAACCCGTTGAATTGACTGGTTTGCCAGAAAAATTCAATGGGGGCGTTGGCTTTTCTCGTTGGCAGAAAAGGATGAAATTGTGGTTGACTGTAAAGGGTCTATGGCCTGTTGTGGCATTTGAGAAGCCGGTTGTGGATCAAGAGAAGGCTGAATCAGTTAAGGGTTTTGCGAAGTGGGCTGAGAAGGATGGGGTGGCTAGGGCAGCCATTTTGGCTGCTCTCACGAACACATTGTTTGATGTGTACTCCTCCGATGCCTACACCGCAAAACTCTTATGGGAGAAGCTGGACCAGACACATAATACTGACTCACAAGGTCTGGAAAAGTATTCTGTGGCTAGGTTCCTTGATTTCAAGCTGGTGGACAATAAGTCCATGACTGAGCAAGTGCATGAATTTGAGATGATAGTGCATGCTTTGAAGGAGTCTAGAATGGACCTCCCCGAAAATTTTAAGGTGGTGAGTGTGATTGAAAAGCTTCCAAAGTCTTGGGAAGAGTTCTCTCTCTCCCTGAAAAGACAGAAAGGAGAGATCACCTGGACCAACCTTATGCTGGACATCTCGGTGCAAGAACAACACAAGTCCAAACAGGGACATGTGATGCCAACTGAGCATGGAAGTTCGAAGGTTAATGTAGCAACTATAGGACAGAAAATGAAGGCTGTCTCTAAGAAGGGTAATAGTAATAAACCTAAGAATGACAAGGATAAGGCCAAGAAACCAAAGACAAACAAACCATGTTGGTCTTGTGGGCAGGTTGGGCACTGGAGTAAGGACTGCCCTACAAAGAAAGCAAAGAAAGCCGATGGGGTAGCTCAAGCGAATGCTGTGCTTGGAACCTCAAGTGGGCCTGTAGCGAACACGGTTGTTGGTGAGGCTTTGGCTTCTGAAACCAACGTTGACCGGTATGTTACCTACAACCCTGTACTATTTTCCACTTATCTGTCAAATGAATGGTTGATTGATACTGGAGCTAATGTGCATATTTGTGCTGACATTAGTTTATTTGTATCTTATCAACAGAGTCATAGCTTGACAGTGACGATGGAGAACGCAAGTGCTGCTCAAGTACATGGAATAGGAAACGTGGACTTGAAGTTTCCTTCGGGTCGTATTCTATCCCTGACGAGAGTGGATCATGTTCCCAACATGCGTAGAAATATAATAAGTGGAAGCTGTTTAGTAGCTAATGGTTTTGAAGTCTCTCTCAAATGTAATAAAGTAGTTCTTATTCGTACTGGTACTTTCTTTGGCAAGGGTTACTTATCAAATGGTTTATGTGTAATAAATGATGAGCCCGTTTTTGTTGCTTTGAATAATATTACTCCTTCTGTTAACTGTGTTGAATCTTCAACTTTATGGCATGCTAGACTTGGTCACTTAAATTTTGGTGCTCTTAAAAATATGATGAACTTAGAGTTGATTCCAAGACATACAATAGAAAAGAATTCTAAATGTCAAGTATGTGTGTCTGCTAAACAAATGAGGAAACCTTTTCATAATATTGTTAGGGATTCAGACTTGTTAGATTTAGTACACACTGATATTTGTGAATTTGGTGGTGTGTTGACTAAGGACCAGTTTAGATACTTCATTACCTTTATAGATGATAGTAGTAGATACTGTTATGTTTATTTACTTAGACATAAGGATGAAGCACTTAGTAAATTCATTATATATAAAATTGAAGTAGAAAAACAAACTAGTAAGGTACTTAAGAGGTTGAGATCTGATAGAGGTGGTGAGTATACGAGTAACGTTTTTAATGAATTTTGTGCAAGCAATGGTATAGTTCATGAAGTTACCCCACCATACACACCTGAGTCTAATGGGGTTGCTGAGCGAAAGAACAGAACATTTAAAGATATGAATAATAGTATGCTTATTAATTCTGGGTTGCCTAAATACATGTGGGGAGAAGCTCTGAATACGGCTTGCCATATTCTGAATAGAGTTCCTCTGAAACACATGAATAAGACACCCTATGAGTTATGGAAGAGCAAGAAGACTAGTCTTAAGTATCTTCGTGTGTGGGGGTGCCTTGCTAAGGTACTTGTCCCTGAACACAAGAGAAAGAAACTAGGTCCGAAGACTGTTGATTGTATCTTTCTAGGGTATCTTGAAACCACTACAGCTATGAGATTTTTAGTGTTAAAATCTGACATAGATGGTATAGTGGCAAACACGATAGTTGAGTTTCGTGATGCTACATTCTTTGAGGATGTTTACCTGTTTTGCCAAAATCACGCAAGCGTACGTGGTCACAAGTAATACAGATATAAGTCAAGTTCGTTCCCATAGAGATCTGGTTTTTAATTCAATTTAGTACCTATGCAACAATGTATGGTTTTAATTCACTGCTAAGACAAATAACAATTTGGGATTTGATTATCTAAATTAAACTATGATGCAAATTATAAAACTAAGAATTAAATTAACTAATGAGAATTATGTTAGTAGTATTTTTATGTGTTCGTTCGCAGGGAAGGACTGAATGTAATATCAAGTTCAAGTATCTTATCTCTCACAATTTAGAAGTGTAGAAGAATGTTTGGTTTGTTTATAAACTAAATTAAACTAATTATAAATCGAGAATAAAATATATGAGGAAAACAATCCAAGAACTGGGGTTCTTCACTTGGTTTCAATGCACATTCAATATCTATGTGATGTCTACATTCTTACTCTGCTGAAAACAATTCTTCTAAGGTTATAATGTTCTCTTCCAAGATACAATATAATGTCTACAACTACACCCTAATTGTCACTTCCGTGATACAATCAAAGTACAATCATAAACTATTACGCACCAAGAATTATAAGTCTCACAACTCTCCTATTAATCTTCCAATCAAATATTCGAGTTATGTCTGTTAAATCATGTACTAAAATCGCAACTTCTCTTCCAAGTTTTTACAATCCCTAAAAGCCAATCAAAGGTTCATGACTCCCCTAACTGTGTTAAGCCCTCAATAACAGATCAGCAAAGCAAGAAAATCACGGATAATTAAACACACATGAATACCAAGGAATACTACCCAATTCTCAGATTAGAGAATTAGTTACACATGATTAAATTAACAAAACAAGAATTAATAGAAGAAATCATAATTAGAAGAATATAGAAAAGAAACCTTTAATCTTCAATCTTCAATGAAAATAATTGTTCTCCAGAAAAATCCCTAAAAGCTGCGTACAAAGTTGTATCTATCTAACGAACCTCGTTTTTCCCATCCCTAGATGTGTTTATATAGATACTCCTAGTCTTGCCTAACAACCAATTGCCTTCTATTACAATTATAATTTAAAGAAGGTACCAAAACTGCCCAGAATACAATTAGAATTAGAAAAAGGGCAAAACAGTAAATTCCAAGCCTTCTTTTACAAGATCACGTGCGCGACTTCATTCAGCATGTCCCCTGCACTTGTTTCCTATCCCAGGTTGTAAAAAATCTCTCAAGCTTCGCGTGGGCAGTAAGATCGCTGAAAACGGACTTCTAGAACTCCAGATATGGCCAAAACAGTGTAGACTGCGCAGCCTTCCCGGAAAATCCGAATTTTAATCAATTAATTCTCCAAAAACGATAGAAGCATCAACTTTAATCAACATTCTCGTAAATCTGCACAACTAAGCAAAACACATCAAAACTACAACAACTTGAGTCCAAAACAATCAATTTAAGCCGAACGGAGACATTCCAAGTGGATATAAAATCCACTTATCAAACCCCCAAACTTAAACTGATGCTTGTCCTCAAGCATAAACAATTACAACTACCTAATTAGTACCACTTCCGTAGGTGATCACAGTTGCATTTGGCATATGCAACAAGCCTTTTAAACCCCTAGGCAGCCCTAGTGGACGAGTAAGGTCTCGTGAGGGCCTATAGCGAATGTACCCACAAAATCCAATGCAATGCAATGCATGAATGCAACTAAATGAAAATGCAAAGATCCCCTTCAAACTCACCAAACCAACTAACAAGAAAACATCTCAAAGAATGCAAATAAATCCAAGCAGAGCTCGACTAAGTCCCCGTATACTAACAGTACATGACAGAAACGTGCGTGTGTGCGATGCTCATCAGAAATACTCCCAACACTAGGTCAAAAATCATACCTATTCTTCGCCAAGACAATCACAGGTTTATAAATAGAATAGACTGTAGACACTTCATAACTTAGAAACACCTCCATCCTCATTCAAGTTAGCCAGGAATTCATGCTTTATTACTACACTACGACACATAATACCACAAACAACACGCATGCTTATTTAACCGTGCAATGAATGAGACCCCAAAAGGCTTATACAATAATACCCATGTAGCGAGTGTTAGGTCAGCAATCCCAAACCACAAGGCTTTATGTTACTAGGACTAAGTCCCCTCAGACTTAATTACTCGAGTATTAAAGAGCTCACTCTGGTTAATTCTTCATTTAAACAATTAAACTATTGACTTTTTTTTTTATTTCATGCAATCTGGAATGAGAATTCTTAATTCCAACCCTAGACTACTCATATAAATATGAGCTGACTACTAGCCATTTGATACCTAGCCATTATTCAACAAATATTAACAACTAGCATGAAATCCCTGGTTTCCCCCAAACTTAGACTTTAGTGCTCCTACGCCATCAAGGGAATAACGAAAATTCTAAATATAATCAGGTGATTAAATCTCAAAACTCCAAACAAGCATGACCTCAACCTAGCCCAAAAGCAAACAATGAGACTGTGTAAAAGTTTTGTTCCCGTAACATGCAAGTCAATTCCTAGGAACTATAAATCAACTCTCTGCTCATCATCAACACACTCAATTAAAACATCTACCTATCAATCAGAATCATCTCGTCCTAAGGGATCATGAAATACGCATGCCATGAAAATGCAACTAAATGAAAACTCACATGGTATACGAAAAATAAAAATAGAATGTCCTATATGAAACAAACGTGGATAACACAACATATATGCATGATTTACTACTAATAATATGCAAAGCATGAAATCCTACATGAACAAATAATACAACAACAACTACTAATCCCTCAAACCACCCCCAAACTTAAAATATTCAATGTCCGCATTGAATGGAAATAAATACAAGGGATAGCAGAAAACATACCTACTCGTCCTCCTCCTCGGAGGAATCAGAATCTGGCGGTGGATACTGCGTACGAGCTCCATAGACTGGCCACCTTGCCTGAACACTACAAAATCCAATTGACAAGAACACAAATTCGTAATAAAAATAAGATTAGAGAGAAATATTTACCCAATACGAATCGAAGAGGTGAACTTGCAATTAATTCCTCTTTAGAATTGAATTTTTAGAGATTAAAAAAATAGAAGAGGAATTGGATTTGTATGTATAGGTGGGTATATATAAAAGATGATGAATAGGATAAAAAAAAAATAAAAAAATAAAATAAAAAAATTTAAAAAAAAGAAATTTAGAAGGTACGAAATTTGATGAATAATAATAATAATAATAAATATGAATTAGAATAGAAATAGGTTAGAGATTTGAAGGAGAGATGGGAGGTTTTGGAATTGAAATAGGAAAAGAATTAGATGTAAAGGGGAGAGTATAAATAGAATGGGGTGTAAATTTTTTTTTTTTTTTTTATACATACATGTGCCAAACAGTCGCACAAACAGAAGACAACATCGATGGAAAATTTCTGACCTCCACTGGACCACGCGTAAGCTGCTAGCGTGAGGGGCAATTTGCTCTCAGTACAGACACGCTGCTGCAACTTGCGCGACAGAGGGGCAAGCTGCCTCAAGGTCAGATGCGCATGCGCAAGTTGCGCATCAGAGGGGGTAGTCTGCGTCCAGAACAGAAACGCAGGGGCAAGTTGCGTTACAGACCTGCAAATTGCTCAAAATTCGTTTTTTTTTTTGAAAAGAAAGAGGTAATAACGTATACAACAAGGCTTGGGTTGCCTCCCAAGAAGCGCTCCTTTAACGTCAATAGCTTGACGTTACTTCCTCAACTCATGGTGGTTTCAAAAGAATAACTGAACCATCTTCAACAGAAAGACCATTCATACGAACGTTGACATCATGGTTGCTTGCTCTCCACAAATCTCTTCCATCAGATTTCAACTTGATTTTACTACCCAACGGCCAAATTTTCTTCTTTTTCTTTTTCACACCTCTCAGATGCTTCTCCGACTCAACCGGCTGAACAAAAATTTCTTCTTCCTTATCATTTGTTTTCCACCTTCGCAACACGTTATCATGCCCCTCTTCAAAAATCACTAGCTCATTATTCAAAAGGACATACCTCAAATGTGGTGGAAATTTTCCAAGCTTGACACTCGAAAGATCTCGAACCGAAGAACCGTCAATGGAATCACTGATGGGATGCTTTATCACATGCATGTCAGAATTTTCGCTCAATAACTGATCAAACTTCTTTCTCTGACCCGTATCAACTATTTCCACACTGCAATACTCTTCATCCTTTGTCGGTAATTTCATGGCCTTGAATATATTAAAGGTGACATTCTGATCATTCAGATCAAACTCCACTTTGTCCTTGCCAACATTCAATGTCAATTTTCCAGCTTTAACATCGATAGTAGTGCCAGCAGTAGCCAAGAATGGCCTTCCCAAGATAATGGGCATCTCGACATCTTCATCCATCTCTAACACCACGAAATCGCAAGGAATGACAAATTTATCCACTTTGACAACCACATCTTCAATGACCCCCAACGGATACTTAACAGAACGATCCGCCAACTGAAGTGAAATCCGTGTCTTTTTAAGCTCTCCAAAACCAAGTCGTTTGCAGATTGAATATGGCATCAAACTCACACTAGCCCCTAAATCACACAAGGCTTTCATGTTCTCCATCTTCCCAATAGTGCAAGGCAAAGAAAAACTTCCCGGATCTTTCAATTTCTGAGGAATGGCCTTTTGGATGACTGCACTGCATTCCGCATTAAGAGTAATGTTTTCTGCATCCTCATGTTTCCTTTTCTTTGTCAACATCTCCTTAAGAAATTTAGCATAAAGTGGCATTTGATTCAAAGCTTCAGCCAAAGGAATATTGACATGCAACTGCCGGAACATAGTCAAGAACTTCTCGTACTGCTTTTCTAACTGCCTGTTGTGAAGTCTCTGTGGAAATGGAATAGGAGGAACATAAGGTGGTGGAGGAACATATGGCTTTTCTGGTTCTTCTTCCTTCTTCTCTTCATCTACTTTTTCTGACTTTTCTGCATCAATCTCTACTATCTTATTTTCTTTTTCAGCATCCTTCTCTTTAGGCTCAAGAACCTTAACCTCGGGCAACTCTTTTCCGCTCCTCAAAGTAATTGCTTTGCATTGTTCCTTACCAGTCTGGTCGGGTTGACTTGGAAGTGATCCTTGCTCCCGAACACCCATCTTGGAGGCAATCTGTCCAATCTGTGTTTCTAGCATCTTTTGAGATGATGCCATCTGATCTATTCTTGATTCCATATTAGCCAATGCCCCAGAGGTTCCTTGCATAATCTTATTTAGTGCAACCTCCCAATCAGCTGGTTCTTTCTTTGGCGGAGGTTGATACTGCTGCTGTGCTTGATACGGTGGTCGTGACTAAAAACCAGGAGGTTGATTCTGCCTTGGAAATGAATAAGAAGGATTAGCCGCATGATTATTACTGTAAGAAAGATTGTTGTTTGGCCTTTGATTTGGATTGTAGTAGGAGTTATTCTGAACAGGCCACGGCTGTCTTCCCTGAATAAAAGATGCTTCTTCTGGAAATTGTTGCACATAAGAGTTCTGACTAGCACCATAATCATTATACCCCTCCATAGGTGAAGAAATAGCATTCACATTTGCCCTTTCTCCTCGCACCTCCTGAGTTAGAGTATCCAATTTTTGAGCCAGCATGTTGATCATCTCAGATTCTTGTGCTGCTTTTGCTGAGCTTGTCCCACTAGGTGCCCATGAATAATTATTAGATGCCAATTCCTCAAGGAGTGCTTTAGCCTGTGTAGTTGGTGCCTTCTTGAAATTTCCACCAGCAACCACATCCAAACTCAAACGAATATCTGCATTCATGGCCCCATAAAAAGTACTAATGATCTGCCAATCTTCCAAGCCGTGATGTGGACACTTCCTCAATAGTGCCTTGAATCTCTCCCATGCCTGATATAGACCTTCACCCGGTTGTGCTTTGAAACTCATAATCATAGTCCTCAATTGTTGCGTCTTGTCAGAAGGATAATATTTGGACAAGAATGTAGTAGAAAGACCATCCCATGTAGCAACCGTAGTGTTTGGAAGTTGTTGAAACCATTCTAAAGCTCTTCCCTTAATAGAGTAGGGAAACATATGGAGACGAATCTTGTCACTCGTAACACCATTGATTCTGAATGAGCCACACATCTGCACGAAACGCTCTAGATGTCTGTGTGGATCCTCTAGTTTAATGTCTCCTTCAAAAGCTTGATTACTGATCATCTGTATTAAGCTCGGATTAATGTTGAATTGAGTTGCACCAATCTCTGGAGTTTTGTACATGCAAACTACAAGAAATTTGGCTTTTACCTACGAATATTAAATGTAGGTAAAACTATGATATTGGTTGATAAAAAATTTTAACTACCAATATGAAATTGGTAGCGATTGGTAGGTAAAAGTTGGTGGAGAAAACCTCTTTAGCTACACATATATATATTGGTAGGTAATTGATAATATGTGTAAAAGTTCACATGTCATGGTTAGCTGACTAGGATGTACATGTGGAATGCTACATGGCATCTCATCGACAAGCCACGTGGCACCTTATTAGATGGACAAGTGGCAATTTAAAAGGCAAGTTACATATCATATCACAAGCCACATGGTACCTTATAATTGGGCCACATGGCACCAAACTAATTGTTTAAAAATTTTGAACATGTTTTTTTTAATTGTTTCTCCGTTACTTAATTGATAAAATTATTTAAAAAATTAGACACTAACTAAATTTCATTACTCATTTATTAAAATAGAAATATAAATTATAACAAATTACAAGTGCTCAATGAACAATAAAATTAAAAAGTCGGAGCAATAAAAAGATATAAGATCCGAGATATAGAAAATTACAAGGAGAAAATTATTCATAAGTAACATAGCTCATACAGTGTAAACAATAATAAAAGATACAAGATGATTTGTAATTTATTTAGAAATTAAACTTGGCAAAAAGCGCCAAATTTTTCAAGGTTGCTGCAGAAACTTGAATTGCTAGAAGCTTTGGAGGCTCTGTCTTCATAAAATTTATTTTGCGTCTATTGCATATTTATCAACAATAACCAGAGCACTTGAGATGTTGCTTCTGGCTACCACCGCATCGTGACATATAAGGCAATCAAGTCATTTATCAATGTGACGTGTATGCAGGTACGAGCCACTTGTTAGCCTTGGAAAGAATAACAAAGACATTGAAATGCTTTCTCTCACTTGGATCTTGGATGCACCTCAAAGTCTTGCACCACTGGACCCAAAATTTTGGTTGTATTTCATGGCATCTAAACCATAACTTTTGATATTGGGAGTATACTTTTTCCTGCACACAAAATTAAACAAGGAAATTTATTATACGAATATCACTGATACATTGTTGTATGCAAGTGTCAAAAATATTGGGCATAGTTTCTAGCTGTGAAATTTAATCAAACACTTGGTAGACAAATCATTACATACACACAAAATATGTCACAATCCAAATGTCTAATATGTATAAAAAATAAATAGAGCCCTTTAACACAAAATAGGAAAACAAATAATCATCTACCTTCACTGTATTTTCAACACAACAACGATCAACCAGATTCAAATCCATGGAAGATTATCAGATGGAAAAGTAAAAAGAGGAGAAGTTCATCCATAATTTTAATTGTACAAACACAAATGAAATGGAGAGTTGTAGAAAGCCGTGTAATATGTGCATATAAAATTCTTGTATGCAGGTAACTGAGGTTTTGTAGGGCAGATAGATTAGTGCTACGCCGCTATTTAATTTTAGTTGATAATAGAATGCGTGTATGTAGCAGTTACCATACACAATTTAAAAAGTTTTAAAATTTTACGTTTGAAAAGTTTTAAAATTATGGGGGGAAATCTTGGCGACCAATCTCAACAAATTTCCTCCTCGTAATCTAGTGTACTAAACTACTGATGTTAAATTACTAATCAATAATTTAATCATTGCCTTTGCCTCGTCGCAGCAAAAATTATTTATTTTAAATTTTTAAGTTTTTTTAACATAATATCTTCTATAAAACTCTTTTTTAATCATTCTAATAATTTAGACTATATAGTAGACATCCAATCTAATCACATTTTTTTTTATATATTCAATAATAACTATCGATACTATACTAAATATTTAATTCGCACTCATTCAGAAATTTAAGAATGAATGTTAACTCACAAATGAGGATGATTAAAAATTCGGATCGATGGATGTCCAATTTATTCTAATTCAATTGAATTTATCGAATTCGAAATTTTAATTTTGGATTTGTGTTCATTTTATAAATCCGAAAGAACTTGGATTTCAATTAAGATGTTAGACATTTTTATCCGAATACGATCCGAAATTCAAAATCAGATCTGAAAAATATCCAATATTGTATATATTATTCCTTATATAAAATAAGCGTAAAATAATTATTATCCATAAATTTCTTCACTGTATTACCAAAATAATATCAACCATCGAATTTAGTATTTTTAAAAATTGACGATCGAGATTATATTATATTAAAAAAGGAAATTAAAATCTGAAAATGATATAATTAGAAAAGGTTGCATTAGAAGTGAATTTTAAAAATAAAATTATAATCTAAAAATGATATAATTAAAAAAGATTCTATTATGATTGAATTTAAAAAAATATATAATCTTGAAAGGATATAATTAAAAAAGATTGTATTTTTTTTAGTATTTAAAAAAACATATTTACTATTTGGGTTCTACCTGAGATCTACTGAGATCTAGAAATCCGATTTGGATGATTTAACAATTCAAGCAAAACTCATAAAATTATATTTAGTGATGAAATTATATTCTAAAAAGAATATAATTAAAAAACTTTACATTAGAATTGAATTTGAAAAATAAAATTATAATCTAAAAAGAATATAATTAGTATGTAAATCATGTTCGATACATATTTAATCATAGGGAATAAGGATTTTGAAATCAATCTCAGCATTTTTTTACTAAAATCACAACAAATACATTACAAAAGCATATATTTACTTATTTATTATCAAATATTTATTTATCATTTATTTATTTTATTTATTAACTAAAAGAAGTAAATAATTAAATAAGTAATATATTTAACTCAATTCACTCATTATTCACATGAACGAAAGTATCTTATGTCTACCTTAATTATATATATATTTTATAAATATATAAATTATAAATAATTTTTAAATCAATCCTAAAAAGCAGCTGATTTTCTTTGTTTAACGACTAAAAAAGATAAGTGAGGGCCGTGAGGCAAACGTTTGTTATGACATCGATAAGTTAGGAACTACACTGTATTTGACACGTCTAAAATAGAGTAGTGCTATAGGTACCAAATTGGGTACCAAAATTGGGTACCAAATGACATGGCAATAGACACTTGTCAATTTAAAATATTTTGATTGGAGAGTCCTGGCGGGCCCACTATACCTATAACCAATTAAAACAAGGCACATCATTTGGTAACATCATTTGGTAACAACTTTTGGTACCTAATTTTGGTACCTCTAACATTTTTCGTCTAAAATATGATCTAAGGTTACTCAACCGCTCACCAGAAAGAAGTGGGGTTATGGTGAGCAAGTGGGTCATATGATTTTTTCTTTTTCCTCTCTGGTTGATTTTTCTTGCCTTAGATTTTTTTTCCTCTCTCCTGTCAAAAGATTCTTGCCTTAGATTTTTGTATACACAAAAGGAAATACCGTGTACATAGTTTTAGTAATTAAAATCAGATGAGTCATGAGTAAATTATATGGCAATTTCTGTGATCTGTGTTCTAATTTTTTAATTGATGAATGTGTAAAATGTGTGTCATAGGCGTTGATATAGTAGTTCGGAAAAAAAACAATAAGGATATCAAAACAAAATTAAGAATATAAGAAATTTTGCTTCAAAAAAAAAAGAATATAAGAAATTTGGAAAAAATTTGGGCGCCAAATACTAAATTATAGTTTTGCAATGCATTTGTAATATAATTTCAATAATAACAATTTTTAATAATAATTAACATTTAAAAATATTTATATTTACCCACCAATATAATTTACGATTAAATATTAGTAGGTAAAAGTATCTTTTTACCTACCAATATATATTGGTAGTTAAATTATTGGTAGGTAAATATCAATTTTCTTGTAGTGATTAGCCGGATTTGGTGTCTCATGGTCCCAAATAAAAGTCTCATCAACATTATAATTAACAACAGCTTGAGCTACCGGCTCTCCCATCTTAGCTTTCTCTTTTCTGATCTTTCTCAAAGTACGCTCGATTTCAGGGTCAAATTCCAACTTTCTAACGCAAGATGAACGTCGCATACACCTGAAAATCACCAACAAAACAACTTGTGGAACCAATTAAAATCTAAAAAATAAGAAGCAATTAACCTAAACTCAAATATACTGCCTTCCCCGGCAGCGGCGCCAATTTGTTAATAGTATTTTTATGTGTTCGTTCGCAGGGAAGGACTGAATGTAATATCAAGTTCAAGTATCTTATCTCTCACAATTTAGAAGTGTAGAAAAATGTTTGGTTTGTTTATAAACTAAATTAAACTAATTATAAATCGAGAATAAAATATATGAGGAAAACAATCCAAGAACTGGGGTTCTTCACTTGGTTTCAATGCACATTCAATATCTATGTGATGTCTACGTTCTTACTCTGCTGAAAACAATTCTTCTAAGGTTATAATGTTCTCTTCCAAGATACAATATAATGTCTACAACTACACCCTAATTGTCACTTCCGTGATACAATCAAAGTACAATCATAAACTATTACGCACCAAGAATTATAAGTCTCACAACTCTCCTATTAATCTTCCAATCAAATATTCAAGTTATGTCTGTTAAATCATGTACTAAAATCGCAACTCCTCTTCCAAGTTATTACAATCCCTAAAAGCCAATCAAAGGTTCATGACTCCCCTAATTGTATTAAGCCCTCAATAACAGATCAGCAAAGCAAGAAAATCACGGATAATTAAACACACATGAATACCAAGGAATACTACCCAATTCTCAGATTAGAGAATTAGTTACACATGATTAAATTAACAAAACAAGAATTAATAGAAGAAATCATAATTAGAAGAACATAGAAAAGAAACCTTTAATCTTCAATCTTCAATGAAAATAATTGTTCTCCAGAAAAATCCCTAAAAGCTGCGTACAAAGTTTTATCTATCTAATGAACCTCGTTTTTCCCATCCCTAGATGTGTTTATATAGATACTCCTAGTCTTGCCCAACAACCAATTGCCTTCTATTACAATTATAATTTAAAGAAGGTACCAAAACTGCCCAGAATACAATTAGAATTAGAAAAAGGGCAAAACAGTAAATTCCAAGCCTTCTTTTACAAGATCACGTGCGCGACTTCATTCAGCACGTCCCTTGCACTTGTTTCCTATCCCAGGTTGTAGAAAATCTCTCAAGCTTCGCGTGGGCAGTAAGATCGCTGAAAACGGACTTCTAGAACTCTAGATATGGCCAAAACAGTGTAGACTACGCAGCCTTCCCGGAAAATCCGAATTTTAATCAATTAATTCTCCAAAAACGATAGAAGCATCAACTTTAATCAACATTCTCGTAAATCTGCACAACTAAGCAAAACACATCAAAACTACAACAACTTGAGTCCAAAACAATTAATTTAAGCAGAACGGAGACATTCCAAGTGGATATAAAATCCACTTATCAAATTAAATCAAATTACTTCTGCAAGAGCAAACATGGAATCCTAACTTCATTAAATACTTCACTTAGATCTAACGCCTTTAATCACTATATGCAATGGTTATGATATCTGATCGGATAACACGAAACAAGTACACGCTACCTGTCAACATACGTATACCAAACTAAACATACATCCACAAAAGAGATAGAAGATGAATAGACACCAATTATGCTTAGACCCTATATGTCTATAGAATTTGAAAACATAACGGTTGAAGAACAAGTTATCCATAATGATCACATAGGGCAATATAAATATTCTCATCTCATACTACGAATCATGTTGATAAACAATCATGAACCTATGCTAGCATGGTAAGTTCTAAATCTCAAGATCCACTTTCACTTTACAAGAGATTAACAAATTAGATGTTAGCTACGCATCTAACAATTAAGCATAACCATACGAGGATATCAGATATACATCACACACAGATCTTTAAAGCATCAATATACTAAAACTCCATAAATAAATCCGTTAGAATCCCATGACAACGATTAGCTCATAATTGAACCTCTCGTCATCATGGGATCTGATGAAACCATGATAAAAACAAAGTATGAAAAAAATACAAATAAACCTAAGTAATTGATATGTAATGGTTCTCTCCTAATGATACAAATTACAAGGGTTGGATGTGTTTATATAGGCTCTATAATTCTTGCCCAGCAAGAAAATACCCAAAATAGAGTTAAAATAGAATTTCTGCAAAATACGTTTCCTAAACTGATTCTGTTTTTAAGGAAAATTCGTAGCTGACTTTTCTTCAGTATTTCTGGACTGTTCCAGTTGTAATTGGACATATGGACCACTTTAGAATGAAAGAGAATTCCATTATCTTCGCGTGGACTGTAAGATCGTCCAAAACAGACTTGTAGAACTCAAGATATGGCCCAAACAGTAAATCAGGATTTTCAGGACAAAATTTCGAATTTCCAGAAGGGTTCTCGCGCTGCAGCGCCCTTCCCAGGCCGCATCGCGCCATGCTTTCTGTCCAGGATTGTAGAAAATCTCCCAAGCTTCGCGTGGGCAGTAAGATCGCTGAAAACGGACTTATAGAACTCCAGATATGGACAAAACAGTGTAGACTGCGCAACCTACCCAGAAAATCCGAATTTTACACAAATTGCTCCTTTTTCCTCCGTTTATTTTGCATTAGCTAACATCTTCAATACCATGACACATGTAACTCCTTGGTAGCATAACACAAGTGTCCAATCTTCATTCCAATGCTTAATTCCACTCTAATATCGATTAGAAACACCAACACTAACAGATAGCTACAACCCTGCACAACTACACAAAACACATCAAAAATACAACAAACTTGAGACCAAGTCAATCAATTTAAGCCGATATGGAACGCTCCAAGTGGATATAAAATCCACTTATCATTACCCTATGAAGACTGGTATGCCTCAAGATACTTCTTGTTAGGTTGAATACACAAAAAGCAATCAAATACTGTATGAGTAACTTAACAAGAACACACTGTTTAACAATTTAAAACTGTTTGGAATTAACAATTCCTCTCTCAGTGATGTAAATATCACAGAGAGCTGCTTAGGTTACAATCAATGAATTTCTCAATGTTCGACTACCCTTCTAGGGTTAACCTAACTGTATTTATAGAACATACAGCTTCGTACAATCAGTAACTGATTCTCCTATAATCAAGCTATACAATTGATATCAATCACGATTGCTCCAGTCTTCCAAGTCAACTCAATCTCTTTGACAGCTTTCCAATCTTCAAAGATATTGCTTCCATACTTATCTTGTATCAACCTTTAAACACTGTTGACTCTTCAGACAATATCACTACAGAGTTTACCAACCTCTGTTGCGCTTCCAGTCAGTGTTTAACTAAACCCTGACTGCTTCCAGCTAAACTCTGTTTTGTCACTATAGCTTCCAAACACTGTTCTCATCAATCATTTCTAACAATCTCCCCCAACTTGTCCATTAGCAAAAATGTACAAGTTTACAGTAAATGATGATGTCAAAACAAATACAAAGTTTTACAGTGTTTAATATACAAACAGAGTTTAAGCTATTACTTAACAAACTTACAACTTTTGTCTACCTAACTTCCTCAAGATCTGGAGCTGTTCTGAGATAATCAATCAACAACCTTCTCTCAGCATGTTCAAGTTCAATCTCCATAGCTTCCTTGATTTCTTTCAAATCTGGATCATTCTCATCAGTTTGAAAAATAGCAGCTCTGAGATCATAGATCTTGTTTCTTCTCATCTCATTTCCCAACCTGATGTACTTCACTTCTTCAGACTTTACATTGAAATCCAGAACTGTAATTCCAAGATCTGTTTTCAGCTTTGTAGTTCCCTTCTCCATTTCAATCAGATTGCCATTCCAATCTCTGTATTTAGGAACATACTTTTCAGCAGACTTTGTTCCTGTAACCACTTTAGCTTTCTTCATATATTCCCTTATAGAATTAGCAATAAGCTGTGTTCTACGATTTCTAACTCTGAAGATATGCAGAACATACTGAAGTTCCTCAAATAATTTTAGCTTGATTGCTTCTTCATTCACTCTATACACTGACCCATCTGCCATAAAGTATAACAGAAAGTGAATGTCTAAGCTTCTTTGACGAACTACCTGAACTGACTCCAGCTTGTCTAGATTTTCTTGAGTAATACCAGAACCAAGAGATACTAGTGCAGAGGGATCTCTTGGACTGTTACTAAATCTCAAATCTCTTGTTGAACCTAATCCAGAAGTATTTCTCCCTGGTGGCTTTCCTGAACATGCAACATTATGTTGATAATCACCAGTCACTCCTGCTTCTTCTTGCACTGGAATCTTTGGCCTTGAAAAACCAGGTAAGGGTTTACTTTGTGATTGTACAACTTGTGTGGCAACAGAGGTTGTAACAATCATTTTACCTTTGTTCTCCTCATTTATTACCCCTTTTAACTTCAATTTAGCCTCAAGAGAAGACTTTCTGATCAACTTTTCTTTATCTTCTTCTTCTTTTTCTTCTCCTTTAATGCCAGTTAATTTCTCTTTGATTTCAATGCCTTTAAGAACAGGCTTTGCAATTTTAGCAACTTTCACATTCTTCTTTGCTTTTTCAGACTTTAGAACTTTCAAATGCTTTTCTTGTAAACTCTTCTCTTCAGCTTTAGCATCTTCTAAAGTAACTCCCTCTGCATTCTCTTCCATGAAAAGCTTAACAGCTAACTCCTCATCAGTCTTTGGATTTGATATTAATTCCAAACTCTTGGTCTTTGAAGTACCTTGAGTTTCAGTGTTTATTCCAACAGACTGTGATTTAAAAGATTTGCCAGATCTCAGAGTTTGCATTTCAGAGTTTAACACCTTACTCTTATCACTTGCCCCTCCATCTCCAGCATCATCCTTTTGAGTCAGAGTTTGAGAAACTTTGCATTTAGACTTAGCAACTCTCTCCCCCTTTTTGACATCATCAGGAATGAGTATGGATGTAATGAGCTCTAAAGAGTTAGCAATGGAATCCACCTTAGAAAACAAAGCAATTTGATTTTCTTCAACTTTTCCTAGCCTGGCAAAGAGAGTGTCTTGAACTTTGGATAGCTGTGCAGCTTTTATTTTGGACTCTCTTTCCATCTTCATTTCTCTTGACTGAATCTCAGTCTTCAAGGAAGCAATTTCTTGTTTTGTATCAGAAAAATTTCCCTCCAGAGTTTTAACTTGTACCACTGTTGCTTTTAAGCATGATAAAATCTCTGGATTTGAAATTTGACTAGCAGTCTGCTTAACAAAATCAGCTGCTCTCCCTTTTGGAAAAATACAGTCTTGTTTATACCAATTGGCAGCAGATTTAGCAAGATACTCTTCTTCAATTGCATGAGATGGACAAGGCTGATCAAAAGATTTATGCTTATTATCAGTCTGTGCAGGTGCACTCACAAATGAATCAGAGTTTGCACTGCTGTCAAATTCATCTTCAGCACTTGCATCTTTAGCTTGAGCATCTTTTAGAGAACCACTGTGCTGAGCTGTGTCAGCCACAGTTTCTGTAACAACTTCTGCAACCTTTTCAATAGTCTCTTCATGTTGCACAGGCTCTGCAACAGAGTTTGCCTTTGTAGCTTCAACAGGCATAGATTCAGAATTCTCCTTAGTTGCCTGATCAACTTCATCACCTTTGTCTTGAATTGGAGAAGATACCAGCTTTGTGTGTGATGCTTCAGCTTCAGGAACTTTTACTGCAAGCTCATCAGCTACACCAGGAGCTTCAGTATGAACAATAGGTGAGATAGGATCAGAGAATGGTTCAAATGTGTCAAAAATATTATCCATTGGTGAAAAACCATCTCTGTTATCCTCTTCTACAGGCATTTTATCCTCTGTAGGTATTTCATCATTAACAATATCCTCTGCAGGCATTTCAACCTCTGCAGGTATAGAAACATTTTCTTCATCCTCAACAGTAGGTGTTTCATGGGAAACCACCTCTGGAGCTTCAACAATTTGCTCATCATCAGACTCTGAAAGAACTAATCTCCTTCTCTTGACTTGATGCACTACAGTCTCCTCTTCATCTTCACTGGAGCTCTCTTTAGGTGGTGAAAATGAAGGTCTGTTTGCCTTTTGTTTCATTCTTCTTGTATAAACAGCTCCAGGTTGTGTCTGTTTAGCCTTTGAGTGTTTAGTGTTTTGGGCAGTATGTTTCTTTCTTTTTGGCTTGGTTTTGTCTGTTTCAGTAGGTGCTGGCTCAGAGTTTAAAGTTTCAGTGTCTAATGGTTCAGTGTTTAATGTTTCAGTGTTTAATGTTTCAGTGTTTAATGGTGGAGAGTTTATTGTTGGAGAGTTTATTGGTGAAGAGTTTAAGGTTTCTGGTTGTGGTTGATGAGATGTAGTAGGTACAGTGGTTGTGGGTGTTGTGGGTGTTGGTTCAGAGTTTATGGTGTCTATTGGTTCAGGCATTTGTTGTGGTGATTGAGGATCTTGTGGTTGGTTTACATAGTTCTGTAAGGCTAAAGGCATAAACATCTCAGGTATTTGCTGTTTAGTGACATCTTTGTTTGTCAAATCAGAAAACATTCTCTTAGCAACTTGAAAAGGCTGAATAACATCAGCTTCATCAATTGGAATGTTAGGCACACAAGCAGTAAATAGCAATTGACAAAAACGAGCAAAATAGACAGTAGTAGTCTCAGACAAACGCTCTCCCAAGTTCATTAGTACTAGTCTACCAAAATCGAAGTTACCTCCATATAGTAGAGCATGACCAATTTGGAGAGTATCCAGAGGAAGTGCATCCCAGTTTGTTGTCTTCTTTCCAAAAGCCCTTGTTATACAATCAAAAAAGAAACTCCATTCCTTTCTCAAACTTGGCCGTCTCAAAGACCCTATCTTATTCAAGTTTCCTGCACATCCAATTTGCTCCAACATTGTCCTCAAGCGATCATGACCAACAACACTGTAAGAAGTGTGTGTCTCAAAATCTAGAGCATCCCTAACAGTAGTTGGAGTAATAATATACTCTGATTCATCATGAGTGAAAGTGATTGTGGGAGTGCCAGACTCTTCTCCATCATCATATACAGAGTTTGTCCAGAAGGCGGCAATTTGTGAAGCAGATAGTGTTGGTGGTGCAGTTAAAGCCTTCCCTATTTCAGAATCTTTCAAGAAGTTTTGGAACAAATGAAACGCCTCTGGAGCATTTGCATTCTCCAGTGGTGCTGCATAGTTGCTAGGAAGAAAAACTAACCCTGCTGCATCAAACGCTTTAGTTGCCATTAGTAAGATATGATACGAAGAGATTTAGAGAAAAGATGTGTATGCACTGTAAGTGTTTATCAAAAGGTGAATGAGAGTATATGAGAAGTTTGAAAGTGAATGAGTATGCAAGTAACTGTGAGTGGGTGAATGTGAATCGATATGGAGTGAGAGACTAAAGACGATTAGAGTAAAATTAAAACTCAATCGTTTATTTAGTAAAAGCGCGCAACTGTTGTAGAGTAATGTGTGAGTGGGACACTATCATGGGACACATGTCAAACAACTAATGGAGCACTTAATAATTACTGCTGTCATTCCTATAATCACGACACTTACACTAATTAACAGTTGTCAACTACCTCAATTACTTCAAAATAATCAAATCATCTAAATGAAACTGTACCTTAGAGTACTTAAAACAACTCAACAGTGTTTATCACTTTTCCAATTTTATCACTAACAACCCTTTCAAAAATTGCACAGTTGTGAATATCAGTGTGTGTGAAGCAGAGTTTACTGAAATCAATTTTTAGAGCATCTAGTATTTCATAACATCCATAACAAAAATCAATAAACACTGAATGCACCAACTCTCATAGTAAACACTGATTGTTTGATGAATGCTAAACTCTGTAGTTACTGTAATACAGAAATCTGAAAACTTCTATTCCCTTTGATGTCCATGATTATCCAAGTAAGCACACAGTCTTTAAAGACAAAAATATCAAGAGATAGAAATCAGAGCAACATTCAGTGAATAACAGTCATGAATTTGATAACCTCACAAACTCTCAAAGCACACAAGTGTTTAGGTGAAGTGTTTACACTCACATTTAATCAGAAATAGCAGAATCTACCATATGCTTGAATGTCCACCAATTCTACACTACTTTGTATACATGTATGCACAAATCAAAAGGACTTTATTCAGGGTTGGAATGAGATAAGATCAAACAGATGAAAAAGATGTTTTATTCATAAGTGAATATCAAGCTGAACATTTCAATAGACCAAAGTGTTCAGTCACACTGTTAGTACATATTTGTACAAGATCAGTATATATGCCTTTTTCTCTCTTTTTTTATTTTCAATTTTTTTTTTATTTATTTAGCATATATACTGAGTAGACTTTTCTTTTCTTGAAAAATACTCATCTGCTTGAGAAGAAAAAAAAATATAACTGCTCTTAATACTTCAGAGTATAAGAAAAATGAGCAGTTAATTAGGCTCAAAGGGGTTTACTAAGGAAGGAATTTATGAACAGTGTTTATACAGTGTTTGAAGAGAGTTCAAAAGAATTTTGAACAGTGTTTAAAGAAAAATGGTAAATCCTATTGCCTTTATCATTTTCATGCACACACATATCATGTAGTCTCAAAATGGTTTAATACAAGTTCTAGAGAAACATACTACCTAATGAATATCACACAACAATAAATACTGATTGATAGAAAATGTATCAATCACTGATTTGGCTCAACCTCTCACAGGGTGTATACATGAATCTGAACTCACCAAACTAATCAATGACACATCTCAAGTTTTATGGTTTTCACAAGTACAAACAAGGAATCATCATGAACCATACCTTTGGAAACAGAATGTCACTAATCAGAGTTTAGAGTTCATCAATAACCAAAATTATTTATGAGAGGCAATGCACACAATATTCATAGACGGAGAGTTTAGGACTGAATAAACTAAGAGATGCTATAAATATGAAACAGTATCATGCTGTGTTGATTTACTGCACAAAGTCTGATTAGATTACAGTGACTCAGAAAGAATCATGATTTATTTACTGAGAATCATGCTTCATACATTTTTCTTCATTGGTGTTTTCATTCAGACAATAATCAATTCTGAATTCACTGAGTGTATCTAACATGTTAACAGTGTTTAACAGACAGACATGCTTACAGAGTTTAACAAGTTTTAAACATAAGCATGCAGAACAGAGTTTAATACTAAGATTCACATAGCACTTAATAATTTGCAGAAACATGAGCAACATATTTTAGAAATAAGTTCTTGAGTCTAACCAACATTTCTAGTCAAAACTAGATACCATCCCTAGTTCATTGACCAGTCTTGTAAATGTAGCTTCACTCAATGGCTTGGTGAAGATATCTGCAAGTTGTTGTTCTGTAGACACAAAGTGAAGCTCAATGTTGCCTTCCTCTACATGCTCTCTAATGAAATGATACCTTATGCTGATGTGCTTTGTCATTGAATGTTGTACTGGATTACCTGTCATTGCAATAGCACTTTGATTATCACAGTAAATAGGTATCTTGGTATACCTTAATCCCTACGCCATAAACGCACATACGCAACCCCCATTTTCAGTTGCGTAAGGCCTGAAAAACGTTGCGTAAGGTCTTACGCAACGCTTTTGGGGCGTTACCAATACTGGCGTTGCGTAAGACCCCTAACGCAACGCTTTTCCAAGCTATTGCAACACTTCGAAAAGCATTGCATAAGAGGCCTTATGCAACACCAAAAGCATGCAAACGCAACACTTCATGGGGTTGCATAAGATGTTTCAGCCATGTCAGCATGCTGACATGGAAGCAAGGTGCCACGTCAGCATGCTGACATGGAAGCAAGGTGCCACGTTAGCATGCTGACATGTCAGCAGTGGGGCCCACAAGTGCCACGTCACAAATGGGGGGGCATGCCACGTCATCAGTGGGGTCCACCAAGGTGCCACGTCAGCACTGGGCCCACATGCCACATCAGCAATAGGGCCCACATGCCACGTCAGCAGTGGGGCCCACATGACACGTCAGCAATGGGTACCCACATGCTGATGTCAGCAGTGGAATCCACTATCTAACGCAACGCTATTTGAGTCTAATGCAACACTAAATTTTTTTTTAAGCAACGCCATTCTTTTTTATTGCAACATTAAAACTATGCTAATGCAACATTAAATATGGTCAAATGCAACGGTTTTTTATAAAAAAATTGAAATGGCAGCTTTGTATATACATAATATCAACCTGTCCAAACCAAGTCAACAAAAAATTGAAGCTCCAAACTAATAATAGGCCAAGGATGCAACCAGAAAAATACTAAAGTTTTACAAAATCCCAAGAATCACACAACCACTCCAAAGTTTGTTCTCGAGGTCCAACTATAGGTCTGTGTGATCTTTCCCTGGTATGTGTGATCTTTTCACAGGGCTTTTATGACCATCACCAAGACTTGAAGGATTTTTTAGGTGTCGTCTGTATATCTCTTACTGTTGTACTGGCTTCCTCAGCGGCTGACTCTTTCCCCGGTCTTTGTGCTCCTTCCTCAAGGCTTTCTTGACCATCAGCTAGACTTGACGATTGCTCAGGCACCGTTTGTATCCCTGCAACATAATATTGGATCATCAAACAGATGGCCATCTAAACATGAACCATGGGAATCCTAGTTATGTTTATGTCTGACTAATTATAAGTCCATCAACCTATCAATCAGCATGTACCACTTACTATTGGTTACGCACTTACATCTTGTGATTTCAGTTCATCATGGTCTTTTATTAAGTCGTATCTTGTGTGTAAAAGGAAGTGGATTTAGGTTTAATAAACACATAAATACAAAAATTATGCACAAATCTACAAATGCTACACAATAAAAAATATACAAGTACCTGACCACTACTCTGAAATTTAAATAGTTACCAAGTCCAAATACTTGTTTTCATTTTTTTACCCTGTTCGGCTATTCAAAAACCACCAACCTGTTATGTGTAGATCTAGTTGATAGTTAAACCACCAACACTAAAAATTAAATATAGAACAGTATGCACAAAATTAAAAAAAAATGTATAGAGAAAAATAATTAAAATAGGATTTTTTAAAAATAAATAAATAAACAGTTTGTAACCACTGACACAGAAATTATTGCAAAGCAAATTAACCAAATACAGCCCCAACATATTTTAACTCTTTAGAAAAATTGGTCGATTTCAGTTGATACTGGTTGCACACAGTTTTCTTTATTTTTGGTAATCAACAAAATGCAACTTAACAGTTTACAACAACAATCAACCAAAAAAACCCACCCCAAACACAACACAAGTGTTTATATGGAACAAGTAAATTGTGAAATGTGCTTATCACACATTACGCAAATACATTTTCTACATATGTTGGGTAAACTTTAACTAAAACTGAGCTTGAATATGGATGACGATGAAATGTTTTATACCTTGGTAAGGAAAAGCCTCTCTGCACGCTGACGAATAGTACCACCAGTCTTTAGTCCTAGTGCTGCCGAAGCCTACCAGATAAGGGAAATTGTAAATTTTAACAAACTGTAAAACAGATAGTACCACACTTTTCCTATAGGATAGTTCAAAGATTAGGAAGTACGGATTTCATCTTATACAAACATAGGTTCAATTTTAAATGTCAAACAAAAAGAAACGGAGAAAATGACAAAATAAAACTTAAAAATTTCCAGCACAAGGTTTTACACTTGTTGATTATTTTGGCATTTTGACGACATGTGATCGTAAAGCTAATCTACGAATTTGGAAACCCGAGCTCCTAATAAGAAAAGAAAGGTTTTTAAGTTATATGACTGCCTCTGCTGCTCCTGCTTTAAATGTAAGTAATATAGGGCTATAAGCTAGTCAGCTACACCAAGAATAAGTTGAATTCAGACGTATACCTCCTTTAACCGCTCAGGTCCCACCTCAATGAGCTCTTCAACTGTGCTGTAGTAATTAAGATCAATGGCTGTGTGTAGAGATGGATCATGTCCAATATCGTGCGTGTCGTTCTCCCAAACTTGCCCCGCACCGCGAGCCCACTGCTCCTCCAACTCAGTTTTCACTTGTCACAAGACAGAACTTTTTAAAAAAAAAACATGAATCTAAAAGAGACCGACCACATCGTATTAAAGGCCGAAATCTAAAATTTGAGCTAATTTTTAGTGTTGGTGGTTTAACTATCAACTAGATCTACACATAACAGGTATGGCATTTTGAGTTGTTTGGCTATTCAATAGGGTTATTGGGGGGAATATTGTTGGCACTTAGCAGATCCTCTTAATTTTGGATGATATTTTGTTTAATTTCCCCATCACATGTTTTAGTTTAAATTAAAGTGGATAATACGCAGTTTATAAGTATGAAAACAAGATTGTGAATTTGAACCTGTTCACATATAGAATTATAGATGAACAAACAAATCAGTTGTCACTGCATACCCCCAACTAGCAATAGCCTGTGCAGTGTTTTGTGGCTCCGCGGGATCTGGTGGTGCAGGGTTTCTACTAGTTTTCATAGCACAAAATCTGCCTCTACCTTCTCTCCATATCTGTTCAGGTCAGATATATGATGAGCACTGAAGTAAGAACTTAGACTAAGAAATCTGCATGTGTAACTTAATAAAGTTCGTTGAAATCCAACCTATTCCAGAAATATTTATGGCAAAACGACATGGGCAAGGCTTGTCGTTCCTCTATTTTTGCAAGACGCAGCAAAACTCCTTTTTTTACGACACTTCAATCATTGAACATTAACCAGCAATACAAGTAAATGTCATAATCAAGCTAAATTTTTTGAAGTTACAAAATAAAGGCCAGATTTCGGAGTATATTAGTATGATACTGAAACCTAGCACATTATTTATTGTTAGTTTATTCAACATTAGAAGTAAAATAACATAACAATCCTAATATTTGAGTCCCATAAGCTACACTTTAAATGAATTCTTTTGTTTAGTTTGTCCTATCGAGTAAGTTTTTATCAGAAAGACAGAGATAAAGCAAGCTATATACAAGTAGCCAACCAACACATAATAAGCAGAAAAATATGCACATAACAGAGAAGCAATCTCTCTTTCCAAAGATGAGGAACATAAATTCCAAGCAGTACATTATGAATATAAAGGATTCAAATTAAACCTGATTCCCTGCTTTTCTGTCTTCTTTACTATGTGCAAATGCAACGTACAGAGGTTTGTTGCAACGTACAATATTTTTTCATTTTTGGTTACAACTTGTTAAATACCCATTCCCACTCGCCCCACTCTTCAGACCTCAGCTGCATATATGCAGTATGTTCCCTTTATCTTACAGTCCAAATAGAACGGCGACTTATCTTGAATGAAGAAGTAAATGAATTAAATGTATCATCCCCTATATAAAACTGAGAAGCTAGAAACCAATGATTATTCGACCAAAGTAATGATTATTATACCTTATCCCATGTGCTTGAAGCAAGAGGATCTCCTGAAGTTCCCACTGGTCCATCCAGAAGCGATGAGAGTACAGTCTTTAAATTATCTTGCAAAAATGAAAATAAAGTTATACATACCTTGCATGAAGTCACGGTATCAAATGAAGCAAACACATCCTTAAGCTTATTGTCATCAAAACTATCATCCAAATTCTTTACATACAGGTTCAACCCATGTGCCTTGTCAATAGATGAATTTGGTGAAATAACTGGTATGAGTATCAGCAGAACCACGACACAAACTTATAACCGAACAACCTACTTTAATGTCTAATAGAAGTACTCTAACAATGGCTAACACAATCGCTAACAAAATAGAAATAAAACAAAATCAGCCCAAAAATTGAACATACAATACATATAACGTAAGATATAGAAATACCTTAAACTAGAATCCCCAAATTGAATCTAATTGAAACCCTAATTTTAAAGCCCCAAATTGAACTTTATTGAAGTCCAAGATTGACCCGGCCCGATTGAAGCCTTAATTTTGAAATTAATCCTGAGACAGAAAGAAGGTCCAAATTAGTGGGGGGAATACTAAACTAAAGAAGCATCCAGATCGAAATTAGTGAAGACCCAAATTGAACCGATTGGACCCCAAATTGAACCGATTGAAGCATAGAGAATGTTTATAGAGAGACTGTGTGAGATAGAAAGAGAGAAGATAGAGGAAAGTATAGAGAATGTGAGTGTGTGTATGTGTGCGAGCTAGAGTTTAGCTGTGAGAGAGAGGAGATCGAGAGAGTGAAATAATGGAAAGTGAGCATCAGTAGCTTTTAGCAGTCAAAAGTGGTCTAAACGAATTGGTTGGGCGGGCTTTTTCCCGCTCACTAATTTCTGCTTTTTTTTCTTTTTGCGTGTTACAAGAAAAAAAAAGATAATTTAAATTCATCTTATTTATTTATTTCAAAAAAATTAATTCAAATGTTCTATTAAATAATCAATTTTTAGATATTAACATTCATACGATTAGATCATTTAAAAAATAATTTATAAAAAAGGAAACATCAATCGGGACAACACTAGTTAATTTGACCGCTTTGCCTATTATAAAATTAAACCAAATAAATATAATATGTATCTGTAATAATTTAAATTACATATTAACATCCGTTGTCAAAAAATAGTTAAAAAGTTCGAATCATCATCCGGGACAAGAAAAGTTAAAGCAAATGTCTATTTTGACCATTATAAAATCAAACGAAATAAATCTAGGATTTCGTAAAAAAATTATCACATCACTAAAATCGTTAGATCTTGACATCCATATGTTTGGAACGTCGAAAAAATAATTTAAAAAAATAAAATCATCATTCGGGACAAGACTAGTTAAAAGGAAACTCTACTTTAACCGGCTTGACCGTTATAAAACCAAACCAAATACATCTAGCAATTTTTTTAAAAAACTACCACATCACTAAAATCATTGGATCTTGACATCCGTGCGATTGGAACGTCGAAAAAATAATTTAAAAAAATAGATTCATCATTCGGGACAAGACTAGTCAAAAGGAAGGTCGACTTTGACCGGTTTGACCGTTATAAAACCGTACGAATGTCAATATATATGTAATATAATTATATTCCCCAAGTTTCAGAAAATAAAAAATTAATTTGATTGGAGATCTTAGTAGATCACTACTATTTTCAATATGACTCGTAAATAGTGCTTTGTTACGTATTATTGTTTCTATTTTTTAAAAAATATTTTTGAAAGATCCAACCATACGGATGTCAATACATATGTAATATAATGATATTCCCCAAGTTTCAGAAAATAAAAAATTAATTTGATTGGAGATCTTAGTAGATCACTACTATTTTCAATATGACTCGTAACTAGTGCTTTGTTACGGATTATTGTTTCTATTTTTTAAAAAATATTTTTGAACGATCCAACCATACGGATGTCAATATATATCTAATATAATGATATTCCCCAAGTTTCAGAAAATAAAAAATTAATTTGATTGGAGATCTTAGTAGATCACTACTATTTTCAATATGACTCGTAACTAGTGCTTTGTTACGGATTATGATTTCTATTTTTTAAAAAATATTTTTGAATGATCCAACCGTACGGATGTCAATATATATCTAATATAATGATATTCCCCAAGTTTCAGAAAATAAAAAATTAATTTGATTGGAGATCTTAGTAGATCACTACTATTTTTAATATGACTCGTAACTAGTGCTTTGTTACGGATTATTGTTTCTATTTTTTTTAAAAAAAATTGAACGATCCAACCGTACGGATGTCAATATATATCTAATATAATGATATTCCCCAAGTTTCAGAAAATAAAAAATTAATTTGATTGGAGATCTTAGTAGATCACTACTATTTTCAATATCACTCGTAACTAGTGCTTTGTTACGGATTATTATTTCTATTTTTTAAAAAATTAATAAATATCTAATGCAACACTTCAAACAGCAAATGCAACACTACTGATACCTAATGCAACACTTCTGCCACGTCAGCATTTTTGGGTCCCACTTCTGCCACGTCAGTAATTATGGGTCCCACAATTGCCACGTCAGCATGATGGGCCTCCTGCCACGTCACCCTTGTGGGTCCCACACTGCCGCGTCAGCAGTGGAAGGTCCCACATCTGCCACGTCATATTTTTTAAAAAAAATATAAATTTATCTAATGCAACACTTCAAACAGCAAATGCAACACTATAGGTATCTAATGCAACGCTTTCTGCCACGTCAGCAAAGGTGGGCCCCACTTCTCCCACGTCAGCTAATGTGGGTCCCACAATTGCCACGTCAGCATGATGGGCCTCCTGCCACGTCACCGTTGTGGGTCCCACACTGCCACGGCAGCAGTTGTGGGTCCCACATCTGCCACGTCATTTTTTTAAAAAAAAATATGAATATATCTAATGCAACATTTCAAAGAGCAAACGCAACACTACTGGTATCTAATGCAACGTTTTTTGCCACGTCAGCAAATGCCACGTCAGCAAACGTGGGACTCACTTCTGCCACGTCAGTAAATGTAGGTCCCACATGTGCCACGTCAGCACATGTGGGTCCCACTCCTGCCACGTCACCATTTATAAAAATAAAAAATTATCTAACGCAATGCCATCAGTTAGTGTTGCATAATGTGAAACACTGTGGGTAATACGCAACGCTAATCTATATCTAACGCAACACCAATTCAGCTCAGTTGCAAAAGACCCAAAACTTCTATCTAACGAAACGCTTTCTGTGCAACGCTTTGTAAAAAGGGTTGCGTATGCTCACTTATGGCGTAGTGATAATCCAGCAGTTGATTCTTCATCCATAAAATCTGTGCACAGCAGCTACCAGCAGCAATATACTCTGCTTCAGCTGTAGATGTAGATATTGACTTCTGTTTCTTGCTGTACCAGGAAACAAGTCTGTCACCCAGAAATTGACAACTTCCACTGGTGCTTTTTCTGTCTATCTTACATCCTGCAAAGTCTGCATCTGAATAACCAAGTAGTTTAAACTCTGATTCTCTTGGATACCACAGCCCCAAAGTCATAGTGCCCTTGAGGTACTTAAATATCCTCTTTACTGCTGTTAAATGTGGTTCTCTTGGATCTGCCTGGAACCTTGCACACAAACAAGTTGCATACATAATATCAGGTCTGCTAGCTGTCAAATAGAGTAAAGAACCAATCATTCCTCTGTAACTTGTCATATCTACTGATGACCCTGCATCTTTGTCCAATTTTGTTGTAGTTGCCATGGGAGTTGTTGCAGATGAACAATCAAGCATACCAAATTTCTTGAGAAGGTTTCTGGTATATTTTGCTAGATTTATAAAAATTCCATCATCTGTTTGCTTTACCTGTAAGCCTAGAAAATAACTAAGCTCTCCCATCATACTCATTTGATATCTTGACTGCATGAGTTTGGCAAACTTCTTACAGAGTTTATCATTAGTAGATCCAAAAATGATGTCATCTACATATATCTGTACTAAAAGCAAGTCACTACCAGTTTGGAAGTAAAACAGAGTTTTGTCAATAGTACCTCTGTGAAATCCACTTTCTAGTAGAAATTTGGCAAGGGTTTCATACCATGCCCTTGGTGCCTGCTTAAGTCCATAGAGTGCCTTGTCTAACCTGTAGACATAGTCTGGATATTTTGGATCTACAAACCCTGGTGGTTGTTCCACAAACACTTCTTCTTCAAGTTTTCCATTCAAAAATGCACTTTTTACATCCATCTGAAACACTTTGAATTTCATGTGAGAGGCATATGCTAGAAAAATTCTAATTGCCTCCAATCTAGCCACTGGAGCAAATGTTTCATCATAGTCTATTCCTTCCTGTTGTGAATAGCCTTTTGCAACCAATCTTGCCTTGTTCCTTGTGATAACACCCTCACTGTCAGTTTTATTTCTGAAAACCCATTTAGTACCAACAATGGATCTGTTCTTGGGCCTTGGTACAAGTGTCCACACTTCATTTCTTTCAAATTCATTTAGCTCTTCTTGCATTGCTGTTATCCAGTCAGCATCTTTAAGAGCTTCTTCCACTTTCTTTGGCTCAGTTTGTGACAAGAATGCATGAAACAGACATTCATTTGTTGTTGCACTTCTTGTCCTTACTTTTGCATCTGGATCACCAATAATCAAATCAGGTGTGTGTGATTTAGTCCATTTTCTTGCAGAAGGCAGATTGCTTCTGTCATCATGTGATCCTCCCCCTTGATCCATGCTCTCCTGATTTTCTTGGTGTCTTTCTTCATTTTCAGATGCTCCCCCTGAATGTGACTTCTCAGTATTATCAACAGAGTTTGAATCAACAGAGTTTGATTCAGAATTATCAACTGAGTCACTATCAGTGTTTGAATCATCACTTTGATGTGATTCTTCATGCTCCCCCTCAACTGGTTCTTCCCTTGTTTCTGATTGAAGTGTTTCTTCAGTATTTACCAGTAGAGGTTCAGAGTTTAGATGAACAGAGTTTTTCAAATCAGTCTGATCAGAGTTTACTTTTTCAGAGAATAAATCTTCATTTTCAAAGTGCAGTTGATCATGTTCATTTACATCTTCAAGTCCAGTTATTTTCTTGTCATCAAATGACACATGAATTGATTCCATGATCACTCTAGTTCTCAGATTATAAACTCTGAATGCCTTTGTTGACAGTGGATAGCCAACAAAAATTCCTTCATCTGCCTTTAGGTCAAATTTGGTCAACTGTTCAGGATGAGTCTTCAACACAAAGCACTTGCATCCAAAAATATTAAAATATTTTAGATTTGGCTTTTTCTTCTTCACCATTTCATATGGTGTTTTACCATGCTTGTTGATCAGTGTTGAATTTTGAGTAAAACAAGTAGTTTGAACTGCTTCTGCCCAGAAATATGTTGGCAACTTTGCTTCATCTAGCATGGTTCTGGCAGCTTCTATCAAGGTTCTGTTTTTCCTCTCCACTACACCATTTTGTTGTGGAGTGCCAGGTGCAGAAAACTCTTGTTTTATCCCTTTACTCTTGCAAAATTCTTCCATTGATGAATTCCTGAACTCAGTTCCATTGTCACTTCTGATTATCTTCACTTGATTCTCTGACCCTTTTTCCAGTTGTAATATATGTTCTGTCAGTGTTAATGCAGTTTCATCCTTCTTTGCAAGAAAATATACCCATGTGTACCTGGTATATTCATCAACAATGACTAGAGCATATTTCTTCTTTCCAAGAGACATCACATTCACTGGACCAAAAAGATCAACATGTAGTAGATGATAAGGATCAAGAATTGAAGACTCAGATTTGCTTTTGAAGGTGGCTTTTCTCTGTTTGGCCTTTTGACAAGAATCACACAGGCCTTCTACATTCAACAAGGACTTTGGTAAACCTCTCACAAGATCATTCTTTATTAGCTCATTGATGTTGTTCAGGTTCAAATGAGAGAGTTTCTTGTGCCATTTCCAACTCTCTTCACTGGACATTCTTGTTGACAGACACACTGCTTTGCCATCAGTGTTTGTTGACAATTTAATTTCATAGATGTTATTGTGTCTGTTTCCAACTAGAGCAACTTTCCCTGTAGATTTGCTGATCACTTGACAATATTCAGGCTGAAAATCTACATGATATCCTCTGTCACAGATTTGACTCATAGATAGCAGATCATGCTTGAGTCCTGGAACCAGAGCTACATTTGTGATGATGACATTTCCAAGATTAATATTGCCATATCCCAGTGTATGTCCTATGTTGCCATCTCCATAGGAAACTTCTGGGCCAGCCTTCTCCTCAAACTCTGATAGCAGGGCTTTATTTCCTGTCATGTGTCCTGAACATCCACTGTCCACGACTAGGGTACTAACCCTGTTGCCCTGCAATCACAAACAATCACTGATTATTAGTTTTAAGGATCCAGACTTGCTTGGATCCTTTGGCTTTCTTAATTCTGTTAGCTTTTGCAGCGGAATTTACATTAACAGAGTTTAAGCTAACTTTTTCAGAGTTTACATTTGCAGAGATTACTTTAACCCATTTCAAATTTGGTTTGGGTTCATAGTAATTATAGTAAATAGCATGATAATCTCTGCAAGTGTAAATAGAATGCCAAGTACTTCCACAGTGTTTGCATAAAGTCTGTGGTCTAGTTCTCACATAATCACTCTTTACTGCAGTTTTAGAGGGTAAAGAATTAATGTTCTTATTCTTACTGCAGAAACTAGCAAGATGATTAGTGCTACCACAATTAAAGCATGTTTTTCTAGGAGCTAATGAAGCAAGCATTGGATTAATTCCTGAGGTTATGCCTACCTTTCCATTTCTGTTTTTCTTAGGCATTCTCTGTTTGTTGACAGACTTTATTTCCTTAAGCTTATGCTTGAGTTGTTTATCTGTCATTAAACCAATGTTAGCCTCTTTAACAAAAGTTTTAGCATATGACTCTTTAACAGCCTTTTTCTGTGCTTCAGTCTTAGGTCCACCTGTTCCCATGACATTACCTTCAGATGAACGATGTGGTCTAACTTTTACCTGATTTTCAAATCTAAGTTCATCTCCCTCAGAGTAACCTAGACCTACTGTGTCTGACTGAAACACTTCTTGAGTGTCTTTACCAGAGTGTGTCCAAGTTTTAATGATGTGTTTAGTATCCTCCAATTCTGATTCTAGTTGCTTATACTTTCCTAGCAACTCCTGTTCAATAAACACTGCATCATCTCTCTCTTTCTGAATTTTATTCATGTTCTCTAGCTGTTCCTCAACAAGTTTATTTCTCTCTTTAAGTTGAGAACACTCAGACTTTATCCTTTCATTTTCTAAAGTCTGATCCCTATAACTGATATGCAATGCTTTAAGATAAATTCTCAGTTCAGTTATATTATCAGTGTTATAAGCATAGGTAGTTGGGGGTACCTTGAGATCATCATTTTCAGTCTGAGTAGTAGCCATGAGAGCATAGTTGACTTCCTCATCTGAATCTGAAGTATCTGCCCAATCTCTGCCTTTGGTGTAGAGTGCCTTTTCAGTTTTACCCTTCTTGCACTCAGGAGCATAGTGACCCATCTCCTTACACTTGTAGCATTGAATTTCAGACTTATCTTTCTTACCAGATTTTAAGTCCTTTCCCTCAGATTTCTTGAAATTCTTCTTATCAGACTTTGAGTAGTCCCTGGAGAATCTCTTTCCCTTCTTGAAGTTCTTGTATCCCATCTTCTTGAAGGTCTTTACCATCAATGCAGCCATTTGCATCATCTCCTCATCATCTTCAGAATCAGATGATTCATCTGTGTTTGAGTCAACATCAGTGTTTGATGACTCATTCTCTGAATGTATGACTAAGGCTTTCCCTTTTGCCTTTCTCCTTGATGCCTCCTTCTTTGATGGTTTCTCCTCAACTTTAAGAGCAACAGACTTTGACTTTCTACTAGATCTTTTGTTTCTCTGCTCCAATTCCAATTCATGAGTTTTGAGCAGCCCATAAATTTCATCAATTTCTGTTTCACCAAGTTCATAATTATCTCTTATAGTGGTTGTTTTCACATCCCACTTTTCAGGTAGAGAAAGAAGAAACTTGAGATTTGAGTCTTCTAAATCATACTCTTTGTTAACCAATGACAAATCATTGAGCAGTTTACAGAATCTGTCAAATGTTTCTGTCATGGTTTCATCAGACTTTGCCTCAAAGTGCTCATACTCCTGAGTGAGTATATTTCTTCTGTTTTTCTTGATTGCAGGAGTTCCTTGACATCTAACCTCAAGTGCATCCCATATTTCCTTTTCTGTTGTGCAGTTAATCACTTTATTAGACATAACATTGTCTAATGCACTGTGAAGTAAATGTCTCACTTTTGCATCCTTTGCAATAGATGAAAGATCCTCAGCAGTTAGATCTTTCTTTTCCTTTGGAATGACCTTTGATTCCTCACCAGCAGCAGCAGCAGATAATTTTGTTGGTTTGTGAGGACCTTCATATATTCTATCAAGGTATTCTAGATCTGTAGCCTCCAGAAACATGGTCATTTTCACCTTCCAAATTGCATACTCTGATGGCCTAAGTATAGGAACCCTTATTGTCTCATACCTACTAATAGTAGTAGGGGCTTTCTCAGATGGTGGAGGTATCTCTGCCATTGATTACTCTTGTGTTTGGATCTTTAACTGTAATAAAGTAACAGATTAGTCTCTGATACCACTTGTTAGGTCGAATACACAAAAAGCAATCAAATACTGTATGAGTAACTTAACAAGAACACACTGTTTAACAATTTAAAACTGTTTGGAATTAACAATTCCTCTCTCAGTGATGTAAATATCACAGAGAGCTGCTTAGGTTACAATCAATGAATTTCTCAATGTTCGACTACCCTTCTAGGGTTAACCTAACTGTATTTATAGAACATACAGCTTCGTACAATCAGTAACTGATTCTCCTATAATCAAGCTATACAATTGATATCAATCACGATTGCTCCAGTCTTCCAAGTCAACTCAATCTCTTTGACAGCTTTCCAATCTTCAAAGATATTGCTTCCATACTTATCTTGCATCAACCTTTAAACACTGTTGACTCTTCAGACAATATCACTACAGAGTTTACCAACCTCTGTTGCGCTTCCAGTCAGTGTTTAACTAAACCCTGACTGCTTCCAGCTAAACTCTGTTTTGTCACTATAGCTTCCAAACACTGTTCTCATCAATCATTTCTAACACTTCTACTGAAGATCCTACTCGCACATCAAGTTCTATTCCTGATCATGTGGAAAAGATGACAAATGTGGGGGCGGAACCTAGTAGTAGCTCTACTCCTAAGGAGTAAGGTATAGTGGACGAGTAAGGTCTCGTGAGGGCCTATAGTGAATGTACCCAAAAATTCCATCTAACTAACAATGTAAAAATAATGCAATGCATGAATGCAACTAAATGAAAATGCAATTAATCTAGTACTAATATCCTTCCATACCTTCAAATCCTCTCATGCCATATCAACTTAAGAATCAAAGTAAATACGCAATGTCTTGGTGTCGAAAGTGCAAGTATTCACATAGTCTACTCAAAGAACATGCATAAGTTCTCACAAGCCCATGTCAAGTGTAAGAACAAGTTAGTAAACATGCCAAGCCACTCACAAAAGAATACTCTCTTAAGAACAAGGGTAAGTGTATCGCTCAATTCCAACAAAATCATAAGCATGCTTGACATTTGGTATCAATCTAACTCTTAACACAACATACATCAATGACGATAATCAAAAGGTCTTTATTTGGGTTGTAACGGGGCTGGGGAAAAGGTATGTCAAATAAGCCAAAACAGGTGAAGTGTCAAAAGCTAGTAAGTACCATAATAAATCATACACAACACCCTATTTTCCCCCCCACATAATTTTTCTATTTTTCTTCCAACAAAACAATCGACTAGTCGACTAAAGTAGGATCACAACAAACACAAACATGCTCTCATAATATATATATTTTTTTTTTTTCTCGAGAGCTAAATATAACACAAACAATAATATACACAATAACAATGATCCCATGAATTTATTACACATGTCGACTATCAAGTAAACAACCAAACCCAATTTTCAATATTTCCCCCAAAAGTAAGACCAACAATAAACCCCACCTTACACACCTTATTACTCCCTTAAGCACTCTACTAGCCTTTGACAATGTGGGTTCAAATTAATGTAAGGCCAATACAAGAAAAAGGTCTAGGCAAGTAATGTGGTATGTCACCAAAAAAATAGGATTAAGCTCAACGGGTTAACTAATTGATCATGTAAAGATGGTATGGTAATATGGGAAAATATGTGGTTATTCCTAAATGCCTTTATCATTTTAATCGTCAAATAATGTCATGCGTTTCAAGAAAGACCTCAAACAACTGCTAGCAATGCAAATAATCCGTGGACACTCAAGCAAACGAATAAATTGCAACAAATATGCAATAAGGCTCAAAAACTCACTTGGTGGAAAAACATACTCAATCCCAAGCAAAAATCTCTCTAACGCACCTACTTGTATTCAAAGCATGCAAACTAAATCATCTTGCACATATTCATGTCCTTCTAATCACTTACAACATTCAATAAGTCTACTAGCTTCAACTTACTAGTGTATGTGTGTGCACAAGAACAAAGCATATCACTTCTCAATCAAAAGCGTCAACAACACAAAATTCCTATCAAGCATGGGTGCAAATACAAACTACTATGAACTCACATGATATACGAAAATAAAAACAGAATGTCTTATATGAAACAAACGTAGATAACACAAACATAAAACAAACGTAGATAACACGAACATAAATGCATAATTTACTATTACTAATATGCAAAGCATGAAATCCTACATGAACACAATGACTAACAATTACAATTATATACACTACTTATCCCTCAAACCACCCCTAAACTTAGAATATTCAATGTCCTCATTGAATGGAAGTAAATACAAGGGAAAGTAGAAAACATACCTTGGGTTGCCTCCCAAGAAGCGCTTCTTTAACGTCAATAGCTTGACGTCTTCCAGCCTCCATTAAGGATGATAATAATTGGCCTGGTCATCTCTTCGCGAGACTTCATCGTCATCACGACGGCACACTTTCTGCCACTTCTCCTCGCTTGGCCTATTCGTGTAACAACTATGTCCTATTCCAATGCCTTCATCTGTTGACCCAAAATCTGTCAATTTGTAGAACAACACACACTCGCGGGCTTCGCTTGAATATAATGGAGGAGGGTAAATGTAAGTTGCTGAAGCCTTTGGTTCCTCAAAGAGAACTTCCTCCATTGGCTCTAATACACTACCTCCATCTTTAAACTCTGAGAAAAGTATAAGATCTACATCTTTCCCATGATCATCAGCCTCTTGATACACACATACCGATTCTTGAAATTTGCGTAGCTCATCAGTGTCCTCTTGGTACGCACATACCAATTCTTGAAATTTGTATAGCTCATCACTTTCTGTCTCAAATAGTGCCCCTTCCAAATCATCCACCATACTAACATGATCAAATTACTCACATGGCTTGTGAATGCTCACCTCACCTTGGAATTTGTCTTCCTCAATTATGCATGCAGTACCTTGCTCCAAGTCACCGTTATTTTCTGGAATTGCCTCTGGTAAGAATTGATGTTTCTCTTGTTCCAAGGCACTCACAACTTGAGCAATTAGTGTCCCCATAGATTTGATAGACTCCTCATGACTCTTTATAAGCATCCTAATCTCCTTCCTAATCTCCTTCAAATCATCAACCTCATCTGACTGAAAAGTAGGAATAGGTTGCTGATGTTGAAACTCTTCACTACCAAAGACATATGACATATCTGGAACATCTTGCTGGTACTGTTGAGGATGATATTGAAAATATGGTTGCTCCTCATAAGTGACGTATGGATCAACTCCTTCGTAGTAACAATATTGTGAGGGATCATGAACGCCCAAGCACTGCTCACATGGCTGAGGCTGTTGAATACCACCTTGGTTGCTCCAGCACTGATACGTCTCATGTGTGCCCGCACATAGCTCACAAACACTAGCCACCTGCTGAACTCCATAGTAAGTTAGAAAATCCATCTTCAACGTCAACGCTCTCTGACAAGTACCTGAAACACCAACGAACTACAAGAATAGATGAGAAAAAGCAATCCGAGTCAGTGAACTCTAACGACCACTATTGACAAGCACATAAACCAAAAATAAAACACCAATGATCCCCGGCAGCGGCGCCAAAAACTTGTTTCGCCAAAATCACGCAAGCGTACGTGGTCACAAGTAATACATATATAAGTCAAGTTCGTTCCCACAGAGATCTGGTTTTTAATTCAATTTAGTACCTATGCAACAATGTATGGTTTTAATTCACTGCTAAGACAAATAATAATTTGGGATTTGATTATCTAAATTAAACTAAGATGCAAATTATAAAACTAAGAATTAAATTGACTAATGAGAATTAAATCAAATTGCTTCTGCAAGAGCAAACATGGACTTCATTAAATACTTCACTTAGATCTAACGCCTTTAATCACTATATGCTATGGTTATGATATCTGATCGGATAACACGAAACAAGTACACGCTACCTGTCAGCATACGTATACCAAACTAAACATACATCCACAAAAGAGATAGAAGATGAATAGACACCAATTATGCTTAGACCCTATATGTCTATAGAATTTGAAAACATAACGGTTGAAGAACAAGATATCCTTAATGATCACATAGGGCAATATAAGTATTCTCATCTCATACTACGAATCATGTTGATAAACAATCATGAACCTATGCTAGCATGGTAAGTTCTAAATCTCAAGATCCACTTTCACTTCACAAGAGATTAACAAATTAGATGTTAGCTACGCATCTAACAATTAAGCATAACCATACGGGGATATCAGATATACATCACACACAGATCTTTCTTTAAAGCATCAAGATACTAAAGCTCCATAAATAAATCCGTTAGAATCCCATGACAACGATTAGCTCATAATTGAACCTCTCGTCATCATGGGATCTGATGAAACCATGATAAAAACAAAGTATGAAAAAAATACAAATAAACCTAAGTAATTGATATGTAATGGTTCTCTCCTAATGATACAAATTACAAGGGTTGGATGTGTTTATATAGGCTCTATAATTCTTTCCCAGCAATAAAATACCCAAAATAGAGTTAAAATAGAATTTCTGCAAAATACGTTTCCTAAACTGATTCTGTTTTTAAGGAAAATTCGTAGCTGACTTTTTTTCAGTATTTCTGGACTGTTGCAGTTGTAATTGGACATCTGGACCACTTTAGAATGAAAGAGAATTCCGTTATCTTCGCGTGGACTGTAAGATCGTCCAAAACAGACTTGTAGAACTCAAGATATGGCCCAAACAGTAAATCAGGATTTTCAGGACAAAATTTCGAATTTCCAGAAGGGTTCTCGCGCTGCAGCGCCCTTCCCAGGCCGCAGCGCGCCATGGTTTCTGTCCAAGATTGTAGAAAATCTCCCAAGCTTCGCGTGGGTAGTAAGATCGCTGAAAACGGACTTATAGAACTCCAGATATGGCCAAAACAGTGTAGACTGCGAAACCTACCCAGAAAATCCGAATTTTACACAAATTGCTCCTTTTTCCTCCGTTTCTTTTGCATTAGCTAACATCTTCAATCTTCATTCCAATGCTTAATTCCACTCTAATATCGATTAGAAACACCAACACTAACCGATAGCTACAACCCTGCGCAACTACACAAAACACATTAAAAATTCAACAAACTTGAGAACAAGTCAATCAATTTAAGCCGATATGGAACGCTCCAAGTGGATATAAAATCCACTTATCATTACCCTATGAAGACTGGTATGCCTCAAGATACTTCTACTGAAGATCCTACTCGCACATCAAGTTCTATTCCTGATCATGTGGAAAAGATGACAAATGTGGGGGTGGAACCTAGTAGTAGCTCTACTCCTAAGGAGGTAGAGGAACCACGAAGGAGTAAGCGTGCAAAGGTAGTCAAGGATTTTGGAAGTGATTATATCACTTACAATGTCGAGGACGAACCTTTAACTTTCCGACAAGCTATGGACTCTTCAGAGTCCAGGCACTGGAAGGGCGCTGTAAAGAGTGAAATTGACTCTATTGTTTCTAATGGAACATGGGAGTTAGTTGATCTCCCTCCTGGGTGTTCTACTATCGGGTGCAGATGGATCTTTAAAAGGAAGTTGAACCCTGACGGATCAATAGATAAGTACAAAGCTAGACTGGTAGCTAAGGGTTTTAAGCAAAAATAGGGCATTGATTACTTTGACACATACTCTCCAGTAGCTAGAATGACAACAATCCGAATGCTTGTAGCATTGGCTTCTGTACATGGTCTTATCATCCATCAAATGGATGTAAAGACAGCTTTTCTTCATGGTGAACTTGAAGAAGAGATTTATATGGATCAGCCTGAGGGATTTGTTACATCTGGTAATGAAAGGAAAGTATGTAAGTTGATCAAATCCATCTATGGCTTGAAACAAGCTCCTAGGGATTGGCATAAAAAGTTTGATGAAACTATAGTGCCGTTCAGTTATGATATTAATGATAGTGACAAGTGTGTCTACACCAAAGTTAAAGGTAGTGAGTGTGTCAACTTGTGCCTATATGTAGATGACATATTACTGTTTGGAACCAATATTGAGATTATTAACGAGACAAAAGCTTTCTTGAAAAGGCATTTTGAAATGAAGGATATGGGTGAGGCGAGTGTGATTCTTGGACTCAAGCTGACTCAGTCAGCTGAGGGAATAACTTTATCGCAGTCTCATTATATAGAGAAATCTATACTTGAGAAATATGGTTATTCACAGTGTAGAATCGCTAGTACACCCTATGATCCTAAAGTTTCCCTTGTTAAGAATACTTCAGGAGTACGTGTGTCTCAGTTAAGGTATTCTCAGATTATAGGGAGTTTGCAGTATCTTGCTAACTGTACTAGACCAGATATTTCATACTCTGTGTCTAAGTTGGCTAGATATACAAGCTGTCCAAATAGAACTCATTGGGATGCTCTTGATAGAGTACTTAGATATCTGAAAGGCACAATGTACCTGAGTTTACACTATAGGAGATTTCCTGGTGTTCTTGAAGGGTACAGTGATGCAAGTTGGATAGCTAAGAAGTCTGGTTCCAATGGAGTGACTGGATACGTGTTCACCTTAGCAGGGGGAGCAATATCCTGGAAGTCGACCAAACAGACTATAGTAACTCGGTCTACTTTTGAGGCTGAGTTGTGTGCGCTTGATGCCACAGGGATGGAGGCTGAATGGTTACATGGACTTATGTCCGCGATACCTGTAGTAAGCAGACCGCTTCCTGCGCTTGCTATTCATTGTGATAGTAAAACAACTATCGACAAGATTAGCAGTAAAAAGTATAATGCTAAAACAAAGAGGCACATCCAAGTTAGACTAAAGTCTATTAGGGGTTTAGTGTCTGATAGGATTATAGCTGTAGAGTTCATAGGAACTCAGAATAATATACCTGATCCTTTAACTAAAGGACTGGAACCTGTAGTGGTCCTTAAGTCGAGGTTGGGGATGGGGCTGTCAACCCATCAAAGTTCATCATCAGTGGGAACCCAATACACATGAGAGGAGGTCCCTTGAAGTGTATTCAATGTGGTAATAACAAGCTGTAAGGATGAATTTATAGTACCTTTGCTACATAGATGATACTGTTTGTATCTGAGTCTATCCCCTGTAAACCTAGAAGGTACTGATACTGCTAGTTAGCAAGAGTTATTATAACTCTGAATGGGGTCAAGTCATTTGACGAGATGGTAGCAGTACATCTCTGGAGATGCCCAGCTAAGCGAATGTAATTGTGTGGTCGCAATTAGAGGAAAGGGTCATTCCTTGAAACATTCGACGAACAGGATCGAAACAAGACCATTAATGTCTCAAAGCCGTAGATTGGCACCATAGCCTTTGACTTGTCGTCGTCTATGGAACATGATTACATCAAACGGATTAAGATTCAAGGTGAAACATTCCATCTGAATTCGGTAGTCATCGAAGTAGGGGACTTAGGAGGGTTCAAACCCGGAAGGGTACCGACTCTGAAAAACAAGTCATGATGAGAAACCTGAAGCATTTATTTATGGATTTGTGGGGGATTGTTAGAAAATAGAGTTTTTGGAGCATAAGTATTTTATGTTCTTGATGTTAATTCCGGATTTTAACGATTGGAAATTGTTCCTTGCTATGAGGACTTAAATTTTCATATATGGGTCTAAGTAATTTTCTTAGTGAAATCCATAGAGAAATAGAGTTGAATTGGGTAGCTTGAAAGAGCTTGAAATGAGAATGTGTATTTGTCCCACATTGAAATAAATAAAGGGGGTTGTTGGCTTTATATAGAATCACACACATGGGTAGTGTACAACTACTAAGGTGTATGATGGTGCATGGTGTTACTGTGTGCTCCATGCGCACACACACACACACGCGCGCCGCCGCCGCCCGCCTCGCCACGCCACGACACGTCACGTCTCGACTCGACTCGACTCGGGTCGGCTCGGTCGAAGGCCAATTTGGGCGAATGTCTCGTCGTCTCGCGTACGCGAGGTGACCTGGGCGAGGGATTTTATTTCTGTGTTTAAATATATTTTAATTAGAATATATATATATATCGATTGGGATCAGATCAGTACTTGGAATAAATCAGGAACTGGTCAGACATCTAATACTGATGGGCCAAGTCCTGATGAAATCCTGAATGTACTACCAGATCCTGATGCTTGATCAAATACTGATACTGATGGACCTCAAGTCCTGACGGTACTAGATCTTGATGATCAAATACTGATGGACAGACATCAAATCCTGACGGACTAAAATCCTGATGGATCAGATCCTGATGTTGGGTCCTGGACAAAATTTGATAATATATATATTCAGATTAATTAAAATAAAAACTGATATGTGTGGACAATATGTACGTAACTGTTACGATTTATTTAATTGAAAATCAATTGTTACAACCGTTTTGATTATATTAAATCTACCGTTTCGTTTTTATTAAATGGAATGGGGGTTACAATATTAATGAGGGTGATATCAGTTACACTTAGCCTCTAGTATAAATAGAGACCTAAGCTACTGATTGAATAACACACTACATACCACACCCTACATTCTCTTCTCCTTTCTACACTCCTAAATCCCTTACTGTCGTAGCAGTTCTGTGGGTTTTTCTCTGGCGACTGAGGTGTTAATTGAAGTTGAGTTTTCTGGTTGCTGTGACCATCTAACTCAGAGCTGTTTTATCTTGGAAGAATATTGCCAGCATCCTGACACAGTGTAAGTGGGGGCAATTATCTCTTCAAGAGCAGTCAGGACTTCTAGCAAATCCTGATGACTCAGCTGTTCTTTTACTTGTTTGATATACTGATATAGCTATGGCTACTGGTATGTCTTCTGTCTTTCCTTTGTTTTTACAGTTACTGATATGCATATTTTATACCTTCGTGTTTTGTTTCGTTAATTGTTTCCTTGGCCTTGACTTGTTAAATACGATATATAACTGCCTCTATTTTACTATATTAGTGAATATTCCCAACATAACAAACACTTACAGTTTGTTGATTGCAACGACAAATGATATATTAGAAAACTCACTATTAATATATGGGAAGACAATTTAATTATCATGAAATTACTAAATAATCCCTTCAATATTATTTATACTGATACTCCTTCCGTCCTACCCAATTCTTAATTAGCACTTTTTTGTCATTTTTTGGCACAAGGTGAATTTTAAGTATAGTTCCATAACCTATTTTAAATTATTTTTTTTTATAAAAATAGGATTGTTCTATTTTTATACAAAAAAAAAATTCAAAAATAAGTTATGGAACTATCCTTAAAATTAACATTAAAATGCGTGACATTCTATTTTGAAATGTTAACAAACCGACGGGACGGAGGGAGTATATAATAAACAAACTATGGTAGAATTTGGCTGTTTGGTTGAACCATTTAAAACAATAGTGATAGTTAGATATTTAGTAAATAGATTATAATTGTTAAATCTAATAATAACGAATATTCTATATTTAAATCCCTCTTCTAAAAATCCAAGGTTCGAATCCAGTCAACAACAAATTTATATTAAGATTTCATATTGTTTTTTTTTTTGACGAAAAGATTTCATATTGTTAGTTCTAAACAATACATATCATTTATTAAATAACTATTATTATTATTAATTTTATTAATTAATATTAAATAATATCCATAATAAATTATTATACTCTATTTTGTTAAATCAAATAATTTTAAAATATTTTAAATTAACCCGTGCTTTGCAACACTTTCAGTTTGTTGATTACAACGACAAAGGATATATTAGAGAACTCATTATTAATATATCCGGAGACAATTTAATTATCATGAAATTTCTAATTACACCTCCTATATTATATTAATAATAACATTTCACTAATATATCGCTAATGTAACATTTCACAAGCATAAGTACAATTGCACCACATGGGATGCTAGAGTTTAAATTTGCCCGTGTTGCACGGGATACAAAGCTAGTTAATCTATACCCACCGAAATAGTTAAATTTAGACCGACAAGGCTACAATTAAGTAGGGATGGGCATTCACCCCGACCCGCCCGACCCCGATCCGATCCCCGCATCGAACGGGACGGGAAATCGAGGATTTTTTCGGGTGCGGACCAGGGAGCGGGGAAATTTTTTTAAAAAAAATCGAGGAGCGGCCGGGGCAGGGATTCTATGTCTCCCCGGCCCGATCCACGACCCCGCCCCGATTTTCTTCACCTGATCCGATTCTCAATCCCCAACTCGATTTCACCACATTATAATATATAATTATATATATTAATATATACGAATTTACAATACTTTATATTCGAAACAAAATGATATTTTAATCTTATATATTGTCTTTCTAGTAGTTAAATAACTTCATTTCTATGTTATTTATAATTGTTTATTTAAGTAATATTTCTTATTTCTTAATTTAGTGCATATGAGAAACTCCTTTGTAATGTTTAGATTTCAAAAATAAATTTTAAAAGGTAACATATATGCACGTGAATATGAAGATATACTTATTATGAGATTAATGGTGATGAAAAGACGTTGTAACTTAACATATAATCTAATACATATGGACATTTAAAATACATGTGAACTTATAACAAATTGCAGTTATTGATTATCCAAAATTAATTAGACAGATTTAACATCCCAAGTTCACCAACTAACCTGGAGAAAGTGGATTCATCCAGTGGTTTAGTAAAGATGTCTGCAATTTGTTGATTTGTGGGAATAAAATATAATACCACAGTTCCATTCATGACATGCTCTCGTAAGAAATGATACCTGATATCAATATGCTTAGTCCTGGTATATTGAATTGGATTGTTGGCAATGGCAATGGCACTCGTGTTGTCACATAGAATTGGAATTTTGTCCAACATGAGTCCATAGTCCTGAAGTTGATTCCTCATCCACAGGATCTGAGCACAACAACTACCTGCCGCAATGTATTCTGCTTCGGTTGTCGATGTAGATACTGAGTGTTGCTTCTTGCTATACCAAGAGATACCAACCTCCTTCCTAGAAACTGACAGCTTCCAGAAGTACTTTTCCGATCAATCTACAACCCGCAAAGTCATAATCTGTATAGCCAACTAGGTCAAAACCTGTTCCTTTAGGGTACCAAATCCAAAGATTGGGGGTTCCCTTAAGGTATCTGAAAATATGTTTAACAGCTATAAGATGTGACTCTTTAGGGTTAGCTTGGAATCTAGCACATAGACAAGTTGCGAACATAATATCTGGTCTACTAGCAGTTAAGTACAAGAGAGAGCCGATCATACCTCGATACTTCGTGATGTCAACTGACTTACCAAATTTGTCTTGATCAAGCTTGACAGCAGTTGGCATCGGGGTCTTGGCAGTAGCTGCTTCTTCCATCCCATACTTCTTCAGAAGATCTATTATGTATTTTGATTGGCAGATGAAAATACCATCAGGCTTCTGAACAACTTGAAGTCCAAGGAAGAAGGACAACTCACCCATCATGCTCATCTCGTACTTACTCTACATTAGCTTATCAAATCTCTTGCATAGCAAATCATTAGTAGAACCAAATATTATATCATCCACATATACTTGTACCAGAATTATATCATTTTTATGCTTTTTTTAAAAGAGAGTTTTGTCGATGATACCTCTTGTAAAACCATTTTCAAGTAAGAACTTGGAGAGAGTATCATACCATGTTCGAGGGGCTTGCTTGAGACCATAGAGAGCTTTGAAGAAAAAGTACACAAAACCTTCAAATTCATTCTCTTCGAACCCAGAGGGTTGTTCAACATAGACTTCTTCTTCTAGAACTCCATTCAAAAATGCACTCTTCACATCCATCTGAAAAACCTTAAAGTTGGAGTGTGCAGCAAATGCTAAGAACATCCTGATTGCTTAAAGCCTTGCAACTGGAGCATAGGTTTCATCATAATCAATTCCCTCTTCTTGAGAGTAACCCTTTGCTACCAATCGAGCCTTAATCCTCGTAATAATACCATTTTCATCCAGTTTATTTCTAAACACCCATCTAGTGCCAATTATAGATTTATCTTTTGGTCTTGGCACCAGCTTCCATACTTTTTGCCTTTCGAACTGATTGAGTTCTTCCTGCATTGCTTGTTTATGAGTGTAGCATTTTGTGTGAAAGAAGCAGCTTGCACTGCTTCAGCCCCGAAGTAAGTTGGCAGCTTTGCTTCATCAAGCATGGTCCTTGTAGCTTCTATGAGAGTCTTGTTCTTTCTCTCTACTACTCCATTTTTGTTGTGGAGTTCCAGGTGTAGAGAATTCTTGCTTTATTCCATTTTCTTTACAAAACTCTTCCATGACTGCATTCTTGAACTCAGTGCCATTATCACTCCTTATTATTTTCACTGTATGCTTAGATCCTTTGTCCAGTTGTCTGACATGCTCTGTTAAGATTGATGCAGTTTCTTCTTTCTTGTGCATAAAATATACCCATGTATATCTGGTGTATTCATCAACAATAACCAAAGCATATCTTTTCTTTCCAATAGACATTATATTTACTGGACCAAATAAATCAACATGCAATAATTGATATGGCTCAAGAATTGAGGATTCAGTCTCACTTTTGAATGAAGTTTTCCTTTGTTTTGCCTTTTGACATGAGTCACATAGGCCATCTGGAGTAAAAACTGATTTGGGCAATCCTCTCACAAGATCTTTATTCACTAGCTCATTAATGCTGTTGAAATTCAGATGAGAAAGTCTCTTGTGCCAATCCCAGCTTTCTTCAATTGATGCTCTACTCAGTAGACAGATTGCAGAGCCATCAGAGTTTGTTGAAAGCTTGGCTTCATAAATGTTACCATGTCTGTATCCATTTAGAACAACTTTTCCTGTAGATTTGCTTACAACTTCACCGTGTTCCTCAAAGAAATCCACATGATAACCTCTGTCACAGATTTGACTCACACTTAGTAGATTATGTTTGAGTCCTGTGACTAGAGCTACAGATTTAATGATGACATTCCCAAGATTGATATTGCCATATCCCAGAGTCCTTCCTATGTTGCCATCTCCATAAGAAACACTTGGGCCAGCTTTCTCCACAAATTCTGATAGCAGGGCTTTATTTCCAGTCATGTGTCATGAGCATCCACTGTCCAGAACAAGGATATTTTTCCTGTTACCCTGCAATCAGAAAAACCACTAATGATTAGTTTTAAGGACCCAGACTTGCTTGGATCCTTTGGCCTTATTAAGTTTGTTAGCTTTTGCAGCAGAAGTCTTATCAGAGTTTGTGCTAACATTCTTTTTATCAGAATTTATACATGTAGAATCAATCTGGAATTTATTTAAAGAGGGTTTAATTTCATAATAATCATAATACAAATTATAATACTCTTTGCATGTATAAATAGAATGCCAAATATTGCCACAGTGAAAACAAGGATTCTGTGGCTTAAACCTAACTGAACCACTCTTAACTCCTGACTTAGGAGGTATAGAGTTTATATTTTTATTCTTCATGCAAAAAGTAGCAAGATGGTTAGGATTTCCACAGTTGTAACATTTCTTCCTAGGAGCATTGGGAATGGACATATAGTTGTTGCTTTTATTGATGCCTACCTTTCCATTTCTATTTTTCCTAGGTTCTTTTACCTTGTTCACTCTTTTTAATTCCTTCAGCTTGTGTTTAAGCTGTTTCTGAGACATTAAACTAATATTTACTGATTTGACTTCATCTTGTTTTGGTTTATCAGATTTTGGTACAAACCTCATATGATTAAGTTTGGGTTTTGCAGCGTTTTCAATAAATACAGGTTTAGAGGTCTCAGCTTTTATGTTGGGAGTTTTCTTTTTATCAGTGTAACCTAGATCTTCTTTCCAACAATCATTCTCTATGATAATCTGAGTAGTTTTACCAGAGTTAGTCCAAGCTTTAATAATGTTTCTTACTTTAGCAAGTTCAGATTCAAGATAAGCATGTTTTTTCAATAATTCAATTCTAACAATAATAGCATCATCTCTCTCTTTCTGAATTTGTAACATCTGGAGTAATTCTAATTCTAGATAGTCATTTCTCTTTCTAAGGTCTAGACTTTCAGATTTTATTCTTTCATTTTCTAAAGTCTGATCTCTGTAGCTAACATGCAAGTTTTTAAGAAAGAGTCTTAACTCAAATATATCAGTAGTATCAAAAGCTAGAGTGAGTCTAAAGTGGCAGCCCAGTGATAATGACCTAGAAAATTTCGATTTTTAATAATATTTATTTAATATAAATTATAAATTATATTATGTGAGTATTGTTGGAAAGTGGAATGTATGTGAATCTGTGCTTATGTGCTTATATGATGATTAGTATGAGCCGTGAAGGTCAGTATATTTTTATTTGTATTTTTGAGGATTTAAGTATATTTAAATCATGTATTTTTGATCCTCTGTAAATTTTATAAATTATCGGAGGGCTTAAAAATCATGAAACCTTTTGTAATATTATCTTTATATATTTATTGAGTTTTTAAAATTTTTGGTTGGATTAATTTGGGTGGTTGAGTATTTTAAAATGATTTTAAGAGTTTTATTGTAGTTAAAGGATCAAAACTTTGAAAATTCATATATAATTCATTTTTGATCCGAAAAATATTTTAAAAATATGTGGGTGTTCGTAATTTTATATTCTTTATTTTAAAAATGAAAAGTTTAAATTTCTGAATATTTTATTTAATAATGATTTGTAGTAGTCAATTATTGATATTTTAAGTGGGCCGGAAGTGTTAGTAGTGTTATAAAGTATATGTTGGGCCAAGCCCAATTAAAAGAGAGCAGTAGTAGTTTCTGGAAAGGTCGGGGAGAAGGAAAAAAAACGCAGAAGAGAGAAATGAGAGAGGAAGAGAAAGAAAAGAGAAGAGAAGAATTGAGAGAGATTAAAAGAGATTGGGGAGATGAGTGATACATACACCTATACATATAAAACGTGGGTGTGTGTGTGTATGATTTCTTTGTTTTGTGTGCGCTGGTGGGTGTTGCAGCAAGGCAGCAGAGGAGGTTGCGCGGGGAGGGGAGGCGCGGCGACGCGCCGGCAAGCAGTGGCGGCCGGAGCTCGGTGGTGCAGGCGAGGAGGCAGCAGCTGGGGCGAAGGAAAGGCCAGTGGTGGTGATGTTGGTTGTTGATGGTTGAGAAAGAGAGAGAGAGAGAGAGAGAGAGAGAGAGAGATGGGAAGAGATTGAGAGAGAGATGGAGATGGGTTGTATGCGAATCGAACCCGAACCCGAATGGTATATTTTCGTATCTTAATTATGTAATTGTTGTCATTTAATTCGAGTTAATTGTGAGTATATTGTTGATGGTAGTAATTTAATTATTTAATTAGTATTGTTGTGATTTAATTAATGATGAAATTGCGTATATGTTGATTTTTCGTAATTGAATTAAAGTGGTAAATTGTGGATATTACTACGTTTTTATGAATTAAATTAGAGATTAGAGTTGTTTATTATTATTATTTGTCAATTAAATGGTGAGTTAATTGTTAATTTTCGCAGGTAGATTAATATTTTAAAATATGGGTATTGTTTTAATTTCCATAAGTTAATTTGGAGAGTTAAGTTGCTAATTATGATTGTGGAGAACTAATTGCAAGTCCGAGTAAATGTTTGTGTTTAACGACGACTAGTTGTTAAATGTTAAGTACTAATTGCTAGTTGTTATGGTGCCGGTAAAGGCTACGTGCTAAGTACTATAAGCCAAGTCATAGAACTCGTTGAATGTCACATTTGTCAATTATTCGGTATTTGCATATAATTGGTCATATGATTTTGATTAAGTAATTGTATAACTGTTTTAGTAGTATAGTTCGAATTAAATGTTTTAGTACTATGAGATTATTTTATTTTCTTTATGTATTTGTCTACGAGGAGTTGTAATGAGATCACGAGTCTTAAATGTCAATATTTAAGGACTTGTGTAATTCTCTTCAACTAGTTCCTCGGGCTTACGAATATCCATGATTAACTATCATGAGTATAATTAATATACTTAAGTGATGTGATCATTGATATAGCGTAAGTAATAGTTAGTGCTAGGGGTTGTTCCCTAGGGCTTACGAACATTAATGATTGATTGTCACGTGTATCATTAAAATGCGTGAGAAATACGATCATTGGTGTAGCGTAAGTAGTAGTGTAATGTAAATCATTATGTGCTAGGTGCCGCATGTCTAGGCGGGTACTTTTCTTATTTGTTTACTTTTATGTTGCTGCAAGTTGAGGCAGCTTTATATTTTGTATAAACAGGGTTGACTTGCTTTTTATTGATATTGAGGGGCTGTGCCCATAGTCCGATAAACGAATACTTCATGCCGAAATTTTCTAAAAATCCCCTGCATAATTTATTTAAAAATCTATTTAAGTTAATTGATTTCAATGCCTGGAAGTATGTAATGATTTCCAAGGATTTAAGTATATATGTCAGTGGATTATTTTGAGTGTTAGGTCGAATACACAATATATATATAATCAAGTACAGTATGAATAAATAACAAGAACACACGTTTTAACTCTTAAAACTGTTTGGAATTAATAATTCCTCTCTCAGTGATGTAAAATATCACAAAGAGCTGCTTAGGTTACAAGAATGATATTTGTTCACGATGGATACCCTTCTAGGGTTAACCTAACTGTATTTATAAGATATACAGCTACGTACAATCGTTAATTGATTCTCCTAAAATTAAGCTATACAATTGATATCAATTACGATTGCTACACGTCTTCTAAGTCAACTCAATCTCTTTGACAGCTATCCAATCTTCAAAGATATCGCTTCCATATTAATATTAAATTAATCTTCAAACTCTGTTGACTTGTAGACGCTTCCTGTAGACAGACTTTAGCAAACTCTGTTGCTCTCCAAGCTAACAGTGTTTGCGCTTCCATGTATTCAGCTAGCAGTGTTTACGCTTTCTTCTGTCAGCGTTTGCGCTTCCAGCTATCAGCGTATACTCAAACTCTGTTACAACTGCTTTCAATAACAAGTTAAACTCTTTTTACCTGTAACACTTAAACACTGACATTAAATCACATCAATTATATCTAACAATCTCCCCCAACTTGTTCATTAGAAAAATGTACAAGTTCACAGTAATTGATGATGTCAAAACGAACAAATAAAAACACAGTGTTTAACATATAATAAGAGTTTAAACTTGACTTAGCAAAATCAACTGAAAAATTCAAATTACTTACAAATTTTGTCTACCTAACCTCCTCAAGATCTGGAGTTGTTCTGAGATAATCAATCAACAATCTCCTCTCAGCATTTTCAAGTTCAATCTGCATAGCTTCCTTGATCTCTCTTAAATCTGGATCATTCTCATCAGTTTGAAAGATAGCAGCTCTGAGATCGTAGATCTTATTTCTTTTCATTTCATTTCCCAACCTGATAAACTTCACTTCTTCAGATTTTACATTAAAATCCAGAACAGTAATCCCAAGATCAGTCTTCAGCTTTGTAGTTCCCTTCTGCATTTCTATCAGATTCCCATTCCAGTCTCTGTACTTCGGAACATACTTGATGTTGTACTTCATATTTCTTCGTGCAAGATTCTGAATCATCTTTTGTCTAAGCACATTTGCAACTGACTGAGCTCTTTGATTTCTAACTCTGAAAAGATACAGAACATACTCTAGTTCTTCCCAGTATTTTAAATCAATATCACTCTCAGCAATCTTGAACACTGTTCCATCAGCCATGAAATATAACAGAAAATCCTTCCCTAAACTCTTCTGATAAACAAGCTGTACTGACTCCAGTCTGTCTAAACTCTCTTGAGTGACACCACGACCTGGAACAGACAGTGAAGAAGGATCTCTGGGAGCAACATTTTGTCTTTTATCCCTATGTGAGCCTATGCCTCCTTTGTTGTATCCGATTTTACCAGATAAAGCTCTACCATCAGTGAAATCCATTGGAGCTGTAGCTGGAGCTGTAGCTGCTAGACTTGAATCATGAAGAACCCCTTTTCCAAACTTTGATTTCAACTGAGTAGACAATAGTGGTGTGGTCACAACTTGTGCAGCAACAGAGGTTGTGTCTTCATTCTTCTGTACAACATGTGTATCAACAGAGGTTGTAACTATCATCTTATTCTTTCTCTCTTCACCCATCACCCCTTTTAACTTCAGCTTGGCATCAAGAGAAGACTTTCTAATCAGCTTTCCTTTATCTTCTTCTTCTTCTTCTTCTTGAATACCAGATAATTTTTCTTTAATCTCAATTCCTTTCATTACAGGCCTTGAAGACTTTGAAGCTTTAACAATTTTCTTCACTTTCTTGGACTTTTGAGCTTTTAAATGCTCTTTCTGCAACAGCTTTTCTTCAGCTTGAATATCCTCAAGTGTAGCCTCAGCATTCTCTTCACGAAAGAGTTTTGCAGCCAATTCTTCATCTGTTTGTGGATTGTCAATGAATGACAAATCCTTTGGCTTTGAACCAGAAGTACTCTGTATATTTGTATCTATCACCAAATTTGGCTTTGACCTCGTAGACCTTCCATGTCCTTGTCTAGGATTTGCATTTCTTAAACCCTTTTCAGCATTAGCACCTTCATCATCCAAATGATCTTTCTTTGACAGAGATTGAGTTTGCTTACACTTGGTTTTAGCAATTCTCTCCCCCTTTTTGACATCATCACCATCTTGAATCAGAATTGAGGTGATTAACTCAAGAGAGTTTGCAATGGAATCAACCTTCTCAGTCAGTAAAAGCTGATTCTGTTCAACTTTGCTCAGTCTGTCATTAAGATTTGCTTGAGCCTTGGAGAATTGTTGAAAAAGCTTAGCATTAGCTAGTTGAGCTTTCTCCTCATGAGTAGCAACCTCTGTTCGAAGATCAACAATAGATTTCTGAGTATCATCAAATCTATGATTCAAGGTCTTGATTTGAATCACTGTGCCTTGCAAACAAGTGAAAATTTCTGGATTTGTAATCTTCGAAGAATTTGCTTGGAGAAACATAGCTGCCCTTCCAGGAGGAAAAATACACTCTGACTTGTACCAATCAGCAGTTTGTTTGGCCAAATAATTGTCATCAATTTCATTTACAGAAGGCCCAGCAAAATCTGGTTTTTCTCCTGTTTTCTGACCATTAGCTTGAGTTTGTGCTTTTTCAGCTCCTGTACTCTTGTCTTCAATTGAATCACTCATTGACTCATGAGTAGGGGCAACAGAAGCAATGTTTTCATCTTGAGCAGCAACAGGTTCTTGAGCAACCTGTTTTCCTTTATCAGCTTGAGTCTGCTCTGAAGAAATAACCTTCTCTGGTTTATCAACCTCCTCACCATGATCAAAAACATGATGGGTATCAGAGTTTAATTCAGTGTGTGATGCAACCTCAGTGTCTTCAAGAACAACAGTAGGCCCATCAGCAACACCAGTATCAACAGAATGTGTAACCTCCATTAGTTGTGGAGTAGATGCTTCCTGATTAAAAGATATTGGAGTTTCATCAAACTCTTCCATTGTTGGCAAAGCATCTGTAACATCTTCATTTTGTTGAACCTTAGCAGATTCTGGTTCAGCAATCTTGACTTCTGATTCTGGTATAATCGGTTCTATGATAACCTCTGTCTCACTAGTAGGAATATCAATAGGGATTTTCTCTTGAGCCTCATCAACATGCTCATTATCAGAATCAGTAAGAATGAGCCTTCTCCTTTTAGCATGAGGCACTGCAATCAGTTCATCATCTTCACTAGAACTGTCCTCAGCTTGTGGTGTTGAAGGTCTGTTTGCCCTTTCTTTGAATCTTCTAGAATAAACAGCCTTTGGAGATGTCTGTTTAGCCTTAGAATGTTTCGTGTTAAGTGCAGCATGCTTTTTCCTCTTTGACTTAGATGGTTGTTGTGGGTGAGTAGTAGTGACAGGGTTTGTTGATGTTGGATTCATTGGTTCAGTTTGTGTTTGAGGTGATATAGGATGAACAGTGGTTGTTGGTGTTGGCTCAGGTGATTGTATAGGTTGAGATGGTATGTTTTCTGTACGATCAGTGGCTAAAGGTTCAGGCATCGGTTGTGTTTCTGGTTGTTGTGTTTGATGTGGTTCATGTTGTGGTGATGGAGAATCTTGTGGTTGATTGACAAAGTTCTGTAAAGCAAGTGGCAATACAAAAGGAGGTATGTCTTTACCAACATCTTTGTTAGTCATATCAGAGAATATTCTCTTAGTAACTCGAAAGGGTTGAATCTCATCAGCTTCATCAACTATTAACCCAGGTACACATGCATTGAACAAAAGTTGACAAAATCTAGCAAAGTAAACTGTAGTAGACTCTGACAACTTATCACCCAAATTCATTAATACATAACGACCAAAATCAAAATTACTGCCATAGAGTAGAGAATACCCAATTTGCAGACTGTCCATTGGAATAGCATCCCAGTTGGTGACCTTCTTCTGGAATGTCCTGGTGATACAATCAAAGAAAAAGTTCCACTCTTTTCTCAAATTTGGCCTCCTCACACTGCCCAGCTTTGCAAGTGATTCCATATACCCAATCTCTGTTAGCATCTCTCTCAGATTTTGCTCAGAGACAACAGCATACGAAGTATGTGTGTCGAAGTCCATGGTATCACGAACAGTTTGTGGAGTAATCACAAACTCTTGTTCTTCATGAGAGAAGATGATAGACGGAGTTCCATCCTCACCTCCTTCTATATACCTTGAGTTTTGCCAGAAGGTGACAACCTGAGAAGCAGATAGAGTAGCCGGTTCAACCAACGCTTGTCCAATCTCAGAATCGCGAAGAAAGTTTTGCATTAGGTGAAACGCCTCAGGAGCCCGGTCGTTCTCAAGTAAAGCTGCATAATTGTTAGGCACAAAACGTAGACCAAACGAAGTGAAAAGTTTTGTTGCCATTAGATCAAGAAATAAGCAAAAAGCAACTGTGAAAATGATATGTAAGAAAGGTGTTTGTGAAAATGCCAAAGTGAAAAACGAAAGAGATCTGTGTTTTGGTAAAGTGAATATGAGTGGGTGAGTAATGATTGTGGCAAAAAGTAATTTGAGTAGTAATTAAAAATTAAACTCAAATGTTTTTACTTGAAAACACGCAACCGTTCCCTTGAGAAGTGCAAAAGTGATACATAATGATGAGTAAGTGGGTGAAAGTGGGACACGTGTCAAACATGCAACGATTCACTTAATACACGCGCAGTAAAAGCCATTATTACTGCTGTCGTTCCATTTATCAAGACACTTTACCACTAAATACACTAATTAACAGTTGTCAACCACTCCATTTACTCCATAATTTTGAAATTATCTTAATGAAAATTTACCTTAGAGTACGTAACACAATCAATCAGTGTTTGTCAAATTTTCAACCTTTATCACAAAAACCCTTTAAAAAATGCACAGTCGTGATTTTTGTGTGTGAGTAGCAGAGTTTACCAAATCAATTTTTATAGCATCTAACATTTCATAAAATCCATAAATCAAATCAATAAACACTGAATGCACAAACTCTCATATTAAACACGGAGTATATGATGAATGCTAAACTCTGTAGTTCCTTAATTACAGAAATCTGAATATCCCTGTTCCCATTTATGTTCATGATTATCTAAGTAAGCACACAGTCATTATAGACAAAAAGATCAGGAGATAAACATCAAAGCATCATTCAGTGAGTTACATGTCAAGGATTTCCTCACAAACTCTCACAGCACACAAGTGTTTAGGTGAAGTGTTTTCGCTCAAATTCAATCAGTAAAAGCAGATACTACCATAAGCTTGAATTTCCACCAAATCTACACCACTTCGATTACATATATGCACAAATCAAAAGGACTTTGTTCAGGGTTGTAATGAAGTAAGATCAAACAGATGAGAAGAGATGTTTTTAGCATGAGAATTTCTAACTGAACAATTTATCAGATCAAAATGTTCAGTCAAACTGTTAGTACATATTTGTACAAGATGATCAGTATATATATACCCTTTTTTTTTATTATTATTATATATATATACTGAGTAAGCTTTCTTTTGAGAAACACTCACCTGCTTGAATTTGATTTATCAAAAGAATATAACTGCTCTTAATACTTCAGTATTCAAGAAAAATGAGCAGTTAATTAGGCTCAAAGGGGTTTACTAAGGGTCGTGTTTATGAACAGTGTTTATGAACAGTATTCAAAGATGTTTTGAACAGTGTTTGAAGAAAGATGGTAAATCCTAGTGCCTTTATCATTTTCATGCACATATATATCATGTAGTCTCAAAATGGTTTAATGCAAGTTCTAGAGCAACATACTTACTGATGAACATCACACATCAATAAAATCTGATTGATATAAAATGTATCAATCACTTATTCGGTTCAAAATCTCACAAGGTGCAGACATGAACTGTTTCTCACCAAACTAAACAATGACACATCTCAAGTTTTAAAATTTTCACAAGTGCAAACAAAGAATCATCAAGAATCAAGTATGGCTTGGAAACAGAGTGTTACTAATCAGAGTTTAGAGTTCATCAATATCAGAGTTATTCATGAGAGGCAATGCATACAGTATTCATAGATTCAGAGTTTAGGATCAAATAAACTAAGAGATGCTCTAAATATGAAACAGTATCATGCTGTGTTAACTTACTGCACAATTTCTGATTGGATCACAGTGACTCAGAAAGAATCTTGATTTTTCACTGAGAATCATGCTTCATACATTTTTCTTCATTGGTATTTTCATTCAGACAAAAATCAACTCAGAATTCACAGAGTTTATCAAACATATTAACAGTGTATGACCAACCATTATGCTGACAGAGTTTAATTAACAAGGTTCACATAGCACCTTAGCAATTTACAGAAATATGAGCAGCACATTTTATTAGAAAAGTTTGAGTCTAACCAACATGTTTAGTCAAAACCAGATACCATCCCTAGTTCATTGACCAGTCTTGTAAATGCTGCTTCACTTAGAGGCTTTGTGAAGACATCTGCAAGTTGTTGATCTGTAGGCACAAAGTGAAGCTCAATATTGCCTTTCTCTACATGCTCTCTGATAAAGTGATACCTTATGCTGATATGCTTGGTCATTGAGTGTTGTACTGGATTACCTGTCATTGCAATAGCACTTTGATTATCACAGAAAATAGGTATTTTACTATACCTCAACCCATAATCCAGCAATTGATTCTTCATCCATAGAATCTGTGCACAGTAACTACCAGCAGCAATATACTCTGCTTCAGCTGTAGATGTTGATATTGATTTTTGTTTCTTGCTGTACCAAGACACAAGTCTGTCACCAAGAAATTGACAACTTCTACTTGTGCTTTTTCTGTCAATCTTACAGCCTGCAAAATCTGCATCAGAGTAACCAAGTAGCTTAAAATCTGATTCTCTTGGGTACCACAGGCCTAAAGTTACAGTGCCCTTGAGATACTTGAAAATCCTCTTCACAGCTGTTAAATGTGGTTCCCTTGGATCTGCCTGAAACCTTGCACACAGACAGGTGGCATACATGATATCAGGTCTACTAGCTGTTAAATAGAGTAGAGAACCAATCATTCCTCTGTAACTTGTCATATCCACTGATGACCCTGTATCTTTGTCCAGTTTTGTTGCAGTTGCCATGGGAGTTGTTGAAGATGAACAGTCAAGCATGCCAAATTTCTTGAGAAGATTTCTGGTATATTTTGCTTGATTAATGAAAATTCCATCATCTGTTTGCTTCACCTGTAAGCCTAGAAAATAGCTTAGCTCTCCCATCATACTCATTTGATATCTAGACTGCATGAGCTTGGCAAACTTCTTACAGAGTTTATCATTAGTAGATCCAAAAATGATGTCATCTACATATATCTGAACTAAGAGCAGGTCACTACCAGATTGAAAGTAAAACAGAGTTTTGTCAATAGTACCTCTGTGAAACCCACTTTCTAGTAGAAATTTAGCAAGAGTTTCATACCATGCCCTTGGTGCCTGTTTAAGTCCATAGAGTGCCTTGTCTAACCTGTAGACATGGTCTGGATATTTTGGATCTACAAAACCAGGTGGTTGTTCAACAAATACTTCTTCTTCAAGTTTTCCATTCAGAAAAGCACTTTTCACATCCATTTGAAAAACCTTGAATTTCTTGTGAGAAGCATAGGCAAGAAACATCCTTATTGCCTCCAATCTAGCAACTGGTGCAAAAGTCTCATCATAGTCTATTCCTTCCTGCTGTGAATAGCCTTTTGCAACCAGTCTTGCTTTGTTCCTTGTGATAACACCATCACTGTCAGTTTTATTTCTGAAAACCCATTTAGTACCAACAATGGATCTGTTCTTTGGCCTTGGTACAAGGGTCCACACTTCATTTCTCTCAAATTCATTTAGCTCTTCTTGCATTGCTGTTATCCAGTCAGCATCTTTAAGAGCTTCTTCTACTTTCTTTGGCTCAGTTTGTGACAAGAATGCATGAAACAGACATTCATTTGTTGTTGCCCTTCTTGTCCTTACTCTTGCATCTGGATCACCAATAATCAAATCAGGTGTGTGTGTGACTTAGTCCATTTTCTTGCGGAAGGCAGATTGCTTCTGTCATCATGTGATCCTCCCCCTTGATCAATGCTCTCCTGATTTTCTTGGTGCCTTTCTTCACTTTCTGATGCTCCCCCTGAATGTGACTGCTCAGAATTTGAACGATCAGAGTTTGAATCAACAGAGTTTGATTCAGAGTTATCAACTGAGTCACTATCAGTGTTTGAATTATCACTTTGATGTGATTCTTCATGCTCCCCCTCAACTGGTTCTTCCCTTGTTTCTGATTGAAAAGTCTCTTCAGTGTTTACCAATAGAGGTTCAGAATTGACCTCAACAGTGTTTGTCAGATCTGTCTCATCCGAGTTTATTAAATCTTCATTTTCAAAGTGCAGTTGATCATGTTCATTAACATCTTCAAGTCCAGTTATTTTCTTGTCATCAAATGACACATGAATAGACTCCATGATCACTCTTGTTCTCAGATTATAAACTCTGAACGCTTTAGTTGACAGTGGATAGCCAACAAAAATTCCTTCATCTGCCTTTAGGTCAAATTTGGTCAACTGTTCAGGATGAATCTTCAACACAAAGCACTTGCATCCAAAAATATGAAAATATTTTAGATTTGGCTTCTTCTTTTTCACCATTTCATATGGTGTTTTACCATGCTTGTTGATCAGTGTTGCATTTTGAGTAAAACAAGCAGTTTGAACTGCTTCTGCCCAGAAATATGTTGGCAATTTTGCTTCATCTAGCATGGTTCTGGCAGCTTCTATCAAGGTTCTGTTCTTCCTCTCCACTACACCATTTTGTTGTGGAGTACCAGGTGCAGAAAACTCTTGTTTGATTTCTTTACTCTTGCAAAATTCTTCCATTGATGAATTCCTGAATTCAGTTCCATTGTCACTTCTGATAATCTTCACTTGATTCTCTGACCCTTTGTCCAGTTGTATTATATGTTCTGTAAGTGTTAATGCAGTTTCATCCTTCTTTGCAAGAAAATACACCCATGTGTATCTGGTATATTCATCAACAATGACTAGAGCATATTTCTTCTTTCCAAGTGACATGACATTCACTGGTCCAAAAAGATCAACATGTAGAAGATGATAAGGATCAACAATTGAAGACTCAGATTTGCTCTTGAAAGAGGCTTTTCTCTGTTTGGCCTTTTGACAAGAATCACACAGGCCTTCTACATTCAACAATGACTTTGGTAGTCCTCTTGCAAGATCATTCTTTATGAGCTCATTGATGTTGTTCAGATTCAAATGAGAGAGTTTCTTGTGCCACTTCCAACTCTCTTCACTGGACATTCTTGTTGACAGACACACTGCTTTGCCATCCGAGTTTGTTGACAATTTTATTTCATAGATGTTATTGTGTCTGTTTCCAACTAGAGCAACTTTCCCTGTAGATTTACTGATCACTTGACAATATTCAGGCTGAAAATCTACATGATATCCTCTGTCACAGATTTGACTCACAAAAAGCAGATCATGCTTGATTCCTGGAACCGGAGCTACATTTGTGATGATGACACTCCCAAGATTAATATTGCCATATCCCAGAGTATGTCCTATGTTGCCATCTCCATAGGAAACTTTTGGGCCAGCCTTCTCCACATACTCTGATAGCATGGCTTTATTTCCAGTCATGTGTCCTGAACATCCACTGTCCACAACTAGGGTACTGACCCTGTTGCCCTGCAATCACAAATAATCACTGATTATTAGTTTTAAGGATCCAGACTTGCTTGGATCCTTTGGCTTTCTTGATTCTGTTAGCTTTTGCATCGGAATTCACATTATCAGAGTTTAAGCTAACTTTTTCAGAGTTTACATTTGCAGAGTTTACTTTAACCCATTTCAAATTTGGCTTGGGTTCATAGTAATTATAGTAAATAGCATGATAATCTCTGCAAGTGTAAATAGAATGCCATGTACTTCCACAGTGTTTACATAAAGTCTGTGGTCTAGTTCTCACATAATCATTTTTTACTGCAGTTTTAGAGGGCAAAGAATTAATGTTCTTATTCTTACTGCAGAAACTAGCAAGATGATTAGTGCTACCACAATTAAAGCATGTTTTTCTAGGAGCTAATGAAGCAAGCATTGGCTTAATTCCTGATGTTATGCCTACCTTTCCATTTTTGTTTTTCCTAGGCATTCTCTGTTTGTTGACAGATTTTATCTCTTTAAGCTTATGCTTGAGTTGTTTATCTGTCATTAAACCAATGTTAACCTCTTTAACAAAAGTCTTAGCATATGATTCTTTAACAGCCTTTTTCTCAGCTTCAGTCTTAGGTCCTCCTGTTCCCATAACATTACCTTCAGATGAACGATGTGGTCTTACTTTTACCAAATTTTCAAATCTAAGTTCATCTCCTTCAGAGTAACCTAGACCTACTGTATCTGATTGAAACACTTCTTGAGTGTCTTTACCAGAGTGTGTCCAAGTTTTAATAATGTGTTTAGTATCCTCCAATTCAGATTCTAGTTGCTTATACTTACCTAGCAACTCCTGTTCAATAAACACAGCATCATCTCTTTCTTTCTGAACTTTATTCATATTCTCAAGCTGTTCCTCAACAAGTTTGTTTCTCTCTTTGAGTTGAGAGCACTCATTTTTTATCCTCTCATTTTCTAAAGTCTGATCCCTATAACTGATATGTAATGCTTTAAGATAGATTCTCAATTCAGTTATATTATCAGTATTATAAGCATAGGTAGTTGGGGGTACCTTTAGATCATCATCTTCATTCTGAGTAGTAGCCATGAGTGCATAGTTGACTTCCTCATCTGAATCTGAAGTGTCTGCCCAATCTCTGCCTTTGGTGTAGAGTGCCTTTTCAGTTTTACCCTTCTTGCACTCAGGAGCATAGTGACCCATCTCCTTACACTTGTAGCATTGAATCTCAGACTTATCTTTCTTACCAGATTTGAAGTCCTTTCCCTCAGATTTCTTGAAATTTTTCTTGTCAGACTTAGAGTAATCCTTGGAGAATCTCTTTCCCTTCTTGAAGTTCTTGAATCCCATCTTCTTGAAGGTCTTTACCATCAATACAGCCATTTGCATCATCTCTTCATCATCTTCAGAATCAGATGTTCCATCTGTGTTTGAGTCAACATCAGTGTTTGATGACTCACTTTCTGAGTGTATGACTAAAGCTTTTCCTTTTGCCTTTCTCCTTGATGCTTCCTTCTTTAATGGTTTCTCCTCAACCTTAAGAGCAACAGATTTTGACTTTCTACTTGATCTTTTGTTTCTCTGCTCCAATTCCAATTCATGGGTTTTGAGCAGTCCATAGATTTCATCAATCTCTGTTTCACCAAGTTCATAGTTATCTCTTATGGTGGTTGTTTTCACATCCCACTTTTCAGGTAGAGAAAGAAGAAACTTGAGATTTGAGTCTTCTAAATCATACTCTTTGTTAACCAATGACAAATCATTGAGCAGTTTACAGAATCTGTCAAATGTTTCTGTCATGGTTTCTTCAGACTTTGCCTCAAAATGTTCATACTCCTGAGTGAGTATGTTTCTTCTGTTTTTCTTGATTGCAGGAGTTCCTTGACACCTAACCTCAAGTGCATCCCATATTTCCTTTGCAGTTGTGCAATTAATCACTTTATTAGACATAACATTGTCTAAAGCACTGTGAAGTAAATGTCTTACTTTTGCATCCTTTGCAATAGAAGAAAGATCCTCAGCAGTTAGATCTTTCTTTTCTTTTGGAATGACCTTTGATTCCTCACCAGCAGCAGCAGCAGATAACTTTGTAGGTTTGTGAGGACCTTCATAAATTCTATCAAGATATTCTGGATCTGTAGCCTCCAGAAACATGGTCATCTTCACCTTCCAAATTGCATACTCTAATGGCCTAAGTATAGGAACCCTAATTGTTTCATACCTACTAACAGTAGTAGGGACTTTCTCAGATGGTGGAGGTATCTCTGCCATTGATTACTATTGTGTTTGGATCTTTAACTGTAATAAAGTAACAGATTGGCTCTGATACCACTTGTTAGGTCGAATACACAATATATATATAATCAAGTACAGTATGAATAAATAACAAGAACACACGTTTTAACTCTTAAAACTGTTTGGAATTAATAATTCCTCTCTCAGTGATGTAAAATATCACAAAGAGCTGCTTAGGTTACAAGAATGATATTTGTTCACGATGGATACCCTTCTAGGGTTAACCTAACTGTATTTATAAAATATACAGCTACGTACAATCGTTAATTGATTCTCCTAAAATTAAGCTATACAATTGATATCAATTACGATTGCTACACGTCTTCTAAGTCAACTCAATCTCTTTGACAGCTATCCAATCATCAAAGATATCGCTTCCACACTACTAGAAAAACTGGATTAGACATCGCACCTTTTACATCGGTTTAAAAAACCACCGATGTTAAAAACATTTTTAACATCAGTTTTTTTAAAAGCGATGTTAAGCATCTTTCTGGACATCGGTTGCTAAAATAACCGATGTCTTAATGATTTTTTAAAAAATAAAAAACACGCGCTGATCATTTTTCCCCCCTTTTTAATACATTTCCCCCCCTTAGAAATTTCATTCCCCCGCCTTAGAACATTTCCCCTAAATTATTTTCCCACCTTAGAATATTTCCCCAAATTACTATCACTCATCTCTCTCTCATCTCTCGACCCCCTCTCTCTCTCTCTCACTCTACCTCCTCTATCACCTGCATCTCTCTCTCTCTCAATTAAACTCTTACTTTTCTCAAATTAAACCCTAATTAATCTCTAACTCAGATCCTAATTTCTCTGTCTCTTTCTCTTTTTCTCTAAATCGAAATAGAGAAGAGGAAGCTCGAATTAAGAGAAGAGGATGCTCAAATTAAGAGAAGAGAAAGCTCAAATCGTAAGTCATTTTCCAGTTAATAATTCGAATATCTAATTTTTAATTGAACATATTTTTACAGATTGGTTGCTCTTTCAGCTTTGGTCATCTGCAATTAGTAAGTTTTTGTGGTAATTTTTTGTTTTTCTTGTAGATTTTTGTTTGTATTTTTCAGTTTTTGTGTTTTTGTTTGTATTACTTATGTGTTTCTTGTTTGTAATCAAATATGATATATATCTGGAGACTAATCAGTGCCTTGAGAGGAATGGTGGTTGCTGGCGAGACTCAAAATCTAATATAATTGCTTGTAAGGTTTGATTTCAGTTTTGGGATGCATATAAACGATTATTACATGCTAAAACCTCAACAAGATACATCAGTTATTAAAACAAAACTGATGTGTCTAACTATAATTCACATCACTTTTTCTAAAATAATCGATGTACATGAGGGGCTATTGCATCAAATATTTTGAAATAACTGATGTCTATTAGAACATACAACATCGGTGTTACCAAGAAACCGATGTCTATGTCTTCCCATACTAGACAATGTAACATTATATAACATCGGTTTTACATTTCAACTGATGTCTGAGATGATATATAACATCGGTTTTTACCAAGAAATCGATGTATATGTCTTTATTTACCTTGTCTGTGCTATGTTTATGTTGATCTAATGTACATAATATAACATTATTTAAAAAGAACTACTGCACATAATGCAGCTTAGACATCAGAAATATTTAAGAAACCGATGTCTAAGCCGATAATAGACAACGGCTAAAAACCGATGTCTAAAGTTTTGACCTTTCTCTACACACGCATAGACATCGCCCAGAATTTTTTTTAACAACGGCTAAAAACCGATGTTTATTGACCTATTTCTAGTAGTGCCATATTAATATTAAATTAATCTTCAAACTCTGTTGACTTGTAGACGCTTCCTGTAGACAGACTTTAGCAAACTCTGTTGCTCTCCAAGCTAACAGTGTTTGCGCTTCCATGTATTCAGCTAGCAGTGTTTACGCTTTCTTCTGTCAGCGTTTGCGCTTCCAGCTATCAGCGTATACTCAAACTCTGTTACAACTGCTTTCAATAACAAGTTAAACTCTTTTTACCTGTAACACTTAAACACTGACATTAAATCACATCAATTATATCTAACATTGAGTATATAACGTGGTTTTGATGATTAGATGGTGTGCTGTTTTGAAGTGGTTATATGACGTGTTTATATGACTTAGTAACTGTACTAAGGCTATTATATGGAAGTGATTGAATATATTTGTATGTAATTATGTATGTTTGTTATATGTGTAAACGTTATAGGACGCGTATGGGTAGAGTAGAGCAAATAAGAGTTGCTTGATTTGACACTGAAACAGTATCTGACCTTGTAAGGTTTGAATAGAAGACTTGACCAAGAGCAGTGTATGGTTAAAGATAAGCAGAGGGATAAGTAATGAAGCAGACGAGTATATGAAGTAAGGGCTGATATGAGTATGAGTCGAGGACCCATGGTAGGATCAGGAACTCCGTAAATCGAGGCAAGTGTCTTGCTCTTCACTTATCATTCAAGTGATGCAATTCAATTTCTTGTTGTATTATATGATGAGGACAAGGTATATTTAGAAAATGTTTATTTCCCCACTCTCAGTTCAACTATGGAACTTTAACGAACCTCACCAATAACTTTTCTACACAATGTCATTTCTTCATTTTCTTCGCTTGTGTTAAGAAACTTGTTGAATAGAAAAGAATCCAGATTTCAAAATTTTTATAAATACCTGTTAACGAAATTCCCGATTTTAGCATAATTTACCCAAGTGACCTTAACTTGTTTCTTCAAATTATATCGAATATTGTTTCAGTAGTACTTTATCATACAACCCTACCTCTATAGATACATCATGTTGTGTTGATTTACTTTCCCTGTTGAGATCAAGTCAATTCATTTATGCTGAATCATATTCCTTTAATCATATTCACTTGATTATACGTATATTGAACCTGAATTAGTACTTCTCATTTGAAAATGGAATTTCCTTGTCTAATCTGCTGTGGTCGTAATTCGATGTATTTGTATCGATATTGTTGATACCCTTTGAGATTGTTCTTTAATTATAACCTCAATTCTTGGGTCGAACTCGTTGACACCTATTTATATTGTTGTTCTTCATTTACACCCCAATTATTTCTATTGAAATTTTTGATACCTGTTGTTACTTATTGTTATGCCCAAAATTCGGTTCGGGTATTCTAAAATGGATCCGGGTCAGATATGGGTTCAATTTGGGGATTTTCATGATAAATTAGGGTTTTGGCACAGATTGAAGAAACTAGGCCGCGCCCTCACTTTCCTTATAGGGAGGGCGCGCCCTAATTGATACTTCTATATCAAAGATTTCTACTCAAGCTGGAATTCTACTCAAGATGGAATTCTACTCAAGTTTTTATAGTTTTTAATGAAGGATTCTACTTAAGCTTGGATTCCACTCAAGCTTGGATTCCACTCAGGCTTGGATTCCAGGAGATATTGAAGAATTCCCTCCTGTCGTATCTCAGGAGGGGGATGTCCGTCGCAGAAGGCCTCCAGGGGTTTGCCTGGATATAAGGACCCTTCTTAGACGCTAAGGGAGGCATCCGTGCGCCCTAAGGTGGAAAGATGGGGACTTTCTGGTGTGTGCTTTGGGAGCTCTGTTCCTGTAGCCAATGGGCGCGCCCTCATTGGGGAACTTTGGAGTAATCCTGCACTTTGCACCCAAAAGCTCTGGATCACCTGTCCTGCTATCTGGTGGGTGCTTCTCATTCGGGGGACAGGGATGCGTTCTGCACTTGGGGTAAACCACGGCTATACCTGCATCCTTGAAATCAAGAAATAGCTGGTAGCGGATAGGACTAGTCCTCGACGGGGGAAGTTTCCTTATCCGTGAAGTCTTGAGATCCTGGATGAGCCTTGGGCCTTTGTGGTTAGGCCTCATAGTAGAACATTCCGGAAGCTAGTTCGTCAATCCAAGCCCATTTGAGTTTCTTGCTCTCCAAGAACTACGTGGGCTTGATCCTCTATAAATATAGAGGTACGTAGGCAAATTGAGGGGATGGAAGCGAAGAGCTCAACGAGCCACCACCAAAACCCTCTCAATCTCAGCCCCCAATTCATCACAACCACCACACTCCGGCGACTTATCCGGCGAAGAACCACCATCATAGATCTTGATTCCGGCGACGTACCTCAAATTTTGTTGTTACCAAATTCCTCCGTCAACAAATTGGCGCTAGAAGGAGGGGAACCAATCAAGATCTTCATCTTAGGAGGAAAAGATGTCTCAAAACCAAGGTAGTGGTTCTCACGAAGAAGATTATTCCGATTCTAAAGATTACTCGGGGGTAACAAAGCTCGTCATAAGTCATAGATTCCAAAGGAGATTCCCGATCCCCTACGCCGTTCTGGAAATTCGGCTGTCATTGGCGACCGACTGCTTGTTCTTATCGGTAATTCAGAATTAATGGAACAGCTGTATCATAGGGGAGATGCCCTAAATAATTTCGGGACAAGATTGGGGTCTGTAAAGCAAGTGCAAGAAAATAGGAGATAATCTCGGAGTTTTCCATGAAATCATCGTCGATCAGGGAGAGTCCAACGCGTTGAGGAAAGTTCTCAGGAAAGAGAGGAAGTCCAGGTTGTCGGATGGCCAAGAAAGGGAGAGGGCGCGCCCTCACCCTCACTGCTCTGGGCGCACCCCTCGTGAGAATCAATAGGATGGCGATTTCTGGCAGGGGGGTCGAACAAGATCCGAAAGCGATTGTGATGTCAAAGATGGTTCTAAAACTGATTTTTAGGCAGCTGCTGCAAAAAGATGGTTCCAGGTATGTTCAAAGGCGGTGGTTTCCGATCAGCGGCATTAAACTAGGTTTTCCAAGGGGTGAGTTCGAATATGATTCGAAGAAGGATCTTCCAGGGAAGACGCGCAATTATCGGGATCTCGTCCTCACCGTCAGGACGCGCCCTCAAGGTAATCCCTGACTTGTTTTGTTGTAATTTATGTTATTTGTTTCTTGAACTTTTGCAGAAAGAAGATGGTGAAAGAGAATCCCCAAGGACCCTCAGGGCGCGCCCTGAGGATGGTAACTGAGGCTCGGATGATTTCCAACTTCTAGGAGAATTCGATGGTTGAACATATCCACATCCCCAGAATGCCTCCTCCAGAATGCTAGATATTCCCAAGAGGCATCTCCCTCTGAGGGCGCCCTCAAGTAACAGAGGTCAGGGCGCGCCCTCAATGAAATCCGGCGAGATGAGGTGAACCTTGCTGGAAGGAGAGAGCTGCAAATGGTGAGTTTTGTTAATTCAAGCAGAGCATGCCTCAGAAGACTATTAAGAAGCGCGCCTTCCCCTGACTGGGCGCGCCTCCAGGTAATATATAAGCTCTAATCCTATCATTAAACATCCTAGCGAAGATAATTCAGATCGCAGGTCATCGAGTTCCGAAACTAGGGCGCGCCCTTACCCTCATCGATCAGGGCGCACCCTTAGTGAGATTCAGCGGGATGGAGAACAGATAGCTAAGGAGAAAGACAAAGACTTGGAGTTACGGCCCCGTGATCCACAGTGCGCGCCCGCTGTTTAAAACAGGTCTGGGCCCCTTGGATACGATCGAGCTTTTCCACGGAATGGTAATCCACAGCGCGTGCCCCCTGTTGATAACGGGTCGCGGCCCCTTGGATTGGAGCAAACTCCCCGTCGCGATAATACTGAAAGAAGAAATAACCGTGATAACGGTGACAAGAGAATGGAGTTGTATAGAGGTTATGCGCAGCCTCACAATGATGAGGGCGTGCCCTCAAGATTGCGACTTCGCATTCATCAAGGCAGCTCCAGTGAATCCAGGTCAAGGACGCGCCCTCATACAGGCGGACAACGTCAGGAAGCCTCTCAAGGGAATCTATAACCTCAATGAAATCCGGCAAGATGAAGAGAACCTTGCTGGCATGCGAAGGCCTACAGGGGTTTTTCCTGATAAGAAGGCCTACAGGGGTTTTACTGATAAGAAGGCCTACAGGGGTTTTCCTGATAAGAAGACCTCCAGGGGTTTACCTGATGAGAAGACCTCCAGGGGTTTACCTGATGAGAAGGCCTCCAGGGGTTTACCTGATGAGAAGGCCTACAGGGGTTTGCCTGGTCAAGAGAACGGAGAACACTTGGAATCAAGGCCCCATGATCCAAAGCGCGCGCCCGCTGTTAATAACAGGTCTGGGCCCCTTGGACATGAACGCGCCCCTCCACGAAGTAATAATCCACAGCGTGCGCCCGCTGTTAATAACAGGTCTGGGCCCCTTGGACATGAGCAAGTTCTAGCATAGAGAGATAATTCACAGTGCGCGCCCTAAAGGAACTTTCTTATTAGAGGACCTTTCTGGTTAGGACGCGCCCTCAAAGAAAGATGCAAATTCTCAAGCGGACTCCAACTACGAGGATAATTTACTGCTTGGACTCCAGAAGGAAAGAAGCTATTGAGTTGTGGCCCTACGAACCATAGTGTGTGCCCCCTGATCATCAGGTTGAGGCCCCAAGGTCGTGAGTGAGCCCCTCTATGAAGAAACAATACTTTGCTACAGAGGACACGCCCTCACATCTTCAACGATTTGAGTGACAGGCCTCAGGGCGCGCCCTGAGCATATCAGCCTCATATTACGACTTTGTCTACAAGTATGATCGCAACGATCCATGGAATATCTTTTGCTTGAAGAAAATTGGATTGATGTGCGGCCCCATGAATCTTAGAGTGTGCCCCCTGATAGGCAGGTTGAGGCCCCAAGGTCATGAGTGCGCCCCTTTACACAAGAATGACATTCATCCGGACTAGAAGAGACTTTGTCATTGCCCTCGTCCACATAAGGCGCGCCCTAAGCAACAGGGCGCGTCCTCAGCAACTCCAACGGCTCTCTCCTAAAATTCCCCTCTTGGGATGCCTCTTTAAGAGATGCTTCTTTAAGGAATGATATTCTGATGCTGGGGGGTAGTATTGATGCACCTCCCTAGCCCTACATATAAACGTATTTCAGGTTTGTGTGAACAGCGGAATACCCCTACGGGGATGCCTCTTTGTGAGATGCCCTTTATTGGATGCCTCCTAGCGAGATGCCTCTTCGAGAGATTTTATTCATAGGATGCCTCATTTTGAGATGCCCCTTCATGGGATGAGATTTGAAGTAGACCGTGACCAGAGAATGCACTCTTTCTACCAGAAGTTGATTGAAGTAGAGCAATGCCTGAATAGTAGACTACAAGCTAAATTAATTACCTCCTAGTCTAGGGGGGTAGTCCATGTACACTTTGTGTACACTTTCCCTAGTGAAATTTTCAACGTTTTCGAGAATGCAAGATTATGCCTGTAGGGCGCGCCCTGAAGGATGAGTTTGAATAATTCTCATACAATGGAGGACGCGCCTTCGGGTAGAAGATGCGATGTGGAACTTTTTCTTGTAAGTATGCAAGCCTTCCCTCTTTTGAGGATGCGCTCTCCATCACCACATTCTTTTGAAGCTCTAGTGCAATCCTCTTAGATTTGATGGTTGCAGCTTCCCGAACTATGAAGTCATCAATCCACTTGATAGTATCTTGGTCAAAGGAAGCTCTTGAGGAGGGGAGGATATGCAAGATAGGAAGTTTCAACTGGTGACTCCTTCAAGGATGGATTATTTTGAAGAAGGAGCCCCTATTGTTGAACATCCTATGGAGAAGTTCGTGATTGTAGGATGCCGGCTGTTCAGGAGAAAGCGACCCCTCACCCACATTGGTCAGGGCGCGCCCTCAGTGAAATCTAACGTGATAGAGAGGCTTCCTAGAAAAAATAGAGATTTTGCTAGCTTGAAGAAATGCTTGGTGACGACAATCTAAGGATGGTACTCCTTGAGCATCAGAAGAAAGAGAAGCACTTGGAATTGAGGACCTGTGATCCACAGCGCGTGCCCCCTGATCACAGGTCGAGGCCCCTTGGATATGAACGAGCTCCTCCTCAAGGTGATGCTGGAAGAAGTAGTCGAGACCATGGAGATTGGAGGATGGAGAAGTATCAAGGAGAGAGGCGACTTCAGAACAAAGAGGGCGCGCCCTTAGGAGATAGATCTCTCCGTATCGATAAAATTCCTTCAAGTACTTCTAGTAAAGTGAGGTCGAGGGCGCGCCCTCCCTCTAAAGGAAAACATCAAGGAGGTTATCAGTGGAATCCACGACCTCAGGGGAATCCACAGATTGTAGGAAATCTACAAGCTTAAAGTCAAAAGGAACAAATTCAGATTCAAGAGGTAATTCTCACACTTCATGCCGGAGCTCCAGGAAATGCTCAGACGATAGCTAAACCTCCACCCTTGAGGAGTACTCAAACAATTGTGCCACCAAATGTTCAAAATATTCCACGTGTGAGGATTTTTAATGTCGACGACTTGAAGAGGCTTCTTTCTCACTTGGATGGAGGAATGATACCTTCTACGGCACAAACTCCATCTCCATTTTCAACAGAGGTTAGAGAGGCACAGCTCCCTACATGATATAGATATATGACCAATGATCTACGTTTTCTTGAAAATGCAGACCCTGTGGAATTCTTAGGATGTTTTGACATTGAGATGGATGTTTACCAAGTAACTGACTTGGCTAGATGTCATCTGCTGGCAACAACTTTCAGTGAGAATGCTTAGCAATGGTTTCAAAAGCTTGGGTCTGGAGTGATTACCTATTGGGAGATGATGAGGACTTTATTCTTAGCCAAGTTCTGAGCAGCAGTGAAGTATTCTCCTCCCATTACAACTCTGGCCAACATCAAGCAAAAAGAAGGCAAAAGTCTTCAATCTTACTTCAAAAGATTCAATGCAGAATTCGCTTTGGTTAGGGGAACGACCGATGAGACACTTAAGAGTTTCTTGATAACTGGTTTGCAAGTAGAGACGGATTTCTGGAAGTGTCTTCAAAAAAGGGATTCATCTATGTTGTTTGATGTTTTTGCACAAGCTGAATCTTTTAAGATAGTGGAGTAATCCTTGGCGGAAAATCGAAAGATAGAAGCTCAGGGAACGCTAAGGGGAAGATTACAAGTCATGTATATCGTACCGGAATCGGCACTAATGGAGTGAATGCAACTAGTGTTAGAAGAGAGTGGGGAATTCCAGATACGTATTCTTATGATCGAAGGACAAATAATTACACTCTGTTGGCGGCTTCGATTGAACACATCTTTAAGGTAAACAAGAATAAAGGGCTTTTTAAGAAGCTAGTCCTCTATCTGCCTGGAAAAGCAAGGATAAGAAGAAGCAATGTGAGTACTATAGTCGACAAGTCACAATACTTATGAATGTCGTCAGCTGAAGGATGAAATTGAAGATCTGATCAAGGAAGGATACTTGACCGATTGGATTGTCAGAGAAGTCAAGAAGCATAAGGAGAATCCTGAGAAGAACGGAGGGCGCGCCCTCCGTGATGAGGTCAAAAATATGGAGAAGAAATTTGTCAAGGAAGGAAGTGTACACATTATCTTTGAAGGACATCACTTGGGGGGTGATAACAACAATGCTTTGGAGAGATATGCTTGAGAGGCAAGATATACCTCTCACTGATGTGAATAGCTTGGGGTTAAGACCGCCCAAATTGTTCAAGGGAGAATGTGCGGATATCACTCTCACTAAAGATGAAGCTAGATGGGTGCACCACCCTCATAATAATGCCTTGGGTATGGATTGGTTCTAGGAACGTGCATCGGGTTTTTGTATACAATGGAAGTTCGGTGAATATTCTGTATTACGACACTTACAAGAAATTGGGATTCCTAGACAAGGACATGGCACCAAACAATGCATGGATTTATGGTTTTTCAGGAGAAGTTGTGAAAGTGATCGGTGCAATTAGGTTACCAGTAACTGTTGGAGAAGGTTCCCTCTCAGTAACTCGGATGATGGAATTCATGGTTTGGATCAGGAGTCAGCTCACAATGCCTTAGTAGGGCGCCCCTTGTTGAAAAAAAAAATGAAGTATGATTCAAGGGAGTGCTACCACAAGGCAATTAAAGGTTTCAGGAGAATAAAGGAATGGAGGGCGCGCCCTCATTGAAAGAAGTTCTGGAGGAATCATGAACAACATCAAGGGAGGAATTCAGGCTCATTATTTATTCAAGAATCAGAGGATGAGGAGGCGTCCACCCAGAGGGCGCGCCCTCAGCATTAAAGGTGAAAAGATCAAGGGAAGAAGAAAGTTACTAGAAGGCATGGTGAATGCCCTTGTCGAGGAAGACTTCCCTCTAAAAGAGGATGTGCCCTCCAAGGATGGTGCCATGATTGAAGACCCTCAAAGTCTTGATTTTGATATTGATCGAAGAATGCCTCAACCGGTGGAAAAGACAGATTCGACAGAAGATAAAATCTCAATTTTGGTCGATGCTAGAGATTCAAGTAAAATTTTGAAGATCGGTTCTTAGTTGAATTCTGAGTAGAGAGATATGCTCACAAGCTTTCTTTTGCCAAATTGAGATGTTTTTGCTTGGAGTCATGCTAGTATGGTGGACATTGACCCAAAGGTCATGTGTCATCACTTGAGTATAAATCCTGACAGGAAGGGTATTAGGCAGAAGCGATGTCCGGTAATTGAAGAAAGAGCTATTGCATTGAAGGAAGAAGTTGATGGATTGTTAAACGTTGGCTTGATTAAAGAGTTTTACTACCCGGAGTGGCTACCTAACCCGGTTCTCGTTATGAAGCCTAATGGAAAATGGAGGACTTGTGTAGATATCAGTGATATGAACAAAGGCTTGCCCAAATGATAGTTTTCCTCTTCCTCGGATTGGTCAGTTGGAAGATGCAACATCATGATAGAGGATTATATCGCTACATTGGAATGCCCTTTGGCTTGATTAATGTAGAAGGAACTTGAAAAGATCATGGTAGTGTATGTGGATAACAGCTGAAGGGGTCCGTACGCCTTAATATCATAAGGCTCGTCCTATGTAAATATATGTAAATATTTAGCTTTAGTACGAGCCCCGTGAGAGGTTTATACTTGTGCATAATATCTTTTGTTTCTTACGCCGAGTTAGCTCATGTAAGCTTAGAGATGTGGTGCATTTGTGTAATTCCTCTACGAAAAAATTGAAACTAGAGTTATCAGGGAGATAAGATTGAAGAATTGAAGGACGCGCCCTCCGCATAGAATCTTGAAGATGAGGAACGAGGACGCGCCCTGAAGAGGAAAAGTTACAAAAATTTTGGTATGTTTAAGATTGAAATTCCATGCTTCATCTTTGATTTTACATGGAATTGGGGGGTAGTTGTTATGCCCAAAATTCGGTTCGGGTATTCTAAAATGGATCCGGGTCAGATATGGGTTCAATTTGGGGATTTTCATGATAAATTAGGGTTTTGGCACAGATTGAAGAAACTAGGCCGCGCCCTCACTTTCCTTATAGGGAGGGCGCGCCCTAATTGATACTTCTATATCAACGATTTCTACTCAAGCTGGAATTCTACTCAAGATGGAATTCTACTCAAGTTTTTATAGTTTTTAATGAAGGATTCTACTTAAGCTTGGATTCCACTCAAGCTTGGATTCCACTCAGGCTTGGATTCCAGGAGATATTGAAGAATTCCCTCATGTCGTATCTCAGGAGGGGGATGTCCGTCGCAGAAGGCCTCCAGGGGTTTGCCTGGATATAAGGACCCTTCTTAGACGCTAAGGGAGGCATCCGTGCGCCCTAAGGTGGAAAGATGGGGACTTTCTGGTGTGTGCTTTGGGAGCTCTGTTCTTGTAGCCAATGGGCGCGCCCTCATTGGGGAACTTTGGAGTAATCCTGCACTTTGCACCCAAAAGCTCTGGATCACCTGTCCTACTATCTGGTGGGTGCTTCTCATTCGGGGGACAGGGATGCGTTCTGCACTTGGGGTAAACCACGGCTATACCTGCATCCTTGAAATCAAGAAATAGCTGGTAGCGGATAGGACTAGTCCTCGACGGGGGAAGTTTCCTTATCCGTGAAGTCTTGAGATCCTGGATGAGCCTTGGGCCTTTGTGGTTAGGCCTCATAGTAGAACATTCCGGAAGCTAGTTCGTCAATCCAAGCCCATTTGAGTTTCTTGCTCTCCAAGAACTACGTGGGCTTGATCCTCTATAAATATAGAGGTACGTAGGCAAATTGAGGGGATGGAAGCGAAGAGCTCAACGAGCCACCACCAAAACCCTCTCAATCTCAGCCCCCAATTCATCACAACCACCACACTCCGGCGACTTATCCGGCGAAGAACCACCATCATAGATCTTGATTCCGGCGACGTACCTCAAATTTTGTTGTTACCAAATTCCTCCGTCAACACTAATTATTCATTTACACTCATTTATCGTATCGAACTTGTCGATACCTGTTGTTGCTATTGTTTATTCATTTACACCCCACTTGTTGTATCGAACTCGTCGATACCCTTTTGAGATTAGTATTCCTTAATTATTACCTAATTGTTGTGTCGAACTTGTCGACACTTGTTGATCATGAATCCTTCATTGAATTCGGGATTATGAGTTGTTGTTCTGGAACGTGAGTTTTCCAGATTGTTTGATTGACAGAGGTTGTCGATTGTTCCGACACCTAGTGCGTTGGATATAGAATTGGAATTTTTTTAAAATAGATGTCCCTTCGGGGAGACCATATTATGGTCAACGGATGTCCCTTCGGGGAGACCAGTTTAATGGTCAGATGTTAAGGCCAATGTGTGTCATGGATCCATTAAAGGACATTGCTGTGTGCGTTTGTCCGGGGTTAGTGCGTGACTGATCAGCAGCCTAACCTTGATGTTGTTTTTATAAAAATATATAAAAATCCAATTCTAATCTATAAATTGAGTATCCAGTGGGACATTGATCCTTTTTGCTTAACCATGAACTTTCAACTATTATTGTCGAATGGCTATCATTTGACCTTGGGTTTTTTTGAGTATCATTCTTGAATTGTGAAAGTCTGATTCCTTGAAGTCTCCAAATGTTGATTCTAGTTGAACAAGACTATTACCCGTTCTAGTTCCTGTTGCACCTCAGTAATTGAGAATTATTAGCCCTTGTGGCAATTTAAAAGTAAATATCACAAATTCTTCCAGTATAAGTTGAAATCCTCTTGCTATTAGATTGTCTCGATAATTGAAATTGTTATCATTTTATGCACTTGCTGAGCATTGTTGGCTCACTCTTGCTTTTGTTATTTTTCTCCAGTTAATAGTGAAGCATAGTAGACCTAGTAGTGGACCGGGAGTATTGATTTCCGGGCAGCGAGAATAGACGGTCGAGTTATGGATCACACCAGATAGTGGATTGAGAATAGTCGAGGTTGGAAATAGAGTTAGACAGTGATTTCATTTATTCACAGAATGTATAATATTTTATTATTCTGAGATTGAGTTGTAATATTGTAATTGATAGTTTGTTTCATACCATAGCCTGTATGCGATCTTGGTTAAGGGGTTTTTATTATTAAATGTTGTTTATATTCAGAGATGTATATTATTGTTGTTGGTTAGTGGCCCCATATCTGTACCCCGGATTTTGGGATGTTACAAGTTGGTATCAGAGCTACAGGTTATGGTCACTGAAACAGATTAGGAGGGTTAGGGTACGAGTATAAGATAGACGTCGGGTAGAACGATTTAGTATAAGAATCGCGTTAGGATACTTCGGCAAGCGTCGCGACGTTAATCGGCCTTTCGGCATATCGCGCGAGTAGAAGTTCGAATCGTTTAAGGATTGAGCTATTAGCAAAGTAGTGAACCTGAAGCGGCCTAAGCTAAGTGGGCAGCTGGAGTTATCAGTCCGGGAGACGTTATCTCGAGATTTTTGCGTAAAATTTAGGACATTCTGCTATATGAGTTTCGATGTGAACGTTTCGGAGATGGTACGAGAAGGTTAAGAATGCGAAGTGAGAAGCGAGTATTAGCCAGGATGGAAGGTTAAGCGTAGTTGTGCACCCCTAATTATTAATTCGTTCAAAGTTATTACCTGAAGAAATTTCATGTTCCTTCTTTGAATTGTCGTAAATTAATTCCCGGTTGGCATCGTTGCTGAGGCATTCTTCGCGCAGTGACGGTTCAAAATCGAGAATGAATTGAGATCTTCTTATTTATTCAACTCATTATTGTCAGGCCGGTTTTGGCAGCTAAGTATATTAGTGCTTAGTCGACAAGAGTGAGGTTATGAATAATTGGGAATTTCTTGAATATTTGCTTGATTAATCATTGAAGCATCTATTGAAAAGTCTTTTATACCTCAATCGATGATGAGTTTCATATTCAGATTTAGTTGACTTTAATCTCATTCTTTCGAAAATATCTGAATTTTTCAGAGAGTACAAGACTCAGTTTTACATGAAGATTTTTGAAACTCTTGAATCCCTTCCATTTTCATGAATGCTTGATTTTCTCTATTCCAGCTGAGATGAACAACCTATGCAGATAGGGATTCAGGGACATCTTATCTTTGTGGTAGGAGTCCAGTGGGACGCCACTGATTATGTTTGTCATGAAAGTACTAAAGACTAGCCATCTTTATGTACTATGGTGGTTAACCTAGTGACAAATGTAACCTGAAAGTAGTTCAAAGATCATATTGATCTCTCGATTGAATTCCTTTCTAAAAGTTTTGTCAAACAAACTCAGTATATGTTCATATTGACACCCCAATCATTTCGTTGACCTCCTTTGTCGGGGATTTGATGATTTCAAAATTCCTAATGATGAAGAGATGTGAAGATAGACGTGGTGACGTCTTAAATGATTGAAACTGCAATTGCACTGACGAAGAGCGGTTATGCAAGTTTAAGAATTTAGTGATTTAGACATATATGCCATGCCAAATTGGAATATTTGTTGGACCAATAAATCATAGACAAGATTTGAGGCTAATGAGAATTGAATAAAGGAAAAAGGATAGCAAAGAAAAACACATGATTGTAGATATGGTTAAAGGACGAAAAGAGAATGGTGACGAAGATGTTGGGCATAAGATATTCAATATTGAAGGAAGATTGTTTTAAACGTCGACTGAATGACGAAGATAGTAAATGGAAAATTAAAAGATCTTGAATGTTTTGTACTTGTCGTTAGACGTAAGATTCTAGAGACAAGGAAGGTTGACCTGAGTAAAGTAGAATGAAGTAGAAAGTCATGATTGTCAAAGATGGTGGAAAGTTAACCAAGATGGAATAAAATGTCAATAAGGTGGAAGACAGAGAAACCAGAAAGTTTTCAGAAGCGATTAAATAGAAGATATATAAAATTTAATCAAGAAAAGAATGTGGAATCCGGAAGATGTGGAGTTCGAAGAGAAAAGGGGCACCGTAGTTGCCTATAGAATGAGAATTAGCAGAAATCAATCGAGAGTGATTGTAGGAGTTTACAAGAAAAGGAAGAAATTTTGCATAAGAGTTCTAGTATGAATTTCGAATGCTATGATTCTGTGGTCAATGATGGTGATGTTAAACGTTGGAGTCGTAATAGGAAGAGTCAAATTCGAGGACTCGCCAAGTATGCAAAGTTATGATTTGGAAGGAATTCTGAGGATGCAAGGCAGTGAAGTCGTAAGTAAGTTTTAAATATGTTGTACCATATGGAATTAGGTCGAAGCCAAGGTCATGGTTTGTTAATTGATTTTTTTTTAAAATTTTCAAAAATATTTTGGTTCCAAAAGGCTTTCGATTAAAACCCTATTATTTTAAATGTTTTCTCTTAAAGTGATTTTTTTAAAAATATCTTTCAAAAGGATTTTCAGTTGGTTCAAATGGTTTTTAAATGCTTTAAATCAACAAAATATTTGAGGGTTTCTTTTAAATGTTTTAGCAAACCGACGTTGTATGAAGGTAGAAATTGAGTATTAAACCGAATGGTAGTTGGTGCAAATGCCATGCGATAAGAGTTGAGCGTGTTGTTCGCGTTCAAATTGCAATTGGGAATAGATGATATAAGGTTAATTTTTCCAGGATAAGTACTCAGTGAAACAATGAGATGAAGGATGGATAGATTTTCCGATTATTCCCTTCTCAAGTAACATTGCACGTGAAAGAGGAGTAAGAACGATCGGGGAATTTCTTGATGTTCCTTTTCTCAAAGTTTTAATTGAGGAAGATTTTGTTTTAAGATATATCAATAAGCGATGATGCGTATTAAGTTGTATATGCGTGTTGTTAAAGCGGGAGCTTGTTGAGAATTGTTAAAGAATTGTATCATGATTGGTATCAAGTGGAGTTGTGACCTCAGGAATTGTTCATGTATAAAGTGAAGTTAGAGTCAAGGTGACGGGTATAATAGCTTCCAAAGGCTACAAATATCCGAGGCTATGTTTCAAAAGATTGAGCAACCCAGACTATTTTATAATATTGAGAATCGGGTCGTTAATTAAATTATGCTTGATGTGCATCTAAGGACGTATGTGTTTGGTTATAGTATTCGATTTCGAGAATGCGACTAAGAATGGACAAAATGATGTTAAGTTTCCGATTGGGTACTCGGTAAAATGTTACGACTAAAGAAAGAAAGAAACTTTTTAATTATTCCCTTCTCGATTAAAACAGTACTTGAAAAGTGGAGTGGAAGCGATCGGGGGATTTCCTGAGATTCTTTTCTCGAAGTTCTATTTGAAATCGTGTAGTAATACGTAAAGCGTGAAAGTCATACCAAGTGTAGGCCGTTGTAAATCAAAGCAAATTGCGCGATTGCGTTATTCGAAGGATTGGTGGGGTAATATCAGTTTTGACGCGAGGTATAGATCGTTATACGACAAGGTCAAGTTGATTTCGGAATAAGATATTCGTATACGTGTGATAAGCGTCTTGAGTTAAAAAGGACTTGGTGACCAAAGCTTAAGGTTATTTCGGGAAAATTGAGGGCTCAAGGAATGAGCTTATAAATTTATGAGATGGTATGATGGAATCCTAGAGGTTGAAGATACAACCTGGGAAGTGGAAGTAAGATGTTTGATGAGAATTGTTATTTGTGTCCTTAGGATTGATTCTGATGACAGAATCCTATTAAGGGGGAAGGATATAACGACCTAGAAAATTTCGATTTTTAATAATATTTATTTAATATAAATTATAAATAATATTATGTGAGTATTGTTGGAAAGTGGAATGTATGTGAATCTATGCTTATGTGCTTATATGATGATTAGTATGAGCCGTGAAGGTCAGTATATTTTTATTTGTATTTTTGAGGATTTAAGTATATTTAAATCATGTATTTTTGATCCTCTATAAATTTTATAAATTATCGGAGGGCTTAAAAATCATGAAACCTTTTGTAATATTTTCTTTATATATTTATTGAGTTTTTAAAATTTTTGGGTGGATTAATTTGGGTGGTTGAGTATTTTAAAATGATTTTAAGAGTTTTATTGTATTTAAAGGATCAAAACTTTGAAAATTCATATATAATTCATTTTTGATCCGAAAAATATTTTAAAAATATGTGGGTGTTCGTAATTTTATATTCTTTATTTTAAAAATGAAAAGTTTAAATTTCTGAATATTTTATTTAATAATGATTTGTAGTAGTCAATTATTGATATTTTAAGTGGGCCGGAAGTGTTAGTAGTGTTATAAAGTATATGTTGGGCCAAGCCCAATTAAAAGAGAGCAGTAGTAGTTTCTGGAAAGGTCGGGGAGAAGGAAAAAAAACGCAGAAGAGAGAAATGAGAGAAGAAGAGAAAGAAAAGAGAAGAGAAGAATTGAGAGAGATTAAAAGAGATTGGGGGAGATGAGTGATACATACACCTATACATATAAAACGTGGGTGTCTGTGTATGATTTCTTTGTTTTGTGTGCGCTGGTGGGTGTTGCAGCAAGGCAGCAGAGGAGGTTGCGCGGGGAGGGGAGGCGCGGAGGCGCGGCGGCGCGCCGGCAAGCAGTGGCGGCCGGAGCTCGGTGGTGCAGGCGAGGAGGCAGCAGCTGGGGCGAAGGAAAGGCTAGTGGTGGTGATGTTGGTTTTTGATGGTTGAGAAAGAGAGAGAGAGAGAGAGAGAGAGAGAGAGAGAGAGATGGGAAGAGATTGGGAGAGAGATGGAGATGGGTTGTATGCGAATCGAACCCGAACCCGAATGGTATATTTTCGTATCTTAATTATGTAATTGTTGTCATTTAATTCGAGTTAATTGTGAGTATATTGTTGATGGTAGTAATTTAATTATTTAATTAGTATTGTTGTGATTTAATTAATGATGAAATTGCGTATATGTTGATTTTTCGTAATTGAATTAAAGTGGTAAATTGTGGATATTACTACGTTTTTATGAATTAAATTGGAGATTAGAGTTGTTTATTATTATTATTTGTCAATTAAATGGTGAGTTAATTGTTAATTCTCGCAGGTAGATTAATATTTTAAAATATGGGTATTGTTTTAATTTCCATAAGTTAATTTGGAGAGTTAAGTTGCTAATTATGATTGTGGAGAACTAATTGCAAGTCCGAGTAAATGTTTGTGTTTAACGACGACTAGTTGTTAAATGTTAAGTGCTAATTGCTAGTTGTTATGGTGCCGGTAAAGGCTACGTGCTAAGTACTATAATCCAAGTCATAGAACTCGTTGAATGTCATATTTGTCAATTATTCGGTGTTTGCATACAATTGGTCATATGATTTTGATTAAGTAATTGTATAATTGTTTTAGTAGTATAGTTCGAATTAAATGTTATTTATCAAAGATTTACTATGAGATTATTTTATTTTCTTTATGTATTTGTCTGCGAGGAGTTGTAATGAGATCACGAGTCTTAAATGTCAATATTTAAGGACTTGTGTAATTCTCTTCAACTAGTTCCTCGGGCTTACGAATATCCATGATTAACTATCACGAGTATAATTAATATACTTTAAGTGATGTGGTCATTGATATAGCGTAAGTAATAGTTAGTGCTAGGGGTTGTTCCCTAGGGCTTACGAACATTAATGATTGATTGTCACGTGTATCATTAAAATGCGTGAAAAATACGATCATTGGTGTAGCGTAAGTAGTAGTGTAATGTAAATCGTTATGTGCTAGGTGCCGCATGTCTGGGTGGGTACTTTTCTTAATTGTTTACTTTTATGTTGCTGCAAGTTGAGGCAGCTTTATATTTTGTATAAACAGGGTTGACTTGCTTTTGATTGATATTGAGGGGCTGTGCCCATAGTCCGATAAACGAATACTTCATGCCGAAATTTTCTAAAAATCCCCTGCATAATTTATTTAAAAATCTATTTAAGTTAATTGATTTCAATGCCTGGAAGTATGTAATGATTTCCAAGGATTTAAGTATATATGTCAATGGATTATTTTGAGTATATAACGTGGTTTTGATGATTAGATGGTGTGCTGTTTTGAAGTGGTTATATGACGTGTTTATATGACTTAGTAACTGTACTAAGGCTATTATATGGAAGTGATTGAATATATTTGTATGTAATTATGTATGTTTGTTATATGTGTAAACGTTATAGGACGCGTATGGGTAGAGTAGAGAAAATAAGAGTTGCTTGATTTGACACTGAAACAGTATCTGACCTTGTAAGGTTTGAATAGGAGACTTGACCAAGAGCAGTGTATGGTTAAAGATAAGCAGAGGGATAAGTAATGAAGCAGACGAGTATATGAAGTAAAGGCTGATATGAGTATGAGTCGAGGACCCATGGTAGGATCAGGAACTCCGTAAATCGAGGTGTTAACTCGAATAACTTGTAGAAGGGGGGGTTGAATACAAGTTATATAATCGTGTCTGATTTTTGCTTGATTATATGAACAAGAATAAACGAATGAATCAAACTCTTGTTTGTATTAATAAGATCAAATACAAACTCTACCAAAGGTGTACAATACCTTTAGCAGCTGCTGACAATACAAATCTCTCTCTGTTTGTTTCGAACTCTCGAATACAAACCTTATACAGAGCTACGCACATTCACTAGTTCGACTCACAACTTCGTCGCTCTTTACAGTGATATTGAGAGAGTATTTATAATGCTACCTATCAACTAATAACAGAAAGATATAATCTATACATGACAATGTTCTGCCTTCTAGTCGATAGTTTCCTTCAATAGAAAAACTCTTTCCTTCATAATATCTTCTTGCTTGTTCTTCAAACAACGATCCTGTTTTATAGCACTTACCAGTTTCTGTAGCATCCATAATGACATCATCAGTAACACGACTGATATCAGGATCTGTACACTGCATCAGTATCTGATCAACCATCAGTATTGGACCGTCACCAGGATTTGCTCTCTGTTCCTGACATGTAGTCTCCGATACACTGTTCATTCCTGACTAAACTATACAGACAACTGTCTTACACATAAATCCTATATACAGTGCTAAATCCTTTATAAGATCAGGATTACAAGAAGTATAATGTGTAAATTCTATTCTTAACATCACAACTTATGAATTATTCCTAACAATCTCCCCCTATTTATGCTTTAAAATCTGAAGCATAAATCTAAGTTGTGGATGTCAAAACATATAACAATACAACCAGAATAGAATTTATGAATGTAGAATTATGAAGTTTAAGTACCTCCTTCTCAGATGTAGACGTTTATCTAGTACTTAGAAGAAAGAATTTTAACTATTAATGCTGCTCTTCCTTTACCACTTCCTAGCTGAGATTACTACCCTTTGTCTGCTCTTTATCTCCCCCAGCTTTATCTTTATCTCCTTTAGTCTAGTAGTGTTGTTGTTGTCTTTGAATTGTCTTTATCTCCCCCTTTTTGACATCAGCAACATTAATTCCAAGAGATTCAGAAACAGAACAAATGAGATTCATAAGAACTGCTTGATTTTCCATAATTGTGACTTGGTTATCTTCAAGTGATTGAAGTCTTGTTTGAATAGCAATTTGAGAATTCTGAATATCTTTCAAAACATCAGAATGAACTTCAATGTTGGAAGTGCTTCTAGTATCTTTAGTATCAGAATCAGAAAGAACTGTATCTTCAAGTCTTGTAGAAGAAGTTGTTTGAGTTGTATGATATTCAAGTAATAAAACCTGATTAGAAGTATCAACATCTTCATCTTTCTGTTCTGGAACTGAAACATGATCATCATCTCCTTCACCAGTATTCTGTGTACTAACATCTTCAAATCCTGACTCCTCCTTAGAGTGATCAAAGACTGTTGATGTCTCAATTCTAGCTGATATTGGAAGTACATACAAAGGAACACTAGGATCATTAGGATCTTCATCTGGTACATATGTATCAAGAGATTGCTTTATCCTGGCACCTCTTCTATTAATGATTTCTGCAAGCCTCTCCTTTTGCTTCTGAGCTTTAACTTCTGGCTTTGCATTGTGATGTGCTAGGTCATTCTTCTGATACATTTTGATGAATGAATAAGTACCAGCATCCATACCCAAATTTTCAGACCAAGATTCAGGAAAAACCTGATCCCAGAAATCAAATGATGGTTTCCTAATTTTCTCTCCCTCACTATGGAGTTGATCATCCATACCCTCATTCTCACTTTGACTTACTAAAGTCAACACTCTTTCTACCTCACCTTTTGCCTGGTCAGGAGCCAGCCGCTCAAATTGTGGATCTAAGTCCATCTTTTCAAGTGTATCACTCAAATTTAGATAAGTGCTCTCATGACCTACAGAAAAATAGAGTTTAGAAGGAGTTTTTATACCTGAACTCACATGGAGAGAGGGTTCCTCATTTGGCATGTGGCTTGAGGTTTTCTCCAAGGAGTGAGCTGCTATAGTCTCTGAACCCTTACAATCATCTTCTTTCCTTTCAGAAACTACAGGCTCCAGTATACCACTTTCAGGTTCTTTACTAGACTCTGATGTCTTCAGTAATACTTCATTAGACACCATAGTTAGTACATCACCATCTTTAAGTGTTGTTTGCTGAGACACACCCTCAAGGTGGATAGACTCTGACTGAACAAAATTTGTTTGATCTTCAGAAAAATCAACCAAAGTCATTCCTCCCATATCATAGGGTATCTCACTTGCATTTTCAGTCATCACAGAAGTCCTTTCAACATCAGCTATCACAGCTCCTGAGTCATTCTTCCTCTGACTAGATGGTTCTTGTGTTACAGTGACTGTGATCTGATCTTTCCTACTATTCACCACTGGTGCAATAGTATCTTCTGTTGACTGCATTCCTCTATCTACTTCCTCCAGTTGTTCACCTTGAGCTGAAGCATCTTCAATAATGACATTCTTGTCAAATAAATATGCATGAAGTGATTGAAGTGCACCATGCTTCGAGAGTCCAAATTTTTTTGACTAATTGTCTTCTGACAGACACATAGAAATACATCTTCATTAAGTCAAGTCTTTGATGTAGAAGTCCATATTCATCTGGAAATAAAAGTTTTGGTACTCTTTCAACCAGAAAATCTAGAACAGGCCTTGACAACTTCACTTTGAGAGAAATTAGTCCCATAGCCAGTCTGTATGATAATGTAGTTTCCCATGAAGAATCAATATCCAGATCTCTCTTGTCAAATACTGACATAGATGTAGCTTGATTTGTAGAAACCTGCATGATATTAGTTGGACTAGACTCTGTGTGTGTAGGTGACAATTGAATCTTTCTCCTTGTTCTCCTGATATAGTGAGCAAAAGATTTATCCTGAGAAGACTCAAGAGGTGTAGACACAGAAGTGATCTTGGGATGAGATCTTTGTTCAATAGACACAGTCTTTTGAGAGTCAGTATCTAGTAACTGTTTTCCCTTTTTAAGAACTACAGCCTTTTGAGAGACTGCAACCTGGCTGTGACTAGGTTTTTCATCTCTTTGTGCTAACAAAGAAAGTTGAATTGCAGCCTTCAATTCTGCTCTCTCAGCAAGAGTTAAATCATCATCATCTTCACTAGAGTTACTACTACTACTTGACACAACAAATCTTCTCTTCCTTACAACTGATGTCTTTTGAGAAACACCAGAGGTTGGTTTCTTTGAAACAATAGGCTGTGGATCAAAATTTGGTTCTTGAATTGTTTCAGAGACTATAATGTTTTGGGCTACTTGGGTAGACACAGGTGGGTTCTCCTCCAATTGAGATTCCTGAGCCATTTCACCACAAAAGAAAGAAGAATTGTAGAAAGTAGGAAGATGAGTTTTAAGAATTACCTGAACATGTTGTGGATAATGAATTGCAGGTATTTCATCTAGATTCTTTTCATTGTCCTTCTTTGTAATGTCAGAGAAAATTCTCTTTTGCTGTTCATAAGAAGAAACACAATGTTCTCTACCAAATCTAGTTTCAACATCAGAAATAAAATGGTTAATAAACATTTGCATAAATCTATGATAATAAACCATTTTCCTGTTTTGATCTCTTAACCCAAGTTTAATACTCATCTGACTTAAGATAATATGACCAATGTTGATTACTCTGTCATAAAGCAAACTAAAAGCAATATGTGATGTAACAGAAGTAATTTGCTGAAAAGAACTACATTTGCCAGTAAAACATTTAGCAATTTGATCAAAGTAAAAAGACCATTCCTTTCTAAGAAAAGACCTATTCAACTGGCTCATGTTATCTAGAGGTCCACTATAACCTAATTCAGACAACATAGTTCTTATATTATCATCAGATGGTACATTCTCATAACTATCAGTAACATGTAAGCAAAGTACTGAATTAACAACAGATTCAGTAATGTCAAATGAATCTTGTCCTAAATGTAGAACAATCTTACCTGATTGACTCTGAGTAGAATCAATTACCTCAGCATTCTTCCAAGCTTGTGAAACAGCTACTTGATTAATCTGTGGAGATGCTGTCAATGCATAACTTAATGGTCCATACGCCAGAAAGTCCATGATTGGATGAAAATCAGATGACACTCCTTCCTTGTTGGTGATAGCTGCAACATGATTGTTTGTCATAAAATCAAAGTCACCAAACTTGAAGGCTACTGATTTAGGTAATCTTCTCTGAGCTGCCATTTTTGATCTGAAAAAAACTTGAAAAATTCTTGAAATGGATTAGTGATTTTGAAAACTCAAGAGTGATCTTTGCTTTAGAGAATGTAAAATTAGAGAAAGCAATTACACGATTAGAGTTTCAAAACAAATATATTTCACAAATCTTTCAGACCACTATCCCACGTTGACACGTAGATTGACAGGTGTCAGTCCCTGAAAAATGCGGTTACCCACGATTTTTGGAAAATAAAATCCAAAATTGATTTTTCATGAAATAAATCAGGGTATAAATAATCAATACTGATCAGCTTCCTTTTCCTGATGACCTCTCATCAAAATAATCACAAAATGCAATGTGATTTAAAAATATAATTTTCAAATCCTGATGGTCACACATGAAATCCTGATCAATATCATCAGAGACTTAATATGGAGTTTTCCACATGGCATTTTTCTTTTATCTGAAAAAGAAAATAAACAATTAATCTGAACAGAAAATCAATTGGTTAGATATTTTCAATATTTCTTGAAAACAAGAAATACAGTCACATGCAATAATTAGCATTTGACTTCATTAAAACTTCCAAGTGACTGCTCAGCTTCTCACGTCTTTCTTTAAAAGAACCAGACGCCTTATGCCATTCCCCATAATTTCTTTTCTTCTCAACAATGCTTCTCAAACCAAAATTCCCTTCAAACCCATTTTTCAGATTTTTCTCAATCGACGAACATCCTGTTCTTGATCATCTCTTTGAACAAATGACTCTTCTCGTCGAACTAATCATGAATGGATTGGTTTTCGAAAATATCCAGAGGTTTCTCCTAGAACATCCATCTTTTGGATACAATCTTCCCCTAACCTCCTCAAAACTTGAGGATGAAGAATTTGGCCGAGAGTCTGAGGTTGATCTTGATGGAGATGCTATTCATTTAAGTTAGTTGCTCTCATTCAAGTCGCCCAGACAAGGAATCCAAGAGCAAACGAGGCTTTCATCCCCTGATGGATTTCTTGAGATGCTCCTTGTCCTGTACCTCAGAGTTCATATCAATAGACAAGTATAGAATTATCAATAGAAATTTAGACAAAAAGATGTTGTATTTCATTTCCATGTAATGATTTCTATTAATGAAAATACAGTTTCTTGTTATCTGCTTGTCTTTTGATTTTTGAATGATGTATAAATTATCAGTATGCAAATATCAAAACTTGCTAGCATAGACTTAACACATCACAGAATTAGATTACTACACAAAGTAAACGTCAGGATCTGAAACAATTTTCATAATCCTGATATTGACACAATACTGATGACGTCAGCATCCTGATAACAAATCTAATCCTGATGATTATTAACAAGTCTATCATACTGAAATTTATCAAGGCAATGTGTTATAACTCAAGCATTTAACAATCAAATATAGATCCTGACAAGAATATCAAGTCTATAAGCTAAGAACAACATACCTTGCTACTTTTGCAGATGTTACAGATCTAAAAATTTAACATTCCTAACTCACTTACTAGTCTACTGAATGTAGTCTCATCAAGTGGTTTAGTTAGAATATCTGCAAGCTGTTTGTCAGTAGGAACAAAATGAAGTTCCACAGTACCATTCTCAATATGTTCTCTAATAAAATGATACCTGACATCAATGTGCTTAGTCCTTGAATGTTGAACTAGATTTTCTGCAATTTTAATAGCACTAGTATTATCACAAAACATAGGAATATTACTAAGTGTCATACCATAATCCAGCAACTGATTTCTTATCCAAAGGAGCTGTGCACAACAACTGCCTGCTGCTATGTACTCAGCTTCTGCAGTTGAGGTTGAAACAGATTGTTGCTTCTTGCTTGCCCAAGAAATCAATCTATTTCCCAAGAGTTGACATGTACCTGTAGTGCTTTTCCTGTCTATCTTACACCCTGCATAATCAGAGTCTGAATAGCCAATTAGAAAGAAATCAGATTCTCTAGGATACCACAAACCAAGATTTGGAGTTCCTTTGAGATATCTAAAAATTCTCTTCACAGCAATTAAATGAGATTCCTTAGGATCACTTTGGAATCTAGCACATAAACAGATAGAAAACATTATATCTGGCCTACTTGCAGTTAGATATAACAATGAGCCTATCATGCCTCTATAACTAGTATTATCCACACTCTTTCCTTTAGGATCAGAGTCTAGTTTAGTGGCTGTTGCCATGGGTGTTTTTGCAACTGCACAGTCTTGAAAGTCAAACCTTTTTAAAAGATCTTTGATATACTTTGACTGATTAATGAAAATACCAGTCTCAGTCTGTTTGACCTGCAAGCCTAAGAAATAATTTAGTTCACCCATCATGCTCATCTGATACTTAGACTGCATAAGCTTGCTAAATTTAGCACACAACTTTTCATTAGTAGAACCAAAAATAATATCATCAACATAAACTTGAACTAAAAGCAATTCACCTTTTATCTTTCTAAAGAATAGAGTTTTGTCAATTGTACCTCTTGTGAAGCCATTTTCAAGAAGAAATTTAGACAAAGTCTCATACCATGCTCTTGGTGCCTGCTTTAGTCCATAGAGTGCCTTGTCAAGTTTGTAGACATGATTTGGAAACTTTGGATCAACAAATCCAGGTGGCTGTTCTACATACACTTCTTCATCAAGTTTGCCATTTAGAAAAGCACTCTTTACATCCATCTGGTATACCTTGAATTTTGAATGAGCTGCAAATGCAAGAAACATTCTGATTGCTTCCAATCTTGCTACAGGTGCAAAGGTCTCATCATAATCAATGCCTTCTTCCTGAGAATAACCCTTGGCCACCAGTCTTGCTTTGTTTCTTACAATCATACCAGATTCATCTAGCTTGTTTCTGAAAACCCATCTTGCACCAACAATAGATCTATCTTTAGGTCTTGGTACCAGTTTCCAGACTTTGTTTCTCTCAAATTCATTTAACTCCTCCTGCATTGCAATTACCCAATCAGGATCCTGTAAGGCTTCTTCAACCTTCTTAGGTTCATTCTTTGAGAGAAAGCAACTATACAAGCATTCATTTTGAATTGATCTTCTAGTTTGAACACCACTATTTGGATCACCAATTATCAAATCTTCAGTATGATCCTTTGTCCATTTTCTAACAGGTGGTAAATTAACTCTGCTAGTCTCTCCCCCTAAGTTAGTGGTATCCCTTGTAGAAGAATTCTCTCTACCTTCAAAAACTCTCCTTTGATCAATAGAATCAATAGATTCCATATTGCTGCTAGTTACTGATCTTTCCTCAGTAGACTCTGAAAGGTCAGTTCCTGATGGAGTAGACTCTGAAACGTCAATTCCTGATGGAATAGATTCTGAAAGACTAGTCTGCTCCTGATGATCACTGTGTTCTCTTTGATTTATTTGCTCCCCCTCAACAGTAGCATTCCTTTGAGAAGCAATAGAAATTCCTTCTGGAGAACCTTCATCATCACTTGAGAGTATCTCAGAATTCTTCAGATTTTCAAAATCTAATTTGTCATGGCTTTCATCAGTTTGCAAAATTCCAAATTTCTTATCATCAAATGCAACATGAATTGATTCCATAACAACGTGAGTTCTGAGATTATAAACTTTGAAGGCCTTAGATGCTGAATATCCTAGAAAAATTGCTTCATCCGATTTGGCTTCAAATTTTCCAAGTTGTTCTGGATGAACTTTTAGGACATAGCATTTGCATCCAAAGATGTGAAAATATTTCACACTTGGTTTCTTTCCTTTGATCATCTCATAGGGAGTTTTTCCATGACTATTTACCAAGGTACAATTTTGAGTGAAACATGCAGTGTTAATAGCTTCTGCCCAAAAGTAGGTTGGAAGTTTTGCATCTGCAAGCATGGTTCTTGCTGCCTCTATGAGAGTCCTGTTCTTTCTTTCCACTACACCATTTTGTTGAGGTGTACCAGGTGCAGAAAACTGTTGAGTGATTCCATTGTCTGCACAAAACCCCTCTATTGTAGAATTCTTGAATTCTGTACCATTGTCACTCCTAAGTACTTTGACTTTGTACTCAGAGTTATTATGAATATTCTTGATGAGTTCAATGATTTGCTGAGGAGCTTCATCCTTCTTGTGTAGAAAGAACACCCATGTGAACCTTGTGAAATCATCCACCATAACTAGAGCATATCTTTTCTTGCTGATAGACATAATGTTTACTGGACCAAACAGATCAAGATGTAGCATGTGAAATGGTTCAGTAATTGAATTTTCAGTTTTGCTCTTGAAAGTGGTTCTTCTTTGCTTTCCAAGCTGACATGCATCACAAAGTCCATCTTGCACAAAATTTGCCTGTGGTAGGCCTCTCACCAAATTGTGTTTAACAAGTTGATTAAGCTTCTTGAAATTAAGATGTGAGAGCTTCTTGTGCCAATTCCAGCTTTCATCACTTGTTGCTTTGCTGTAGAGACATCTAACAATTCCTTTAGATGTATCACTTAAGCTGGCTTCATATATGTCACCATGTCTTTGACCAGTTAGAACAATGTCTCCATTCTGCATATTCAAGATTTTGCATCCTTCTCTGTCAAAGATTGATTTGTAACCTTTATCACCCAGTTGACTTATGCTTAAAAGAGTATGTTTCAAGCCTTCAACCAGTGCTACATTTCCTATGATGACATTCCCCAAAACAATTGAGCCATATCCCAAAGTTTCTCCTTTGTTGCCATCTCCAAAAGATATTACTGGGCCAGCTTTCCTCTCAAACTTTGTAAGCAGGGACTTCTTTCCAGTCATATGTCCAGAGCATCCACTGTCCAAGATAATTGAATGCTTCTTTCCTGTGCCCTGCAAACAAAAAGTAACTAGTTAGAATTTTTTAGGACCCAACTTTGATTGGATCCTTTCTTACTAGATTTAGAGACAACAGACTTTGAAGATTTTGCTTTTATTTTACCTGTTGCAGAGTCAACTTTAGACTCTGATTTCACAAACTGTTTGTGACTAGGAGTTTCAGATTTCAAAGAATAATAGTCATAATACAGTTCATGATATTCTCTACACATGTAAATGGAATGAAGTAAACTACCACAATGATAACAAGCTTTTTGTGGTTGGTATTGAATTTTCTGAGTCTTGGGGAATCTGGACTCAGTTTTCCAAGAAGGTTTTTGATTGCAGTCTAGGGCCAAATGATTATGATTACCACACTTATAGCATTTTTTTCCTAGGTGCATCAGGTACATTCTTGTAATTATTCTCTTTGTTAATACCTTCTTTTCCATTCCTATTTCTCTTGATCTTGCTAGACTCTGAAAGACCATCTAATCTCTGTTTCAACTGAGACTTAGACAGAAACCCTATGTTTACATTCTTAGGTTTCTCTAACACTTTCTCATCTGAATTACTATTGTTAATCCTTTTGTGTACAACAGGGGTACCTTTTGAATCAACAAATTTAACATGATTAGGTTCAGAAACAATTTTCTTACCTTCAGATTTAGATGTGTTAGCTTCTACCTTACTATCATCATTGACAATAGCTACTTTTTCTTCTTGTCTAGCCTTATCAAAACCTAAACCATTAACCTTACCACGAATTCCACTCTCAAAGATTTCTATTGTCTTCTTACTGGAATTGTTAATGGTCTTAATCACATCTCTCTCTTCTTCTAGTTCTTTTCTGACATAGTCATAAGCCTCAAGAATAACACTATAATCATGCTTAGCTTTATCAGAACTTAACTTATATTCTTCCATTTGAATTAATTCAGATTCAAGAAAATTATTTCTATCAACTAATTTATCATTCTTAACCTTAAGTTCATCTCTTTCACAAGTAAGAATTCTAAAATTAGTCATAAGATTCTTAAACTCAGCATGGATAGATCTAATTTCATCAGAATTTAAGCTATCAAATGAATCAAGAGAGTGAAGTGATACCTTAACAGAGGATGGAGAAGTTTTCTTTGGAGATCCAGGTTTGTCTGAACTATTGGCCATCAATGCAATGTTGTCATAATCCAATTCATCTTCAGAGTCACTGGAATCAGCCCAATCCTTCTGTGTGACCATAAGTGCATTACCCTTTCCTGAATTCCTAGGCTTCTTACACTCACTAGCAAAATGTCCAAGCTCGCTGCAGTTAAAGCACTTGATCTTGGCCTTATCAAGCTTGACAATTGTATTTTTGCTTTTGTCACTCTTCCTCTCCTCCTTCTTTTGAAAAGGTCCTTTGCTAAATCTTCTCCTGTTGAATCTTCCTTTCTTGAAAGCTTTAGCAAACATAGCAAAGAGTTCTTGCATATCAGATTCAGAATCATTGTTGTCAGAGTCCATATCAGTAGTCTCTGAATCAGAACTTTCTTTGCTTTTCTTCTTCCTTGAATTCTTTACAGCAATCTCTTCATGCTGTTCTTCAGGAAGCTTCTTAACTTCAGAATGAGCAGTAAGTGCAATAGTCTTCATCTTTCCTTCACTCCTGCTCTTCTTCTGCTGCTTGTCAAGTTCATAAGCTCTCAATTTTCCATATACTGCCTCTAATGAAATCTCATCCAGATCATTAGCTTCCTCGATCGCAGATATCTTCTCATTGTAGAAATCAGGCAAAGCTTTCACGAACTTTGTATTCATATCCTCCAAGTCATAATATTTACCATGCATGGCCATCTCATTGATGAGTTTTGTAAACCTATCAAAGGTATCAGTAAGTGACTCACCAGACTTGGATTCAAAGTACTCATACTGTTGTATAAGTAATGTCCTCATATTCTTCCTGACAGGCTTAGTTCCTTCACAGTGAACCTTAAGATTGTCCCATATATCCTTAGCAGTTTTACAAGAGAGAACATAGTTAGTGAGAACAGAATCAAGACTGTTGAATAATATGTTTCTCACTTTAGCATCTTTGAGAACATTCTCCTTGTCCTTATCTGACCATTCAGATTTTGGCTTCTCTGCTGTATGTTCTGGAACAACTACACCATCAACTGTTGCTTGTCCAACGACCTTTGTTGGAATAAAAGGTCCATCTCTGATTCAGTCATAATAATCAGGATCTGTTGCTTCCAGATGATGCAACATCTTTACTTCCCATAGAGTATATTCGTTTCTCTTGAGCATAGGAATTTTAGTATTCCCATCCTTGTAACCAGACATGATTGCAGATCTTTATGATTACTCGAAATCAACCTGCTCTGATACCAATTGTTAACTCGAATAACTTGTAGAAGGGGGGGGGGGGTTGAATACAAGTTATATAATCGTGTCTGATTTTTGCTTGATTATATGAACAAGAATAAACGAATGAATCAAACTCTTGTTTGTATTAATAAGATCAAATACAAACTCTACCAAAGGTGTACAATACCTTTAGCAGCTGCTGACAATACAAATCTCTCTCTGTTTGTTTCGAACTCTCGAATACAAACCTTATACAGAGCTACGCACATTCACTAGTTCGACTCACAACTTCGTCGCTCTTTACAGTGATATTGAGAGAGTATTTATAATGCTACCTATCAACTAATAACAGAAGGATATAATCTATACATGACAATGTTCTGCCTTCTAGTCGATAGTTTCCTTCAATAGAAAAACTCTTTCCTTCATAATATCTTCTTGCTTGTTCTTCAAACAACGATCCTGTTTTATAGCACTTACCAGTTTCTGTAGCATCCATAATGACATCATCAGTAACACGACTGATATCAGGATCTGTACACTGCATCAGTATCTGATCAACCATCAGTATTGGACCGTCATCAGGATTTGCTCTATGTTCCTGACATGTAGTCTCCGATACACTGTTCATTCATGACTAAACTATACAGACAACTGTCTTACACATAAATCCTATATACAGTGCTAAATCCTTTATAAGATCAGGATTACAAGAAGTATAATGTGTAAATTCTATTCTTAACATCACAACTTATGAATTATTCCTAACACGAGGCAAGTATCTTGCTCTTCACTTATCATTCAAGTGATGCAATTCAATTTCTTGTTGTATTATATGATGAGGACAAGGTATATTTAGAAAATGTTTATTTCCCCACTCTCAGTTCAACTATGGAACTTTAACGAACCTCACCAATAACTTTTCTACACAATGTCATTTCTTCATTTTCTTCGCTTGTGTTAAGAAACTTGTTGAATAGAAAAGAATCCAGATTTCAAAATTTTTATAAATACCTGTTAACGAAATTCCCGATTTTAGCATAATTTACCCAAGTGACCTTAACTTGTTTCTTCAAATTATATCGAATATTGTTTCAGTAGTACTTTATCATACAACCCTACCTCTATAGATACATCATGTTGTGTTGATTTACTTTCCCTGTTGAGATCAAGTCAATTCATTTATGCTGAATCATATTCCTTTGATCGTATTCACTTGATTATACGTATATTGAACCTGAATTAGTACTTCTCATTTGAAAATGGAATTTCCTTGTCTAATCTGCTGTGGTCGTAATTCGATGTATTTGTATCGATATTGTTGATACCCTTTGAGATTGTTCTTTAATTATAACCTCAATTCTTGGGTCGAACTCGTTGACACCTATTTATATTGTTGTTCTTCCTTTACACCCCAATTATTTCTATTGAAATTTTTGATACCTGTTGTTACTAATTATTCATTTACACTCATTTATCGTATCAAACTTGTCGATACCTGTTGTTGCTATTGTTTATTCATTTACACCCCACTTGTTGTATCGAACTCGTCGATACCCTTTTGAGATTAGTATTCCTTAATTATTACCCAATTGTTGTGTCGAACTTGTCGACACTTGTTGATCATGAATCCTTCATTGAATTCGGGATTATGAGTTGTTGTTCTGGAACGTGAGTTTTCCAGATTGTTTGATTGACAGAGGTTATCGATTGTTCCGACACCTAGTGCGTTGGATATAGAATTGGAATGTTTTTAAAATAGATGTCCCTTCGGGGAGACCATATTATGGTCAATGGATGTCCCTTCGGGGAGACCAGTTTAATGGTTAGATGTTAAGGCCAATGTGTGCTGTGGATCCATTAAAGGACATTGCTGTGTGCGTTTGTCCGGGGTTAGTGCGTGACTGATCAGCAGCCTAACCTTGATGTTGTTTTTATAAAAATATATAAAAATCCAATTCTAATCTATAAATTGAGTATCCAGTGGGACATTGATCCTTTCTGCTTAACCATGAACTTTCAAGTATTATTGTCGAATGGCTATCATTTGACCTTGGGTTTTTTTGAGTATCATTCTTGAATTGTGAAAGTCTGATTCCTTGAAGTCTCCAAATGTTGATTCTAGTTGAACAAGACTATTACCCGTTCTAGTTCCTGTTGCACCTCAGTAATTGAGAATTATTAGCCCTTGTGGCAATTTAAAAGTAAATATCACAAATTCTTCCAGTATAAGTTGAAATCCTCTTGCTATTAGATTGTCTCGATAATTGAAATTGTTATCATTTTATGCACTTGCTGAGCATTGTTGGCTCACTCTTGCTTTTGTTATTTTTCTCCAGTTAATAGTGAAGCATAGTAGACATAGTAGTGGACCGGGAGTATTGATTTCCGGGCAGCGAGAATAGACGGTCGAGTTATGGATCACACCAGATAGTGGATTGAGAATAGTCGAGGTTAGAAATAGAGTTAGACAGTGATTTCATTTATTCACAGAATGTATAATATTTTATTATTCTGAGATTGAGTTGTAATATTGTAATTGATAGTTTGTTTCATACCATAGCCTGTATGCGATCTTGGTTAAGGGGTTTTTATTATTAAATGTTGTTTATATTCAGAGATGTATATTATTGTTGTTGGTTAGTGGCCCCATATCTGTACCCCGGATTTTGGGATGTTACACCAGTCCTTCTTCTTTGTGATGTAAGCTTGACCTTTATCAACTTTTCCTTTCCCTCAGCTTTTTTGAAATTCTTCTTTTCAAAATTTGAATCTCTTCGTGTGAACTTATTTCCCTTCCTAAAGTTCATGTAAGCCATCTTCTTGAAGTTTTTTACCATCAGGGCTGCAAGTTGTATCATCTCAGCATCACTACCCTCATTATCAGAGTCTGTGACATTGTCAGAGTTTGTGTCATCATCAGAGTTTAATGACTCAGTATCAGACTTTGTAATAAGAGCCTTTCCCTTGGATTGACTCTTTTTCACAGTAACTTCTTTAGAGGCTTTCTCCTCAGCTTTAAGAGCAATTGACTTGGGCTTGCCTCCATGCCTCTTGCTTCTTTGTTCTATCTCAAGCTCATGAGTCTTGAGCATTCCATAGATTTCATCAAGAGACATGTCTTCCAGATCATAATTGTCTCTGATGGTAGTGGCCTTTAAATCCCACTGATACTCCTATGGTTTTGATGATCACATTCAGCAAGCTATTTGCTTCTAGTTTGTTATAAAACATCGTGTTATGGTTGTACTAACTTGGTTTTGCAGGGTATATTAAGTCTACTGATTGTTTACAGAGAATATACAAACAGCTAGGCATTTGGTGTTACAACAGAGACAGTTTGGCAAGCCATTTGCACTGACAGACACAAACAGCAAGCCATTTGCAAACTGCCAGAAATCCTGAAGATAAAGATCAAGATTGATTCTCATGGATTTATTTCAGGAAATATATTGTGAGGATTCTTTATTATATAATATGTACACAATATATTCTAGAGCTCAAATCTTTTCAAATATCTTTCTTTAAATTATTTTATAAAACTTATAGGAGTTTCCTTATTTAAAGGATTTTCTTTCTTCAAAATCTCCTATACACATTTTATATTCATACAAACAGAAGGGATATGTTTTTCATCGATCTCTTTCTCTCAAACCCTCTGTCTAACGTTCACAAGAACGTTTGTAAAATCCCTAACCAATTGAACGTTGGAAATTGATTTCAAATCGTTCGAATAATTGGTGATTGATTTTCTGAACGTTGATGTGAAGCTTTATAAACCTGATTCTTGTGTTCATTCGTTTCTAACAATCCAGAGAAAAATATTCAAGCACACAAGAACACAAACAACTCAGTTTTCCATTGCTATATCTTTCGTTCTCTCGAGCTCTTAATATATTATATACGTGCTATATCTTAAAGAGTTCATAGTCTGAGTTGTATTCATTTATTGATTGTATTGTTCGATTTTTAAGGTTTAGTTGTTGGACAAGTTGGCTTGGGAACTAGGGTTTGGTGATCGTTGCTAGAGAAGTATACTTGGGAAGTATAGCTTAGAGAGCAAGTTCGGAAACAGGAGTTCAGCACGCCATTTGTCAACAGCTGGGATATAAGGGAGATATATTATTGTATCTTGTAATTGGTTTTATTTCAGTGATCAATAATATATTCTCTTACCAAGTTGGTAAGGGACCAGGACGTAGACCATAGGGGTTAGGGGTCGAACCTGGCTAAAAGTCTCTGTGTTCTTTATTTTCTGCTCTTTACTTACTGCTTGCATTTAGCTTATTGTTTATGCACTTTACTGCACTTATTGTCTTTACATTCAGCATACTGTTTGCAATCAGCTTACCATTTGTCTCTGCATAAAACGAAATCAGTAAGCTGTTTCTGGTAATTTTTAAAATCGGACTTAGTTGAATATAGTTAGCCATTTACACCTATTCTAGGTGTGCATTTTCATTTGGTATCAGAGCTTTGGTATACTAACAATTCTGTAACAGGAAAGTATTCGATCATAATGGCTGAAAACTATCCCGAAGGAAAATCTGATTTTAGGCCTCCACTTCTTCATGGCACACACAACTACCACTGGTGGAAAAGCAGCATGGAAACTCACTTATCCAGAGATCCATTAGTTCTGAGAGTTGTGCAAAAAGGTCCATATGTCTTTCTTGATAAGGATGGCAAGCCAAAGGATGTTGATGATCTCACTCCGGATGAATTAATCAAACTTGGCTACAATGGAAAGGCAAGGAGTTCTCTTATGAATGGTTTGAACCAGGCTGAATATGATAAAGTATCTTCACTCAAATCAGCAAAAGAAATGTGGGATGCTTTGGAGACTTATCATGAAGGTTCGAAATCTCTAAAGAAGGTGAAACTTAGCAAGCTAATGAATGATTTTGGAAACTTCAAGCTTAATGAAGGTGAAACTATCAAGGACAGTCAAGCACGGTTTCAAGTTACTATAAATTCACTAAAGAGACTTAGGAAATCTATACCACAAGACGAAATCAATATGAAGGTATTGAGTGCAGTACCATTTGTCTACGAAGCAAAAGTTACTGCCTTGGAATCCTCACCACTTATTGATACTATGGATCACTTAGCTGTATTTGCTGAGCTAGAGCAATTTGAAAGCAAGATAAATAGAAATCAGGTGGGAAGTTCAAGTGTTAAAGCTCCAATAGAAAAGATGAAGAATATGGCTCTCCATTCCAAAAACAGCAAGCCATTTGACTCAGATGGTGAATCTGATTCTGATGAGGAACTTGCACTTATTTCAAAGAAGATCAAGAGGCTGATAGAAAAGAAAAATATGATGAAAAGGGAAAGAGGTGGTTTCTACAACAACAAGAAAGGCTCAAAAGACTCTAAGGAGGAAACTTGTTTCGAATGTGGCAAGCCAGGCCATTATAAAAGGAACTGCTACAAACTGAAGTCAAAACAGCCTACTGTTTTCAAGGATAAGAAGAAATCAAAGGCTCTACTGACTGGGAGTGATGATGATTCAGATTCTAGTGATGACTCAAGTGAAGAAATGGTGAACTTAGCACTTGTTGGAATCGAAGATGAATCTACTCAAGGAAATTCTGAAGGAGTCTATGCCGAAACTGATTCTGAAGAAGATCAAAGTGAGGTAAATTCTTTTAGTGATTATGTATCTTCAGATGATACTATGTTAGATACACTAACAATGCAGGAACATACAAATATAAGCACTGTGGAGTTCATGGAACTAAAGGCCGAAAAAGATGAGTTTGAAAAGACAAATGCTCATCTAAAGAAAATCATTTCTGATCTCATGACCCAAAAGACTCCAGCTAGAAATGATGATAAAATGGTTATGGATCTAAAGGCAAAAGTCTCTCAACTTGAGGGAGTAAATCGTATGGTTCTAAAAAGAAATGATATACTAATGGAGGAACTCAAAGAGAGAATGAATGAAATCAAAGGGCTCAGATCTGATGTTAAAATGAAAGACAAAGCATTGGAATCATACAAGATGAAAGAATCTAGTCAAGCCAAATCCTCAAAAACTGCTGAAAAGAGAGTTCAGCAAGTTGAACTCATCAAACAGCAAGCTGAAGTGATCACCCTCTTAGAAATAGAAGTTATAGATCTCAAGAAGGGCATGGAAACTTTTGTTCAAGGTGAAGACACTTTAAAAACAATGATGAAGAAGGCAAATGTACCTTTGGTCAGAGAAGGTGTTGGTCTAAACTTCAACAAGAAAGATAAGGTGCTCAAATATGATGGAAGGAATGGCATACCCTATGACTATGCTATGCCCTGGAAGACATGCAACAAATGTGGTGCAAAAGGTCATCTGGAAAAACATTGTGTGGTTCAAGTAAATCATAAAGTGAAAACAGCTTACCAGAATGAACCAGTCAGGCGACAAACAACTTACCAGAATAGACCAGTCAGGCAACAAACAGCATACCAGAATGCAAATAGCAGAAGACAAACAGCTTACCAACAGAATGATCAGTCCCAAAAGTGGTCCAAATGTGGATCAAGAAATCTGATTTAAATGCTTTATATATTCTTGCTACTAACCAACCTGGACCCAAACCTATATGGGTACCAAAACATTGAGTTATTTTTGTTTGTTTTGTAGATGTGCCTTGCTGCTAAGGTCAAGTCAAAGCAATGGATCTTGGACAGTGGATGCACAAGACATATGTGTGGAGACAAATCTCAGTTTATGAATCTCAAAATGAAAAAGGGTGGAAGAGTGACAATTGGGAATAGCAAAACTCTTCAAATCCTTGTTACCGGTTCTATTGGTAATAGTAATATTTCAATTGATAAAGTTCAATATGTCAAAGATCTTACTTATAATTTGCTTAGTGTCACTCAATTATTTGATGATGGACATCATGTTGAATTGGGCATTGATAAAGCTATTATTACTATTGGAACTAACAAAATCCCCCTAGTTGCTAGAAGGGAAGGAAATATATATGTATTAGACTTTGATATGCAGGAAATAGCGTGCTGTTTGGCTGCAATAGATAATGACCCATATATTTGGCATAGAAGATTGGGACATGCACACATGGATTTGCTCAAAAAGTTGTCAAGCAAGAAACTAGTGAGAGGGCTGCCCAAGCTAAAGTATGTCAAAACAGAAGTCTGTTCAGCTTGCCAATTGGGAAAACAGCTTCGAAGTACTCACAAATCAAAGAAAATGGTATCTACTTCTAAACCCTTAGAGCTTCTGCATTTGGACTTATTTGGTCCAGAAGCTTACAAGAGTATTGGAGGTAAACAATATGGTTTTGTGATTGTAGATGATTATTCTAGATTTACATGGGTATTATTTCTTCGTACTAAAGATTGTGCTTTTGATGAGTTTAATAAGCTAATCAAATTACTTGAGAACAAGTTGAATACAAGACTTGTAGGTATAAGGAGTGATAGAGGAGGTGAATTTCTCAACAAAGACTTCATTGCTTATTGTGAAAAAAGAGGAATTACACATGAATTTTCTGCACCAAGGACTCCACAACAAAATGGAGTGGTAGAAAGGAAGAACAGGTCACTACAAGAAACAACAAGGACTTTATTGCAAGAAAGCAAGCTGCCTAGAAGTTTTTGGGCAGAAGCAGTGAATACAGCATGCTATGTGTTGAACAGAGTCATAATCAGGCCTATTTTGAACAAAACTCCGTATGAATTGTTGAGGAAGAAGAAGCCAAACATTAGTTATTTCAAAATCTTTGGTTCAAAGTGTTTTGTGCTCAAGACAATTGATAATGATGGTAAATTCGATGCTAAATCTTATGAAGCTATTTTTCTTGGCTATTCTTTAACTAGTAGAGCATATAGAGTTTATAACTTAAATAAACTTATAGTTGAAGAATCTATTGATGTTACTTTTTAAGAGCCTAACAATGATCTGTCAAGAGACGAGGAAGAATTCGCAGGTAAAGTTGATAACATACAACCTCAAGTTACTGGAAATCAGCAAGCCAACAATACTGCTGAAACTGGAAGTCAGCAAGCCAATAAAACTACTGAGAATGGAAAACAGCAAGATGGAACATCAAGTCAGCAAGCTGAATTGGTCAGATTAACTTCAAATGAAGAAATTGCTCAACATTCTCTACCAAAAGCTACAAGGACAGTAAAGAATCATCCTCCGGAACTTGTTATTGGAAATATCTCAGATGGAATGTAAGAACCCCGAATTTTCGGTAGAATTAAAACTTTTTATATATTGAGGAAAGAATGAACAGTGACTCCGACTACAAGGTATTGTCAATAAATGTGAATGGGTATAGATTTAAATGATTATATGTCATGAAGAATGCAATGGGTTGACAACCTAGATTAGAATAATCTATCTCCTAAGAAATAAGTTATGGCACTCCAGAGAGGAAGGAGATATTCTTGTGTCATCCAAATCAATATCTGCTGTTAGTCCAGTGATTCCGTATAAGGGTTAAGGAATGCCCAAAAGAGAACAAGGACATTATTATAAATATAAGGAATAAGGATGGAATAAAGAATGAATAGTGTTTTGGTAGTAATAAGAATATTATGAGACGACACTATATAGAAGTACCCGGAATGAATTTCTGAGTTCGTATTAGTGATCCGAGGGGAAAATAAGTGTATGTAAAGACTGTCGGATTCTGATAAACAGCACTTTCATTTTCTCCGAGATTTTCCCTAGACACTGATAGATTAAGGATTTAATATTAAATATTTGAGGAATATTAATTGGAGGATTATAATGAAAGATGGAAATGGTGATAGAATTATTAAGAAGGTTTCCGGTGAAACCCTAACTAGAAACGATTGAGATATTCCTCCGAACGATCAACGAATTGAGCAATAAACGGACAAAGAAACAAGCAGAGGACCAAGAGACAAGCATGTGCAAGTGAATAAGGTCAAGTAACTAAGTGGTTACAAAGGTAACTAGCATGCTTAAGAAACTAACCAAGCAACTAAGCTTCCAACATACACCATTCCACAAGAATCAAACACATGGCTTAAGTGATGCAAGCAATGACCTATTACCTTTATTAAAGTCACTTTATGCTAGTTATTTCTACAAGAATTCATTTCACCAAGGATGAGAGCAAGCAAGCCAATCAAAACTCTCTCTCCCTCTCCAAAAAGCCATTCGGCTTTTGCTCTTAATTCAAGAATTAAAATCAACCTTCCCACCATTGTTTGATCACCAAACTTTTATCCTAGATCCTATATTTCATAAAAATGATACCCTAGAAATCTTAGCCTCAAAATCCATTGTTTCCATTTTCAATAAAATCATCAAAGTTAAGGGTGAATATAACATCAAGAACAAAATTCTTGGATCTTGAATTTTTGGATGATCTAAGCTTGGTTAAGGATAGACATGGACTATACAAGGCTTAGCAAGGGCTTTAACACTCTCCAAAGAAGGTATAAACCTCATGAACCATAGATCTTACTTTGGGTATATGCTTGTTCTTGATGATCTTAGTGTAGTTATGATTATGGTGATGTTATAAGCATGTTTAGTTAGTGGTTTAGTGATTTATGTAATATGATGCATATGGTAGTAAGGCATGGTGTTCCTGGACTTTTTGAGATAATAACCATGTGTATAAGTGTTATGGATGCCCGGTGTGGCTTGGTTTGATTGTAGTAATTTTTGGAACGTTCGATTTATAGCCGTCGTAATGCCGAAATTTCATTAACCTTAAGAACACAAACTGAACAGAACATGTAACTCACTGAATAGCTTCGACTTATGCCATGATTAGCTAGATCATGTTACAAGCTTCGTTTTGATATAAAGATCGCATGAAACGGACTTACGGTTTAGGATTTATGATTAAATTCGTAAAAGTGGTTCGAAACCGAGAATGCGAATTCGTAATTGAAATTGAACCGTTTAAAATATGTATCGCAGTGACAAATCTTGGTAATTAAATATTAGAGGTAAAAAGGAAGGTGTGGGAGAAAACCACATGTCGAATGGATCGTTTTCCGATTTTATAAAAATGTTCGAATCAAGGTTAAACGCGAACGAACCCCTAAAAGCATGCTTGATTATGACTTTGGTAAATAACTTAGAAAACGGGCGATAAAATTTGTAGTACAATCTTGATTCGTAAATGACCGACCTTAATACTTACATGGCCTAAGTATGTATCAAGTGTGGGTACAATGACGTGTCATAATAGCAAACATATGCCGAATCGCATCGGTGATAAAAGAGTTATACTAAGAAGTGTATAACGAGATAATTCGAAATCATGTTTCGACTTAAGTAGAGTGTATACTTAACCTTTTTATATATGTTAAGTGATTAATCCCGAATGCCTTGGCTCTTTATAGATCACCAGGCTGACCCGGGACACGCTACCACTACCCCTACCCACACTCGATTTCCAGGCAAGTTTCAAATCTTTTTTAAAAAAGACTGTTGTTGTGAATATATATATATATATATATATATATATATATATATATATATGATTTCTGTTATACATATGCCATAGCATGCATGCCTACTTTCAAAGTCATATTGATATACTTGTTCCCTGAATTATTGTTGGCTTATGAGCTAGATAGTTATTATATCAGTTATAAGCCGGAAATTTCTAAGACCCTTAAACGAAGGGCATCTGAACCTCATTCCTTGATTATAGACCGGGAGTCGTTATTTCTTAATATATTGACATTATTTTCAGAGGAAAATAATTAAGTAAATATTTCCCATTTATTATCCGGCGAATATTATTGAGATATTCTTTTGAGATTATTTGATAAATATTATTCGGGTTATTCATCAGATATTTAATTATTCGATGAACATTATCTTTAATATTTATCTAAAGTCGATTTAATATTCGAATATTATTTCGAACCCTCAGTTAAGTTCTTTACTTAGAGAATATTCATTCTTATTTCTTCGATAAATATTATTTTGAATATTCATTCGAGCCTTATTTGTTTAAATGAATATTATTTCGAATATTCATTCAGTCCCTATTTATTTTATAAATATTAGTTGAACATTGATTCGAACTCCAGTTCATCGATAAATATTATTTTGAATATTCCCTTGAGATGATAAATATTATCTTCGACATTCATTTAAAGTCGATTCAATTATTGAACATAATTTCGAATATTCATTCGATAATCATTTCTTCGATAAATATTATTAAGATTGAATATTCATTATTTATTTAATGAGTATTGTCTCAAATATTCAGTCGACAATTATTTCATCAATAAGTATCATTCTTAAGTTGAATATTCATTATTAATTCAACGAATATTATATCAAATATCCAAGGGATGTTTATTTCACCAATAAACATTATGATTTTCAAATATCCATTTAAGATTGGATTTATTTAGTGAACATTATTTTAAACATTTATTTGAGTTTATTTAATTAATGAATATTATTTTGAATATTCATATAAAGAAGAGAGTTATTTAGTAAATAATTCTAAATATTCATTCGAGGATTACTTACGAGTAATATTATGATTTATTCATATTCCTTAATTAATATTGAGTTAATAAATATTCTTGGAATATTTATTTAAATCCTTTTAAGTTCTTTTATAATGAGTCATATTATTCAAAGATTATCTGTCACCTTCAGATATGGTGTAAAATATTTTGGAGTATTTTATAACTATTTTTATCAAGGGGAGGTTCCCAAAACTCTATTTTTATTTAAATCTATCTTAAAGAAGATTTAAATACTCTCGCTCAACTTCCAAAAATATATAAGGGGGCCTCACTTGAGAGATGTTATTTATTAGACTACCCGGTCCTATACTTGCTAAACTATCTTGTCACTCGCATCTTGATTCTTTCAAACATCGATATGAGTCTGTTTGGTTACCTCCTCAACGCTCGAGGGGTAAGGTTGATAGAACAAGTTTATATCCATTAACAAGCATCAGCTTGGGAAATATTGGTGAAATTTTCCTTTACAATTAGATACGACTACTTTGTGGAGTCCTATCAACAAGTACTATACTTGGGGAAAGGGGGACGAACTTTATGTTTCAGAATTATGGATGTTATTCGAACTAGGAGACGCGTAAGTGGCCGAGTGGCGCCGGTCCAGCAATTAATGGCCCAACCGTTGGCCGGGGGGTTCCAGAGGGCGGGCGATCCGTCGGTGCTTCCTTCTACATGTAGAGAACAAATGATGGGGAGCATGACATGCGACTGATCATCGTAAATGTTGTGGCTCCTGGCGCGGCAAAGCTCCCGTATTATTTCATCTTCCAAATTGGGAAATCTTCTGCAACATTATCATTGTTGGCAGGTTTGAAAAGTACTTGAACTGGAATTGCAATATTCTTCCAGCAAGTTCCTCTATCATGAAAATTTGATAATATCTTGCTTATCTTTGCCATAGCAGATATTTCTTCGGATCAATTATATTTTAAGTTACTTTGTAACTACATCTCATACCTTGTATTGGAAATACGGTCGTTAATGCATGGCATATGGTATCAAAGATGTTTTGAACTGTTATATATTATTACTGTTCAGTTATATTCTTTTAGGTGGGCTATTGTTCACCCTTGCTTTATTTATTTATACCACAACAACAGCTAGATCAGATGGCCGCGCAAGGTGCACTCAGCGTAAGCAGGTGACAACCGTCAGAAGAATGATCGCTGAGGTCATAACTACCATTGCTGAAGAGGCAACTACTGGTAGGCTAGTTGTTAGCATTTGAGTATCAAGTGTATTCATTATATGGCATATACAAATGGATGGCAAAGTGTTGTAATGGTTAATTTTAATTCTTTGGGTTGTAAGAACTCAAACTTGTGATTAATAATAATTGTTGGTTACTCTGATTTCATCTCTGGGACTATAACGGGTGTGTTTTATGTTGTTGTTTTGGGTCACAAGGTTGTAATTTAGATTATGTTGGTTTTGTGGATGGATATTGAGACCGTAACGACTAGATCCCTGACCCCGGATCTGGGGGTGTTACAGAAATGGTATCAGAGAGAGCGTTATAAATCCCAGAGATGACGTGACGTTAAAACAATAAAACCCTTATGGGAACCCTAAAGTATCATGATAGTAACTTAGCTCGTTCTAGTATCGACTAGTAAGGCGACAGACCTTGGGGATTACGAGCAGTAACATAATGATGCTTGTTTTAATTGATGTTGAAGATCGGATGGTGGATTCGATAGAGCACCCTACTGAGGACCCGGTTGAGGACCCAGCAGAGGAAGGGAATATTGATACGTATAAGGATTTTACCCTTAAGGAAATGAGGGCTACAGCTAGAGAGATTGTAAGAGTTAAGGTACAGTACCCAGAGAAGTGAGCGTAAAGAACTGAGATATTATTAAGAGAACTAAAGATGCATAATGGATTCATAGCTAGACTGCCGGATGAAGTACCATCAATTAAGCCAAATTGGAAGGATTACTTGAGGTCTTATATGAGGATAGGTAAAGATCCTTAGAGACCTTCAGATTAATGAGAAAAGAGTTAGAGTGATACATGATTATCAAAGATAACAACAGAGGATAGGAAGCAGAGTCTCCAGGAGCAGTTAAGATAGAGGCAGCGAGTGCCATATCAGGTGATAAATGAATTAGTGTGAATATTGTTAATGATAATTTGCCATGAGAAGGCAGATTTCATAGGTCGTAATTTATAAAGTCAAACTGAGATTGGTAAGGTGGTTTGGTGCAGGGAAATGTCCATTTTATGAATAGATCAACTTAGAAAATAAAGACATTGGAAGGCGATGGTATGATTGGATAAAGTATATAAGGAAGTAGTAAGCGAGACAATGATCTCAGAACCTATAAGAGGAGAAGACCAGTGACTCTATGATAAACTAGTAATGAGGCCATCGTCAGGAACCAAGTATAAGTTTGGTTCAATTCAGTGGAATGATGAACCAGAAACATTAGATGCATGTTATTCAAAGGAATATTAAATTCTTTCTTTTCCTTGAAGGGATTATGGTAGTTACCTTAAGTTTATTCTGACACTGAATCATAAATGGATTAGGTAAGGCGAGCAGTGGTTAAGATGTAATTGAGAATGCTTTTAGATGAAACCTGAAGGAACAGGGTAGGCCAAGTTCTCGAAGTAAGAGTATTGGCAAAATGAAGTCCAGTTAATAGGACACATGATCAATAGGAGTAGTGTTGATCGACCCCACCAAGTTAAAGACAGTTTCAAATGGAGAAAGGCCAACCACATCGGCAAAGGTGAGAAATTTAATAAGATTCACGAGGTATCATCCAAGATTTGCTCAGGACTTTACAAAGAGTGTAGTCCCATAACCCGACTTAATTGTAAGACTAGAAGTCTGAATGTACAAGATAAATGGGGAGAAATCTCCATGGAGCTATAGATAAAATTGGTGACGACCCAGCATTTTTGGAAATTTATTAGGATGCACCTCGTGCAGGTTTAGGTGCTGTGCTTGTGCAATCCGGTAGGGTGATTGCGGATGTATACGGACAGCACGGTTCACCAGATTCGGATAGCCTTGATAGTGCCATTTTTGTGTAATGACTAATTTCAATAGTAGTGTGCCTTCTGAAACTAGTTGTTAGAACAACCGGTATTCGGTAGTGTCAATTATTATGACGAATATGTATCGGGAAGATGTGGCATGTTTTAGTTTGAAACTTTTGATTACCCTTCTAGGGGAGGTATTTATTTGGCTTCTTTCCAATGGTTAAACTCCCAACTATATGTCAATCATTTCGTTGTTATAACTGTTTCTGGTTTCACCCGCTTGGGTATTCCTAGAAATACTCTTCGGGTATCGAAATGGATCTTCTTAGTATCACCAGTGGGTGGATAGATTGACTGAAATTTCCCTAATCCTGGAAAGGAATTTGACAAATTTTAGAAAACCTTGTCTTTCTGATTATCGGAATATGTCACTAAAGAGAGTGGAAACTGGAGTGAACCCTACGGATTGGGTAAAGTAGCCGCTATACAGGTGGGTAAACATACCCCGATTATTACAGTTGAATGTAGGGATAAAATTATGAAGTTGAATGTAATTAAGAAACAAGCCGGACTGAGAAATTCTGGGATTGACTTAAATGAAAAGGTTGTTATGCCAGAAGTGTTAAGCTTTTGTGGTACGTGGAATTGATAAGAATAACTGAAAGAATAAAAGTAAAGGAAAGGTGACCGGAGACGGTACCGAGAAGTCGAGTGAGACTTATATGGAGTAAAGTTTTGGAAAGATCAAAATGTATCAAAGTAGAAGGCACTATGCCAGCAATTGCTAGAAAAGTAATGTTATTAGCCGACCCCTAAACTCACATATTTAGCCTGGCCAGATGGGGCCAAGTCACTAAGGATTATCAAGTGACTGAACCAGCAATGTAAGGACAAAGCGGGGTGCTTCTAATCAAGTGCCAACCGCGAGGGCTTTTGATATAAATTGAATTGAGATACAGGATGATGGATTTTATATATACCATGGACGTATTAGGATTGAGGGTAGTGACCACTGAAAAGTTACAAAGATTGCCAAAGTCAGTGCAGTATGATGCATAAATGTTATCTGAAGCTTAGTGTCCTCAAAAAGAGCATTAGGCACTAAGAGATCCACGTTGAACACGACCAATATCTTCCAGAACATCCTTGCTACCATTACCAAGTTCTGTATGAAAGAGTAGATAGACATATGTTATCTTTTGGAAGGTCATGTAGACCGACATTCGTTTGAAAGAAAGGTTAGCATGAGCTACCTATAGATTATTAAGATGAGAATGATTGAAAACAGACCCTTATTAAGGGTACATGATTTGATTGCCAATTTCAGGGTAATGTAAGTATTCCTTGAAAATAGAATTGAGGGTAGAGCATCCATAAATTAAGATGAACCCTGGGGATGCACAAAGGATAGCATCACCCCTAATAAAGACATTGTGAATTTAGATGATATAAGTTGAATCGACCAAAGTATAAAGAACCTGTAAGGATTTGTGGAAAGGAGTCTCGAAAAGTACATAGACAAAATTGTTATAAAATTGATTAATGATGTTCGATTTACCCTGTACCCAGAAGATACAGGAGGAATGATGAGGATGACCTAAGAAACCCTATAAGGGAAAAGGTAATGCTCTGAACTTCAAAGGGGAAGTTTGGTAAGGAATGTATGACATAGTAATAATAAGGCCAGATGAAGCATGTGTGAAACCATGAGGAAGTATGGATTGAACCAATAAGGTTGAGATTATCCTAAAACGAGAAGGGAGTTAAGTAAGGAAATATCCTAGGTATGATTGGGAGTACCTATAGTAAAGTTCACACCAGAAAGGTGGAAACAATGACTTTTGGAAAAGACTGATATATGTTTTCTCTCATTCGGTAGAATTTAAGGGAGAATGCTTCCACCCTGAGTTGGAATAGATCCAGAAAACATTGATTTCAAGAAATTATTATATTCAGGAAAGGCCAATGAGGTGGCCGACACTTTAAGTATAAGGAAGTAAGTATATATGCTCATACTAAAGAAATAGCGTGAAAATGAGAATGGCCTTGAAGGTCAGATTGTGATGGAGGAATTTACGTTCCCCGATGATTGTGCGAGAACCAACTATAAGGATAGTTTAAGTAAACATTCGACTCCTGATTTTGTCTGCAGCACATTACCGACACTAGAAGATTCTGCGACAGGCCAGACCAAAATTCCCCAAGGGACTCTCCCGTATTTTAGAAAGAAAGAGGAGAGATGAATTAATAAGGGATGATTAAATACAGAAGTTAGATTGGTATGGATATTGATAAACTATTGGCATGATGATGAATGACAAGCAAGTTTATGTTGATGTATTTCTGTGCAAACAAGATAGAGGATTAACGAGGTTCGAGAAAGCGATTAAGTGAACTGCTAAGCTTCCAGTCTTATACTGGAGACATATGATTAATAATCTCACCAGCTTGTTCCAGCTGCGATGCTGGAAGCTCTTCTGTAATTTTATCTGCTTCATGTAATATCTACGTCAAGTTCAGGAAGCATTCCCTATGGATAGGGAATAGTGATTATTTTGTTTTCCTAGAGGATCTTGAATTGACAATTATGAAACCCGCATGTTTAGTGATTCAAGCACTGCGTAAACGATAAGCGATGGTGATTCTCCTGAGAAATTAGGTGATAACGACTGTGGAGATGTCGAATTGAATCTAAGTTAGAGAAATCGTCCAGGTTTATTTTGGATGGTTTAATTTTGGAACAACGGGATATTAGAAATAAATGATTAGGCTATGATGGATCATAGAATGATTATATTAGAAATAAAGACAAGTGACGGATAGAGATGGAAATAGAGTTGAGAATCAATAAGAGAGTCAGATAGGCGGGCTCATGAGAAGCTCCAGTAATGAAGCAAGAAAAGTATGGAATTGGCAGGGCAAGGGTATTGGCCAAAACGGAAAGTTGGAATTAAGAGCAAAAATGACATACAAATCGACTCCTTTTAAGTTTGGAAAATTCGAAGAAATATGGAATAGATTGATTGAGTAATAAAGAGACTCATGGAATGAGAAGGTGAAATCTAGATGGTTGAACAAAGGAAAATTTGACCCAAACGTGTAACACGTATTGAGTAAAGGTGACGAGTGTCTCAATACTGAGATGACGGTGGAAGTTAACCAACAGAAGTAAATAAGAATTAGATAATACGAAGAATGTGATTGATAAAGAAAAGATTAAGAAATAATGGAATGTGAAGCAAGGAATGTTATGAATGGATTGATGAATGAGTTTTTCTAACGAACTCTCGGAATGACAACTCGATAGCGTTAGAATTATGAATATGAAAGAGCCAGTGTCGTGGCGTGGAATGTCAGTAATAATGATGTCAAGCGAGAAATCCAATATTTAACCTGAGAGGTTGAAGGATTTTTCCAAAGGTAAGTGATGACTAAGATCGAGCAAGAATATAGGCCCATAGAATGATGGACAGAGCAGCAAGGACATGTGATATGTGAGATTACGATAAAGTATTATTTGATATGAATACGATTATTTTTCTTTGCTAATAAACCTCTATAGTTCAGAGGTGAATTCTAAGTATGATATTTCGACAATCATGAAAATTTTCTTATATAATTCCTTGAAATTCTTTCCTTTCCTTCTCCCTTATTTATCTTCTTCTAAATTGAGAAGAACAACCCTTAGAGGAGGGGAGGTACTGCTACGTGACTACCTGTCTATGTGATAGAAGTCTAAGTGGGATACCATAGCTTGTCTAAATTGCTTGTCAAGTACTAAAGGCTGGCCACCTTCTGTACTAACTATGCAATAGGACAAATGTTCAGTGATCATAGTGATCTCTCAATAAATTCCTCTAATTCTATATATTGATCGAGATTGCGAAGATTAAAGCGATTAGGAAATGCGTAACTACAAGTGAAGTTATCTCCGGGTTCGCAGCATGATAATGATACCAGAATCACTACCGATACCAATAAGGAAAATAGTATATGACTGGGTAAGAACATAACCCGGATAGTGGGTTGTACGAAAAGTAGCGAAGATTAAAGAAAGAGGATAAATGATGTATAATAGCACTAGTAAAATGTGCTGAAAAAGAACTTGGATTCATTAAAGATTGACTAGGAAACTGGAAAGCAAAATAACCAACAAATACCCAATTGTCTTCTACCTGATTCCGGGACGGAATCCTTTTAAGGAGGGGAGACTTTAAGAACCCCGAATTTTCGGTAGAATTAAAACTTTTTATATATTGAGGAAAGAATGAACAGTGACTCCGACTACAAGGTATTGTCAATAAATGTGAATGGGTATAGATTTAAATGATTATATGTCATGAAGAATGCAATGGGTTGACAACCTAGATTAGAATAATCTATCTCCTAAGAAATAAGTTATGGCACTCCAGAGAGGAAGGAGATATTCTTGTGTCATCCAAATCAATATCTGCTGTTAGTCCAGTGATTCCGTATAAGGGTTAAGGAATGCCCAAAAGAGAACAAGGACATTATTATAAATATAAGGAATAAGGATGGAATAAAGAATGAATAGTGTTTTGGTAGTGTTAGGAATAATTCATAAGTTGTGATGTTAAGAATAGAATTTACACATTATACTTCTTGTAATCCTGATCTTATAAAGGATTTAGCACTGTATATAGGTTTTATGTGTAAGACAGTTGTCTGTATAGTTTAGTCAGGAATGAACAGTGTATCGGAGACTACATGTCAGGAACAGAGAGCAAATCCTGATGACGGTCCAATACTGATGGTTGATCAGATACTGATGTAGTGTACAGATCCTGATATCAGTCGTGTTACTGATGATGTCATTATGGATGCTACAGAAACTGGTAAGTGCTATAAAACAGGATCGTTGTTTGAAGAACAAGCAAGAAGATATTATGAAGGAAAGAGTTTTTCTATTGAAGGAAACTATCGACTAGAAGGCAGAACATTGTCATGTATAGATTATATCTTTCTGTTATTAGTTGATAGGTAGCATTATAAATACTCTCTCAATATCACTGTAAAGAGCGACGAAGTTGTGAGTCGAACTAGTGAATGTGCGTAGCTCTGTATAAGGTTTGTATTCGAGAGTTCGAAACAAACAGAGAGAGATTTGTATTGTCAGCAGCTGCTAAAGGTATTGTACACCTTTGGTAGAGTTTGTATTTGATCTTATTAATACAAACAAGAGTTTGATTCATTCGTTTATTCTTGTTCATATAATCAAGCAAAAATCAGACACGATTATATAACTTGTATTCAACCCCCCCTTCTACAAGTTATTCGAGTTAACAATTGGTATCAGAGCAGGTTGATTTCGAGTAATCATAAAGATCTGCAATCATGTCTGGTTACAAGGATGGGAATACTAAAATTCCTATGCTCAAGAGAAACGAATATACTCTATGGGAAGTAAAGATGTTGCATCATCTGGAAGCAACAGATCCTGATTATCTTGACAGAATCAGAGATGGACCTTTTGTTCCAACAAAGGTCGTTGGACAAGCAACAGTTGATGGTGTGGTTGTTCCAGAACATACAGCAGAGAAGCCAAAATCTGAATGGTCAGATAAGGACAAGGAGAATGTTCTCAAAGATGCTAAAGTGAGAAACATATTATTCAACAGTCTTGATTCTGTTCTCACTAACTATGTTCTCTCTTGTAAAACTGCTAAGGATATATGGGACAATCTTAAGGTTCACTGTGAAGGAACTAAGCCTGTCAGGAAGAATATGAGGACATTACTTATACAACAGTATGAGTACTTTGAATCCAAGTCTGGTGAGTCACTTACTGATACCTTTGATAGGTTTACAAAACTCATCAATGAGATGGCCATGCATGGTAAATATTATGACTTGGAGGATATGAATACAAAGTTCATGAAAGCTTTGCCTGATTTCTACAATGAGAAGATATCTGCGATTGAGGAAGCTAATGATCTGGATGAGATTTCATTAGAGGCAGTATATGGAAAATTGAGAGCTTATGAACTTGACAAGCAGCAGAAGAAGAGCAGGAGTGAAGGAAAGATGAAGACTATTGCACTTACTGCTCAATTTGAAGTTAAGAAGCTTCCTGAAGAACAGCATGAAGAGATTGCTGTAAAGAATTCAAGGAAGAAGAAAAGCAAAGAAAGTTCTGAGTCAGAGACTACTGATATGGACTCTGACAACAATGATTCTGAATCTGATATGCAAGAACTCTTTGCTATGTTTGCTAAAGCTTTCAAGAAAGGAAGATTCAACAGGAGAAGATTTAGCAAAGGACCTTTTCAAAAGAAGGAGGAGAGGAAGAGTGACAAAAGCAAAAGTACAATTGTCAAGCTTGATAAGGCCAAGATCAAGTGCTTTAACTGCAGCGAGCTTTGACACTTTGCTAGTGAGTGTAAGAAGCCTAGGAATTCAGGAAAGGGTAATGCACTTATGGTCACACAGAAGGATTGGGCTGATTCCAGTGACTCTGAAGATGAATTGGATTATGACAACATTGCATTGATGGCCAATAGTTCAGACAAACCTGGATCTCCAAAGAAAACTTCTCCATCCTCTGTTAAGGGCACAGGAAAGAAGCATTCAATTATCTTGGACAGTGGATGCTCTGGACATATGACTGGAAAGAAGTCCCTGCTTACAAAGTTTGAGAGGAAAGCTGGCCCAGTAATATCTTTTGGAGATGGCAACAAAGGAGAAACTCTGGGATATGGCTCAATTGTTTTGGGGAATGTCATCATAGGAAATGTAGCACTGGTTGAAGGCTTGAAACATACTCTTTTAAGCATAAGTCAACTGGGTGATAAAGGTTACAAATCAATCTTTGACAGAGAAGGATGCAAAATCTTGAATATGCAGAATGGAGACATTGTTCTAACTGGTCAAAGACATGGTGACATATATGAAGCCAGCTTAAGTGATACATCTAAAGGAATTGTTAGATGTCTCTACAGCAAAGCAACAAGTGATGAAAGCTGGAATTGGCACAAGAAGCTCTCACATCTTAATTTCAAGAAGCTTAATCAACTTGTTAAACACAATTTGGTGAGAGGCCTACCACAGGCAAATTTTGTGCAAGATGGACTTTGTGATGCATGTCAGCTTGGAAAGCAAAGAAGAACCACTTTCAAGAGCAAAACTGAAAATTCAATTACTGAACCATTTCACATGCTACATCTTGATCTGTTTGGTCCAGTAAACATTATGTCTATCAGCAAGAAAAGATATGCTCTAGTTATGGTGGATGATCTCACAAGGTTCACATGGGTGTTCTTTCTACACAAGAAGGATGAAGCTCCTCAGCAAATCATTGAACTCATCAAGAATATTCGTAATAACTCTGAGTACAAAGTCAAAGTACTTAGGAGTGACAATGGTACAGAATTCAAGAATTCTACAATGGAGGGGTTTTGTGCAGACAATGGAATCACTCAACAGTTTTCTGCACCTGGTACACCTCAACAAAATGGTGTAGTGGAAAGAAAGAACAGGACTCTCATAGAGGCAGCAAGAACCATGCTTGCAGATGCAAAACTTCCAACCTACTTTTGGGCAGAAGCTATTAACACTGCATGTTTCACTCAAAATTGTACCTTGGTAAATAGTCATGGAAAAACTCCCTATGAGATGATCAAAGGAAAGAAACCAAGTGTGAAATATTTTCACATCTTTGGATGCAAATGCTATGTCCTAAAAGTTCATCCAGAACAACTTGGAAAATTTGAAGCCAAATCGGATGAAGCAATTTTTCTAGGATATTCAGCATCTAAGGCCTTCAAAGTTTATAATCTCAGAACTCACATTGTTATGGAATCAATTCATGTTGCATTTGATGATAAGAAATTTGGAATTTTGCAAACTGATGAAAGCCATGACAAATTGGAATTTGAAAATCTGAAGAATTCTGAGATACTCTCAAGTGATGATGAAGGTTCTCCAGAAGGAATTTCTATTGCTTCTCAAAGGAATGCTACTGTTGAGGGGGAGCAAATAAATCAGAGAGAACACAGTGATCATCAAGAGCAGACTAGTCTTTCAGAGTCTATTCCATCAGGAATTGACGTTTCAGAGTCTACTCCATCAGGAACTGACCTTTCAGAGTCTACTGAGGAAAGATCAGTAACTAGCAGCAATATGGAATCTACTGATTCTATTGATCAAAGGAGAGTTTTTGAAGGTAGAGAGAATTCTTCTACAAGGGATACCACTAACTTAGGGGGAGAGACTAGCAGAGTTAATCTACCACCTGTTAGAAAATGGACAAAGGATCATACTGAAGATTTGATAATTGGTGATCCAAATAGTGGTGTTCGAACTAGAAGATGAATTCAAAATGAATGCTTGTATAGTTGTTTTCTCTCAAAGAATGAACCTAAGAAGGTTGAAGAAGCCTTACAGGATCCTGATTGGGTAATTGCAATGCAGGAGGAGTTAAATGAATTTGAGAGAAACAAAGTCTGGAAACTGGTACCAAGACCTAAAGATAGATCTATTGTTGGTGCAAGATGGGTTTTCAGAAACAAGCTAGATGAATCTGGTATGATTGTAAGAAACAAAGCAAGACTGGTGGCCAAGGGTTATTCTCAGGAAGAAGGCATTGATTATGATGAGACCTTTGCACCTGTAGCAAGATTGGAAGCAATCAGAATGTTTCTTGCATTTGCAGCTCATTCAAAATTCAAGGTATACCAGATGGATGTAAAGAGTGCTTTTCTAAATGGCAAACTTGATGAAGAAGTGTATGTAGAACAGCCACCTGGATTTGTTGATCCAAAGTTTCCAAATCATGTCTACAAACTTGACAAGGCACTCTATGGACTAAAGCAGGCACCAAGAGCATGGTATGAGACTTTGTCTAAATTTCTTCTTGAAAATGGCTTCACAAGAGGTACAATTGACAAAACTCTATTCTTTAGAAAGATAAAAGGTGAATTGCTTTTAGTTCAAGTTTATGTTGATGATATTATTTTTGGTTCTGCTAATGAAAAGTTGTGTGCTAAGTTTAGCAAGCTTATGCAGTCTAAGTATCAGATGAGCATGATGGGTGAACTAAATTATTTCTTAGGCTTGCAGGTCAAACAGACTGAGACTGGTATTTTCATTAATAAGTCAAAGTATATCAAAGATCTTTTAAAAAGGTTTGACTTTCAAGACTGTGCAGTTGCAAAAACACCCATGGCAACAGCCACTAAACTAGACTCTGATCCTAAAGGAAAGAGTGTGGATAATACTAGTTATAGAGGCATGATAGGCTCATTGTTATATCTAACTGCAAGTAGGCCAGATATAATGTTTTCTACCTGTTTATGTGCTAGATTCCAAAGTGATCCTAAGGAATCTCATTTAATTGCTGTGAAGAGAATTTTTAGATATCTCAAAGGAACTCCAAATCTTGGTTTGTGGTATCCTAGAGAATCTGATTTCTTTCTAATTGGCTATTCAGACTCTGATTATGCAGGGTGTAAGATAGACAGGAAAAGCACTACAGGTACATGTCAATTCTTGGGAAATAGATTGATTTCTTGGGCAAGCAAGAAGCAACAATCTGTTTCAACCTCAACTGCAGAAGCTGAGTACATAGCAGCAGGCAGTTGTTGTGCACAGCTCCTTTGGATAAGAAATCAGTTGCTGGATTATGGTATGACACTTAGTAATATTCCTATGTTTTGTGATAATACTAGTGCTATTAAAATTGCAGAAAATCCAGTTCAACATTCAAGGACTAAGCACATTGATGTCAGGTATCATTTTATTAGAGAACATATTGAGAATGGTACTGTGGAACTTCATTTTGTTCCTACTGACAAACAGCTTGCAGATATTCTAACTAAACCACTTGATGAGACTACATTCAGTAGACTAGTAAGTGAGTTAGGAATGTTAAATTTTTAGATCTGTAACATCTGCAAAAGTAGCAAGGTATGTTGTTCTTAGCTTATAGACTTGATATTCTTGTCAGGATCTATATTTGATTATTAAATGCTTGAGTTATAACACATTGCCTTGATAAATTTCAGTATGATAGACTTGTTAATAATCATCAAGATTAGATTTGTTATCAGGATGCTGACGTCATCAGTATTGTGTCAGTATCATGATTATGAAAATTGTTTCAGATCCTGACGTTTACTTTGTGTAGTAATCTAATTCTGTGATGTGTTAAGTCTATGCTAGCAAGTTTTGATATTTGCATACTGATAATTTATACATCATTCAAAAATCAAAAGACAAGCAGATAACAAGAAACTGTATTTTCATTAATAGAAATCATTACATGGAAATGAAATACAACATCTTTTTGTCTAAATTTCTATTGATAATTCTATACTTGTCTATTGATATGAACTCTGAGGTACAGGACAAGGAGCATCTCAATAAATCCATCAGGGGATGAAAGCCTCATTTGCTCTTGGATTCCTTGTCTGGGCGACTTGAATGAGAGCAGCTAACTTAAATGAATAGCATCTCCATCAAGATCAACCTCAGACTCTCGGCCAAATTCTTCATCCTCAAGTTTTGAGGAGGTTAGGGGAAGATTGTATCCAACAGATGGATGTTCTAGGAGAAATCTCTGGATATTGTCGAAAACCAATCCATTTATGATTAGTTTGATGAGAAGAGTCATTTGTTCAAAGAGATGATCAAGAACAGGATGTTCGTCGATTGAGAAAAATCTGAAAAATGGGTTTGAAGGGAATTTTGGTTTGAGAAGCATTGTTGAGAAGAAAAGAAATTATGGGGAATGGCATAAGGCGTCTGGTTCTTTTAAAGAAAGACGTGAGAAGCTGAGCAGTCACTTGGAAGTTTTAATGAAGTCAAATGCTAATTATTGCATGTGACTGTATTTCTTGTTTTCAAGAAATATTGAAAATATCTAACCAATTGATTTTCTGTTCAGATTAATTGTTTATTTTCTTTTTCAGATAAAAGAAAAAAATGCCATGTGGAAAACTCCATATTAAGTCTCTGATGATATTGATCAGGATTTCATGTGTGACCATCAGGATTTGAAAATTATATTTTTAAATCACATTGCATTTTGTGATTATTTTGATGAGAGGTCATCAGGAAAAGGAAGCTGATCAGTATTGATTATTTATACCCTGATTTATTTCATGAAAAATCAATTTTGGATTTTATTTTCCAAAAATCGTGGGTAACCACATTTTTCAGGGACTGACACCTGTCAATCTACGTGTCAACGTGGGATAGTGGTCTGAAAGATTTGTGAAATATATTTGTTTTGAAACTCTAATCGTGTAATTGCTTTCTCTAATTTTACATTCTCTAAAGCAAAAATCACTCTTGAGTTTTCAAAATCACTAATTCATTTCAAGAATTTTTCAAGTTCTTTTCAGATCAAAAATGGCAGCTCAGAGAAGATTACCTAAATCAGTAGCCTTCAAGTTTAGTGACTTTGATTTTATGACAAACAATCATGTTGCAGCTATCACCAACAAGGAAGGAGTGTCATCTGATTTTCATCCAATCATGGACTTTCTGGCGTATGGACCATTAAGTTATGCATTGACAGCATCTCCACAGATTAATCAAGTAGCTATTTCACAAGCTTGGGAGAATGCTGAGGTAATTGATTCTACTCAGAGTCAATCAGGTAAGATTGTTCTACATTTAGGACAAGATTCATTTGACATTACTGAATCTGTTGTTAATTCAGTACTTTGCTTACCTGTTACTGATAGTTATGAGAATGTACCATCTGATGATAATATAAGAACTATGTTGTCTGAATTAGGTTATAGTGGACCTCTAGATAACATGAGCCAGTTGAATAGGTCTTTTCTTAGAAAGGAATGGTCTTTTTACATTGATCAAATTGCTAAATGTTTTACTGGCAAATGTAGTTCTTTTCAGCAAATTACTTCTGTTACATCACATATTGCTTATAGTTTGCTTTATGACAGAGTAATCAACATTGGTCATATTATCTTAAGTCAGATGAGTATTAAACTTGGGTTAAGAGATCAAAACAGGAAAATGGTTTATTATCATAGATTTATGCAAATGTTTATTAACCATTTTATTTTTGATGTTGAAACTAGATTTGGTAGAGAACATTGTGTTTCTTCTTATGAACAGCAAAAGAGAATTTTCTCTGACATTACAAAGAAGGACAATGAAAAGAATCTAGATGAAATACCTGCAATTCATTATCCACAACATGTTCAGGTAATTCTTAAAACTCATCTTCCTACTTTCTACAATTCTTCTTTCTTTTGTGGTGAAATGGCTCAGGAATCTCAATTGGAGGAGAACCCACCTGTGTCTACCCAAGTAGCCCAAAACATTATAGTCTCTGAAACAATTCAAGAACCAAATTTTGATCCACAGCCTATTGTTTCAAAGAAACCAACCTCTGGTGTTTCTCAAAAGACATCAGTTGTAAGGAAGAGAAGATTTGTTGTGTCAAGTAGTAGTAGTAACTCTAGTGAAGATGATGATGATTTAACTCTTGCTGAGAGAGCAGAATTGAAGGCTGCAATTCAACTTTCTTTGTTAGCACAAAGAGATGAAAAACCTAGTCACAGCCAGGCTGCAGTCTCTCAAAAGGCTGTAATTCTTAAAAAGGGAATACAGTTACTGGATACTGTCTCTCAAAAGACTGTGTCTATTGAACCAAGATCTCATCCCAAGATCACTTCTGTGTCTACACCTCTTGAGTCTTCTCAGGATAAATCTTTTGCTCACTATATCAGGAGAACAAGGAGAAAGATTCAATTGTCACCTACACACACAGAGTCTAGTCCAACTAATATCATGCAGGTTTCTACAAATCAAGCTACATCTATGTCAGTATTTGACAAGAGAGATCTGGATATTGATTCTTCATGGGAAACTACATTATCATACAGACTGGCTATGGGACTAATTTCTCTCAAAGTGAAGTTGTCAAGGCCTGTTCTAGATTTTCTGGTTGAAAGAGTACCAAAACTTTTATTTCCAGATGAATATGGACTTCTACATCAAAGACTTGACTTAATGAAGATGTATTTCTATGTGTCTATCAGAAGACAATTAGTCAAGAAATTTGGACTCTCAAAGCATGGTGCACTTCAATCACTTCATGCATATTTATTTGACAAAAATGTCATTATTGAAGATGCTTCAGCTCAAGGTGAACAACTGGAGGAAGTAGATAGAGGAATGCAGTCAACAGAAGATACTATTGCACCAGTGGTGAATAGTAGGAAAGATCAGATCACAGTCACTGTAACACAAGAACCATCTAGTCAGAGGAAGGATGACTCAGGAGCTGTGATAGCTGATGTTGAAAGGACTTCTGTGATGATTGAAAATGCAAGTGAGATACCCTATGATATGGGAGGAATGACTTTGGTTGATTTTTCTGAAGATCAAACAAATTTTGTTCAGTCAGAGTCTATCCACCTTGAGGGTGTGTCTCAACAAACAACACTTAAAGATGGTGATGTACTAACTATGGTGTCTAATGAAGTATTACTGAAGACATCAGAGTCTAGTAAAGAACCTGAAAGTGGTATACTGGAGCCTGTAGTTTCTGTAAGGAAAGAAGATGATTGTAAGGGTTCAGAGACTATAGCAGCTCACTCCTTGGAGAAAACCTCAAGCCACATGCCAAATGAGGAACCCTCTCTCCATGTGAGTTCAGGTATAAAAACTCCTTCTAAACTCTATTTTTCTGTAGGTCATGAGAGCACTTATCTAAATTTGAGTGATACACTTGAAAAGATGGACTTAGATCCACAATTTGAGCGGCTGGCTCCTGACCAGGCAAAAGGTGAGGTAGAAAGAGTGTTGACTTTAGTAAGTCAAAGTGAGAATGAGGGTATGGATGATCAACTCCATAGTGAGGGAGAGAAAATTAGGAAACCATCATTTGATTTCTGGGATCAGGTTTTTCCTGAATCTTGGTCTGAAAATTTGGGTATGGATGCTGGTACTTATTCATTCATCAAAATGTATCAGAAGAATGACCTAGCACATCACAATGCAAAGCCAGAAGTTAAAGCTCAGAAGCAAAAGGAGAGGCTTGCAGGAATCATTAACAGAAGAGGTGCCAGGATAAAGCAATCTCTTGATACATATGTACCAGATGAAGATCCTAATGATCCTAGTGTTCCTTTGTATGTACTTCCAATATCAGCTAGAATTGAGACATCAACAGTCTTTGATCACTCTAAGGAGGAGTCAGGATTTGAAGATGTTAGTACACAGAATACTGGTGAAGAAGATGATGATCATGTTTCAGTTCCAGAACAGAAAGATGAAGATGTTGATACTTCTAATCAGGTTTTATTACTTGAATATCATACAACTCAAACAACTTCTTCTACAAGACTTGAAGATACAGTTCTTTCTGATTCTGATACTAGAGATACTAGAAGCACTTCCAACATTGAAGTTCATTCTGATGTTTTGAAAGATATTCAGAATTCTCAAATTGCTATTCAAACAAGACTTCAATCACTTGAAGATAACCAAGTCACAATTATGGAAAATCAAGCAGTTCTTATGAATCTCATTTGTTCTGTTTCTGAATCTCTTGGAATTAATGTTGCTGATGTCAAAAAGGGGGAGATAAAGACAATTCAAAGACAACAACAACACTACCAGACTAAAGGAGATAAAGATAAAGCTGGGGGAGATAAAGAGCAGACAAAGGGTAGTAAAAAGAAGAACCAGGAGTGACAGTGGTGAATCTCAGCTAGGAAGTGGTAAAGGAAGAGCAGCATTAATAGTTAAAATTCTTTCTTCTAAGTACTAGATAAACGTCTACATCTGAGAAGGAGGTACTTAAACTTCATAATTCTACATTCATAAATTCTATTCTGGTTGTATTGTTATATGTTTTGACATCCACAACTTAGATTTATGCTTCAGATTTTAAAGCATAAATAGGGGGAGATTGTTAGGAATAATTCATAAGTTGTGATGTTAAGAATAGAATTTACACATTATACTTCTTGTAATCCTGATCTTATAAAGGATTTAGCACTGTATATAGGATTTATGTGTAAGACAGTTGTCTGTATAGTTTAGTCAGGAATGAACAGTGTATCGGAGACTACATGTCAGGAACAGAGAGCAAATCCTGATGACGGTCCAATACTGATGGCTGATCAGATACTGATGCAGTGTACAGATCCTGATATCAGTCGTGTTACTGATGATGTCATTATGGATGCTACAGAAACTGGTAAGTGCTATAAAACAGGATCGTTGTTTGAAGAACAAGCAAGAAGATATTATGAAGGAAAGAGTTTTTCTATTGAAGGAAACTATCGACTAGAAGGCAGAACATTGTCATGTATAGATTATATCTTTCTGTTATTAGTTGATAGGTAGCATTATAAATACTCTCTCAATATCACTGTAAAGAGCGACGAAGTTGTGAGTCGAACTAGTGAATGTGCGTAGCTCTGTATAAGGTTTGTATTCGAGAGTTCGAAACAAACAGAGAGAGATTTGTATTGTCAGCAGCTGCTAAAGGTATTGTACACCTTTGGTAGAGTTTGTATTTGATCTTATTAATACAAACAAGAGTTTGATTCATTCGTTTATTCTTGTTCATATAATCAAGCAAAAATCAGACACGATTATATAACTTGTATTCAACCCCCCCCTTCTACAAGTTATTCGAGTTAACAGGTAGTAATAAGAATATTATGAGACGACACTATATAGAAGTACCCGGAATGAATTTCTGAGTTCGTATTAGTGATCCGAGGGAAAAATAAGTGTATGTAAAGACTGTCGGATTCTGATAAACAGCACTTTCATTTTCTCCGAGATTTTCCCTAGACACTGATAGATTAAGGATTTAATATTAAATATTTGAGGAATATTAATTGGAGGATTATAATGAAATATGGAAATGGTGATAGAATTATTAAGAAGGTTTCCGGTGAAACCCTAACTAGAAACGATTGAGATATTCCTCCAAACGATCAACGAATTGAGCAATAAACGGACAAAGAAACAAGCAGAGGACCAAGAGACAAGCATGTGCAAGTGGATAAGGTCAAGTAACTAAGTGGTTACAAAGGTAACTAGCATGCTTAAGAAACTAACCAAGCAACTAAGCTTCCAACATACACCATTCCACAAGAATCAAACACATGGCTTAAGTGATGCAAGCAATGACCTATTACCTTTATTAAAGTCACTTTATGCTAGATATTTCTACAATAATTCATTTCACCAAGGATGAGAGCAAGCAAGCCAATCAAAACTCTCTCTCCCTCTCCAAAAAACCATTCGGCTTTTGCTCTTAATTCAAGAATTAAAATCAACCTTCCCACCATTGTTTGATCACCAAACTTTTATCCTAGATCCTATATTTCATAAAAATGATATCCTAGAAATCTTAGCCTCAAAATCCATTGTTTCCATTTTCAATAAAATCATCAAAGTTAAGGGTGAATAGTAACATCAAGAACAAAATTCTTGGATCTTGAATTTTTGGATGATCTAAGCTTGGTTAAGGATAGACATGGACTATACAAGGCTTAGCAAGGGCTTTAACACTCTCCAAGGAAGGTATAAACCTCATGAACAATAGATCTTACTTTGGGTATATGCTTGTTCTTGATGATCTTAGTGTAGTTATGATTATGGTGATGTTATAAGCATGTTTAGTTAGTGGTTTAGTGATTTATGTAATATGATGCATATGGTAGTAAGGCATGGTGTTCCTGGACTTTTTGAGATAATAACCATGTGTATAAGTGTTATGGATGCCCGGTGTGGCTTGGTTTGATTGTAGTAATTTTTGGAACGTTCGATTTATAGCCGTCGTAATGCCGAAATTTCATTAACCTTAAGAACACAAACTGGACAGAACATGTAACTCACTGAATAGCTTCGACTTATGCCATGATTAGCTAGATCATGTTACAAGCTTCGTTTTGATATAAAGATCGCATGAAACGGACTTACGGTTTAGGATGTATGATTAAATTCGTAAAAGTGGTTCGAAACCGAGAATGCGAATTCGTAATTGAAATTGAACCGTTTAAAATATGTATCGCAGTGACGAATCTTGGTAATTAAATATTAGAGGTAAAAAGGAAGGTGTGGGAGAAAACCACATGTCTAATGGATCGTTTTCCGATTTTATAAAAATGTTCGAATCAAGGTTAAACGCGAACGAACCCCTAAAAGCATGCTTGATTATGACTTTGGTAAATAACTTAGAAAACGGGCGATAAAACTCGTAGTACAATCTTGATTCGTAAATGACCGACTTTAATACTTACATGGCCTAAGTCTGTATCAAGTGTGGGTACAATGACGTGTCATAATAGCAAACATATGCCGAATCGCATCGGTGATAAAAGAGTTACACTAAGAAGTGTATAACGAGATAATTCGAAATCATGTTTCGACTTAAGTAGAGTGTATACTTAACCTTTTTATATATGTTAAGTGATTAATCCCGAATGCCTTGGCTCTTTATAGATCACCAGGCTGACCCGGGACACGCTACCACTACCCCTACCCACACTCGATTTCCAGGCAAGTTTCAAATCTTTTTTTAAAAAGACTGTTGTTGTGAATATATATATATATATATATATATATATATATGATTTCTGTTATACATATGACATAGCATGCATGCCTACTTTCAAAGTCATATTGATATACTTGTTCCCTGAATTATTGTTGGCTTATGAGCTAGATAGTTATTATATCAGTTATAAGCCGGAAATTTCTAAGACCCTTAAACGAAGGGCATCTGAACCTCATTCCTTGATTATAGACCGGGAGTCGTTATTTCTTAATATATTGACATTATTTTCAGAGGAAAATAATTAATTAAATATTTCCCACTTATTATCCGGCGAATATTATTGAGATTTTCTTTTGAGATTATTTGATAAATATTATTCGGGTTATTCATCAGATATTTAATTATTCGATGAACATTATCTTTAATATTCATCTAAAGTCGATTTAATATTCGAATATTATTTCGAACCCTCAGTTAAGTTCTTTACTTAGAGAATATTCATTCTTATTTCTTCGATAAATATTATTTTGAATATTCATTCGAGCCTTATTTATTTAAATGAATATTATTTCGAATATTCATTCAGTCCCTATTTATTTTATAAATATTAGTTGAACATTGATTCGAACTCCAGTTCATCGATAAATATTATTTTGAATATTCCCTTGAGATGATAAATATTATCTTCGACATTCATTTAAAGTCGATTCAATTATTGAACATAATTTCGAATATTCATTCGATAATCATTTCTTCGATAAATATTATTAAGATTGAATATTCATTATTTATTTAATGAGTATTGTCTCAAATATTCAGTCGATAATTATTTCATCAATAAGTATCATTCTTAAGTTGAATATTCATTATTAATTCAACGAATATTATATCAAATATCCAAGGGATGTTTATTTCACCAATAAACATTATGATTTTCAAATATCCATTTAAGATTGGATTTATTTAGTGAACATTATTTTAAACATTTATTTGAGTTTATTTAATTAATGAATATTATTTTGAATATTCATATAAAGAAGAGAGTTATTTAGTAAATAATTCTAAATATTCATTCGAGGATTACTTACGAGTAATATTATGATTTATTCATATTCCTTAATTAATATTGAGTTAATAAATATTCTTGGAATGTTTATTTAAATCCTTTTAAGTTCTTTTATAATGAGTCATATTATTCAAAGATTATCTGTCACCTTCAGATATGGTGTAAAATATTTTGGAGTATTTTACAACTATTTTTATCAAGGGGAGGTTCCCAAAACTCTATTTTTATTTAAATCTATCTTAAAGAAGATTTAAATACTCTCGCTCAACTTCCAAAAATATATAAGGGGGCCTCACTTGAGAGATGTTATTTATTAGACTGCCCGGTCCTATACTTGCTAAACTATCTTGTCACTCGCATCTTGATTCTTTCAAACATCGATATGAGTCTGTTTGGTTACCTCCTCAACGCTCGAGGGGTAAGGTTGATAGAACAAGTTTATATCCATTAACAAGCATCAGCTTGGGAAATATTGGTGAAATTTTCCTTTCCAATTAGATACGACTACTTTGTGGAGTCCTATCAACAAGTACTATACTTGGGGAAAGGGAGACGAACTTTATGTTTCAGAATTATGGATGTTATTCGAACTAGGAGACGCGTAAGTGGCCGAGTGGTGCCGGTCCAGCAATTAATGGCCCAACCGTTGGCCGGGGGGTTCCAGAGGGCGGGCGATCCGTCGGTGCTTCCTTCTACATGTAGAGAACAAATGATGGGGAGCATGACATGCGACTGATCATCGTAAATGTTGTGGCTCCTGGCGCGGCAAAGCTCCCGTATTAGTTCATCTTCCAAATTGGGAAATCTTCTGCAACATTATCATTGTTGGCAGGTTTGAAAAGTACTTGAACTGGAATTGCAATATTCTTCCAACAAGTTCCTCTATCATGAAAATTTGATAATATCTTGCTTATCTTTGCCATAGCAGATATTTCTTCGGATCAATTATATTTTAAGTTACTTTGTAACTACATCTCATACCTTGTATTGGAAATACGGTCGTTAATGCATGGCATATGGTATCAAAGATGTTTTGAACTGTTATATATTATTACTGTTCAGTTATATTCTTTTAGGTGGGCTATTGCTCACCCTTGCTTTATTTATTTATACCACAACAACAGCTAGATCAGATGGCCGCGCAAGGCGCACTCAGCGTAAGCAGGTGACAGCCGTCAGAAGAATGATCGCTGAGGTCATAACTACCATTGCTGAAGAGGCAACTACTGGTAGGCTAGTTGTTAGCATTTGAGTATCAAGTGTATTCATTATATGGCATATACAAATGGATGGCAAAGAGTTGTAATGGTTAATTGTAATTCTTTGGGTTGTAAGAACTCAAACTTGTGATTAATAATAATTGTTGGTTACTCTGATTTCATCTCTGGGACTATAACGGGTGTGTTTTATGTTGTTGTTTTGGGTCACAAGGTTGTAATTTAGATTATGTTGGTTTTGTGGATGGATATTGAGACCGTAACGACTAGATCCCTGACCCCGGATCTGGGGGTGTTACATTGAATCACAACAAGGAGAGGAAAAGCAAATTTTTGTGCTTATGCTGCCTTTTTAGCTCAAGAAGAACCCAAAAATATCAAGGAAGCATTAGAAGATGAAAATTGGATCATGGCAATGCAAGAGGAACTCAACCAATTCGAGAGATGTGATGTTTGGGAACTTGTAAAGCCACCAGAAGATGCTTCTATCATAGGAACCAAATGGGTGTTCAAGAACAAAGTGGATGAATTTGGAACCGTTACTCGAAATAAGGCAAGGCTCGTGGCTCAAGGCTATAATCAACAAGAAGGAATTGATTTTGAAGAAACATATGCACCTGTAGCTCGTTTAGAATCAATCAGAATGCTTCTTGCCTATGCATGCTACAAGAAATTCAAGTTATATCAAATGGACGGAAAAAGCGCATTTCTAAATGGCGTGCTGGATGAGGAAGTCTATGTCAAACAGCCTCCTGGATTCGAACATGAGAAGTTTCATGACTATGTTTACAAGCTCAAGAAGGAATTATATGGTTTAAGGCAGGCCCCTAGAGCGTGGTATGAGAGGCTTAGTAAGTTTCTTCTCAAAAATGGATTCATTCGAGGTAATATCGATCCCACATTATTTACAAAGCAAAATGGTAAAGATATTCTTGTTGTACAAATATATGTGGATGATATTGTATTCGGTGCTACTAATGAATCTATGTGTGAGTGGTTTTCTAAGTGCATGTACAATGAATTTGACATGAGCATGATGGGGGAACTCAATTATTTCTTGGGTCTCCAAATCAAGCAAACCATTGATGGTATTTATGTGCATCAATCAAAGTATACAAAGAATCTGCTCAAAAGATTTGGTTATGAAGATGTCAAAGCAAAAACAACTCCTATGACTCAAAACAGCAAACTGTTTGCAGATGAGAATGGTAAGGATGTGGATGTCAAAAGGTATAGAGGTATGATTGGAAGTTTATTATATTTAACTGCCTCAAGACCTGATATCATGTATAGTGTATGTGTTTGTGCAAGGTTTCAATCCAACCCTAAAGAGTCGCACTTAAATGCGGTTAAAAGAATATTTAGATATTTAAGTGGTTCTATCAATCTTGGTTTGTTCTATCCTATCACAAATATTTTTGATCTTGTTGGGTATAGTGATGCAGATTATGCAGGGTCTCAAACTGATAGAAAGAGTACAAGTGGTGTTTGTGCATTCCTTGGACAAAGCTTGGTTTCTTGGCAATGCAAAAAGCAAGCTTCTGTTGCTTTATCCACGGCTGAAGGAGAATATCTAACAGCTGGTAGCTGTTGTTCTCAGATTTTATGGATGATTCAAACACTAAAGGACTTTGATATGAAGTGTGGCAAGATTCCAATATATTGTGACAACACAAGCGCCATCAATATTTCGAAGAATCCGGTGAATCATTCAAGAACAAAACATATTGATGTTCGACACCATTTCTTGAGAGATAATGTTGCTAAAGGAAAGATTGAGATGGAATTTGTCTCAACAGAATTTCAACGAGTGGATATCTTCACGAAGCCATTAGCTGAAGAAAGATTCGCATTCTTACGAAGGGAGCTTGGCATGTGTACTGTGTAGTCAGTAAGTTGACAAACACAGAATGGGTAATGTTTGCTTACCATTTGTATCTGAACTGTTTATATGCCATTACCATGATTTGATCTTTTTAATTTTATTTCTCGATGCTTATTCCAGACCTGGACTAATATTCTTTTTGTTGAATTTTTGATGGATTAAGGGGGAGAAATTTAGGAGAACTTATTTGCTTGTTTGGTCAAGATATTCGATTTGGATATGATTGATTATGCTTGTTTATATTGAATCTGTTTTATATCAAAATGTTCTAATATGCAGGGTTTTAGGGGGAGCTTTCTTATTTCTCCTAAATATTGTGTAATCATCAAAAAGGGGGAGATTGATACTCCTATGGTTTTGATGATCACATTCAGCAAGCTATTTGCTTCTAGTTTGATATAAAACATCGTGTTATGGTTGTACTAACTTGGTTTTGCAGGGTATCACTAGTACAAACTAGACCTATTGCGTCGCCACCTATAGCGTCGGTTATTGACCTATAGCGTCGCAACTTTACCTATTGCGTCGGTTGTTAGCATTAACCGACGCTTATTGACTTCTGCCAGAAGCTATGGCGTCGGTTGTTTGCATCAACCGACGCTATAGGTATAGCCTATAGCGTCGCCCATTAAAAGGCGACGCTATAGGTATAGCCTATAGCGTCGTCCAAAAAAAGGCCTATAGCGTCGCCCATTTGAGGGGCGACGCTATAGAACATAACTATAGCGTCAGCATTTTAGCGGGCGACGCTATAAGTGTAGCTTATAGCGTCGCCCTTTTAAGGGCGACACTATTGGTGTAGCCTATAGCGTCGCCCCTTAAAAGGGCGACGCTATAGGTATACCTATACCATTTTTAACTAGTTTGTAAAATAAAAAAAAACTAAATAAAAATAGGAAAAATGTCAATTTTTGAAAATAAATTTATACACACCAAAGTAGTAATACTCACTATTTGTGTGATGAATGTTACCTTATTTACACTAATTGTCCATTTTTTTAATTTTTCCCCATTTCTAACTAGTTTGTAACATAAATAAAAAAAAATTAAACAAAAATAGGAAAAAATGCCAATTTTTGAAAATAAATTCATACACACCAAAGTAGTCATACTCACTATTTGTGTGATGAATGTTACCTTATTTTCAAAAAAATTTCATTTTTTTATTTTTTCCCATTTTTAACTAGTTTGTAAAAAATCAAAAAATTAAATAAAAATAGGAAAAATGACAATTTTTGAAACTAACTTCATACACACCAAAGTATTCATACTCACTATTTGTGTGATGAATGTTACCTTATTTTCAAAAAAAATCCATTTTTTTATTTTTTTCCCATTTTTAACTAGTTTGTAAAATAAAATCAAAAAATTGAATAAAAATAGGTTAAATGACAATTTTTGAAAATAAATTTATACATACCAAATTAGTCGTACTCACTATTTATGTGATGAATGTTACCTTAATTTCACTAATTTTCCATTTTTTTTTATTTTTTTCCCATTTTTAACTAGTTTGTAAAAAAAATTAAATAAAAATAGGAAAAATGAAAATTTTTGAAAATAAATTCATACATACCAAAGTAGTCATACTCACTATTTGTGTGATGAATGTTACCTTAATTTCACTAATTTTCTTTTTTTTTTTCCCCTTTTTTAACTAGTTTGTAAAATAAATTAAAAAATTAAATAAAAATAGGAAAAATGACAATTTTTGAAAATAAATTCATACACATCAAAGTAGTCATACTCACTATTTGTGTGACGAATGTTACCTTAATTTCACTAATTTTCCTACGTTTTAAAAATTATATCGAAATTTTTCCTCAACTTTACATAGAGAATATAAATAATATCATATTTTATATCATATAACTATACTTTCATCCGAAAATTAGCATGATTAACTGATTCAATTATGCAAAATTCAAATAAATACTAATCTTTTTATAAAAAATTTCTTCACATTTTTTTAATTATAAAAATATTAAATATAAAAAATTATAAAAAATTTCTTCACATTTTTTAATTATAAAAATTTAATTTGGGGTGGATTGGATTTTACTTTAAGTGGGTCTAACATTTCGATCCCTAATTCTCTCTATCTCACTCTGGCTCTCGCTATCTCTCTCTCACAACTCTCTCAAGAAACTCTGTCTCACTTTCATTCTTCTTTAATTCATTCGTTTTGAGTTCATTTCATTCGATTTTTTCACTTAAACTTCAAGTAATTAGGGTTTTTTTTGGATTTCAGGGCTTCAAGTAATTCAGTCATTTTGAGGCAGAATGATTGGATGCTGAGTTGAAGCTTGTTAGTGAGTAAGCTTGTTAGGTGCAAAAGGGAGATCTGGAGGGTTCAGTATGCTTTGAGTCGTATCCATAATGTATTGGCTAGGAATATTCTCACCCTCGAACAAGCATATCAGGTATAATTGGCTTCTTTACAATTTATTTATCTCCGATTGCAGTCTCTGTTTCAATTTATGTATACATATATATATGCAATTAATCTCATGTTGCTGTTAATGGAGATTCAAGCGAATGAAATTTTCAAGGAATTGCAAATTGACTTGTGTCTACCTGAGTATCTCGAAGAGCTTTCCGAATTGGTTTGTGTATGTGTTTTTATTGTGGTGATTATAGTTTGGAGATTTTTAGGTAAAATTAGAACTTTGTAGTATAATGTTGGAGATGATTATGTTGATGTGATCACTCACCTGAAGTCGGATTATGTGGTAGTTTAGTTGGACCTTTTCAAGAAGTAGCAAAAAAACAGTAGTAATTGCTTGCAAATTAGTTTTGGAGATCTTCTATTTGTCGGAATATTGCTATGGCCTTCAGTCTATAGTCTATCGGAAAAAGTAGTTGTAGGCTGCTTTACATTTTTGTTGGGTGTTTGGTTCTTGGGCTTTTGATTGTATCTACAAATTACTAGGTGGTTTTCTATACACTTTTCAAGTCTGAGAATCCTGCAGTTGCAACCTTGATGTTAGAAGTTGAGGAAACTTGAATTTTCTCTTGATAGGCAGGAAACTTGAATTTAGATTTTAACACATGCATGGTTATTTTGTTAGAATAAATGTGTATTTTGAGAGTGTCTTTTTAAATATAGTTGGAATTAGTGTTAGATGTTAGAGTTATGTTTCCGTACATCTTTTTAGTAATATCAACATGTGTAGGTTGCAGGTGCCCTCTCGAAATGAGTTGCAGCATCATATATTCAAAAATTCACAGAGCTACATTAATTTTACCTGACCATATGATGGTAATTAGTTAATGTCCTCGTCTATAGCAGTAATGTCTTTAGGGTTTTTAAGTTATTATATATGTTGATATGTTGATGTTTTGTTACTAATTCACCATTCATTCTAATTAACTATTACAAGGAAACCTTTGTGTTGAGCTTGTAGGTCATGGCAAACATTGTCACAAGGAAAAGAATCAAGGTACTACTAAAAGGCGTTGGAAATAATTTACGACAAGTTGAATTGGCCTCAATTCAGGTTTTTGGACGAATTAGGTTCTACTACTCTTCCTGTATAGGCAATTAAAAATTTTTAAAAATATCTATAGACTCATATATCGAATACAAGAGAAGCTGAGAGAATGGTGCCATTAATATTCCAAATATTAATAAACTTATCTTCGAGGAATAATAAACCAGGAACACATCTTATGAAGGAAAACAACTGAACAATTAGTAGATGCTAGCTAGAAAACTAGAACTAGTTTATTACAGCCAAGTAAATAATTATGTACTTTCACCCTAAACTTGTTTCCTTTTTCCAGAAAGTGACATCCCTGAATGGACTTGTGGAGTCTGCCAAGATTTTAATTGTGAAAAAAACTGATCCGAAGGCCAGAACTACGGGTACTTACTTTCCTGTTAAATGTTCTTACCTTTATCTGTATACGCCTTTATCCTTGCATCTTCTCAACAAAATGATGACTATTGTGCTTTATTCAGAATCAAGTTATAAAAGCAAAAAATATCAGAGGAGAATATACATAAAGCAACTGAAGATGTCACTGAACAGGCAAAAACTATTTTCTCTAAAGGGAAGCTTTTCTGTATAGTGCGTGTTGGTTCTGACCATGCTACAATCCGTGAAGTAGTTTTTAGAGTCATGAAGCAGAAGGTTGCTTGCAATTGCTAGCTACAACAATCTAGGTGAGTGAAATGGATGCGATGAAATTGATATTCGTGATTCAGATTTCAGAAGGCATTCTGTAATGCATTGGACATTACCACATTGGTTAATCAATAAATTTTGTTTATCAGATTTTTGTAGCTTCAAAGTCAACAACCTCATATGTACTTGAATTTTTTCATTCCACAGAACCACCAGTCAGGACCCTGGGGCAGGAGACTAGTGCATGACATATGATTTGTGAAGATTTGAAGGAGCACTAGAGGTTTGGAGCAGGAGACAGGAGCAGCCAAGCACTGTAGTGGAGTTTGTCAGTTTAGAGCTAGTCTAATATTTACACAAGTCCTTGAAAATTTGATTATTTTTAGTTTTTGAATGTAAACATATCAAGCTCTCGAATTTAACTTTCTAAATGTTTTAAATTGGTGCTGTAAACTATTTAGTCGGGAATTTATGGTAAACAGCTATATTTCTGAATGGGCTATTTAAATTATTGAAATTGCAATTTTAATTTATTTTTTTTTAAAAAAAATGACTTTTAGCGTCGGTTGTTTAAATGACCGACGCCTATAGCTGACTTTTAGCGTCGGTCATTTGAATAGCCGACGCCTAAAGTAGACTTTTAGCGTCGGTCATTTGAACAGCCGACGCCTAAAGTATACTTTTAGCGTCGGTCTTTTGAACAACCGATGCCTAAAGTAGACTTTTAGCGTCGATTATTTGAACAACCGACGCCTAAAGCAGACTTTTAGCGTCGGTCATTTGAACAACCGACGCTGTAGCTGACATTCTGCGTCGCCATTTTAACTGACGCTATAGGCCTATACCTATAGCGTCCCCTGCATATACTACGCCAAAGAACCGACGCCTTAGACCTATTTGACCGACGCTATAGGTCCTTTTTGTACTAGTGTATATTAAGTCTACTGATTGTTTACAGAGAATATACAAACAGCAAGCCATTTGGTGTTACAACAGAGACAGTTTGGCAAGCCATTTGCACTGACAGACACAAACAGCAAGCCATTTGCAAACTGCCAGAAATCCTGAAGATAAAGATCAAGATTGATTCTCATGGATTTATTTCAGGAAATATATTGTGAGGATTCTTTATTATATAATACGTACACAATATATTCTAGAGCTCAAATCTTTTCAAATATCTTTCTTTAAATTATTTTATAAAACTTATAGGAGTTTCCTTATTTAAAGGATTTTCTTTCTTCAAAATCTCCTATACACGTTTTATATTCATATGAACAGAAGGGATATGTTTTTCATCGATCTCTTTCTCTCAAACCCTCTGTCTAACGTTCACAAGAACGTTTGTAAAATCTCTAACCAATTGAACGTTGGAAATTGATTTCAAATCGTTCGAATAATTGGTGATTGATTTTCTGAACGTTGATGTGAAGCTTTATAAATTTGGGCTCAATTTCAGGGCTGTTCTAGTGGATTGGACTCATTAGATTCAGACAAGCCCATATAAAAATAACCTTCGGATGCGAACTTAGAGGTCCATGCTTCGGATACAAAATTAATATATTTTTTGTATCAACACCAAGTATTATGGATTTCGGGCCACACTCTCAAGCCTTTCATGGACCAGAACCCTAATATATATATATATATATATATATATATATATATATATATAGGGTTGGACTCCATAGCAAACACCTTATATAACAAACAATAAAAAACACCTCATATCTAATAGATCCATTGCCCCTGGCGGGGCCACCCAATACAAAAAGTTCTTATTTTTTTATCCTCTATCCATCCATCATCTCAAAAAAAAAAAAATTAAAAATTACTGTTCATGACGATGATGTCATCAGTGACGTCATCATGAACAGTAAAATTTTTATTATTTTTATTTTTTTATTTTTTTATTTTTGTTGGCTTGATAGAGGGTAAAAAAATTACAACCTTTTGTATTGGGTGCCCCTGGCGGGGCCAAAGGATCTAATAGATCTAAGGTGTTCTTTGTTGTTTGTTATATAAGAGTGTTCTGGATGGAGCAAAGGCCTATATATATATATTTATATGGGCTAAAAGTAAGCCCTAAAGACACATTTAATGTGGCATTAATTAGACCTAGAATGGTCCAAACGCGGGGCCCACCAGATGGGCCCAAACCCTAATTATAGTATTAATTTCGTAATTAATATTAAGGGTAATAACCAGCTCAGCAATAAGAGTCAAACAAGGATATTACTCTTGCCTGACTTAGCCTCCAAGATACATATTTCAACATGGAAACTGGTTCCTACATACTAGGATCTGGAACCTTCTTCTAGGCGGTGACTTGCCCACCAAGTCACCTAACCCTACTACGATTCTAAGGCTTCTCAGCCTATATAAAGGGTCTGACCCCTCATTCTCAGAACTACGTTTTGGCTCAATCCTCGAATAAGGACATACAAGCCACTGCGTCCTAGGTGAGCCCTCGCCGCCATAGCCCCGAGAGCACCATCACCTAGAACTACGTCTTGGCTTGATTCTCAATAACGAGATACGTAGGCACTCTGTGAGGACCGATTAGTCCCGAACACGGAAACAGCCATTAAAGCTCGAAGCTCACCAACCCTAGCATTAAATACAAATCGTAACCTAGTTTTTATTCCACAACATTTGGCGCCGTCTGTGGGAAAAAGACATCAACCATGGTTCAAACATGAAGGACACCGACAACTACCGAGCCTCTGCCACTCAGTTCTGCTCCGCCCACCACGGATCCGGTGCCCCCAACAACCGGGGCGATCATTCAACATCAAGTTTCTCAACCCTTAGGGACGACTTCCCATGTTGAGAGTACGTTACCTCCGATCGTCCACACAAATCCAGGGACTAATCCCCTTCAGATGGTGGTTTCTCCCTTGATAGTTGATCCTAATCACCCCCCACATGGGGTCCAGATCCATACTACGGATCTCCACGTGAACACCAACCCAATGTATGGGCTGCCTAACTACCCTCCTCCTCAAGGAGTTGGACCTAGTGGCCACGCCTTGCAGATCCGAGATCGAGAATACTATGACTACTCTGGCCCCTATACTGAGGATTCATCGTTTGATGATGATGATCGTGATGAAGCCCCGAGAAGGCGACGTGCTAGTAGGGAACCAAGAAGGAGAACACAAACTATCCATGATGGACCTCCATTGACAGCTGTTGAGAGAATCAAGGCTCATGAGGCTGAGATTCTAAGGATAAAGGAAGATATTGCAAGGGAACAAGCTAGGCTGAATCAAACTCAACCTCCTCTAACATCAGGACCGATTCCCTTTATAGATCTGGAGAGACCTTCAAGAAGGCAAAGAAGGGCTGATGCCCCAACTGGAAGAACAACAAGGGTAGAAACTCCCAAGAGCAACCCCAAGGATCTGATGCCACTTGGGGATCCTGATGATCCCACACCCCCGTTTACTGAGGAGGTGATGAATGCTCGTATCTCAAAGAAGTTTAAGATGCCGACAATTAAGGCTTATGATGGAACGGGTGATCCCGCAAACCACGTTAGGACATTCTCAAACGCACTGTTGTTGCAGCCTGCAAGTGATGCTTTGAAGTGCAGGGCGTTCCCTTAAACCTGATTCTTGTGTTCATTCGTTTCTAACAATCCAGAGAAAAATATTCAAGCACACAAGAACACAAACAACTCAGTTTTCCATTGCTATATCTTTCGTTCTCTCGAGCTCTTAATATATTATATACGTGCTATATCTTAAAGAGTTCATAGTCTGAGTTGTATTCATTTATTGATTGTATTGTTCAATTTGTAAGGTTTAGTTGTTGGACAAGTTGGCTTGGGAACTAGGGTTTGGTGATCGTTGCTAGAGAAGTATACTTGGGAAGTATAGCATAGAGAGCAAGTTCGGAAACAGGAGTTCAGCACGCCATTTGTCAACAGCTGGGATATAAGGGAGATATATTATTGTATCTTGTAATTGGTTTTATTTCAGTGATCAATAATATATTCTCTTACCAAGTTGGTAAGGGACCAGGACGTAGACCATAGGGGTTAGGGGTCGAACCTGGCTAAAAGTCTCTGTGTTCTTTATTTTCTGCTCTTTACTTACTGCTTGCATTTAGCTTACTGTTTATGCACTTTACTGCACTTATTGTCTTTACATTCAGCATACTGTTTGCAATCAGCTTACTATTTGTCTCTACATAAAACGAAATCAGTAAGTTGTTTCTGGTAATTTTTAAAATCGGACTTAGTTGAATATAGTTAGCCATTTACACCTATTCTTGGTGTGCATTTTCATTTTCTCAGGAAGAGCCAACAAGAATTTCAGATTGGAGTCTTCAAGATCATACTCCTTATCTACCAGTGACAGATCATTCAGCAATTTTAGGAATCTGTCATATATATCGGTTAATGACTCATCAGTATTTGAGTCAAAGTGCTCGTACTCATGTGTGAGTATTGTTCTCCTGTTCTTTTTGATGGCTTTGGTTCCTTGACATCTGACTTCCAAAGCATCCCAAATCTCCTTAGCAGTTTTGCATCCAATGACCTTGTTAGACATAACATTGTCAAGGGCGTTATGTAATAAATGCCTTACATTGGCATCTTTGCTAATAGATGATATATCTTCAGGAGTATAGTCTTTCTTCTCCTTTGGAATCATTTTCTGTTCCTCCCCAACAACTACAACAGAAAGTTTGGTAGGCTTATATTGACCATTATGGATTCTGTCTAAGGACTCTGGATCTGTAGCCTCCAGAAACATTTCCATCTTCACCTTCCATATGGGATATTCTGATGCCCTCACTAGTACAGAAATGACCTATAGCGTCGCCACCTATAGCGTCGGTTATTGACCTATAGCGTCGCCACTGTACCTATTGCGTCGGTTTTTTGCATTAACCGACGCTATAGGTCATCTGCCAGAAGCTTTGGCGTCGGTTGTTTGCATCAACCGATGCTATAGGTAGAGCCTATAGCGTCGCCCCTTGAAAGGGCGACGCTATAGGTATACCTATAGCGTCGCCCTTAAAATGCCGACGCTATAGGCTATACCTATAGCGTCGCCCCCTAAAATGCCGACGCTATAGGTATAGCCTATAGCGTCGCCCCTCAAAAGGGCGACGCTATAGGCTATACCTATAGCGTCGGCCTTTGAAATGGCGACGCTATAGGTGTAACTCAAAAATAACAATATATCGTCGCACCTATAGCGTCGGTTGTTTGAATTAGCCGCCGCTATAGGTGTAGCTTATAGCGTCGCCCCTTAAAATGCCGACGCTATAGGTATAACTTAAAAAAATATATATATAAGAATAAAGGCCAAAAAATTAAATAAAAATAGGAAAAATGACAATTTTTGAAAATAAATTCATACACACCAAAGAAGTCATACTCACTATTTGTGTGATGAATGTTACCTTATTTTCACCAATTTTCCATTTTTTTAATTTTTTCTCCATTTTTAACTAGTTTGTAAAAAAAATCAAAAAAAATAAATAGGAAAAATGACAATTTTTGAAAATAAATTCATACACACCAAAGTAGTCATACTCACTATTTGTGTGATGAATGTTGGCTTATTTTCACTAATTTTCTATTTTTTTTTATTTTTCCACATTTTTAACTAGTTTGTCAAATAAATCAAAAAATTAAATAAAAATAGGAAAAATGACAATTTTTGAAAATAAATTCATACACACCAAAGCAGTCATACTCACTATTTGTGTGATGAATTTTAACATACTTTCACTAATTTTCCATTTTTTTTATTTTTCCACATTTTTAACTAATTTTTCAAATAAATCAAAAAATTAAATAAAAATAGGAAAAACGACAAATTTTAAATTGAAAATATTTTGTAAAAAAAAGTTTTCAAAAATGAAATAATTTCAAAGCTTGCAAAAAAAAAAACACAGCTTGCAAAAAGGCACGCATGTTGATGAAATGGTAGCCCCCTACCCAAATTATTAAAGTGCAGTTTTCCCCAACAAAATTACAAACCCCGCTCACACATCATTCTCTCCTTCGGCTCACACATCATTCTCTCCCTCGCCTCACACATCATTCTCTCCCTCGCCTCACACATTCTCTCCCTCTGCTGTCGAAGAACACATGCCATAGTTCAAAAACTATTTATTCTCTTCTCTTCTATTCTTGCTGCACTTTTCTTTTGTCTTCTTTAATTGGTTTTCGATCTAATTAGTTTTTAATTTCTCAGGTGTTTAACTAGGGGTTTTCTCGCTCACTCGGATTAATTGGTAAATACTTCATTACTTTCGTTGATTTTACTCTTTTTTACTCTTCGTTGATTATAAATTGGTAGTTTCCTCTTCTTTACTCTTCCTTAATTTTCAATTAGGGCTTCGGTTTGGATTTTTAATTAGAGATTCGGTTTTGACTTTCAATTAGGGCTTTTAGTTAATGGTAGGCTTCGGTAAGTACTTGTATCTTGGTGGGTTTTTTTGTATGTATGATTTGCTTGTGTTTTTGTAGTTATTGGCCTTTCCATGAGTTGCTAATTGAATCTGAATGTTACTTACAATTGGTCTTCCAAGGAGCTTGACTCGACAGAAAAGGTTCTTGAGTTGCTTAATTGGTGGCTTTTAGTTAATGGTGGGCTTGGGTAAGTACTTGTATCTTGGTGGGTTTTTTTGTGTCTTTGTGTGGATGGTGCGTTCTCTTTTAATTTCAACATTTTCTTAGTCTATTAGTGAAGGAGATAATATAAGGTCAGTATCATATCCCCTTTTCTTGAATCCTAGTAGCTCTGGTGATATTTTGATAAATCATTTTAAATGCTTCTAGTTAAATTGTTGAACTTCATTAAACTCTATTTAAAGTCTGCCATACAAGCTTTATTTTTCTTGTTTTATGTTATCAATTCTTGTTTTTTGTATTTAGTCTCTTTAGTTTACTTTTGGGTATAAAGTGTGGTCTAATTTAGGATGCGTAGCTGTTTGGTTTTATAGATCCATTCTTGTTTGGTTAAGCTGGCTGAACGATTTTCCAGAAACTTAGTTAAGTTGGTAGAGTATATGTTACCTGGTTTACTATTTGGACAAATGAAATTTTGTATTCTTTCCTATGAAAATCTATTATCGCTAATTTTAATGGTATTCTTTTCATCAGTATATGTTTTTCTTCCCTGTTTCATTCATGCGACATGGATGTAATATAAGACAAATTTGTTTTGCTACAACTAGATACCTAGTTTTTATCAGCCACTGTTATGACTTTGCAATGGTCTGATCATACTAGATTCAGGGCTAATATGTATGTTAGTTATTGCCAGGTAGAATTTTAATAATCCCAAAGATTTATTTGAAATGAAATGTAATATTGATTTGGACAATTCTAACTTCGCAGAAACTGAAGAATCTGTCGGGAATAGAACAACACTAAAACATAAAATCCCTGCTGCTTGGTGGTCTGTAAGACATAATTTTGCTCAAGTAAATCTATTAGTTCAATAAATAGACATCTCTTAATGCTATGTGGATTTAGAGATGATCAGAAAATTGATCTCACTCAATCTTGTCAAGCAGCAATATGTAGGGGAAAAAAGATTTGGTTTATTGGTGAGAGATTTGGTTCAGGGGTGCGAATAATCTACTTTTCACGGCAGCTTAGATATGCAGTGTAATAGGCAGCCTTGACAAAGGGAATTCTCTTAGTGAGGTATGTGACTTAATCTTTCTTCTCTGCTGCACTGGTTTGCGGTTAAAATGTGATTATGTCAAAGTGGATATATCATTCAACAGATGATCTTTATGTTCTGGAGATGTCATGAATTTCACTTATCTGCTGATAATGTAGAATTGTTGTTCAAGGAGAAGGTCCTGGTCCTCGATACGGTCATGTAATGGACTTGGTTGCTCAGAGATATCTTGTTACTGTTAGCGGTAGTGATGGTAAGTTCACTTTATCTTTATATTTATCATATGAGATGTTTATTCACGTTTATCAGATACAAGGACTCTGATCATCTCTAAGTTCTTCATAACCTGCCTTCTATTTTAAGGGGCATTCATATCACATTTTTTAACTTGAAATCTTGTCCCCTTGTTTTGATATGTTCTTGGATAATAACAAAGTCCCCTTGTTTTTATATGTTCTTGGATAATAACAAAGTTCACGTGACTATTTTAGGCTGCTGTTCGTTGTATGATCTTTTCTGAAGATGGAAAATACATTCTCTCCTTTCCTCTGCAGTTGCTGAAAGATATTATGTTGCGCATGGAGAATAGATGGTAGCAAGAAGAAATCAGCTAGCTTTGTTCTTGCAATGGACCATCCTGCCGTCCTTCTAGATAGCAGGTGCATTGCGACCGGTGATAATGACGATGAAGGTCTATGTGTTTTGGTAATTTCAGAAATTGGAGTCTGTTATTTTTGGTCTGGACAGAACATCGATGTCTAGTTTTAATTTGGCGAAGTGGTGTATATAATGGGTGAAATGGTGTATAGACTAGTTTGATTGGTTGGATTATATTTTGGTTGTATTAAATGGTTTATTTTGTACTCCCTCCGTCCAATCCATTTCTTTACATAAAAAACTGCGTATCTGACACGCATTTTAAGGTGCATTTTAAGGATAGTTATATAAGTTATTTTTGATATTTTCTTTTTTTGTATAAAAATAGAACAATCCTATTTTTATACAAAAAAAGAAAATATCAAAAATAAGTTATGGAACTATACTTAAAATGCACCTTAAAATCCGTGCCGAAAATTGGTCCGCAAATGTAAACTATTGAAAAAAACAGAGGGAGTAATATTTTGATTATATTGAATGGCTTGTTTTATAATGGGATTAAACTTGTGTTTAGACTTATTTGGTGTTCTTGGATTATATTTTGTAATGGTGAAATTTCAATTTTGAAATTATTTTTTTTATAAAAAATTGACCTATAGCGTCGGTCATTTGAAAGGGCGACGCTATAAGCTATACCTATAGCGTCGGTCATTTGAAAGGGTGATGTTATAAGCTATACCTATAGCGTCGGTCATTTGAAAGGGCGACGCTATAGGCTTTTAAAAAAAAATAATAAATAACCTATAGCGTCGGTCATTTGAAAGGGCGACGCTATAAGCTATACCTATAGCGTCGGTCATTGCCTAAAGTAGGCTTTAGCGTCGCCATTTTAACCGACGCTATAGGCCTATACCTATAGCATCCTCTGCATATACTACGCCATTTGACCGACGCCTTAGGTACATTTGACCGACGCCTTAGGTACTTTTTGTACTAGTGCCTGAGTATTGGAACTCTGATTGATTCATATCTTCTTGTTGTTGGAGTTTGTGTTTTCTCCATCATGATTGTATAGCTTTTTGGATCTTAACTGTTGTATAATAACAGAGTGGCTCTGATACCAATTGTTAGGTTCGGAATAACGTAGAAGGGGGGTTGAATACGTTATTTAGCAATATTTCAATTTTTGATGTGAATATGAAATCAAAAATACTGAATCGAAATAACACAATTGTTTGGGAAATATCTTTGAATAGATAAAACCTGGAGGTTTGCTACACAATATAATCTTATGGATCAGCTAATCTTCTGAGCCGCCACATGTTTTTTGTTTACTGTTCTTTCATCCCAATTCTGCCGAATTCTTCTTTTTCAAACAAACTTGATTTTAACAAGGTCCCACATGTTTTTCACCTCTTGCTTTTACTTTTTCAAATGAATAGTAATACTAGTTACTATTCACATGAATAGTCATTTCAGTTACTATTCACATGAATAGTAATTTCGTATACTATTCACATGAATAGTAATTTCGTATAGTATTCATATGAATAGTAATTTTGGATACTATTCATTTTCTTCTTAATTTGACATCCTTAAATATTCAGCTTCCAACTAACTAGAGGATATCAACACTGCTCTAAACTCAATCATATCTCTTAACAGTTTTTCTGAGTTAGATACTTCGATTCCTTTGTGAAGTGTTGACGCCTAGTGCAACTGGTACTGTTCACAGACGACTAACATTCACTCATGGTCTTTGTATCATGTCTTTAAGACCAATGTAATCTTTTGGCCCTTCAACTGAATCATCTGTACATCTTATTCTTTCACTGATGTTTGATCATGTTAATGAACTTCTTTCAGTGACTTGATCCTTGTTGGAACCTGTTCTTCAACTTTCACGATCCCTATATAGAGTTAATATTATTTATCTTTTATCCTAGTTGAGTTATATATGTCCTCTATTACATATTACAATACATTATGCTTTACACAAAATCATTAAAATCAATCTAAACCTGTAATAACACTATAAATACATTACATATTCAACACAAACATCGAATCATAGGTAAAAACATCCAATCACATTCGCAAACGTAGTACTAGTTCTTTACATATCCGATAAACAAATCAAATACCCAACAAAAGTAGTACTAACTCTCCGATAAGTTCAATATCATCTAGCTATCAACCATTACAAATCCAATCACAAATCGTAATCCACCCCAATTATGCTCCAACTACTGCTACAATAAACTACTTACATAGTTCTTGAATTCGTAGATATTCATTATAGCCTTTGCACAATACTCGGATCTTTTGTAGTTCTTTACAAGTATCCATGGATGCCGTTGCATATTCATCAAAGGATCTACTATGTTCTTCATCTCCTATAATGAAGACAAGGGTAATTATGAGTGCAAGACTTGCAAAATGAATAAGATGGTATTAGGAGTACTCTATTTAAGTTTTAGCACCAAGACAAGATAAGTGTTCATGACTTTGATGTACACAAAATTATATCATCATCACAACTGTATTTCCTTCATTTATCAACAATTAAAAATATAAAACTAGTTACAAATTGCCTTAGTGCGATACGCAACTTCCTTTTTTTCTTTTTACACTTAGGGTAAGGAATTCAATTTCTTTTACAAAAACACATTAACAGTACACAATGAACAAAAATAAAAAGCACGCAAAGAAAGACAGGAAAAAAGAATCTTGCCTCCAGAACTTTACATAAGCCATTGCTCTGTTTGCATAAGCTAATCCAGTCGATAAGAATGCAATGCTCCTAAAGGAAAGTTATGTAACTAAAACAAGGATCGATACATGTACAAGATATTGTTAACTCGAATAACTTGTAGAAGGGGGGTTGAATACAAGTTATATAATCGTGTCTGCTTTTTGCTCGAATAAATAAACAAGAACAAACGAATAAAACCAAACTGTTTGTATTAATAAGATCAAATACAAACTCTACCAAAGGTGTACAAATACCTTTAGCAGCTGCTGACAATACAAATCTCTCTCTGTTTGCACTCTCGTATACTTACGATTATAAACCTCACGAGCACACAACACTTTTTACAATGATATAGAGAGAGTATTTATAATGCTACCTATCAACTAATAACAGAAAGTTAATCTATACATAACAATGTTCTGCCGTCCAGTTGATAATTTCCACCAATAGAAAATTCTTTCCTTCATGATATCTTGTAAGAACCCTGATTTTTGTACTATCGTAAACGACATGAATGAATAGTAATTTCAAACTTATGAAAAGTGGCTTCCATTTCCCACTTATGTATTATGCATATTAGGAAGCCGAGTTCGTTTTACGATTTTACAAACGAAATAAGTGTATGCAAATGCCGCCAGAAATCGTAGAATCCCGAAATATAAAAATTCGTATATTCTACGAGGTATCGATCAATAAGAGTATCATGTCAAGATAAAGGGGAGTATAAGATGAAAACTTCATGAGACAAACCCACAAAGATTTAAGGGGTTGGAAGGTTAAAGACTACTCGAAGAATTTTTTTTACCGAAATTATTTCAAAGGAATTATTTTTGTAACCTAGAAATAATAATGGAAAATATTAAGGATGCTACTACTTCCATGCAAACCATGCAAGTTGTCATGCTAGTAACCAAGAGAGTAAGTAGTAATTACAAGCTAGTTAACCCAACCAATTAACCAAGTGCTATTCACTTAGGATGCTAGTTTCACTTAGGATACTAATTCCACCAAAATAGACATAAAGTGGCTTAATAATGGTAAGGTATGGCCATGCTTGACAATTTAATGCAGCAATCAAGGTGTTAAATATAGGATATATTCATCTAACACTTATACACCAAACTAGCCAAGGCAAGAAAATCCTCTCCCACACATTCTTTATTTTCGGATAAGAGCAGGACAGCAACTTAGGACTGTCATAACTCCCTCATTTCTCAATGAAATCCTGTGTTCCTTAGCTTTTTGGAAAGGTATTGAGATACTCTACAACTCTTCTTCAGGAGCCTCGTTCAGATAAGCAAGGTAAGACCCTCGTATTTCCAGTTCTTTCAAGAGGGGTAATGCTGATTCCGAAAATTTTAAAGTTGGTTGTTTAGGTCTTGAAGGTTAAAGGTTGTTAAAGCTATCTAAGGTGTTCTTACCGAAAATCAAGCTTGGTTAAGGTTGTTAAGACTCCAAGGAAGGTAAAACACTCACACCTACCTTAAACTTCATGAGTTATAAGTGATTTGAAAGATTGATGCAAGTATGTACATGTTTTAGGGGTTTGTGAGGTTTTAATCTTTATAAGTATGGATAAATCTTGGGTAGGGATAAATGGATGTTACCACTAGTATTAGAGACCCTTGATGATGTTTATATAATCTTGATGGTGTGTTGTTGAATTAAGTGGTTAAATGAAGTTCATGGAATTTGGAAATGATCGAATTATATTCGTTATAATGTCAAAATTTCATTAGGTTATTTGTGCAGATACTACCGAATTGAACAAATGTTTTCTTGGCAAGTTTTTGGCCATAAACCAGTAGGAATTGTTTTGTAGTTTGTTTTGACACCAAGATCATGTGATTACGATTTACAGTTTATAAGATATAGTCGTTCTAGTTAAACCGGTTAAAATGGACGAATCGTTAAGATGGACTGACTTTACAAAGTCAAACGAGCCCTTTAAAAATGGTCTGTGATTATAAAATTTTTACAGGGGGTAACTTAGTGGTTAATGTTAGGTCGAATACACAATAGGTAATCAAATACTGTATGAGTAACTTAACAAGAACACACTTTTTAATACTTAAAAACTGTTTGGAATTAACAATTCCTCTCTCAGTGATGTAAAATATCACAGAGAGCTGCTTAGGTTACAATCAATGAATTTCTCAATGTTCGATACCCTTCTAGGGTTAACCTAACTGTATTTATAAAACATACAGCTTCATACAATCAGTAATTGATTCTCCTATAATTAAGCTATACAATTGATATCAATCACGATTGCTTCAAGTCTTCCAAGTCAACTCAATCTCTTTGACAGCTTTCCAATCTTCAAAGATATTGCTTCCATATTTATCTTGTATCAATCTTCAAACACTGTTGACTCTTCAGACACTACCGCTACAGAGTTTAACAACCTCTGTTGCGCTTCCAGTCAGTGTTTAACTAAACTCTGACTGCTTCCAGCTAAACTCTGTTTTGTTACTTTAGCTTCCAAACACTGTTCTCATCAATCATTTCTAACAATCTCCCCCAACTTGTTCATTAGCAAGAATGTACAAGTTTACAGTAAATGATGATGTCAAAACAAATACAAAGTCTACAGTGTTTAACAAACAGAGTTTAAGCTTTTACTTAACAAATTCTACAGAAAATAAGAAAATTCTTACAGACTTCAACTTCTAATCTCTTGAAGATCTGGCATTGTCCTGAGATAGTCTATAAGCAATCTTCTTTCAGCATTTTCAAGCTCTATCTGCATAGCTTCCTTGATTTCTCTCAACTGAGAATCATTCTCATCAGTCTGATAGATAGCAGCTCTAAGATCGTAGATTTTGTTTCTCTTCATTTCATTTCCCAACCTGATATATTTCACTTCCTCAGACTTCACATTAAAATCCAGAACAGTAATTCCAAGATCTGTCTTCAGCTTTGTAGTCCCCTTCTCCATTTCTATCAGATTCCCATTCCAGTCTCTGTACTTTGGAACATACTTGTTGTTGTACTTCATATTTCTTCTTGCAAGATTTTGAATCATCTTTTGTCTGAGTACATTTGCAACTGACTGAGCTCTTTGATTTCTTACTCTAAAAAGATACAGAACATATTCTAGTTCTTCCCAGTATTTTAAATCAATATCCTTCTCATCAACCTTAAACACTGTTCCATCAACCATGAAATATAACAGAAAATCCTTCTCAAAACTCTTCTGATAAACAAGCTGTACTGACTCCAGTCTGTCTAAACTCTCTTGAGTGACACCACGACCTGGAACAGCCAATGAAGAAGGATCTCTGGGACCAACATATTGTCTTGTGTCTCTGTGTGAGCCTATGCCTCCTTTGTTGTATCCGATTTTACCAGATAAGGCTCTACCATCAGTGAAATCCATTGGAGCTGTAGCTGGAGCTGTAGCTGATAGACTTGAATCATGAAGAACACCTTTTCCAAACTTTGATTTCAACTGAGAAGACAATAGTGGTGTGGTCACAACTTGTGCAGCAACAGAGGTTGTGTCTTCATTCTTCTGTACAACATGTGTATCAACAGAGGTTGTAACAACATTCTTCAACTTTTGCTTAGCTTCTTCATCTGTTGGTTTTCTCGATACTCGCACCCTTTGATTAGTACCAACTTGTTCTTTGAATTGAATGCCTTTAAGAACAGGCTTTGCAGCTTTAACAACTTTCACACTTTTCTTCAACTTATCAGATTTTAAAGCTTTTAAATGCTTTTCTTGCAGACTCTTTTCTTCAGCTTTAGCATCCTCTAGAGTAACTCCTTCTGCATTTTCTTCCATGAAGAGCTTAACAGCTAACTCTTCATCAGTCTTTGGATTAGATATTAATTCCAAACTCTTGGTCTTTGAAGTACCTTGAGTTTCAGTGTTTATTCCAACAGATTGTGACTTAAGAGATTTGCCAGATCTCAGAGTTAGTGACTCAGAGTTTAAAGTCTTAGAGTTTAAAGCCTTATCACTTGCTCCTCCATCTCCAGCATCATCCTTTTTGAGCAGAGTTTGAGAAACTTTGCATTTTGACTTAGCAACTCTCTCCCCCTTTTTGACATCATCAGGAATGAGTATAGATGTAATGAGCTCCAAGGAGTTAGCAATTGAATCAACCTTCTCAAACAAGGCAGCCTGATTCTCTTCAACCTTTCCTAACCTGGCAAAGAGAGTATCTTGAGCTTTAGAAAACTGTGCAGCTTTGATTTTTGACTCTCTTTCCATTTTCATTTCTCTAGTCTGTATCTCAGTTTTCAAAGAAGCAATTTGTTGTTTTGTGTCAGCAAAATTTCCATCCAGAGTTTTGACTTGTACCACAGTTGCCTTTAAGCATGATAAAATCTCTGGATTTGAAATTTGACTAGCAGTCTGCTTAATGAAATTAGCTGCTCTCCCTTTTGGAAAAATACAGTCTTCTTTATACCAGTTAGCAGTAGATTTAGCAAGATGCTCTTCTTCAATTGCATGAGATGGACAAGGCTGATCAAAAGATGTATGTTTGTTATCAGTCTGTACTGGTGCACTCAGAGAAGAATCAGAGTTTGCACTGTTTTCAGCTTCATCTTGAACATTGGCATCATTAGCTTGAACATCTTGTAAAGAACCACTGTGCTGAGCTGTGTCAGCCACAGTTTCTGCAACAGTTTCTGCAATCTTGTCAACAGTCTCCTCATGTTGCACAGGCTCTGCAACAGAGTTTGCATTTGTAGCTTCAACAGCCATAGATTTAGAGTTATTCTTATTTGCTTGATCAACCTCATCACCTTTGTCAGGAATTTGAGAAGCATTAGATATCAACTCTGTATGTGATACTGCAGCTTCAGTAATAATCATTGCAGGCTCATCAGCTACACCAGGAGCTTCAGTGTGAACAACAGGTGAGTTAGGATCAAGTATTGGTTGAAATGAATCAAGAATATCATTCATTGGTGAAAAACCATCTCTGTGATCCTCTTCTACAGGCATGTTATCCTCTGTAGGTATTTCAACATGGACAGGCACAGCATCCTCTGCAGGCATTTCAACCTCTGCAGGTATAGCAACCTTCTCTGCAATCTCAACAGTATGTGTTTGCTGTGAAATCACCTGTGGAGCTTTAACAACATGCTCATCATCAGATTCTGAAAGAATTAATCTCCTTTTCTTGACTTGAGGTACTGCAGTCACCTCTTCTTCTTCACTAGAGCTCTCCTTAGTTGGTGAAAGTGAAGGTCTGTTTGCCTTTTGTTTCTTTCTTCTGGTATAAACAGCTCCAGGTAATGTCTGTTTAGCCTTTGAGTGTTTAGTGTTCTGTGCAGTGTGTATTTTCCTTTTTGGTTTGGATTTGGGTTGATCAGTAGGTACTGGCTCAGAGTTTATGAATTCAGAGTTTATTTGTTCAGAGTTTATTGGAGGAGAGTTTATGTGTTCAGGTTGTGGTTGATGAGTGGGTGTTGGCTCAGGTGTTGATATAGGATGAGAATGTATGGTGTCTAATGGTTCAGGCATTTGTTGTGTTGCAGGTTGTGGTGATGATTGTGTAGATTGAGAATCTTGAGGTTGGTTGACATAGTTTTGTAAGACTAGTGGCATAAACATGTCAGGTATTTGCTGTTTAGTAACATCTTTATTTGTCAAATCAGAAAACATCCTTTTAGCAACTTGAAAAGGCTGAATGACATCAGCTTCAGCAATTGTAAGATTAGACACACAAGCATTGAATAGCATTTGACAAAATCGAGAAAAATAAACAGATGTAGGCTCAGACAAACGCTCTCCCAAATTCATTAGTACTAGTCTACCAAAATCAAAGTTACCTCCATACAGTAGAGCATGACCAATTTGAAGAGTGTCAAGAGGAAGTGCATCCCAATTTGTTGTCTTCTTTCCAAAAGCTCTTATAATACAATCGAAAAAGAAACTCCATTCCTTTCGCAAAAGTGGCCTTCTAAGAGATCCCAGCTTGTTCAAATTTCCTGAACAACCAATTTGCTGCAACATTGTTCGCAACCGGTCGTGACCAACAACACTGTAAGAAGTGTGAGTCTCAAACTCCAGAGCATCCCTAACCGTAGTTGGAGTAATGATATACTCTGATTCATCATGAGTGAAAGTAATTGTTGGAGTACCAGACTCTTCTCCAACATCATACACAGAGTTTGTCCAAAAAGTAGCAATTTGTGAAGCAGAGAGTGTTGGTGGTGCAGTTAAAGCCTTCCCAATTTCGGAATCTTTCAAGAAATTTTGAAACAAATGAAACGCCTCTGGAGCGTTTGCATTCTCCAGTGGAGCTGCATAGTTGCTAGGAAGAAAAACTAACCCTGCTGCATCAAACGCTTTGGTTGCCATTAGTAAAATATGATACGTAAATATTCAGAGAAAAGATGTGTATGGTAAGTGTTTACCAAAATGTGAAGGAGAGTGAATAAGAATTTTGAAAGTGATTGTGTATGCAAGTAACTGTGAGTGGGTGAATATTAATCGATGTGAAGTGAGAGAACAAAAACGATTAGAGTAAAAACAAAACTCAATCGTTTATTTATTGAAAGCGCGCAACTAATTGTAGAGTAATGTGTGAGTGGGACACTATCATGTGACACGTGTCAAACAACCAATGGATCACTTAATAATTACCGCTGTCATTCCTATATAATCACGACACTATGACATATTTACACTAATTAACAGTTGTCAACTACCCCAATTACTCCAAAATAGTCAAATTATCTCAATGAAACTTTACCTTAGAGTACTTAACACAGCTCAACAGTGTTTGTCAATTTTCCAACTTTATCACTAAAATCCTTTCAAAAATTGCACAGTTGTGAATATGAGTGTGTGTGAAGCAGAGTTTACCAAAATCAATTTTTAAAGCATCTAATATTTCATAAAATCCATAACAAAAATCAATAAACACTGAATGCACAAACTCTCATAGTAAACACTGATTGTTTGATGAATGCTAAACTCTGTAGTTACTGTAATACAGAGATCTGAATTACTTCTATTCCCTTTGATGTTCATGATTATCCAAGTAAGCACACAGTCTTTGAAGACAAAAAGATCAAGAGATAGAAATCAGAGCATCATTCAGTGAGTAACAGTCATGAACTTGATAAACTCACAAACTCTCAAAGCACACAAGTGTTTAGGTGAAGTGTTTACACTCACATTCAATCAGTAAAAGCAAATACTACCATATGCTTGAATGTCTACCAATTCTCCACTACTTTGAGTACATATATGCACAAATCAAAAGGACTTTGTTCAGGGTTGTAATGTAGTAAGATCAAACAGATGAGAAGAGATGTTTTAATCATGGGTGAATTTCAAGCTGAACATTTTAATAGACCAAAGTGTTCAGTCACACTGTTAGTACATATTTGTACAAGATGATCAGTATATATGCCTTTTTTTTTATTATTATTATTTTTTTATTAACATATATACTGAGGAAACTTTTCTTTTCTTGAGAAACACTCATCTGCTTGCATTTGATTTTTCAAAAGAATATAACTGCTCTTAATACTACAGAGTTAAAGAAAAATGAGCAGTTAATTAGGCTCAAAGGGGTTTACTAAGAGTGGAATTTGATAAGTGGATTTTATATCCACTTGGAATGCTTCCGTTCGGCTTAAATTGACTGGTTTGGACTCAAGTTTGTGTAGTTTTGATGTGTTTTGTGTAGTTGTGCAGGTTTGCAAGAATATCTAAGCTTTTTTCGTTTTTGGAGATTTAATTGATTAAAATTCGGATTTTCCGGGAAGGCTGCGCAGCTTATACTGTTTTGGCCATATCTGGAGTTCTAGAAGTCCGTTTTCAGCGATCTTACTGCCCACGCGAAGCTTGAGAGATTTTATACAACCTGGGAAAGGAAGCAAGTGCAAGGGACGTGCTGAATAAAGTCGCGCACGTGATCTTGTTAAAGAAGGCTGGGAATTTACTGTTTTGCCCTTTTTCTAATTCTAATTGTATTCTGGGCAGTTTTGGGTACCTTCTTTAAATCCTAATTGTAATAGAAGGCAATTTCTTGCTAGGAAAGATTTGTAGAGCCTATATAAACACATCCTACCATTGTAAATCATAGATAACAATTCATAGATAACAATTGATAGCAAACAATTCATAGCTTTTAATCGTATCAAGGTACTTTCGATCTTCAATTCTTTCTTCAATATTATGTTTTCATTCATTATCATTATTATTTTGTTTTCTTCTTTAATTATGTGTAACTAATTCTCTAATCTGAGGATTGGGTAGTATTCCTTGGTATTCATGCATGCTTGATTACGTGATTTTCTGCTTTGCTGATCTGTTAATGAGATCTTAACACAATTAGAAGAGTAGCTAACTTTTGATTGTATTCTAGGGATTGTAATAAGCTTGGGAGAGAAGTTGCAATCTTAGTACATGATTTAACAGACATAATTTGAATATTAGATCGGGAGATTAATAGGAGAATTGTGAGACATATAATTCTTGGCACTTAACAGTTTATAGATATACTTTGATTGTATCACGGGAGTGACAATTAGGGTGTAGCTGTAGGCACTATATTGTAACCCGGGAGGGTACAGTATAACTTTAGAAGAATTGTTTTCAGCAAGGTAGGAACACAGATATCACATTAATATTGAGCATGTATTGAGACCAAGTGAAGAACCCCAGTTCTTAGATTGTTTTCCCATATATTTGAATCTCAGTTTAAAATAAATTCTTAGTGCTTATAATTAGTTTGGTTAATTTAGTTAATACACAAACCCAAAATTCTTCTTACACACTTCTAGACGAAAAGAGATAAGAAACCTGAACTTTGTATTAAATTTAGTCCTTCCCTGAGAACGAACACACAAAAATACTACGAACAAATTGGCGCCGCTGCCGGGGAAGGCAGTATAGTTGAGTTTAGGTTAATTGTTTCTTATTGTTTAGATTTTATCTTTGTATATATTTTTCTTTTCTTTCTTTTTGTATTTCTTTCTTTGGTTTTGAGGAGAGAGACTAGATGGAGTACAACTTTGGTTGGAACAATGCTCAGAATTTCTACAACAGTCAGGAACAATATCAAGACTTCAATCCTTACCCACAATTCAATTCCTATGAGGATTGTAATGCATATCAGGTGAATTCGTTCTATTCTGAGAACTCATTTTATGCTCCATATGCCCCTAGCAATGATTATTCATATTCGTTTGAAAATCAATATCATGATGATGTTTATCCATATATGTGTAATGATGTTGATACAAGTTTAACTCAGTCTAATCCTTCTTTACTTGCTGATTGGGAGATTGCGCTCAATAAAATGATTCAAGGAACTCAGTCTAATCCTCCCTTACTTTCTTTGGGAGTTTTTGATGAACCAACTTTAGAGATTGCTAGTGACAATGATATTCCATGTGATTCAATAGCTTGGTACGAGGAGAATGCTAAACTAAATAATTTTATTTGGGAAGTTCGAGCAGTGTGGTATGAAGGATGTTATCGAACTCCTCCTTGTGTCAATTTTCCTCTATGCCATGATTCTTGTTTAGCAATTGATGATAATGTTGTGTCTGATGAGTCTACTTTTGTAGTTGATAACTGTCCCATGCGCATTAATGATAATTTGGATGCAATTGAAATTCTACCAAATCTAGAAAATTTTGAGCTTAATACATTGGTAGACGAGATTAAAATTGATGAGTGTCCAATTATAGAAGAGAAGGAAGTTAAGATTGAGGAAGTTGAAAATCTTGCTATAGAGTATAAGGATCCGATTTGGGAGGAGTATATGAGTCGTACTTATAATGATTATTCTGACGACTTTTCTAGCTATTTTAATGATTCCAAGTCTCTTGAGCATGATAGGTTCTTGAAAGTTTTCGTACCTTTCAATGAATCTAAGGTTTATTTGCACAATATGCTTATATTAGAAATTCGTAGATATGTGCATCTGTTTGCTTTTTCTGTTCATTGAAGTTTCCAGGTAGAAGTAACGTCAAGCTATTGACGTTAAAGAAGCGCTTCTTGGGAGGCAACCCAAGCATTTTTGTATCTTGGTGTAGCATAGGATTGTTACTTTCGATCTTCAAAAAAAAAAAAGAAAAAAAAAGAAAGAACAGAACAGTGCAGCGCTGACTGCGCCACAAAGCTGTCAGCGCCAACATGTAACGCAGATCAGGACGGCGCAACTAGCGTCCCAGCGCTCCCAGCGCCAAGACACGCTGCTCCATACGGCGCAACAGGCGCCCTAGCGCTCCCAGCGCCCAGTAACGTTGTTTCAACCTGCGCAACCAGCTGTTCAGCGTTGTCAGCGCGCCCTTCTCCTGGAATGTGCGATTTTTTGACCCTTTAACCCCAATTTTTTTTTACTCCTTCTATTCATTCTCATATCCTATTTCTATTATATACCCATATCTTCAACCTATCATCTCCAATTCCTATCCTAACTTAAATTCAAATTCTAAACACACCCAAATCCTATTCTACATCTAAATTCATCTCAATTTTTTACATCTCCTACATATACATAAACCTATACATACAAATCCAATTCCTCTTTTATTTATTTAAATCTCTAAAAATTCAATTCTAAAGAGGAATTAATTGCAAGTTCACCTCTTTGATTCGTATTGGGTAAATCTTTTTCTCTAATTTTATTTTTATTACGAATTTGTGTTCTTGTAAATTGGGATTTTGTATTATTCTTGGAATTTGGGCTATTTGTGGTGTGATATTGCTTGGAAATTATTGGTGGAGCTTCTTGTGAGTTGGGTATTGATTCTTATGGCTCCTAAGCGTTAGGAGGCTGACTGTTTCGATATTCAGGTATGTTTTCTGCTATCCCTTGTATTTACTTCCATTCAATGCGGACATTGAATATTTCAAGTTTGGGGGGTGGTTTGAGGGATTAGTAGTTGTTGTTGTATTATTTGTTCATGTAGGATTTCATGCTTTGCATATTAGTAGTAGTAAATTATGCATTTATGTTTGTGTTATCTACGTTTGTTTCATATAGGACATTCTGTTTTTATTTTTTTTATTCATGTGAGTTCATAGTAGTTTGCATTTGCACCCATGCTTGATAGGAATTTTGTGTTGTTGACGCTTTTGATTGAGAAGTGATATGCTTTGTTCTTGTGCACACACATACACTAGTAAGTTGAAGCTAGTAGACTTTTTGAATGTTGTAAGTGATTAGAAGGACATGAATATGTGCAAGATGATTTAGTTTGTATGCTTTGAATACAAGTTGTTGCGTTAGAGAGATTTTTGCTTGGGATTGAGTATGTTTTTCCACCAAGTGAGTTTTTGAGCCATATTGCATATTTTTTGCAATTTATTCGTTTGCTTGAGTGTCCACGGATTGTTTGCATTGCTAGCAGTTGTTTGAGGTCTTTCTTGAAACGCATGACATTATTTGACGATTAAAATGATAAAGGCATTTAGGAATAACCGCATATTTTCCCATATTACCACACCATGTTTACATGATCAATTAGTTAACCCGTTGAGCTTAATCCTATTTTTCGGTGACATACCACATTACTTGCCTAGACCTTTTTCTTGTATTGGCCTTACATTAATTTGAACCCACATTGTCAAAGGCTAGTAAAGTGCTTAAGGGAGTAATAAGGTGTGCAAGGAGGGGTTTATTGTTGGTCGTACTTTTGGGGGAAATATTGAAATTGGGTTTGTTTACTTGATAGTCGGCATATGTAATAAATTGTGGGATCATTGTTATCGTTTATATTATTGTTTTATTTAGCTCTCGAAAAAAAAAAGAAAAAAAAAAGAAAAAAAAAAGAAAAAAAAAAAGAAGAAAAAAGAAAAAAAAAAAGAAAAAATATATTATGAGAGCATGTTTGTGTTTGTTATGATCCTACTTTAGTCGACTAGTCGAGTGTTCTTAGTAAAATTTATGTGGGAGGAAAATAGAGTGTTGTGTATGATTTATTATGGTACTTATTAGCTTTTGACACTTCACCTGTTTTGGCTTATTTGACATACCTTGTCCCTAGCCCCGTTACAACCCAATTAAAGACCTTTTGATTATCGTCATTGATGTATGTTGTGTTAAGAGTTAGATTGATACCAAATGTCAAGCATGTTTGTGATTTTGTTGGAATTGAGTGATACACTTACCCTTGTTCTTGAGTGAATATTCTTTTGTGAGTGGATTGTGAGTGTTTGCTTGTTTTTGCGTATGAGATCCCGAGTTTTGTCTCAAAGATGTGCTCTTGTGGGCTTAGCATGTTTACTAACTTATTCTTACACTTGACATGGACTTGTGAGAACTTATGCATGTTCATTGAGTAGACTATGTGAATACTTGCACTTTCGACACCAAGACATTGCGTATTTACTTTGATTCTTAAGTTGATATGGCATGAGAGGATTTGAAGGTATGGTAGGACATTAGTACTAGATTAATTGCATTTTAATTTAGTTGCATTCATGCATTGCATTGCATTAGGTTAAATGGATTTTGTGGGTACATTCGCTATAGGCCCTCACGAGACCTTACTCGTCCACTAGGGCTGCCTAGGGGTTTAAAGGGCTTGTTGCATATGCCAAATGCAACCGTGATCACCTACGGAAGTGGTACTAATTAGGTAGTTATAATTGTTTATGCTTGAGGACAAACATCAGTTTAAGTTTGGGGGTTTGATAAGTGGATTTTATATCCACTTGGAATGCTTCCGTTCGGCTTAAATTGACTGGTTTGGACTCAAGTTTGTGTAGTTTTGATGTGTTTTGTGTAGTTGTGCAGGTTTGCAAGAATATCTAAGCTTTTTTCGTTTTTGGAGATTTAATTGATTAAAATTCGGATTTTCCGGGAAGGCTGCGCAGCTTATACTGTTTTGGCCATATCTGGAGTTCTAGAAGTCCGTTTTCAGCGATCTTACTGCCCACGCGAAGCTTGAGAGATTTTATACAACCTGGGAAAGGAAGCAAGTGCAAGGGACGTGCTGAATAAAGTCGCGTACGTGATCTTGTTAAAGAAGGCTGGGAATTTACTGTTTTGCCCTTTTTCTAATTCTAATTGTATTCTGGGCAGTTTTGGGTACCTTCTTTAAATCCTAATTGTAATAGAAGGCAATTTCTTGCTAGGAAAGATTTGTAGAGCCTATATAAACACATCCTACCATTGTAAATCATAGATAACAATTCATAGATAACAATTGATAGCAAACAATTCATAGCTTTTAATCGTATCAAGGTACTTTCGATCTTCAATTCTTTCTTCAATATTATGTTTTCATTTCATTATCATTATTATTTTGTTTTCTTCTTTAATTATGTGTAACTAATTCTCTAATCTGAGGATTGGGTAGTATTCCTTGGTATTCATGCATGCTTGATTACGTGATTTTCTGCTTTGCTGATCTGTTAATGAGATCTTAACACAATTAGAAGAGTAGCTAACTTTTGATTGTATTCTAGGGATTGTAATAAGCTTGGGAGAGAAGTTGCAATCTTAGTACATGATTTAACAGACATAATTTGAATATTAGATCGGGAGATTAATAGGAGAATTGTGAGACATATAATTCTTGGCACTTAACAGTTTATAGATATACTTTGATTGTATCACGGGAGTGACAATTAGGGTGTAGCTGTAGGCACTATATTGTAACCCGGGAGGGTACAGTATAACTTTAGAAGAATTGTTTTCAGCAAGGTAGGAACACAGATATCACATTAATATTGAGCATGTATTGAGACCAAGTGAAGAACCCCAGTTCTTAGATTGTTTTCCCATATATTTGAATCTCAGTTTAAAATAAATTCTTAGTGCTTATAATTAGTTTGGTTAATTTAGTTAATACACAAACCCAAAATTCTTCTTACACACTTCTAGACGAAAAGAGATAAGAAACATGAACTTTGTATTAAATTTAGTCCTTCCCTGAGAACGAACACACAAAAATACTACGAACAGAATTTATGAACAGTGTTTGAACAGTGTTCAAAAGAATTTTGAACAGTGTTTGAAGAAATGGTAAATCCTATTGCCTTTATCATTTTCATGCACACACATATCATGTAGTCTCAAAATGGTTTAAATACAAGTTCTAGAGAACCATACTTCCTGATGAACATCACACAACAATAAAAACTGATTGATAGAGAATGTATCAATCACTGATTTGGCTCAAAATCTCACAAGGTGTAGACATGAATCTGAACTCACCAAACTAATCAATGACACATCTCAAGTTTTATGGTTTTTACAAGTACAAACAAGGAATCATCAAGAACCATACCTTTGGGAACAGAATGTCACTTATCAGAGTTTAGAGTTCATCAATATCAGAAATTATTTATGAGAGGCAATGCACACAATATTCATAAACTCAGAGTTTAGGACTGAATAAACTAAGAGATGCTATAAATATGAAACAGTATCATGCTGTGTTGATTTACTGCACAAAATCTGATTAGATTACAGTGACTCGGAAAGAGTCATGATTTAATTACTGAGAATCATGCTTCATACATTTTTCTTCATTGGTGTTTTCATTCAGACAATAATCAATTCTGAATTCACAGAGTGTATCCAACATGTTAACAGTGTTTAGCATACAGACATGCTGACAGAGTTTAACAAAGTTTAAACATAAGCATGCATAACAGAGTTTAATACTAAGGTTCACATAGCACTTAACAATTTGCAGAAACATGAGCAATATATTTTAAAAGTAAGATCTTGAGTCTAACCAACATCTCTAGTCAAAACTAGAGACCATTCCTAGTTCATTGACCAGTCTTGTAAATGTAGCTTCACTCAATGGCTTGGTGAAGACATCTGCAAGTTGTTGTTCTGTAGACACAAAGTGAAGCTCAATGTTTCCTTCCTCTACATGCTCTCTGATAAAGTGATACCTTATGCTGATGTGCTTTGTCATGGAGTGTTGTACTGGATTACCTGTCATTGCAATAGCACTTTGATTATCACAGAAAATAGGTATCTTGGTATACCTCAATCCATAATCCAGCAATTGATTTTTCATCCATAGAATCTGTGCACAGCAACTACCAGCAACAATATACTCTGCTTCAGCTGTAGATGTATATATTGATTTCTGTTTCTTGCTGTACCAGGAAACAAGTCTATCACCTAGAAATTGACAACTTCCACTGGTGCTTTTTCTGTCAATCTTACATCCTGCAAAGTCTGCATCAGAGTAGCCAAGAAGCTTAAAGTCTGATTCTCTGGGATACCACAGCCCTAAAGTTATAGTGCCCTTGAGATACTTAAAAATCCTCTTTACTGCTATTAAATGTGGTTCCCTTGGATCTGCCTGAAACCTTGCACACAAACAAGTGGCATACATGATATCAGGTCTACTAGCTGTTAAATAAAGTAGAGAACCAATCATTCCTCTGTAACTTGTCATATCCACTGATGACCCTGCATCTTTGTCCAATTTTGTTGCAGTTGCCATGGGAGTTGTTGCAGATGAACAGTCAAGCATGCCAAATTTCTTGAGAAGATTTCTGGTATATTTTGCTTGATTTATAAAAATTCCATCATCTGTTTGCTTCACCTGTAGGCCTAGAAAATAGCTTAGCTCTCCCATCATACTCATTTGATATCTTGACTGCATTAGCTTGGCAAACCTCTTACAGAGTTTATCATTAGTAGATCCAAAAATAATGTCATCTACATATATCTGAACTAAGAACAAGTCACTACCAGATTGAAAGTAAAACAGAGTTTTGTCAATTGTACCTCTGTGAAACCCACTTTCTAGTAAAAATTTGGCAAGAGTTTCATACCATGCCCTTGGTGCCTGCTTAAGTCCATAGAGTGCCTTGTCTAACCTGTAGACATGGTCTGGATATTTTGGATCTACAAATCCTGGTGGTTGTTCCACAAACACTTCTTCTTCAAGTTTTCCATTTAAAAATGCACTTTTCACATCCATCTGAAACACTTTGAATTTCTTATGAGAGGCATATGCTAGAAAGATTCTGATTGCCTCCAATCTAGCAACTGGAGCAAATGTTTCATCATAGTCTATTCCTTCCTGCTGTGAATAGCCTTTTGCAACCAGTCTTGCTTTGTTCCTTGTGATAACACCCTCACTGTCAGTTTTATTTCTGAAAACCCATTTAGTACCAACAATGGATCTGTTCTTAGGCCTTGGTACAAGGGTCCACACTTCATTTCTTTCAAATTCATTTAGCTCTTCTTGCATTGCTGTTATCCAGTCAGCATCTTTAAGAGCTTCTTCTACTTTCTTTGGCTCAGATTGTGACAAGAATGCATGAAATAGACATTCATTTGTTGTTGCACTTCTTGTCATTACTTTTGCATCTGGATCACCAATAATTAAATCAGGTGTGTGTGACTTAGTCCATTTTCTTGCAGAAGGCAAATTGCTTCTGTCATCATGTGATCCTCCCCCTTGATCCATGATCTCCTGATTTTCTTGGTGCCTCTCTTCATTTTCTGATGCTCCCCCTGAATGTGACTGCTCAGAATTATCAACAGAGTTTGAATCAACAGAGTTTGATTCAGAATTATAAACTGAGTCACTATCAGTGTTTGAATTATCACTTTGATGTGATTCTTCATGCTCCCCCTCAATTGGTTCTTCCCTTGTTTCTGATTGAAGAGTTTCTTCAGTATTTACCAGTAGAGGTTCAGAGTTTAGATCAACAGAGTTTGTCAGATCAGTCTGATCAGAGTTTACTTTTTCAGAGAATAAATCTTCATTTTCAAAGTGCAGTTGATCATGTTCATTGACATCTTCAAGTCCAATTATTTTCTTGTCATCAAATGACACATGAATTGATTCCATGATCACCCTGGTTCTCAGATTATAAACTCTGAATGCCTTAGTTGACAGTGGATAGCCAACAAAAATTCCTTCATCTGCCTTTAGATCAAATTTGGTCAACTGCTAAGGATGAGTCTTCAATACAAAACACTTGGATCCAAAAATATGAAAATATTTTAGATTTGGCTTTTTCTTTTTCACCATTTCATATGGTGTTTTACCATGCTTATTGATCAGTGTTGCATTTTGAGTAAAACAAGCAGTTTGAACTGCTTCTGCCCAGAAATATGTTGGCAGCTTTGCTTCATCTAACATGGTTCTAGCAGCTTCTATCAAGGTTCTGTTCTTCCTCTCCACTACACCATTTTGTTGTGGAGTGCCAGGTGCAGAAAACTCTTGTTTGATTCCTTTACTCTTGCAAAATTCTTCCATTGATGAATTCCTGAATTCAGTTCCATTGTCACTTCTGATTATCTTCACTTGATTCTCTGACCCTTTGTCCAGTTGTATTATATGTTCTGTCAGTGTTAATGCAGTTTCATCCTTCTTTGCAAGAAAATATACCCATGTGTATCTGGTATATTCATCAACAATGACTAGAGCATATTTCTTCTTTCCAAGAGACATGACATTCACTGGTCCAAAAAGATCAACATGTAGGAGATTATAAGGATCAACAATTGAAGACTCAGATTTGCTTTTGAAGGAGGCTTTTCTCTGTTTGGCCTTTTGACAAGAATCACACAGGCCTTCTACATTCAACAATGACTTTGGTAGACCTCTTACAAGATCATTCTTTATTAGCTCATTGATGTTGTTCATATTCAAATGAGAGAGTTTCTTGTGCCACTTCCAACTCTCTTCACTGGACATTCTTGTTGACAGACACACTGCTTTGCCATCAGAGTTTGTTGACAATTTTACTTCATAGATGTTATTGTGTCTGTTTCCAACTAGAGCAACTTTCCCTGTAGATTTACTGATGACTTGACAATATTCAGGCTGAAAATCTACATGATATCCTCTGTCACAGATTTGACTCACAGATAGCAGATCATGCTTGAGTCCTGGAACCAGAGCTACATTTGTGATGATGACACTCCCAAGATTAATATTGCCATATCCCAGAGTATGTCCTATGTTGCCATCTCCATAGGAAAATTTTGGGCCAGCCTTCTCCACATACTCTGATAGCAGGGCTTTATTTCCAGTCATGTGTCCTGAACATCCACTGTCCACGACTAGGGTACTGACCCTGTTGCCCTGCAATCACAAACAATCACTGATTATTAGTTTTAAGGATCCAGACTTGCTTGGATCCTTTGGCTTTCTTGATTCTGTTAGCTTTTGCAGCGGAATTTACATTATCAGAGTTTAAGCTAACTTTTTCAGAGTTTACATTTACAGAGTTTACTTTAACCCATTTCAAATTTGGCTTGGGTTCATAGTAATTATAGTAAATAGCATGATAATCTCTGCAAGTGTAAATAGAATGCCATGTACTTCCACAGTGTTTACATAAAGTCTGTGGTCTAGTTCTCACATAATCATTTTTACTGCAGTTTTAGAGGGCAAAGAATTAATGTTCTTATTCTTACTGCAGAAACTAGCAAGATGATTAGTGCTACCACAATTAAAGCATGTTTTTCTAGGAGCTAATGAAGCAAGCATTGGCTTAATTCCTGATGTTATGCCTACCTTTCCATTTTTGTTTTTCCTAGGCATTCTCTGTTTGTTGACAGATTTTATCTCTTTAAGCTTATGCTTGAGTTGTTTATCTGTCATTAAACCAATGTTAACCTCTTTAACAAAAGTCTTAGCATATGATTCTTTAACAGCCTTTTTCTCAGCTTCAGTCTTAGGTCCTCCTGTTCCCATAACATTACCTTCAGATGAACGATGTGGTCTAACTTTTACCAAATTTTCAAATCTAAGTTCATCTCCTTCAGAGTAACCTAGACCTACTGTATCTGATTGAAACACTTCTTGAGTGTCTTTACCGGAGTGTGTCCAAGTTTTAATAATGTGTTTAGTATCCTCCAATTCAGATTCTAGTTGCTTATACTTACCTAGCAACTCCTGTTGAATAAACACAGCATCATCTCTTTCTTTCTGAACTTTATTCATATTCTCAAGCTGTTCCTCAACAAGTTTGTTTCTCTCTTTGAGTTGAGAGCACTCATTTTTTATCCTCTCATTTTCTAAAGTCTGATCCCTATAACTGATATGTAATGCTTTAAGATAAATTCTCAATTCAGTTATATTATCAGTATTATAAGCATAGGTAGTTGGGGGTACCTTTAGATCATCATCTTCATTCTGAGTAGTAGCCATGAGTGCATAGTTGACTTCCTCATCTGAATCTGAAGTGTCTGCCCAATCTCTGCCTTTGGTGTAGAGTGCCTTTTCAGTTTTACCCTTCTTGCACTCAGGAGCATAGTGACCCATCTCCTTACACTTGTAGCATTGAATCTCAGACTTATCTTTCTTACCAGATTTGAAGTCCTTTCCCTCAGATTTCTTGAAATTTTTCTTGTCAGACTTAGAGTAATCCTTGGAGAATCTCTTTCTCTTCTTGAAGTTCTTGAATCCCATCTTCTTGAAGGTCTTTACCATCAATGCAGCCATTTGCATCATCTCTTCATCATCTTCAGAATCAGATGTTCCATCTGTGTTTGAGTCAACATCAGTGTTTGATGACTCACTTTCTGAGTGTATGACTAAAGCTTTTTCTTTTGCCTTTCTCCTTGATGCTTCCTTCTTTAATGGTTTCTCCTCAACCTTAAGAGCAACGGATTTTGACTTTCTACTTGATCTTTTGTTTCTTTGCTCCAATTCCAATTCATGGGTTTTGAGCAGTCCATAAATTTCATCAATCTCTGTTTCACCAAGTTCATAGTTATCTCTTATGGTGGTTGTTTTCATATCCCACTTTTCAGGTAGAGAAAGAAGAAACTTGAGATTTGAGTCTTCTAAATCATACTCTTTGTTAACCAATGACAAATCAGTGAGCAGTTTACAGAATCTGTCAAATGTTTCTGTCATGGTTTCTTCAGACTTTGCCTCAAAATGCTCATACTCCTGAGTGAGTATGTTTCTTCTGTTTTTCTTGATTGCAGGAGTTCCTTGACACCTAACCTCAAGTGCATCCCATATTTCCTTTGCAGTTGTGCAATTAATCACTTTATTAGACATAACATTGTCTAAAGCACTGTGAAGTAAATGTCTTACTTTTGCATCCTTTGCAATAGATGAAAGATCCTCAGCAGTTAGATCTTTCTTTTCTTTTGGAATGACCTTTGATTCCTCACCAGCAGCAGCAGCAGATAACTTTGTAGGTTTGTGAGGACCTTCATAAATTCTATCAAGATATTCTGGATCTGTAGCCTCCAGAAACATGGTCATCTTCACCTTCCAAATTGCATACTCTAATGGCCTAAGTATAGGAACCCTAATTGTTTCATACCTACTAACAGTAGTAGGGGCTTTCTCAGATGGTGGAGGTATCTCTGCCATTGATTACTATTGTGATTGGATCTTTAGCTGTAATAAAGTAACAGATTGGCTCTGATACCACTTGTTAGGTCGAATACACAATAGGTAATCAAATACTGTATGAGTAACTTAACAAGAACACACTTTTTAATACTTAAAAACTGTTTGGAATTAACAATTCCTCTCTCAGTGATGTAAAATATCACAGAGAGCTGCTTAGGTTACAATCAATGAATTTCTCAATGTTCGATACCCTTCTAGGGTTAACCTAACTGTATTTATAAAACATACAGCTTCATACAATCAGTAATTGATTCTCCTATAATTAAGCTATACAATTGATATCAATCACGATTGCTTCAAGTCTTCCAAGTCAACTCAATCTCTTTGACAGCTTTCCAATCTTCAAAGATATTGCTTCCATATTTATCTTGTATCAATCTTCAAACACTGTTGACTCTTCAGACACTACCGCTACAGAGTTTAACAACCTCTGTTGCGCTTCCAGTCAGTGTTTAACTAAACTCTGACTGCTTCCAGCTAAACTCTATTTTGTTACTTTAGCTTCCAAACACTGTTCTCATCAATCATTTCTAACAGTTAAGTCCCTGTAAAAATTTGAAGACAAAAGGATTAATTTTCAATTTTATAGAAATGTTTAAGTCAAGAATGCGCATGAGAAACCACTACAGAAAGAAGCTATATTTAGAGCAACAATTGAGCTAGGAAAAAGATGTTCTTAATTATGAATAGTTGATTCGACGGGATAGTTTAATGAACTAACCGAACCTTATTGGTTGTTATAGATCATCACACTAGAGATAGAGCCCAGACTATTCTGACACTATCAGGCAAGTTTTCAAAACTTGTATTTCAAGTATTTTCAAACTGTTGTTGTTGTGGTATAAATGCTATGAACTGCTTGATAGTATTTTTGCGAATCAGCATATGATGTATGGTTATTTACGGGGATTTATATGTTAGGCCGAATTGTTATTCCCAGATTACACACTTGTATAATTGTAGAAGGGGGGGTTGAATACAATTCTTGATATTTATAAATTTCTGATAAGAACCACAGAAATCTATAAGGGGATAATTACTGAATGAGAAAAGATTCACAAACACATAAAAATCAGGTGGTTAAATGTACCACCTGAGACTTTTATTCGAAGAAAACTCTGTGATACAAATGTACACAGCTTCTGTTTTACAACTCTTTGCTTCTAAGGATATTCAAGAAACCCTAAGCAAATATGTCTGTTTTCTTAGTTTCTAAAGAGTTGCTACACTTGGTTATATATCCCAAGTTTACAAGTACTACAGGAACAAGATAATATTAATCTAATTCAAGTTCACTTGCTACTCCATTCCAAATCCACATGTAGCCGAAAGGTTGTCCTTATGAACAGATATGTCCCCTGCACCTTTCTTGTATGTACTGTGTAAATGGAATGCTTCTTTCTTCTACGTTTCCAAAGTATGTCTGCCATACTGCTTTTTATACCTACTATTAACCCATGTGATCTGTCAGTCAAACATGTCCTTATCAACTGCTGATTCCCATCTAGCATAGAAGAAAGTGTTAATGATTATCCGTTGATGTTGTACACAGTCATCCGTTGATAATAGTTTGAGCTGTATCCGTTGATAGAGTAAATTTGAGTTGTATCCGTTGATAGAGTCCTGTTCTCATCCGTTGATACACTTTCACTTAGACAGAATTACATAGCATAGCGTATTTACAATTGGCTACCCTATTCTGCCTATCCGTTGATGGTCAACATGATCCTCAATAAAAACACTATCAACTGATAAATAGAGATATTGCAGTATGCTACAAAACCTCATCCATTGATGAGCTACCTGTCAACGAATAGAGTTATAATGTCTCATCCGTTGACAGTTACAAAACATGACTTATACAATTTTGTGCATAGAATGTGAAGTTATCTTCAAGTACAACATATTCCTAATAATCTCCCCCAATTTATGCTTGATGAACATAAAGTCATAAATTTAGGACCTTGATGATAACAAAACATTTCCCTAGAGGTATTTACTAATAGATGCATAATTGCATTAAGCTTCAAAATTTAAACACAGAAAGTTTGAGAAATTTACAGAGAAAGATTGCTCCTCTAGTCTGAGCAGATCATTAATGTTTTCTTTCTCTTGTTGGCACCACTCTTGATTTTCCTTCCTTAGCAGAATTCGATTCAATCTGGATTTGGAGTTGCCTGTAGAAGGCTTCTTCTTCAGCAATCTTTGAATTCAGCTTTGATTGCAACCACCTAAGGTACTGGGTGCTAGCCTTAGATAGTTGATCCTCCAACCTGAAGAATCTCCTGTTTCCACCTTCATCCCTGAATTCCATCATCCAATAAGGTTGAATGTGGATTTTCTATCCATTGTATAGGATCTTCAATTTCTTGGGCAAACTTGATGGAGAATTCCATTCTGCTCTAATCTGTTCAATCCTCTTGATTATCTCATGTCTGGCTACCATGGAGAACCATGTATGTCTCTTAATGGTAGAGAATACTTTGGTTAAGATTTGATAATTTTCTCCAAGTACCTTCTGTAAAGGCCATGTCCTCTCTTTTCCTCCTTTATAGACAAACACTAATCTCTCAGGCAGTTGTTTGTATTTGTCAATTCTTCTCACTTCTAACACTTCATCCATATATAGATTGATGCCAGAATATTCTTCTATAACTGCCTGATAGATGTAGTCTTCCTTGTTCTCAGCAGGAGACTGTTTAACAATAGAGGGCACCTTAGATATTTGGATAGGCAACTTTGGAGTTTGCTTTCTTGAGGCCCTTTTCTTCTGTGTTGATTCAAACAGAAATTTAGGAACCTCAATTTTGTCAAACTCCACTGGTTCCTCCTTTGGCTCTATTTGCTGTTCATGGAAGTTTACAGATGGGTTTATTACCTCTTGAGGCATTTGAACTGGTAATTGTGTGCCACTTGTTTCTCTGGATCCTTTCTGTGGAGAAATAGGTCGTTGGGTCTTTGCTTTTTCTGTCTTTTCTGTACCCTGACCTTAGTGCCACCTTTTCTCTTAACTGGCTTAGGAGGTTCCTCAGACTCCTTTTCTTCACTTTGTAGCTCATCCTCTAACTCTTGAACTACCCTGGCTAGCCTCTCTTCTGAGTTTTCATTTGGAAATTCAGTATTTGGATGAGCTTCTCTTAGCAGCCTTGAAGTCTCTTCCCTCTTGGCTTCAACAAATCTAGGATGGTTGTTGGAGATGTTCAGAATTTTTTCATTCTTTGTGATTATAGCCATCCATTCTTTTACTCTTTTATTAGTCTTTTGCTTGAACTCCATGATAGCTTCTCCCATTAGCTTCTCTTCATCATCCTTGGGAAATGGATAGTCCAGTTGTAACTTGTTCTTCCCATTTGCTTTTGGTGGAGAGTAAACTCTGGTTTTTATGATGGGTTCAAATTCTTTGACATAAGAAGGTTCAACATCATAATATGTAGGAGCCACGATTGCTGGAATGAGCACCTTCAGAATTGTAGTAGATATTGTTGGAGCTGAGGTTTGGCTAGAGAACAGAGTTGATGTAATAGATTCATTGATCAACCTTTCTGACCTCATTATCCTCTCATTTTGTTCCTCTCTTATCTTTTGTAGAGCTTCAATCTTGGCTAGCTTTTCCTCTTCTGTCATGTTTGAGAGATCAAACTCTTCAGATAGAGCTACTGGTAGGGGTTTGGATTTGCTGGGGGAAGCTTTGACAATAAAGTCCTGTGGATTGACCACTATGGTAGGCTACTGCTCCCCCTCACTTGATGCTTCTCTCCTTTCAGAAATAGTGATTTGTCTTGTAGTTGTCACAGCCTCTTCCACTTTCTCCCCCTTTTTGTTAGCATCAAGGGTTTGAATAGAAGTAGGGGCTGCAACCAACCTTTCTAAGAGTTGAGTTTGTAGTTTCTGATGTTGAAGAAATTGCTCCATCTGGGATTCCATCTTTTCCACTCTAGTGGTGAGTTGTTGCACAGACTTAGCCAAGCTGTCTTCTTTGATGAATCTTTGTTGCAACACCCTCTGAGTGGCTGTAGGAGCCAATTGCTCCAACTTGGAATCCACAGAAATCTTCACATCTTTGATATCTTGCTTGACCTCCTCTAAGTTTGATCTTTAAATCACCATTTGCATCTTTTGTAACTTGAGAGAGTCAATTGCTTATTGGAGAACAACCTGTCTTTGTGTATCTGCACTTTGGTGCTCAGCCATGGCAGATTTATATTGCCTTATGATCTCAAAATCAATGCCAAGATAGGTGTAGCTAGTAGCAAATTTCCAATCATGAATACTACTAGCACCTTCATCCTCAGTGCTCTAGCTGGCTTCACTGTCAAATTCTTCAATGTCTTCATCTTCAGCAATGGATGGCAGAGCTTCTAAAGATTCCTTAGCTCTTTGTAGTGACTGTGAGGTGTGCACTAGGTGCATTGCCTCCTCTGCTTCCACATTGCTTTGGCGAGCCAGAACTTGATAGGCAGGTGGAGGAATAAAGGTTTCAGCATCCAAAGAGATGGAGTCAATCATTGACTGATATTCTTTTTTATATTCCATGTCCTTGGTTGCATCATCAACCTCTATTGGCTCACTTGCAATGGCTTCTCCTTCCAACCTTATGCCTCATGTAGTCCCTTCTCTCCTCTCATCTCTCTTTTCTTGCATCAAGGGCTCCCCTTGGCTCACACCTCTCACACCCTCACCTTCACCTACTAAGGTGGAACTCTCAATCTCTCCTTTTGCCTGACCGGAAGAAATGGTCAGCCTCTCATTATTTTGCTCTCCTTTTGCCTGCTCACAAGGCATCCTCTCACTCCCTTCCCTCATTCCTAAAAGTGTTTCAACTACTACAAACTCCTCCACAGTTGACATGGGAATGTCACATTTTGCAGTGGTAGAGAGAGTTATCAACGGATAAAGTGTATCCGTTGATGTAGTAGTTTTTGCTGTCAACGGATGATTAGTTGTAGACACATCCGTTAATGGAGAAACACTTGTCAACGGATGAAGGATATCCATGGATGAAGGAAAAAGAGTATCCTTTGAAGTGAAAACCAACACTGAATCTGTGGTGATTGACTTTAAGAAAGAGGCCACAGATAGTGTTGTGAATTCAGAAATGGAAGATTGATGGCCCAACAAATCATCTAAAAGATGATGACCACCAATTGTTGAGTGGGGCTTCTCCAAGAATTTGAAAGATGGAGAATCAGGAATTAATGTAGATATCATATCCACATCCAGAGATGGAGTTGGTGATGGTGGATTGAAATGTGTATCGATTTGAAGGTTAAGATCAAGGGGCTGTGACTCCATATTTATTGAAGTCACATCAAACTGAATTTGAGAAGGTACAGTTTGCTGTACTATGTGTGCACCCTGTGATTCCCTAATGGTTTTGGATTTTACTCTTCTACCATAGGTTTTTGAGTGAGAGCTATCTTTGTCTCTTGCCCTTTTGTGCAGTGTTCCTGGAGTGGAACTTAAATCAGTAGTCATATCCTGTTGAGAGGATGTAACTAGAATTTGGCTTGAAGGTTCATTAACAGTCTTTTGAGAGACTAAAATGTTGGTTGCACCTGCCTCACCTTCCTTATCCTTAGGGCTTCTTTGATGTTCACCCAGTCCCTCACCACTCACTACCACCTTCACACTCCCCTCAAGAGTTTTGGTAGTTTTTGCAACAGGTGCCTTTTGAGAGACACCTGAGGTTTGTCTTTTTGATTGTGGTTTTAGAACTTTGGATTTGGTCACTTTGGTAGGAGCCTATTTGGTCACAGCTACAGACTCCATTGTGACACTAGAAGGCAAAGAAATTTGGGGGTTGGAGATAGGAGTTTCAGGGTTGGAAACAGTTACCTGAACAATTGGTAGATATACCAATTGTACTTCTGCATTTAGGTTCATTCGAATCAAATCACTTAAGACTCTTTTCTCCTGAACATAACAATTGAACTTGCTATCCGGGTTAGCAATGGATAGCTCATTCTCAGATACATGCAGTGCTAAGAGCATAAAAAATCTAGCAAAATAAATATTCTTGCTCCTAGTTTCCTTTTTACCTAATTTAGCTGTTATCTCATACATGACTAGTGTGCTAAAATTATAGAATTTATTAGTCAAAAGCATACATAGCATAACTAGCATGGAATTGGTAACAGCATCAAAGTTACTAATTTTGCCAGAAAAAGTTTTAATGAAGGCATCACAAAAATAACTCCATTCTTTAACCATACCTTTCCTAACAATTTTCCCTAAGTTCTCAGTACTAAGGGTATAATTTATGGAATTAAGCATGGTAACAATTTCAGCATTACTGGGTATTTCCAGACAGTTATTCTCAGGCAATTTTAAACAAGCAGCTATCACATCAGAATTAACTACATAGTTTTTACCCTTTAAAGAAAAAGCAAGTGTACCGTCTGTGCCAATGTACTCAGCAGATGCCCATACCTCTTCAATTACTTCGTGGATTAGAGGAGTGGTGGCAGTTATAGCATATGACAGTTTGCATTTCTTCACGAAATTCATCATGGTGTGATATGCTTCTGGAGCGTTCACTGTATCAACAAAGGCCACGAAATTGTTCTTCTCATAGGTAAACCCAGTGAAAGACATCATCTTAACAATAGGCACCATTGAAGTGTTTTAACTTTTGTTGCAGAGAGTTTTAGTGAAGAAGATGCAGTTAACTTACGAGATTCTTAAAAATGAATAAAAGTGAGATGTGAGAGCACAAGACAGCATTTTATATTTTTCAAGAATTAAAAATGAAATAATTAAAGTAATTACTCCATTGGACAAAAGTAACTGTCAGATAATAAATGAAAAGAAAAGAAGTACATCATTTTATGTTATTCCCAGATTACACACTTGTATAATTGTAGAAGGGGGGGGGGGTTGAATACAATTCTTGATATTTATAAATTTCTGATAAGAACCACAGAAATCTATAAGGGGATAATTACTGAATGAGAAAAGATTCACAAACACATAAAAATTAGGTGGTTAAATGTACCACCTGAGACTTTTATTCGAAGAAAACTCTGTGATACAAATGTACACAGCTTCTGTTTTACAACTCTTTGCTTCTAAGGATATTCAAGAAACCCTAAGCAAATATGTCTGTTTTCTTAGTTTCTAAAGAGTTGCTACACTTGGTTATATATCCCAAGTTTACAAGTACTACAGGAACAAGATAATATTAATCTAATTCAAGTTGACTTGCTACTCCACTCCAAATCCACATGTAGCCGAAAGGTTGTCCTTGTGAACAGATATGTCCCCTGCACCTTTCTTGTATGTACTGTGTAAATGGAATGCTTATTTCTTCTGCGTTTCCAAAGTATGGCTGCCATACTGCTTTTTATACCTACTATCAACCCATGTGATCTGTCAGTCAAACCTGTCCTTATCTGTAATAACCCTAACTTCAGTAATGCTACAGTAATCCTATAAATAGTAAATTTTGAGGATTTAGAGAAATGGTATATAGGTACTCTATAATGGAAACATAAAATGAATAAACAGAAACCATAGTAGTGTTATACAATGGAAATAAGTGACTCGAAATGACGTTAGATTTCAGAAATTCCTGAAACATGGATTTTGAGGATTTTGATTTCGAATAAGCTTCTATTGGACATTAAGGAGCATGGAAACATTATAAGAATTATATATATTGAGGGATTAGTGAATTTAGGTTAAACCAAAGAATTATTAAATTAAGAGAATACCAAAGGAATTTGGATTGTTAAATGATTTCAAAACCACTGAGATAATGAGGTAAATTCGAAACGAACCACAATTAGACGAATATGGAGATTAAGCAACCAAGATTAGTAATATAACAAGGATACATACCACATTATCATTTATAAGAATTAGTAGCAAATTACTTGGGAAAAATCAAGAAAAAGAGAATAATGAGGTCATATATATGATGTCACATTCCACTAATCCAAAGTTTAAGGGGTAAATTAGTCTTTTAACCTTGGAAAAAAATCTACCAAGCTTCCAACACAATCTAGATTAGTAATAATTAAGATAAGATCAAAGAAATAAACACAAAATTTCCTCTCCCCCATCCACATTCATCCATTCGGCAAAACCTAGAAAAAAGAAAGAAAAAAATTTCAAAACCCTAGCTCTCTTCAAGATCAATTCAAGGGAAAAATCATGGAGCTTCTTGGAGGATAGGAAGGATCACCCACCAAGTTTCATAGCCATCCATCATTGTTTAGTAAGGTAAAGAAATTCTTAAAGTTGCTTGATGAATAGTGAAACCTTGGAATTAACTTTGTTTTAATGGTTTATTTAGTTGATTCAAGCTATATTAGGAGTGTTTAAGGAGTACCCAAAGCTTATTAAGTGTTCTTCAAGCTTCATAGAGGTATAACAATCCTTTCCCCTTTGTATTTATGATGATTTTTGAGTTGGTTAGTGGTTAGTTAATATAAATGTTAAGTTATGATGATTTTGTGATATAAATGGTTGGAATGGACATGGGAAGTTTGTTGTGAACTTGTAACCATGGTTGGGAGGTAGCCCACATGGTGTAGGGTCTGAAAGGAGTATGAAATGAGGGTTTTGGAGTGGTGAAATTTTGGAAAGTATGAAATTACAGCAGTTATAATGTCCGATTTTCGTTAGAACGAAAACTGCCCTGTTTTGTGACCCCTGCATTCGTACGGTACCTCACTGCCTAGGTTACCAATTGACCATGAAATGATAGAGCTTAGTTCATAGATCGTTTTGATATAAGGTGTGTTAAAATCTGATGAACGGTTTAGGAGAAAAGTCAGTTTTAGTGAAAGACGTTCGATAACCGAGAAAACGTAATTGTATCAACTTTGAGGCTAAAGTTACCATACTTAGACATTTTTATAAGCCACGAAATTTTGGGATAAGGTAGTAGGGTGGTCAGAGGACCCTTGACAGTTGACTTTACATTAAAATTCGAAATCCATATTTTCTGAGAATTTTTACAGTTAAGTGTGGTCGTTAGGGAAAATGGTGAAAACCCCTGAAACTTCGATTGAGCTTATAAATGGTTAAGTCCTTGAACCTTTGGGGTAATAATAATACGTTAAACATATGTTGAAGTGTAAAGGGTTTTGTATACAAGAGGGTAGTGAGCCAGAGATGTAGTATTCTAATGACGGTCCTTTTGTGTTTATAGAAATTCCGGAGGAGGAACCAGCCTTACGGTCAGGATACAGAAACCGAGGCAAGATCCTTCTATCCCTACTTTAAAACTTATGTATCTTCGGAATATTAATGATATCATGGAATATATTTATGTATATGTGATGCTTTCGTTGCTATATTGCAAAGAATATATTCCCTTGATTTTGGGAAGTTAAAGAGAGATGGATATGTTTTCTGAAATATGAATATAGAGATGATTATGAATTGAGCGAATATGCTCTAGGGTAAAAGAGATATGAAAGAGAATGGTATCAGTTGTTATTTAGGGTTATATGGTTTATAATGCTATATTATAAACATTTTTTTTAGTGTATGTTATATACATATATTTTATAGAAATAATGTGCGAGAATGAAAGTGATATACGGGAATGGAAATGTGAAATGGTGTTGACAAATTGAATGATGATCTTATAAAAAGGGGAATTTACAACAGTAAGCGTAAGAGGCCGTGTGGAAGTTGCACAGTCCAGCACTTAATAAGCGTAAGAGGCCGTGTGGAAGTTGCACAGTCCAGCACTTAATAAGCGTAAGAGGCCGTGTGGAAGTTGCACAGTCCAGCACTTAATGTTTCATTTCGGCCCAAGAGTTGCCGAAGGAGGATGTAGTGGTAGACCTTCCTCCTGGGGGATGGTGGCAGACCTACCTCCGTCTACCGGTAGTAAAAAGGGACGGATACGGAGGGCGACTGATCATCGTGCCTCACGTATTCGGCAACAGTGAAAACCCCTACAATATGTGAATAAAGAATAAATGATAAAGTCAGATTGGTATACTGGAAAAGGAAAATGATATGAAAGATGGAGTTATTGTTATGGATGAAGAGAAACTGATTTTATATTAATTTATAAAATTGTTGTATAGGAAGGAAATGAGAAGATGATAGTGAGAGAATTATTCAAGTATTCATTTTATTTTAAAATATTACACTGAAAGGGTATATTGACTGTTATATTATTTAAGAAGAGAAACTGATACTGTATTATCTTAGATCTTTTCTTATAATAGGAAGTGGATGATGTATTATTAAATAAGAGTTTTATTCTTCCTTAAAGTTTATAATTTGGTTACTGCTTACATATGTATATACATGTATACTTGGTTACATTTTAAATTCTAGTTACAATATTATCTTGCTGAGCTATTATAGCTCACTCTTGCTACTTATCTATATACAGCTAGGTATGCCAATACTGCGCAGAACGCCCCGCAAGAGGGTAAGGGAAAGGCGACCTTCTGAGAGCTCGTTAGCATCAATCCCCGAGGTAGACGACCAGCGCAAGGGGTTTAGTGATCTTATGTATATTAAGTGTGTAAGGGTGTAAGGTTGTAATAAATTTGGTTGTTGAAATGCTTCTTGTAGAAGCATCACTCAACAATGTACTTAAGTATGATTCTGGGTTTGTAATAACTTTTTAACTCTAAACTTTTATTATGGTGAATGTTGTTCTCTGAGCATATGACTGGTGTGTGTGTGTGTGTATTACTGTGGGGTCAATTGCATAAGTATTAATTAAAAAAAAAAACCCAAGAAATATTGATTTGGAATGGAAGTTGGTCCGTGATGGCCCATATTCATGACCCCGGATTTGGGGCTGTTGATAAGTGGATTTATATCCACTTGGAACATTCTAAATCGGCTTAAATTGATTGTCTTGGGCTCAAGTTTCTTGTAGTTTTGATGTATTTTGTTTAGTTGTGCAGATTTACAAGGATGTTGATTATGGTGGGTGTTTTTGTCGTTTTTGGAGATTTAATTTATTAAAATTCGGATTTATTGGGCTGCACGCGTGAGATTCACTGTTTGGGCCATATCTTGAGTTCTATAAGTCTATTTTCAGCCCGTAAGCAGTCCACGCGAAGATAACGAGATTCTCTATCATTCTAAGGTGGTTCAGAGGCCCAATTACGTCTGGAACGGCTCTGGAAAACAGAAGAAAAGTCAGCTACGAATTTCCCTAGAAAACAGAATCAGTTTAGGAAATGTATCTTGCAGAAATTCTATTATAATTCTGTTTTAGTATTTTCTTGCTGGGGAAGACTTTTAGAGCCTATTTAAACACATCCTACCATTGTAATATAGATATACAGATTATCATAGTTTTATTATTGTAACCAGCTTAGATCTGCAAGGGAGAAGAGGAGAGAAGGATTCAACGCTCGTGACAAGCTACGGATCTAGATCTACTTCATCCTTTGTTCTAGATTTGTTTTCTCAAACTTTAGTTTTATTAATACTATTACTTCTTTTATTCATATCTTGTTATTTATCATGTTTTCATCAAATCCCACGATGATGAACAGTTCAATTATGGGCTAATCGTTGTCGTGGGATCCTAGTGAATTTATCTATGTAGCTTAGTAGTTTGCATGCCTTAAAGATTTATGTGTGGTGAATTCTTGATATCCTCGTATGGTTAATCTTAATACTTTTGGATGCGTAGCTAACATCTAAATTGAATTGTTAATCTCTTGTGAAGTGAAAGTGGATCTTGAGATTTAGAACTTGCCATGCTAGTGAAAGAACCTGCAAGCTGGCCAGAAAGTTTTGGAAACCCAGTTGGGGCAGATTACAAGTGCCTTGGTAAATATGCAACAAGGAACTCTTCCTAGTGATACGGAGACTAATCCAGGCAGAAGGGAAAGCAAAGAACAGGTCAATGCAGTTACTTTGAGATCTGGAAAAGTCACGAGTGATTCTAAATCAGCAACTGAAGAAGATGAAGATGTTCAGAATCAGCAGGTTGAAAAATCTGCAGTGCCAGAAATTGAGAAATCTGATTTAGTGGCTGATCAGCTTGATGGTGAGAAGAGCAAGAAACCTGTTGAAAAGTCTACTCCGGAACAATCTTCAATGAATAATCAGATCTATCCACCTCCGCCATTCCCTGGACGTTTGAAGAAAAGTCAACAGAAACAGTTTCAGAAATTTATGGAGGTCTTCAAGAAACTGTCCATTAACATTCCTTTTGTTGAAGCATTGGAGCAGATGCCAAGATATGCTAAGTTCATGAAGGATATTTTGTCACGGAAGAGAAGGTTGGAAGATTTTGAAACAGTGGCATTGACGGAGGAGTGTAGTGCTGTTCTGCAGCAGAAGTTGCCTCCTAAACTGAAAGATCCAGGAAGTTTCACTATCCCTTGTACTATTGGCAATCTTTCTTTCAACAAGTGTTTATGTGATTTGGGAGCTAGCATTAATCTTATGCCCTTGTCTGTTTTCAAGCAACTTGGTCTACCGGAGCCAAAGCCGACTAACATCTCTTTGCAGTTGGCTGATCGATCTATCACATATCCTAGAGGCATAGTGGAGGATGTTTTGGTAAAGGTTGATAAACTCATATTTCCAGCTGATTTTGTTATCTTGGATTTTGAAGAAGATAAGAAGATTCCCATAATCTTGGGAAGACCGTTCTTGGCTACAGGAAATACTTTGATCGATGTGCAGAAAGGAGAGCTTACAATGAGGGTGCAAGATCAGAGTGTCACCTTTAATGTGTTCAAGGCCATGAAATTTCCAACAGAGGATGAGGAGTGTTGCAGTGTGGAAATAGTTGATACGGGTCAGAGAAAGAAGTTTGATCAATTGTTGAGCGAGAAATCGGACACACACATGCTAAAGCATCCTATTAGTGATTTCATTGACAGTTCTTCCGTTCGTGATCTTTCGAAAGTAAAGCTTGGGAAACTTCCACCACATTTGAGGTATGTCCTTTTGAATAATGAGCTAGTGATTTTTGAAGAGGGGCATGATAACGTGTTGCGAAGGTGGAAAGCTGATGATAAGGAAGAAGAAATTTTTGTTCAGCCGGTTGAGTCGGAGAAGCACTTTAGAGGTGTGAAGAAGAAAAAGAAAAAGATTTGGCCGTTTGGTAGTAAAATTATGTTGAAATCTGATGGAAGTGATTTGTGGAAAGCAAGCAATCAAGATGTCAACGTTCGTATGAATGGTTTGTCTGTTGAAGATGGTTCAGTTATTCTTTTGAAACCGCCTTGATTTGAGGAAGTAACGTCAAGCTATTGACGTTAAAGAAGCGCTTCGTGGGAGGCAACCCATGCATTAGGGTAGGAAGGAAGAAAAAAAAAAAAATTTGAGTGTTGTGTGAAAAAAAAAAAAAAAAAAAAAAAAAATCGGATTTTTGAGTGTGTAACGCAGGATGAAGCTGCGTTACAGGGAATATTGGGCTCCTGATGCGCAAGTTGCTGATGCGCAACTGACTTTGCGGCAAGCTGCCTTCTTGATGCGCAAGTTGCGTGGCAGTGTCTGTAATTGAGGCAAATTGCCTTCAACGTGCGCAACTGGCGCGTGATTCAGAATTGTTAAAAAAAATTTCCCAGCTTTGTGTCCGAGTGTTGTACCTGTTGTACATACATATTAAAAAAAAAAAATTCTTTCCCCTCTAATTCTATTTTATACCCCCATTCTAAACCTATTCTAATCCTATTTCAATTCCAAAACCTTCCCTCTTTTCTCCAAAATTCTAAACCAATTTCTTTTCTAATTCTAATTTTTTTTATTACTATTATTATTATTATTATTATTATTATTATTATTATTATTATTATTATTATTATTCTTATTATTATTATTGTTATTCTTATTCTTATTCTTATTATTATTATTAATATTATTATTATTATTATTATTATTCCTATTTATTATTTATTATTATTTTTGTATTTATTTATTATTATTATTATTATTTTATATACCCACCTATACATACAAATCCAATTCCTCTTCTATTTTATTTAAATCTCTAAATATTCAATTCTAAAGAGGAATTTATTGCAAGTTCACCTCTTTGATTCGTATTGGGTAAATTTTTTTTTTCTCTAATCTTATTTTTATTACGAATTTGTGTTCTTGTCAATTGTGGGTTTTGTAGTATTCAGGCAAGGTGGTCAGTCTATGGAGCTCGTGCGCAATATCCTCCACCAGATTCATCCGAGGAGGGTGACTGCTTCGGTATTCAGGTATGTTTTCTACTTTCCCTTGTATTTACTTCCATTCAATGAGGACATTGAATATTTTAAGTTTGGGGGTGGTTTGAGGGATAAGTAGTTGTTGTTGTATTATTTGTTCATGTAGGATTTCATGCTTTGCATATTAGTAGTAGTAAATTATGCATTTATGTTCGTGTTATCTACGTTTGTTTCATATAGGACATTCTGTTTTTATGTTTGTATACCATGTGAGTCCATAATAGTTTGCATTTGCACCCATGCTTGATAGGAATTTTGTGTTGTTGACGCTTTTGATTGAGAAGTGATATGCTTTGTTCTTGTGCACACACATACACTAGTAAGTTGAAGCTAGTAGACTTATTGGATGTTGTAAGTGATTAGAAGGACATGAATATGTGCAAGATGATTTAGTTTGCATGCTTTGAATACAAGTGGTGCGTTAGAGAGATTTTTTGCTTGGGATTGAGTATGTTTTTCCACCAAGTGAGATTTTGAGCCTTATTGCTTATTGTATATTTGCAATTTATTCGTTTGCTTGAGTGTCCACGGATTGTTTGCATTGCTAGCAGTTGTTTGAGGTCTTTCTTGAAACGCATGACATTATTTGACGATTAAAATGATAAAGGCAATTAGGAATAACCGCATATTTTCCCATATTACCACACCATGTTTACATGATCAATTAGTTTACCCGTTGAGCTTAATCCTATTTTTTCGGTGACATACCACATTACTTGCCTAGACCTTTTTCTTGTATTGGCCTTACATTAATTTGAACCCATATTGTCAAAGGCTAGTAGAGTGCTTAAGGGAGTAATAAGGTGTGCAAGGAGGGGTTTATTGTTGGTCTTACTTTTGGGGGAAATATTGAAAATTGGGTTTGGTTGTTTACTTGATAGTCGACATATGTAATAAATTATGGGATCATTGTTTATTGTTTATATTATTGTTTGTGTTCTATTTAGCTCTCGGAAAAAAAAAGAAAAAAAAACAAAAGAAAAAAAAAGAAAAGAAAAAAAAATATGAAAAAAAAAGAAAAAAAAATATTATGAGAGCATGTTTGTGTTTGTTACGATCCTATTTCAGTCGACTAGTCGAGTGTTGTGTTAGTAAATATTATGTGGGGGGAAATATGGTGTTGCGAATGATGTAGTATGGTACTTGCTAGCTTTTGACACTTCACCTGTTTTGGCTTATTTGACATACCTTGTCCCTAGCTCCGTTACAACCCAATTAAAGACCTTTTGATTATCATCATTGATGTATGTTGTGTTAAGAGTTAGATTGATACCAAATGTCAAGCATGTTTATGATTTTGTTGGAATTGAGTGATACACTTACCCTTGTTCTTGAGTGAATGTTCTTTTGTGAGTGGATTGTGAGTGTTTGCTTGTTTTTGCGTATGAGATCCCGAGTTTTGTCTCAAAGATGTACTCTTGTAGGCTTAGCATGTTTACTAACTTATTCTTACACTTGACATGGGCTTGTGAGAACTTATGCATGTTCATTGAGTAGACTATGTGAATACTTGCACTTTCGACACCAAGACATTGCGTATTTACTTTGATTCTTAAGTTGATATGGCATGAGAGGATTTGAAGGTATGGTAGATTAGATTAATTGCATTTGCATAGTAGTTGCATTCATGCATTGCACTGCATTAGGTAAATGGATTTTGTGGGTACATTCGCTATAGGCCCTCACGAGACCTTACTCGTCCACTAGGGCTGCCTAGGGGTTTAAAGGGCTTGTTGCATATGCCAAATGCAACCGTGATCACCTACGGAAGTGGTACTAGTTAGTTAGTTAGTTGTAATTGTTTATGCTTGAGGACAAGCATCGGTTTAAGTTTGGGGGTGTGATAAGTGGATTTATATCCACTTGGAACATTCTAAATCGGCTTAAATTGATTTTCTTGGGCTCAAGTTTCTTGTAGTTTTGATGTATTTTGTTTAGTTGTGCAGATTTACAAGGATGTTGATTATGGTGGGTGTTTTTGTCGTTTTTGGAGATTTAATTTATTAAAATTCGGATTTATTGGGCTGCACGCGTGAGATTCACTGTTTGGGCCATATCTTGAGTTCTATAAGTCTGTTTTCAGCCCGTAAGCAGTCCACGCGAAGATAACGAGATTCTATATCATTCTAAGGTGGTTCAGAGGCCCAATTACGTCTGGAACGGCTCTGGAAAACAGAAGAAAAGTCAGCTACGAATTTCCCTAGAAAACAGAATCAGTTTAGGAAATGTATCTTGCAGAAATTCTATTATAATTCTGTTTTAGTATTTTCTTGCTGGGGAAGACTTTTAGAGCCTATTTAAACACATCCTACCATTGTAATATAGATATACAGATTATCATAGTTTTATTATTGTAACCAGCTTAGATCTGCAAGGGAGAAGAGGAGAGAAGGATTCAACGCTCGTGACAAGCTACGGATCTAGATCTACTTCATCCTTTGTTCTAGATTTGTTTTCTCAAACTTTAGTTTTATTAATACTATTACTTCTTTTATTCATATCTTGTTATTTATCATGTTTTCATCAAATCCCACGATGATGAACAGTTCAATTATGGGCTAATCGTTGTCGTGGGATCCTAGTGAATTTATCTATGTAGCTTAGTAGTTTGCATGCCTTAAAGATTTATGTGTGGTGAATTCTTGATATCCTCGTATGGTTAATCTTAATGCTTTTGGATGCGTAGCTAACATCTAAATTGAATTGTTAATCTCTTGTGAAGTGAAAGTGGATCTTGAGATTTAGAACTTGCCATGCTAGCATAGGTTCATAATTGTTTATCAATATGGTTGTGGTGTGAGATGAAAATACTTATACCGCCCTATGTGATCTTTATGGATAACTTGTTCTTCAACCGTTATGTTTTCAAATTCTATAGACATATAGGGTCTAAGCATAATTGGTGTCTATTCATCTTCTATCTCTTTTGTGGATGTATGTTTAGTTTGGTATGCGTATGCTGACAGGTAGCGTATACTTGTTTCGTGTTATCCGATCAGATATCAAAACCATTGCACATAGTGATTAAAGGCTGCAACTCTAAGTGAAGTAGATGATGAAACTAGGATTCCATGTTTATTCGCATATAAGTAATTCGATTTTTATTCTCGTTAATTGTTTAATTCTTAGTTTTATAATTTGCATCTTAGTATAATTTAGATAATCAACCCCAATTTGTTACTTTTCTTAGCAGTGAGTTAAAACCATACATTGTTGCATAGGCATATTTACTGAATTGAACACCATTCTAGATCTCTGTGGGAACGAACTTGATTTTTAATCATATATTACTTGTGACAACGTGCGCTTGCGTGATTTTGCATAACAGCTGTCACATTATCAACTGCTAATTCCCAGCTAGCATAGAAGAAAGTGTTAATGATTATCCGTTGATGTTGTACACAGTCATCCGTTGATGGTAGTTTGAGTTGTATCCGTTGATAGAGTAGATTTGAGTTGTATCCGTTGATAGAGTCCTGTTCTCATCCGTTGATACACTTTCACTTAGATAGAATTACATAGCATAGCTTATTTACAATTGGCTACCGTATTCTGCCTATCCATTGATGGTCAACATGACTCTGAATAAAAACACTATCAACTGATAAATAGAGATATTGCAGTATGCTACAAAACCTCATCCGTTGATGAGCTACCTGTCAACGAATAGAGTTATAATGTCTCATCCGTTGACAGTTACAAAACATGACTTATACAATTTTGTGCATAGAATGTGAAGTTATCATCAAGTACAACATATTCCTAACACGAATACACAATAATAATCAAGTTCGTATGAGAGAATAACAAACAAAACACGTTTGAACAATTAAAAATTGTTTTGGAATTAAAAACTCCTCTCTCGGTGATGTAAAATATCACAGAGAGCTGCTTATGTGACGCCTCGCAGATCTGGGATACAGATCCGGGCTCACAACTCACTTAAACAATACAAACCTGTAAATGCGGAACAATAATAATACAATCCCTCATCCAAGATACGAGCACAGGCTAAAGTATAAAACAAACAATGCTAATTACTATTACAAACCTCAGATAAAATTTAATACAATCTGATAGATCTTAAATGTCTAGTCTATCCAATCCATTTATTACAACAATACACGAAATTAAACCAGCTGCACTCTCAATCATCAAACATCACTCCCCTGGCTGCCGAGCCACTAGGTCTAAACATCCTTGATCTTAACTGGAAAAGAAACATTACATTGCAAGGTGAGCCAGAAAGCTCAACAAGAATATCCTTCAATGTATAAATAAATAATAAACTTTTAATCGTTCCAGGTATTAACTACAAGCCATACTGGAATATCTGAAAGGTGAATCAAGTTCTGTGATATGAACAGATAAATTCGGATAAGTTCCGACAATCAATAATGCCATAAGAAAGTGGCTCAACATCAACTAGAGTCAAATACTCAGAATGTTAGAACTGGTCCATCTCATAATTTTAAAAACAAAGTTAGGCATGCTGATCAGTCACGCTCTAACCCAGACAGTGCACAAAGCAAAGTCCTCATCGGATCCAAGGCACTGAAAGGCCTTACACATCGACCAATATATGGTCAGACCAATTAAGGTCAAGTTTTATATAAATCCACCAATTCTAACCTTACGTTCAGGTGTCGGTACAATTGACAACCTTTAAATCATAATTAGGTGTCGGAAGATTGACAACCTCGATCACAACAATCACTAGAAGTTCACGTTCCAGGAAAACAACTCAAAGTGAATGTACGATAATAAATGGTACAATATCTAGTATCGATGAGTTCGATACAACAATGGGGTGATAATGAAGAATCAACAATAATAACAATAAGTGTCGTCTAGATCGATACAAGAAATGGGTAAATCGAATGCAACGATATTATAGGCATTGACGAAGTCGAACGCCACAATCTGGGTAATAATAATTAATCAAGAGTAATAAGGCATCGACTAGAGCGAATGCCTAAAAAGGTTGAAATGAATCGTCAATGATAATTTAAATGAATCTCGTCAAAGTTGATAAGAATAATTCAATGGATTCATGCTGTGAATAATTTAAGAATGATTTCTTGAACAATAATTTAAAGGGATACATGGCATAGCATTTGTATATTTAATAGGATAACAAGTGATAGAAAAATACTTGCCTGATAATAAGGTCAAGTCCGTCTAAATATTCTCGTAACCTTCTGCTTTAGCTTTTCCTTTGCTCCTCTGACTCGACTCTATAATTAACGTCTCGAATCAAATACTAATACATCTCACTATTCACTCCACGTATTTCATGTAATTCACATAATTTACATAATTCATTTAGCACGTAACATTTATATTGCCTTAGAGGACACATTCAGATCACGTAATCAATTAATGGAACTCTACAATTATTTTTAACACATGTCCAAACCTCGTCATAAATTAAATCTCGCTTCGAAATATTTTTAAAACAATTTTCATAATTTTTGGGATTTTTCTAATATTTTTAAAGCATTTAAAACTCAAAACGGGATAATTTGGAATTAAATAACCTCAATTATATTAATTAACTTAAACAATAATTAATGAATAAAATTATTCGATAAATGATCTCATTTATCGAATAATTAAATCAATTTAAATTATTATTCGAAATGATTTAATATAATTAAAGTATTAAATTCTACATTTAAATAATTAAGGAAATGATTCCAAAAATCTTAAAATAAATAATAATATTGGATAAATCCGATTTTTATTTTAAAATAATACAGAAAATATTTTTCTGAAAATTTAGAAACTGATTTTGTATTTTTCTGATTTTTATTGAATTAAATATGAATTTTCGAAAATTAAAACAATTAAAATAAAAATCAGAAATAATCAGCACTATTCATCGTCTTCTTCTTCAAGCTCCACCACCGGCGGCAATGGCAGCTCCGGCCGGCGGCGCAACTCCGGCGAAATTAGAAATCTAGTCAAACATGACCCAAACTCAACACAAGCTTTGTCTTTGAACGATCTACAACTTTGCCAACCCAGAATTTCCAAACAATTACTCGAACTAAAATTCCGTTCAAAAAGTCAACATTTTCCGATGAACACCAAGAACACTCAAGAACAATTTCGAAATAATCAAATCACATCTAAACACGTTTAACGAACTCAAAACTTAACATATGATATACCAAACTGACCAGGAGAAAATTATCTACAACATGGAATCATCAAATCACATAAACAATCAAGTTTACGAAAAATCATAATTTTGAATCTTTAAATTCGAATTTTGTAAAAATCATATAAAATCAAATAATGATCCCCCACGAATTCTGGGCACATATTTAGAAACTAGATTTTGATACCTTCGTTTTGACTACTAGAACGCTTGATTTCAATTCCGGGAAGGCCTCCGATTTGGAGCTTGAAATTGAAGAACACTAGAATTTTCTCTCTAAGAAATTTTTGATTTTTGAAACAATAATTTTGAGAGAATGATTGTTGGGGCTGGTATTGGTATAATTGACAGATTTGTTGGGGAATATTTTGCTTTTGTGAATATTTTATTCAGGTCTCATGAAATCGGTTCCGTAATTGCCGCTTAGTGGAATTTCGGATATAAAATAGAGGCAAAATTTTTACGAAAAATTACGAAAATAATTTGGAAAAATCTTCAAACATGATAGAATGAATAAAACTTGAGACAAGAATATTTTAAAATTTATTTGATCAGTTTTGATATAAATACGCTTTTAAAAACGAAACCGCTGAGCTTTTAAAAGTACGGTCTTCGGAAACGGCAGATACTACTAACATGATTTTTGATTAAAAGAATACGATCAACTAACACATTTTTTTTTACATATACGGGGAACTCTCTAACCTCAATTAAATACATATAACGATAATAATATCCGTCTATAACACATCATTCCATCGAGTTGAATAAATCAGATAAATATTTATTCCATTCAATAATAATAATTACATTTTTAATACAAGTTCTTACAACTTAGGTTACAATGAATGATAATTCGTTACTCGACACCCTTCTAGGGTTAACCTAACTGTATTTATAAGTTATACAGCTGCTATACAATCGTAAATTGATACTCCTTTAAATTAGCTATACAATTGATATCAATCACGATTGCTACACATCTCCTTAGTCAACACAATCTCTTTGACAGCTATCCAATCTTCAAAGATATTGCTTCCATAATTATCTTCAAGAATTCTTTTAAACTCTGTTGATCGTAGACACTTCCTCCAGACAGAGGTTAATAAACTCTGTCGAGCTTCCATCCGTCAACATTTAACTAAACTCTGACCGCTTCCTGCTAAACTCTGATTTTTCACTATAACACTTAAACACTGATTAATATTTACATCAGACTTTTCTTGCTGTACCAAGAAACAAGTCTGTCACCCAAAAATTGACAACTTCCACGGGTGCTTTTTCTGTCTATTTTACAGCCTGCAAAGTCTGCATCAGAGTAACCAAGTAGCTTGGAATCTGGTTCCCTGGGATACCACAAACCTAATGTAATGGTGCCCTTGAGATACTTGAAAATTCTTTTCACAGCTGTAAGATGTGGTTCTCTGGGGTCTGCCTGAAATCTAGCACAGAGACAGGTTGCATACATGATATCAGGTCTACTTGCTGTCAGATAAAGAAGAGACCCTATCATGCCTCTGTAGTTTGTCATATCTACTGAAGCTCCTATGTCTTTGTCCAACTTTGTTGCTGTTGTCATGGAAGTTGATGCAGATGAACAGTCAAGCATACCAAATTTCTTGAGAAGATTTCTGGTATATTTTGCTTGATTTATAAAAATTTCATCATCTGTTTGCTTCACCTGTAGGCCTAGAAAATAACTAAGCTCTCCCATCATACTCATTTGATACCTGGACTGCATTAGCTTGGCAAACTTTGTACAAAGTTTATCATTAGTAGACCCAAAAATTATGTCATCAATATATATTTGAACTAAAAGCAAGTCACTACCAGATTTAAAGTAGAACAGAATTTTATCAATTGTACCTCTGTGGAACCCACTTTCTAGAAGAAATTGAGCTAGAGTTCCATACCATGCCTTGGTGCCTGCTTAAGTCCATAGAGTGCCTTATCAAGCCTGTAGACATAATCTGGATATTTGGGATCCACAAATCCTGGTGGTTGTTCAACAAACACTTCTTCCTCAAGTTTCCCATTCAGAAATGCACTTTTCACATCCATCTGAAATACCTTGAATTTCTTATGAGAGGCATAAGCTAGAAACATCCTTATTGCCTCTAATCTTGCAACTGGAGCAAAAGTTTCATCATAGTCTATTCCTTCTTGCTGTGAATAGCCTTTTGCCACAAGTCTAGCCTTGTTCCTTGTAACAACCCCCTCACTGTCAGTTTTATTCTTGAAAACCCATTTAGTACCAACAACAGATCTATTCTTTGGTCTTGGTACAAGGGTCCAAACTTCATTTCTTACAAATTCATTCAACTCCTCCTGCATTGCTGTTATCCAGTCAGCATCTTGAAGAGCTTCTTCTACCTTCTTTGGTTCATATTGTGACAAGAATGCATGAAACAGACATTCATTTGTTGTAGCTGATAGAGTATATTTTTATATATATTCTAGATGATTTTATTCTCATATTTATTGTGTTTTGCATTGATTTGGATTTTTATTTAATAAATTTGATTGTTTTTTTATAGGAAATAAAGAATTCATGACTTGGAAGGATTTGGAGCAAAAAGAGCTATTTTGGAGATAAAATAGGAGAAAATTCGTATTATTGGGCTACACGGGCTGTCTAACACTGTTTGGGCCGTATCTTGAGTTCCAGAAGTCAGAATTTGACGATCTTACTGTCCACGCGAAGCTAACGAGATTCTATATCATTATAAAGTGGTCCAGAGGTCCAATTACGATTGGAACGTTCCACAATATCTGAAGAAAAGTCAGCCACGAATTTTCCTTTAAAACAGAATCAGTTTAGGAAACGTAATTCTATTATAATTCTGTTTTGGTATTTTCTTGCTGGGCAAGACTTCAAGAGGCTATATAAACACATCTTGGGACAAATTATTAGGGAGGTAATATTAGATCAGAAATATAGTTTAGAGTAGATTAGTATTATTAGTTGGAGATTTAGAGAAACACCATGACTCTTCTTTTGGGTGACAACATTGAAGTTTGAAGGTTTTGTTCTCTTAATCTTTTCTTTGTTCTTATTAGTTTAATTATGTTTTCTTGTTTTACTTGTTTAATTATTAGCGAGTAGTTATTTCTAGGGCTTAAAGGGAAGCCATGTTTGCACTAATATTGGCATGATTTTCATAGTGGTTTGATTGGTTATGGTTAATTCTGATTGATATGTTTTAATCGTTAATTTGTGTAATCGGCCGATATCATGGATTAATTATATGCAAATAGGGGTATGGATCGAGAGATTTACTTACTAGAGGCACACATACGATTAGCAAAATTAAATTTGAGTGCGGTAGCATCATTGGATTTCTGAGAGTGTTAATGCTTGGAAGAGATTAACTTGACTGTTAATTGGATTTCTGAGAGTGTTAATTGTGTTGAATGTTTCGAGAGTGTTAATGCTTGGAAGAGATTAACATACTCTAGTTATAGGATCACATTGATTGCTTTAGCTTAAGAGCCAATTGTGTAAGCATGGTGGACCTGATTGCCCTAGGTTTTAAATAATTTGTTTATCATCTGTTTAATTAGTGTTAATCTTGTTTAATTAGTTAATTAATATTATCCAATAATCGTTTGTCCCTGAAACAATTAGCGATAACTGAAAAGGAATTAGTAGAACCTGTCTCCTTGTGGATTCGACCCGCTTGCCATCTGTACTAGAAATAGACACCGTGCGCTTGCGGTTAGGTATAATTTGACACATCAGTAGCACTTCTTGTCCTTACTTTTGCATCTGGATCACCAATAATCAAATAAGGTGTGTGAGATTTGGTCCATTTCCTAGCTGAAGGCAAATGGCTTCTCTCAGTATTTGATCCTCCCCCTCGATCCATGTTCTCCTGATTTTCTTGTTGCCTTTCTTCATTCTCTGAGGCACCCCCTGAATTTGTCTGCTCAGAGTTTGAACTGTCAGATTTTGGAATGTCAGAGTTTGAGTCATCAGAGTTTGATCCAGATTTTTCAGCTGACTCACTTTCAGAATTTGAGTCATCACTTTGAAGTGATTCTTCATGCTCCCCCTCAACTGGTTCTCCCCTTGTTTGTGGCTGAGAAGTTTCTTCAGTTTTTACCAGTAGAGGTTCAGAGTTTACATCAACAGAGTTTGTCAGTTCAGCCTCATCAGAGTATACTTCATCAGAGGTTAAATCTTCATTTTCAAAGTGCAGTTGATCATATTCATCTAAATCTTCAAGTCAAGTTATTTTCTTGTCATCAAATGACACATGAATTGACTCCATTATTACCTTGGTTCTCAGATTATAAACTCTGAATGTCTTAGTTGACAGTGGATAGCCAACAAAAATTCCTTCATCAGCTTTTAACTCAAATTTTGTCAACTGTTCAGGATGAGCTTTTAGCACAAAGAATTTGCACCCAAAAATATGAAAATATTTTAGGTTTGGCCTTTTTTCCCTCACCATCTCATATGGTGTTTTTCCATGCTTGTTGATCAGAGTAGCATTCTGAGTAAAACAAGCAGTCTGAACAGCTTCTGCCCAGAAATAAGTTGGCAAATTTGCTTCATCAAGCATAGTTCTGGTAGCTTCAATCAAGGTTCTGTTCTTTCTTTCAACTACACCATTTTGCTGTGGTGTACCAGGTGCAGAAAACTCTTGCTTCACTCCTCTGTTCTTACAGAACTCTTCCATTATTGCATTTCTGAATTCAGTTCCATTATCACTTCTGATTATCTTGACTTTGTGTTTTGATCCTTTGTCCAGCAACTTTACATGCTCCATCAGAGTTAATGCAGTTTCATCCTTGGATCCAGACTTGCTTGGATCCTTTGGCTTTCTTAACATTCACTGATGATTAGATTTAAGGATCCAGACTTGCTTGGATCCTTTGGCTTTCTTAACTTTGTTAGCTTTAGCAGCGGAATTTACATTATCAGAGTTTAAGCTAACTTTTTCAGAGTTTACACTTGCAAAATTAACCTTAACCCATTTCAAATTGGGCTTAAGTTCATAGTAATTATGATAAGTAGCATGATAATCCCTACAAGTATAAATAGAATGCCAAGTACTTCCACAGTGTTTGCATAAAGTCTGTGGTCTAGCTCTAACATTATCTTTCTTTACTTCAGACTTGGAAGGTAAAGAATTAATGTTTTTATTCTTCCTGCAAAAACTAGCAAGATGGTAAGTGCTACCACAATTATGACATGTCTTTCTTGGAGCTAAAGTAGTAAGCATTGGATAATCACCTTGAGTAATGCCTACTTTACCATTTCTATTCTTCCTAGACACTTTCTATTTATTAACAGATTTTAACTCCTTAAGCTTATGCTTGAGTTGTTTATCTGTCATTGAACCAATATTAACCTGTTTAACACTAGTTTTTACTGGTTATTTCTTAACAGCTCCTTTTTCAGCTTCAGACTTAGATTCATTTACTCCATGAACAAATTTTGTATATGGAAGATTTGTTCTAATTTTTACTTGATTTTGAAACCTAAGTTCATCTCCCTCACAGTAACCTAAACCAACTGTGTCTGACTGAAAAACCTCATTTGTGTCTTTTCCAGAATGAGTCCATGTTTTAATTATGTGATTTGCCTTCTCCAACTCAGATTCTAGTTGCTTATATCTTCCTAGCAACTCCTGTTCTAAATAAACAGCATCATCTATTTCCTTCTGAACTTGTTGCATGTTTTCAAGTTTTTCTTCAACAATTTTATTTCTCTCTTTAAGTTCAGAATTCTCAGTTTTAATTCTCTCATTCTCTAAAGTCTGATCCCTATAACTGATATGCAATGCCTTAAGATAAATTCTTAATTCAGATATATTATCAGTATTATAAGCATAGGTAGTTAAGGGTACCTTGTTTTCAGAATCTTCAGGTTCATTTTCAATGGAAGCCATGAGAGCATAGTTGACATCCTCATCTGAGTCTGAAGTGTCTGCCCAATCTCTGCCTTTTGTGATGAGTGCTTTTTCAGTTTTACCCTTCTTGCACTCAGGAGCATAGTGACTCATTCCCTTACACTTGTAGCATTGAATCTCGGACTTGTCTTTCTTCCCAGATTTAGTCTCCTATCTCTCAGACTTTCTGAAACTTTTCCTGTCTGAATTTGAACCTTTAGAGAACCTGTTTCCCTTCTTGAAGTTCTTGAAGCCCATCTTCTTGAAAGTCTTTACCATCAAAATAGCCATTTTCCTAATTTCTTCTTCATCATCCTCAGAATCAGATGATTCATCAGTGTTTGAATCAACATCAGAATTTGATGACTCACATTCAGAATGTATGACTAAAGCCTTTCCCTTAGCTTTCTTCCTTGATGCTTCCTTCTTCAAGGGTTTCTCTTCAACCTTAAGACCAACAGACTTTGCCTTCTTGCTTGATCTCCTATTTCTCTGCTCCATTTCCAATTCACGAGTTTTGAGCAGCCCATAGATTTCATCAATCTCAGTATCAGCAAGATCGTAATTGTCTCTTATAGTGGTTGTTTTCACATCCCATTTTTCAGGTAGAGCAAGAAGAAATTTGAGATTTGAGTCTTCTAGATCATACTCTTTATTAACCAGTGACAAATCATTGAGTAGTTTACAGAACTTGTCAAATGTTTCTGTCATGGTTTCTTCAGATTTTGCCTCAAAGTGCTCATACTCCTGTGTGAGTATGTTCCTCCTATTCTTCTTGATAGCAGCAGCTCCTTGACATCTAACCTCAAGAGCATCCCATATTTCTTTTGCAGTTGTGCAATTAATGACTTTGTAAGACATAACATTATCTAAGGCACTATGAAGTAGATGTCTAACCTTTGCATCCTTAGCAATAGATGAAATATCCTCAAGAGTCATATCTTTCTTTTCCTTTGGAACTGTCTTAGCTTCTTAACCAGCAGTAGCAGCAGATAGTTTTGTAGGCTTATGAGGTCCTTCATAAATTCTGTCAAGATATTCTGGATCTGTAGCCTCCAGAAACATAGTCATCTTCACTTTCCAGATACCATAATCTGCTGGCCTCAGAATAGGAACCCTAATTGTCTCATAACGACTCACAGTAGTAGGAGCCTTTTCAGAACCTAAACCTGTTGGAGGAGGTATTTCTGACATGATTATAGTTGTGTGTGGATCTTAAACTATTTAGAGTAACAGATCTGCTTTGATACCACTTGTTAGGCCGAATACACAATAATAATCAAGTTCATATGAGAGAATAACAAACAAAACACGTTTGATCAATTAAAAACTGTTTTGGAATTAAAAACTCCTCTCTTGGTGATGTAAAATATCACAGAGAGCTGCTTAGGTTACAATGAATGATAATTCGTTACTCGACACCCTTCTAGGGTTAACCTAACTGTATTTATAAGTTATACAGCTGCTATACAATCGTAAATTGATACTCCTATAAATTAGCTATACAATTGATATCAATCACGATTGCTACACGTCTCTTTAGTCAACACAATCTCTTTGACAGCTATCCAATCTTCAAAGATATTGCTTCCATAATTATCATTAAGAATTCTTTTAAACTCTGTTGACCGTAGACGCTTCCTCCAGATAGAGTTTAATAAACTTTGTCGAACTACCATCCGTCAGCATTTAACTAAACTCTGACCGCTTCCAGCTAAACTCTGATTTTTCACTGTAACACTTAAACACTGATTAATATTTACATCAATTATATCTAACATTATAAACCTGTTAAGTATGTACGTATGCATAGACTCTTATATATATATACGATGATGTGTTACAAGTTCCCAGTAGGACATGATAATACCTTTTCTTAGTAATGGAGTCGGAGATATTTCGTCCGGATAAGGACATAAAAACCCGGAAGTCACCGGAAGGGTTATATGACGTATATTTTTTAAAATATTCCAATAAATATAAATTGGATATTTTCGGATTGAAAATTCCTTTGAAGATATTAATAAATATTATTTGAATATTTATTAATAATTTGAATATTATTTTCATATTGAGAATAGTCTAAAGGTTTATTTATTTAATAAATATTATTTAAATATTTATTAAATATTCTAAGCTGATTATTTATTTAATAAAAATTATTTGAATATTTATTAAATATCCCGGGATGATTTAAAAATCATATTATTTATTTTAAAAGTTATTTAAAAACATTAAAAAGTATTTTTAATATTTTCTGATCGTCGGAAAAGTATTTAAAAATAGGACGGGTTCCCATTTCTTCATGGACTATAGCTTCACTCATCGAAAAAGTATCGCTACTTCACTCAACTTATCAAAACTTGGGAACCCAAGGTTTTTGGAGCTAGTATTAATTATTTTCTCCCTTCGCTACCAATAATAAATGCACCCTACCTAGTAAGGAGGGGCTCAGGTTTGACGAAACACTCAAAACTCCGACCAACTCCCAAGTTATGTTTGATGAAGCGATTCTTAGTAATCGAAATCTGTTGACTAAAGTCAACCCACACATCAGAGTTACTTTCTCAACTACTCATGGAAGTAAAGTTAGTAATGATTGTCAAACCAATCGTCAAGCTTTGTGCTTGGGGGAAACTGAATTAAATTATATCCCTACGATGCATAGAATTCTCTAAGGGATTGGAGGAAGAGGGGACATCGCCTTCGGGCGTAGTCCAAACATTAAGGCCCATATGCGGTCAGGGTGCAACCCGATAAGGGAATGTCGTCCTTCTACTAGTAGAGAAGCAGAGGCACGGTATATTGGCTGATCACCAGATATCGTGGAAGAGGCTCCAGCATAATCCCATTCTTCCAATTGGAATTGTACTGCAACACTGTAATGAAAGCCTATGTGCTCAATTACCGATAGTGTTGACAGAATGATGAACTATTCAAAGTACCTCAGAAATTTTTCGTTATATTTCTGGATAAAGAATGAAAATGTTTAATGATGATACAATATCAGTATATGATATGTCATATGGTTTACGTTAACAAAAGTACTTTGAAAACTATTATTATATGGCTGAGCTGTATTGCTCACTCTTGCTTTTCTTTTATATATACCACCATACAACAACAGATAAGCATGGCAAGAACAAAGCAGACCCCTCGCAAAAGCGTGCTAACCGGTCAGCAGTATAGGAGACTATTTACGAGGCAGGTGCCGAGGCCGCACCCAGTAGCATCACCAGAGGTGAGTAGACTAAGTTGGATAGGTTTACAGCTTAGGTTGGTTAGGTCTATTTACAAGCATGACTTGTATATGTTTCTGAAAACCAAACTGCATTTTGGCCGTAGATGCCGCCTTAGATGGTAATCTTTTTTAAGTTGGACTTTTAATATTATGACAATTTGGGTTTGTAATAACTATTTCAAGATGGTTATAATAACTTAGTAACGTTTTAATTTCGTCTCTGAGCCTATAATCTGTGAATGTTATGTTTGATTGAGGGGTCACAGCATGCTAAAATGAAGATAAAGAATAATGATTATTAAAATGGGAATTAAGGACAGAGGGATAGCCTGGATCTCCGACCCCGGGTCTAGGGGTGTTACAGAAATGGTATCAGAGAATTAGGTTATAATCTCAGAGACGATAGGAAGGTTTAAGGACTCAAATCCTTATCGAAACATTGTCGGGCTAATAGACATAGCCCTAACAACCTTAAGCTAATAACGGAACTATTTATCAGAATCTCAAGAATAGTAACATTTTTCCCTTTTTGTGTAGACACACGAGGATGTAGAGCTACCTGAGGGTTCCGATCAGCGACATTATGATGCCCTTCTAAGAGCTGTAGATGAGCCTGATGTTGAGACAGAGACTAACCCTCGGCAGGAGGGAGAGAGAGAGATAGTCCAGGAGGAGGATCCCAGAGCTGATGACCCTATGCCTGTAGAGGACCCAGTGGACTCAGATGAGCCAGATAGTGACCCAGAGGAGGACCCCATGGACGCTGTTCCAGCTGACCCCGCACCTGGAGAGGAGCCTGAGGATGAGGAGGTGGTTTGGACTGATATCCCTATGCATTCCCCTCCTCTTAGAGAGGATTCATCCCCTAGTAGATATCATTGGGACACAGATTTAGAGGATGACTCTGAGGAGCCTATACTAGAGGATGCCGAGATTGAGGTTGCCCCGGAGAGCGAGCCGGTTAGTCCTCCCATACAAGTTATTAGAACCATTGAGTACGACTGGATGGTGACCCGTATGACCACTGATCTGGTGGCAGCGGAGGCTCGAGTAGCTGAGTTGAGGTTCCAACTAGCTGAGGAGAGACGAGCGAGACTATACTCCCAGGGGAGAAATGCCAGAGCTAGACAAATGAGGTGGGCAGTACTGGGGATTGAGAGGAGGGCTCTCACCCGACTCAGAACACTTCCCCATTCCCACCACAGCAGGAGGATCCGTAGGAGGGATGCAGTGAGAGTCCTTTCGAGGGCTATAAGCCGAGTTAGGCAGGCGATACGCTTTCACGCAGACTGATGGATAGATGGATGACCAGTTCTAGTACAGAGGGAGGTGGTAGTAGCTTTACTTTTGGTAGTGATGTTGGTCACGTAGTACTTTCCCTCGGATAGGAAGGCATGTTAGCTAGCTTTGGATGTACTTTTTATAAATTCAGTTTTATGTTGTACTTGAAACTTTGACTCTGAGAAGTCACTATCAGTAATATGACGTAAAATTCGTTTGGTTTTAACAACTGTTTCCATTTGAATCAGGATGTATATAATGCCATAATCATTTGACATCTATTTATAAGTTACAGAAATGCCATAAAAGAATTCACCTTTGAGGTGTCAATCACAGAAAACTAGGTTAAGATAAATGAGGAAACCTAACAGGAATTTTTTATATGTGTAAACTTTCCGAAAAATGCCACCAAGAAGGAACAGAAATACAAGGACTCACCCTGCCGAGTCCGCCACCCATGTAGTAACCAACACCGATAAGAGGAATGCCGTCATCCAGAATAGGAGGATGAGGAAGATGAGTACAATGAGTTCGACGATGAGGATTATGAGGAAGAAGAAGAGGACCCAATGGAACAATTTATGCGCCTGATGAGGCAAAATCTGGAGCGCCAACCACGACCACAGCCACCACCCCGCGACCCCAACAATGCAGTCGCCAATGCCTTTAAGGCCGTTAAGTCATTTAACCCCCAGAATTCCATGGGACAGCAGATCCCGTTGAGGCCGGGGCTTGGTTGAAAGAGATGGAGAAAACCTTCGAGATTATGGGCACTGAGGAAGCCTAGAAGACCATCTTTGCTACATATCTGCTTAAGGGAGAGGCCAACTATTGGTAGGAGGCAAAGAAGAATATGGAACCAGCTGGAGTGGTTGCATGGGACAGATTCACAGAGTTATTCTTGGAAAAGTACTTTCCGAGATTCATGGAGACCCAGATGGAACTCAAGTTCCTAGAGCTTAAACAGGAGAATCTGACTGTAGCCGAATATGAGGCTAGGTTCACTGAGCTATCAAGGTTCGTGCCAGAGTATGTAAACACTGAAATTAAGAAGGCAAGGAGGTTTCAACAAGGATTTAAACAGTGGATTTAGAACTGCATCGCGGTGTTAAAAATTACGGATTACGCCACTCTAGTATAGAAGGCATCGATTGTAGAGGCAGGAAGTGAGTAGTCTTAGAAGGACAAGATCATGAAGAAAAGGAAGTTTGAAAGTCGAAGTGGTGGTGCTGCAAGTGGGAATTTCTTTAGCAAGTTTGTTAGGGGAGCGGTGTCCCAGCCATCCAAAAGCACAGGGTTTAACAGAGCAGAAAGCAAGAGTGTTGGCCAAGGAGGTGGATCAACCAGGGCACCCATATCAGGACAGTCGCGCCCTCCCCTACCCAACTGTAAGACTTGTGGTAAGAAACATTCAGGGGTATGTCTCCAGGGTACGACGACATGTTTTAAGTGTGGACAGACCGGACACTATGCCAACAATTGCCCCCAGAGGAACTCACTCATGAAATGCTATCAGTATGGAGGCACGAACCACTGGAAGAAAGACTACCCTAAACTGAAACCGAGGGGATCAAGGATGAGCGGTACTGCATCCAACCAACCACCCACCGCTAGGACTTTCAACATGATAGTGCAGGATGCAGTAAGGGATGAGGATGTCATCACAGGTACCCTTTCCCTTAACACCTTGAGTGCATATACTTTTTTTGATTCTGGAGCTACCAAATCTTTTATATCGCAAGATTTTGCATGTAAACTGAACTTGAAACCAGAAATGTTAAAGGAACGGCTAATGGTAGTAATAGCTAACCACGAAGTGGTTCCTGTAAGGCAGATATATCCTAATTACGATATAGTAATAGGAGGTCACCACTTTCGGGCAGACCTAATTCCGTTTAAGTTAGGCGGATTCGATGTCATCTTAGGAATGGATTGGATGGCAAGTCATGGTGCCCAGATTGATTGCAAGAGCAAGAAAGTTAGGATAAAGGTGTCAGGAAAGAAAGAGGTCATATTCAAAGGACAGCGACAGACTCAAAAATTCTTGACTGTTGATCAAGCCAAAAAGTTAGTACGAAAGGGCAGCGAGGCCTACTTAGCTTATGTATTAGACACGAAGCAAAGAACCCCTAAACTGAAGGACATTCCAATTGTCAGGGAATTTGAAGATGTATTTTTAGAAGACCTTCCTGGATTACCACCCGATAGGGAAATCGAGTTTGCGATAGAATTAGCACCAGGAACCGCACCAGTTTCTAAAGCCCCCTATCGATTGGCCCCGTTGAAATGAAAGAACTAGCCACTCAGTTGAAAGAACTATTAGACAAGGGCATGATAAGACCAAGTGTGTCCCCGTGGGGTGCCCCAGTGTTGTTTGTAAAGAAAAAGGATGGTAGTATGAGGCTATGTATAGACTACAGAGAGCTGAATAAGTTAACCATTAAAAACATGTACCCCTTGCCTAGGATTGACGACCTTTTTGACCAACTCAAGGGAGCAGTTCAGTTTTCGAAGATAGACCTGAGAACGGGGTACCATCAGTTAAAGATCAAACTGGAAGATATACCCAAAACTGCTTTTCACACTAGGTACGGCCATTATGAGTTTCTAGTGATGTCCTTTGGATTGACTAATGCCCCCGCGACATTCATGGACTTGATGAACCGAGTATTCAAACAGTACCTAGACAAGTGCGTCATAGTTTTCATTGACGATATCTTGATTTATTCTAAGACTGAGGAAGAACATGCAGAACACTTGAGGATAGTCCTAGGAATCTTGAGGGAAGAAAGTGCAATTCTTAGGTCATGTGGTTAGTAGTGAAGGAGTACTAGTTGACCCTGCCAAAATATAGGCAATATCAAAATGGGAAAGACCGACCACCCCGACTGAAGTAAGAAGTTTCGTGGGACTAGCCGGGTATTATAGGAGGTTTGTGCAAGACTTTGCCAAACTGGCAGCCCCATTGACCTGACTCACCAGAAAGACTGAAAAGTTTGTATGGAATGAGAAATGTGAAGAGAGCTTTCAAGAGCTAAAGAAAAGATTAATGACCGCCCCAGTGCTGGCACTGCCAGATGATAAGGGGGACTTTTTGATCTATAGTGATGCATCGCATAAAGGACTAGGTTGCGTGCTCATGCAGCACGGTAAGGTGATTGCATATGCTTAACGACAGTTAAAGGAGTATGAAATAAGATACCCTACCCATGATTTAGAGCTAGCCGCGATAGTCTTCGCATTAAAGATATGGGGCATTACCTATATGGAGAAAAATGTGAAATTTACACAGATCATAAAAGCCTCAAGTACATCTTTACCCAGAAAGAATTGAATATGAGACAGAGAAGATGGCTAGAGTTAATCAAGGATTACGATTGTGAGATTCGTTATCATCCAGGAAAGGCCAATGTGGTGGCCGATGCCCTTAGCAGGAAGGAAAGGCTCAAGATGATGACTTCGGCAGAAGAATTGATAAAGGAAATGGAGAAGCTAGAAATCGAAGTTAAGACATCGAGAAGTAGCCAAGAAGTGTTAATGGGAATTCAAATCCATCCTCCGTTATTGGAAAATATTCGAATGTGCCAAGAGCAAAAGATGGAAGAGGAAAAGAACTCGGAGGAAGAGATATTGACCGGGGAGGAAATTAAGTGCGAAAGAGATGCAGGAGGAATCATGAGATATGCAACGAGAATTTGGGTCCCAAATGTTCAGGAACTAAAGGATGAAATCCTATATGAAGGACATAACTCAAGGTACTCTGTGCACCTAGGTACCACGAAGATGTATAGAGATTTGAAAGAATACTATTGGTGGCCCAACATGAGAAGGATGTGACAGAATGGGTGAATAGATGTTTGACTTGTCAACGAGTAAAGGCAGAACACCAGCGACCTAGTGGACTACTGCAACCCCTAGAGATTCCAGAATGGAAGTGGGAGCACCTAGCCATGGATTTTGTAGTAGGACTCCCAAGGAACAAGACTAACCACGATGTGATATGGGTAATCATCGATAGGTTGACTAAGTCCACCCACTTTCTCCCAATCAACGAGAGGTACACTGTCGATAAATTAGTAGACATCTATATAAGAGAAATTGTGGTACGACATGGAGTTCCCGTGACCATTGTGTCTGATAGAGACCCAAGGTTTAACTCCAGGTTCTGGAGGAGCTTTCAAGACTGTGTGGGAACCAAGCTCAATATGAGTACTGTATACCACCCTCAGACTAACGGACAAAGTGAAAGAACAATTCAGACCTTAGAGGACATGCTGAGAGTGTGTGTTATGGATTTCAAGGGAAGTTGGGAAGAGCACTTACCATTGATTGAGTTTGCTTATAACAACAGTTATCACTCAAGTATCGGAATGCCCCCATATGAAGCCCTCTATGGCCGAAAATATTGTTCTCCCTTATGTTGGGAAGAAGTTGGTGAGAGGAAGATATTAGGACCTGAACTGGTACAACAGACAAGAGATGTGATAGTTCTAATCAGGGGAAGACTGGCAGCAGCCCAAGACAGACAACGTAAGTATGCCGACTTAGCTCAGAAGGATAGAGAATATGAAGTAGGAGATATGGTGCTGCTAAAGGTATCTCCCTGGAAAGGACTGATGAGGTTTGGGAAGAAAGGGAAGTTGAGCCCGAGATACATCGGACCTTTCGAGATATTAAGGCGGATTGGACAAGTGGCTTACGAGTTAGCCTTACCTCCAAGTCTGCAACAAGTACATAACGTGTTCCACATATCTATGTTGAGAAAATACAACCCCGACGCCAAACATGTGGTGGAATATGAGCATGTAGATCTACAGCCAGACTTGTCTTATATAGAGCAACCGGTGGAAATCATGGACCACAAGGAGCAAGTACTCAGGAACAAGGCGGTCAGATTAGTCAGAGTTTTGTGGCAGAATCATAACATAGAGGAATCCACCTGGGAGCTGGAAAGTTCAATGCAAGAGAAGTACCCCCATTTATTTTCAACCTGATTCCGGGACAGAATCCTTTTAAGGGGGGAGGTTGTAAGAACCCTGATTTTTGTACTATCGTAAACGACATGAATGAATAGTAATTTCAAACTTATGAAAAGTGACTTCCATTTCCCACTTATGTATTATGTATATTAGGAAGCCGAGTTCGTTTTACGATTTTACAAACGAAATAAGTGTATGCAAATGCCGCCAGAAATCGAAGAATCCCGAAATATAAAAATTCGTATATTCTATGAGGTATCGATCAATAAGAGTATCATGTCAAGATAAAGGGGAGTATAAGATGAAAACTTCATGAGACAAACCCACAAAGATTTAAGGGGTTGGAAGGTTAAAGACTACTCGAAGAAATTTTTTTACCGAAATTATTTCAAAGGAATTATTTTTGTAACCTAGAAATAATTATGGAAAATATTAAGGATGTTACTACTTCCATGAAAACCATGCAAGTTGTCATGCTAGTAACCAAGAGAGTAAGTAGTAATTACAAGCTAGTTAACCCAACCAATTAACCAAGTGCTATTCACTTAGGATGCTAGTTTCACTTAGGATACTAATTCCACCAAAATAGACATAAAGTGGCTTAATAATGGTAAGGTATGGCCATGCTTGACAATTTAATGCAGCAATCAAGGTGTTAAATATAGGATATATTCATATAACACTTATACACCAAACTAGCCAAGGCAAGAAAATCCTCTCCCACACATTCTTTATTTTCGGACAAGAGCAGGACAGCAACTTAGGACTGCCATAACTCCCTCATTTCTAAATGAAATCCTGCGTTCTTTAGCTTGTTGGAAAGGTACTGAGATACTCTACAACTCTTCTTCAGGAGCCTCGTTCAGATAAGTAAGGTAAGACCCTCGTTTTTCCAGTTCTTTTAAGAGGGGTAATGCTGATTCCGAAAATTTTAAACTTGGTTGTTTAGGTGTTGAAGGTTAAAGGTTGTTAAAGCTATCTAAGGTGTTCTTACAGAAAATCAAGCTGGGTTAAGGTTGTTAAGACTCCAAGGAAGGTCAAACACTCACACCTACCTTAAACTTCATGAGTTATAAGTGATTTGAAAGATTGATGCAAGTATGTACATGTTTAAGGGGTTTGTGAGGTTTTAAGCTTTATAAGTATGGATAAATCTTGGTTAGGGATAAATGGATGTTACCACTGGTCTTAGAGACCCTTGATGATGTTTATATAATCTTGATGGTGTGTGGTTCAATTAAGTGGTTAAATGGAGTTCATGGAATTTGGAAACGATCGAATTATATTCGTTATAATGTCAAAATTTCATTAGGTTATTTGTGCAGATAATACTGAATTGAACAAATGTTTTCTTGGCAATTTTTTGGTCATAAACCAGTAGTAATTGTTTTGTAGTTTGTTTTGACACCAAGATCATGTGATTACGATTTACGGTTTATGAGATATGGTCGTTCTAGTTAAATCGGTTAAAACGGACGAATCTTTAAGATGGACTGACTTTACAAAGTCAAACGAGCCCTTTAAATATGGTCTGTGATTATAAAATTTTTACAGGGGGTAACTTAGTCGGTGGTTAAGGCCCTGTAAAAATTTGAAGACAAAAGGCTTAATTTTCGATTTTATAGAAATTTTTAAGTCAAGAATGCGCATGAGAAACCACTGCAGAAAGAAGCTATATTTAGAGCAACAATTGAGCTAGGAAAAAGATGTTCTTAATTATGAAATTTGGATGAAAAATCCTCTGAACAGTTAAGAAGAAGTGAGAAAAAGACTTTCATGAAAAAGTTTATTTTTCAATTTTATAGAATTTTTCGAATCATAGTTGCGCAAGTGAAAAACCCTTTTAGGGGACGAATTAAGACGAACTTTAGTTTCGTTGAAAATGACCTTTAACGAAAGTCGTTATGAGACCATTAATTATCAAAAGTGGTTAAAGGATATCATGGGCTTATAATAATCCAAACGTGTAGTAAGGAGGTATCGTTACGAAGTTGTGCCTTTATATGAATAGTTGGTTCGACGGGATAGTTTAATGAACTAACCGAACCTTACTGGTTGTTATAGATCATCACACTAGAGATAGAGCCCAGACTATTCCGACACTATCAGGCAAGTTTTCAAAACTTGTATTTCAAATATTTTCAAATTGTTGTTGTTGTGGTATAAATGCAATGAACTGCTTGATAGTATTTTTGCGAATCAGCATATGATGTATGGTTATTTACGGGGATTTATAAACCTGTTAAGTATGTACGTATGCATAGACTCTTATATATATGTATACGATGATGTGTTACAAGTTCCCAGTAGGGCATGATAATACCTTTTCTTAGTAAGGGAGTCGGAGATATTTCGTCCGGATAAGGACATAAAAACCCGGAAGAGTTATATGACGTATATTTTTTAAAATATTCCAATAAATATAATTAAATTGGATATTTTCCGATTGAAAATTCCTTTGAAGATATTAATAAATATTATTTGACTATTTATTAATAATTTGAATATTATTTTCATATTGAGAATAGTCTGAAAGTTTATTTATTTAATAAATATTATTTAAATATTTATTAAATATTCTAAGCTGATTATTTATTTAATAAATATTATTTGAATATTTATTAAATATCCCAGGATGATTTAAAAATCATATTATTTATTTTAAACTTTAAAAGGTATTTTTAATATTTTCTGATCATCGGAAAAGTATTTAAAAATAGGACGGGTTCCCATTTCTTCATGGACTATAACTTCACTCATTGAAAAAGTATCGCTACTTCACTCAACTTATCAAAACTTGGGAACCCAAGGTTTTGGGAGCTAGTATTAATTATTTTCTCCCTTCGCTACCAATAATAAATGCACCCTACCTAGTAAGGAGGGGCTCAGGTTTGACTAAACACTCAAAACTACGACCAACTCCCAAGTTATGTTTGATGAAGCGATTCTTAGTAATCGAAATCTGTTGACTAAAGTCAACCCACACATCAGAGTTACTTTCTCAATTACTCATGGAAGTAAAGTTAGTAATGATTGTCAAACCAATCGTCAAGCTTTGTGCTTGGGGGAAACTGAATTAAATTATGTCCCTACGATGCATAGAATTCTCTAAGGGATTGGAGGAAGAGGGGACATCACCTTCGGGCGTAGTCCAAACATTAAGGCCCATATGCGGTTAGGGTGTAACCCGATAAAGGAATGTCGTCCTTCTACTAGTAGAGAAGCAGAGGCATGGTATATTGGCTGATCACCAGATATCGTGGAAGAGGCTCCAGCATAATCACATTCTTCCAATTGGAATTGTACTGCAACACTGTAATGAAGGCCTATGTGCTCAATTACCGATAGTGTTGACAGAATGATGAACTATTCAAAAGTACCTCAGAAATTCTTCGTTATATTTCTGGATAAAGAATGAAAATGTTTAATGATGATACAATATCAGTATACGATATGTCATATGGTTTACGTTAACAAAAGCACTTTGAAAACTATTACTATATGGCTGAGCTGTACTGCTCACTCTTGCTTTTCTTTTATATATACCACCACACAACAGCAGATAAGCATGGCAAGAACAAGGCAGACCCCCCGCAAAAGCGTGCTAACCGGTCAGTAGTATAGGAGACTATTTACGAGGCAGGTGCCGAGGCCGCACCCAGTAGCATCACCAGAGGTGAGCAGACTAAGTTGGATAGGTTTACAGCTTAGGTTGGTTAGGTCTATTTACAAGCATGACTTGTATAAGTTTCTGAAAACCAAACCGCATTTTGGTCGTAGATGCCGCCTTAGATGGTAATCCTTTTCAAGTTGAACTTTTAATATTATGACAATTTGGGTTTGTAATAAGTATTTCAAGATGGTTATAATAACTTAGTAACGTTTTAATTTCGTCTTTGAGCCTATAATCTGTGAATGTTAAGTTTGATTGAGGGGTCACAGCATGCTAAAATGAAGATGAAGAATAATGTTTATTAAAATGGGAATTAAGGACAGAGTGACAGCCTGGATCTCCGACCCCGGGTCTAGGGGTGTTACATATCTTCTTGCTTGTTCTTCAAACAAAGATCCTGTTTTATAGCACTTGCCAATTTTTGTAGCATCCATAATGACATCATTAGTAACACGACTGATATCGTGATTTCACATTGCATCAGGATCTGACCATCCACTAGTAGAAAACTGGTCTTTTACGTCGCCTTTTATACGTCGGTTCTGCCTAAAGGCGACGTATATTCCACCTTTATACGTCGGTTCCGCATAAAGGCGACGTATATTGTGTTTTTGGATACCTTTGTACGTCGGTTCCGCATAAAGGCGACGTATAAAATACTTTTATACGTCGCCTAAACTAAGGCGACGTATAAGATACACCTTTTACGTCGGCTTTCTTCAGGCGACATATAAAATCTATACCTTTTACGTCGGTTTTGTAGGAGGCGACGTATAAGATCTATAATGTAACAAATTTACATCGCCTATTATATTACCCGACGTATAAGCTATTAAGTTAAAATAAAAAATTAAAGAAAATTGTCTCGCTTCGAAGGTATCTCTCTCCCCCTCTCCCTCTCTCGCTTAATCTCTCTCTCTATCTCTCTCTCTCTCGCTTCGAAGGTATCTCTCTCCCCCTCTCCCTCTCTCACTTAATCTCTCTCTCTCTCTCCCCCTCTCTCCCTCTCTCCCCCTCTCTCTCCCTCCATCTCACTTAATCTCTCTCTCTATCTCCCCCTGTTCTCCCCCGCTCATGTCCCTCTAATTTTCTTTCTTTTTGATAAAAATATTGCTTTAGTATTGTTTAAACACTTTGATTTATTGTAGTCGATTGATTCGGATGTGGAATTAATGAATTAATGAATTTGTTTTTTTACTAATTTTGTTTGGATTTTGATTTATTGTAGTCGATTGATTCGGATGTGGAATTGGTGAAGAGGGAAGATGGGAGGACTATAAATTATAATGTGGCGAATGAATTTGGGGAAGTTGATGAGGAATTAGAGGGGTTTTCGATTTTGTTTAAAGGAAATAGTGTTGAGGAATTGACTAGGAGCTTGGAGGAAGTGACTCGATTGTATGATGCAATTGTGTGTTCGAAGAGTCCGTTGAATGGTAAGCTTTATCCGCTTAGATTACAGCTGCCTCCCAATAATGTGACTATGAATGTTGTTGTGCTTCCAGCTTCTTCAAAAGGTAAGGTTTTGGTGTCTTTTTTCACAATCTAAATTATAACATATGATATGCTTGATTTTTTTAAGATCTGGGCAGCATTGCTATTTGCTAATGTAAAAGATTCAGAATTTAGGCTACTTGTGAACTTTTAAAGGATTTGGCTACTCCTTTACATAAGTACAAGCAATTTCAAGTCTTATACAAGCAGTGTTATTTATACGCTTGAGGTAATGGGGGAACTTTTACCCCCGCTGATAGTAATGGGATCATTGGTGAAAATGGGGACCATGATTTAGCAGATCAGAGAGGTCAGCAGGGTAGAAATCGGACGGGAACTGGTAAGAAGGCTAGAGCGGAACAATTCAAAATTGAGAAGGAGAACTCTTATTGCAGCGTGGAGTCGGACTCCCAGGGCTCCAATTTTGTCTTTACGCAGGGAGCCAACTCTGTGACCAGTAAGGGTAGACAAAGTAGGTCTGCAAATTATGATGGAGAAAATAGTGATGTTGAAGCTCAGGGAAGTGAACAGCAGTTTGAAGGACTTCAGTCTGGATTCAGGAAAAACATGGCTGAATTTGAGGATGTCTCACAGATTTATTTACCTACTGACCTGAATTGGGAAACTAAGGGAGAAAACTTTGAAAACAACGGTTTTTCATCCGATCAGGATCCTTTGCTTGAGTCTATCACCACACTCCAGTCTGCACAGGAAGCACTTGCTGAAGGTGCGTATAGTCTTTGGTGATTCACCAATAATTTTGTTTTGGAAAATATACAGATTTTGCACGATCAACATATAAATTTGTAGAAGTTCTTGCATTGAAACAAACATCTCTGCTGAATTATATACTGATACTTTTCGAGTACAGATGAAATACTATAGTGGTTAAATATTACTCCCTCTGTCCCTCTCATTTCTTTACAGTTACTATTTTGGGGTGTCCCTCTCATTTCTTTACATTCCAAAAATAGTAAGTTTCTCCCACTATTACACCCACTATCTCATATATTTAACAATAAAAAACACTATTACACCCACTACTTTCCTCCACTATCTCAAATCTATAATTAAATATTAATAAGTCCCACCACTTTACCCACTTTTCATCTAACTTTACATATTTTTTACACATTTTCTTGGTCTCCGTGCCCATCCCTCATGTAAACAACCATGAGGGACGGAGGGAGTAATACTCTGTTTGGAATGGAAATGAGGTGGGAATGAAATGCTGTTTAAACTATTTATTTTTTTTGGCGTGTATACTAAGCGTGTTTTCCTCCTCCACTCCATAAGTTGAACTAGAGCTCAATCCTTCCAGTTTACTGATGAATGCTCGCTTCATCCTTCCACTATCTTTCACAATTCTAACTACTTGAAATAAAACAAAGTCTTTCGTTTTCTCACCCATCTCTTCTATTCTTATCTTCCCCCTATTATTGTTTTTCTTCTAAACTTTCATTTGGTTCCCACCTCTATTCTTCTACCTAATGGAACAAAGTTTTCACTAGGTGAAAACAATCTTCGAGGAAGAAATTTATGTTATTCAGAAAACTAAGTAGGTTTCATAATTTGTGTGATCTGTGAATGTGTTAAAGTGCATCAAGCAATAGTTTATTGGGTTGTGGCAAGATGCTAATTGTACATTTTTTTTGTTGGTTTTGCTGGGTTTTTTTACCTGTAAATTGGAATTTGCTCTTGCTGGATTTGTTTGTACTGCTAAATCTTGAACCGCGAACCTTCTCAGTGCGTTGTTGCTTTCCGAGAAAACTTTAAGTCATGTGCAATAGCTTTTGGTTGTCGTTATAATTGTTCCCATCCAGTCTGTGATTGTATTTTAATGCCTGTTTATTGGGGATTTTTTTATGCCGCCTTTTAGAGAAGGCAGTATGTGCCTGTCTTCTGTTGCTTTAAAAATTTTATCCTTAAATACATAACAAAATATCGTCTTTTAGTGTTAGGGTTGGATAGGTACACCAGATATTGTCGAAATTTAAGCTTTCTCCATTATGATCAGAAAATTAAATATGATCACCTTACTGCTTAGTGCTCCCCCCTCCCCCCCTCCCCCTCCCCCTCCCCTCCCCTCCCCTCCCCTCCCCTCCCCTCCCCTCCCCTCTTTCTACTTCCATGGGTTTAATTTCTGTGACTGTAGTTGTGGCCGTGAGGCTGATTCTACCTCTTTCTACTTTGCAGAAGTTCAGAAATATAGGGAAATTGGAAAAGATGATATATTCTTTTTCGCTGATGTGGTCCAGGACGGTAGTCCAAGTTCATTGGAGAGTGACATATTTATCTTAAAGCAGAATGTTAATGAGTTAGAAAGCAAGCTTGAGGAGGCAAGGTCTATGCTCAAGGTGAAGGAAAGCAAGGTGATTGAACTTGAAACCTCTCTAATTTCTAATGCATCAATACAAAAGGAAAACATAGAAATCTCAGATTTGGAGCAAAGAAATTTGAGAGAATTGGAGAAAGAACTTGAGGGCCTCTTTGAGCAGAGGATTGAAGCTATGGTCGAGTACTTGGTAACGTCGAGAACAATCAAAGATCTGAAATTAGCAACAGTGAATAAAATCACAATTCTGGTCTCTTTGAATCGTTTTCCCCCAATCACGAGAAGAATCTCAAGGTTAGGAAAATTTTAACATTTTGCTTGCCAGAATATCTTGTTGAATGTAGTTATTTATATTCTCTGTATTAAGCTTACATCTATTCCCCATTTCAGGCTCATTACGTAGACAGAGCAGTGGTGATATTGGTTCAAGGTATAAGTTTCATTTTTAGACCTAGTAAAAGCAATTGCAATTTTTTTTATTTGAAATAAGAAGCAACTGGAATTTGGTGTCCATTCTTTTTTTAAGTCTTGACTGATTCTGTTTCTAACTTGCAGTGGAGCAGAAAAAATGTCTTCAAGCCTTCGTAGAAATTCATCTGCTGCAGCTAATTTAAACAGTCTTAGAGCAAATAGTACTTCAAATCAAGGTATTTGTTGACAGCCTATATCTAACAATTCACAAGTCTTAATTTATTACATTTACCCCGGCAATAGGGAAATTATATTTCGAGGATGTAAACAGTAAAACGCTATACGCAGGCTGGCACACTGCACTCAATGTCAAAAGATCCTGAGAGATAAAGGCATATATTAATTAGCACAAAAAAGATTAAGCACATATTATGAATTATGATGTGTTGCAGGATTTGAACATAATAAATTACAGAGTAATGTTGAGATAAAATGTAGTAAAGCATTACTACCTTACTCGAGTCTACCATTTCTCATCAATTAAGATTCTCTACCCAAAGCTGCCGTAAACACTCTCAGGACAAACACTACTGTAATATACATACCCTATATTATAGTATCTAGTCGGAACATGCTGCATTTGCACCACTCATGCATTAAGATAGTATATTTTCGCTGCAGTCAAAGACTCAAATTACTGATATACCTCAGTGATTGGAAGCCTATCCTTTTTCACTTACTAACTAAATAATTTTGTTCAGCTCCTCTCAAGCGTACTAGTAGCCTAGCTTTTGATGAAAAGCTTTTCATACAGACGCTATACAAGGTATCATTATTTCTTAATTGGCTGATTCCTTATATTTTGCAACAAATGTTATCCTACATGTTTGCAGCTACATGTTGAACAAAAACATGTTGAAATGAGCACTCTTATTTTATTTATGGACAAACTTTTTGGAGGTGCTACTATCGAGACAACGGATGATTAATCCTGTTGTATTAATTTTTTTTTGGTCTCAGAACTTAACCATAAAGTCCAAACTTGGAATGCACAATGATATTGAGTTAGATGATAATATGTAGACTTATCCTATGCAGTACTGAACAGTTTTGGAATTTGTATTGCAGGAATCCTGCCGGGAAGTTGAAGCTGTAATCAAATTCTTACAACCACAAGTATGTTATAACCTGTCAACATCTGTTGATGCAAGGTTTTTAGCAGGCTAAGACCTGCTGCTTTTTCATGAAAACCACAGTAGGTATTGCTTTATCAAGAAACCCTTATTAATTTTTTTCCACTTCCCTTGCTTCCAGGAACAGGAGCTCATAATGGAAAATGCTACTCTACGCAGAAGGGTAAATCTGTTATCTTTTAGAAGAATTCAGATTAAGTTTCTGTCTTATATAAATTTTGAAATCAGATTGTAACATTATCATTTTTGCTTGATCTACTGTTTCCATGTTCTTAATGTGATTGCAGCTTAAGAAGGGTCAAAGCTTTTTCCCGTTAAATGCACTCCAGTGTCAGGCTATCTTGAATATGAAGTGCCAAGGAATGAAGTGTCAGGCTATCTTATTATGTTTTGGATTTATGATAGTTATGATGTAAATGTGTTGAATTAGATGTATGAAATGGTTACTTGGATTTGTAAATTTAATATTGTGGATGTATTTTCAAGTATGTATTAATAATTATTTTAATTTCATTAATCACTTTGTTTAGAAATTTAGATTTCAAATTTTATTTATTTTTTTTGTTTTAAATAATAGGAATTCTGGTGGATATAAAAATATAAACAGGGTAAAAATGTCATTTTATAGAAGACAATATACGTCGCCTTTTTCAGACTTTATACGTCGGTTCTTGCTGGACTTTATACGTCGGTTCTTTGTTAACATTATACGTCGGTCCTTTGTTGGTATATACATTGGTTATTCTTCGACAATATACGTCGGTTTTTATAGACAATATACGTCGGTTCTTTTTGGGCATTATACGTCGGCATTTATGGACATTATACGTCGGTTTTTGCGACGTATATATTGACTTTATACGTCGCCTCTTTAACCGACGTAAAATGCTTGTACTTTATACGTCGCCCTTCCATACGTCGCCAATTAACCGACGTAAAAGACCAATTTGACCGACGTAAAAGACCAGTTTTCTACTAGTGATCCCATCAGTACTTGATCAGTATTTGACTTGTCGTATCAGGATCCAATCTCAGTTCCTGACATGTAGTACTTGATGCACTGTTCCTGACTTAACTCTGCAGATTATTGTCTAACACACATATCCTATACAAAGTGCTAAATCCTTTATAAGATCAGGATATACAATAAGTATAAGTAAAATTCTATTCTTAACATCACAACTCATGAATTATTCCTAACAATCTCCCCCTATTTATGCTTTAAGATATGAAGCATAAATCTGAGTTGTTGATGTCAAAACATATAACAATACAATCAGAATAGAATTTATGAATTTAAAATTAATGAAGTTAAGTACCTCCCTCCTCAGATGTAGACAAAGTATCTAGTACTTAGAAGAAAGAATTCAACTATCTGATGCTTCTTTTCCTTTATCACTTCCCTGATAAGATTCACCTCTGTCATTCTTAGTTCTTCTTTTATCTCTCCCAGTCTGTTTATCTTCCCCAGTCTGTTGCCTTTGAATTGTTTTTATCTCCCCCTTTTTGACATCAGCAACATTGATTCCAAGAGATTCAGTAACAGAATAAATGAGATTCATCAGAACTGCTTGATTTTCCATAATAGTGACTTGGTTATCTTCAAGTGTTTGAAGTCTTGATTGAATTTTAACTTGAGATTTCTGAATGTCTTGTAAAACTTCAGAATTAACTTCAATGTTGGAAGTGTTTGGAATATCTTCAGATTCAAGTATTGTAGAAGAAGTTGCCTGTGTAGAATGATATTCAAGTAATAATACCCGAGTAGAGTGACAAACATCTTCATCTTTCTGATCTGAAGCTGAAATATGATCATTCTGTCCTTCACCAGTATTCTGTGTACTAACATCTACAAATCCTGACTCTTCCTTAGAGTGATCAGATACTGTTGATGTCTCAATTCGAGCTGATATTGGAAGTACATACAAAGGAATACTAGGATCATTAGGAATTTCTTCTGGTACATACAAAGGAATACCAGCATCCATACCAAGATTGTTAGACCAAGATTCAGGAAAAACTTGATCCCAGAAATCAAACGATGGTGGTTTCCTAATTTTCTCTCCCTTACTATGGAGTTGATCATCCATACCTTCATTCTCACTTTGACTTTCTAAAGTCAACACTCTTTCTACCTCTCCTTTTGCCTGGTCAGGAGCCAGCCTCTCTGGTTGTGAATCTATGTCCATCTTTTCAAGTGTATCACTCAAATTTGGATAAGTGCTCTCATGACCTACAGAAAAATAGGGTTTAGAAGAAGTTTTTATACCTGAACTCACATGGAGAGAGGGTTCCTCATCTGGCAAGGGGCTTGAGGTTTTCTCCAAGAAGTGAGCTGCTATAGTCTCTGAACCCTCACAAGCATCTTCTTTCCTTCCAGAGACTACAGGCTCCAGTATACCACTTTCAAGTTCTCTACTAGACTCTGATGTCTTCAGTAATACTTCATTAGACACCATAGTTAGTATGTCACCATCTTCAAGTGTTGGTTGCTGAGACTCACCCTCAAGGTGGATAGACTCTGAATGAACAATATTTGTTTGATCTTCAGTAAAATCAATCAAAGTCATTCCTCCCATATCATAGGGTTTCTCACTTGCAATTTCAGTCATCACAGAAGACCTTTCAGCATCAGCTATCACAGCTCCTGAGTCATCCAACCTCTGACTAGATGGTTCTTGTGTTGCAGTGACTGTGATATGATCTGTCCTACTATCCACCACTGGTGCAATAGTATCTCCTGTTGACTACATTCCCCTATCTACTTCCTTTTGTTGTTCACCTTGAGCTGAAGCATCTTCAATAATGACATCCTTGTCAAATAAATATGCATGAAGCGATTAAAGTGCAACATGTTTTGAGAGTCCAAAGTTCTTGACTAGTTGTCTTCTAACAGATACATAGAAATACATCTTCATTAAGTCAAGTCTTTGATGTAGAAGTCCATACTCTTCTGGAAATGAAAGTTTTGGTACTCTTTCAACTAGAAAATCTAGAACAGGCCTGGATAGTTTCACTTTGATAGAAATAACTCCCATAGCCAGTCTGTATGACAATGTAGTTTCCCATGAAGAATCAATATCAAGATCTCTATTGTCAATTGCTGACTTGATTGTAGCTTCATTTGTAGAGACCTGCATGATGTTGGTAGGACTAGACTCTATGTGTGTAGGTGACAATTGAATCTTTCTCCTTGTTCTCCTAGTATAGTGAGCAAAAGATCATCTTGAGAAGACTCAAGAGGTGTAGACACAGAAGTGATCTTGGAATGAGATCGTTTTTCAATAGACACGGTCTATTGAGAGACAGTAGCCAGTAACTGTTTTCCCTTTTTAAGAACTATAGTCTTTTGAGAGACTGCAGCCTGGTTGTGACTAGGTGCTTCATCTCTTTGTCCTAGCTTAGAAAGTTGAATTGCAGCCTTTAATTCTTCTCTCTCAGCAAGAGATATATTATCATCATCTTCACTAGAACTATTACTACTTGACACAACAAATCTTCTCTTCCTAACAACTGATGTCTTTTGAGAAACACCAGAGGTTGGTTTCTTTGAAACATTAGGTTGTGGATCAAAACTTGGTTCTTGAACTCTTTCAGAGACTATTATGTTTTGGGCTACTTGGGTAGACACGGGGGGGTTCTCCTCCAAATGAGATTCCTGAGTCATTTCACCACAAAAGAAAGAAGAATTGTATAGAGTAGGAAGATGAGTTTTAAGAACTACCTGAACATGATGTGGATAATGAATTGTAGGTATTTCATCTAGATTCTTTTCATTGTCCTTCTTTGTAATGTCAGATAAAATTCTCTTTTGCTGTACATAAGAAGAAATACAATATTCTCTACCAAATCTAGCTTCAACATCAGGAATAAAATGGTTAATAAACATTTGCATAAATCTATGATAATAAACCATTTTCCTATTTTGATTTCTTGACCCAAGTTTAATACACATCTGATTTGAGATAATGTGACCAATGTTAATCTCTGTTCTAAAAAGCGGGCTAAGCGGCCGCCTAGGCGGAAAAAGCGGGCTAGCCGACTCGATTTTCTACTAATCGGACTTTTAAGCATTTTTTGTAATTAAGCGGGGATTAAGCGGAATTAAGCGGGTTTGACCGGAATTAGGCGGGTTGACCAAATTTTGAACCTTAAAAATTTATATTTTTTAAATATTTTTATTTATTTATTTATTTTTTCTTTAATTATTTTTCAAATTTCATATTATAAATGAATATATGTATTAAAATTTAAACTTGTATAATTCATAACCTCTAAATATATAATTAAATAATTAAAAAATATATATGTATATATTCACAATCCGCTTAACGTCCCGCTTAGAAATCCGCCTAGGCGCCCGCCTAACCCGCCTAGGCGCTAGAAGGTCCTCTTACCGCTTAGAACCATTTTCCGCTTTTTACAACACTGATGTTAATTACTCTGTCATAAAGCAAACTTTAAGCAATATGTGATGTAACAGAAGTAATTTGCTGAAAAGAACTACATTTACCAGTAAAACATTTAACAATTTGATCAAAGAAGAAAGACCATTCTTTTCTAAGAAAAGATCTATTTAACTGGCTCATGTTGTCTAGAGGTCCACTATAACCTAATGCTGACAACATAGTTCTTACATCATAATCAGATGGTTCACTTGCATAATTCATATTAACAGGTAAGTGAAGTACTGAATTAACAACAGATTCAATAATGTCATAAGTATCTTGTCCTAAATGTAGAACAATCTTACCTGATTGACTCTGAGTAGAATCAATTACATCAGCATTCTCCCAAGCTTGTGAAATAGCAGCTTGATTTATCTCTCGAGATGCTGCCAATGCATAACGCAAAGGTCCAATAGCCATAAAATCCATCACAGGATGAAAATCAGCTGATACACCTTTCTTGCTGGTGATAGCTGCAACATGATTGTTAGTCATAAAATCAAAGTCACCAAACTTGAAAGCTACTGATTTTGGTAGTCTTCTTTGAGCTGCCATTTTTGATCTAAAAAGAACTTGAGAAATCTTGAATTTTATTAGAGATTTTGAGAACTCAAAAGAATGTTTTTGCCTTTGGAAATTCGAATTAGAAGTTAGCAATAAACAATCAGAGTTTAAAAATAAAGATATATTCAAAAATCCTTCAGACCCACTAACCCACGTTGACACGTAGGTTGACAGGTGTCAATCCCTGAAAAATGCAGTTTACCCATGATTTTTGGAAAACAAAATCCAAAATTGATTTCAATAAAATAAATCAGGGTATAATCAAGATAAAATCAATACTGATCAGCTTCGTTTCCTAATGTGACCTTTTTCACCAAGATAATCACAACTCTTAATGTGATAAAAATAAAAATAATCACCAATCCTGATGAAATTTTTCTTATCTTCCTGATCACTATCATCCTGATTCCAGAGATTAAATGGAGTTCCACATGACAATTTCAAAAATTATCCTGAAAAGAACATCAATAATCCAAGAAAAAATATTTTGTTAGATTGTCAAAATATCTTGGAAATATGAGAGGGTCAGTCATACGCATAGATATATGCGCCGATACATTGAACACTTATAATGACTGTTCAGCTTCTCACTTTTTCCTTTATAAACACCTGATGTCTTTTCCTTTTCTTTACTTCACAAACACACAAAAACTCTCTGTAAACACAGAGCTTCCACAAAACACAATGACCTTTAACCCAATCTTCCGATTCCTCACAGATGATGAACCGATTGTTCGTTACCAAAGATTCATAGTTTATCTCTTTGAAGAGATGACTTTTCTCATCGAATTAGACATGATTGGAGTAGATCCAAATAATGTCCAGAACCTTCTCTTAGAACATCCATCTGTTGGATACAATATCCCTCTAACCTCCTCAGAACTTGAGGATGAAGAATTTGGCCGAGAGTCCTGAGGTTGATCTCGATGGAGATGCTATTCATTCTCCTCAATAAACATGGAGTTGAGTCTGCTGCTCTCATTCAAGTCGCCCAGACAAGGAATCCAGGAGTAGAGTGACTCTTGAGATGCTCCTTGTCCTGAAGTAGATCTTTGAAGACTAAAAACAACAACAAATTTATACAAGAATAGGGTTATCAGTAGAAGTTAGACAAAAAGATGTTTGTATTTCGTTTCCATGTATTCAATGCTTTCAATTAATGAAAATACAAGCTTTCTTATTATCTACTTGCCTATTGTTGTTTATTGACTGATCTGAAAGACAATATAAACTATCAGTATGAATGAATTAAAGCTTGCTATCATAAACTTAACATAACTCAGAATTAGATCACTACATAGAATATACTTCAGGATTTGAATAAGACACACAAATTTCATAATCCTGATACTGACTATAAAATCCTGATGATGTCAGCATACTAATAGCAATCCTGATCCTGATAATTAACAATAAGTCTATCATACTGAAATTTATCAAAGTAAAATGTTATAGCTTAAGCAATTATCAATTAAGTATAGATCCTGACAAGAATATCAAGTCTATAAGCTGAAAACAACACACCTTGCTACTTTTGCAGATGTTTAAAGATCTAGAAATTTAACATTCCTAACTCACTTACTAACCTAATGAATGTAGCCTCATCAAGTGGTTTAGTTAGAATATCTGCTAGCTGTTTGTCAGTAGGAACAAAATAAAGTTCAACAGTACCATTCTCAATATGTTCTCTAATAAAATGATACCTGACATCAATGTGCTTAGTCCTTGAATGTTGAACTGGATTTTCTGCAATTTTGATAGCACTAGTATTATCACAAAACATAAGAATATTACTAAGTTTCAACAACTGCCTGCTGCTATGTACTCAGCTTCTGTAGTTGAGGTTGAGACAGATTGTTGCTTCTTGCTTGCCCAAGAAATCAATCTGTTTCCCAAGAATTGACATGTACCTGTAGTGCTTTTCATGTCTATTTTACACCCTGCATAATCAGAGTCTGAATAGCCAATTAGGGAGAAGTAAGATTCTCTAGGATACCACAAACCAAGATTTGGAGTTCCTTTGAGATATCTAAAAATTCTCTTTACAGCAATTAAATGATATTCCTTAGGATCATTTTGGAATCTAGAACATAAACAGGTAGAAAACATTATATCTGGTCTACTTGCAGTTAAATATAACAATGAGCCTATTATGCCTCTATAACTAGTATTATCAACACTCTTTCCCTTAGGATCAGAGTCTAGCTTAGTGGTTGTTGCCATGGGTGTTTTTGCAACTGCACAATCTTGAAAGTCAAACCTACTTAAAAGATATTTGATATATTTTGACTGATTAATGAAAATACCAATCTCAGTCTGTTTGACCTGCAAGCCTAAGAAATAATTTAGTTCACCCATCATGCTCATCTGATACTTAGACTGCATAAGCTTGCTAAACTTAGCACACAACTTTTCATTAGTAGAACCAAATATGATATCATCAACATAAACTTGAACTAAAAGCAATTCACCTTTTATCTTTCTAAAGAATAGAGTTTTGTCAATTGTACCTCTTGTGAAGACATTTTCAAGAAAAAATTTAGACAAAGTCTCATATCATGCTCTTGGTGCCGGCTTTAGTCCATAAAGTGCCTTGTCAAGTTTGTATACATGATTTGGAAACTTTGGATCAACAAATCCAGGTGGTTGCTCCACATACACTTCCTCATCAAGCTTGCCATTTAGAAAAGCACTCTTTACATCCATCTGGTATACCTTGAACTTTGAATAAGCTGCAAATGCAAGAAACATCCTGATTGCTTCCAATCTTGCTACAGGAGCAAAGGTTTCATCATAATCAATTCCTTCTTCCTGAGAGTAACCCTTGGCCACCAGTCTTGCTTTGTTTCTTACAATCATACCAGATTTATCTAGCATGTTTCTGAAAACCCATTTTGCACAAACAATTGATCTGTCTTTAGGTCTTGGTACAAGTTTCCAGACTTTGTTTCTCTCAAACTCATTTAACTCTTCCTGCATTGCAATTACCTAATCAGGATCCTGTAAGGCTTCTTCAACCTTCTTATGCTCATTCTTTGAGAGAAAGCAACTGTACAAGCATTCATTTTGAATTGTTCTTCTAGTTCGAACACCACTATTTGGATCACCAATTATCAAATCTTCAGTATGATCCTTTGTCCATTTTCTAACAGGTGGTAGATTACCTCTGCTAGACTCTCCTCCCAAGTTAGTGGTATCTCTTATAGAAGAATCCTCTCTGCCCTCAAAAACTCCCCCTTGATCATTAGAATCAGTAGATTCCATACTGTTGCTAGTTACTGATTTTTCCTCAGTAGACTCTAAAAGATCAGTTCCTGATGGAGTAGACTCTGAATAGCTAGTCTGCTCCTGATGATCACTGTGTCCTCCTTGATTTATTTGCTCCCCCTCAACAGTAGCACTCCTTTGAGAAGCAATAGAAATTCCTTCTGGAGAACCTTCATCATCAATGGAGAGTATCTCAGAATCCTTCTGATTTTCAAATTCCAATTTGTCATGGCTTTCATCAGTTTGCAGAATTCCAAATTTCTTGTCATCAAATGCCACATGAATTGATTCCATAACCATGTGAGTTCTGAGATTATAAACTTTGAAGGCCTTTGATGCTGAATATCCTAGAAAGATTGCTTCATCCGATTTGGCTTCAAATTTTCCAAGTTGTTCTGGATGAACTTTTAGGACATAGCATTTGCATTCAAAGATGTGAAAGTATTTCACACTTGGTTTCTTTTCTTTGATCATCTCATAGGGAGTCTTTCCATGACTATTTACCAAGGTACAATTTTGAGTGAAACATGCAGTGTTAATAGCTTCTGCCTAGAAATAGGTTGGAAGCTTTGCATCTGCAAGCATGGTTCTTGCTGCCTCTATGAACGTCCTGTTCTTTCTTTCCACTACACCATTCTGCTGAGGTGTTCCAGGTGCAGAAAACTGTTGAGTGATTCCATTATCTGTACAAAACTCCTCGATTGTAGAATTCTTGAATTTTGTACCATTGTCACTCCTAAGTACTTTGACTTTGTACTCAGAGCTATTCTGAATATTCTTGACAAGTTCAATGATTTGCTGAGGAGCTTCATCCTTCTTGTGTAGAAAGAACACCCATGTGAACCTCACTATAACTAGAGCATATCTTTTCTTGCTCATAGACATAATGTTTACTGGACCAAACAGATCAAGATGTAGCATGTGAAATGGTTCAGTAATTGAATTTTCAGTCTTGCTCTTGAAAGTGGTTCTTCTCTGTTTTCCAAGCTGACATGCATCACAAAGTCCATCTTGCACATGATTTGCCTGAGGTAGGCCTCTCACCAGATTATGCTTAACAAGTTGATTAAGCTTCTTGAAGTTGAGATGTGAGAGCTTCTTGTGACAAATCCAGCTTTCATTTTTTGCTGCTTTGCTGTAGAGACATCTAACAATTCCTTTAGATGTATCACTCAAGCTGGCTTCATATATGTTACCATGTCTTTGACCAGTTAGAACAATGTCTCCATTCTACATGTTCAAGATTTTGCATCCTTCTCTGTCAAAGATTGATTGGTAATCTTTATCACCCAGTAGACTTATGCTTAAAAGTGTATGTTTCGAGCCTTCAACCAGTGCTACGTTTTCTATGATGACATTCCCCAAAACAATTGAGCAATATCCCAGAGTTTCTCCTTTGTTGCCATCTCCAAAAGATATTACTAGGTCAGCTTTCCTCTCAAACTTTGTAAGCAGGTTCTTTTTTCCAGTCATATGTCCAGAGCATCCACTGTCCAAGATGATTGAATGCTTCTTTCCTGTGCCCTGCGAACAAAAAGTAACTAGTTAGAATTTTTTAGGACCCAACTTTGATTGGATCCTTTCTTACTAGATTTAGAAACAACGGACTTTGAAGATTTAGCTTTTACTTTACCTGTTGTAGAGTCAACCTTAGACTCTTATTTCACAAATTGTTTGTGACTACGAGTTTCAGATTTCAGAGAATAATAGTCATAATATAGTTCATGATATTCTCTACACATGTCAATGGAATGAAGTAAACTACCATAATGATAACAAGCTTTTTGTGGTTGGTATTGAATTTTCTGAGTCTTAGGGAATCTGGACTCAGTTTTCCAAGAAGGTTTTTTATTGCAGTCTAGGGCCAAATGATTATGATTTCCACACTTGTAGCATTTTTTCCTAGGTGCATCAGGTACATTCTTGTAATTATTCTCTTTGTTAATACCTTCTTTTCCATTCCTATTTCTTTTGATCTTGTTAGACTCTGAAAGACCATCTAGTCTCTGTTTCAACTGAGACTTAGACAGAAAACCTATGTTGACATTCTTAGGTTTCTCTAACACTTTCTCATCTGAATTACTTTTGTTAATTCTTTTGTGTACAACAGGGTTACCTTTTGAATCAACAAATTTAACAATTGTTAGGAATAATTCATGAGTTGTGATGTTAAGAATAGAATTTTACTTATACTTCTTGTATATCCTGATCTTATAAAGGATTTAGCACTTTGTATAGGATATATGTGTTAGACAGTAATCTGTAGAGTTAAGTCAGGAACAGTGTATGAAGTACCACATGTCAGGAACTGAGATTGGATCCTGATACGACAAGTCAAATACTGATCAAGTACTGATGGGATGGTCAGATCCTGATGCAATGTGAAATCCTGATATAAGTCGTGTTACTGATGATGTCATTATGGATGCTACAGAAACTGGCAAGTGCTATAAAACAGGATCTTTGTTTGAAGAACAAGCAAGAAGATATCATGAAGGAAAGAATTTTCTATTGGTGGAAACTATCAACTGGACGGTAGAACATTGTCATGTATAGATTAACTTTCTGTTATTAGTTGATAGGTAGCATTATAAATACTCTCTCTATATCATTGTAAAAAGTGTTGTGTGTTCGTGAGGATTGTAATCGTAAGTATACGAGAGTGCAAACAAAGAGAGATTTGTATTGTCAACAGCTGCTAAAGGTATTTGTACACCTTTGGTAGAGTTTGCATTTGATCTTATTAATACAAACAGTTTGGTTTTATTCGTTTGTTCTTGTTTATTTATTCGAGCAAAAAGCAGACACGATTATATAACTTGTATTCAACCCCCCTTCTACAAGTTATTTGAGTTAACAATATCTTGTACAGGTATCGATCCTTGTTTTAGTTACATAACTTTCCTTTAGAAGCATTGCATTCTTGTCGACTGGATTAGCTTATGCAAACAAAGCAATGGCTTATGTAAAGTTCTGGAGGCAAGATATATTCTTTTTTCCTGTCTTTCTTTGCGTGCTTTTTATTTTTGTTCATTGTGTACTGTTCATGTGTTTTTGTAAAAGAAATTGAATTCCTTACCCTAAGTGTAAAAAGAAAAAAAGGAAGTTGCGTATCGCATTAAGGCAAGTTGTAACTAGTTTCATATTTTTAATTGTTGATAAATGAAGGAAGTACAGTTGCGATGATGATACAATTTTGTGTACATCAAAGTCATGAACACTTATCTTGTCTTGGTGCTAAAACTTAAATAGAGTACTCTTAATACCATCTTATTCATTTTGCAAGTCTTGCACTCACAATTACCCTTGTCTTCGTTATAGGAGATGAAGAACATAGTAGATCCTTTGATGAATATGCAACGGCATCCATGGATACTTGTAGAGAACTACAAAATATCTGAGTATTGTGGAAAGGCTAGAACGAAAATCTATGAATTCAAGAACTATGTAAGTAGTTTATTGTAGCAGTAGTTGGAGCATAAGTGGGATGGATTACGGGTTAGTGTACGATTTGTGATTGGATTTGTAGTGGTTGATAGCTAGATGATATTGAACTTATCGGAGAGTTAGTACTACTTTTGTTGGGTATTTGATTTGTTTGTCGGATATGTAAAGAACTAGTACTACTTTTGCGAATGTGATTGGATGTTTTTACCTATGATTCGATGTTTGTGTCGAATATGTAATGTATTTATAGTGTTATTACAGGTTTAGATTGATTTTAATGATTTTTTGTAAAGCATAATGTAATGTAATATGTAATAGAGGACATATATAACTCAACTAGGATAAAAGATAAATAATATTAACTCTATACAGGGATCGTGAAAGTTGAAGAACAGGCTCCAACAAGGATCAAGTCACCGAAAGAAGTTCATTAACATGATCAAGCCTCAGTGACAGAATAAGATGTACAGATGATTCAGTTGAAGGGCCAAAAGATTACAGTGGTCTTAAAGACATGATACAAAGACCATGAGTGAATGTTAGTCGTCTGTGAACCAGACCAGTTGCACTAGGCGTCAACACTTCACAAAGGAATCGAAGTATCTAACTCAGAAAAACTGTTAAGAGATATGATTGAGTTTAGAGCAGTGTGGATATCCTCTAATTAGTTAGAAGCTGAATATTTAAGGATGTCAAATTAAGAATAAAATGAATAGTATCCGAAATTATTATTCATATGAATAGTATCCGAAATTACTATTCATGTGAATAGTATACGAAATTACTATTCATGTAAATAGTAACTAAAATTACTATTCATGTGAATAGTAACTAATATTACTATTCATTTGAAAAGTAGAAGCAAGAGGTGAAAAACATGTGGGACCTTGTTAAAATCAAGTTTGTTTGAAAAAGAAGAATTCGGCAGAATTGGGATGAAAGAAAAGTAAACAAAAAACATGTGGCGGCTTAGAAGAGAAGAAAGCAGAAAAATCGGCTGAATTGGTGTAATCAGTTACGTAATATTAGCCACATAGTAACATCCTAAAATCTATAAATAGGCCTGTTGTATTTCATTTCTAAACACACCTCAACACACAACTTTCTATTCTCTCTCTTATATCTTCTCTGTGTAAGCTCCTAGAGAGTCCATCTAGTAGGAAAGCCGGCTTAGCCCGCTTTCAGGAAGTGTCTGTGACAGCCCCAAATCCGGGGTCATGAATTTGGGCCATCACGAACCAACTTCCATTCAAATTCAATTTCTCTTGGGTTTTTTTTTTTTTTATAAATACTTATACAATTGACCCCACAGTAATATACACACACACACCAGTCATATGCTCAGAGAACAACATTCACCATAATAAGAGTTTAGAATTTAAAAAGTTATTACAACCCAGAATCATACTTCAGTACATTGTTGAGTGATGCTTCTACAAGAAGCATTTCAACAACCAAATTTATTACAATTTTTCAAACTTACACACTTAATATACATAAGCCCACTAAACCCCTTGCGATGGTCGTCTACCTCGGGGACTGATGCTAACGAACTCTCAGTAGGTCGCCTTTCCCTTACCCTCTTGCGGGGCGTTCTGCGTAGTATGGGCATACCTAGCTGTATATAGATAAGTAGCAAGAGTGAGCTATAATAGCTCAGCAAGATAATATTGAAAGCTAGAATTTAAAATGTAACCAAGTATACATGTATATACATATGTAGACAGTAACCAATTTATAAACTTTAAGAAAGAATAAAACTCTTAGTTAATAATACATCATCCACTTACTATTATAAGAAAGAAATCTAATGTAATACAGTATCAGTTTCTCTTCTTAAATATTATAACAATCAATATACCCTTTTAGTGTAATATTTTAAAATAACACAAATAATTGAATAAATCCCTCACTATCATCTTCTCATTTCCCTTCTATACAGTAATTTTATAAATTAATATAAAATCAGTTTCTCTTCATCTATATCAATAATTTCATCATTCATATCATTTCTCCTTTCCAGTATATCAATCTGACTTTATCATTTATTCTTTATTCACATATTGTAGGGGTTTTCACTGTTGCCGAATACGTGAGGCACGATGATCAGTCGCCCTCCGTATCCATCTCTTTTTACTACCGGTAGAAGGAGGAAGGTCTACCACTACATCCCCCTGGAGGAAGGTCTACCACTACATCCTCCTTCGGCAACTCTTGGGCCGATTTAAAATATTGATTGCTGGACTGTGCAACACACAGCCTCTTACGCTTTTTATTGATTGATTGCTGGACTGTGCAGCACACAGCCTCTTACGCTTTTTTATTGCTATCCCCCTTTTTATAAGATCATTATTCAATTTATCAACACCATTTCACATTTCCATATGTCATTCACTTATCTCATTTCCATTCTCGCACATTACTTCTATAAAATATATGTATATAACATACACTAAAAAGAATGTTTATAATATAGCATTATAAACCATATAACCCTAGATAACAACTGATACCATTCTCTTTCATATCTCTTTTACCTTAGAGCATATTCGCTCCATTCGTAATCATCTCTATATTCATATTTCAGAAAACATTTCCATCTCTCTTTAACCTCCCACAATCAAGAAGATATATTCTTTGCAATATAGCAACAAAAGCATCACATATACATAAATATATTCCATGATATCATTATTATTCCGAAGATCAATAATTTTTAAAGTAGGGATAGAAGGATCTTGCCTCGATTTCTGTATCCTGACAGTAGGGCTGGTTCCTCCTCCGGAATTTCTATAAACACAAAAGGACCGTCATTAGAACACTACATCTCTTACTCACTATCCTCTTGTATAATAAAACCCTTTACACTTCAACATATGGTTAATGTGTTATTATTATCCCAAAGGTTCAAGAACTTAACCATTTATAAGCTCAATCGAAGTTTCAGGGGTTTTTACCATTTCCCCTAACAACCACACTCGACTGTAGAATTTCTTATAAATTTTAGAATTCGAATTTTAATGCAAGGTCAACTGGTATTAGTTCTTTGACCACACTACTACCATATCCCAAAATTTCGTGGCTTTTAAACATGTTAAAGTATGGTAACTATAACCTCAAATTTGGTACAATTACGATTTCTCGACTTTCGAACGTCTTTCACTAAAACTGACTTTTCTCCTAAACCGTACGTCAGATTTTAACGCACCTTATATCAAAACGATCTATGAACTAAGCTCTATCATTTCATGGTCACTAAGTGTGCTAGACAGTAAGGTACCGTACTGCATTGGTGTCCAAAAACAGGGCAACTTCTGTCCTAACGAAAATCGGACATTATAACTGCTGTAATTTCATACTTTCCAAAATTTCACCACTCCAAAACCATCATCAAACACCATAATCAAACCCCACACCATGTGGACTACATTCCAGCCATGGTTCCAAGTTCACAACACAAATTTCATATCAAACCCAACCATTCATAACACATATTCATCATAAACTTTCCATTAACAACACTTAACTATTAACCACTTCAATATCTACTATAAATACAAAAGGCAAGGGTTATTATACCTCCTTGAAGCTTGAAGAACACTTAATAATCCTTAATATTCCTTGTACACACCTTGAACAACCTTGATTTAGCTTGGATTAACTAAAGGAGCCATAAAAACAAAGGTTAAAACTTGAAAACTACTATTCACTACTATTCATATTGCACTTGAAGGATTTTATTACCTAGGCAAATGATGATGGTTGGCCTTCAAACTTTGAGGATATCACTTACTAACCTCCAAGCATCTCCACCATTTTTCCCATGATTTAATCTTGAAGAGAATTAGGGTTTTGAATTTTATTTTCTTTCTTTTTTCTACTTTGGCCGAAAGTTGTCAACAAGAAGGGGAGAGAGCTTTTGTGTTGGTTTTGATCTCATCTAATCTTATTCTCACTTAATTTAGAGTGTAATGGAAGCTTTGTAAAAAATCTAGGTGCTAAAAGACTAATCTACCCCTTAAACAAGTGTTAGTGGAGTGTGATGTCACTAGTGATGTCATTGGATGCATCCATAAATCCTTTTCTTGATTTTCCCAGGTAAAATGCTAATAATCTTGGTAATCACTAATGTGATATGTATCCTTGTTATATTACTAATCTTGGTTGCTTAATCTCCATATTCGTCTAATTGTGGTTCGTTACGAATGTACCTCATTATCTCAGTGGTTTTGAGATCATTTAACAATCCAAATTCCATTGGTATTCTCTTAACTTAAAAATCCCCTGGCTCAATTCTAAATTCACTAATCCCTCAATATATAATTCTTATAATGTTTCCATGCTCCTTAGTGTCCAATAGAAGCTTATTCGAAATCAAAATCCTCAAAATTTCATGCTCCAGGAATTTCTGAAATCTAACGTCATTTCGAGTCACTTATTTTCAATGTACACTACTAATATGGTTTCTGTTTATTCATTTTCCATTTCCTTTATAGAGTACCTATATACCATTTCTCTAAATCCTCAAAATTTACTATTCATTTGACCACTGTAGCATTACTGAAGTTAGGGTTATTACATCCTTCCCCCCTTAAAAGGATTCCGTCCCGGAATCATGTTAAAATGTCCATAGATACCTTTTCATTTACACCTTATAACTTCTATATCACTTTCTCCATCCTTTTTCCTTCATAATATCTCTATCTTGTTTGCGCAAAATTACACCAACATAAACTTGCTTGTCATTCATCAACATTCCTCTTTTAATTATGGGTATTGGCCACCACATTGGCCTCTCCTGACGGGTAGTGTATCTCACTTATGGTTTATTCCTATGTTGATCTCTATCATGACATAAAATATACATATTTCGCTCTTATTATATCTTGGCTCTGTAAAATCTTCCAGAAATCCGACTAGAATAAGATTCTTTGAAACAATTGTAAGAAAATATTACCTATAATATATATTTCCTGTTCGTATTTAAATGAGTCTATGGTTTATCCCCAAAATACTATTATTCTCCTTTTTTATAGAATTTCTAGACCCCAACAGATACTGATTTTCCTTATCTAGATTATCAACCTACCTATACCATTCATTGACCACATGGATCCCTAACCAAACATTTACACTAAAAATTTAAATACTAGAAAAATGTTCACCTGCATCTGTATCCGGCTTTCTCAATGCCTCTCCTAAAGTCATGTTATACACTCTAGCAGTAGGCTTGTTTGAAGCAGTCACACTCTGTCCTGACGCAGACGACCCACCAAAACGACAATCCCTAGCAAAATGTCCTAATCTTCCACATTGATAACACTTCTTCTCAGCTGATGGACACCTGTCCCGATAATGTCCTTTCTGTCCACAATTAAAGCAAGTTACTTCTAACATCTTACACTCTCCGATATGCTTCTTACCACACGTGTTGCAATCTGGCAATGGTGGTCGCGATTGATTAGACTGGAAGGTTCCTGTGGATCTACCACCCTGATTCACAGTCTCACTAGTAGTCTTATTATTCCCTGACTTTCCTCCAAACTGGGGTTTTTGTCCTTTACCAAATTTGTTAAAATAGCTTCCCTCACTAGAACCTCCCTTCTGACCTTCAAATTTTCTTTTCTTACTCTCTCGTCCTATTTGAGTCTGTTCACTCTCAGCTTCGATAATGGATGCCTTATGAACTACCGCAGCATACTCGGTCAACTCAAATGGTGCCACTCTAGTACGTAGCCATGGTTTCAATCCTTGTTGGAACCTTTTTGCTCGTTGCTCTTCAGTACGCACGAATTCTGGAACAAACCTAGACAGTTCTGTAAACTTAGTTTCATATTCTGCCACTGATAGGTTTTCCTGCTTAAGCTCCAAAAATTTTATTTCCATCTGGTTCTCCAAGTACCTAGGGGAATATTTATCTAGAAACACCCTAGTGAAACGCTCCCAGGTTATCACTCCCGCTCCTTCCAGATTCTTTTTAGCTTCCCACCAGTAATTCGCCTCTCCCTTTAGGAGATAGGCTGCAAAAACTGTCTTCTGATCTTCCTCCACCCTCAGTATCTCAAAAGCCTTCTCCATCTCTTTCAGCCATGCCCTGGCTGCTACTGGGTTAGTGGTTCCCTCAAATTCTGGGGGTTTTAGTGACTTAAAAGCACGAAAAGAGTTAGCTGCCTGGTTGGGAAGAACAGGTGGCTGTGGCTGATTCTGTGGATTAGCTAAATTCTGCCTCATTAGTTCCATAAATTGATTAAAAAGGTTACCACCCTGACTTCCCTGTTGGCCAGTTGATTCGTCTTCTTCTTCTTCATGATCTTGTTCATTATGAGCGTTTTCACCCTGCCTATTCTGACTTGCTTCCTCTCTCTCATTTTCCCTTGCATTCATTCTATTATTACGCTTAGGCGGCATGATTCTGTATATAATAATATTCTTCATTAATCACCCAAATTTAGGGTACAATATACATCATTTCCATATATGCACAACTATATCATTAGTCAATCTTATCTATACATCCCAGTATTTTTAACTCCACACAAGTAATATTTAATCATAATACAACTTTGACAGATAAGCTTAGTACCTTTAGCACAATAACCTTTTCATTTAAGTCAATCACCTCATATATACCAATATTTCTGAACTTCAACATTTAATATCAAAATACAATAAAATTAGGCAAAGTACATAAACTTCATTAATTTACATAAATATTTTACAACTTGGGTACAACATCTTTTACTACTAATATCATACATCATAAAGTACAAGGTTCGAAACCCCAAAAGCATAACTGTACATACTAACTCGCTATAACAAAAGCACTACTAGCTGTCCTCTAATCAGACTGGGATTAAGACAGTAAACAACTAACCTAATCCCCAAAATGACATCCACAAGATGACTAGTCTGATTAGTATCCGAAACTACTACTCCTAATCATGGTAACGACGCCCTGATAACGTCCCTGATCTGCGCTACCATAGTGGTGACTGTATCAACTATATGAGCCCTCCATACTGGATCCCCTCTGTCTCCCAACATCGTCCTAATGTCACCGAGTGCCCGTAGCTCGATACTGACTATGCTCAAATTCAACCCATCTGGTATCACACCCCCTCCTCCTCTCGCCCTGTCTAACCTCTGTATAAGCGTATCTATAGTCCGACGGGACTCATCCAGCTGTCCCTGAAGGGCAAAGTACTCTGACAAGAAAATAGCTGGCAACTGGCCAGCTGGAAACATAGGTGCCTCCTGAGGTGGCAAAGCATCTGGGGGAGGTACATCTACAAGTGGGGGTGCATCCACTGGTGGAGGTGGTGGTGGTGCAAATGGTGGGGATGGAGGAACTGGCTCTGTGTCCGCATCCTCGGAAGGGTCATCCTCCAACTCATCCTCTGACATGATAAAGTGTCCCGGTGGAGTGAACTGCTCAGCTGGATCCTCAAAAGGGTCGGGGCTAGGTAGAGGAGATGGAACTGGGACAGGTGGGACAGGAGTAGGAGTCACGTGAATGTCCCTCCACTCAATCGGCTCCTCAGGTATAACAGATAACCTAGGCCTCTTACGTAAAGGCATCTCCTCCTCAGGAATATCCGTCCGCACTCGGGAAGGTCCGGCCCCATCAGGTCCTACATATGGTCTACCAGAATATGGCACTATGGCCACAGCATCCCTCTGCCTGCGCTCCTCAGCCTCCTCCCTCAGTCTCTGCTCATATCTCTCTCTAGCACTCGCCCGTCGTCTCTCCCTGAGGTCATCAATAGCATACTCTGGAACCTCTACACCTACCAGCAACAAATCTCTAATCTCCTGCTCGGGTAGTCCTAGCCACTGGGGGTCTCGGCTCGGCTCACCCATCTCACGAACATGACTGGGCTCTCCCATCTCCTCTCCCTATAAGGTAAACATAAACTATATTAGTAATAATTTATAAAATTATAATCAATGCTTAAAAATAAAACTACCTGCGATATACCACCCTTGAACTTGATGGAAGTTCAAAATTTAATATTATAAATGATACAATATTATTATCACTCTTGTTCCTGAGCATTATGACTCTTAGCTCTGATACCAACTGTGACAGCCCCAAATCCGGGGTCATGAATTTGGGCCATCACGAACCAACTTCCATTCAAATTCAATTTCTCTTGGGTTTTTTTTTTTTTTATAAATACTTATACAATTGACCCCACAGTAATATACACACACACACCAGTCATATGCTCAGAGAACAACATTCACCATAATAAGAGTTTAGAATTTAAAAAGTTATTACAACCCAGAATCATACTTCAGTACATTGTTGAGTGATGCTTCTACAAGAAGCATTTCAACAACCAAATTTATTACAATTTTTCAAACTTACACACTTAATATACATAAGCCCACTAAACCCCTTGCGATGGTCGTCTACCTCGGGGACTGATGCTAACGAACTCTCAGTAGGTCGCCTTTCCCTTACCCTCTTGCGGGGCGTTCTGCGTAGTATGGGCATACCTAGCTGTATATAGATAAGTAGCAAGAGTGAGCTATAATAGCTCAGCAAGATAATATTGAAAGCTAGAATTTAAAATGTAACCAAGTATACATGTATATACATATGTAGACAGTAACCAATTTATAAACTTTAAGAAAGAATAAAACTCTTAGTTAATAATACATCATCCACTTACTATTATAAGAAAGAAATCTAATGTAATACAGTATCAGTTTCTCTTCTTAAATATTATAACAATCAATATACCCTTTTAGTGTAATATTTTAAAATAACACAAATAATTGAATAAATCCCTCACTATCATCTTCTCATTTCCCTTCTATACAGTAATTTTATAAATTAATATAAAATCAGTTTCTCTTCATCTATATCAATAATTTCATCATTCATATCATTTCTCCTTTCCAGTATATCAATCTGACTTTATCATTTATTCTTTATTCACATATTGTAGGGGTTTTCACTGTTGCCGAATACGTGAGGCACGATGATCAGTCGCCCTCCGTATCCATCTCTTTTTACTACCGGTAGAAGGAGGAAGGTCTACCACTACATCCCCCTGGAGGAAGGTCTACCACTACATCCTCCTTCGGCAACTCTTGGGCCGATTTAAAATATTGATTGCTGGACTGTGCAACACACAGCCTCTTACGCTTTTTATTGATTGATTGCTGGACTGTGCAGCACACAGCCTCTTACGCTTTTTTATTGCTATCCCCCTTTTTATAAGATCATTATTCAATTTATCAACACCATTTCACATTTCCATATGTCATTCACTTATCTCATTTCCATTCTCGCACATTACTTCTATAAAATATATGTATATAACATACACTAAAAAGAATGTTTATAATATAGCATTATAAACCATATAACCCTAGATAACAACTGATACCATTCTCTTTCATATCTCTTTTACCTTAGAGCATATTCGCTCCATTCGTAATCATCTCTATATTCATATTTCAGAAAACATTTCCATCTCTCTTTAACCTCCCACAATCAAGAAGATATATTCTTTGCAATATAGCAACAAAAGCATCACATATACATAAATATATTCCATGATATCATTATTATTCCGAAGATCAATAATTTTTAAAGTAGGGATAGAAGGATCTTGCCTCGATTTCTGTATCCTGACAGTAGGGCTGGTTCCTCCTCCGGAATTTCTATAAACACAAAAGGACCGTCATTAGAACACTACATCTCTTACTCACTATCCTCTTGTATAATAAAACCCTTTACACTTCAACATATGGTTAATGTGTTATTATTATCCCAAAGGTTCAAGAACTTAACCATTTATAAGCTCAATCGAAGTTTCAGGGGTTTTTACCATTTCCCCTAACAACCACACTCGACTGTAGAATTTCTTATAAATTTTAGAATTCGAATTTTAATGCAAGGTCAACTGGTATTAGTTCTTTGACCACACTACTACCATATCCCAAAATTTCGTGGCTTTTAAACATGTTAAAGTATGGTAACTATAACCTCAAATTTGGTACAATTACGATTTCTCGACTTTCGAACGTCTTTCACTAAAACTGACTTTTCTCCTAAACCGTACGTCAGATTTTAACGCACCTTATATCAAAACGATCTATGAACTAAGCTCTATCATTTCATGGTCACTAAGTGTGCTAGACAGTAAGGTACCGTACTGCATTGGTGTCCAAAAACAGGGCAACTTCTGTCCTAACGAAAATCGGACATTATAACTGCTGTAATTTCATACTTTCCAAAATTTCACCACTCCAAAACCATCATCAAACACCATAATCAAACCCCACACCATGTGGACTACATTCCAGCCATGGTTCCAAGTTCACAACACAAATTTCATATCAAACCCAACCATTCATAACACATATTCATCATAAACTTTCCATTAACAACACTTAACTATTAACCACTTCAATATCTACTATAAATACAAAAGGCAAGGGTTATTATACCTCCTTGAAGCTTGAAGAACACTTAATAATCCTTAATATTCCTTGTACACACCTTGAACAACCTTGATTTAGCTTGGATTAACTAAAGGAGCCATAAAAACAAAGGTTAAAACTTGAAAACTACTATTCACTACTATTCATATTGCACTTGAAGGATTTTATTACCTAGGCAAATGATGATGGTTGGCCTTCAAACTTTGAGGATATCACTTACTAACCTCCAAGCATCTCCACCATTTTTCCCATGATTTAATCTTGAAGAGAATTAGGGTTTTGAATTTTATTTTCTTTCTTTTTTCTACTTTGGCCGAAAGTTGTCAACAAGAAGGGGAGAGAGCTTTTGTGTTGGTTTTGATCTCATCTAATCTTATTCTCACTTAATTTAGAGTGTAATGGAAGCTTTGTAAAAAATCTAGGTGCTAAAAGACTAATCTACCCCTTAAACAAGTGTTAGTGGAGTGTGATGTCACTAGTGATGTCATTGGATGCATCCATAAATCCTTTTCTTGATTTTCCCAGGTAAAATGCTAATAATCTTGGTAATCACTAATGTGATATGTATCCTTGTTATATTACTAATCTTGGTTGCTTAATCTCCATATTCGTCTAATTGTGGTTCGTTACGAATGTACCTCATTATCTCAGTGGTTTTGAGATCATTTAACAATCCAAATTCCATTGGTATTCTCTTAACTTAAAAATCCCCTGGCTCAATTCTAAATTCACTAATCCCTCAATATATAATTCTTATAATGTTTCCATGCTCCTTAGTGTCCAATAGAAGCTTATTCGAAATCAAAATCCTCAAAATTTCATGCTCCAGGAATTTCTGAAATCTAACGTCATTTCGAGTCACTTATTTTCAATGTACACTACTAATATGGTTTCTGTTTATTCATTTTCCATTTCCTTTATAGAGTACCTATATACCATTTCTCTAAATCCTCAAAATTTACTATTCATTTGACCACTGTAGCATTACTGAAGTTAGGGTTATTACAGTGTCGGGTAGAAGGTCCTCGTGCCTAAACTATCCTAGGAGTGTTTGATTTTGTAGCTGATCCATAAGATTAGATTGTGTAGCAAACCTCCTGGTTTTATCTATTCAAAGAAATTTCCCAAATAATTGTGTTATTTCGATTCAGTATTTTTGATTTCATATTCACATCAAAAATCGAAATATTGCTAAATAACGTATTCAACCCCCCTTCTACGTTATTCCGGACCTAACAATTGGTATCAGAGCCACTCTGTTATTATACAACAGTTAAGATCCAAAAAGCTATACAATCATGACAGAGAAAACACAAACTCCAACAACAAGCAGATATGAATCAATCAGAGTTCCAATACTCAGGGCATCAGAATATCCCATATGGAAGGTGAAGATGGAAATGTTTCTGGAGGCTACAGATCCAGAGTCCTTAGACAGAATCCATGATGGTCAACATAAGCCTACCAAACTTTCTGTTGTAGTTGTTGGGGAGGAACAGAAAACGATTCCAAAGGAGAAGAAAGACTACACTCCTGAAGATATCTCCTCTATTAGCAAAGATGCCAAGGTAAGACATTTATTACATAACGCCCTTGACAATGTTATGTCTAACAGGGTCATTGGATGCAAAACTGCTAAGGAGATTTGGGATGCTTTGGAAGTCAGATGTCAAGGAACCAAAGCCATCAAAAAGAACAGGAGAACAATACTCACACAGGAGTACGAGCACTTTGACTCAAATACTGATGAGTCATTAACAGATATATATGACAGATTCCTGAAATTGCTGAATGATCTGTCACTGGTAGATAAGGAGTATGATCTTGAAGACTCCAATCTGAAATTCTTGTTGGCTCTTCCTGAGAAGTGGGATTTAAAGGCCACTACCATCAGAGACAATTATGATCTGGAAGACATGTCTCTTGATGAAATCTATGGAATGCTCAAGACTCATGAGCTTGAGATAGAACAGCCTCGAGCCGAGCCGAGCTCGATCCGAGCTCGAGCTGTTCGCGAACAATTAATTTGGTTGGAGATCATAGTAGATTACTATTATTCTAAGTAGTACTAATAACTAGTGCTTTGTCACGGATTGTTGTTTCTATTTTTTTTAAAAAAAATCTCGACGATCCAACCGTACAGATGTCAAGATATATCTAATTTATTGATATTCCCAAATTTTAAAAAAATTAAAATTAATTTGGTTGGAGATAAAAAAAAATAAAAAGTAAAAATTTTGATTTTTTTCGAGCTTTAACGAGCCAATGAGCCGAGCTCGAGCCGAGCCGATCTTGAGCCGAACCGAACTCTTATCGAACCGAGATTAACGAACAAAAGTCTTGTTCGAGCTCGAGCCGAACCGAGCTTTTATCAAACCGAGCTCGAACTGTTCATTAAAATTCTGTTCGTTTACCGCTCTAGATAAAGATGGACCTCCATGCAAATGCAAGCATACAAAATATTTTATTAAAATATGTTACAATAGTTGCTTGCTCGTGGACTCCATCTCATATATAAATGAGTCGACCTCATCATATATATAAATGTCTAGAGCACTTTACAATTAGTATAATAATATAATCTACTCATGATTCTTGTAGAAGAATCCCCACATGCATGTTTCCCAAGACTTCCGAGTATCCGACTACCATCAGGACTCTTACCTGTAATTGTGAAAAACGTGATAGATAATCTAGAGTTCAAACGATACATCTCGAACCTTAAGCAACTAATATTTTATGATCTCCCTCTTATATAAGTAGAGGCTATTATGCATGCACTACAGACTACTAAAACTTGAAAACTCCAATTTTCATTGATAATTACCAAGTAATAACCAATTATGAAGGTTCAAATCCATTCTAAGAAACTAATCAAACCTTTTACTCCAACTCCCTATAATCTAAACCACCACAACCTTTCTTTCATTGATGAGTTAGCTCCAAAAATGTATGCCCCCATCATCCTATATTATCCTTGTCCTGAAAACATTACCAACAAACAACTATTTTCTTCCACATGTATGTTCCAGCTAGAGACATCTCTAAGCAAAACTTTGGTCCAGTTCTATCCACTAGCAGGGAGATATAACAAACACCTTCAGTTTGTTGATTGCAACGATAAAGGAGTCGAGTTTATCGAAGCCACTGTGGACTGTCATCTCCACGAAATTTTACCTCACGGGGAAAAATCAGATACTCGGTTGTTAAATAATTTTATTCCTTGTGAAGTTCTTATGGTTGATGAAGCCATGCATCCATTGCTTTCCGTTCAGGTTACCGCGTTTAAGTGTGGTGGATTAGCGATTGGCGTGTGCATTTCACACAGGATTGCTGATGCAGCCACACTAAGCATGTTCCTTGAAGCATGGGGAGCCACAACAAATCTAAACAAGAATGAAAATCAAAAAGAGGGTATTCAGAAAATTTTCCCCTGTTTTGACTCGGCTGTTTACTTTCCGAAACGAGGCTTTCCACCCCTCAATTTCGAAGCATTCACAAATCCTGGCTGCAAGGTCGTCACTAGGAGGTTCTCATTCGAGAAGAAAGCTATATCGGCTTTAAGAACCAATATTCCACCTGACACTAGGCCAACAAGTAAGTTGCAGTTGGTGATTGCTGTCATATGGAAGGCTTTGCTTGGTGCAGAAAAGTTGAAGGATGAACACTCAAGGGCTACTCATATCGTGCAGCCAGTGAACCTGAGGAATAAAATTACCACTCCGGTTCTACATAAACATTTATTTGGAAATCTATGCATACTTGCATCTGTGCCAATGATGGCAGCAGAGAACAAGGAAATTCATGATTTAGCCGTTCAACTAAGCAATTATGTTAAGGGCAGTCTGGAGGGATGGGTAAAGATGATGTCTGTAGACAAGAATGACGACCCTGATCTTTTAGAAAATATGATAAAGAATATGGTCAATTACTACATGATCAGTAGCTGGAGTAGGTTTCCATTTTATGAAACTGATTTTGGTTGGGGAAAGCCTGTATGGGCAAGTAGTGTATACGTCCCTTGTAAGAATATGATCCTATTAATGGATAACAAGAAGGGTGATGGGTTTGACGCATGGGTGAGTTTGGAGGAAGCAGACATGATTATCTTCGAACAGGATTTCAACATTAAAGCCTTCACTACATAGTATGGATCGTTGCAGTGATAAGCCAGATGACGTTTCTTCTACAAATAAATAATGTATGATTTGTGTTATATCTAGTGATAGTCAATAAGAGTCAACAAAAGTCAATATCTCCTTATGACGGGCTGACTTGGTTTGTTTCTACAAATAAATAATGTATGATTTGTTTGATTGGTAGTAGTATAAATATAGTCTTTGCACTCAGTTTGTATTACCTTTTCCTTTTACTGTAATGTTCATTGTTCTAATGAGAAAATGTAGACTTCTTCTTCTTTTGTTCATCTCTCTTCTCTGATCATCTCTGTAACTGAACATATGTTTGACAGTGTTGCATTGCAATTTTTCTAGCTTGTTGCCAGAGACCTATATGGATCAAACATGCTTTATATTTTATCTAGAGTGTAAGCATTAGATCTCTTTGCATCAAGGAAATGGATTCCAATTTCCAGTATTGTCATCTTTCGTATGTCTCCTAATTCGTTCTAGTGATATGCTGTAGCCGAATTTAATCATCCTTCTGGAATTCTTAATGATAGTTTTTCTTTCCTTCTCCAACAGCAATCAACATTCATACGAGCATGTCATGAATTTGTTCATAATTTTTGTTGCAATCTTTCGATCTCCTGTTGACCTTAAGTAGTTTAACAGAATGATACTTTAAGAGAGTAAGAGTCTGAACGATAACAGAATGAGTACTCTGTTTCCTTTAGTTTATTAAAGCTTTCATATTCCGGTAGAATCTAACAAATGCATCTACATGCATATAGGCCAAAAAGTACAAATCATGTTCGAAAAGTGTGCTTGGGAACTAACTCATATGTTCTGGTTAGAGGTAATTGTATGAAATATGATTCTAGGACGACTGAAGCATATTTGATTTATAAGAAAATTAAGGTGAGGCAGCATGTGTTCAGAAGAAAAATAAAAAAGAAAATTCTGACAATGTCATGGATTCTTGAACGTCCAATGATTGGTTGATTGTTTTCATTTACTTGGCTTGGAAGATCTCTCGAAGACACGTTATCGAGGGGCTCCCGGCCATCTTGCAAGACCAAAGACATCAGTATATTCTGTTGCTTCAAGTTCAACCAATTTCCTCTTGTATGTTGGGTGAGCGAAGCTTTCCTCTGTTGCGAGAAATCTGAATACTAAGGGTGAGCGAAGCTTTCCTCTGCTGCGAGAAATCTGAATACGAAGGGTGAGCGAAGCTTTCCTCTGTTGTGAGAAATCTGAATATACGAAGTGAATCAGAACTTTGTGGACACTTATTAATGATTTGAATTTTACTTTCAGCCAAAATGCTAAGGCCTGAAACAGTGAAACTTTTATATCATAAGAACCGGAAGGCCTGAACAAGGAAGGTTTAACATCCAAACTATATTCACCTTAATATATATATATATGCAAAGTATCAGATAGAAACCAACTCTTAAATATAAACTAAAAACTAATACTAAATAAATTATATTTCATCTATTCTAAGGTTCCCGTCAAGGGTACCTTTACAAAAAATGCTTAAAATAATTGGCTTTATCCAACAAAAAAAAAAATCTTGCCGTGGAAATGCGAAGCATTTAAGACAGTAAACGGATGAGTTAGGTAGTCATGAGGGCCGAAGGCTCTCGACCGAAGGCTCTCGACACACCCGTCAATCATCTATTGCCTTTATCATTGATTGTCATTCCGTACAGCTTTAGAATGATAAAGGCGCGAAGCGTCGTACAAGATGGTGCGAAGCACCGTTAACCAGTGAAATCCACTGCCACGTCATCACGTGAACAGTGATTCTTTTTCTTTTTCTTTTTTGGATAGAGCCAAGTATTTTAAACGTTTTTGGTATGGGGTATCCCTACTTTGGTCATTAGATTAGCTTGAAATGTTAGATTATGGTTTAGTTTCTAGTTTATATTTTAATTTGGTTTCTATTGGAGTAGGACTCTCTATATATATATATATATATATATATATATAGGGGACTGCTCAAATGAGACCCCCCTTATAATGAGACTCTCTCTTATAATGAGTCTCCCTCATATATCTTTTATTCTAAAGGGCCCCGCGAGGGGCACCCAATACGAAAAATGCTTATAATTATATCCTCTATCCATTCATAAAAAAATTTAAATTTTTTTTAAAAAAAATATAAAAAAAAACTGGGTGCCACGTCATCATTTTTTTTTTTTTGGAAAAAAAAATATTTTTTTATAATTTTTTTTTTATGATTGAATAGAGAGTAGAATTATAAGACTTTTTCGTATTGGGTGCCCCTGACGGGGCCCTTTAAAATAGATGAAATATGAGGGGGACTCATTATAAGAGAGGATCTCATTATAAGAGGAGAGGGGTCTCATTTGAGCACCTCCCCATATATATATATAGGGTCTTGTTCTAATAGAAACTAGAAACTAAACCTAAATTAAATATTTCAAGCTAATCTAATGACTAAACTAGGGCTACCCCAATGCAAAAAAAGTATAAAATTATTGGCTCTATTCAACAAAATAATTAAAAAAAATTATTGTTCAGGTGATGACGTGGTAGTGACGTCAGCACGTGAATATTAATATTTTTTTTTTTTGTTGAATAGAGCCAAGAATTTTATAAGTTTTTTATGAAGGTACCCGTAGCGGGGCCATTAAAATAAATGAAATATAATTTATTTAGTGTAGATTTCTAGTTTATATTCTAATTTTGGTTTCTATTTGAACGCTAGCCTATATATATACACCTAAAATTTAATAACTTCAAAAAGAATTACAGTATGCATTAGTAACTTATGTCTCTGTCTATCATGGAAATCAGATGATCGGAAGACCGGAATGTTAGCCTGTAAAACCCCGTTAATTTTTATTTTATTTTATTATTAGATATTAGATTTTTAAGTCATTTTTTTAGGGATAGTTTCAAAACTACCCATGTGAACTATTAGATTTTTAAATATATACTACACATCTTTCTAAAATTCTAAAAATACCGAGCTTGTTTTCAAAATTCCAAAAATACTACCTTCCTCAATTGCAACTTTTGCAACCTCATTTGCAACTTCCAGTTTTCAAATTTCTGATTTCATGTTCTGGGGTTCAGATGTCATTTTCGACCTCTTTTTTGGACTCTGATATATATATATATATATATATATATATATATATCAGAGTCCAAAAAAGAGGTCGAAAATGACATCTGACAAATGGAACTTGAAATCAGAAATTTGAAAACTGGAAGTTGCAAATGAGGTTGCAAGGCCCCGCCAAGGGCACTCATAATTGGTGACTTTGGGTTGCAAGGCCCCGCCAGGGGCACTCATAATTGGTGGATTTCTGATTTGCAACTTTCAGTTTTCAGTTGCAACTTTTGCAACCTCAGTTGCAACTTTTGCAACCTCAGTTGCAACTTTTGCAACCTCAGTTGCAACTCCTCAGTTGCAACTTTTGCAACCTCAGTTGCAACTTTTGCAACCTCAGTTTTCAGTTGCAACTTTTGCAACCTCAGTTGCAACTTTTGCAACCTCAGTTGCAACTTTTGCAACCTCAGTTGCAACTCCTCAGTTGCAACTTTTGCAACCTCAGTTGCAACTTTTGCAACCTCAGTTTTCAGTTGCAACTTTTGCAACCTCAGTTGCAACTTTTGCAACTGAGGTTGCAACTCCTCAGTTGCAACTTTTGCAACCTCAGTTGCAACTACGGTTTGCAACCTGAATTGCAATTTTGCAACTGAAAACTGAAAGTTGCAAATCAGAAATCCACCAATTATGAGTGCCCCTGGCGGGGCCCTGCAACCCAAAGTCACCAATTATGAGTGCCCTTGGCGGGGCCTTGCAACCTCATTTGCAACTTCCAGTTTTCAAATTTCTGATTTCAAGTTCCATTTGTCAGATGTCATTTTCGACCTCTTTTTTGGACTCTGATATATATATATATATATATCTATCAGAGTCCAAAAAAGAGGTCGAAAATGACATCTGAACCCCAGAACATGAAATCAGAAATTTGAAAACTGGAAGTTGCAAATGAGGTTGCAAAAGTTGCAATTGAGGAAGGTAGTATTTTTGGAATTTTGAAAACATAAAAGTATAATGAGGTAGTATTTTTGAAAAAATGATTTTATAGAAGTGAAAAGATAGTTGGGTGGTAGTAAAATTGGAAATAATTATTAAAATCTTATGTATGTATGTAAATATCCCTTTTTTTATTTATTTAAATTAGTAATTTTTGGAATTATTTTTGTGCAAGATATTTTGAATAAGGATGATATTATTGTTAGAGGAAAAAAGTGTGAAAAGATATTAGAAAATCAGAATTATTTAATTTAAGATATATTGTGTGAATCAGAATATTTTTAATTTACGTATTACTTGGAGAGAGGGTACGAAAGTTTTAGAAATTACCTTATTATTTTAGGGTTTGTGTGCCTATTTAAGAATTTTACGAGAACAATAAAACTTGTACAGAATCGCCGCACTAGGTCAGAGGTACGGTCCCGTTTTCGATCTCTTTATTTGTTTGAAACAATCATGTGTGTGTATTGATGTAATTGTCCGTAATTGTCCATGTCTCTAATCCATTTGGTTAAAGGGGTCCGGTCCCTGGCAAACGCATGCCAGGGACGGATTAGTTGGCATACGGCTTTTAAGCCGTTGGATCAACCGTTGGATCGTTGATCCAACGGCTCTGATTTAAAAAAAAAAATCGTACCGTACCGCATAAAGTTTATGCGGTACGGGCAAATTACCAAAATATCCTTACTGTTCACGTACCGTAGAAATTCTGCGGTACGGTGAACAGTAGATTTTTTATATGAAAACAGGGGGCAGTTTGGTATTTACTCCGTACCGCATAAAGTTTATGCGGTACGGTACAGTTTTTTTTTAAATAACAGCCGTTGGATCAACCATCCAACGGCTGAAAAGCTGTATGTTAAATAAGAGGTCCCTGGCATACGTTTGCTAGGGACCGGGAGCCTTGGTTAAATTAGCACCCATTCATACATGTTTGTCATGTTCATATTAGTCTATGTTTTGATATACATGAAGTACACTGATATATTATTCTATGAATCTATGTACCATAGACCTTGTATATATATTTTATTATCGAATTATAATTTTTGGATGTCAATTTCTTTTGTTGTGCACATACTTGGCTTACATGTTTAGGTTATTTTAGTTTAAATAATATGTTCATAGTTAATTATACCTGTAGTGAATAATAATTGTTGTTTTTTTTAGATTAAATTGCTTTTAGAAAGTAGAAAGCATATGTATAATTATTTTGATTTGGATTTCGAACTAATTAAATGCTATGTGTACGTTTTAAATGTGCAAATTATTTATTTTGTTTTTATTTGTTAATAGCATACAGAAAATTTATTAATTATTTTATACAGTCTTGTGATTAAATTTGTGATCATGTAATTAGTTGCCAGTTAAATAATATGTCCGCAGTGGAGTAATATGAATAACAAATAAAAAGGCTAGTCAGTGAATTGGTTGGTTTGGTGGTGCACAATAGTCTAGTTTCATTCATGTATAATGATATGTGTCATGTGTGCTTTTAGCCTTTTATAGTAATTGAATGTTAAAAAGGATGCAAAATGTAAGTGGTGTTTCTGCAATTGTACATATATTAAACTAGACAGTACGTATGTGTGCCTTGATTGGGCTTTAGCCCATTTATTTGCATTTATGATTCTATTGCTTAAAGTTTCTGGCCCGTTTGGTTTTTTTTTTTTTTTTTTGACTAAAAGCTTAATTTTATTAACTTCTCAAATCAGCATCAATACAAGATTTAATCTCAATAGGAACAGAACTCCTATCGATTATACGACCTGAATAAACATGAGCCTCCCTAGTTTTAGTTGCTTAATTTGATTTAGCCTAGTACAGTGTACATGTTTTTAGTTTTCCAATATTGTTAAATGATTTAACTATTTGCTTAATTGCTTTGCCTGTGTAAATTAGGTGCCGAGTAAATGATTTGACTATTTTGTGTTCCCTTAATTTAATTATAGGATTTGCTCGCGTTAATTTACAGTTTTCAGTCGCTTTTGAGGTAAGTACTTTTTGACTTACTTTTATTTTTGAAAAGTATACTTTGATTATGCAACTTTCGATTTTCGTATAAGATATAAGATATTGTTTTGAATTGTATAAGATATAAGAATTCTGTTTCGAACTTTATAAGATATAAGTATTTGATTTTGGAATCCTCAGTCTCTACGTTTCGAACCCGTTCGTAATTTACGCTATAGTTCCGGAACTAGCCTTAGATACCCTTAGTAGGCGCACAAGTGTGCAACTTTAGATACCTATTAAGGGCGCGTAATTATTGAACTTTAGATGCCGGTCACTGGCAAAGTGTGGCGAAAGAATAAGAATAAGATGCCGGTCACTGGCAAAGTGTGGCCGTAGAGCAAGATTGTGGTATTTTCGATTTTCGTTTCATTTTATTTCTGTTTTCTGCTTCTGTTTCTGATTTAAATTCTGTATTTTGAAAATATAAAACTTTGGGTCGGAATTGTTTTCGAAAATGTTTTGCAAACTTATATTGGATTTTGAAAATTGTTTTAAATGTAAAACGCCCATTGATTTTTGAAAGTATCTGTTAGTCAATTTGTACTTGCTGAGCTGTGTAGCTCATTCGTCTCTAATATTTCAGGTTCTGATCTTGGAAGCTTAATGAGAATAAGGATGTGAATTTTGTGGACTTTCGTGCTAGCTGTTAGATGCCTTTATTGGATTAGACTCTTTATCATTATTAGAATAAAGATTGTTATTGAATATTAGATTATGGAGCCGCGTCTCCGCTTTTATGATTTTGAATTATTAAGTTTGACCGCTACGTTGACTTTATTGAATATTTGGATTATTTGAATAAAGAATACATTTTATTTAAGTTTCGTATTTAGAATTAATATCTCGAAAAGTCGGGATGTTACATAGCTTCTCGCAATGGAGCATTGTCAAAATATTCTTATATGTAGAGAGAAGAATATATATCGAAAAGGTGAAAACTACCCCCCACATATAATCGGAAAACAGTCAGATACCATGGATCAGGGGACTAAGTAGATAGTTTCGGGAAAAAATGGTCATTTCACAATTTGTAAACCTGAGATTCCAAGTTCCACAAGAATTTTTGCAAAATGTGCAGCTTCTAGCTGCGTTATAACACATCTAATGCAGCAAGAAAATAATGTTGCAAACGGCGATCGGCATGCAGTAATTATATCATCAACTTCACCATCTAGATTTTCGCTAGAAATTTACTTTCAGGTTTCATGATTATTTGAAACACTACTCTTGCAATCAATTTTTCACAGTCTAAAGAGAATTCAGATTCTTGATTATTTGAAACACTACTCTTGCAATCAATTTTTCCTGTTATCTCACTGGAAAGTTATAAATCTACAAGAACCAAGAGCGCGTGCAACAATAATTTATAATGGAAATTTTATAAGTACTTGATAAGAGACCGAGCAGAAATTCCACATACTTGGCCAATTGTATGTCCCCCTGCTTCCCTCCCTTGGACGATTACTGCATCAACACCCATATCAGCAGCTATTTTTGCCTCTTGAAAGTTCCTAACCTTTATTGATATCTAGCTAGTACGGCTTTCATATGGCACAAAAACTAAATTTACATAGTGAACCTAGTGATATTTACAATCCAATAGACCAATTTGTGAAATGTGGCATAGCAAAATTGCATCAGAAACTAAAACAAACAAAAAATTGCTTACCTGGGGAGCAACCTTAACCCCTGCCTGATGCGCTTCAAGAACTAGCTCCTTGGAGCATTCACCCCAGTAAAGTTGCAGGACTGCGACCTTCTCATCGAGAATAGCTTTTATATTTTCTTTGTGAGGAAATGCCAGAACGACACCGACACCAAACGGTTTGTCAGTCATTGTATTTCTTGTCAGTTCCCTCACATAGTCCGGTGATTCCTGTTATTCAAGTGTATTAATCTAAAATTGTATGCTATCAAACAACCATCATATGTACTTACTTTTCTACATTGGGGGGACGGGGACGTGACACGCATTTTAAGGCTCCCTCCATCCCAATGATTTCTATATATTGGGGGACGGGGGCGTGACACGCATTTTAAGACTCCTAACTACTATAGTTACGTAACTTATTTTTACAATTTTCTTTTTTTGTATAAAAATAGAACAATCCTACTTTTATACAAAAAAAAAAGAAAATTTCAAAAATAAGGTATGGAACTATACTAGTTATGCACCTTAAAATGCGTGTCAGCCACTTTAAAAAAAGCGTATAGAAATGAGTGGGACGGAAGGAGTAAGCAATTAAAATTGTACATCTAATATATACCAAATGTTCGCGAGCTTGCAAACCAAAATTTTTACTTAAAACTACATCAGATTCGTTGAAATTCGTTCTAAGAATCATATGGAAAAGCAACCATCATATGTAAGCAATTAAAATTGTACATCTAATATGTACCAATTGTTCGCGAGCTTACAAACCAGAATTTTTACTTAAAATTACATCAGATTCGTTGAAATTCGTTCTAAGCATCATATGGAAAAGGAACATTATATACGATAAGAATTTACATTAAAAAATTTACTACTTTCCCCTTCTGCTCTTTCACATCTTGTGGTACTACAAATTTTCCTAAATCGACCTGACCTCGTATCTATGTTATAATGGGCTTTAATCCTCGTAAATTATTTTGGGCAAATGTGATCCTAAACACAACTCCAATGATCTTCTTTTATCCAAATTATATCATGTTAGAGCATTCCCATTGGGAAACCTCATCCCCATCCCCAAAAATTTATTAAAAATAGTAAATTTCCAAACAAAAAAAGTAAATCCCCAAAATTGCCAAAAATTTTCTACATCACATTCCCCATTTTCTATCCCCATATCCCTATATTCTTTTTATCCCTAAAAATTTATTAAAAATAGTAAATTCCCAAACAAAAAAAGTAAATCCCCAAAATTGCCAAAAATTTTCTACATCACATTCCCCATTTTCTATCCCCATATCCCTATATTCTTTTTTATATTATTTCTTTTTCTCTCTTTCATTTAAAATTTAACTATCAAAATTCACCCACTACCTAAATACAATTAAATATATATACATAAGAGGAGAGAGATGGTTTGAGGTTAAGGATGCGGGCAGCTGATGCCTGATTGATCCCTAAATATGGGGACTCAAAATATTTCCGTAAAACCAAACCCCAAAACGGGGGATGGAGCAGGTTTTTGGCTTAAAAAATGCAATTTCCCCTAAATTTTTACAGATAGGGGACCGAATGAGGATGCTCTCAAGAATACTCTGTAAAATTGCAAAACAAAGAAGATTATGAAAGTCGTCAAAAACCCTACAACACTCGATAGCCATTGTTCAAAACTTAACAGAATGTTACTGAATTTGAAATGAGTGGTTTGCATGAAACCAAAAATTTAACGATGATCCACTTATATATCAGAACGAAATAAGTAAATCATTTGACAATTAATCCTTTAATTTGACCAAAAATAGTAGTCACAAACATCGAGTTTGCCACTTTACTTGGCAAATGTGGGCATGCGTAAGGGCTAACGTTTCTTCAATTGGCTGGTGGCTCCTGCATGTAGCCGCCGCCCGCCTTTAATCAGTGTGCTTCACATGCGTATTAGTGTGGAAGTGATTGAATAAGAAAAATGATTACGGGGAATAAGAAATGAGACAATCTTACATTTCTAATTCCGGATATAAATATATAATATAAAAGTTCTAAGAACTTTTTTAATGTTTTGATTTTTAAAACCTGACTAAATAAATTGTAAGAAAAATATTGAATTTGTAAAAGATATATGTACATGAAAATATAAAAAAATTGAATTTTGACAAGAATGTATCATTTTTACATGTTTATTAAGATATCTGAAAATGTATATTATTATTTCTTAAATTGATTAGTACATTGTTGATGTTGTGTCGTTGCAGATCTACTTTCTAAAATCCCCTAAACCTCATTTTTTATAATTGATTAATACATTATTGATATTATGTAGTTGGAGATGGAGTGCTTTTAATTAAAATCTCCTAAACCACATGAACCACCTTATTTCATTTGTGTTGATAAATTGGAATCCAACTAGAAAAGTCAAAGTATTTGATATTTTTTAATTCTTTACATTTTTAAAATTTGAAAAATGTTAAATTTATAATTTAATAATTAAAATATATACTACTTTTCTCCACAACATTAGTGTATATAGAATAAATATTGATCAATCTCCTTATTTTACTCACATTTCTTACACGACTCAAATGTAATGGATAGAACGGATGAAATAAATTTTTTTTATATGTGCATTATTTTTGAAATATAATTTAGGAAATAACGTTTTGGTGAGTTTTGATAGTAAAATTTACAATTTTATTCGTAAAAGTTAAATTTTAAAAAACAAATATGTAAATGCAGCTTTTATGTCAAAAACATTTTTGAAAAAAGTTGTTTCTGAAAAATATCAAATGCTTTTTATTTTTTGGCTGATGTTCTACGATAACAATACCAAAAGAATCTTAATGATTTGACCATTATGTAATATAATGTACGTAGAAAAAGTACTTATGACTTGTATGAGATAGTACTTAAAATTGAAGTACTCCGTATAATAAATTTGAAAATTGAAGTATGACCTCGATTTATAAAACAAGTTATCATCAAAAAAATTTGTAAGACAATTATAATTTGGAAAAAGAAAATTATAGGTGATCGAAGATATGATAAAATATAGAATTTAGTTTTGGAGTATACGGTGCGTAAAAATACATTTGATATATTCGTTGTCCAAGGCATAACATTCAAAATGTTTACAAGGTCTTAAGCAACATATGTAAATATACTACTATAATATATGACAATTAGTCACGATTTTTCTAGAGAAATCCTTACATGCATGTATAGATGATAGATGCATGAATACTCTTGCCTGTTACTGTGGGAAACATGATCCCCCTCTTATAAGTAAGCTGGGCATATATGGTCCTTAAACTAAAACTTGAACACTTCATATCTCTCCCAATTAACAACCAAATGAAGGTTCAAATCCATTCTAAGAAACTAATCAAACCATTTACTCCAACTCCCTCTAATCTAAACCACCACAATCTTTCTTTCCTTGATGAATTAGTTCCAAAAATGTATACCCCCGTCATTCTATATTATTCATGTCCAGAAAATGTTACCACCAAACATATCTTTTCTTCCACATGTATGGCCCAGCTAGAGACATCTCTGAGCAAAACTTTGGTCCAGTTTTATCCACTGGCAGGGAGGTATAACAAACACCTTCATTTTGTTGATTGCAATGACAAAGGTGTCGAATTTATCGAAGCCACTGTGGACTGTCATCTCCAAGAAATTTTACCTCACCAAGAAAAATCATATCCTCGGATGCTTAATAATTTTATCCCATGTGAAGTTCTGATGGTTGATGAAGCCATGCATCCATTGCTAGCCATTCAGGTTACGGTGTTTAAGTGTGGAGGATTAGCGATTGGCGTGTGCATTTCACACAGGATTGCTGATGCAGCCACACTAAGCATGTTCCTTGAAGCATGGGGAGCCACAACAAATTTAAACAAGGATGAAAATCAACAGGATGGTATAAAGAAAATTCTCCCATGTTTTGACTCGGCTGTTTACTTTCCGAAAAGAGGCTTGCCACCCCTCAATTTCGAAGCAATCACAAGTCCTGGATGCAAGGTTGTAACTAGGAGGTTCTTGTTTGACAACAAGGCCATATCAACCCTTGGAGGCTTTGGAGTCAATGGTGTACCAACAAGCAAGTTACAGTTGGTGATTGCAGTCATATGGAAGGCTTTACTTGGTGCAGAAAAGTTGAAAGATGAACACTCAAGGGCTACTCATATTGTGCAGCCAGTCAATCTGAGGAATAAAATTACCACTCCAGTTCTACATAAACATTTCTTTGGTAATTTATGCATACTTGCATCTGTGCCAATGATGGCCGCGGAGAACAAGGAAATTCATGATTTAGCAGTTCAACTAAGCAATTCTGTCAAGGGCAGTATTGAGGGATGGGTAAAGATGATGTCTATAGACAAGAATGACCCTCTTGTAGAAAAGAATGACCCTAAGAATATGGTCAATTACTACATGATTAGTAGCTGGAGTAGGTTCTCATTCTATGAAACTGATTTTGGGTGGGGAAAGCCTGTATGGGCAAGTAGTGTAAACTTCCCTTGTAAGAATACGATCATCTTGATGGATAATAAGAGGGGTGATGGGTTCGACGCATGGGTGAGTTTGGTGGAAACAGACATGATTATTTTCGAACAGGATTTCGGCATCAAAGCCTTCACTTCATAGTGTGGATCTTTCAGGCATAAGCTAGATGAAGTTTAATTCTACAAGAGAATAATGTATGGTTTGTGTTGTAATTTTATTAATTTTACTTGCATGTTGATTTTAATGCCATAGGCGTATTAGATGTGCATTCTATTTTTATCTAGATCGAGTATAAGCATTAGATCTCTTTGCATTAAGGAAATGAAATCCAACTTCCAGTATTGTCATTTTTCATACATCTGCTAAATTTGTTCTTTCATTCTTCGAAAGAAATTATCATTCATGCGTGCATGCCATGAATTTGACCATTTTGTGGTTGCAATCATTTGATCTCCTGTCGCAAACGTAAATACTAATCTGTTATTACGTACAGGAATCCTGTGACAGGAAATGCGTATTCTGGCTTTGTAATCAAATGTACTAGCTAGGAAGGAATCCTGGCTAGCTTGTTTAAAGTGAAACACCAGACACCAGATTGATTCAGCAAACTGAGGCCTTAAATAGTTTAAATGGTTACTCAAAGCAACTAAGGAGGATAACAGAATGAAACAATAGCTACATATCTGAAACATTACAGATTTACGGTGACCAAGCAAGAAAAGAGGGAATGTCACTGTCTTCTTTCACCGAAAATCAATTCAATTAAACTATTATTAAAGCTTTCTCTGCAAGTAAATTTATATGGTATTTGATAAAAAAAAAAATGTGGTGGCAAGTTAATAGCTAGCGAAAGCAAAGAAAGGAACCTGGCGAATTAATCATTTTCCTTTTTATTTCCTTGTACCATCAACAAACAAAAACTTTCCATTTACCAGATTGTCCAGGGGTGGATACATTTTATTCTTAATAAGTACATGACACCCCGAACTTAGCAAGTACATACCTGTTCTACATCATCAGCGGTTATCATCACCGGACAATCAACTATACCGCAAGGGTAAGCTGGACTGGCACTCCATAAAAGGTTATTTATTTCAATTTTCGTATTCTAGCTGCTGTTGTATCAGATTTTGAGCTGCTTTAACAATCCTTGGTATAACTTCACCTGCAGGAAGAATCTCCTTGATGAGGCCTACGCCTTGACCAGCATAGATTACCATGCTTTCGATGTCTCCTCTTGTTGTCACATTCGGAACTGTCCCTGCAAAACGACGGATTTCTTTTTCCTGTCGAAGAAAAAAAAAACGTTGTCAAATGATATCTTAAGAGCCTTACTGTGTCATTTCGGTTAAATCTAACAAGCGTATATACATGCATAAACGTCAAGAAGTGCACATTCTCTAAAAAAAAGTGGGTGCTTGGGAACTAATTCATTTGTTCAGGTTAAAGGTAAGGTATAAAATATAATTCCAAGACAACTGAAGTATATTAGATATAAGAAAGTAAAGCCGGGGGCAGCATGGTGTTTAGAAGAGACAAAGTAGAAAATACTCACAGTGCCATGAATTGTAGAACGTCCAATGATTGGTTGATTGCTTTCATTTTGTTCGCGAGGAAGATCTCTCCAGTCCATGAAGAAAGGTGTCTTCAAGACACGTTGAGGTGCTCCCGGCCACCTTGCACGACCAAACACATCAGTATATTCTGTAGCTTCGAGTTCAACCAATTTCCTCTTGTATGTTGGATGAGCAAAGCTTTCCTCAGTTGCGAGAAATCTGAAAATGAAGTGCATCAGAACTTTTTGGACAGTTATGAATGATTTGAATTTTACAATTTCACCCAAAAATAAAAAGGTCTGAAACCTTTAAATCATGAAAACTGCAGGGCTGTGAGATATTTATTTCAAATTTGTTTTATTACTCACCAGATCCGTAGAACAGGAAAGATTTAACATCCAAACTATATTTACCTCTAAGTTTAGTACACCTATAATTCAATAACTAAATAAAATTCACATATGTATTAGTAACTTATGTATCTATTTATGTCATGGAATGGAAATCTGATGGACGGAAGAACAGAATGTTAACCTCTTGAGCAGTAGAGCATTATACCACAATAGTTTGGAGGTGAAGGGGTTTGCTTTTATAGAGACAAGAATGCCAAAAACCACCCCACCAAAAAAAAAAAAAATACACCAGCATTAAAATACATATAATCAGAAAGCAATCACAGACCATGAATCCAGTGGCTAGGTAGATTCTGTCTACTGTAAAGTAGGGGTAGGAATGGGGAATATTTCACAATTTGGAAACCTTAGAATTCATGTTCCACGAGAACTTTTGCAATATTTGCAGCTTCTAGCTGCGTCATAACACATCTAATGCATCAAGAAACTAATGTTGAAAACGGCTACTCAACATGAAGTGATTATATCCTTAACTTCACAATCAAAATTATTTGCTAAAAAGTTCACGTTCAGGTTGCTGCAATATGTTCCAGTTTGTGACCAGGGCTGTAGCCAGAGATTTTTTTTAGCAGTTTTAAAATTGTATGATACTTAAAAATCTATTATTTAGGGTCAAATTCTTTGTTATGTGCTGCCCCTACAGTCACAACAGGGGCCATTCTGCTGGTTAAGGCAAAGATTATATCCCAAAGATGTGACAAAAAGATGCATTTGACGTAATCTTTCTTCCTTTAGCCTAGTGGTAAGACCATCAACCTAACGTACACATATTTTGCAGAAACAAAAGTATGCAGAAAAATTTCTTTTAGAATTTTTATGAGAAAAAGCTTGTTACCTAGTGCCGAGGCACACACCTTGAGCTCCAAGGGCCAAAGCAGCAACATAACCACGCGCATCAACAATACCACCAGCAGCAATTATGGGTATATTTTTTCCATGAACCAGATCAACTACTCTAGGCACTAATGTTATTAGGGCATCCTGAAAAAATAAACAACAAAGGAAGGTTTAACTTCTCAGTACGTGTATTCAAAGACACAAGGAGCGAAATCAACAATGACAGGCATAGTGGAAGCAGTCAATATCATAAGGTAAAAACAAATTAAACGTCACTGGAGTGATCTTGTAAGCTACCTAAAAATAATTTTTGCCTTGAAGTTTCCATGTATATAGTGAAAGTTCAATCCTACTAAATAAATATATATACAAGTAAATACATTTATGAAAACTAAAAGGGACTTCAGATACCATGATTATTTGCAACAGTATACTAGCTAGTGCCGTTTCTCTGTTTTTGAAATCACTAAACAAATCAAATATTCCTGTAACGAGACACCTGCAACAATTTTTTTAATAGAAAAATTCAGAAGTACTTGTTAAAAGACGGAGAAGCAAGTCAACATACTTGGCCAATTACATGCCCTCCTGCTTCATGTCCTTGGACAATTATTGCATCCACACCCACATCAGCAGCTTTCTTTGCCTCTTGAAAGCTCCCAACCTTTGTTGACATACATATGTAGCTAATAAGTCTTTCATAAGGTACAAAAACCAAAAGTACATAGTGAACCTTTACAATCTAAGAAATCAAATTCATATTAGAAACCGAAATTCCACTTGGTAAATTTGTTAGTAAAACATCAATTTTACAAATCATGCGATATATATTCATGCATAAAGCAATTGGCAATTTACATTTACAACTTATTATGTTTCAGCTTACTGTCAAATGATATATACTTTTTACTTACTTAAGGAAAGCTGAACTATATATATATATAGACTAAAATGATTAGCTAAAATTACAAAGTAGTGTCTACATTGATGAATAAAGAGATAGATAAAAGTGGAATGCAATGACAACTAGTCATCAAACAGATCAGGAGTCATTCAAGTTAGCATGGCCGTTAACATTCAAAAATAAACAAGATTGACCATAGCAAAATTGCATCAGAAACTAAAACAAGCAGAAAATCACTTACCTGGGGAATAACTTTAACTCCTGCCTGATGTGCCTCAAGAACTAGCTCCTCAGAGCATTCACCCCAGTAAAGTTGCAAGACTGCGACCTTTTCATCCAGAATAGCTTTTATATTTTCTCTGTGAGGAAAAGCCAGAACCACGCCGACACCAAACGGTTCGTTAGTCAAGGTCTTTGTCTTTCTTATCAGCTCCCGCACATAGTCTGGTGATTCCTGTTATTGAAGTGTATAAATCTAAAATCATATGATATCGAACAACCAAAATATGTAAGTAATGTGACGAACACTTTCATGCGTCTGTCCAAATTTCTAGAGATTAACTATCACGATGACTTATCTAGCATCATCAAGGAAACATCTTAACCGGGTGTAATTTTGGTAAAATTTAAAATGAAACACATAAATAAAGCCTAAATGATCCAGTTTTACTAAATTAAATATGAATCAAGTCAACATATTAGGGAACATGGCATATATGTCTGTTTCTTCTCTAAAGCAGGGATATGAAACTTGTTAGAATGACCAAATTTCTACTTCCTGTTTTTGTTCTGTAATTAATCTTACTTTAATTTACGTCTAAAATGTACCAACTGTTTTACTAAATTAAATATGAATCAAGTCAACATAGCGTATATGTCTGTTTCTTCTCTAAAGCAGGGATTTGAAACTTGTTATAATGACCAAATTTCTATTCCAATCGCATGATCACCTGTTTTTGTACAGTAATCTTACTTTAATGTATGTCTAAAATGTACCAACTGTTTTGTGATTATACAAACCACATAAATATTTTACTTCAAAAATACATCAAGTTCGTTTTAGGCATTAAATGGAAAAGGCACACTATATCCAATAAGAATTTACAAAAATTTACACATAAGTTAGCTTGCACACTCACTTCTAAACATATAATTCTCTTTCATGTGTTGTGATACTACAAAGTTATCTACATCGATCGGACCTTGTACCTACATGATAAAGTCCTCGTGATATACTCCAATAAACTTATTTCATCTACAATTTATCTCAATTTCAGCTTTCATATAGATAAAAATATGCTTACTGAATAATATTATTATATGATTAGGAGAACAGTTCAGAATGACTTGCAGCTTGGAACACAACCTCCTTCCAAACAAAGGCGATTCATCCTTATCAACTATGCCAACATGCATTTTCCATTTTAAACTCCGTAAATGTGCCTCCTTGTTTTTTAGCATCATAAACACCATCAATAAGCTTATAAGAAGCAATTCTATTGGAATTCATTTTTCAATATATACTGATCAACACTTTGTAGCCCTAAATTTTGTTTTGACAAAGCAAAAAAACTTTGATCTCTCCTCTTTTCTATTACTATAATTTGGTCTTGGCAGTTTATTGATACCTTGAAACTGCTTTCTTGATAAAGTATTTTAACCTGTAATTATCAATTCAGCACAAACATAGGTGTTAAATATAATAAAAATCCAATTAACCCTCCTTGTCCGAATACCTTAGGATTTTAGGGAACCTGGTTACTTATGGGTCTTGGATTTGAGCCCTCCAACCCCCCCCCGCTATTAAAATTCATTTTTGTTGTTTCTTTGTTTGGTCCTATCCTATTTGTTTGGTCCTATTACTATAGTATAATGTTTGTTTGTCCACTCAATAGAGTGAGAGAGAGTGTTTAAGGCCTTCTCCTAAATCATTACGATTTTAGGAGAGAATGTTTCTTTACACTTATAGTATCATCAATGAGACCATTAAGTATACAGTCTCATCATCCATCCATCTACCTGGTATTTCATTAAAAATTGTTCCCTTAGCTGAAACTGTGAATAATAGTAAATTTTCTAAATGGCTTAACACAGTAACACATGCTTCTACCATCACTAGATTGTCATTCTGTTTTTTTGTTCAAAATAATCTCTCTCGAGTCCTGACCAATTATCTTTTCGGCACTCTACGATGAATAGTAGCCAGATGCATGGAGTTTTCTGCTTTACTTTGCAAAGGACCGGACCTTCCTCAATCCCTTTAGCTTACTCTAAGTTTCTAAGGGGCTTATCTCTTTTATTGAGAATCAAGCATTTATTGTTTACCATCATTTTCTTAATGCCTGTGTAATTGATCTTCTTGGTGGCATGTTGGTTCATTTTAGAAACAATAAAAGCTTATTCAACAAACCTCTACCCTGGCCTTGAATGGCAAAACTGTTGTTGGTTATTAGGATTTAGGCAAGTGGTTTTGTTTTAGAGTTTTAAGCTTAGTCAGCCCAAGTGGTGGAAGCCTGCACCTTTCTACAATTTTATCAATTCATCTTTGGCAGAAAGATTGAGAATGTTAAAAGTTCTAAGGCAGGTTGTTGTGATGTGATTTCTTCACTGGGATAGTTTAATGATGCTTATTTGCAGGACTTAGCCTGGCGGAAGGGTTTGAGACTCAGTAGAGGTGTGTGAGTTGCAATTGCTAAATTCTGATGTAGTGGTTAAAGGTCCATATTCAATTTAGCAATTTTTGAGGCATAAACTGAAAGGGGAGTTGATTGTATGTGGATGCACCTAAAAAATCTTTTCGATGTATGTTCGATTACTGTCGTACATACAGTATTATTTAACCGAGAATCCACAACGTTAAAACGTTACACAATGCTTTAATTAAAAACGGCAAGTGTATTGTCAATGCTTCAAGCAACTCTTTTAGCAGACAAGGCTACATCACGACCAGTGTTTCTTTAAACACAAAAATGCAAAACTTTAATTGGTATGCAATTACCCTGTTATACCATGTAATCGTAAAATGATCTTAAAACAACAACAAACAACGATCGACTCTTCTCATGTATGTCAACCTAAACTTAAACGACGATTAACATCAAAATATAGGCCTTAAATATAGCTAAATGTCTCTACATTGACTACAAGTACAACCTATAAGCAATCTATATTACAATCAGTCATAAAACGAGTGGAAAAATAAACATAATTATGTACCAACACTAGTAAAATGTGAACAAATGAATGACAGAGAGATATAAAGTGGAGGAAAAAAGAGAGTGACAAACCCAATCAGGAGCTCTGAGGAGACCAAGACCACCAGAATTAGCAACAGCAGCAACTAGCTCCGGGCCAGATATATCAGGTCCTAGTGGTGCACAAACTATTCCATATTCAAATCCCAATATCCCTCTCCACCCCATATATGTTTCACTATTCTCAACTACTACAAACACAATATCTTATTTATTTGACGAGATTATTCGTTTCAATGAATGTTTGAGTATATATGTGGAGAGTCCAGACAAGATTTGCTAGACTGACTGACAAGATTTGCTGGAGTGACTCAACCTATTTTGGTCATTTTGTCGGTATGCGTAAGGGCTAACGTTTTCTTCATTTCGTTGGTGGGGCCTGCATATAGCAGCCGCCGGACTTTAGTCAATGTAGGGTGAGAAAAATTTTCCAAACTCATTCAAACTGTCCAATCCAAACCGTCCAAATCAGAATTTATGGTTTCGTAACGGTTCGGTTTGGTAACGGTTTCGAATTTTTAAAAATCGAAAAATAATGGTTGGGTTCGGTTTGCATTGTCAAACCGACCAATATAACCCATTCCACTCGAATATATAATAATATATATTAATTATTTTTTTTTATTTAAGAAATATTTGAGAATTTAAGAAGGTACACTGCTAAGTCACAAAGTTTACTATCGAGTGTAACTATTAATGCAACTTAATTACATGCCAAGTGTGTTTGTTTTATAATTTTTTGTTATATAATGTTTCAAGTTACAGGCCTGTTGAAAGAGGCGACAGGTTGAAGGCTTGTGCATTTCATATCCGATTTTTAATGATGTAAGACTTTGAATGGTGATGTATGATTATATTTTATGAGACTTTGTACGTTATTTTGCTGATTCGTAAGACTTTGTAACTTAATTACCATATTTTGATGATATTTTGTGATGTCAGTTCAATGATGCATTTTACATTAGTGTTGATTAATTTTTTGCAAAGTTTAAAATTTTTTAAGTGGGTTAAAACCCAACCCGTCCAAACCAAACCGTTATAATTTTGGACGATTTTATTTAGTACTAACGATAACGGTTTTGGTAACGAATTGCTAAATTCCAAAACCATAAAATATGGGTTGGGTGGTTTAGTCCTTTCAACCCACCCAACCCGACCATTACTCACCCCCTAACTGTACTTCACATGTGTATATCAGTTTATGTGACACGTACGGGGGTCATTTTTTTTTTTTTAAATAATTCAGTTTAAAGCCTTACAAATTGAGCATGTTTGAGCATGTATTGTAAGAAAATTCATCGGTCATCCAGAGTCGAACAGACAATATAAAATAAATTCTTAAAACTTGAGTTATTCAAACGTTCTCGCACGGATCACTTATTTCAACATAAAAGGACTTGTTTAAAAAAATTTCCTCAATTTTTTTATTTAACGTTTTGACTTTTGGCAAATACCTTTATGTATTTGACTTTATAGTTAATTTTATTATTTATCCAAAAATTTTCTACTAGTTCTCCTATTTTATATATTTTTGCACATAATTTGAGATGTAAAAAAATTGTGCTTTTACCAATAATTTTTTAAAATTTCCTGTCTATGAGTAAAAATAACATATAGGGATTTTTTTTTAAGAAATTACCAAAAATACTACATTTTGTAAAAAAAATTGCCATTTTACTATTTTCCGAAAATATTTGTAAAAGTAAGGTTTGCAATCAATCAACTTGTTTTTATGTTTTTTTAGAAAAATAATTGAAATTACATTTGGTTGCATTTAAGGTTGATTCTGTGCAACTTGTTAAGCAATTCATTGCGCAATCAAATATGATTTCAATTATTAAATTTTTAAAATTGTATTTGTGTTTTAAATTTGTATTTGTGATGGTTGATTTTGTTTGCAAATATGGTTGCAAAATTGCAAACCGTATTTTTGTAAAAAAATTTATAAATTATTTTTAAGAAAAGTAATATTTAACAAAAAAAAAATTTGATCTTAGATATTTGGGGAAATCCCCTTTTTTGACATCTCAGACTAAGTGAAAAAGATCAAAGTGATTATTATTTAGAAATGGAATGAGCATAAAATAAATTGTTTGTAATTGTTCGAAAAGTAATTCGGAAATTGGGGTGGGTTTTTAAGAAACTGAGTGTTGGCTAGGCCTCAGCTTTTTGTTGCATTGGATTCTTGTGGGCTGGTTTAGATCAAAGTAATTAAACTGAGGCAATTGGACGCTTGGTGGCATGAAACTGGATGTCAAGATTGGGCCGTTGGGCACTTAGCTTCAAGTATGGCTTTCATGTTTGTTAAAAATGGGGGTTGTGACTATAATTAAACTTACAGCCCAATTACAGTCAATTACTACTTTTAGTCGGCTCTAAGATAAGGCCCAATACAAAACAAATCATCTCAAGTAGCGCTGTCAATGGATCAGATCTGGATCGGATCAGGCATGATCCATATCCGGATCCATTTAATTTTACCGGATTCGGATCGGATCATAGCCGGATTTTTTTCAACAAGATCCATATCCGGATTCGTTAGGATCACGGATTATCGGATCGGAGCTCCGATCCATTTATATGTAAAGAAAAAAAAAAATCTTTAATTTAATTCAACAATTTACGAATAATCATATCAATATTTTGAAATGTAAAGTACACAAATAAAATATTACAAGACTTTATAAATTCGAGAAACCTAGAACATTGCAATACATTTAGAAAATTACAAATATTTGTAATAATAAATTACATTTAGAAATTACACAAACAAATAAATCCAGATTATCCAGTGACAAAGATCTCAAAGAGAGGACACTGGAGCAGGATAGCATGTGCATTCTGCACGACTAGGAGCATCCAACAAATTACGACCGCAGTTTAACAACATATATATAAAATCGGATCGGATTTTTTTTTTCTTTTTTTAAATTTTAATACATAAATATATATAAAATAAATTATATATATATATATAATCGGATCGGATTTTTAACGGATCGGATCGTTTCAAATCCATATCCGCTCCATTAGCTTTCGAATTTTTTCCGAATCGGATTTTTTTCGGATCGGATTTTTTTTAATATGATCCATATCCGCTCCATTAGCCTTTGGATCGGATCGGATCGGACCGGATATCCGATCCATTGACAGCCCTAATCTCAAGCCCACGGTGAATATTACGTTTTGAATACGGTTAATTTTTAAAACAAAGCAAAGTTGAGACATAGCAAAGTGACAGTTGAGACAGACTGTCTGGTAGCCGTGCAAGCAATTAGAAGTTCTGGAGCTTTGTTATCGTATTTTGGTTGAGTCGTTGAGGAATGCAAGGAGTTGCTATGGAAGTTAAAGAAAAAAGATGTGTTTTTAAAATTGTTAAACGGCCTATGAACAAAATAGTTCATTATGTAGCGAGATATGATTGTTCTAAAATTGATCATATTTGGAGGATGAGTGATGCTCATTTAGAATTCATTGATGTATTGATGAACGATTTGAATATTTGATTTAATAATGAAATTCCATATCCGCTCCATTAGCCTTTGGATCGGATCGGATCGGACCGGATATCCGATCCATTGACAGCCCTAATCTCAAGCCCACGGTGAATATTACGTTTTGAATACGGTTAATTTTTAAAACAAAGCAAAGTTGAGACATAGCAAAGTGACAGTTGAGACAGACTGTCTGGTAGCCGTGCAAGCAATTAGAAGTTCTGGAGCTTTGTTATCGTATTTTGGTTGAGTCGTTGAGGAATGCAAGGAGTTGCTATGGAAGTTAAAGAAAAAAGATGTGTTTTTAAAATTGTTAAACGGCCTATGAACAAAATAGTTCATTATGTAGCGAGATATGATTGTTCTAAAATTGATCATATTTGGAGGATGAGTGATGCTCATTTAGAATTCATTGATGTATTGATGAACGATTTGAATATTTGATTTAATAATGAAATTTCATTCTTCCAGCAAAAAAAAAAAAATCGAAAGTCCCCCATTCTTCCATTATCAGGATTCATGATAGGACTGCTCCTTGTACTTCAAATTTGTTGTTTCCAATATTTGGTTGGATGATTAATAATTAAGATTGGTTATCATATAAAAAATGTAGTGTTGGGAGTTGTCCCACATAGTTTGTAAGAGGGTCAGATTGCTAGTTAATAAGTAGGTAGATTAATTCCATTAACTCTACTAAAAAAACGCTAATAGACATCGGTTTCTGGCCGATGTCTTTGAAAAATCCTGACCGATGTCTTTGTCGGTGATGTCTAAAGTCGAAAGTTTAGACATCGGTTTCTGGCCGATGTCTATTAGCATATAATGCATCAATTTTAAACATATTTCTGATGTTTATGTACTGTCTTCTTGGGTTGGCTGCATGAAGTTAACTTTTGAATGGTTATATTAGAGGTCTTAGGTGTTATTTAACATATAGCACACATAGAATAATTCGACATAGACATCTGTTTTTTCCCAAATATTGATGTCTAATCTTTTATTAAAATCGGTAAATATAAAGAAAACCGATGTATAATGTGATCATAGACATCGGTTTTAGACGATGTTGAAGATATCTACTGCATTGGTTACTTATTTTTAAAACCGATGTCTGAGGTCCCTTAGACATCGTTTTTAGCCGATGTTTAAGACTTCTAATATAACAGTTTTTTTATAAAGATAAATGATGTGCAAACAGTTGTAGACTTGTAGTACATAAAATGATGCATAGAAAAACAAAAATTACAAAAATTTACTCAAATGTCATTGACAACTATAATCCAAACATTCAAGCACTATCAATCAAACAACCATAATCCAAACATTCATGTGTACCTTAATACAAAACATCCATACCAATCCGAATCAATCTACAACTAATATTTGCGGAACTAGCCAAACTCAAAGCATTATAAAAAAAATATGAAACTATTTCCCTTCATGCATTCTTTTCCTAATCATAACTCACTTCGACGATTCGTTAGATCCAGGAATACTTTCCTTGCAGCAGCTTGCACTTTCTATACACCATTTGTCGCTGATTCGTTGTGCACTATGTTACTGAGTTCTTGGACTTTGCCATTGGATTGTGTTCTCGACCTCTATAAGAAGATAACAGCAATTATGTTAATACCCTAAAAATGGAGTGGCAAATATGAAATCCAAGATACATGTAAAAAGGATTGAAAGGTGTTTTATCAAATACCCAATCTGTAGAATCTGCAGAATTCCATTTAAGAGCTTGTGATTCTCTTCTTTTGTCCAGCTATCTTTACTCACTGGAAGCAGCAATGCAGCTGAACTGCGATCGGACAGCTCTACATAAAGAAAACAATGTCAATTATAAACACGAGGAAAACAAGAAATAAGATGTGTTATGCTCGGACTCTTTTAGAAGGACTAAATTGAAAAGATTCTAACCTGGTACTTTTTATTAATGAATTATTTGAGTTTCAAAAAAAAATCTATGTAGTAACGGTACCAAGGACCCAAACTTCAAATGTATCACTGTCATGTAAATGTGCAAGAGGGCCATATAAATGTACGAAGCCTGTATAGACAACAAAACAAAGAAAGTTATATAAAGATAGTGCAGGTCAAGTTAAAGGCATAAATAAAGAGTGATGGATTATCAAAGCTACCAAATAGCACTCTAACAAATACAGATATGCTATAACAACTTATAACAAAGTTTGGCTTTATTATTATGCATGGAGGTAAGGAAGAAAAACAAGTTCTGCTGGTGGAATTCTCACAACACCTGAAAAGAAAAAAAAAGTTAAGCAGGAAGCATGGCTTGAAAAAATTCAATGATCAAGCTGCAATGATGCCCTCATGATGACAAGTAAATATTAAGAAAACTGCACAAAGTGGAGAAGCCAAACCAAGTAAAAAAAATGGCTAAGAAATCTAAAAGAATAAGCACCCGGAATATATCAATATATCACTCAAGGAAACAAGGAACATGTTTTGAAATTGCTAAGGTCAAGAATAAGAGAAGCAGTACTATAAAGATGGCAATTGATGGTATCAAGTTTGTGTACTCAGCTAAATATTTAGCTAGCTGTAGACTCCACCAATTGACCTAGCTAGCAGTTAATGATTCCAAGTCGCTGATCGTTTTAAACGCAATTATTCCATGTGCATCTCATTTTTTAAGCAAAACTACTTAAATATTTAAGCAAAAAAGAGTACTGAGCAAATTGTGAGCTTTAAACCTTGACAACATGCATCTGAGCTATTAGTATTCTAATGTTTCTCTCCTCGACTACTCTTTTACGGCGACGAGCAGTTCCCAGTGCTTTATTCAGCATCTCTGAATTTTTTATAGGAATGAAAAATAAATGCATATTTCATATTACTGACGTTAGAAGTAGCACAACAATGAATAAACTTTGCGGATTCACCTGGAACAGAGACCTGTCAGGTGGTAGGATCTCATGTATATGAGCCATATCAGCAATAGTTGAATTTAACAAGCCTAAATTTCCAATTGAACCATGTAAAGGATGCAAAGATTCTGGAACTAGTTCTCTGTAAAACTATTGTGGGAAAATGTTGAACATCGCTAATTATAAAATAATAATAGTAAAAACAAAAAAGAAAGCAAGTTTATTTAGGTATTCAAGCCTGAGATATTGACATATACCAGGGCACCAGGCAAGTAAACCATGAGTACGTATTTAATGACCGTATCCAGTTCCACTTTTCCAACTTTAGTACTTTATTGTACGTATTTATTCCTGTCAGGGCCAACAGGTATATCCTTTCTTTTCTGAACATCATGCACCTCTTCACCATTACCAGGTGATTTCGTGACATGAGCTGGACGACCACTATGACCTGAATATGGATTCAACTGGTTCTCCTGCACCAATCACATTTATAAACGTGGAGAAACACAGCCATAATTTAAAGTCGAATGAGATTTGAGGCCATCACAAAAGATACAGATGCCAGGTGACCTTGAAAGGAGACATTATAGTTGTCGTATATCATCTGAGCTACTTAATGTTAAGTTAAAAATATTACAATTAAAGTGTTAACAATAACATACCCCGGTTGACACTCCAGTCTTATTCTCCCCGGGCTTAGTTTGAAGTCAGGCCCATCTACATTAATCAAACACAAAACCTGTTTCAATTACTATAAAAGATCTCTGTCGAGGGGAAAATATATGCTAGAGATGGGATCAGGTGTATAAAGTAAATGTATAATATTATAATTCACCAGAAAGATTTGCAACGTGCAGAGGCCAAAGGACGTCAAAAACTATATATCATAATATATAAAGATGCAATAGTCTAAAACTGGAAACATCAAATTTTGAGCGGAGCAAGTATACCAAAGCTTAAAGATATTAAACTTACGTTTAACTAGAAATAATACACAGAGGTAACAGGAACTTCAACGTTTCAGATTCTTAGGTGACAAAAAATGCACCTCTGAATGAGAATCTCAGCTAATTAACTTCGTATGTAAAGAAGTAAAAGCACGTGATATGCAATGCATAAATGTGAATAACCAACTACGAGAAACTAGATTTCCTCCTATCAACCCATAATATGTGTGTGCGTGTGTGTTAACTAGCAGGCTTCTGCAGGAGTACTAATCAAAATATTATCTATTTATCTTCACACTCAAGAACTAATAAGTGCATATTTTTATAATCAAAGCAAAAGCCGAAGTTCCATCAGGCAAAAACGGTTCTGCCTGACGCCGGAGTCAAAAATTCTTACAAACTAAAACACAGACATTTCAGTCAAATTTGAAGGACTAAATTAACTAACTTAATAGATTCAAGGTAAAAAGGTATCTTCCAACAGTGGGTGCAGAAGTAATCATCAAGTTTTTCTACAGCAAAGAAATGTTTTAAGCACCCTTTCACAGAAGATCCAGCCATCTAAAATTTCATGGGATATAGAAAAAGAACATGTCACCATGAATATAAACAGGAAGATTTGCACAAGGAAAATAATAGCAAATTCTTGCAAACATATTACTTCTTATAGTCCAGTTCCTTACACACAACTTCAACAGAGCAAACCAAACTTCACAAACAACAGACATCACCCATAACCACATGGCTTCTGGCTTCATGATTATGATGAGAAATCCTCCACATCAGAAAGCAAACCAGCGCAGCAAGACGCATAACAATAATCAATCTACACAAAGAAGCAACATAATTTTGATTCAAATTTAAGAACTACAGGTTAAACAGTATTCTATTTCATTCAAATTGCCAATGTGCTTGACTAGCTTTATATACTATAAGAGCAAAGCATATGCAGAAGTTCCGGAACGGATTGAAGTAAGAAGCATCCATCAATATACAACTATGGCAATTAAAAACACTGATCTGAATAGCGAATCATTAAACATAAGATGCACTCATAATTATGTAACAAAAATCAAAGAACAAATCAAAAAGCCGAGTTCAACTTCTTACCTATATGGACTGATAATAGCAGCAGAAATCCCAACCTTCCTAGTGAAAGGCCTATTTCTTGACTGATTAAACTTGGGAGGATTATTTTCATGCTCATCAATCCCTCTTCCGAATTCATACCCTTCTCTTGGCCACATCGCGTTCCCAAACCCATAAGTACCATTAGTCTCAAACAACCATCTAGTATGATCAAAATCTTGATTTGGGAATGCCTTAAACGATTGAACCAAAGAGAAATTCTTCCCATACTTAACCCCTCTACTAAATTACAAAAATAGAATATTTTAATGTTAAATACTAAATGATTAAAAACAAAATCCCCAATTTTAAAAATTAGGGTTTTGATTTTTAACAACCCCCAATTGATTTTTAACTAACTTCATGCTTTGAAATGACTAATTAAGATTAAACACTTACCAATTCGAGATTTCGAGGTTCAAACAAATTAATTGAGCTTTCGAAATTAGCATCAACAAAGATAAGCCTTTCGAACTGAGCAGCGTCGAACTCAACAACACAAAGCAAGAAAGAAGTCGGTAGAGAGAGTCGCTAGAGTGAAGAGAGATTCGGGAGAGTGGAGAGAGAGTTGAGAGAAAGGTGAGAGTCGAGAGAGGTGAGAGTTGAGAGAGGTGGGAGTCGAGAGAGAGAGAGAGATGTGAGGTTAGGTCTCGAGAATGAGAAGTGGGTTTTGTTTTGTTTTTAATTTTAATGAATTAATTTGTCTGAATGTATTAGAATTGGGGAGGGGGAAATACAAAATTTTCGTTAAGGGGGAACAGAATTGGCAATAGCGGGCAAATGAAATTTAAAAGAAAGAAAATAAAACTAAGGGGGAATAATTGAGAGGGCCGCGCGGTTTTATTTTTTTAAGTAGACATTTAGACATCGGTTCATAAATGAAGTGATGTCTAAATATTTTTAAGGAAACATTTAGACATCGGTTGATAACTCAAGTGATGTATGAATGTTTAAAAGACATCAGTTTTAAAACGAGCGATGTTAATTTGATTTTTAACATCGGTTTTATTTTAATCAATGTTAAAAACGGTGATGTCTATTAACAGATTTTTAGTAGTGTAAAGTGATGTCTTTTGTGATGTGTCCAAAAAAAAAAATTGCGAGCTCGGCCCAAAGCGGACAATATCATACTAATGTGAAGTTAAGGCCTGCTTAGCAAGCCCAACAAGTGGTATCAGAGCTATGGTTATAAAGATCCATAACAATCTCGATAGGAGGGGAAGCTAGATCACACAGAAGGAGGTAGATTCGACAAGTGTCGAGCCCGATGTGTGAAGGAGGAGATTGTTGGAAGTTGTCCCACATCGTTTGTGGGAGGGGCAGATTGCTAGTTAATAAGCAGCCAGATTAACTCCATTAAAGTGAGGTCTTTTGGGATGTGCCCAAAAACAAATCCTTGCGGGTTCGGTCCAAGCCCATCATGTAGTTCATTGAGTCGATCTAGTGAAAGACACTATCATTCGACATTCGCACTAGATTTAAGAAATTTATTTATTTTGCATGCATTACATTAATGAGTTTTCGTTTTTTGTATTTGTATTAAATCGTATAAATGCTTATGAACGAGTATTATACACTAATCACCAACTTTTTTTAAAATAAAACTAATCACTAAATTTTAACTATTAATTTCATGTTATTTTTTACATTCCTATATGAGGAGTCAAAGTATTAATAATTTGGTCAAAATAAGGTACATATTTTTTGAAACTAACTGTTAATGAAGAAATTTGGTTTAACGAAATTCAAGATTTGTAACTGGAATCAAGATTTGAAATAGTACTGGTCCATCGTCGAAAAAATTGTCGAAATGTGTTGTTTGTGAATAATTAAGGACCGAGACTGCTAAGCTTTATGCTTGCCGTCTCAGATCTCTCAAAAGCATTCATCCTCCAACAATGTGTCTACGTACATCTTTATATAAAAGATCAAATCCTACGTAGTTCTTGGAAAATAAGTTACCTAGATGGGCTAGATATTTCATTCGAAAACCCAGTAGAAGATTCTCAAACCGTGTTTCCGAATTAGACTCAACTCATTTTAGGATTGCCCAAGATGATGTTTATAATCACGAAAAGCCAAGACCCACTTATAATCTCGATATTTCACGAATTTATTGTTATCAATTATCTCCAAAAAATGTAAGCATAGTTATAACCATGACTTATCCCAAATGCTAGGATGCGTCCTTATGAGGACAACCCACCATACTACAACATAAGTAATTCCAAGCTTACAAGTGCAAAATACAGGATTACCTCCAAAGTCCCACTAGTACGAAAAGGTCTTTTAGCGTCGCAGTTCTGACGTCGATTAGATGGAGAGCCGTGGGTCATACATACTTTAAGCATCGGTTGCTAGGTTAACCGATGCTTAAAGTCATTTGCTTTGGACGTTTTGCGTCGGTTTACTAATTTAACTGACGCCTAAAATCATTATATGCGTCGATCATGAAATAATCGATGCTTAAAACGGCCCTTTAGCGTTAGTATTTATTCAACCGACGTCTTAAACGGACCCTTTAGCGTCGATCATTAACAACCGACGCCTAAAACTGAACCTTTAGCGTCGGTCTTTACTTAATTAAAGCCTAAAACTAACCCTTTAGCGTCGATCTTGTGGAACCGATGCTTTAGTATTTGTACTTTATGTTTTGTCTTACATTTGACCGACGCTAAAAACATTATAATTTGAAAAAAAACTAAATTATATACAAATAATATTTTTATATAAATAATACATTATTTTCATATTATACTATTCTGTAAAAAAAAGATTATTTTGACGATCAATCTTAAGTTTTAAGTTGTTCTTATTTTTTTTAAGAATTTAAATATTTTAAGTAATTTAAAAATTATTTTTATATTAATAAATTAAATTTAACAAAATTACATTTTTAATAATTTATATCTATAAATTTATTAATATGTTCAACTCATAGTATATATATATATATATATAGTAAGGCTCTAGAGAGAACATGCTTAAAAAGAGAACGAGAGAACAACTTAAAATATTGATTTTTAAAATTCAAAAAAATTATAAATATGTTTATATCATTAATAGAATTCTAAAAAAACACAATTATGAACAACAAATACATGTGTAAAAAACTATTTGTGAGATTCTAAAAGAGATTCTTCAAAATTTGTGAGATTCTAAAAGAGATTCTTCAAAATTTGTGAGATTCTAAAAGAGATTAAAAAAAACAAAATTCCCATAAATATTTTTTTCCACAAAAAATTATTCAAGTTTGAGAATCATAAAATGCATCTAAGAATATTTACAATTTTTAAATTAATTTTTGAGATGTTCTCTCGTTCTCTTTTTAAGCATATTCTCTTTAGAACCTTGGCCTATATATATATATATATATATATATATATATATATATATATATATATATATATATATATATCTTTTACTTATTTAAATAATAATTGGCTGGAAGTTTTCCCCGAGAAATTTTTTTTGAGAATCTTTTTTCTCGAGAAAGTTTATTGCAGAATTTTTTTCCAAGAGTTTTCTTGAGATATTCTATCTACAAATTTTCCCGAGAATTTAATCTACAAATTTTCCCGAGAATTTAATCTACAAATTTTCCAGAGAAATTTTTTCTTCAAATTTTTTTCAAAACTTTTTTTGCCGAGAATCTTTTTTCGATAACATTTTTTCGTGAAATTTTTCCCATAATTTTTTTCAATAGAATTCTTACGAGAACTTTTCTTAAGGATTTTATGAGAATTTTTTTTCCCATAATTTTTTTAATCGCTTCTTGCTCTAGATTTCTTGATGATGTTGAGTTTGAGGGGGAAGATAAAGTCAGGGATGTTGTCTGTGAGGAAGAATCAGTTTCTTTGCCTCATGTAGTTCAAGATAACAATGTGGATATACTTGTACAATTTCCTACTCAAAATCAAGATGATGCTCAAGAAGATCAAACTCAACAAACTCAAGAAGAAGTGCCACTTAGTAGATCCACTAGAGACAATAATGGCACTTGTGGCTATATCATAAGTTCAGTGGGAGTAAATTTATATTACTTGTGCTTTATGTCGATGATATACTATTGGCTTGCAACGATATAGGCTTATTGTACGAAACCAAAAGATTTCTGACTTTTCATTTTGAGATGAAGGATCTTGGTGATGCCTCTTTTGTATTAGGCATTAAGATACATCGAGATCGTTCTCGAGGTATCCTTCGGTTATCACAAAAGAGATATATCGATAAGGTGCTTGCTAAGTTTGACATGAAAGACTGTGCACAAATAAGTACTCCTATTACTAAAGGAGATAAGTTTAGTCTCAAACAGTGCCCTAAGAATGATCATGAAGGAAAGGAGATGCAGAACATTCCATATGCTTCGGCTATTGGGAGTCTTATGTATGGTCAAGTTTGTACCCGGCCGGATTTGGCATTCATTGTGGGTATGTTAAGCAGATATTCAAGTAACCCTAGAATGGATCATTGGATTTCAATTAAACGGGTTATGAGGTACTTGCAAAGAACAAAATATTACATGCTCGTTTTATCATAAATCGGAAAATTGGAGAACATTATGTATTCTGATTTCGATTAGGTTGATTGTGTAGATACAAGAATATCTACTTCTGGTTAAGTTTTTTTTATTATGTCCAGACATATAGACATTAAATATCAAGTCATTATAGAGAGAATGCAATATCAATTAGTGTCTATTGAATAAATTAGAACAAATTCTATGCTAGCAGACCCACTTACTAAAGTTTTGACACCATAAAGTTTTTCTTGGGCATATTGCTCATATGGGTGTTATCTCATTGGAGAATATTCAGTTTTAGTGGGAGTTTTTTGTGTTGTTCTTCTATTCGGTACTCAGCTTTTATTGACACTATGGTGATATTTGTGTTTTTTGAGTAATCTACAGAATAAAGTTATTTTATATATTTCTTTCTATTGATCTATATGAGCTGTCTCTTTCAATTGTGATTTTGACATAAAGTTTGAAAGAATAAAGATTGATCTCACTAAGGTATTAAGGACCAATTGGAAATAGGCATGATTGAGATCACATTGCATGTAATTTCCAGTTACACATCCATACTTGATCTATGTCATTGAATATATTGATATGGTGATCATTGAGGATCAAGGTACGACAATGTGACAAAGGTCGCTTTGGTTCCATGTTTATATATGAGATGAACCAGATTGACTAAGGAAGATGTTTTCTAAAGAATAAACAATTTTGTGCGCACTTACGGTTATTGAATGTAATTGTTGTTTGGAACAATTTGTAGCCCAAGTGGGAGATTGTTAAATTATTTTTTGTAATCTAATAATAATTTATGGTCTTACAAATTAAAGACAATTATATTTAATGTTTATTCTATTTGGACTAATTAAGTTATCTAAAATAAAGGGTCCAATAACATCTTAATCGGTATGGGCTTTGTAATGTGTAATACCCAATAGTAATCTGATTAGGGTTAATGGGGTCTAATTAGAGTACTATATAAAGAACATAATAGGGTCTTGGTCCCCAAGGCTATACACAACCTCTACTCCTCTATTCCTATCAGTAAGAGAGAGATACGATTAGAGGCGAATCAAGTCTGTGAAAGATCAGGTCCCATAATATGTATTTATATTTACTGTCATGGAATCAGGTACGCTTTCGTACTACAGTTTTATCGTGTAATTTTGATAATATCGCATAAAATAATTCTGCTTATTTATTTAGATCTAAGAGTAATACCTTGTTGTTATTGTATTCTCTCAATTCTGGAATAAAGAGAAGGCGCACCCTTTTTTTTTTTCTTTTTTTTTGTTAAATAGGCGTATCAAAAAAGGACGCGTCATGAATTCACGGTCCAGAACATGCATGATGGTTCAATAGATAATATTCATGCCAGAATTATGACATAATTCTAATTTTATTTAATTATTTTTATGTAATTATCTTTATTTAATTTATAAAAAAAATCATATCAAAAATAATTTATATGACGCATTAATACCTTATATATAATAAGCATAAGGGAAATTTATCCAAGAAGATGGAGAGGCGACAAGAGAAGATGGAGAGGCGACAAGAGAGGCGACAGGAGAGAGAAAGCTCTAACGAGAAGAATTTCAAATCTGGTTGTGCTGGAATTGATGCTAAGCGAGGAAGATGGAGCAATCAGGAAGAGAGTCAACACAAGCAAGGTCGCTGGGAGGAGGTAATCAAAATATCTATGGAAGATTTTGAGAAAATTAAGGAGGAAGCCTTAGCTTTTAGCAAGCTATTGGACAAGGAGATGGTGAACGCCTTGAGGATGGACAACAGGAATATTATCAGGTATGTGGTTAATCGTATTCATAGGATTAAGGGATGTGTTAAGCAAAAGGATTTAGATGGTGTTACAAGAGGTGATGAATTAGCCTGGGAAAGAGCACTTAGAGCTCTCCTTTTATGTTCGTGGGAGGGCCCTATTGTCAAATTCAAGGATGCTAAACTTCAAAGACAAGCGGAAGTTTCGGATATACTAATGAAGGATCTAGTCATGGGAAATCCTAATTGGGTGGATAAAAATACCAGGTTGTTGGTTAAACAAGGTAATAAAGAAGGATTGAGGATGGCTTCTAATCAGTTTCATTATAATACCCTGAGGGGGTTGAAAAGCAATGAGGAATATGAGGGTTGCAAGACTTTGTCAGTTATGTCAGAGAGGTTGATGGGAAAATTATCAACGAAGATAATTGGACGGTAGTTCGAGGCAGGAAAAGAGCCAAGAAGCAGAAAAATGATTTGTTGGGTACCATTTTCATAACCAAGATCCCGGTTCAAGCAACAGCAAAGGAGATATGGAATTTTTTCAAAAAGGAAGGAGACATTTTGGATATTATATTGCCCAGGAAAAGAGATAGATTCAACAATAGAATGGGTTTTGTTAAGCTAAAGGATCTATCTGCTGCGGTAGATTTGGCAGACAAATTGAACGGAAGGAAGCTGCTAGATCAGACATTTGTAATGAAAGTAAATCACCCAATTGGAGTTAAGCATAATGTTTTCACTCAGAAGAAGTCTACCCCTCCGTTGCAAGAAGTCTTGGGCAAGAATACGAATGCCGATCCTAATCAAAAGGAAAAGGATGGAATTTATGACTCAAACCAGATGGAAAAGGATGGATGTAATAGTGCTAATCCGAAGGAAAAGGTTGGTTTTAAATCTTCCACCCATACTAAGTCTTACGCGGATTGTGTGAAGAATATACAAAGGGAGGAACAGAGGAATATTAACAAGGGAGATGTACCTCAAGTGCCGTTGATATTAAAATCCAATGATGAAGTGGACAAAATTCTGGACAACAGTCTGATAGTGTTTACACATCACAAGATGAGGGCTACGATATTACAAGAAGTTCTTAAGGAATTAAAGTGTAATAAAATCGAGGTCACAGAATTTAGCTGCGACAAATTTCTTTTCTCGTTTGGCTCAGAGGAAGAAATGAAGAAGTTTGATTTCAAGGTACTGAAGGATTGGATTAAAAATTGGAGAGATTTGGCTGCAGAAGATCTAATAATCAAAAGAAAAGTTCTTTTGGAAATTAGAGGATTACTAATCACGGCTTGGTTGGAGGATAATTTAGTAGCTCTGTCTCAAGATGTGGGTGAATGGGGCTGGTGGGCCAACAAATGGAAGGAGAATTCCATTCTGGAAAATCCTCTAATAGTTGTGTATACTAATTCCAGAACGAATATTGAGTTGCAAAAGGAAATTTGTCTGAAGAATGTGGTATACACAATTGATATCAAGCAAAGAGAAAACTGGGTGACAGAAGGAAATTTTGATTATCCTTCTTCGTTGATTGACTCTATAGCTGATCTTGCTAGCACAAGTGTTGAGTCAGTTAAGTCAATTCACCCAACCTCCGAGCCAGTCAATACTGAAGGTAATATTGATAATAGAGGGCATTGTGAAGAACAAGCTGTATCTGTAGAAGATTTTTCTTTTATTTCCAGGGTATCAGATTCAGTCATTTCAGTGGGGCAACATGATGATGTTAACAAGTCTGCAAAAATCAATCAGGCATCATGTTTGGAGGATTCTGATCCTCAAGCCAAGATTATGAGATGCTCTTCCAATTCTTCGGATGAGTTGGATAAGAATTCTAGCAGCAGTCCTTGCCCTGGTGGTTATTTAGAGGAAATAAATGACCCAATAGGAAGTGGTTTCTCTAATATTTTGGGAAGTTCTCAAAACACCATCTGTAAAATTCTAGGTAATACCAGGATAAAAGGTGCTGGCAGGCCAAAGAATAGGAAAAAAAAAAGAAATCCTTTTGAAATTGGTAAAAGCAAGTTATTGAAAGGCTATACTTCTAAGATGAAAAAACAACGTCAGCCTTTTGTTTTTTCATCGGAGAATGTCATAGCTAGTAAAAGCTTGATGATTCAGGAAGAAGCTGCGGACATTGTGGATATGGCTCAACTGCTTGGTCTCAGTCTAAGAGGAGACAAGGATCAAACTATCAAAGTGGTTAGTGAGCAGCTAGCCTCTGGAAATGTCTAGAAGTTTTGTAGCATTGTAGTTAATTTCTTAATTCCATGATTTTACAAAAGGTATTGAGTTGGAATATCAGAGGTTTTGGTAGTGGAACCAATAGAAAGAACCTGAAAGAATTTATAAATAGGCACCATCCTGAAGTAGTTTGTCTTCAAGAAACAAAGTTAGAAAAGATTGACAGCAAAGTCATTGAAGATCTTTGGACTGAATGTAATGTTCAGTGGATTATTAAACCTTCTATCGGGTTATCAGGTGGTCTTATTTCATTCTGGAATAAGGATTTGTTTACATTTGAGGAAGGCTTAGTATCCTTTCATTGGATAGCTTGTAAGTTAAAGCCTAAGGATAATGGATCCAGTTTCTTCATCTGTAATGTTTATGCTCCTCAGACTTCAATTGAGAAAGAATTTCTTTGGTGGGATTTGGAGAAGATGTTTTCTTCTGTAGGGGATGCTCCCATTCTTTTGATAGGAGACTTCAATTGTGTAAGGTCTGTGGAAGAAAAGCTCAATTATCATATTATTAACAGGGATATATTGGCTTTTGACAATTGGGTCCAGTATAACAACCTAATGGATTTTCCAATATCAAATGCTAAATTCACTTGGATTGGTCCTGGAGGAAAGAGGAGCAGAATTGATAGATCTTTGGCAAATGTGGAATGGTCTCTTCTTAATAACTGGGAGCTGATTGCACTTCCTAGGAAAAATTCTGATCATAGAGCCATCTTACTACAGGTAGAAACAACTAACTGGGGGCCTAAACCATTTAAGGTCTTTAATATCTGGCTTCAGGATGATACTCTAAGGAAAATGGTGTCCTCCAGATTAATGGAAAAGGAGAATGCCAACCTTCACATTTTTCAAATATCAAAGATAATAAGGGAAACAACCAAATGTTGGAATAAGGAGATCAATGGAAACATCTTTGAAAAAATCAGAGATCTTGAAGCCAAATTTGCCAAAGCTGAAGAAGTTAATGCTCATCCTAATGTCTTAGTGGGTTTGAAACAGGAATTAGAGGAGAACTATCTAATTAAGGATAGCATGCTCAGGCAGAAATCAAGAATTAGTTGGCTAAAGGAAGGAGATAGGAATTCCAGGTTCTTCCACAATGTGATTTGCAGAAGAAAAGCTAGGAATCAAATCAGAAGCATTGATTGGCAAGGGGTTATTCATAGTAATCCATCTTCTATTAAGGGTCCGTTTGGATTGGGGGTTGAGAAGGGTCGGGTTGGGTCGGGTTCAAATTTAAAAATTCGTTATTGAGAAAATTTTAGAAGTAAAATGTTGAATTTTGGATTTAATATGTAGTACTATTTTGGTTCTTTCGTAAACTACCAAAACCCAACACTTTACTTTTAAAATTTTTACAAAAACGAAATTTTAAATTTGAACCCGACCCAACCCAACCCTTATCAACCCCCAATCCAAATGGACTCTAAAGAGATTTTCAGATTGCATTTTCAGAGTATTTTTCAAGAAGAACACTCTTCTCTGTTTGGCCCTTCCCCTTTATTATCAAAGATTCTTTCCCATGAGGATATGCTTTGGCTGGAAAGAATTTGCTCAGAAGAAGAGGTGGATCTTGCTCTAGGTCAATCTGGTAAAGACAAAGCCCCTGGGCCTGATGGTTTAAATATGGGTGTCATTAAAACTTTTTGGGCTTCCTTAAAACCTAAGGTCATGGATTATATCCAAAAATTCCTAAGTGATGGTGTTCTGCCTAAGGGGTTAAATTCTTCCTTCATTGCTCTGGTTCCAAAGAAGTCCAACCCTTCCAAGGTATCAGATTACAGACCTATAGGCTTGATAAACTGCTCTTTGAAGTTGTTGGCAAAAGTATTGGCTAATAGGATGTCTGTCTTAATGGAAAAGCTAATAAGTAATTGTCAAAATGGGTTTATTAAAGGAAGACAAATAATTGAAAGTATTTTCATTGCCAATGAGATAGCTCACTCTATCAAGTCAGGGAAAGCTAAAGGTCTAATTGTCAAATTGGATTTTGAGAAGGCTTTTGATTCAGTTAATTGGGAGTTTCTGCTGGACATCATGTCCACTTTGGGATTTGGTGATAAATGGTGCTTCTGGCTAAAAAATTACTTTTCCACTATGAGGGCAAGTGTACTGGTTAATGGTTCTCCATCTGCCGAATTTTCACTTCGCAGGGGAGTTAGACAAGGTGATCCCTTGTCTCCTTATTTGTTCAATCTGGTAGGAGAGGTATTTAATCAGATGATGGTTAAAGCTTTGGATTTGGAGATAATTAAAGGAATTAAGGTCTCAGAGGGTTCTTTGTGTTATACTCATCTACAGTTTGCTGATGACACCATTGTTTTCGTAGATAGTAGGGAGGATGGTATTAGAAACTTTAAGAAAATCCTCCAGTGCTTCCAGCTTGCTTCAGGCCTCAAGGTGAATTATTCCAAGAGCTTTATTTACTCATGGAATGAGTCTTTTGATACATTACAAAGGTGGAAGTCCATTTTTGGCTATCCTATAGGGGTCCTTCCATTAATTTACTTAGGAGTTCCAATTGGTGCTAATCCAAAATCCCTAAGCTTTTAGAAGCCTTTGATCTCTTCTTTTGACTCTTGTCTGGCTAGTTGGAAGTGTAACAGCCTCAATCAAGCTGGTAGAAGGGTTCTCATTCAATCTTCCCTTAATAATCTTCCTTCCTACTGGATGTCTCTGTTCAAGATCCCAAAAGGAATTTTACTTCACCTGGAAAGAACTAGGAGGAGATTCTTCTGGAAAGAGTTAGGTTCCAAGGGTGAGTCCAAAAGAAAATTGCATCTCTTGAACTGGGATTCAATTTGTGCTCCTAAATTACTAGGTGGTTTGGGTCTACAAAAACTGGAATTTAAAAATAATGCTTTGTTGGGTAAGTGGTATTGGAAATGGTGGTCAGAAAGGAACAAACCTTGGAGGAAGCTTATTTTGGATAAATACAATCTTAAGTCACATCTAGGATTGGATCAAAGTAGAGTTCTTGTCAATATTTCAGATATTCTAAAGGGTATAGGGCTAGTGATGAATGACTCTAAAATGAACCAGGTTTTGAATTCTATCAATTTTTCATGGAAGGTGGGTAATGGTCTAGAAGTTTTATTCTGGGAAGATGATTGGAGGGAAGGTGGATCTTTGGCTACTAAATTTGCAAGACTTTACAATTTGTCTTGCTGGAAGATGGTATCAGTAAAAATTTTCATTGATAACTGGAGAAATTCAGAACATAGAGGGAGGTGGTCTAGAAATTTGAGAGAATGGGAATTGAATCAATCTAAAGAACTGGAGGGCATTATTCAAGATGTGTTTCTTTCAGGAAATAAAGATCAAGTTATTTGGAAAAGTAATTCAAGTGGCTATTCTTCAAGAACAGGGTATGATCAATATTTTGATGACCCAGAGGTTAATATTGCTAGTTGGTCTAGGTTGTGGAAAATCAAAGCACCTCCTAAGGTGATTATATTCTTATGGAAGATTGAACATGGAGTGCTTCCTACTGCTAATTTTCTATCCAGAAGATTGAATAGTGGGATCAGCTCTAATTGTAAGAGGTGTGCCCCTTTAGCATTGGAGGAAGATATTTCTCATATGTTTTGGATTTGTCCTTTTGCTCTGGAAGTCTGGTCAGGGGTAGGAGACTGGTGGGGAATTAGCAGAAGTAAAATGTCTTCTCTCCAAGGTAATATTTGGGTAATGATGGGAATCTTTAAGAGCTCTCTTACTTCTAAGGTCTGGGAAATTGCAGTAGCTTCTACATTGTGGTCTATTTGGCTTTCAAGGAATGAATTCATGTTCAACAACAAGAAGGATTCTGTAAAGACTGTGATAGATCTAATTAAATTCAGATCATTTAGTTGGGGTGAATCTCTAGATTTGATCAATACAGATATGTTCAATCTTTGGTCTGTTAATCCAGTGGGTGCAATTCTTATTTCTAACAAAAAGAGGAGAGCATATATTTTTCTGACATGGAACACAAAGTTATTAGGTTTTGTTCATGGTTCTTGGTCATCCAATAAATTTGGTGCAGTTAAAGCAGGAATAGGAGGTTTTTTACTAGATGAAGACCAATTCTTAAACTTCATTTTCTCAGGACCTTCAGTTGCCAAATCTCCTCAGGAAACAGAAAAAGAAGCAATCTTGTTTCTTATCACTAAGGTAAGGGAAAATGTCTCTCCCTTGATAAAACTGGTTATCTGCTCTGACTGCTTGACATTGGTGGATAGCTTCAATAAAGCTAGAGCTGAGATTATTAGGAGGGATCAAAATGATTGGGGTGACCTCTTATGGCTTCCTGAACTGCACTTGCTATATGTCCCTAGATTTGATCTCAGAGGAGCTGATGATTTAGCCAAAAGTGGCCCTCTCAGAAAGAAAACAGTGTCTGCATGGTGTTAAATTGAGCTCAGGAGTTACATTATGCAAATAAGATGGCTCAGAGATTGGCTTCTAGATTATTGATTTCAAAAGGCAGTTATTGGCAAAGGTTGGGAAGACAGGATGGTTTTAATTCCACTCGGGTACTTCTAGTTGGATTTCAAATATAAAGATTTGTTTGGCTTAAAATAGATGGGCTGATAGAGTTCAATTGCGTTGGTTGGTTAAAGAATAGATTGGGCTGTTAATTGTGGCTTAGTTGGGCTTGGATCCAAATTTATGCTCAATTTTTCCAGATTATTCAAGGAAATTTGAAGAGTCTCAGTTGGTTTTTTTTTAAAAACTAGATTTTATTTCAAGATTTGGACGAGTATTAGAGGGGCTAAACTCTGTCTACTCGCCTCGGGCAGTTAAAAAGGCAGTAATTACTTGCTTATTGTCGAGACTTTGGGGATATATACTCGCCAGGCCTGAGTGTTACTCTCTCACTATTATTACTTTTTCATTTTGCAAACAGCTTTCTTCTTTCATCTATGGTTTAAAATGGAGAAGGGTTGGGATTATCCTTTGGAGGGTTTTTTCAAGGTCAATGTTCACTCTTTCACTCTCAATCAGGCTCTGCCTAATGGCAATGACTCTGGCATTGGTATTGTAGTTAGAGATGATGAAGGGGTGATCATTAAGATGGTATCAGGTTCTATTCAAGACCTCATTGAAAGGGCTAATGAACTTTGGGGCTTACTGGCTGGTCTTCGAACTGCATTTTTTGAAGGCATTAATAAGATAGAGCTGGAGACGGATAATGTTGAGGCCTTGAAGGAATTGGAGGACTGGCGATGGTTTCTTGATCCGAACCACTCCAGGGTTATTCAGCAACTAGAACAGAGAAAGAAGGACAAGAAACTGAGTCTGGTTGTGAAAGTTTGTGAAGAAAGTCAGAATAGGTTGGCTCGTTACCTAGCGATTGATGGTGCAAGAAATCGTCATAGGTTGGTTGTCTTTAGGAGGTCTTTTGGCAGGGTTCGTGAGCTTTGGCGTTGGGATATGGGATTAGGTTCTGCTGCTGGTATTTTCGATGAGTTCTCTGAAGAGGAGTACAACAACATGCAGGAACACGAGGTTCTTAATGTGGATGGTGATATGGGTGTTGGGTTTGCTGATAATTCAGATGAAGAAGAAGAGGCTTGGTTGGTTCATGATATGCATGTGCCTGGGAACAATGCTGATGTTCAGGTGGTAGTGGGTCTTCCTGCTCAGGGCTTCGATAATGGCGAGGTGCTAGCTAATGGTCAAGAGGTTGTTGGCGTCGGCGCTCTGGATTCTGATGGTTCCGTTCGTGCTGGAGGTGGAGGGGAAGCTGCAGAGATGCAGGAAGATTGATCGTTGCAGTCTTCTTGGGCCTTGCTCCTGTCCAAGCTTTAGTTTTTTTGTCGTTTCAATTTCCTGTCCTTTTGTTTTATTTCGTTTAATTTCCTTGTTCTCTTAATCTGCTACTGCTATGTTGGGAGCCCGTTTGCTTGTTTGGGCCGGTTTGTTTGCTGGATCTTGTGGCCTTGCGCCTTTTAATATATTCGGTTTATCAAAAAAAAGGGAGATTTATCCAAATTTTTGGTCGTTGTCGCTGTACTACCAAAAGTATATGATCCGTTGGATTAAAAAATTGGATTAAAAGTCATCCGTTGGATTATAAATTATATCCTTATATATTTATTTATAATTTTCACTTTGTTAATTTACTATAATACCCTTTCTTCATCGATTTGTTTTTTTCTTCATCATTAGAACTAAATTTAATTTAAAAATATCTTTAATTTAGTAAACAAATAAAATATGTATAAACAAATAAAATCAATTACAAATAAACAAATAAAAAAGATGTCTACAATGAATTGGGAAAAAATCCTAATACAATAATAATTAAATTATTCTATCAAAAATCTATAAATACAAGGAAAAAAATTCCTAATACAATAATAATTACATTAATTATTCTATCAAAAATCTATAAATGAACTAAAGGCGAATGATTTATATGTTTGTCTACCTGGGAAACATTCTGCGAGGGCTCACCCTCCTGAAGTCGGTAACATTTTAAGAAGCCATGGAAGAGAAACATACATTATGCCAATAGATTCGGAGGATGTGCACTGTTCTTTTGTTGATGATACGTGTATATCATATTAAAAAGGAAATTATAATCTAAAAAGGATATAATTTAGCAAAGTTGTATTAAAATTGAATTTTAAAAAGAAAATTATAATATGAAAATGAAATATTAAAAAATGATACAATTAAATTTTATTTATTTTATTTTATTAATATTAATATTTCAATTGGAAAATAATTTTTAAATTATCACTAAATTAAAGATTATTTTGTTAATTTCATGCGTGCTATAAAATTGTCAAAATAGAGCACAAATTATATCCTATTATATAATAAGAGTAAGAGAAATAATAATAGGTATTACCATAGGTCAGAACTATACTAGAAGAGTATTTATTGACCTGCCTCCTATTCCCACCAGTAGTCCAATACAGTATGTAATATTAATGTATAATCTCTCGCTTAATTATGAGAAAATTATTATAATATTAAAGTATTTAACTCCAGCTTTAATTAATATGTTCCATGTTCGTAGATGTGACCTTTTGGGGCTCTGTGTACGCCTAAAAGATAGGAAACTAAGAAGCTTTTAGCACACCATAATTAATATTTTTTAAAATATTTTAATTCATCAAATTTAATTAGTATTTTTAATAAACAATTTTATAAGTATTAAATTCTTCTAGATTATCTCAAAATCTATATGATTTTCAATATTTTAATTAAAAAAATTTATATATAATAATTATAAAAGTTATCTTATCCAAAATTTTGATACTATGATAATTTGTCGTTGCCAAAATAATCTCAACTGTTGGATATAATTTTTTTTTTTAAATAGACGATCAAAATTATACTATATAAAAAATAATTATTGTATAAAAAGATTATAAGTTAAAAGAAGTTATATTAGACCTGGATTTTAAAAAAGTCTAAAATAAAAAAAGTTATAACTTAATAAGGAGACCAATTTAATTATTATGTAAATAACATTAAATTTCTATTATATACCAATGTTAGGTCCGTTAAGATTGTAGAAGGGGGGGTTGAATACAATCTATATCTTTTTATCGAAATTTGTCCGTTAAATAAAATTTAGTTTAGACAAAGAGAAAAAGGGTCCTGAGGTTACCTCAGGAGAGTTACCTGAGGCAACAGTGTAAATATTTGTGGCATTTTTGTAAATATTGAATTTTTTTAAAAAAATCCTGTAATTACAATTATACCCTCGTGCATTAATATGGAAAATCTACGTTATCTCAGGTAATTTTCCTGAGGTTACCTCAGGAACATCAAACCCTTAGACAAATTTGTGCGGAATCAATTGAAACAAAATTCAAGTTAAATAAAACGATATATTAAACTTGATGGTTGTTACAAAATCAGTATAGAGTATAACCACGTTAATAAAAACTAATTAGAAAATTCGACATGAACTTTTCTAATTTAGTTAATAAAAATCGAGATAAGAACTAGGAAACTTAATTCGCTAGTAGTACAAGAGTGATCAATAAACAAGTTCCAACGGATCAAATATTACAAAGGGCTTGAACTGTATTTATTGTGAAATTTAAGAGCTTGGCAGTTGATATTAAAGATGAGAGAGTCTGATGCTTTTGTTCTCTTTTAATATCTTCTGTAAGTGTCTTCTGTGAATGAACCCGTGAGTTTCTTTTTATAGAAACAACACTTCTCTTCCTGTTCAGCTGCTAAAAACTACACGGTGATAGTATAACTGCCTAGAGATAGTAGGACTCATTCCCTTGTAATAGTATGGATTTACTCAGAAATAGTATACATTTACTTAAGAAATATTTCACTTAAAACGTTGGTAATAGTATAATTACCTCGGTAATAGTATAACTATAACTCAGAAATAGTATAACTAGATCGGTGATAGTATACACTTCGGTGATAGTATACACTCAGCGATAGTATACACTCGGCGATAGTATAATTTCGGTGATAGTATAGTATACTATTAATAGATTAGTAATAGTATCTATAATATTGCAGAAATAGTATACCATAAATTCCAGAAATAGTATAACTGAATTTTCAGAAATAGTTCAACTGAAATTCAGAAATAGTATAACTAAAATTCTCCGAAATAGTATAATCCATATATTATTGCTGTTTTAATAAATCAACGATTAATTAACTTAATTAATTAATTAAATAAATTAATTCTTACTGAATTAATTTGTTTAATTAAATTAATAATATAGTTAATTAATAATTGACTTACTCCTTATGAATCACTGTAAACTTTGAGAAACTTCCACTGGATAGTTGTTGACGTTCAATGTACTGTCTGGTTCATGAACGACTAACTCCAATATCTGTTCTTCAATTTGAATTTCAGTTGTGATCCACATACTTTCTCATCACTCTTTAATTACTCCTGTACTGATGCTGTCTTCACAGTAATCTCTGTCACTTTAAATTAATCCACTTGATTTAATGTTGAACTGGGGCATGATCAGTTAACTGAATCTTCTTCCAGTGTAGGACATCAAAACTATAGATTGACTTTCTTCTTTCTTCTGACATATAGTACTTTGTGAGATTCCTGAGACAGATACCATTAATTACTTATTACAATCTAATTTAAGTTGAGTTGTATCCTTGAACTAGAAATAGGCTGAGTCATATGCCTTTCAATCTCCCCCTATATGTTTGTTAAAAATTAACAAGCAAATTCCTAGAGGATAACTCAACTAACTCAACTTAAACTAGTAAAAGATAAAACTGTAATTGCAAAGTAAATAATGAAAACGGTTCTGGTTTATATTTAACATTTCCAGATTCAAACATAAAAGATAAATACAAGATAGATGATCCACTAGACTGATCATATTTCACATTAACCTATCTTGCTCTATCTAGCTCTAAGAATATAACATGTAGAGCTGTTCTTCATTTATCACTTTCTTCCTCGTTGATTTCTCCTTCTTCTGGTTCATCCAATTCTGGAAGCATCTTGTGCAATTCTACATCAACAACTAATTCTCTCCTGGATGATGACACAAGATGAACTAGTGGTGCTCCAACTAGTGATGTTCCAATTGGTATTCCCAGTTTCTTTCTCAATTCACCTTGAAAGAACTTGTACTTCTTCATATTGACTTGAGCATAAGATTGAAGATGATCTGCAGCTTCAATTTTCTTCCGAGATGAAAAGCCATGATTTCGAAGAGCGTATTCAACATACACCAAGTGTCTGGCATGATGTTCATACAATTCATCTGTCTGAAGATTAACAGTGTGAATGATCTCTCCTATAAGAACTTTAACTTGAGGAGGATTATCTATTACTTCAGGACCAGCTCTTGCAGCGAAATCTAGAAATTTTTCATGAAGTAGTACGCCAAGTTCGAAAGATGTTCTGACTTTTGGTCTCAGCATCCACAGCTCTGAAAGAGATCTATCATAGAAGAACTGAAGAGATACTTTCTGTGATCCAAGCTTATGACAATGAACAATGATTAATAGCTCGTCTTTCGAATCACTTGCACAATTTATGCTCACAATTTCCATCTTCAAAGCTTTTAGATAATCATCATGTAAGGGATTCTTCTCTTTAAATCTCACAAACATTTCACCCAACCGACGATCATCATATTCAGAAGTTTGTGGTGAATCTATAATTCTTTGAGCACGTTCCCATTTATCACCACTCTTGTACCTGATGTACATCTTCCTTGCTTCAAGCTTTTGAGCATGTTGCTTTTGAAGTGCTTCCTTTTCAGCCTTTTGAAGCCTTTCATTATGAGCTATCTGTTCCAGTGTCTTTTTGAGTCTTTCTTCTCTCATTGCCAGATTAGCTTCATTCTGTTCAAGTTCTTTATTGGCTTCAAAATTCATTCTTTGTACTTCAACAGGATCAGGAACTACAGTCTCTTCATCATCCCAAAAACTGAGATCTGGTTCCCCAAATTCTTCTCCATCATCAGAAAACTGCAAGTCAGCAAAAATGTCAAGGTTATCAGGTTCACCTGTATAGTAATAACCTTCTACAGTGTCATCCTTCTGTGTTGTTTGAGCTTTCTTCCCCTTGTCACCTTGATCATTCTTAGTTTTATCTTCAAAAACTCCCCCTCTTGACTTGTCTCCAGCACTAGCACTAGTTCCCCCTTTTGACTTCTCCCCCTTAATTGAGGAATCCTCTACAGATTTATCAAATGCATCATCTTCAGGGTCTTGCTCATCACCATCTCCACCTTTTCCTTCAAAGAATTCTACCTCTTCTGTTGTGGGTGAGAGAGTTCTGCTAATCATGTTATATAAGTGTTTTAGCCCTTTACCTTGATGTGCATTTTGGCTTTCAATCCGATCAAGACGATTTTCAATAGATAACTGATTTTCACGCACTTCTGTTTGAAGATCTTCAACTTTGTTAGAAAGAGCCGTGATAATTCTGTCTTGAGTAACTGTGATGTCCGAGGAGTCAGTGATTAACTGTTGTTGAGAGCATTCAAGAGTGTTGATCTTCGTGTTGAATGCAGTCTTCATGATTTGGATATCATGCTTTACTCCCACAAGCTGACTACTAACAGAGGTGGATGAAGAAGACGGTCCATCCACTTGTGCTCTAAGTAAATTTGCTTCAGCTTTAGTTGCCTCAAGTTCCTTTTCTAGAGCTTTAATCTTTTCTTCTAATGAACGAGTGTATGTGTCAGTGTGTGCACTCACCTGATTATCACTCTGAGTTTCACTCATCTGACGTGCATGTGTTTCACTCAGTTTAGTGGTGATCCTCACATCACTCCTCATTATTTCTTTAGCTGCTCCAGAATGTGTACCTGCAGATAAAATCACCCTAGCCTCCTCTTGGAAGGTCAGTGGTGGTGCAATTGGAGTTCGCAAATCCCTTTCCTCAGTCATTTCTATCATCTCATTTGGAATTGATGTCTGAATTTTTTCAGTGACAGAAAGATCGAGTTGCCTTCCACTTTCTCTAGTTGAAACTGCTAGTGGAAAATCCCTTGAGGGAGCCAGGAATGTTCCTCCTGGGAGGGGAGATGATGACTCTATTATTTGTGGCTGAGAGTCAAGATTTCCCTCATTAACCTGTGAAGGCTCCTCTACCGTGACTATGGTAGGCACTGTTTCCATCCCTAAGTGCTCTCCTCTTGAGGTGTCCCTATTTTCATCCAATTCTACATGTTCTCCCATTGTTAGTAATAACAGTGGGGTTGTGCTTGACACATTACAGGATGCCATGGCCGATTGGCGAAATTCAATGGACTCATCCTGTTGAGAGAATGGTTCCAGTAACTGTTCATTTTCCATATCAAAGTCCATATCCTTTTGGGAGGGTATGGATGAGCTGACAGTTGCCTCGGTTTCATTTCTACTCTTCTTTAGTAGAGGCAGAGCTGTGGGATCACTCAATTCTTCACTACTTCTCTTACTTCTTCTGGGCTGCAATTTTCTACTGTAATGGTAAAATGTAGTTGTTTTTGACCTTGTGTTTGGCTCTATGACCTTGGTTAGAGATTGTGGTTCTACAATCCCATGGTCAGTCCTATCAACCACTTGGGTTCCAGAAGATGATTGAGAGATAGAAGTAGTTAAGAGATCAGAATGTAATACCTGGTCAGCAGATGGAGTGACATGAGCCACTTGAGGTTGAATTTCTGGCTCAGCTTGTTCAAGAGTAGGTGCATTTTGTTCAGGTTCAGGCTGCTCTGGAACAGGTTCAGGTTGCTCAATAGCAAGTGCCTGTTGCTCAATGACTGGTTCTGGTTGCTCAGGAGCAGGTTCAGGCATAACTGGAAGATGTATGAATGTGGACATGTATTGAGTTATAAGCACTGGTACGTTGTTGTAATCATTCTGTTGTGAGACAGCTCTTGTGTGAAATTTTTTATGAAAAGACCTAGAATCTTCAGCTTCCTCATCAATAAATGAATTCTGTATCTCTTCAGAAACCAAGTGATTAAAAATAAGAGTGAAAAATCTAGGATAATAGATTAACACTTTTGAACCCTTATTAAAATTCTTCTTAGCATTTACTATTCGTCTGAACATGTTCTTCCAAAGAATTTTGCCTATATCAATTCTTCGATTGTATACAACCGAATAACCAATATACTGAATCAGAGAAGGAATATTTGAAAAAGAAGTTTGAGGACAGTTAGCAAAAACTCGAATCAAGGTGTCAAACACCAAATACCATTCAGCTACCAAACCATTTTTCGGCAAGTTACTCAATTTCAACTGGCCCTAATAATTAATGCCAGTGAAAAACTGAGTCAATTCATTATTGGAAGGTTTATCAACAAATTTAGCAGTAGGAAGATTCAACACTGTCTTGAGTACTGATTCATTGACTCTGTACTGTGAGTCCCCAACCTTGAATGTAAAGGAATTGGTTGCTGCAGAGATAATAGCTGTAGAACACATCAGACGTAGAGGCTCAATTTTCATTGGAGCGTCAAAAGATAACGCACTACTGACGATTGGTTGTTCGTTCAAGAAACGAATCCAAGGTTTGAGTCGTTCAACCATACATTCCTCCGGATCATAAAATCCAACCATGTTGTGCTTAACCAGTTCGAAATCAACAACCATTTTGATTTAGATTTTAAGTTTTTGAAAATCTTTAATTTTAGCAAAATATTCAATTAACCTTAATTAATTCGAATTAATAATAAATTAAAAATTCGAAAAATTTCAAAGTTCTTGAAAAATTCTCAAAATCTCAAGAGATGATCTGGGAATACAAACGAACACCAAAGTATTTTTAGTTTTCTAAAAATCGAAGCCAATCTCTGGGAATTTCAGATCGAAATTTCGTTTTTCAAAAACCTAAGTTACCAAAAACTCAATGAAATCGTGAAATTGAACAGTCAAAACAGTGTTTTTGATCAAGGAATCGATGGGTGTTCTTGGTTTCTTGATTCAGTGGAGATTTGAGTCAAAAATCCGGCAGCACTTCGACTCTCCGATATGTGTATATCGTGTGTATCTACAGAGATAGTACTAGGTGACTTAACACGCTAGTGATAGTATGAGAAATAATGAAGCTAGAGATAGTATAGACTGTATATACAGGACCATCTATACTATTACCGACTATCTATACTATTTCTCACATTATTCCTATATTATTTCTAATAACTTATACTATTACCGGCAGTTTATACTATTGCCGCACTCTATACTATTACTCACATAAATTCTATACTATTTCTACTCACTTATACTATTACCGACTTACTTATATTATTACTACTAATTATCCTATACTATTTCTAGGAAGTATTATTAATATCGAACGCTATATTATTACTCACAACTCAAATTATTACCAATTATTACACCCAGACTTAGACAGATCAAAAAATATATACAGAGTATACACTTAGTACATTACAAAATCTAACTAAGATGATCATAGGTTATCCTTTAAACGGAAACGAAACATTAATACCAAAAGGACAAACACTGCAAATCAATAAATTCAAAATATAAAATATTTACATATTTATAATTATTCTAATTGCATGAAGTATGAAATAAAATATTAACAAGATTAAGATAATGTTCGAAACTAAGCAAGCAAAAATAATTAATGATAAAATAATTATACAAGCGATTTTAACTCAACAAATATTCACAAAATAATCACTTGTTAAATTATTAAGGAACAAACGTCAGATATTAACCAGATTAATTACTAGGACTATTTAACATACCCAATTCACCAACAATTCTGGTGAATGTGGATTCGTCAAGAGACTTAGTAAAAATATCTGCTATGTGTTCTTCCGTGGGAACAAAATGTAACTCCACGGTACCATTCATGACATGCTCTCGGATAAAATGATACCTGATGTCAATATGCTTGGTCCTCGTATGCTGCACAGGATTGTTGGAGATTGCTATGGCACTTGTATTATCACATAGAATTGGAATATTGTCAAGTACAAAGCCATAGTCACGTAGCTGATTCCTAATCCACAAGATCTGAGCACAACAGCTTCCAGCAGCTATGTATTCAGCTTCAGCTGTTGAGTTGGAAACTGTTTGTTGCTTCTTGCTGTACCAGGAGACCAACCTACCACCTAGGAATTGACAACTCCCAGAGGTACTTTTTCTGTCTACAACACTTCCTGCATAATCTAAATCTGTATATCCAACAAGGTTAAAACCAGATTCTTTAGGGTACCAAATACCTAAGTTAGGTGTACCCTTAAGATATCTCAAGATTCGTTTAACAGCAATGAGATGCACATCTCTAGGATCCGCTTGGAACCTTGCACACAAGCATGTAGCATACATAATATCAGGTCTACTTACAGTAAGGTAAAGTAATGAACCTATCATACCTCTGTAGCTTGTGATATCTACCTTGGCAGAATTTTCACAAGCTCCAAATTTCACAGCTGTTGATGATGGTGTTCTTGCTGAACATGAGTCCTCCATTTGATATTTCTTGAGGAGCTCTCTGACATACTTTGATTGACAAATAAAAATTCCATCTGTCCTTTGACTTACTTGTAATCCAAGAAAGAACTTCAGCTCACCCATCAGACTCATATCAAATTTACCCTGCATTAACTTAGCAAATTTCTTGCACAGAAGATCATTAGTAGACCCAAATATTATATCGTCCACATAGACTTGGACTATTATTGTATCATTCTTATGTTTCTTTGTGAAGAGAGTTTTGTCTATGACACCTCTAACAAAACCATTTTCAAGTAAGAATTCAGAGAGAGTGTCATACCATTTTCTTGGTGCTTGCTTAAGGCCATAAATTGCCTTGAAGAGAAAGTAAACATAATCCATGAATTCTGGATCTTCAAAGCCAGGGGGTTGTTCTACATATACCTCTTCATCCAGCTTGCCATTCAGGAAGGCACTCTTGACATCCATTTGATAAACTTTGAAGTTTGAATGTGCTGCGAATGCCAAGAATATCCTTATAGCCTCAAGTCTAGCCACTGGTGCATAGGTTTCATCATAATCTATTCCTTCAACTTGGGAATATCCTTTAGCAACCAGTCTTGCTTTGTTTCTAGTTACAATGCCATCTTCATCAAGTTTGTTTCTGAATACCCACCTGGTATCAACTACTTTCTTGTCATTAGGTCTAGGTACCAGCTTCCATACTTCTTGTTGTTTGAATTGATTGAGTTCATCTTGCATAGCAATCACCCAATCAGGATCAGAAAGAGCTTCTTCTGTTTTCTTAGGTTCTATTGCAGACAGAAACCTAGAATAATTACATTGATTTTGATAGCTCCTTCTATTTTTTACACCAACATCTGGATCACCAACGATCAACTCAAAAGGATGAGCTCTATTCCAAACAGACTGTCTGGGAAGGTTTTACCTTGATGATTCGCCTTGTTCTTCATTATGATGTTGAGTATGACCAGCTGATCCTTCATCATCTCCCCCTGAGTTGTTGCCAGTTTGACTAGATGAATGTTAAGGAGTGTCAGTGGTATCTCCAGTCTGATCATTATTTCCACCACCACCACCCTGATCATTATCATCATTATTACTGTTATCATTAGCAACAACATCAGGTTGGTTGTCTCCATCTGAATCGGAGTCTGTCATATCATCGAAAGATAACTTTTCAGATGGATTCTCCGTTTGGATACTAGGAAGTTTTGTGTCATCAAATGATACATTGACACTTTCAAGCATTGTCTGATGATCAATCACATACACCCTGTAAGCTCTTCTTGAATAACCAATAAAAATTGCTTCATGTGCTTTGGCCTCAAATTTTCCACCACGATCATCTCCATCTTTAAGCACAAAGCATTTTGCTCCAAATACATGAAAGTATTTGAGTGTTGGTCTTTTTTCATACATAATTTCATAGGGGGTCTTCATCAAGTCTTTGTTGATTAAAGTTCGATTCTGGGTATAACATGCAGTATTAACAGCTTCAGCCCAAAAGTACAAGGGAAGCCTTGATTCACTTAACATAGTACGTGCAGCTTCAATCAAGGTTCTATTCTTTCTTTCTACTACCCCATTTTGTTGAGGAGTTCTCGGAGCCGAGTACTGCCTTGTTATTCCCTTTTCAGTACAAAAATCATTTAGAACTGCATTCTTAAATTCAATTCCATTGTCTGACCTTATTGCTCTTACTGGATTCTTGTACTCCAACTCAATCAACTTGATGTGATCAATCACTAACTGTGGAGTTTCATTTTTGGAATTCAGAAATAAAACCCATGTGTACTTTGAGTAGTCATCAACAATCACGAGAGCATATCTTTTCTTTGACATTGACATCACATTAACTGGACCAAACAAATCCATGTACAACAGTTGTAGAGGTTTAGTTATTGATGATGTGTCAGTGCTCCTGTGAGTTGCTGTTTTCAATTTGCCTTTTTGACAGGCATCACAGAGTCCTTCTTGAGTGAATTCCATTGAAGGTAAACCTCTCACCAGTTCTCTTTTAACTAGAGAATTCATTGTTTTGAAATTAAGGTGAGAGAGTTTCTTGTGCCATAGCCAACTTTCATCTGTAGATGCTTTAGAATAGAAGCAGTTGATTTCTTCAGTGCTTCCAGTGTTCATATTGGCCACGTACAGATTGCCTTTTCTGACTCCTGTAAGAGATGGTTGTTCATGTCTCTTGTGTGAGATCAGACAATTCTTCTTGTTGAAGTAAGCCTCGAATCCCTTGTCACAGAATTGACTGATACTTAACAGATTATGCTCAAGTCCTTTCACAAAAGACACTTCATCAATGATAACATTTCCAGCTTCCAATCTACCATATCCATCAGTTGTACCTATGCCGTTATCTCCAAAGGTAACAACTGGGCCTGCTTTCTCCACCACATTTGTTAGCAGGGCTCTGTCTCCAGTCATATGCCTTGAACATCCACTGTCCAAGATCCAGGTCACTCGATCAACCTGTTTCACACCCTGCAATGACAAATAGGTTAAACCTTCTTCGGAACCCAAATCTGATTGGGTCCAGAATACTTAAAGAATTGGCCTTTATCAGGCAAAACAACATTTTTAACTTTGACACCATTTTCACCACTAACCAACAAACATTTAACCCTATAAACAGATTTGACAATCTTTTGTTTTATCTTGGGTATCCATGTTTCTTTAGCAGCAATGACATTTGTTTCATTGACTGGACATTTGACCTTGTAAGCAGCCTTACCAAAAGTCTGTTTAGGCTTTGATACAAATGTCTCTCTCCTAACTTGAGGAGTACTAGCAGTCTTTGATCTAACATTTTTATTCCTATTCATATGTTATTGAGGAGCAGTTGTACCAGCACATGCTTGATTACCATTAAAGTAAGAAGACATTACATTAAAAGCACAAGACATACAATTGACAACACCACATGCTTTATGAGAAACATTAATGATAGGCATGGTATGCATGTTATTGTTCTTTTTCAACTTGTTACCACTTAACCCAGTTTTAGATGAACTGGTTGAATAAACAACCTTAACTGGTTCCTTAACAGATTTAACATTTTCAAGGACTATGCCATTTGCACTGTCCTCATTGCGCATCTCTTCTTGAATAATGATAGACGTGAAGTTTGGAGGTTCTGCAATCGACTTCTTAAAGAGTGGATCTTCAACATTCTTAAGCACATGTGGTATACCCCTTTCTTTAGCACTAACAAGGTTAGGAGTATTAATGCCTAACAATCCAACAGCTTCGTTATAACCAAACCCTATTCCTACAGTTCGTTCTACAGCTTGTTTATAGAAAAACTCTTTAGAAGTTTTAACAGAATTAAAGCAAGCACTAACCTTGATTTCAAGTTCAGCAATTTTAGAAAGTTGTTTAGTCACTACTTCTAGAATGGATTTCTCTCTTCTATTAAGTCGTGTTATTTCCTCTTTTTGTTGATCTTGATTAACATGCACTTTTTTTAGTTCTAACACTTCATTTTCAAGTTCAGTGTTTAACAGAGTTATTCTTGCAATGTGTTTTTGTGCATTAACCAAGGAACCACCTAACAGACGAACCAACTCAGAGTCAGTAAGTTTTACCTGTGGTTTAGGATCAGTGAGCATGTCACCATTTGCCATTAGGGCAAGATTACCATATTCTTCATCTTCACTATCTGTGTCATCCCAGCTTTTACCAGCAACCGCATAGGCTTTTCCAGATTTCTTCTTTTCAGGAACATAATCTCTCCTCTGGGCTTGTTTAGGTTTCTGACACTCAGTGGCAAAGTGTCCAAGTTCATTGCAATTATAACAATGAATTTTGCTTCTATCAACAGTTCCAGTTTTATAGCCACCTCTGCTACTGGAGGATGAAGAACCTCCTCTCTGGAATCTGTTATTAGACTTGAACTTAAACTTAGGATTTCTCCTGAATCTAAAATTGCCAAACTGTCTCACCATGAGTGCCATGGATTCATCCTCCAACTGATCCAATTCCTCTAATGAGTAAAACTCACTTCCATCCTGAGTAGCTGGTGTCTGACCATGTTCCACTTCAGTCTGCTCCTTGTCTGAGCTGTAAGGTCAAACAACCTTAGCTTCCACTTCCGTAGGAGCCTCAACCACTAGCGCTGTAGATGAACTTGCAACCCTACCTTTACCATGAATCTCTTTCTTTTGGACTTGTTCCAACTCATAGGTTTTTAAAATACCGAAGAGTTTTTCAAGAGTAACTTTATTCACGTCACGAGATTCTCTTATGGCTGTTATCCTGTGTTCCAGGTGAGTGGGCATAGTCAGTAAGAACTTCAGGTTAATCTCCTTCTGTGTATAGTTCTTGTCATGGATTTGCAAGTTGTTGATTATTTTATTATACCTTTCAAACACTTCTTGAATGCCTTCATTAGGGCCAGCTCTGAAGTTTTCATACTCAGAGATTAAGATTTGAAGTCTGTTCTCCCTGACTTCATCGGTTCCTTCATTAATGGTTTCAATAGTTTCCCATATGTGTTTGGCAGTTTTACAATTCATCACATGACTATACATCACAGCATCCAGGGAATCTATTAGAATGAGTCTCAGGTTTTTATCAAGCCCCGCATCCTCCTTTTCCTCAGGTGTATAGGTAGTAGGGTCCTTTTCATAAGATTTAGCTGGGATCACAACTTTACCCTCAGCTTCAACTTCATCTTCATAGACCATAGGAGTTTTAGGTCCGGTTTTCAAAACACCCAAATATTTAACATTTGTACAATCTAGAAACAACTCCATTTTATTCTTCCACATATCATAATTATCTTTGTCAAAGATAGGTATCTTAACAATGGCTTTAGAAGTCATGATGAATTTTTAAGAGAGTTAAAAATTCGAGCTTGATTTTTAATTGAATAAGAATAGGATCTTGATTTGTATATCAATCAAACGGCTCGGATACCAATTGTTAGGTCCGTTAAGATTGTAGAAGGGGGGGTTGAATAAAATCTATATCTTTTTATCGAAATTTGTCCGTTAAATAAAATTTAGTTTAGACAAATTTGTGCGGCACAAATTTGTGCGGCATCAATTGAAACAAAATTCAAGTTAAATATAACGATATATTAAACTTGATGGTTATTACAAAATCAGTACAGAGTATAACCACATTAATAAAAACTAATTAGAAAATTCGACATGAACTTTTCTAATTTAGTTAATAAAAATCGAGATAAGAACTAGGAAACTTAATTCGCTAGTAGTACAAGAGTGATCAATAAACAAGTTCCAACGGATCAAATATTACAAAGGGCTTGAACTGTATTTATTGTGAAATTTAAGAGCTTGACAGTTGATATTAAAGATAAGATAGTCTGATGCTTTTGTTCTCTTTTAATATCTTCTGTAAGTGTCTTCTGTGAATGAACCCGTATGTTTCTTTTTATAGAAACAACACTTATCTTCCTGTTCAGCTGCTAAAAACTACACGGTGATAGTATAACTGCCTAGAGATAGTAGGACTCATTCCCTTGTAATAGTATGGATTTACTCAGAAATAGTATACATTTACTTAAGAAATAGTTCACTTAAAACGTTGGTAATAGTATAATTACCTCGGTAATAGTATAACTATAACTCAGAAATAGTATAACTAGATCGGTGATAGTATACACTTCGGTGATAGTATACCCTCGGCGATAGTATAATTTCGGTGATAGTATAGTATACTATTACTAGATTAGTAATAGTATCTATAATATTGCAGAAATAGTATACCATAAATTCCAGAAATAGTATAACTGAATTTTCAGAAATAGTTCAACTGAAATTCAGAAATAGTATAACTAAAATTCTCCGAAATAGTATAATCCATATATTATTGCTGTTTTAATAAATCAACGATTAATTAACTTAATTAATTAATTAAATAAATTAATTCTTACTGAATTAATTTGTTTAATTAAATTAATAATATAGTTAATTAATAATTGACTTACTCCTTATGAATCATTGTAAACTTTGAGAAACTTCCACTGGATAGTTGTTGACGTTCGATGTACTGTCTGGTTCATGAACGACTAACTCCAATATCTGTTCTTCAATTTGACTTTCAGTTGTGATCCACATACTTTCTCATCACTCTTTAATTACTCATGTACTGATGCTGTCTTCACAGTAATCTCTGTCACTTTAAATTAATCCACTTGCTTTAATGTTGAACTGGGACATGATCAGTTAACTGAATCTTCTTCCAGTGTAGGACATCAAAACTATAGATTGACTTTCTTCTTTCTTCTGACATATAGTACTTTGTGAGATTCTTGAGACAGATACCATTAATTACCTATTACAATCTAATTTAAGTTGAGTTGTATCCTTGAACTACAAATAGGCTGAGTCATATGCCTTTCAACCAAAATAAAAACGATCGTTAGGTCTTAAAATCAAAAGATGGAAATCGTTATTTTCTAATATTAAAACCTGTATTTGATTGTTAGTAGAAGTATATTCAATACTGAAAATGATTTTGATAAATTCACCCAAATATAAGTAAATTTTCTAAATCGAATAGAATTTTCAACGCAAAAAATTGTCAAATTCTTTTAAGGCCTAATAGAATTTGGTTGAATATTCAACAAAATTTTCAATAGAATTTTCAACGCAAAAAATCGAATAAATTCAACCTATGTTTGATTCTGCGATGATTTGATTTGAAAATAATAATTAAACCATCAATGAACTAAACATTATTTTGTTAATTTTACATGGACTGTAAAATCGTTCGAATCAAATTTTAAGAATTCAAGATAGAATGCAAATATTAAATCTAACGTATAAAATCTTATATATATCAATTTTTTATTAAAAAAATGATATGTAAATTAATAACATATAAAATTTAAAATTTTAATATAATTATAGATATAAAAAAAGGAACTGTGCGTTGCACGGGTTATAAGCTAGTACTCCCTCTGTCTCTTAAAACATTTCCTGTTTACTAAATTGGGACTATCAAAATACTCTTCCCCTTTCTATTTTAAGCCATAAACAATAATATTCAATATCCACTACTCCACCCACTACTCCTTAAAAACAATATTCAATACCCACTACTTCACCCACTACTCCTTAAAAACAATATTCAATATCCACTACTCCACCCACTACTCCTTAAAAAATAATATTCAATACCCACTATCCACTCACTACTCTTTAAAAACTATAGTATTCAATACTCACTACTCCACCCACTACTCCTTAAAAACAATATTCAATACACACTACTTCTTAAAAACAATATTCAATACCCACTACTCCATAAAAAAACAATATTCATTACCAATTATCTTAAAACCCGTATTTTTAGTTAAACGGGAGAAGAATAAAGAGACGGAGGGAGTAGGATATAAACTAAGTAAATAATTTTAGAGTTAAAAATTAATACACCAAGTACAGCCCAGCCAATGGTAACCAGAAAACCTTCAAAATGATTCACGAAAAACCTTCGAAATGATTTTGGACATCACGAAACCACCATTTCCGACCACAGGTTACAAGTGTATAGATAATATTATGTTCATACATATACGAATATTGTTATGATTCTTGTACATCGGTTCTGTCTATACCAAAGTCAACTACGAAACTAGCTGGGACTAGAAGGCATGCATAGCATTAGCAATATACAAGCTTTGACCTGGTATGAAATGGCATTAATAAGCAAGTAATCCAAAGATTTGCTTAGATCTTATTGGATTTATTTGTACACAAATTAAATTCGTAGATTTAATATAAATTTGGCACTCGATTTCTTTATCGTTTTATTCCGGATATTTAGGATATATGTGGTAGGCGTAGGACATTGTGGATAACAATCTTGATGAAGTAGGACGAGATATGGTTTTGATTCTGAAGCAGCACACCTGCGACAATTTGCAATAATAAATATTAAATAGTCCCTCAATCTCATTATATATATTTCTTCTAATCATGATTTATCAAAATTTGATTGAAATTTATATGTATTATATAATTTAAAAAAATAAAAAGTTATATTATTTAAAAATTTATTTAATTTATTTTAAAATATGTTCTTAAATTTTAAAATAATAATCAAGTAAATTTTAGTATTTAATCAAAAATTAATCAATTAATCACTAAAAAATAAAAAATAATGTACATATAAAATGGGAGGAGTTAAAACATTGCCAATTAGGCTGCTAAGCTAGGCGACATGTAATATATATGTCCACTAACATAATGACAAGCCTAAAATATTTGTTAGTCGATCATTAGATAGCGGGTGTTGGTCCTCTTTATCACAATTTGAAGTCAAATGGTCCTAAATCTCACAATCCACAAAAATGGCCCTTTATATCACAGAATAACGCAAAGGCGTGTGGCGTTTATGATTTTGGGGGAGTAACGCATTGGCGTGTTGCATTTTCTATTTTTTTTTTTAATAATAACGCATCTACAAGATGCGTTTCTTATCTGGGGCCCGCAAGGACTGAGCTTGAAAACTCCACTTAATGTTGCGTTTATAGTGGCAACGCCACTTAGAGTGGCGTTTGTTTGTTTAATTTTCTTTTGTTTTTTTTTTGCTAAATAGCTCGGTAGCACGATAATTTGTAAACGCTAAACCTCAAATCCTAAGTTCGTATACGGTTTATTTCTCATTCTGAATATTTCTAAAACCAAAAATGGAAACGTTAAACCCCAAAAGTAAATTATTGAACCCCTAAATTTAATTAAAATTATATTTTTTAAATTAAAAAATTTTATCCGGCGTCCTGATTTTTAAACGCTAACGCGTTTAAAAATCAGGATAAGTTAGGGTTTTGGGTCTAGGATTTAGGGTTGTAAACAACCCTAAATCCCAAATCCTAAACCCTAAGTTCGTATACGGTTTATTCGTCGTTCCGAATATTTCTAAAACCCAAAATGGAAACATTGAACCCCAAAAGTTAATTATTGAACCCTAAATTTAATTAAAATTGTAATTTTTAATTTAAAAATTTTAGTTAAAAAAAATTGAATCCGGCGTCCTGATTTTTAAACGCTAACGCGTTTAAAAATCAGGATAAGTTAGGGTTTAGGGTCTAGGATTTAGGGTTGTAAACAACCCTAAACCCCAAACCCTAAACCCTAAGTTCGTATACGGATTAATCGTCATTCCGAATATTTCTAAAACCCAAAATGGAAACGTTGAACCCCAAAAATTAATTATTGAACCCATAAATTTAATTAAAATTGTAATTTTTTAAATTAAAAAATTCAATCTGCCAGATTCAATTTTCTAAATAATTTTTTTAATTTTATTTGTATTTCTTTAGGATTTCAATAATTAACTTTTGGGGTTCGACAATTTTATTTTGGGTTTAGAATATATTTAATAGGAAAAAAAACAATAACGAACGCCACATAAAGTGACGTTCCTTTCCAAATTTATCCTCCTGTTTTTGTGATATTTAGGACCTTTTTTTCAATTTGTGATATTAAGAACATTTTATCTCCAAATTATGATAAAGAGGGCCATTATTCTTAGATAGCCAGGCTGTAGATCTTGTAGTTTGTTCGTAAAAGCCTCCATTGTCAAACCCACACGCACGCATACGTTTTTTTTATGTTTATTTCAGGTACTTTGTGTATTTTCATGTCTCCTCTTTTTGAATACTCCTAGACAGATGTACAGTTTTTGAATGGGAACGTGGAGATCTTTAAACTTAAAACGTTTAATTTTCCAGAATCATTTACTAATCCTATTTTCGAAGATTTGATCAAGATCGGAGTAAATATGTTATTGTTAGTAAATCTTTGACTTAGTCCTAAGTGATAAATGGATTTTATATCTATTTAGAGCGTTCCATATCAATTTAAATTGATTTACTTGGTCTCAAGTTTGTGGTAGTTTTGATGTGTTTTGTTTAAATGTGCAGGATTATAGAAATGTCGATTAGGGTGACCGTTTCCGTCAAATTGGGAGTTGATTTGTGCAATGGAATGAAGTTTGGAGTCAAGCTTTAAGATTTTACGAAGATTCCAAGTAAAGATAATTGACTATGGAAGCAACTGCAAAAAGAATGGAAGAAAACGGCTCAGAAACGAAGAAAAGGAGAAAAAAAATCAGCAACTGCCTGTAGCTCATCAAGCACAGGCAGCGCCCACAGAGCGCTTGCAACGCGCGGATGGTCCTGAAATTGCTGAAATTTACAACTGCCCCTATTCGAATTCTACTTGTATTTTTGGTATTTTCTTGTACCAAAATCAATTTCCAATTGTATTGTAGTGTTATTTTCTTGCTTGGCAAGATATCTATGGCTATAAAAACACATCTTAGCATTGTAATTCGGATCGTTTTATTATCATAGCATAGAATTGCAAGGGAGAAAAGCGGTGAAAGATTCATCGCTCGGTGACAAGCACAGATCTAGATCTACTTCATCTTTTGTATACCTTGGATTATAGATTTGTTTTCTCAATTCTTTGTTTTAATAATATTATTGCTTCTTTCTTTCATACCTTATTTTATATAATGTTTTTATCAAATCCCATGGTGACGAACGGTTCAATTATGAACTAATCGTTGTCATGGGATTCTAACGGATTTATCTATGTAGCTTAGTAGTTTGATTGCTTTAAAGATTACGTGTGGTGAATTCTTGATATCCTTGTATGGTTGTGTTTCATGTGTTTAGATGCGTCGCGAACATCTAATTTGTTAATCTCTTGCGAAACGAGAGTGGATCTTGAGATTTAGAACTTGCCATGCTAGCATAGGATAGGTTGATGTTATAACATCATGATTTGTAGCGGAAATAGAGATATTATGCTGCCCTATGTGATCTTAATAGACAACTTGTTCTTCAACCGTTATGTTTTCAAATCTTATAGAGATATAGGGTCTAAGCATAATTGGTGTCTATTCATCTTATATCTCTTTTGTGGATGTATATTTAGTTTGGTATTCGTATACTGAGAAGTAGCGTTTACTTGTTTCGTGTTGTCTGATCAGATATCAAAACCATCACGTGCATTGATTAAAGGCGTCAACTATAAGTGAAGTATTTAATGAAGTTAGGATCCCATGTTTATTCTCACATAAGTAATTCGATTTTAATTCTAATTAGTTAATTAATTCTTAGTTTAATAATTTGCACCTTAGTTTAATTTAGATAATCAAAAAACCCCAAATTGTTATTTGTCTTAGCAGTGAATTAAAACCATACATTGTTGCATAGGTACATCTACTGAATTGAAACCTAAACCAGATCTCTGCGGAGCGAACTTGATTTATATCTGTATTACTTGTGACCACGTGCACTTGCGTGAATTTGTGTTAACAAATTTTTGGCGCCGCTGCCGGGGATCATCGGTGTTTATTTTTAGTTTATGTGCTTGTCAATAGTGGTTGTTAGTGTTCACTGACTCGGATTACTTACTTAGATTGTTTGTTTCGTGGTGTTTCAGGTACTTGAGTTTGTATGTGAACATGTTTGCAAGCTCGTAAGGAAGAACTGGCGGAAAACGATCTTGTAGAGAATAAGGAGAATAAGGAAGAGGAATCTGAAACTACAGTAGAGATGGGTGATGCAGCAGCAGCTAAGGCTTTGAAGGACTATTCTCAGCCGAAGATCAATGACATCCAGTCTAGTATTATCAGGCCGGCCATTACTGCTAACAACTTTGAAATCAAGCCGGGCACTATTCAGATGGTACAGAATTCAGTTCAGTTTGGTGGTGCTCCTACAGAGGATCCTAACATGCATATTCGGGAATTTATCGAGATCTGTGACACTTTCAAGTTTAATTGTGTGTCATATGATGCTATCAAATTGAGACTTTTCCCATTCTCTTTGAGGGATAAGGCTAATGGCTGGTTACACTCTCTACCAGCTAGTTCCATTACTACGTGGGAGGATCTGGCTCAGAAGTTTCTTACGAAATTCTTCCCTATGGCAAAAACTGCAGCAATAAGGAACGCTCTAACTCAATTTGTTCAGTAATCTGGAGAATCTTTGTGTGAGGCTTGTGAACGCTATAAGGAGATGCTTAGAAAGTGTCCTCATCATGGTATGCCGGATTGGACGGTGATCAATGGTTTCTACAATGGGTTGGGAGCACAGTCTAGACCTTTGCTAGATGCAGCATCAGGTGGAGCTCTATGGGCTAAGAGCTACGATGAAGCTTATGATCTTATTGAGACGATGGCTGCCAATGAATATCAGAATCCAACCCAGAGACAATTTCAAGGCAAGGTAGCAGGTATTTTGGAAGTGGATGCAGCTTCAGCTATTGCAGCTCAGTTGAAGGCATTGACTATGAAGGTGGATTCTCTTACAAATTATGGAGTTCAACAGGTTGCTAGTGTTTGTGAGCTATGTGCGGGCGCACATGAGACGAATCAGTGTACTATCTCTTCTGAATCAGCACAGTTTGTGAGTAATTTTTAGAGACCTGCTGCACCAGTTCCAGCCACCTATCATCCGAACAACAGGAATCATCCTAATTTCAGCTGGAGCAACAATCAAGGTGCTCAACAACCACAGTCTTATCAGCAGCAGTTTCAGGGTCAGCAAGCGAAGTCGTTCAATCAAGGCTATCAGCAGCAGTATGCTCCAAGGCAACCATATCAACCTCCGGGATTTCAGCAGCAACAATCTCATGGGAATGCTGGTCCATCTTCGAATGAAAAATCTGAATTAGATGAGTTGAGGATGATGGTTAAAAGCCAAGTAGTTTCTCTCAAGACCTTGGAGAACCAGATGGGACAGCTCGCAAGTGCTTTACTTAGTAGGCAACAAGGAACTCTTCCTAGTGATACAGAGATTAACCCAGTCAGGAGGGATGGCAAAGAACAAGTGAAAGCAGTGACTTTACGATCGGGAAAGGTTACATTAGATCCTAAATCAGCCTCTAAAGAAGATGAAGAAGTGGAGAATCAATGAGTTGAAAATTTTGCAGTGCCCGAAATTGAGAAATCTGACTTGGGAGCTGATCAGCAAGATGGTGAATTAGAGAAGAGCAAGGAACCTGTTGAAAAAGATTCTCCGGAGCAGTCTACAAAGAATAATCAGATCTATCCTCCTCCTCCATATCCTAGAAGACTCTAGAAGCAGAATTTGGATAAGCAGTTTGCTAAGTTCTTAGAGGTGTTCAAGAAGTTTCAGATTAACATTCCTTTTGCGGAAGCTCTTGAACAGATGCCGAGCTATGCCAAGTTCATGAAGGGTATTCTTTCTCGTAAATTGAAGCTCGAGGAATTAGAGATTGTTGCTTTAATGGAGGAGTGTAGTGCCGTTCTGCAACAGAAGACCACCAAAACTTAAAGATCCGAGAAGTTTCACTATTCTGTGCACTATTGGCAACCTTTCATTCAGCAAGTGCTTGTGTGACTTGGGGGCTAGCATAAATCTCATGCCCTTATCAGTTTACATGCAACTTGGTCTACCGGAGCCAAAGCCAACTAACATCTCTTTGCAGTTGGCTAATCGATCTATCACGTATCCAAGGGGTATAGTGGAGGATGTCTTGGTGAAAGTGGATAAGCTCATCTTCCCAGCTGATTTTGTTATCTTGGATTTCGAGGAGGATAAGAAGATTCCCATAATCTTGGGAAGACCATTCTTGGTTACGGGGAGAACCTTGATCGATGTGTAGAAAGGGGAACTCACCATGAGTGTGCAAGACTAGAATGTCCCTTTTAACGTGTTCAATGCAATGAAATTTCCCACAGATGAAGAAGAATGCTTGAAGGTGGATTTGGTCGATTCTGCAGTTACTATGGAGATTGAACAGTTGCTTGAAGAATGCTTGGTGATTCTGATTTGGAAGAGGAAGAAATAGCCGAGTAGCTTCAACAGTTAAATTCAGCTCCGTGGAGAAGGAGAGTTGACATGCCTTTTGAATCTCTTGGGTTAGCAGAGCTGAAAAATTCTACGGAGCGTCTTAAGCCATCTATTGAAGAAGTTCCTACACTGGAACTCAAACCATTGCCCGAACACTTGAGGTATGCGTTTCTAGGTGATGCAGCTACGTTACCTGTTATTATTGCTTCTAACTTGTCAGGTAGCGAGGAAGAAAAGCTTTTGCGAATTTTGAGAGAGTTCAAATCGGTAATTGGTTGGACTGTAGCAGATATCAAGGGAATCAGCCCTTCTTATTGCATGCACAAAATTCTGCTAGAGGAAGGAGCTAAGCCTACAACTCAATCCTATTATGAAAGAGGTGGTGAAGAAGGAAATTCTAAAGTGGTTAAATGCGGGTATTATCTATCCTATCTTAGACAGTTCTTGGGTGAGTCCGGTGCAGTGTGTGCCTAAGAAAGGAGGCATGACAGTTGTTGCTAATGAAAAGAACGAGCTCATCCCTACTCGAATAGTCACGGGGTGGAGAGTTTGCATGGACTATCGGAAGCTCAACAAAGCCACAAGAAAAGATCACTTTCCTCTTCCTTTCATTGATCAGATGTTAGATAGGTTGGCAAGACATGAGTATTATTGTTTACTTGATGGTTATTCGGGTTATAATCATATTTGCATTGCTCTGGAAGATCAAGAAAAGACCACATTCACATGTCCTTTTGGCACTTTTGATTTTCGACGAGTCTCTTTTGGAGTTTGTGGTGCTCCTGCCACTTTTCAAAGGTGTATGATGGCTTTCTCAGACATGATTGGTACGAATGTGGAAGTTTTCATGGATGACTTCTCAGTTTTTGGTACTTCATATGACGAGTGCTTGCATAATCTTAGCTTGGTATTGAAGCGTTGTATGGAGACCAATTTGGTGCTTAATTGGGAGAAGTGTCACTTCATGGTGCAAGAGGGGATCATTCTTGGGCACAAGGTATCTGGTAAGGGACTTGAAGTGGATAAGGCCAAGGTGGAGACAATTGAAAATCTTCCTCCACCTATCTCTGTTAAAGGAGTGCGCAGTTTTCTGGGTCATGCGGGTTTCTATAGGCGATTCATTCAGGACTTCTCAAAATCTCTAAACCCTTGTGTAATTTGTTGGAGAAGGATGTTCCTTTCAAGTTTGATGATGAGTGCCTTGCAGCTTTTGAGCTCTTGAAAAAAAAGTTGACTACTACACCTTTCATTACCGCACCTAATTGGGAAGAACCTTTTGAGCTAATGTGTGATGCTAGTGACTATGCTGTTGGAGATGCGCTTGGGCAAAGGAAGGATAAAGTTTTTCATGAGGTTTACTATGCTAGTAAAACCCTCAATGATGCACAGCTTAACTATACCACTACGGAGAAGGAATTGCTAGCAGTTGTCTATGGTTTCGAGAAATTCAGGTCTTATTTGCTTGGGACTAAGGTGATTGTGTATACGGATCATGCTGCTATTCGATATCTCATGTCGAAGAAGGATTCAAAGCCTAGATTGATTTGGAGATCAAAGATAGGAAAGGCACAGAAAATCAGGTGGCGGATCATCTATCACATTTGGAAGATCACGGTAAGAATTCACATGACAATTCTCTTATTAATGAATCGTTTCCCGATGAGCAACGTTTTGGGGTGCAAGGCGAAGAACCATGGTTTGCAGATTTTGTGAACTATCTTGTTAGTAATGTTATCCCTCCGGATTTCTCGTATGCTCAAAGGAAGAAGTTTCTGCATGATGTGAAGTGGTACCGTTGGGACGAGCCATTCTTGTTCAAGCTTGGTGTGGATCAGATTTTAAGGAGGTGCATTCCTTATAGTGAGACAGAAAGTGTTTTGCATGATTGTCATTCTACCACATATGGAGGCCACTATGGTGGTGATAAAATAGCTCAGTAAGTACTTCAGGCGGGATTCTATTGGCCAACTCTGTTTAAAGATGCTCATAGGTTCGTGATGAGTTGTGATCGATGTCAAAGGGTTGGTAATATCTCTAGGAGGAACGAAATGCCTCTTAATACTTTTATTGAAGTGGAGATTTTTGATGTGTGGGGAATTGATTTCATGGGTCCGTTTGTTTCGTCTTGCAATAATCAGTACATTCTCTTGGTAGTGGATTATGTGTCTAAATGGGTCGAGGTGAAAGCTTTACCGACCAATGATGCTAAGGTGGTGCTGAATTTTTACGCGTTTTGGAACTCCACGAGCTATAATCAGTGATGAGGGGACACACTTTTGCAATCGTCAATTTACTGCTATGATTGCGTGGTATAATGTTACGCATCGTGTTGCCACTGCTTATCATCCCCAAACTAATGGTCAAGCGGAGGTTTCGAATCGTGAAATCAAGAGAATTCTCGAGAAAGTGGTAAATCAGTCAAGAAAGGATTGGTCTTTGAAGTTAGACGAAGCGGTGTGGGCGTACAAAACTGCTTACAAGACACCCCTAGGTATGTCTCCTTATCAGTTGGTTTTTGGTAAGGCATGTCATTTGCCGGCCGAGCTAGAACACAAGGCTTATTGGGCGTTGAAGAAGTTAAACTTGGATATCACGGTTGCGGGTGAGAAACGTCTACTTCAATTGAATGAGCTTGAGGAATTTTGTGAGCAGGCTTATGAGAATTCTAAGATGTACAAGGAGAAGGTTAAGAGGTGGCATGATAGGAAGTTGGTGCACAAGGCATTTATGCCGGGTCAACAGGTTTTGCTTTACAATTCTCGCCTCAAACGTTTTCCGGGTAAACTCAAGTCAAAGTGGTCGGGTCCGTTTACAGTCAAGTCGGTATTTCCACATGGAGCGGTATTGATATTTAGGGGATCTTCTGATGATGCTTTTAAAGTAAATGGACAATGACTTAAGCCTTATTATGGAGGAACGGTTAACCGTGAGAAGGTTGCCGCCGTTTTGTCAACAACGTGAATTCAAGGAAGAATGTCAAGCTATTGACATTAAACGAGCGCTACTTGGGAGGCAACCTAAGCCTTGTTATATACTGTATTATTATTTTGTTTAAAAAAAATGGTGTGAACAGTGCCCCACGCGCTGGTAGCGCCCTATCCCTGCCCAGGCTGCGTTTTTGTGTTAAAAACACAATTGTTTCATCCCCTTTTCTCTTATTTTCACAACTCTATCTCCTAATTCATCCCTAATTCGAATACCTAGCCCTAAACACTTATAAATCCTATCCTATACCCAATTACAATTCCTACATCCTATATTTATATGTATACATACACCCCTAAACCCATATCTCATCTCTATATTCACAATTTCTCAACTTTCATCCATTGCAAGCTTTAAGGAAGGAGTAGTTCGAATTTTGGGGGATTAACATTGCAAGTGCACCTCTTTGATTCGATTGGGTATTGTTCTAAACTCCTCTTGTTATCACTACACCATAAAAGGCCTACGACCACATTTAGAGCCTATGTTGCCTTTGGATATGTTGCTTTTGCCGTGCATGTTTTTGGCTATTACAACATTATCATTTTTATGTTGCCTTAGGTAGCAAAAATATGTTGGCATAGAATAAAAGTGTTTGCATGTTGGCGTAGGTATGAAATTGTGTTGCTATAATTTTGCAATGAACAAAATTTTACATTTTCTACTAAAAATAAGTTTTTTTTAACCTCTTTTCACATGAAAATTAATTTATTTGGATGAAAATAATCAAGAAGTTTTTATAAAAATCAAGAATATTACTGTAAAAGTGATTATTTCATTAAAAATGTTAAAACAGTTAATTAAATAAAAGAAAATTTAAAAAAAAAAATTTTCTAAATATATTTTAATATTTCATTAAAATAAAATATTTTCGTATATCATTATAATATTTGAATATATTATTTAAAATTATAAAAAAATATAATATTAATTTTCATATTGATCAATTATTTTTTTTAAAATTTACTTACATAAATATACACTTACGTGTTCTTACTTAAATGTATTTTTGGACAAAGACTTAAAAAATTGATCAAATTTTAATCATAATTAATTTTTATATTTTTGTATATTTAATTGATAAATATATATAAATGTAAAATTATAATGTATTTATTATCATTTGAAAATTGAAAATATCAAAAAATATATAAATATTTATAAAAGTTACAATAGAAATTAACCTAATTATTAAAATTTTAATGGAAGACATATTAAATAAAAACACAAATATTACTTATACACACTTTCAGAGAAACAAATCAAAAATTGAGTAAGCGGCAAAAAGCCCGCTCCCTCCAAATATTTCACAAAACAGCGCGCCCTTAATCTTAATCCCTTTATCTCTCTTTAATATTTTTTTCACTCTTATTTCTCTCTACTTCTCTCTCGGTTAGCTCTCTCTCCCTCTTGCTGTCTCTTTCCATCTCTCTTCTCTCTCTTTATATGCATAATCTATACATAATAAAAACTACTCCGATTTTAGCTTTCTTCGATGGATTGGAGTGCTTCGGTGTAGGAATTTCACAATTTTTGTAATTGATCTAGGGCTGATTTTGAATTTTCAATTGGAAATTAGGGCTTAAGTTCGGGTTCAATTTGGGGCTTTAGTTCGGGTTCATAACCAGGGCTTCGGTTTCTCTATTGGAGGTATAACTTCTTTCTTTTCATGCCTTCTCTGATTTAGGGCTTCTTCGGATTTGGCGGATTCTTTGATTTAGGGCTTCTTCGATTTGGGTTCAAATTGGTTTCATTCTTGTTTGATTTAAGTCTTCTTCTTTGATATAATTGTTCAATGATTGTTCTTTATCTCTTGTTTCAGGGTCGATTTGGATTCTTCAATGATTTGGATTTCATGGTTTAAATATTTAGGTATTAACCTCTTTGTGTTTGATTATATTGTTTATATTGTTATGGATGTCGGATTGATTTTGTTCTGAAGTTAGGGTGTATGTTGATTTTATGAGGAGTCCTGAAGTTTGATTGTATTTGTTTACGAATCATTTCGTGTCATATTGTTAAGCTAATATGTTTAAATTACTATTTGTGGAAAAATTCCGAGAGATTTGACCGAAGCGTCGTTGTCAGGAGCTGGATTGTCCAAACTTGCTGCATTTTTCATTTTTTTTTCTTGTTTGGAATGGTAGGAAGCTCTTATTCTCGTATATTTAAAGATATGTTTTGTTCAGTTGATTGGTATTTCTGTTGCTCCTGTCGATTTGTTGAACTGGAACAGTCGTTTTATTCGGAGCATAATACTGGCTACACTTGGACATAACTAAGTAATTGCTTTCTTTTTGTAGGAACTAAATAGCTATTTGACGCCTACCACCACAACATCAGTCATTATGGACAAGAGTAGTCCTGATGAAGATTTCTTACGCATTAATTTTAATATTAGGTATGGTATTTTGTGTTAATTATTGTCAAATTATAACTCACTATTTATACTTTCTTAGGTTTGCTTTACATATATGGCACACCTTAAGTACTTTACATAATTTATTACAAGGTATATTTATCTTTCTTGTAATATGATCCAGCAAAGAAAACAGTTTGCATCTTTAGGACTCTCTGTACAAGTGGTCTGACTAATGCAAGCTAGGTGATAATAGTTCGTAGGATAATTTGTATGGTACAAGTATATATTGCACAGAGCTAGGCAATGTAAATCATCATTGAAACATTGGCTGACTTTGCTAAGGAGAGAGACTGGGAACGATTTCACAGCCCAAGAAACCTTCTTTTAGCTATGGTAATCTAATTTAATACTACTAATTTATTTTTTCAAAGTTTGGATACTTGTAAACTCAACGATGCTCCAATCTGTTACAACCCATGTATAGTTACAAAATCCAGTACTTTCTTTGATCAAATTCACCTTGTATTCAATTTTGTATTTAGATATTATATGCTACTCGTAATTTTTGTTCATATTCCGTTACAAACTACTTTTATCTTATCAACTCAACAACTCACCACACCAAAAGGATGAATAACCTGTTGAGAAAAGATTATGTAGTGAGTGAAGTGTATCAAGTAATTATTATTTAGAAATTCTTCATCACATTGCTTAAGACCCAAGTTATAGTTATATTATATTTTCTCCAATTTGATATAATTCAAGAATGTTGCAGTGTACAATTCAGATGGAATTCGGTAGAAAAATGATTCTTCTAGTTTTCTTTCTCAGGTCTTTTAAGGGCAGTCTAGAAAACTTTTTGCAAAGTTTTCTAAGAATTGTGTATGTGTCTTTATGAACTTGTACATGTGGCTACTGGCTAATTTTAAATTAAAAGTTGGTTACCAAGTTTTATTCTGTAATTTGTCATAATATTTTTTATTGGTGGGGCATCTCGTTTGGCTATTTGTTTAAGGCATCCATATCCTGCTCTACAATTCCTTGATGCTTTCTTATTTTTTTTAGTACTATAAAATTGTAGGCTCAACAAAAAATTACACATCAATATTGTCAAAGCTACGGGAGGAAGGTGCACAATTTCCATTTTACTTGCATATTACTAATTCAAGTTTTATTGCCTGTTGAATCTGATAGATCTTTTAACAAACTAAGACTAATATGGGTGGTGCTAGTATTGTCATCGGAGAATTTTATTCATTTATCGAGATTAATTGATTGTGTTGGGACTGCCAACTAATATTAATTTATCCAGATTATTAATTTTGGAGTATTAGTGTATGAGGTTATATTATATTTTGTTTGTTTGCTGCTGAATTTGTTACTAAAGTTTGAGCTAGAGTTGTATTGCTAAGATTCAAGGTTTGTACTATCGTGACAACGATATATAGTAAAGGGACATAACTATTCGTTTACTCTCCTGGACTCCTGCCTTGTATCAATATATTGTGTTAAATTATTATTGTATATAATAATTAATATGTTTGACATGAGCGGAAATCTTCTAGGTTCCGGGTACCTAATGGATGCGATCTAGTTGCTGTTGGTGGACTTCCTGTTGCATATGGAACATCACATGTAGCACTGTCTCATAGAGCTCACTTGAGGTCTGGTCAGGTACTAAACCTTATGTGCTTCTTGCATGTGGCAATGTGGCACTTAATGAATCTATTTAATATCAAACATAATGAGTTTACTTGTATGTGTACATTTAAATTTTAATTAAATCACAATAAAATTTTAGGTATTGCTCGTTTTTGGTACAGCAGTCAGCAGGAGGTGTTGGGATTGCAGCTGTACAAATTGGAAAGGTCTGTGGAGCCATTGTCATTGCAGTAGCAAGGTATCATTAACATTCTAAAAGGAATTTCTCTAACCTTTCGGACACCTAAAATTGAGCCTTATAAACCAAAAAATTGTAGTTCATTTATTGCATAGTACTAAGCACTCCTTACTCATGCGCAAAATTACATATTCTAGATTATGAATTTGAATTGAAAAACACACGGACTTATCTTAAAGATACTCAAATTTTCCAGATTATTAACTTGGAAAGAGAAACACACTATTTTATAAAGTATGGTCTTGCATAAAAGTGAATTAGGTGCAGAGAATTAGTTGCTGTCCTTATACACAAATACATACAAAAATGATCAGGGACTTTTGAATAATCTTCCAGTACTTGTTTATCATTGTTAACTCGAATAACTTGTAGAAGGGGGGGGGGGGTTGAATATAAGTTATATAATCGTGTCTGATTTTTGGTCGAATAAAAAAAACAAGAACAAACGAATAAATCAAACTATTTGTATTAATAAGATCAAATACAAACTCTACCAAAGGTGTACAAATACCTTTAGCAGCTGTTGACAATACAAATCTCTCTCTGTTTGTTTCGAACTCTCGAATACAAACCTTATGCTATCGACTCACAATCGTTCAACTCTTTTTACAATGATATAGAGAGAGTATTTATAATGCTACCTATCAACTAATAACAGAAAGATAATCTATACATGACAATGTTCTGCCATCCAGTTGTTAGTTTCCATCAATATAAAATTCTTTCCTTCATGATATCTTCTTGCTTGTTCTTCAAACAAAGATCCTGTTTTATAGCACTTGCTAGTTTCTATAGCATCCTTAATGACATCATCAGTAACACGACTGATATCAGGATTCCATCTTGCATCAGGATCTGACCATCCCATCAGTACTTGACTTGCTCTATCAGGATTCTATCTCAGTTCCTGACATGTAGTACTTGATGCACTATTCCTGACTTATTCCTACAGATTACAGTCTAACACATATATCCTATACAAAATGCTAAATCCTTTATAAAATCAGGATATACAAGAAGTATAAGTAAAATTCTATTCTTAATATCACAACTCATGAATTATTCCTAACAATCTCCCCCTATTTATGCTTTAAGATCTGAAGCATAAATCTGAGTTGTTGATGTCAAAACATATAACAGTACAATCAAAATAGAATTTATGAATTTAAGATCATGAAGTTAAGTACCTCCCTCTTCAGATGTAGACAAATATCTAGTACTTAGAAGAAAGAATTCAACTATTTGATGCTTCTTTTCCTTTACCACTTCCCTGATAAGATTCACCTCTGTCATCCTTAGTTCTTCTTTTATCTCTCCCAGTCTGTTTATCTCCCCCAGTCCGTTGTCTGTCTATTTTTATCTCCCCCTTTTTGACATCAACAACATTGATTCTAAGAGACTCAATAACAGAACAAATGAGATTCATTAGAACTGCTTGATTTGCCATAATAGTGACTTGGTTATCTTCAAGTGTTTGAAGTCTTGATTGAATTTCAACTTGAGATTTCTGAATGTCTTGTATGTTGAGTATTGAATACGGTAAAAGAATACAGAGGGGGGGTGAATGGATTCTTGAACTTTTCTTGGATTGAGTCTATGTATCAGATAAGCGCCTGTGTGTGTAGAAATCTAGGTGCGGATAAAGAAACAACACAAGACACAATATCACTTTAATCTAATGTATTATTAGATAAAGGTTGCTACAATCTGTGAATACAAATGGTAGTATTCTCAGCTTCGTTTTTCTCAGAGAGATATAGCTTACAGTGTATGAAAAACTTGACTCACAAAAGTTACTAAGTTATGAAGTGAGGCTGTGTCCTTATAGAACATGGATACAGCCTACTTACTGCAAATAAGGTAGCTAAACAAATTACTTTCTAGTCTGTCTATCCTTTTTGAGTAAGTGTCCAAACGGTTACAGATTTGACTTTACAAAGCCTGTTTAGATCCACTTCTTTAGCTCCTTGTCTCTTCTATATCTCTCCAAGCTTCCTTGTAGGCTTTCCAGAGCACGTTACAGATTGTGGTCCATAAAGTGCATTGGCTTGTTGCAGGTTTCTGACTTGTACAATTTCTTCAGTATTTTGTCTCCAAGAATGTATTCGAGAAGTGACTAAGTAAGTGATTCGAGAACTAGAATTGACTTGATCGATAACTCTGAGTTCTCGAACACTGTTATATTGACATATCGAACCACTTCTCGAATAGCTCTTTTCCATCAGGATTCCTTGAGTTGTCGAATAGAACATTTGACTTATCGAATCCTCGAGATGTCGAATAGCTTTCTGAGTCCTTGAGATATCGAATGGAACTTTGACTTGTTGACTCTTTGAGAACTCGAATACCATCTTGACTTGTTGACTTCTTGAGTTCTCGAATAGAGTAGTAGGCATATCGAATCCCTGAGATATCGAATGAGATATCGAACAGTGTATTCAGAGATATCGAATAGTGTCTTGAGATATCGAATCCCTGACTTCTCGAATGCTGGACTTCTCGAATAGACAAATATACTTCTCGAATTGGTACTTAGGCAAATTTTTCATTTCTTCAAATCCCAACTGTGATTATTTGACAGTCTTTAACTCCTTGCTTGAGGCATGAACCTTGGAACTTCTTTCAAGCATTATTCTAGACTCTATTTGTACAATTACACAACTAGGATTTGATGCCTACTACAAGTACAATACAAACAGAAACTCTACAACTAGAGGTTCCCTCAGTTAAGAGGTCATGTAAGTAATGCAAAGCATTACAAACAATTAGGCTTGTTATTAGATGTGTACAGGCATGCCTCTGTAACTAACAATCTCCCCCAAATTGTGAGTGAGACCCTTAGTCACAATTTCATGTCTGATAACAAGCCTAACATACATAAAGATAAGACTTTAAAAGTACAGGTATGTATTTTGAACACATAAATGGAATTACAAGATAAATGCTCTTACAATATGATGAGGTACTAGCCATTTTCATTTGATTGCATCTCCATTGCTTTGGCTTGTAGATCATCATATGCTTTCTGTTTCATTTCTTTCTCCTTTCTTGCATTCTCATCTATTGCTCTTATGATTTCTGCCATAGCATCCAATTCTTCAATCATGATAGAATTTTTGAAATCTTCAAGCACTGGCTTCAGAATGTAGGCAGGATAGTGACTGAGTAGGTTCATTCTTATATTGACATTGTCTCCATTTCTTCTCCTATACTTCACCACATAGGGATCAAGCTGAACTCTACACAATCCCTTTGCCCTTAGCTTTTCTGCTTCAATCTCCAGTCTGTCAATTTCTTTCTCCCTTTCTAACCACTTCTCATAGCAGCCCTTTCTTATCTTTTCAGCATAATCTCTCTTCATTTTCACAAAGTCAATCAATTCCAGCTTCCATACTTTCTCCACCTTGTCTTTAGAGTCCAGCAATGCAATGATTCTTTCTATCTCATACAATTTACCCCAATTCTGACAACCCCCTTGATTGAATTTCATTTCTCTCCCATCAGTGTACTTGATCTCAAGGTGGTCATCCACAATTGCAGCAGAGCATATCTTTTGAGCTCTTAGAAATTGCAGTTGCTCTTCATCAAAGTCTTCATCAAGTGGCTGGAGTTTCAATCCTGGAATGATTGTTAGGGCTCTTGATTTGGATAGCTTCACTCTTCTTGCAACATGTTTAAATTTCATCCTCTTGACATGGTTGCTTGGCAAAAATCTTTGACCTTTGTTGGTAGACCATAGTAGTATTCCATTAGCAGTTTGCTTTCTGAAACATGCACATGGTTTCTTGACTTGAATCTTCTTCTCTTCTTGAGGTGGCAAAACAGTTGCAGAAGCCATAGATGTAGATTTTGCTAGGTCACCACTAACAGTATTCACCCTAGACTTAGAGTCTTATGTTGTGGTGAGGTTACTACTAGCAATGCTTAAGGCTTGCTGTTTTCCAATCTCCCTCTCATAGACTCTTCCTTGGTCATCATCATTCTTCTTATCCTTGTCACCTTTCTTCTTCTTCTTGTCTTCATCACCCTTATCTCTCCTGTGATGTCTTCTCCTCCCATCACTTTTATCTTCAGAATCATCATCCTTATTTCTCCTAGGTTGAGCCATCTCTGGGATTTCACCAGTTGCTATATAAGTTCTGAGGATGTGCAGTGCCTCAGTTTCTTCAGCATTTCTGGCTCCAACCTTCTTCTGTAATTGATCAATGATAGCAATGATCAGTCTGTGATTTCTAGGGGTGAGATCATTGGGAATGACCAATTGCTTAATGTCTTCAATTCTGGTGCCAGACTGATAAATGATTGTCCATGGCTTCTTGATCACTTCTGGTAACCTTGAAGGTTGGCCATTCCTCAAATCATCAAACAGACTCTTGCTGTTCTCATTCCTCTTCTCAATGAGCTCAAGTATGGCATCTATCTCTGAGTGTTTTAGGTCTTGTAGAGTCTGGTATGTTAGGTGCCATATCTTTAATTTGGATATCATCACTATCTCCTTGACCCATAGATTATTGACTTTCTTGGGGATGACAGTGATGTAGTCAATCTGCTTCTTCACCTCCCTCAGATAGAACTGAGTGTCATCAACCTGTTCCCTTATGGCTTTCAGAAACTCCAAGAAGGCTTTATCATGATAAACATCTGAGTTGGCAACTTCTTGCAGCTTGGCCTCAGTAATAACTTTAACTTCTACAGGCTTGGCACTCTCAGATATAGAGGTTGGAGGTTTGTCAGATGGCATACTCCCTGCAACCACTGTGGTAGTTATGGATTGCTTTTGTCCTCCAGGAGTAGTGATGTGCACAGTTGGTAGAGTGACAACTGGCAAGATAGATGGAGGCTCATCCACTTTGGATTTTCCTTTGCCTGGCACATTGATTTTTATGCCTTTCTCCCCCTTTGTATTTGAGTTCCTTGCCTTCTTCTCCCCCTTAGGCTTGTTGTCAGGCACAGAGGCTGTAGAAATGTCCTTTGGGATTGAAGATTCATCAGGTAGAGGGAGACCCATATGCTTCATCATAGCAGCTAACATGGATTGTTGATGCAGAAGGACATCAGCTGTGGTGGATGCTTGAGTGTCCAACTGGTCATTTAGAAGTGCAACCTTGTCTGTAAGGTGAGCATTGGACTGGGTGAGAGTAGCCACCTCCTTCTCAAGTGCATCTACTTTGCTGAATAACTCAGTAGATTTGAAGCCAGACAGGGATTGTTCTTTGAGTCTCTGTACTTCAAATCTAGTCATGTCATGTACTGGGACCTCAGTGATCAGTCTATCTCCATATAGATTTTTGAACATGGTCCTCAGCATGGCATTGGCATCTGTGGTCTGATCAGATAGAATTTGAAATTGATGCCCCAGACCTGTGACATTATCCTTTAGCAGAGCTAGCCCATTGTCCATTTTGGTGCAGGTGGTGTTGCAGTGTTTGAGGTCCTTGAACACACTGTCTAGCTGAGGGAATTTGGCATCAAAGGTCCTCTTGATTGCTTCTACTGTGGTGGTGGTCTTATCACACACTCTATTGACCTCAGTTTTAACACCTTTTCCAAGATAATGTGCAGCCTTGAGGAATCCCTTGTGTGTATCATTCATAGCCTCATACACTTCACCAGGGGTCAGAGATTTGGCATTGGAACCCAGTGAAGTGAGGTATTCCTCCCTGAGATACTGAAGTGCTTCATCAAGAGTAATATCATATTTTCCTTGCAGCCAGGCATCTATGTTGCCATCTCTCTCAGCATCATCAATGATCTTTGTCTTCTGCAACTCCACATCATCCCTATGGCATAACAGAATGGCCTCATAGTCTAGATTAGGCATGTCTGCAGTGAGAAGGTTCTGAGCAATCTTTATGAACTCAGGAATCTGATCCACAATTAAGCTTTGAAGTGCTTCAACCGTCAATTGTTGTGGAACAGACCCTGATCCTGAAGCACTGTCATGTTGCACAGGCTTCAGCCATTGTGACATGAAGTCAGAGCTAGAGCTAGGCAAGCTAGACTCCTCAGTTACAGATGCAACTTCTGTAACCGGATGGATTGACTCTACTACTGGTGTAACCACAGAAGTGGGATGAATTACACCAGCAGTTGACACAGGCACAGAGTCTCTAGTAAGAACTAGTGGAACCTCTGTGTTTGTGATGGTGTCATCAGGAGATGCCTCAGCATGCATTCCCTCACCATCTAAATGTGGGTTCTGAGTGGTGAACAAAGTGTCATGCACTAAGTCACTTGAAATTATTGGCTCATCAAGAGAAAAGAATTCTTGATGATCAATGCCTTGCATCTCAGTTGCCTGAGTTGCAGGTTCCAAAGAAATTTCAGTGTTAGATTCTGGAAGAGAAGTGTGTTTAAGAGTAGATTTTGGCAACTCCCCCTCAGAGATAGAGGGAGTTTCAAATGTGGTGTGCTCTCCACTCAGTGTAGTGCCAGCCTTATCACTCCCATGTGCTGACTCTATACAAGAAGGTGCATTGGGGAGGATGCTTGATTCTATAGGTGCACCCTGTTGAGAGGATACACCTAGTGAGCTGTGTGCCCCTGATTTTACAACTTCAGCCATTTGTGTGACTGAAGAGGTGGTCTTAGTTTTCTTCTTCTTTGTCCTGTGTAAGGGTGACTCAGGTTCCTCACTTTCTAGACCTAATTCAACAGCTAATGCTGCTTCAGATAAGATATTTAATGGTGCAGACATTACTTTCTTTCTCTTCTTTTTACTAACATCACCCTTTTGAGAGGATGATGCAGTTGGCTCAGTATGTGGTAGAGTGTTTGGTTGAGAGGGTTGGTTAGCAGGCCCTGGGTTAGCATTTTGTTCTACTTGCTTGGGCTGTGCTAACTTAGATTTTGCATCAAATGTTGGCATGTTGTGGGGATAAGTCCTAAACAAACTCTCCATATGGGGAGTTATGTTCAGTCTTACATCCACATCATTCCTAGTCTCCAAATTACCAAAAATGAGTTTGGTCATGGACTTAGGATAGCCTATTTTATTTTTATCAATCCCAGGCAATTCAATCAATGAAGCATTCTTAAAATTAAGTACAGATTGAATAAAGCGAGGGAAGAAAATATCAGTACCTCTCTTGGTTGTGTTCTTACCCAGTCTCCCATATAGTTCTTGGAGGATGATTTGGCCAACATCTATCTTCTTTCCATAGGCCAATGCATATCCAATTTGCTGCACAGGTGCACTGATTTGATCAAAGCTTGTTTCCTGGCAGTGAAGACTTGGAGAAGAGTTGCAAACACATAGCTCCACTCCTTTCTCAGATTCTTTCTGTTTTGCTTTCCAAGATTGATCCCATCTGAGTAATTGATGAACTCAAAGAATTCCTCTAACTCTGCATTAGTGGCCAGTCTGTCAAATGACTCTTGTTGTAGGCCCAATGCTTGGTTCATGTCTGCAGTAGTGATAGTGATTTCCTTATCTTGAATCTTGCAGTAGATGATATATGAAGTGATTGCGTTTTCCAGGGCTACAACCTCCACAATAGCAGTACTCCAAAACTGTTCCAGGATATCTAGATACAGAGTTGGGTTGGCAGAGAGTGCATCCTTGATGTATGACTCAGCCATCCATTTCACAAAGCACTTGAAATTGGCATTGGGTGCTTCAACATCACTAGTGAGAGCGATGAAGTTGGTGTTGAACTTTACTGTTGCCATTTGTGTAGAAGAGAGGAAAGAAATTGAAGATTGAAGAAGAAATTTGGCTTTTCGTAGCTAGGGTTTCAGGGGTTTAGAGAGTGTAAATGCTTGAGAAATCGAATGAAATGAATCGAATAGATGTGAAATTGTGTACGTATAAAGTACTTGAATTGTCGATTAGATGAAAGTTTGTTTCGACAAGTCAGGCATTCGAGAAGTAGAAAACAACTATTCGAGAAGTCAAGAAAGGCTTAATCGATAACTCAAGCAGATAGAAACTCACAGCTGGCAGTTATCTAACTTAGAAATAATTCTAAATTAAATAAAATGTATTTTTATGAGTGAATTAAACTTTTAGACAAAAGTCCAAAATCGGTTAAAATTCAGCGAGAATTCAGCCTTTTCAAATGATTCGAGAACTCAAATATAGTGTTCGAGAACTCAATCATTCGAGAACTCAGTTACTATATTCGAGAAGTCAAGAATACCTCTATTCGATATCTCAGAAAGACTCTATTCGAGAACTCAAGAGTACTCTAATGAGACTTGTTAGAGATGTCGAATAGTGAATCATTCGAGAAGTCTGACTTATCGAACTATACCCATCACTCATAAAAATTTGATTTTCACTATCTTTTAAAATTTACCAGACATATTCATTGAAGAATATCCTAGCAAACTAAATAGTGATTTTCTCAAAATTTCATAGAAATTTTAAGTTAATAGAAATATGATTTTCAACATATGCAACAGATTTGAAATATTTATAAATCATATTTCAGCCAACACTTACTCCAAAAATATTGAGAATTTAGATAAAGTAAGTGTTTACTGCTGCAACAATCTAGATGGTGTATTCACTTAGCCAGAGTCTGAAGAATTCAGCATTCCAATCTCACTTACCAACCTTGTAAAGGTGGCTTCATCTAATGGCTTAGTGAATATATCAGCTAGTTGTTTATCTGTAGAGACATAATGCAACTCAATGGTTCCATTAGTTGCATGTTCTCTTATGAAATGATATCTGATGTCAATGTGCTTTGTTCTAGAATGATTGACAGGATTTGCAACTATAGAGATTGCACTTGTGTTGTCACACATGATTGGAATTCTTTCCAACACAAGTCCATAATCTCTAAGTTGATTTCTAATCCAAAGCACTTGAGCACAGCAACTTCCAGCAGCTATGTATTCATCCTCAGCTGTAGAAGTTGACACAGATTGTTGCTTCTTGCTATACCAAGAAACTAACCTTTGTCCAAGAAACTGGCAGCTTCCTGAGGTGCTTTTCCTATCCACTCTGCATCCAGCATAATCAGCATCAGAATAACCAACCAGATTGAACCCTGTGTCCTTAGGATACCATAGACCCAAGTTTGGAGTGCCCTTCAGATATCTAAAGATCCTTTTTATTGCAATCAAATGTGATTCCTTTGGATTTGATTGAAACCTTGCACACAAGCATGTAGCAAACATGATGTCTGGCCTACTTGCAGTGAGGTAGAGTAGAGAACCAACCATGCCTCTGTAGACTGAGATATCTACTCTCTTGCCTTTAGCATCTTCATCCAGTTTAGTGGCAGTGGCCATGGGTGTCTTGGCAGGTGAACAATCTTCCAAGTCAAACTTCTTCAATAAATCCTTGATGTACTTGGTTTGACTGATAAAGATACCATCCTTCCTTTGACTGACTTGCAATCCTAGAAAGAATGTCAACTCTCCCATCATACTCATCTCATATCTGCTCTGCATGAGCTTAGAGAATTTCTCACACAGCTTCTCATTTGTAGAACCAAAAATGATATCATCTGCATAAATTTGGACTAGGATAATATCATCACCATGCTTCTTGTAAAACAGTGTCTTGTCCAATGTGCCTCTAGTGAATTGATTTTCAAGAAGAAATTGTGATAAAGTATCATACCATGCTCTTGGAGCTTGCTTAAGTCCATACAATGCCTTAAGTAGTCTGTAGACAAATTCTCGGAAATGTGGATCCTCAAAGCCAGGTGGTTGTTGCACATAAACCTCTTCTTCCAACTCTCCATTTAGAAATGCACTCTTGACATCCATTTGATAAACTTTAAAGTTTGAATGAGCAGCAAATGCCAAGAATATTCTGATGGCTTCCAATCTAGCAACAGGAGCAAATGTCTCATCATAATCAATGCCTTCCTGTTGAGAGTATCCTTTTGCAACCAACCTTGCTTTGTTTCTTATTATTACACCATCTTCATCCATCTTATTCTTCAGAACCCATTTTGTTCCAACAATGGTCCTATTCTTTGGTGCAGGCACAAGTTCCCATACTTTGTTTCTTTCAAATTGATTCAGCTCCTCTTGCATGGCAATAATCCAATCTGGATCCAACAATGCATCATCAAGTTTCTTAGGCTCAACTTGTGATAGAAAACATCCATAGAGGCACTCATTTTGAGTTGCTCTCCTAGTCCTTACTCCTGCATTAGGATCTCCAATGATTTGCTCTGCAGTGTGTGATCTATCCCATTTCCTCGAGTGTTCAGCCTGACTTCTCATCCTTGATGTTGCTTCATCATCCACATCATGGTCATCCTCATTTCCTCCCCCTGTGAAGTTGCCATTACTCACAGGTGTGGCTTGGATGCTTGTTTCTCCACTATCGATTGGCACAAATTCTTCTCTTGTATCATTAATCACTTGAGTTTGTTGAACTTGAGTTTCAACTCCAGTTTCAATCTCTTCATCAGAATCATCTAGATTATCAAACCTCAATGGATCTTTGTCTTCATCATTGGCTTCTTCTAGTCCAGGTAGTTTGCTGTCATCAAATGTTACATCTGTACTTTCCATAACTTTCTTTTGACTGATGACATAAACCTTGTATGCAATTCTTTCCATAGAATAGCCAAGAAAAATTCCTTCAAATGCTTTTGCATCAAATTTTCCAACATATTCAGAATTATCCTTTAGTACAAAGCATTTGCTTCCAAAAGTATGAACATACTTTAGAGTAGGCTTCTTTCCAGTCATCAAGTTGTAAGGTGTCTTTCCAGTGTTTTTGTTGATGAGGGTCCTGTTCTGAATATAGCATGCAGTGCTCACAGCCTCAGCCCAAAAACATGTAGGCATTTTTGCATCAAGTAACATTGTTCTAGCAGCCTCAATTAGAGTTCTATTCTTTCTCTCAACAACTCCATTTTGTTGTGGAGTCCTTGGAGCTGAGAATTGCTGAGAAATGCCATTCTCTTTGCAGAATGCTTCAAGTGTGGCATTTCTGAACTCTGTTCCATTATCACTCCTCAGTGCAATCACACTTGCATCGTTTGCCTTTGCTTCCTTGTCAACTTTCTTTATGTGCTCAATAATTACTTGTGGAGCCTCATCTTTTGATGCCAGAAATTCCACCCATGTATACCTTGAAAAATCATCAACCATTACCAGGGCATACTTCTTTCTTCCAAGTGACATTATGTTGACAGGCCCAAACAAATCCATATGGATGAGTTGTAATGGCTTGGTTATTGATGTCACTGTCTTTAACTTGTGGCTTGATCTTTTCATTTTTCCTTTTTGACAAGCCTCACACACTCCTTCTTGGCAGAATTCAAGTGTGGGCATGCCTCTCACTAACTCTCTTTTGACTAGAGAATTAATGGCCTTGAAGTTCAGGTGTGATAGTTTCTTGTGCCACAGCCAACAATCTTCATTTGATGCTTTTGAGTAAAAGCAACAAATTTTGTCCTTGTTTGCAGAGTCCATATTGGCTACAAACAGGCTTCCCTTCCTTACTCCAGATAGAGCAAAATCACCAGTCTTCTTGTGGGTGATCAAACATTCATCTTTGTCAAAATTCACTTTGAATCCTCTATCAGTAAACTGACCAACACTTAGCAGATTATGCTTGAGCCCCTTGACTAGTGCTACATCTTCAATGATGACATTACCAACTTTCAGCATGCCATATCCCAATGTGTTACCCATGCTGTCATCTCCAAAAGCAACCATTGGGCCAGCCTTTTCCTCATACTGTGATAGCAGGGCCATATCACCAGTCATATGATTTGAGCATCCACTGTCCAAAATCCACATGACCTTCTTTTCACTTTCTTTGCCCTGCAAACACAAAGGTATTACTTTTCCTTTGGTACCCAAACAAGTTTGGGTCCATGTGACTTAGAGACAGTTTTATCATAAACAACATGCTTGTCAACTTTCTTGGTGTTAGTCTTCTTGTCACTGTTGGAAGTCTTAGAACCTGAAGTTTCAGACTTAGGTGACAGAGGTACCTTCCTAGCTTTAGGAGGACTTGAAGACTTTGACCTTGTGTAGTGTGTGTGAGAATTGTGACTGATACAACCATCAATGAATTGCCTTCTTAAATTAAAACAACTAGTCATAACATTCATATTGCATGGCATACAGTCAAATTTATCACAGAAAGGTGCATCTCTATCACTTAGAGGCACAGAATAATCATAGAAAGGTTTAGACACACTACCAACAGGTTTCTTGCATGCATGAGTTAAATGATTGGTACTGAAACAGTTCTGACAAGTTTTCCTAGGGGCATTAGGCATATAAGCATAATTGTTATCCTTGTTAATCCCTAACTTGCCATTTCTGTTCTGTTTCTTCTTAGTCACTTCCTTTTCTGATTCACTCTTCCCAGCTGAGACAAACTTAACAAACTTCTTAGGTCTTGGCCTATCAACTACTGGTTTCTTGGTCTTTGACTTGACACTCTCACTCTTAGAGGATGCTTGCTGTTCACTAGATTGTGCCTCATCCTCATCATTCAACATTTGCTTGATGAGTAAGGCATCCTCATCAATTTCAAATGTTGATTCCTTAAAAATTGGATTTTCAGTTTTTCTCAAAATGTGAGGCACTTTCTCATGAACAACAGTGTCCTCTTCAATGACAGCATAGCCTTTCCTCTGTTTGAGAGAGTCATAGTCAAGTCCAATAGCTGCTTTGGGTTTAGCTTCAATTTTTTCACAGTAGGATTACACTAAACCAGATGATTTCTTGAAAGTTTTCAGTTTGAATTCATTCTCAGCTAATTCATCCCTAAGTGCCTTCTCTACTTGACTAGCACATAAAACCTTGTTCTGCAAATATTCAACTTCTTTCTTAAGGTTTTCTACTTGCATAGTAGTTAGCTCAAGTTCCTCATTCTTTTTGGTTAATATTTCATTTCTAGTAGACAGTTTAGCAATCTCCTCATTAGCAGCAGTCATACTAGTATGAATATTAAACATTTCAACAGATAATTGTTCAATCATGCATTTGTACTCAGAAACAGACATGTCTATAGTAGTGAGAGATGGTACCTGAGAATCAGATGAAGATGAGTCATCCTTGGAGTTGGCCATCAAGGCATAATTGCAGAATTCTTGTTCCTCTTCATCACTCTCAGAATCATCCCAACACTTCCCTTCAGCTATGTAGGCCTTACCATGTGTCTGCTTTTTCAGAAGGGCCTCATACTTAGCTTCGAGCTCAAGATAATCTCTATCCTTCTTTTTAGGCTTCTTGCATTCACTGGCAAAATGCCCTAGGTCATTGCATCTATAGCACCTTACAGATGACCTATTCACATAACTGGTTTTGAACTTATTTCTGTTTGGTTTCACAGGTGCCTTGTTCTTGTTGGCTGAATGGTTTTGAGTTTTGGGTTTGAAGGGTTGATTTCTTTTAAATATGATGTTTGGAAATTTTCTGGCCATGAAAGCATATGAAGTATTTTCCATCCCATCAAGTTCTTCCAGAGTGTAAAACTCTTCTTCTTTTTCCTCATTTTCCTCAACAGGTTCACTCACCTCAGCTTCAGTTTCTTCATCATCTGCTACCTCCTCTATCCTTAGCTGGCTTGTAGATGCTTCTAGGTCCAGAATAGATTTGTTGACAATCAAGGCACATGATGTGTTTATCATTCTACCTTGGTTGGCTTGGATAGCCCTTTTCTGAAGCAACTCAAGTTCATGAGTCTTTAGGACTCCATAGAGCACATCATAGGTGACTTTGTTCAAATCTCTCTCCCTTAGAGAAATGACACTTTGCTCCAGATGATTTGGTGAAGACAACAGAAATTTCATATTTAACTCCTTGGTGCTGTAAACCTTGCCATTCATCTGCAACTCAGTAACTAGCTTGTGAAACCTTTCAAACATTTCAGTGATGCTTTCCTTGGGCTGTGCCATGAAAGCTTCATACTGTGTGACCAGTATCTGTTTCCTGTTTTCCTTAACCTCATCAGTCCCTTCACACAACACCTCAATGTGATCCCACATCTCTTTAGCAGACGTGCATGATGCAATGTTTGCAAACATTGACATGTCCATGGAATCAATGATAAGCAACATGAGGTGGCTGTCAAGAGCAACCTTCTTCCTTTCTGACTCTGTCCACTTTGATGGATCCTTGGCCTCATAAGATCTTGGGATAGTTGTGGTTCCAACAGTCTTCTCTGGTATCTCTTGTTGTGGAACAAAAGGACCATTCTTGAGAATCTCAGGATACAAGGGATGAGAGGCTTTAATGAACAACATCATCTTTATCTTCCAGAGGTTGAAGTTTTCTTTGTCAAACTTAGGGACCTTCACCGTTCCTTTAGTCTTTGGTGTATTCGAACTCATGATCGTTTCTCTGTTTTTGAATAAACAGCCCGCTCTGATACCACTTGTTGAGTATTGAATACGGTAAAAAATTACAGAGGGGGGGGGTGAATGGATTCTTGAACTTTTCTTGGATTGAGTCTATGTAGCAGATAAGCGCCTGTGTGTGTAGAAATCTAGGTGCGGATAAAGAAACAACACAAGACACAATATCACTTTAATCTAATGTATTATTAGATAAAGGTTGCTACAATCTGTGAATACAAATGGTAGTATTCTCAGCTTCGTTTTTCTCAGAGAGATATAGCTTACAGTGTATGAAAAACTTGACTCACAAAAGTTACTAAGTTATGAAGTGAGGCTGTGTCCTTATAGAACATGGATACAGCCTACTTACTGCAAATAAGGTAGCTAAACAAATTACTTTCTAGTCTGTCTATCCTTTTTGAGTAAGTGTCCAAACGGTTACAGATTTGACTTTGCAAAGCCTGTTTAGATCCACTTCTTTAGCTCCTTGTCTCTTCTATATCTCTCCAAGCTTCCTTGTAGGCTTTCCAGAGCACGTTACAGATTGTGGTCCATAAAGTGCATTGGCTTGTTGCAGGTTTCTGACTTGTACAATTTCTTCAGTATTTTGTCTCCAAGAATGTATTCGAGAAGTGACTAAGTAAGTGATTCGAGAACTAGAATTGACTTGATCGATAACTCTGAGTTCTCGAACACTGTTATATTGACATATCGAACCACTTCTCGAATAGCTCTTTTCCATCAGGATTCCTTGAGTTGTCGAATAGAACATTTTACTTATCGAATCCTCGAGATGTCGAATAGCTTTCTGAGTCCTTGAGATATCGAATGGAACTTTGACTTGTTGACTCTTTGAGAACTCGAATACCATCTTGACTTGTTGACTTCTTGAGTTCTCGAATAGAGTAGTAGGCATATCGAATCCCTGAGATATCGAATGAGATATCGAACAGTGTATTCAGAGATATCGAATAGTGTCTTGAGATATCGAATCCCTGACTTCTCGAATGCTGGACTTCTCGAATAGACAAATATACTTCTCGAATTGGTACTTAGGAAAATTCTTCATTTCTTCAAATCCCAACTGTGATTATTTGACAGTCTTTAACTCCTTGCTTGAGGCATGAACCTTGGAACTTCTTTCAAGCATTATTCTAGACTCTATTTGTACAATTACACAACTAGGATTTGATGCCTACTACAAGTACAATACAAACAGAAACTCTACAACTAGAGGTTCCCTCAGTTAAGAGGTCATGTAAGTAATGCAAAGCATTACAAACAATTAGGCTTGTTATTAGATGTGTACAGGCATGCCTCTGTAACTAACATTGTAAACCTTCAGAATTGACTTCAATGTTGGAAGTGTTTGGAATATCTTCAGATTCAAGTCTTGTAGAAGAAGTTGCATGTGTAGAATGATATTCAAGTAATAATACTCGAGTAGAGTTACAAACATCTTCATCTTTCTGATCTGAAACTGAAATATGATCATTCTATCCTTCACCAGTATTCTGTGTACTAACATCTACAAATCCTGACTCCTCCTTAGAGTGATCAGATACTATTGATGTCTCAATTCTGGCTGATATTGGAAGTAAATACAAAGGAATACTAGGATTATTAGAAATTTCTTCTGGTACGAATGATGTAGAAGTTTGTCTTAGCATTTCACCTCTTCTGTTGATAATTCCTGCAAGCCTTTCTTTTTGCTTCTGAGCTTTAACTTCTGGCTTTGCATTGTGCTTTGCTAAGTCATTCTTCTCATACATCTTGATAAAAGAATAAGTATCAGCATCCATACCAAGATTGTCAGACCAAGATTCAGGAAAAACCTGATCCCAGAATTCAAACGATGGTGGTTTCCTATTTTTTTCTCCCTCACTATAGAGTTGATCATCCATACCCTCATTCTCACTTTGATTATCTAAAGTCAACACTCTTTCTACCTCTCCTTTTGCCTGGTCAGGATCCAGCCTCTCAGATTGTGGATCTATGTCCATCTTTTCAAGTATATCACTCAAATTTGGATAAGTGCTCTCATGACTTACAGAAAAATAGGGTTTAGAAAAAGTTTTTATACCTGAACTCACATGGAGAGAGGGTTCCTCATCTGGCAAGGGGCTTGAGGTTTTCTCCAAGAATTGAGCTGCCATAGTCTCTGAACCCTCACAAGCATCTTCTTTCCTTTCAAAGACTACAGGCTCCAGTATACCACTTTTAGGTTCTCTACTAGACTCTGATGTCTTCAGTAATACTTCATTAGACACCATAGTTAGTATGTCACCATCTTTAAGTGTTGTTTGCTGAGACTCACCCTCATGGTGGATAGACTCTGACTGAACAATGCTTGTTTGATCTTCAGTAAAATCAATCAAAGTCATTCCTCCCATATCATAGGGTTTCTCACTTGCAATTTCAGTCATCACAGAAGACCTTTCAGAATCAGCTATCACAGCTCCTGAGTCATCCAATCTCTGACTAGATGGTTCTTGTGTTGCAGTGACTGTGATCTGATCTGTCTTACTATTCACCACTGGTGCAATAGTACCTTCTGTTGACTGCATTCCTCTATCTACTTCCTTCTGTTGTTCACCTTGAGCTGAAGCATCTTCAATAATGACATCCTCGTCAAATAAATATGCATGAAGTGATTGAAGTGCAACATGTTTTGAGAGTCCAAATTTCTTGACTAATTGTCTTCTGACAGATACATAGAAATACATCTTCATTAAGTCAAGTCTTTGATATAGAAGTCCATATTCTTCAGGAAATAAACGTTTTGGTACTCTTTCAACTAGAAAATCTAGAACAGGCCTGGACAGCTTCACTTTAATAGAAATAACTCCCATAGCCAGTCTATATGATAATGTAGTTTCCCATGAAGAATCAATGTCAAAATCTCTATTGTCAATTGCTGACTTGATTGTAGCTTCATTTGTAGAGACCTGCATGATGTTAGCTGGACTAGACTCTGTGTGTGTAGGTGGCAATTGAATCTTTCTCCTTGTTCTCCTAGTATAGTGAGCAAAAGATTTATCTTGAGAAGACTCAAGAGGTGTAGACACAAAAGTGATCTTGGGATGAGATCCTTTTTCAATAGACACAGTCTTTTGAGAGACAATATCCAGTAACTATTTTCCCTTTTTAAGTACTACAGCCTTTTGAGAGACTGCAGCCTGGCTGTGACTAGGTGCTTCATCTCTTTGTCCTAGCTTAGAAAGTTGAATTGCAGCCTTCAATTCTTCTCTCTCAGCAAGAGATATATTATCATCATCTTCACTAGAACTACTACTACTACTTGACACAACAAATCTTCTCTTCCTACAACTGATGTCTTTTGAGAAACACCAGAGGTTGGTTTCTTTGAAACAATAGGCTGTTGATTAAAACTTGGTTCTCGAATTGTTTCAGAGACTATAATGTTTTGGGCTACTTGGGTAGACAAAGGGGGGTTCTCCTCCAAAAACAATTCCTGAGTCATTTCACCACAAAAGAAAGAAGAATTGTATAGAGTAGGAAGATGAGTTTTAAGAATTACCTGAACATGATATGGATAATGAATTGCATGTATTTCATCTAGATTCTTTTCATTGTCCTTCTTTGTAATGTCAGAGAAAATTCTCTTTTGCTGTACATAAGAAGAAACACAGTGTTCACTAACAAATCTAGCTTCAACATCAGGAATAAAATGGTTAATAAACATTTGCATAAATCTATGATAATAAACCATTTTTCTGTCTTGATCTCTTGACCCAAGTTTAATACACACCTGACTTAAGATAATGTGACCAATGTTAATTACTTTGTCATAAAGCAAACTATAAGCAATATGTGATGTAACAGAAGTAATTTGCTGAAAAGAACTACATTTACCAGTAAAACATTTAGCAATTTGATCAAAGAAGAAAGACCATTCTTTCCTAAGAAAAGATCTATTTAACTGGCTCATGTTGTCTAGAGGTCCATTATAACTTAGTGCAGGCAACATAGTTCTTACATCATCATCAGATGGTTTACTTGCATAATTAACATTAACAGGTAAATGAAGTACTGAATTAACAACAGATTCAGTAATGTCATAAGTATCTTGTCCTAAGTGTAGAACAATCTTACCTGATTCTAGAGTTCCACGTGGCAATTTCAAAATTTAACCTGAAAAGAACATCAATAATCCAAACAAAAATATTTTGTTAGATTTCAAAATATCTTGAAAATACGAGAGGGCCAGTCATACACATTGATATATACGCTGATACTTTGAACATTTAAAATGACTGTTTAGCTTCTCATTATTTCCTTTATAAACACCTGATGTCCTTTGCCTTTCTTAACTTCACAACCACACAAAATCTCTCTGTAATCACAGAGCTTCCATAAAACATAATGGCCTTTAACCCAATCTTCCAATTCCTCACCAATGATGAACCGAATGTTCATGACGAAAGGTTCATAGTTTGTCTCTTTGAAGAGATGACTTTTCTCATCGCTTTAGACATGATTGGAGTAGATTCAAATAATGTCCAGAACCTTCTTTTAAAACATCCATCGGTTGGATACAATCTCCCTCTAACCTCCTCAAAACTTGAGGATGAAGAATTTGGACAAGAGTCTGAGGTTGATCTTGATGGAGATGCTATTCATTCTCCTCAACAAGAATGGAGTTGAGTCTGCTACTCTCATTCATGTCGCCCAGACAAGGAATCCAGAAGTAGATCATCAAGTTACTCTTGAGATGCTCCTTGTCCTGAAGTGATCTGTGAAGACTAAGAATAGCAACAACTTTAGACAAGAATAGGGTTATCAGTAGAAGTTAGACAAAAAGATGTTTGTATTTCATTTTCATGTATGTAACGCTTTCGATTAATGAAAATACAAGTTCTTATTATCTACTTGCCTATTGTTGTTTTTTTATCTGAAAAAAAAATTAAATTATCAGTATGAATGAATTAAAGCTTGCTATCTTAAACTTAACAGAACTCAGAATTAGATCACTACATAAAATGGACTTCAGGATTTGAAACAACAACACACACAATTTCATAATCCTGATACTGACGATAAAATCCTGATGACGTCAGCATACTGATAGCAATCCTGGTCCTGATAAAAATAAGTCTATCATACTGATATTTATCAAAGTACAATGTTACAGCTTAAACATTTAACTAACAAATATAGATCCTGACAAAATATCAAGTCTATAAGTTGAACACAACATACCTTGCTACTTTTGCAGATGTTAAAGATTTAGAAATTTAACATTCCTAACTCACTAACTAATCTAATGAATGTAGCCTCATCAAGTGGTTTAGTTAGAATATCTGCAAGCTGTTTGTCAGTAGGAACACAATGAAGTTCCACAATACCATTCTCAATATGTTCTCTAATAAAATGATACCTGACATCAATGTGCTTTGTCCTTGAATGTTGAACTGGATTTTCTGCAATTTTGATAGCACTAGTATTATCACAAAACATAGGAATATTACTAAGTGACATACCATAATCCATCAACTGATTTCTTATCCAAAGGAGCTGTGCACAACAACTACCTGCTGCTATGTACTCAGCTTCTGCAGTTGAGGTTGAGACAGATTGTTGCTTCTTGCTTGCCCAAGAAATCAATCTATTTCCCAAGAATTGACATGTACCTGTAGTGCTTTTCCTGTCTATTTTACACCCTGCATAATCAGAGTCTGAATAGCCAATTAGGGAGAAATCAGATTCTCTAGGATACTACAAACCAAGATTTGGAGTTCCTTTGAGATATCTAAAAATTCTCTTCACAGCAATTAAATGAGATTCCTTAGGATCAATTTGGAATCTAGCACATAAACAGGTAGAAAACATTATATCTGGTATACTTGCAGTTAAATATAACAATGAGCCTATCATGCCTCTATAACTAGTATTATCCACACTCTTTCCTTTAGGATCAGAGTCTAGTTTAGTGGCTGTAGCCATGGGTGTTTTTGCAACTGCACAGTCTTGAAAGTCAAACCTTCTTAAAAGATCTTTGATATACTTTGACTGATTAATGAAAATACCAGTCTCAGTCTGTTTGACCTGCAAGCCTAAGAAATAATTTAGTTCACCCATCATGTTCATCTGATACTTAGACTTCATAAGCTTGCTAAACTTAGCACACAACTTTTCATTAGTAGAACCAAATATGATATCATCAACACAAACTTGAACTAAAAGCAATTCACCTTTTATCTTTCTAAAGAATAGAGTTTTGTCAATTGTACCTCTTGTGAAGCCATTTTCAAGAAGAAATTTAGACAAAGTCTCATACCATGCTCTTGGTGTCTGCTTTAGTCCATAGAGTGCCTTATCAAGTTTGTAGACATGATTTGGAAACTTTGGATCAACAAACCCAGGTGGTTGCTCCACATACACTTCCTCATCAAGCTTGCCATTTAGAAAAACACTTTTTACATCCATCTGGTATACCTTGAATTTTGAATAAGCTGCAAATGCAAGAAACATCCTGATTGCTTCCAATCTTGCTACAGGGGCAAAGGTTTCATCATAGTCAATTCCTTCTTCCTGAGAGTAATCCTTGGCCACCAATCTTGATTTGTTTCTTACAATCATACCAAATTCATCTAGCTTGTTTCTGAAAACCCATTTTGCACCAACAATTGATTTGTCTATAGGTCTTGGTACCAGTTTCCAGACTTTGTTTCTCTCAAACTCATTTAACTCCTCCTGCATTGCAATTACCCAATCAGGATCCTTTAAGGCTTCTTCAACCTTCTTAGGTTCATTCTTTGAGAGAAAGCAACTATACAAGCATTCATTCTGAATTGATCTTCTAGTTCGAACACCACTATTTGGATCACCAATTATCAAATCTTCAGTATGATCCTTTGTCCATTTTCTAACAGGTGGTAGATTGTCTCTGCTAGACTCTCCCCCTAAGTTAGTGGTATCTCTTATAGAAGAACTCTCCCTGCCTTCAAAAACTCCCTTTTGATCAATAGAATCAATAGATTTCATATTGCTGCTAGTTGCTGATCTTTCCTCAGTAGACTCTGAAGAATCAGTTCCTGATGGAGTAGACTCTGAATAGCTAGTCTGCTCCTGATGATCACTGTGCCCTCCTTGATTTATTTGCTCCCCCTCAACAGTAGTATTCCTTTGAGAAGCAATGGTAATTCCTTCTGGAGAACCTTCATCATCACTGGAGAGTATCTCAGAATTCTTCAGATTTTCAAATTCCAAATTGTCATGGCTTTCATCAGTTTGCAGAATTCCAAATTTCTTATCATAAAATGCCACATGAATTGATTCCATAACAATGTGAGTTATGAGATTATAAACTTTGAAGGCCTTTGATGCTGAACATCCTAGAAAGATTGCTTCATCCGATTTGGCTTCAAATTTTCCAAGTTGTTCTGGATGAAATTTTAGGACATAGCATTTGCATCCAAAGATGTGAAAATATTTCACACTTGGTTTCTTTCCTTTAATCATCTCATAGGGAGTCTTTCCATGACTATTTACCAAGGTACAATTTTGAGTGAAACATGCAGTGTTAATAGCTTCTGCCCAAAAATAGGTTGGAAGTTTTGCATCTGCAAGCATGGTTCTTGCCGCCTCTATGAGAGTCCTGTTCTTTCTTTCCACTACACCATTCTGCTGAGGTGTTCCAAGTGTAGAAAATTGTTGAGTGATTCCATTGTCTACACAATACTCCTCCATTGTAGAATTCTTGAATTATGTACCATTGTCACTCCTAAGTACTTTAATTTTGTACTCAGAGTTATTCTGAATATTCTTGACAAGTTCAATGATTTGCTGAGGAGCTTCATCCTTCTTGTGTAGAAAGAACACCCATGTAAACCTTGTGAAATCATCCACTGTGACTAGAGCATATATTTTCTTGCTAATAGACATAATGTTTACTGGACCAAACAAATCAAGATGCAGCATGTGAAATGGTTCAGTAATTGAATTTTCGGTCTTGCTCTTGAAAGTGATTCTTCTCTGTTTTCCAAGCTGACAGGCATCACAAAGTCCATCTTGCACAAAATTTGCCTGAGGTAGGCCTCTCACCAAATTTTGCTTAACAAGTTGATTAAGCTTCTCGAAGTTGAGATGTGAGAGCTTCTTGTGCCAATTCCAGTTTTCATCATTTGTTGCTTTGCTGTAGAGACATCTAATAATTCCTTTAGATGTATCACTCAATCTGGCTTCATATATGTTACCATGTCTTTGACCAGTTAGAACAATGTCTCCATTCTGCATATTCAAGATTTTGCATCCTTCTCTGTCAAAGATTGATTGGTAACCTTTATCACCCAGTTGACTTATGCTTAAAAGTGTATGTTTCAAGCCTTCAACCGGTGCTACATTTTCTATGATGACATTCCCCAAAACAATTGAGTCATATCCCAGAGTTTCTCCTTTGTTGCCATTACCAAAAGATATTATTGGGCCAGCTTTCCTCTCAAACTTTGTAAGCAGGAACTTTTTTCCAGTCATATATCCAGAGCATCCACTGTCCAAGATAATTGAATGCTTCTTTCCTGTGCCCTGCAAATAAAAAGTAACTAGTTATAATTTTTTAGGACCCAACTTTGATTGGATCTTTTCTTACTAGATTTAGAAACAACAGGCTTTGAAGATTTTGCTTTTACTTCACCTGTTGCAGAGTCAACCTTAGACTCTGATTTCACAAACTGTTTGTGACTAGGAGTTTCAGATTTCAGAGAATAATAGTCATAATACAGTTCATGATATGCTCTACACATTTAAATGGAATGAAGTAAACTACCACAATGATAACAAGCTTTTTGTGGCTGGTATTGAATTTTCTGAGTCTTGGGGAATCTGGACTCAGTTTTCGAAGAAGGTTTTTGATTGCAGTCTAGGGCCAAATGATTATGATTTCCACACTTATAGCATTTTTTCCTAGGTGCATCAGGTATATTCTTGTAATTATTCTCTTTGTTAATACCTTCTTTTTCATTCCTATTTCTTTTGATCTTGCTAGACTCTGAAAGACCATCTAGTCTCTATTTCAACTGAGACTTAGACAGAAACCTTATGTTAACATTCTTAGGTTTCTCTAACACTTTCTCATCTGAATTGCTATTGTTAATTCTTTTATGTACAACAGGAGTACCTTTTGAATCAACAAATTTAACATGTTTAGGTTCAGAAACAATTCTCTTACCTTCAGATTTAGATGTGTTAGCTTCTACTTTACTATTATCATTGACAATAGCTACTTTATTTGCTTGTCTAGCCTTATCAAAACCTAAACCATTAACTTTACCACGAATTCCACTTTCAATGATTTCTTGAGTCTTTTTACCAGAAATGTTAATGGTCTTAATCACATCTCTCTCTTCCTCTAGTTCTTTTCTGACATAGTCATAAGCTTCAAGAATAACACTATAATCATGCTTAGCTTTATCAGAACTTAATCTATATTCTTCCATTTGAACTAACTCAGATTCAAGAAAAATATTTCTATCAACTAACTTATCATTCTTAACCTTAAGTTCATCTCTTTCACTAGTAACAATTCTAATGTTAGTCATAAGATTCTTAAACTCAGCATGGATAGATCTAATTTCTTTAGAATTTAAGCTATCAAATGAATCAAGAGAGTGAATTGATACCTTAACAGAAGATGGAGAAGTTTTCTTTGGAGATCCAGGTTTGTCTGAAACATTTGCCATCAGTGCAATGTTGTCATAATCCAATTCATCTTCAGAATCACTGGAATCAGCCCAATCCTTTTGTGTGACCATGGGTGCATTACCCTTTCCTAAATTCCTAGGCTTCTTACACTCATTAGCAAAGTGTCCAAGCTCGTTGCAGTTAAAGCACTTGATTTTGGCCTTATCAAGCTTGACAATTGTACTTTTGCCTTTGTCACTCTTCTTCTCCTCCTTCTTTTGAAAAGATCCTTTGCTAAATCTTCTCCTGTTGAATCTTTCTTTCTTGAAAGCTTTAGCAAACATAGTAAAGAGTTCCTGCATCTCAAATTCAGAATCACTGTTGTCAGAGTCCATATTAGTAGTCTCTGACTCAGAACTTTCTTTGCTTTTCTTCTTCCTTGAGTTCTTTACAGCAGGTTCATCATGCTGTTCCTCTGGAAGCTTCTTTGATTCATATTGAGTAGTAAGTGCAACAATTTTCATCTTTCCTTCACTCCTGCTCTTCTTCTGCTACTTGTCGAGTTCATAAGCCCTCAGTTTTCCATACACTGCCTCTAATGATATCTCATCCAGATCATTAGCTTCCTCAATTGCAGATATCTTCTCATTGTAGAAATCAGACAAGGCTTTCATGAACTTAGTATTCATATCCTCCAAGTCATAATATTTACCATGCATGGTCATCTCATTGATGAGTTTTGTAAACTTATCAAAGGTATCAGTAAGTGACTCACCAGACTTGGATTCAAAATACGCATACTGTTGTATAAGTAGTGTCCTCATATATTTCCTGACAGGCTTAGTTCCTTCATAATGAACCTTAAGATTGTCCCATATATCCTTAGCAGTCTTACAAGAGAGAACATAGTTAGTGAGAACAGAATCAAGACTGTTGAATAATATGTTTCTCACTTTAGCATCCTTAATAACGTTCTCCTTTTCCTTATCTGTCCATTCAGATTTAGGCTTCTCTGCTGTATGTTCTGGAACAACTTCACCATTGACAGTTGCTTGTCCAACAACCCTTGTTGGAACAAAAGGTCCATCTCTAATTCTGTCAAGATAATCAGGATCTGTTGCTTCCAGGTGATGCAACATCTTTACTTCCCATAGAGTATATTCGTTTCTCTTGAGCGTAGGGATCTTGGTATTACCATCCTTATAACCGGACATGATTGCAGATCTTTATGATTATTCAAAATCAACCTGCTCTGATACCAATTGTTAACTCGAATAACTTGTAGATGGGGTGGGTTGAATACAAGTTATATAATCGTGTCTGATTTTTGCTCGAATAAATAAAACAAGAACAAACGAATAAATCAAACTGTTTGTATTAATAAGATCAAATACAAACTCTACCAAAGGTGTACAAATACCTTTAGCAGTTGCTGACAATACAAATCTCTCTCTGTTTGTTTCGAACTCTCGAATACAAACCTTATGCTATCGACTCACAATCGTTCGACTCTTTTTACAATGATATAGAGAGAGTATTTATAATGCTACCTATCAACTAATAACAGAAAGATAATCTATACATGACAATGTTCTGCCGTCCAGTTGATAGTTTCCATCAATAGAAAATTCTTTCCTTCATGATATCTTCTTGCTTGTTCTTCAAACAAAGATCCTGTTTTATAGCACTTGCCAGTTTCTGTAGCATCCTTAATGACATCATCAGTAACACGACTGATATCAGGATTCCATCTTGCATCAGGATCTGACCATCCATCAGTACTTGACTTGCTCTATCAGGATTCTATCTCAGTTCCTGACATGTAGTACTTGATGCACTGTTCCTGACTTATTCCTACAGATTACTATCTAACACATATATCCTATACAAAGTGCTAAATCCTTTATAAAATCAGGATATACAAGAAGTATAAGTAAAATTCTCTTCTTTAACATCACAACTCATGAATTATTCCTAACAATCATTTCATTTTCAGATGAAGATATCAGGATTTTTGTTCATCTATTTGGTTGAAGAAGTCAAGGCGAAAGTCAACATGAAACTGCAAGTAGAAGTGGATGCACAGGTTAAAACAAAGGTCCAGCATAACTTGACATGGGTGCTTAAAAAATTAGGCGAAGCAAACCAAAACATTAAATTTGATTTTAGGGAGCTTTGTGCGACCATCTCTAGTGACAATGATTTTAGTTTAGTCATGGGATATCTTTATGGTTTAGACTTTCACCTTTTATAGTGAATATGGGTTATGTAGTATGTTAGGCCGAATACACAAAATATAATCAAGTACTGTATGAGAGAATAACAAGAACACACGTTTTAGTACTTAAAAACTGTTTGGAATTAATAATTCCTCTCTCAGTGATGTAAAATATCACAGAGAGCTACTTAGGTTACAATGAATGAATATTTCAATGTTCGATACCCTTCTAGGGTTAACCTAACTGTATTTATAAAACATACAGCTTCTATACAATCAGTAATTGATACTCCTATAATTAAGCTATACAATTGATATCAATTACGATTGCTACACATCTTTTAAGTCAACTCAATCTCTTTGATAGCTATCTGATCTTCAAAGATATTGCTTCCATTGTTTATCTTCAATTAATCTCCAATCATTGTTGACTCATAAATGCTTCTACTGAACAGAGTTTAACAAACTCTATTGCTTCTATCAATCAGCGTTTGCGCTTCCATTCGACAGCGTTTACTCAAACTCTGACTACTTCCAGCTTAAACTCTGATGTATCACTGTATCACTTAAACACTGATTAATATTTACATCAATTATATCTAACATAGTACGTATTATTAAGATTGTACTTTCCAAGTTGGTTGTATTGATTTGGCTATTTATGGAATGCATATTTTCATATTTATGATTTTTTGTTGAAAAAAGAAAAGTGTTGCCATTGGTGCTATAAAGTGTTGGCAAAAAGGAAAATTAATGTGAAGAAGTGTTGCTATAGGTAAAAATTTGTGTTGGCATAAAAGGGCCCCACTAGTGGGTCCCAAAAAGTGGATCCCATTGCTGGGACACTGTAATAACCCTAACTTTTAGAATGCTACAGTGCCTAAATGAATAGTAATTTTGAGGATTTAGGGAAATGGTATGTAAGTACCCTAGATTTGAAATGGAAAATGAATAATCAGGAACCATATTAGTGTTGTACTATGAAAATGAGTGACTCAAAATGATAATGGATTTCAGAAATTCCTGAATATGGACTTTAAGGATTTTCGATTTTGATTGAGACTCTATTAAATGTGATACTAAGGAGTATAGAAATTTTAAAGGGTTTATATCTTGAGGAAATAGTGAAATTAGGTTAAACCAAGGAGTGATCAAGTCAAGGAAATGCCAAGGGAATTTAGATTGTTAAACGAGTTTGAGAATGCTTGAGAACCCGAGAGATAACCAGGAGAGCAACTTCTGAGAAAAAGAGAATATACCAAGGATATTGGATCTAATACCTACTTGAGGATTAGAATCACCCTAACACATTAATATATGATGTGGGAAAGGATAAAATATATTTAAGAGATTTACAAGAGAAAAACCACTGAGACGATCGCAGAAATCGTTCGATGAATCAAACGACGAGAGAACTTGCACAAAGCCCATCCGAAAACCTTAAGGCCCTATAAACAAGCCCATGCTTGGGCCAAGCTCTTTAAGGAGCTTCATTTACAAGTTAATTAAGTGAGTGGCTCATGGAATTAGTGAAGGGGCAAGGACATTGGTGGAAAGAATTATGAAAGGGCAAGGATAAATTGGTAAAACAAGCAAAATGGAGTTACATGTTTTAGAGCCAACACTTGGCCAAGTAGAAGAGCAACAAGTGGAACCAATGGATTGCCAACAACACATTAAAGACTAGATGCATCCAAAATGTGAGATATAACACATGTATTATGTCATAAGCAACAAAAACAAGAAGAAACAAAGCTCTCCCAAACCTGCCCAGCAAGAACCAAGATCAAAGCAAAATTCATATCTCCATTTCTATCCATGATAAAATCACCAAATTTTAACCATAGCTTATCCACTCTATGGGGAAGATTCGTACAAAATTTCATGACAATCCAAGTAGTATAGCCTAGTCAAATCCATGCTTAAAGTGGGAGAACCAAACCTGTCCAGTTTCTGTCCAACGGAAAAAGAGGGCTAAAAACCATAGCTAGGAAGCTTTGTTTTTGGTGATCTATATCTCAAATCAAAGCTTATACAGAGGCCAAGATGTGGTAAAAATTTGAGAGCCAAACTCTTATTTTTCGATTTGTTATGATTTTTACAAAAGTGATGATGAATAGTAACCCTTAGAAACTAACTTTGTTTTTATGATTTCTTTTAGTTGATTCAAGCTAGTATAAGGTTGATTAAGGATATATCAAGGATTGTTAAGGGTTGTCAAAGCTTCAAGAAGGTATAAACATGCTTGCCTTTATATTTATAATGGATATTGAGTTAATTAGTGATTTAGTGGTGTAAATGTTAAGATTTTGATGTTATATGTGTTTGTAAGTGATTAAAGTTGAATATGGAAGGAGTATGTGCTTGTAACCATGGTTGGTAAGATGACCACATGGTGTAGGTGATGGTGTATAAGGTGGATGATTGATTTGGAGGAGTTTGATTTTGGAAAGTATGAAAATATAGCCGTTATAATGTCCGATTTTCGTTAAACCAAGAATCTGCCCTGTTTTTGGACCCTGAACCCATACGGTATGCTACTGTCCAGACCCCCAAATGACCATGATGAGATAGAGCTTGGTTCATAGATCGTTTTGATATAAGGTGCGCTAAAATCTAATGAACGATTTAGGAGAAAAGTCAGTTTTAGTGAAAGACATTCGAAAACCGAGAAAACGTAATTGTATCAACTTTGAGGCTAAAGTTACCATACTTAGACATTTTTATAAGTAACGAAATTTTGGGATAGTGTAGTAGGGTGGTCAGAGGACCCTTTACAGTTGACCTTGCATTAAAATTCGAAATCTATATTTTCTGAGAATTTTTACAGTCGAGTGTGGTTATTAAGGGGAATGGTGGAATATGCTAAAACTTAGATCGAGTTTAAAAATGGTTAAGTGCATGTAAACTTTTGGTGCATAAAAACCATGTTAAACTTATAATATGAGTTAAGGGTGTTATGGTGTAGAGATTAAGTGATTAAGTGGGATATATACTAATGGTGATCCTTTCGTTCCTATAGAAACGGGAAATGAACTCAGGATTCCACATACTCGCTTTAGAGATCCAGGCAAGATCTTTTCTATCCCTACTTGGAAATTATTATCTTCAAAGAAACTTGATTTCATGGAATATATATATATATATGTGATGCCATTGTTACTATATTGTTAAAAATTTGTTTTCCTTGATTATTGATATTCAAAGGAGAGGTATATGAGTATAATATGAATGTGGATATGGATATGAGTATGAGATGGATATGGATATACATAGAGATGATTGTGCATGAAGTGAACATGCCTTATGATTAAGGGAATATGATGGAATGGTATCAGTTGTTATCTAGAGTTATATATAAAGGAATGGTATCAGTTATTATCTAAGGTTATATGATTGATAATATTATATTCTTCCTAAGTATTGTGATTTAATATTATTGAATGGTATTTAATACTTTTGAGATAAATGGAGTACTCTACGTATATAAAAGCATATTGATTTTATTGAACACAGAGGAGATGCCTGAGTCATAATCAAAGTATTATGACATATATAATTTTTAAAGGTGATGATAAATGGAATGGAAATGATATATGTGAAGGGAAATGTGAATGGAAATGTGAATGGAAATGGAAAATGTGAAATGGTATTTGATGATTTGAAAAAGGGGGATTGCAACAGTAAGCGTAAGAGGCTGTGTGGTAGTGGCACAGTCCAGCATCCAATATTTTATTTCGGCACGAAGATGCCAAGGGAGGATGTAGCAGGTAGCCTTCCTCCAGGGTTGATTACCAGGTAGGGATCATCCCTTCTACTAGTAGTAAACAGAGAGCGGATACGGTCAGGCGATTGATCATCGTCCTACGTATCTGGCGCCAGCAGATATCCCCAAAACTTGAAAGAAAGAATTGAAAATGGTTTTCAGATTTCTATAACTAAAAACAGAAAAGTGATATGAAATGATGGAATTATTGTTACAAACGAAGAGAAACTGATTTTATATTAATTTATATGATTGTTGCATAAGACGGAAATGAGAAGATTATAGCGAGAGATTTGTTCAAGTTTTTATATTATCTTGAAAGATTACACTGAAATGGTATATTGATGGTTATAGCATTCAAGAAGAGGGACTGATATTATATGATGTTAGAAGCGAGACTGATGGAATGATACTATATATTTCTTACGTACAAGGATAATTGGAAAGTGTATATACATATTGAATGGAAATAAAATTCTTCCATAATAACTGAAGTTTACTTTTGTCTATTATATATATATAACGGTTTATTTTCCTTTGATGTTAGTAGATAGAAATTATCTTGCTGAGCTATTTTGGCTCATTCTTGCTACTTATCTATATACAGCTAGGAACGCCAATACTTCGCAGAACGCCCCGCAAGAGGGTAGGGGAAAGGCGACCTTCTAAGAGCACGCTAGCATCGATTCCTGAGGTAGCGTAGAGGCAGACGGGTTCTGAGAGCTTATGTATAATTAAGGGTGTAAGAATGTAATAAACTTTTGATTGTTGGAACGCTTCATGTCGAAGTGTCATTCAACAATGTACTTAAGTATGATCCTGGTTTGTAATAACTGTTCAACTCTTAATTTTATTATGGTAAATGTTGTTCTCTGAGCATATGACTGGTGTGTGTGTGTGTGTATTAATGCGGGGTCAACTGCATAAATATTAAATGGAAAAAAAAAACTCAAGAGATATTGATATTGAATGGAAATTGGTCCGTGATGGCCCGGATTTATGACCCCGGATTTGGGGCTGTCACAGTTTGATATCAGAGCTTAGAGTCATAATGCTCAGGAACAATAGGGATAATAATAAATGTATCAGTAATAATATAAAATTGTGAACTTCCATCGAGTTCAAGGGGGTTTATCGAACAAAGCGTTTATTCTAAGTAGTGATTATAATTTTATAGATTATTGCTAATAAAGGTTATTATGCCAAAAGTGTTAAACTTATGTAGCACACAGGATTGATATGAGAAAGGGAATATTTGATGTATCGGGAAGTGTACGTTAGACAACCTCGTGAGTATACAAGGTATATTAGAATATACAATTTAGGAGTATAGTTTGAAGGGTCCTTGATACCGGAGCATCGTCACGATAAGACGATCAACATTACGAAAGTATATCGATCAGAAGGTTATGTTTTATTATGGATAAAGGCAGAGAGTATTGAGCCAAGTCACGACTAGGTAAATGACGATAATTGGGAATATCATACGATAGGTTAAGGATAAATGGTGAGTGCCAAATTTAAGAAATTTCGGAGAGTACTCAGTCTAAGATATAAATAGTATTTGAGGAAAACCTTCCATTATTTTGGATTTTCAATTGGGCAGAGGCTATTAACGGTACCTATTTTTAAATTTTCTAAAGCCCTGCTAAATTATATTATTGAGTTTCAAATTTTCCTCTACTGGTGGGTAAATTCGGTTGTGATCTGGTACCTCTTATTCATTAAGGGTCGGTATCTTTTAAAAAATTTCTGGTACCCTTGAAATGTGTTTCAAACTTGTATTTTATCTATCTTAGTCAAAATATTCCTCTAAGATTATTTTTCGGAAGATGGTATTTGTCATCGTGATTTAAATTTCCCTCTATATTTCTTACTCCAACTAAAAGGAACAGCCCTACATGTATACACAAGGACGATCTGTCTGTGTGATAGAAAGTCGGAGGGGACGCCCTCACTTGTGTGACGTACGGGTTCTTTCATCATATTGATTTCCCAAATATTCTTTTGTTTCGAATAAGAGCTATTTAAAACTCTTAATCTTATAAATTGTTGTGGGACCCTTGCTTGTTTCTGGGTTCGTTTCAATTCAAAGTCTCTTAAATTCTATCAATTGTTTTGAATATAGAAGACTTCATTAATGGATGGAAGCAATGTTTAGAGTATATATACGTGATTATACAAGGGAACTGGAGATTCAAAGGGAAATTTCAATAAGAGATAATTAGAACTGGAAGCATTTCGATATAAGAAAGGAAGGAATTTCGCGAGAAGGAATGGGTACATTTGCTGATTAGTAAGAGAAAAGAATATGAGGAATTTTAAGGCATGATTGAGATTTACTATTGAGAGTAAAGTGTATTTTAAGGATAGTAGAGAGAGATTAAAGATGTTAATTATTCAAAGGATTAATCCAAAAGGTGTGAATGAGTGAAACTTGAGGTAAATATTTTGATGAGAATAATAAAGGGAAATTACATAGGTGGAATAGATAGTATATCATGAAGGAAATAAGGTGGGTCAGCAAGATGTAAAGAGTGTATAGTGAACAATAGACATATGGGATAAGGTATCCGGAGGAAATTGCAGGTACGCTTTAATTTAACCTCTTAAGAGTAAATGTTTGGTTAGGGATCGACTAAGTCAATGAATGGTGTAAATGGACTGATAATATTGATAAGAATAATCTATCTGTGAGAAAGTAAACTATGATGATATAAGAAATGGGGGGTTATCCTCATGTCATTCAAATCAATATCTGTTAAGGGTCAGAGAACACTATAGAAAGGAGATTAATAGTATGAGAGAAGGTGTGAGAATATTTTTAAAGATGAAGGAAAAGTTCATGCTCGTATAGTTACAAACAGGAAATATATATTATAACCAATATTTTCTTACAATTGTTTCAAGGAATATTATTATAACTTATTTTCTGGAAAATTTTACAGAGGTGATATATATAAATGTTAGAGTATTAATATTTTATGTCATGATAGAGATCAAAATATAGTTAAACAATAGTGAGATACACTACCATTCAGGGAAGGCCAATGTGGTGGCTGATACCCTTAAACAAAAGAGGAAGGAGAGATGAGATAATATAGAATGACTGAAAACAGGAATGGATTTGCAAGAAAAGGATAGTGAAAGTGCTGCTATTGATAAGCTAAATGGCATGTTGATGAATGACAAGCAAATGTATGTTGGTGTATTTCTGTACAAACAAGATAGAGATGTTTTAAGGAGAAACTAAAGGATGGAGGGAGTAATATGCGAATTAGAAGGTGTAATGTGAGAAAGGTATTCGTCGATATCTTCAACGTGATTCCGGGACGGAATCCTTTTAAGGGGGGAAGACTGTAATAACCCTAACTTTTAGAATGCTACAGTGCCTAAATGAATAGTAATTTTGAGGATTTAGGGAAATGGTATGTAAGTACCCTAGATTTGAAATGGAAAATGAATAATCAGGAACCATATTAGTGTTGTACTATGAAAATGAGTGACTCAAAATGATAATGGATTTTAGAAATTCCTAAATATGGACTTTAAGGATTTTCGATTTTGATTGAGACTCTATTAAATGTGATACTAAGGAGTATAGAAATTTTAAAGGGTTTATATCTTGAGGAAATAGTGAAATTAGGTTAAACCAAGGAGTGATCAAGTCAAGGAAATGCCAAGGGAATTTAGATTGTTAAACGAGTTTGAGAATGCTTGAGAACCCGAGAGATAACCTGGAGAGCAACTTCTGAGAAAAAGAGAATATACCAAGGATATTGGATCTAATACCTACTTGAGGATTAGAATCACCCTAACACATTAATATATGATGTGGGAAAGGATAAAATATATTTAAGAGATTTACAAGAGAAAAACCACTGAGACGATCGCAGAAATCGTTCGATGAATCAAACGACGAGAGAACTTGCACAAAGCCCATCCGAAAACCTTAAGGCCCTATAAACAAGCCCATGCTTGGCCCAAGCTCTTTAAGGAGTTTCATTTACAAGTTAATTAAGTGAGTGGCTCATGGAATTAGTGAAGGGGCAAGGACATTGGTGGAAAGAATTATGAAAGGGCAAGGATAAATTGGTAAAACAAGCAAAATGGAGTTACATGTTTTAGAGCCAACACTTGGCCAAGTAGAAGAGCAACAAGTGGAACCAATGGATTGCCAACAACACATTAAAGACTAGATGCATCCAAAATGTGAGATATAACACATGTATTATGTCATAAGCAACAAAAACAAGAAGAAACAAAGCTCTCCCAAACCTGCCCAGCAAGAACCAAGATCAAAGCAAAATTCATATCTCCATTTCTATCCATGATAAAATCACCAAATTTTAACCATAGCTTATCCACTCTATGGGGAAGATTCGTACAAAATTTCATGACAATCCAAGTAGTATAGCCTAGTCAAATCCATGCTCAAAGTGGGAGAACCAAACCTGTCCAGTTTCTGTCCAACGGAAAAAGAGGGCTAAAAACCATAGCTAGGAAGCTTTGTTTTTGGTGATCTATAGCTCAAATCAAAGCTTATACAGAGGCCAAGATGTGGTAAAAATTTGAGAGCCAAAATCTTATTTTTCGATTTGTTATGATTTTTACAAAAGTGATGATGAATAGTAACCCTTAGAAACTAACTTTGTTTTTATGATTTCTTTTAGTTGATTCAAGCTAGTATAAGGTTGATTAAGGATATATCAAGGATTGTTAAGGGTTGTCAAAGCTTCAAGAAGGTATAAACATGCTTGCCTTTTATATTTATAATGGATATTGAGTTAATTAGTGATTTAGTGGTGTAAATGTTAAGATTTTGATGTTATATGTGTTTGTAAGTGATTAAAGTTGAATATGGAAGGAGTATGTGCTTGTAACCATGGTTGGTAAGATGACCACATGGTGTAGGTGATGGTGTATAAGATGGATGATTGATTTGGAGGAGTTTGATTTTGGAAAGTATGAAAATATAGCCGTTATAATGTCCGATTTTCGTTAGACCAAGAATCTGCCCTGTTTTTGGACCCTGAACCCATACGGTATGCTACTGTCCAGACCCCCAAATGACCATGATGAGATAGAGCTTGGTTCATAGATCGTTTTGATATAAGGTGCGCTAAAATCTAATGAACGATTTAGGAGAAAAGTCAGTTTTAGTGAAAGACATTCGAAAACCGAGAAAACGTAATTGTATCAACTTTGAGGCTAAAGTTACCATACTTAGACATTTTTTTATAAGTCACGAAATTTTGGGATAGTGTAGTAGGGTGGTCAGAGGACCCTTTACAGTTGACCTTGCATTAAAATTCGAAATCTATATTTTCTGAGAATTTTTACAGTCGAGTGTGGTTATTAAGGGGAATGGTGGAATATGCTAAAACTTAGATCGAGTTTAAAAATGGTTAAGTGCATGTAAACTTTTGGTGCATAAAAACCAAGTTAAACTTATAATATGAGTTAAGGGTGTTATGGTGTAGAGATTAAGTGATTAAGTGGGATATATACTAATGGTGATCCTTTCGTTCCTATAGAAACGGGAGATGAACTCAGGATTCCACATACTCGCTTTAGAGATCCAGGCAAGATCTTTTCTATCCCTACTTGGAAATTATTATCTTCAAAGAAACTTGATTTCATGGAATATATATATATATATATATGTGATGCCATTGTTACTATATTGTTAAAAATTTGTTTTCCTTTATTGTTGATATTCAAAGGAGAGGTATATGAGTATAATATGAATGTGGATATGGATATGAGTATGAGATGGATATGGATATACATAGAGATGATTGTGCATGAAGTGAACATGCCTTATGATTAAGGGAATATGATGGAATGGTATCAGTTGTTATCTAGAGTTATATATAAAGGAATGGTATCAGTTATTATCTAAGGTTATATGATTGATAATATTATATTCTTCCTAAGTATTGTGATTTAATATTATTGAATGGTATTTAATACTTTTGAGATAAATGGAGTACTCTACGTATATAAAAGCATATTGATTTTATTGAACACAGAGGAGATGCCTGAGTCATAATCAAAGTATTATGACATATATAATTTTTAAAGGTGATGATAAATGGAATGGAAATGATATATGTGAAGGGAAATGTGAATGGAAATGTGAATGGAAATGGAAAATGTGAAATGGTATTTGATGATTTGAAAAAGGGGGATTGCAACAGTAAGCGTAAGAGGCTGTGTGGTAGTGGCACAGTCCAGCATCCAATATTTTATTTCGGCACGAAGATGCCAAGGGAGGATGTAGCAGGTAGCCTTCCTCCAGGGTTGATTACCAGGTAGGGATCATCCCTTCTACTAGTAGTAAACAGAGAGCGGATACGGTCAGGCGATTGATCATCGTCCTACGTATCTGGCGCCAGCAGATATCCCCAAAACTTAAAAGAAAGAATTGAAAATGGTTTTCAGATTTCTATAACTAAAAACAGAAAAGTGATATGAAATGATGGAATTATTGTTACAAACGAAGAGAAACTGATTTTATATTAATTTGTATGATTGTTGCATAAGACGGAAATGAGAAGATTATAGCGAGAGATTTGTTCAAGTTTTTATATTATCTTGAAAGATTACACTGAAATGGTATATTGATGGTTATAGCATTCAAGAAGAGGGACTGATATTATATGATGTTAGAAGCGAGACTGATGGAATGATACTATATATTTCTTACGTACAAGGATAATTGGAAAGTGTATATACATATTGAATGGAAATAAAATTCTTCCATAATAACTGAAGTTTACTTTTGTCTATTATATATATATATATATAATGGTTTATTTTCCTTTGATGTTAGTAGATAGAAATTATCTTGCTGAGCTATTTTGGCTCATTCTTGCTACTTATCTATATACAGCTAGGAACGCCAATACTTCGCAGAACGCCCCGCAAGAGGGTAGGGGAAAGGCGACCTTCTAAGAGCACGCTAGCATCGATTCCTGAGGTAGCGTAGAGGCAGACGGGTTCTGAGAGCTTATGTATAATTAAGGGTGTAAGAATGTAATAAACTTTTGATTGTTGGAACGCTTCATGTCGAAGTGTCATTCAACAATGTACTTAAGTATGATCCTGGTTTGTAATAACTGTTCAACTCTTAATTTTATTATGGTAAATGTTGTTCTCTGAGCATATGACTGGTGTGTGTGTGTGTGTGTATTAATGCGGGGTCAACTGCATAAATATTAAATGGAAAAAAAAACTCAAGAGATATTGATATTGAATGGAAATTGGTCCGTGATGGCCCGGATTTATGACCCCGGATTTGGGGCTGTCACAGACACAATGGCAGGGCCCACTTTTTTTGCAAAATGTTTAACCCAAAGGCAACATAATATCATGTTGCTAAAAAATTGATATTATTGTTGCCATAGCTAGTCTACGCCAATAGAAAAGCTGATGTTGCCATAGAGAACTAGAATGTTGCCTTTGACCCCAAAGGCAAAGGCAAAAATAGCAACACCATCAAAATATTGCCTTTGGGGTTTTTTGGGCCTACGGCAACATATATCGGGCCTACGGCAACACTTTTTCTGTGTTGCCGTAGGCCTTTTATAGTGTAGTGTATTTATTGCGAATTTGTGTTCTTGCTAAATTAGGGTTTTGTTGAAATTCAAATTTGGGGAGTTTGTTGCTTGTTGTTGTTCTTGATTATGGCTCCTAAAAGGCAAAGAGTGGTTGGGAGTAGTAGTGGTACTCGTCCATCTTCGGACGAGGATTCGAACTCGGGGGTGAAGTGGAGAGATTTATTTCGCCGGAGGCACAAACGGAGTATGAGAGGCTAATGACTAAGACGATCTCTAAAGAGAGGAATTTGTTGCCCACTTATCAGTTTGGGATGATTGACATGATTAGTGAAAGAGGTTGGCCTACTTTTTGTGAGATGGCAAGGATGGTTCCATTGAGTGTAGTGCGAGAATTTTATGCGAATGCCAAGTTGGAACAGAATGGTTATTGTGTAGTGAGGGGGATGACTGTGGATTATACACCCCGGGCTATTTGGAGGCTTATTAGGCAGGCTGCTAGGCCTAGGGGAGAGGAAGATTGGATGCAGCGGACTAGGGCAGATGTTGATTTAGATGAGATTGTGGCAGTGTTATGTGTTCCAGGGACGGTGTGGAAGTATAAGGTTGGTACTACAGAGCATCTACACTTCCCTTCTTCTAAAATGAATAAGGTGGCTCGTATGTGGTATTTGTTTATTTGCTCGAACCTCATTCTGTCTTCTCATACTACGGATGTCACAATCGATAGGGCCATGTTATTATGGGGCATCCTCCAGGGCAAGTATATTGATCTGGGTCTGCTACTTCATCAGAGTATACTGCGGTTTTTGAGAGGTGGTACTTCGGGGGGTATGCCGCATGCTTCGATTATCACGGGATTGTGTGAGGCAGTGAGAGTTAGATGGGGTGATGATGAGGAGATGCAGATGGCCGGTCCTCCTATAGATGAGGATACTTCTGATCGGATGACGGAATGGGATGGCGGAGTTCCACATCCGAGGGGGCTAGGTTATGATGTTGGTGGTACTGGTACTAGTGGTCAGGGAGCGGGTGCTCCACCACGTGCACCGAGAATAGGTGGTGTTGAGAGTTCGAGAGCAGGTTCAGCTCAGGGTATGGTTGATGTGGCGGTTTTAGATACCTACTTTCGTAGATTGACTAGGAGGATGGATGCTATGCATGTTAGCAGCCGCAAGTATTCTGAGGACATGGCAGTGGCATTGGATGCAACTTTTCATTCGCCAGGGACTTCAGTTCAGTGGCCCGTTTTTGGAGCTCGGACTCAGTATCCTCCACCGGATTCACTCGAGGAGGGTGATGATTCTGACGAGTAGGTATGTTTTCTGCTATCCCTCGTATTTACTTCCATTCAATGAGGGCATTGAATATTTTAAGTTTGGGGGTGGTTTGGGATTAGTAGTTGTTTGTGTATTATGTGTTCATATATGATATCATATTATGCATATTAGTAGTAATTCATGCATGCTTGTTTGTGTTATCTACGTTTGTTTCATATAGGACATTCTGTTTTTATTTTTGTATACCATGTGAGTTCATTTTAGTTGCATTTTCATGGCATGCATATTTCATGATCCCTTACGCTGTGTTCCATAACTTTGTAGGGAAAAGAAAAGAATGGAAAATGATCAATTTTCTCTTCTTCTCAAATCTTTCCAAAAGTGGGAAGAAGATTTTGGAGACAAATATAAGGAGAACTTCTTACCTAATCTTTAGCTTTCTTTTCTCTTCTTTCCAAAAAACTTATTCTGGAATAAGGTATGGAAATTACTCATTACTTTTCTTTTCTTTTCTTTCCAAAATATTTTTCTGGAACACAGTGTTAGGACGAGCTGATTCTTATTGGTAGGTAGATGTTTAATTGAGTGTGGTAATGATGAATAGAGGGTTGATTTATAGTTCCTACGAAATTGACTGGCATGTTACGGGAACAAAACTTTGACACAGTCTCATTGGGTGCTTTTGGCCTAGGTTAGGGTCATGCTTGTTTAGATGTTTTGAGATTTAATCACTTGATTATAGTTAGAATTTTCGTTATTCCCTTGATGGCGTAGGAGCACTAAAGTCTAAGTTTGGGGGAAACCAGGGATTTCATGCTAGTTGTAATTAATTGTCAATAATGGCTAGGTGTCAAATGGCTAGTAGCCGGCTCATATTTATATGAGTAGTCTAGGGTTGGAAATGAGAATTCTCTTTCCAGATTGCATGAAAAAAAAATCAGAAAAAAAAGAAAAAAAAAGTCAAAAGTCCAATTGTTAAATGCAAAATTAACCATGAGTGAGCTCTTTAATACTCGAGTAATTAAGTATGAGGGGACTTAGTCCTAGTAACCTAAAGCCCTTGTGGTTTGGGATTGCTGACCTAACACTCGCTACAGGGGTATTATTGTATAAGCCTTTGGGGTCTCATTCATTGCACTGTTAAATAAGCATGCTTATTGTATATAGTATTATGTAGCGTAGTAATAAAGCATGAATTCCTGGCTAACTTGAATGAGGATGGAGGTGTTCTAGGTTATGAAGTGTCTACAGTCTATTCTATTTATAAACCTGTGATTGTCTTGGCGAAGAATAGGTATGATTTTTGACCTAGTGTTGGGAGTATTTCTGATGAGCATCGCACACACGCACGTTTCTGTTCATGTATTGTTAGTATACGGGGACTTAGTCGAGCTCTATTTGGATTTAGTTGCATTCCTTGAGATATTTGCTTGCTAGTTGGTTTTGGTTAGTTTGAAGGGGATCTTTGCATTTTCATTTTAGTTGCATTCATGCATTGCATTGTTTTTGCATTTTTAGTTAGATGGATTTTGTGGGTACATTCACTATAGGCCCTCACGAGACCTTACTCGTCTACTAGGGCTGCCTAGGGGTTTAAAGGGCTTGTTGCATATGCCAAATGCAACCGTGATCACCTACGGAAGTGGTACTAGTTAGTTTGTAATTGTTTATGTTTGAGGACAAGCATCGGTTCAAGTTTGGGGGTGTGATAAATGGATTTTATATCCATTTAGAGCGTTCCATATCGGCTTAAATTGATTCACTTGGCCTCAAGTTTGTGGTAGTTTTGATGTGTTTTGTTTAAATGTGCAGGATTGTAGAAATGTCGATTAGGGTGACCGTTTCTGTCAAATTGGGAGTTGATTTGTGCAATGGAATGAAGTTTGGAGTCAAGCTTTAAGATTTTACGAAGATTCCAAGTAAAGATAATTGACTATGGAAGCAAGTGCAAAAAGAACGGATGAAAACGGCTCTGAAACGAAGAAAAGGAAAAAATATCAGCAACTGCCAGCAGCTCAAGCGCAGGCAGCGCCCATAGAGCGCTGGCAGGGCTCCAACAGTGCATGGACAGGAACTCAAGCGCTAGCAGCGCGCCACAGAGCGCAGGCAGCGCGCGGATGGTCCTGAAATTGATGAAAATTTACAATTCTACCCCTATTCGAATTCTACTTGTATTTTTGGTATTTTCTTGTACCAAAATCAATTTCCAATTGTATTGTAGTGTTATTTTCTTGCTTGGCAAGATATCTAGGACTATAAAAACACATCTTAGCCGGATCGTTTTATTATCATAGCATAGAATTGCAAGGGAGAAAAGCGGAGAAAGATTCATCGCTCGGTGACAAGCACGGATCTAGATCTACTTCATCTTTTGTATACCTTGGATTATAGATTTGTTTTCTCAACTCTTTGTTTTAATAATATTATTGCTTCTTTCTTTCATACCTTGTTTTATATCATGTTTTCATCAAATCCCATGGTGACGAACGGTTCAATTATGAACTAATCGTTGTCATGGGATTCTAACGGATTTATCTATGTAGCTTAGTAGTTTGATTGCTTTAAAAGATTACGTGTGGTGAATTCTTGATATCCTTGTATGGTTGTGTTTCATGTGTTTAGATGCGTCGCGAACATCTAATTTGTTAATCTCTTGCGAAACGAGAGTGGATCTTGAGATTTAGAACTTGTCATGCTAGCATAGGATAGGTTGATGTTATAACATCATGATTTGTAGCGTAAATACAGATATTATGATGCCCTATGTGATCTTAATAGACACCTTGTTCTTCAACCGTTATGTTTTCAAATCTTATAGAGATATAGGGTATAAGCTTAATTGGTGTCTATTCATCTTCTACCTCTTTCGTGGATGTATGTTTAGTTTGGTATTCGTATACTGAGAAGTAGCGTTTACTTGTTTCGTGTTGTCTGCTCAGATATCAAAACCATCACGTGCATTGATTAAAGGCATCAACTCTAAGTGAAGTATTCAATGAAGTTAGGATCCCATGTTTATTCTCACATAAGTAATTCGATTTTAATTCTCATTAGTTAATCAATTCTTAGTTTAATAATTTGCACCTTAGTTTAATTTAGATAATCAAAAAATCCCAAATTGTTATTTGTCTTAGCAGTGAATTAAAACCATACATTGTTGCATAGGTACATCTACTGAATTGAAACCTAAACCAGATCTCTGTGGAACGAACTTGATTTATATCTGTATTACTTGTGACCACGTGCACTTGCGTGAATTTGTGTTAACACTAGCTCTGTCAATGGATAGGAATTTTGATCCGATTTGATCTGATTCGAGATTTTATAATTGAATATAAATTTATCTAAAATTAAATCGATTCGATAAAAATTTGATCCAATAAAAATAGATGTAGATTATGATTTATGTACGATCCCATTCATTTAAAATTCGTTCTGATTAAAAAATATCACTACGCCATAAACGCACAAATGCAACGCCACGTTTACTGTTGCTTTAGGCCAAAAAAGCATTGCGTTAGACCAAATGCAACACCAGGGGGCGTTGCATCCGCCACCGTCCTGTTAGACACCCTAAGGCAACGCTTTTTGGCATCTAAAGCAACATCAATAAGCGTTGCATCTGACATATAATGCAACACCAGAGCATTCAAATGCAACACCAAAAGGGCGTTGCATTTGACATTAGATAAAATTACAATTCCACGTCACTAAGTGGGTCCCACTAGCTTGCCACGTCATCAATGGGTCCAGCTTGCATGCCACGTCAGCAACAGTCCAGTTGGCATGCCACGTCAGCAACAGTCCAGCTGGCATGCCACGTCAGCATGTGGGGCCCAATAGCCACGTCAGCGATGGGGCCTGCCATGCCACGTCAGTAGTGGATCCCATGTGCCACGTCAGCACTGGGTCCCATGTGCCACGTCAGCACTGGGCCAACAGCCATGTAATGCAACGCTTTTATTTGCTTTTTAAAACACTAGAATCTTATCAAATGCAACACTATATTTACCAAAGGCAACACTAAAATATCTAATGCAACACTGAATAGATCAAATGCAACGCTTTAATTAAAATTTTTGCAATATTCTGTTTCTTACATAAAGAAACCCAGCAAAATACATTCAAAGGCATTCAAAACCATCCCAAACATTCAACCAGCGACCAAATAGTTACAATCATCCACACCAACATCATACTAATATCTAATAAAACCATTATTAATACATCCAAAAGGAATCCAACATAATTCTAAATAGATTGTAACAACTCGAGATTGCAGCTGCAAGTCCATCGGCTACAAGCGCTGCAGCAGTGGTAGCTATGCCTATCGCTCCATCTGTGAAATAGATTAATAAGAAAGCATAAACAAAATCAGTCCATGGTGAAGTAGATTTCAACACAGACCAAGATTTTTCTTCAGTATTCTTATTTCACAGACCATATATATTTATTACACCCTTGATACATAACTTTCTCCCTGAGGCCTGAACTTGACATTTATAACCCCTTCAAGGACACCCTTGATCTATATATGATACATAACGAAGGATTTATTTGGCAGAAAACTGAGTAAGCAATCCTTTCACCTAACGACATTAAAAGAACAAATCATTATACAAATCAAATCCCCTGACCACATCATTATCATCTGCAGAGCAAATTTGTGTTCTAATCAACCAACCTGTGTACAACATTTTGGTCATGCAGATACTTTAAACCAAGCAAAATCTCTCTTGTGTAAGCTGAGGCTGAGTGATAGAGGGTACCACATAAAATGTAGTAGGAAAATAAAGACATTTTTATATTTTCAATTAAATAAAATTTAAGGGCATGGAGGACTTGAGTAGCTTCAGGATAGTGTAGTGCATAGTGAAATTGAAAGAGCTCTTTATCGAAATAGACATCAGAGAGTGGCAGATATGTGATTATTTCGGTAAACATTTCAATAGCACATGATTAAGTTCAAAGGATAAAGAAATTCACAGCCTTGTATCTGATATAGACCGTGTCAAAAAATGAAAACACTGCCCCTGGGCCCTGACAATTAAAAAAAACCTTCAACTATAGCGGGACAAACAGTTTATATTTACCTGAGCAATGTTGTTAAACCGCAGAACATGATCAGAGAGTGTAGAACCTGGAAACACATCTCCTCCAATCGCAATACCTATGGAAATTAAACATTAGCACCTGAAACATATTCTCATATAATTGCATCAAGGCTACCATACAATATAACAACGTACAAAATAGCCATCCTGTATGCATACCTTCATAAATTCCATCAGTGACACGAGCAATTGTATTGTATAATTCATTGGACATGCCACCCAGTAATTTTGAAAATCTGTTAGCAAATCTTGAAGCCACTCGGAAACTAATTTAGCTGCATAGAACTCAAGCTGAACAATTAAGCATATATATAAATGTACAGGAAAGCTCAACCAAAGAACCAATTTAATGTAAACAATTTTTTTTACAAGTATAGATATAACTTAAATTTTCAATCAGCAAGTCATGACCTATAACAGAATTACCTCTATTGAACCTTTAATGCAGATATCAAAGATACAGCTAAATGTATATACAGTATAATATAGTATATATTTAACATGATTGCTTTACTAACTGGAAAATAATACAAGGACATGTCTGGCTTTTGACTGGAGAAGATTTCATTATTATAACTATTACATATGTATATAATCAATGCATAAAAATGCAACAAGGAATTTAGGATGATGACTCACAGATTTGGATACAAATCCAACAGATCCAGGCCTATATAGCTTGCACTGAATTATATTATCAAGTGTTCCAGCAGTGTCACCAATCTTAAAAGCCCCAGCCTGAATACCTCCAACAGTAGCTGGTCCAAGAACTACCTACATATATAAATGGAAAAAATCAAGAATTTAAATCTACAAGCAATATGTTAGTGGCTGTGTGTTCATCTATCCAGCATCAAACTGCATGCTCCTCATCTATAATCAGTAAAATTATCACTGTTCAAGCAAACTTCATCATTTCTACCTTGTTGTTTGCCCTTGCAAATGCAATCAATTCCTTGTGTTTGGAACAGATTTCACGAAAGTTCAGATGGCTGTTTTAAATGGATGAGAACGGATTTGGAATTGTTTGCCTATATCAGGAATTTTCTACTATCCTAATTATTAGTTCACTACAAAAAAAACAACATCAGACAACACTTATCAAACAACGGAAAGTGGAAAAAGTGTTGTTCAAAATCAACAGACAATAGTTTTTTTTTTTTTTTTTAAAAACATCGTCTGATCCAGCCTTCAGACAACGGGGTTTTGACAATTTAATTCTGTTGTCTAACAAACTGAAGCAGACAAGTGTTTTTTTTATGGTGTTTTTTAAGCTGTTGTCTGAAAAGACTTCAGACAATGTTTTAATTACCGTTGTTTGTCTGATTTAAATAGACAAGTGTTTTTTCAATTCTGTTGTGCAAACGAGTTGGCTCAGACAACGATTTATAATTGTGTTGTCTGAATGATTTTATCTGACAACGTATTTTCAAGAAACCGTTATCTGAACTACAGAAAAATTTGAATTGAATTTGGTGGGAATAATGAAATAATTTGAATTGAATTTGGTGGGAAATGAAAAAATTGAATTAGATTTGGTGGGAAACAATGAAAAAATCAGACAACAGTTTTGTTATAAAAAATGTTGTGTGATATTAAGCACAACATTTTTATAAATAGTTCTTGAAGATCAAACAGCCTTTTGAAGGTGATTCTGAAATTCAAATCCTTCATATGAGTAATCAAATTGAATCTCATGATTTGTACTACATGTTTATGTGTGTGTGTATATTCGAATATGATTGGTTCATAATTTCATAATTTTCGGATATTAACTCGAAGTTAAATTTGATTGTTCAATGATTTTTCGTATATGTGGTTATGGGGGTTAGTTTGCTGATGTTCTCAGGCTCTCAGCTTTGTTTTGAGTTATTAAACGTTGAGTTTGGTTTAGAATCGAAGTTGGCCGGAATCCATGTCTAGCTCGCCTGGTTTTGCTTGGATTTGATCGTTTATGGGTTTGTTATGGTTGTAGTACTTTGTAGGATGCCCAGTGACTGTGGAACATGTTCGTGTCGATTTGGTGTGCTAAGGAAGATCATCGGAGCTGTCGTTGCTCGCCAGAAATTGCAAAATCTCGCAGGATTCTAATATTAAATTTTACAAACCAAATTAATTTTTTATTTTTTGAAAATTTGTGAATATCATTATATTAGATATATCTTGACATCTGTAAAGTTGGATTGTCGAGAAATATTTTTAGAAAAATAGAAACAACAATCCGTGACAAAGCACTAGTTAAGGGTACTAGTCAATATACTAGTGATCTACTAAGATCTCTAACCAAATAAATTTTTTATTTTTAGAAAATTTTTGGAATATCAATATACTAGATATATTTTGACATCCGTACCATTGGATCGTCGAGAAATGTGACTGAATATATTATTAAAAATTTTCAAATTTACTATGTTAATTTATATTTATGTTAAAAAAAAACATAACCACTGTCAGACAACGGTATCTTTACAACATACCGTTGTCTGAAACTTCACATTACAACTGTATCTGTTAAAATACCGTTGTCTGTTATCAGACAACGGATAATTTGTCCGAAACAGTTGTCTGGTATCACTCGAGACAACGGTATTTGACAAATAATCACTTCGTTTAGCAAGACCACTTCGTTTATTAAATATTAAATTTTACAAACCAAATAAATTTTTTATTTTTTGAAAATTTGTGAATATCATTATATTAGATATATCTTGACATCCGTAAAGTTGGATTGTCGAGAAATATTTTTAGAAAAATAGAAACAACAATCCGTGACAAAGCACTAGTTATGGGTACTAGTCAATATACTAGTGATCTACTAAGATCTCTAACCGAATCAATTTTTTATTTTTTGAAAATTTTTGGAATATCAATATATTAGATATATTTTGACATCTGTACCATTGGATCGTCGAGAAATGTGACTAAATATATTATTAAAAATTTTCAAATTTATTATGTTAATTTATATTTATGTTCAAAAAAAACATAACCACTGTCAGACAACGGTATCTTTACAACATACCGTTGTCGGAAGCTTCACATTACAACTGTATTTGTTAAATACCGTTGTCTGTTATCAGACAACATATAATTTATCCGAAACAGTTGTCTGGTATCACTCGAGACAACGGTATTTGACAAATAATCACTTCGTTTAGCAAGACCACTTCGTTTATTAAATATTAAATTTTACAAACCAAATTAATTTTTTATTTTTTGAAAATTTGTGAATATCATTATATTAGATATATCTTGACATCCGTAAAGTTGGATTGTCGAGAAATATTTTTAGAAAAATAGAAACAACAATCCGTGACAAAGCACTAGTTAAGAGTACTAGTCAATATAGTATTAATCTACTAGGATCTCCAATCAAATTAATTTTTTATTTATTGAAAATTTGGGAATATCAATATATTAGATATATCTTAACATCCGTACGGCTGGATCGTCGAGAAATAGTTTTAAAAATAGAAACAATAATCAGTGACAAAGCACGAGTTACGGGTACTGGTCAATATACTAGTGATCTACTAACATCTCCAACCAAATTAATTTTTTATTTTTTGACAATTTGGGAATATCAATATATTAGATATATCTTAAGATCCATGCAGTTGGATCATCGAGAAATAGTTTTTAAAAAATAGAAACAGTAATCAGTGACAAAGCACGAGTTATGGGTACTAGTCAATATACTAGTGATCTATTAAGATCTTCAACCAAATAAATTTTTTATTTTTTGAAAATTTGGGAATATCAATATATTAGATATATATTAACATCCGTACGGTTGGATCGTCGAAAATATTTTTTAAAATATTTTGATTATTTTTCATTTTTATATCTTAACTTTTTTATTTTTTGATTATTTTTTTTCCAACACTAAAATGAAATCATTTAGTGAATATTTAGTGAATCTGGATCATGCCCCGTTACAAGAAGTAGCACTTTTACTACGTTTTCATGATCCAACCGTATGGATGATGATATATACTGAATATATTGATGTGCAAAAAAATTAAAATATTTGAAATTATTCTCGTATGAGTTTATAATATAAATACTCCAAAAGTACTCCTTCTAACTAGTCTCGTTCCGATTGAACGTACTCTATTTTTTTAAAATATTTTTTCGATGATCCAAATTCTATAAGTAGGTTTGTATTGAAGTAGCCCCTATATATATATATATATAATTAAAATTCTATAAATCTCGGGAGAATTTCCTTGTCCAAATTTTAGTTCCTCTCTAAATTCATTTCCCCCCTTATCAAAATTTCATTTCCCACCCTTATTTCACTTCCCCCTTAATTAACCTTTCACTTCCCCCTTTATCTCTAAATAATAGAAACAGCCGCCTAACACAAATACATAACATGAACCCTAAATCTAGATTGAGGTTCAAGATTTAGTTCCCATCCCCTGTTTCTTTTTCTTCTTACCTATAAACAAACCCAACTTGTTTTCTGTTTTCTTCTTCTTAATCTCTTCTTCTTCCTCACTGTAAACACACAACGAGTTCAAGTTTGGTATTTGGTTTCGTTTTAAGTCATAGTTGCTATGTGAACTGGTTCGCTAATTCGCTGAATCTGGTTCGCTGGCGAATGATGACTGAGTCCTGTTTTGTACGTGTGTATGTATATGTGAGGCTATTCTCTGTTCTCCTTCTCTCGATCTGTCTCTATTTCAGGTGATTACTCTTCAATTTAGGGCTTTCTGATTTGACTCTCGATTTAGGCATTTCCCCCCTCTCTCTCACACACATTTTCAATTCGATTCAATCAATATTTTTCTTCAATTTGAATGGGAAGATCCACTGCATCTTGCTTCAAGATCATTGCTTTTGTAAGTGATTCTGTTGATAGAGATGAACTTCAACTTTCTCAGGTTTATTTTCTTATTGCTTTCATATCTTTCTCTCTCTCGTTACATTGTGTAATGTGTATTGAACTCCATTTGTTTGACCAAAGTCTTGATCCTTTTTGTAATTCTTTATTGGGAACTTTTTGAATTTATGAATTAACTTTTTGTTTCATTGTTTGTTTCACACTCTGATATGCTTGCTTTTAAACTTATTACAGAATAAAGCTTCAACCTCCAAACATGGAGGGAGTTTCGAGAAGAGATCTGCCAGGCATCGTGTGCTAAGCAGTAAAGCAACACTATGATATCAGAAGTACCTTCTTCTGTCAGTAAGAGATCCCTGAATCTACTGTGGTTGTTCAAGTCTGTAACTTGGGTAGATAGTGTTGTATATAGTGCTTCTTAAGCCTAAACATTTTACAGACTATATGCTTATAAATTGTGATGCTGGTATCAATCATTGTATCTGTAGCTTGATGTTTTCTCGTTTTTTCCTTTAGGGACGCGCTCACAAGAATTTTTCTGGGTTTGAAGGACCCTGGACAACCAACCCTCTCATTTTTTATAACTTCTACTTCAAGTGCGTTCTGGGTTTAGGGACGCGCTCACAAGAAGCGTTCTGGGTTAGACTACAGTCTTGACTTTCTTGTCATTATCTTCCAATTACTAGGCTGTTCTACATCTTAAATTGTTTATTTCTTCTACATGGAGCCAACTGACAAGTCTCTTCTTGAAGACCCTGTCTTCCGTCCCCTTGTTGACAAATATGCTGCTGTCCGTTACTTATTTAACTCTGTCTTTGTTATGCATGCTGTAAGCTGAAGTGTATTTTCAATATTGTTTACTAAATGTGTTTTGTTTATCAGGATGAGGATGCCTTCTTTGCCGACTATGTAGAATCTCACATGAAGCTATCTGAACTTGGGTAATTAATTTATATATGTGATATATGCACCTCCGTTTCTAGGGAACAACATATAAGTTTAGTGTTTTATGTAATCCTCCCAACTTTAATCTGTTTTTTGTGGTTCCATTATCACAGGTTTGCTGAGGCTTAAGTCGTTGAGATGTTATCTACACCAACCTTAACAGACTTGTTTCTCAGGTATAAGTCGTTGAGATGTTATCTACATTTTGTTGGAATATTGCATCTTTGTTTGGACATGTGCATTTTTCAGTGTCTGGTCCTTAATGAGGCTGAATTACTCTATCTCCTTTTAATTAGACTTTTGGATGTGTGTGATATGTTTTATGTATCGTTTGATTAAGTGCATTTTATCTCACATAGCTTTTATATGTCTATTGTTTGATATTTACTTGAAAGTTCTGATTTTAAGCATAGTATGTTCCTGGATTTATTGATAGTATTTAATGCCCTGTATTGAGTAATTGTAACAGCTGGATCATTTGTCTGAGTAGCTAGATTATGACAAAGCTTTGGAAACGTATCAAGCAGGGTTAAAACACAATCCACAGAACCAATTGCTGAGAAAGCTCCACATTTAAGGACTTCAAATGATCATTGATGAGAGTGGCGGACGAGAGCACGATCCAATTGCTGCTATTGTGCTTCCTTGGCAATTAATTAGAGATGGTTCTTGTTGCTTTTCAGACATTTCCCTATGTAAATAGAATTTATGTAATTTTTTATGATTTATTATTCGCTCCTTTTATGCTTATTTATTGCATTGTGTAAGAATCATTTCTGATATATATAAACCGTTGTGTGTGAAATTGAAACACAATACAAGAGCAAAAAAATGGTTGTACCAATGTTAAAAGAACGACACCTATTCAATGGTTATAAACATTGTTTTCTAACGCATCCAACAACAATTTAAATATAAAAAAGCACTTGTCTATAGATGGCAAAAACAATAGTTCAAATTAAACAAACTATTGTGTATAGTTCCAAACAACAACGGATAAATTCTATAAGAATGTTGTGTGATTTCCATTCAAATAAGTGTGTATGCAATTAAAACTATTGTCTATAATTCCTAACAACAATGGATAAATTCAACAAGAATGTTGTGTGATTTCCATTCCGACAAGTGTTTATTCAATTAAAACTATTGTGTAGCATCCTAAACAACAATGGAAAAATTCTATAATAATGTTGTGTGATTTACTTTTAGACAAGTGTGTATTGAGATAAAACTATTGTGTGATTTCCTTTCAGACAAGTGTGCATTAAATTAAAACTATTGTGTGATTTCCTTTTAGACAAGTGTGTATTCAATTAAAACTATTGTGTAGCATCCCAAACAACAACGGTTTCTAAATCGATTGTTGTTGTTTCTGGCTATCAGACAACGGCGTCTAGAGATGAAGTCGTTGTCCCTCGCTCTAACACACAACATTTCGAACCGTTGTCTGTGGCGTGTAACAGACGACACTCCGATAGACAACGGGGATTGTCAGTATCAGACTACGGATAAAATCCGTTGTCTGAATCGAAATTCCTTGTAGTGGTTACACATTTAAAATCATAGTAATACACAATCTCTAATGCTGAGACAAGAGAGTCATTCTATTAAACTTCAACAGCAAGGCATTTTTTACTATACACAGATTATCCAACAAGAAATTTTGGCCTGCAATATCAAGCTGAATTTAACTACACTAAAGTCAAATCTGAAGATAGATTGATTAACCAGTAACACAGGCAAGTTACCTGACTTTCTTCTGAAGTTAATTTCATTGATCTCTCCTCCGTCCAGAGTGCATCTAGATTGTAATAAGCTCTCATCTTCTTATCAAGTGCATGAATAACCAATGACCCTGAAGCGCAGATGGGTAAATCATAGAATAGATAACAGATCTTGACATTCAGTGTTTCAGAAAACTAAAACTCTATGCAAGGAATCGTAAAATAGGGGTACAATCAGATTGTAAAAGGTTCAGAACTCAGCAAATGGAGCCTTATGTAGTGAAGAAAAGAATAGTGAGAGCAGGCTATACAAGTAGGTCACAAGTGATTCTTCTCCAACAGGGCAATGATTCCATTTAGTGGTAAACATTTAAATTCCGGTTCAAAGAGGGAACCTAATCACCAAATAAAACTTCTATAGGCAGGTCAGCCTTTTAAAAGTTGAAAATGGGAGGTTAGATGTCTAATCATCAAATTAGTATAAGAAATTACTCGTCATCAAACATCTGCAGTGCCAAGTAATGCGATATAACTGTATGAATATAAAATAATTTGGGTGCCTTGGTTCTTCTCTACTGATCATTGTTCCTAGTTCACTTGATATATCTTCGATGGAAAAATTCATTTATCTAAATATCATCAGCTAATGCATTCTCATCAACAACTACAAGTCTTCATATTTCAATGATATTTTATGAAAACTCATTTAATTACTTGTTTTATATGTCAGTTCCTACATGACTTGAAGTCAATCATCTTTAGTCCACAAGACTGGAGATTAGAAATCACCCCTCAAAAACGCAAACACTTCACCTAATCATTCTCATTAGCTCAATCATTTCACTCCTCATCTCTCCAAACGAAAGCTGCTATCTTAAAAGTCAATCCAGAAAAACAAACCCGCTCAATTCATTCACTACTTATAGTTCATTTGCTTATCCAGATTTTAAAAAAAAATAGCACATTTACTTAAAATTGTATACCAGAGAAACATAATTTGAAACAAACAGTGATAAAATATAGATTTTACGTAACGTTAAAATTTTGAAACCACGCAGGCCTAACACATATAATTACAATCAAGATAAGAAGTGATTCAGGGAAAAAGAATACCTGAATCAACAACAATCCACTTCCCTCCCTTTTGACCTTCAACAGTCGGAAGTATCTTTTTCTCACTGCCTCGCTGCTTTAACTTAGCATGTTCCTCATTACAAAAAAACAACAAAATAACATCACCCAACACTTCCTTAATACCACCAAACACAAGCATATCATACATAACCAAAACCAATCAATCAGGTCACACAAAATCAAACATTTCCAATAAAGACCTCAACTTCAAGACTTTTCGAAACCAAACCAACAGTGTGTATCTAACAAGTAATCTAACAAATAAGGCATCAACTATTTCTGTATGGAAGAGTCATTTGATTTTATTTTTGGCTTGGTCAGAATGGCATAGAGTACACTTATAAATGGAACTTTGTTTCATGTATGAGAACTTTAGTCTAAGAATGTACAAATACAGAACTAAATAGATTGCCGAGGTAAGAGAAGCAGTCCTTAACACACAATACTCATTGACATATAATAAGCATAATATTACTTAAAGACTCAGCACAAATAACACTTAATCAACCATACAATTTTGAATTTTCAGATGTATTCCTTCTATATTACATAGTTACATACCAAACAAGCTTGTTCTTCTTGTATCCTCTTTAAGTATTGCTTTGATTCCTCCTTGCATTCTACAAGCTTCTGGTCACATTGTGCTTGCATTTCTTCAATAGCTTTACCAATCGCAAAGCCGTTTCTTGAAACAAAAGCGCAATGTAAATCGATTCAAAAGAAAAAAAATTGAGTTTGTAATCACCTGAAAAAGAAAACAAATTAAAAGTGAACTGAGAGTTTGTAAATCAATTACCAATCGGAGCATAAGAGTGTGTAAATCGATGTAAGAGCAAGATTGAGAGACAGATCTGAGAGACAGAGAGAGAGGTGATTGTATAAGAGTTTATAAACAGATGTGGTTTTTACAGGTAATTGGGTATCTTGAGAATTTTATCCCTTGTTTTGAGATTGGTGCATTTAGTGGACAAACAACAGCAACTCTAAGCAAATCAAGCACATTTATCAACTGCTAAGTTTATTGCAGCCCTTTGAGTATGAAACAGAGCAATCACTAAATCCCTAAATGGAAAGCCCCAAAATAAAATCCCCAAATCCCTAAATCGAATGGAGTGATTGTCGAGAGAGATGGAGAGAGAGAGAGAGATTGAGAGACAGAGAGAGGGGTAATTATTGAGACTCGAGAGAGAGAATGGAGTGTTTTTGGGAGTGTTTTGGGGGGAATTAGAATTTTTTAGGTAATTTGATTGCGCCCAAATTTTTACCTAGTTTCCGCCCAAATTTTCATTGCGTGTGCTGGTTGTGTGTGTCACGTGTATTGTACTTTCATTGCATTTTTTTATTGCAAAATACAAATTTTTTCCATAATTAAAATATTTTATTTATCAAATTTTAAACTGAAAAATAAAATTAAAATGTATTGTCATTTTATATATCTTGATAATACATCTATTTTCCACAATTTTAAATATAATTTAACGTTAAAGGAAATGCCGACTTTGACCAGTTTGACCGTTATAAAACCAAACCAAATACATCTAAGAAATTTTTTAAAAAATTACCACATCATTAAAATCGTTAGATCATGACATCCGTACGTTTGGAACGTCAAAAAAATAATTTAAAAAAATAGATTCATCATTCCGGACAAGACTAATTAAAAGGAAAGTCTACTTTGACCGGTTTGACCGTTATAAAACCAAACCAAGTACATCTAGCAAATTTTTCGAAAATTTACCACTTCACTAAAATCGTTATATCTCGACATCCGTACGATTGGAACGTCGAAAAAAGAATTTTAAAAAATAGTTTTATCATTCCGGACAAGACTAGTTAAAAGGAAAGTCTACTTTGACCAGTTAGACCGTTATAAAACCAAACCAAGTACATCTAGCAAATTTCTCAAAAATTTACCACTTCACTAAAATTGTTATATCTCGACATCCGTACGATTGGAACGTCGAAAAAAGAATTTAAAAAAATAGTTTCATCATTCCGTAAGAGAAGTATCTAATGCAACGCTTCTAAACAGCAAATGCAACACCTTTTTCACCTACTGCAACGCTTCTGCCACATCAGAAAATGCCACGTCAGAAATTTTGGGCCCACATCTGCCACGTCAGCAATTGTGGGCCCCACACTTGCCACGTCAGCATATGTGGCCTCCTGCCACGTCACCCTGGTGGGCCCCACATTGACATGTCACCCATGTGGGTCCCACAACTGCCACGTAAGCATTTATTAAAAATTCAAAAATAGCTAATGCAACGCTTTTAACGGCAAATGCAACACCTTTTTCACCTAATGCAACGCTACTGCCACGTCAGTCAATGCCACATCAGCAAATGTGGGCCCCACATCTGCCACGTCAGCAATTGTGGGCCCCCACACTTGCCACGTCAGCATCTGTAGGCCTCTGCCACGTCACCCTGGTGGACCCCACACTACCACGTCACCCTGGTGGGTCCCATAACTACCACGTCAGCATTTATTAAAAATTCAAAAATATCCAATGCAACGCTTTTAAACAGCAAATGCAACACCTCTTTCACCTAATGCAACGCTTCTGCCATGTCAGGCAATGACACGTCAGCAAATGTGGGTCCCACATTTGCCACGTCAGCAATTGTGGGCCCCACACTTGCCACGTCAGCAAATGCCACGTCAGCACGTGTGGACCCCACTGCTGCCACGTCAGCATTTTTTAAATTAAAAATATCTAATGCAACACCTGCTGTTAGTGTTGCATTATGTGAAACACCATGGATCAAATGCAACACTAAATTATATGTAATGCAACACCAGTTCAAGTTTTGTTTCGTTATAGCCAAAATTTCATACCTAACGAAACGCTTTCACTGAAACACTTTCTAAAAACGTTGCATATGAGCATTTATGGCGTAGTGTATATAATTTAATGTATATACTGTATTCATTTAAATACACATAATTAATTTTTATTACAATAGAACTCGAGTTCCCTACTCCTTTTCTTGTTGTGCATTCTTCTCACTCGAGGGTAATTGTTATTATTTTAAATTCTCTACTCAAAATCCTTGGTGTCACTAAATTCTTCACAACCCTATCTAAACATTCTAATGCTATTCTTATTAAATACATTTGAAGACTTCCAAATCGGATCGAATAATTTTCTGGCATATTTCAAATGGATGATTAGCAGACTTATTAAATTTTGGATGGAGTCTATATTTTTAAAATATTTCCATGCTTTAGAATTCAGAATTTCAGATGTTGCTCATTACCAATTTAATAAATTTCAAGTAATTTCCATTTCAGTTCAGAGTTCATTTCTTTTTGATTTACTGTATTCAAATTTTATTCTAGTTATTTTCATTTTTATTGGTCAGCAATTATATAGTCTAATAGGCTATATGTATCAAAAAGGTGTTACTCCTGTTTAAAATTATTTAAAAAATTATTAAAAAAATTAATTGAATTGAATAATTCTACTCGATTATTCGTGATACTAATGAAATGAATATGTATTGAGTTTTAAAATGTCTGATACTTAATTCGATCCGATCCAAAAAAAAATAATAATAAATTTAAATATAGTTTTATGAAAATTTGATCCAAATCCGATCTATGTCCACATACATTTACGAGGCAATGCAGACGCAAATTTAAAGGCATCTTCTTCCGGTAAATATTATTCCCTCCGTCCCATTTGATTATATATATCTTAACTACTATAGTTACATAATTTATATTTACAAATTTTTTTGTGTAAATATAGAAATTCTATTTTAATACCAAAAAAAAAAAAAATAAGTTATGAAAATATACTAGTTATGCACTTTATGCGTGTCAGATACATAAAAAAAACGTATAGAAATGAATGAGACGGAGGAAGTATACAATCATTGTACAGAAACTTAGGATCACGTAGAGGGTCGAATCAGAATTTTGATTTAAGGAAACCAAATATCCAAATTACTTAAAAAAAAATTAAATTTTATCTTAAATTTCTTTCTCAAAAAAAAAAATTATCTTAAATTTCTATTATTTTGGACACTTAGCAAGCAGAGGTTCACTTTGATCCCTCTCCTAGTTTCGCCCGTAACCATGAACTAGCTTAATAACCCGTGCGAGGCACGGGCCATCCTTCTAGCAATTGTTATAAATTCTGTATAGTTTTACGATTTAAGGATATTTTTGAATATAATTGCACCTTTTATGTTCATACATATTATAATGTTAGTATTTTAATTTATGTATTATTTTATTTATGTATAGATCATATGAGCACTAAAAATAGGATGTTTTGTAGCGTATAAATATATTGTATAGGTTATAACACAATTTCTTTTAGAACAATGATAAAAAGACATATCATCGATGTGAATAATACTAGTCATACAATACTTTCTAGATAAAATTAGTACGCTCCTTAATATTTATTTCTTTAAATATCTCATCAAGATATAAGTCGCATAAAATTATACTCCGAAATTACGAGAGGGTTGATTTCCAACACTAACATAATTTCATATATTTTTTGCATAAATATTAAAGGGATGGTGCTTTTGTAATTTTTAAACATATAGAGATATTATCGTAAGTTCACAACCATTAAAATGACACTTTTTTGCACTTGTGTTGTGGTTTAATATATTGTGATAGATAGATCGTGTACCATATTATGAAACCTAAAATATAATATTTTTAAAATAATGCGAATCACCATTATTTATACTCAAAAATTAAAATAATAGTAAAAATAAGATAATGGAGATTTCGGGTTTATGTAAAAGGTTTTTAACTCAAAACTAAAAAATCAATGTAACGCATTGGTCGGTAGGATAACTTGTGTAATGGAGGTTCTAGGTTCGATTCACCACAAAAACTCATTTTTTTTCCATTTAAATAAAAGAGTGGCATTTCATGTAATTTTATAACTTGTAAGGGTATAACTGTAATTTCACAAAGGAATTATTGGCTCAAATTATATCCTTGTTGCTCTATTATATACCATTATTTTTACTCAAAAATTAAAATAATAGTAGAATAAGATAATGGAGAGGTCGGGTTTATGTAAAATGTTTTTTAACTCAAAACTAAAAAGTCAATGTAGCACAGTGGTTGGTAGGATAACTTGTGTAGAGGAGGTTCTAGGTTCGATTCACCACAAAAACTCATTTTTTTTCCAATTAAATAAAAGAGTGGCATTTCATGTAATTTTATAACTTGTAAGGGTATAATTGTAATTTCACAGGGGGTTTATTGGCTCAAATTATGTTCTTGTTGCTCTATTATATATAGAAAGAGATTAAGGAGTAGTGCAACTATTTTGAATTGGATCTCAAATATGTTTCCAAGTGATATGTATTATTTTTTTATTTGTGAAACTTATATTTATATACGAGAGTTTCATCACATTTATGATAAAATATTAAATAATATAATGACATCTCATTATTTGAGAATTGTTTTGGGAACGATTTTGAGAACTATAACATTTTTTTTATGAATATATTCGTAAAAACTAGACCTAACAATGGATTGGAATTCTGATTCGATCCGATCCAATCCGAGGCCTTATAATCGGATATGGATTTATATAAAATAATATATTACTTGTATTTAGATGTCAATCTATACTCTTACATCTTAAAATCGTTTATTTTATTATTTTAGATTTTAATATTAATTTTTATTATATTTTCTAAAAATATTAACTGGATTGGATATCCAATGTGATTACGCGTGATCCTAATAAAATATACATGGATTGATGAAAAAATAAAATTGAATACGTAATCCGATTCGAAAATTTAAATGAATATGAATATGGATGTAGAGTTGATCCGATCCAACCCCATCATTAACAGACCTATTAGGAACATAATGTATTTCAGAGTAGTGATTGCGCTTTACTAATTTTTGGACTAAGAATCCGTTTAAAATTGTTGTGAAGAAAAATATGAATGAAAACAAAAATGTCATAAAAAATTATATTTTGATATTCAAATTTTGAATTGTGATATAAAAATAAAAATATATGTTTTTGATAAGAATTACAATGAAAAATGCATTTTTTTCTGCAAAAATTTGAACAACAATTTTCTCCCAAGTAAAAGTTGTAAAATATTTTCTTTTCAAAAATATTGGAAATCAATATTCTTTAAAATAACTTTTAGATCCAAATTATTTTTACTTTAATTTTATCAACCAATTTTACCTCTCAAAGCTACTATGTTATAGAATTTCTTTTTGCTAACTTTCCTTTTTTAGTGAAGGCGATAAAATAAGTCAAGTATTTAGAATTTATCTCTTGTCTTTCTATAAACTAATTTCGATTCTCGTTCACATTGAAATGTATTGAGGATAGATATTTATTGTAAATCATATAAGAGTACAATGTTCGTGAGATTACCTCAAGGACTTACCTGAGATCCTTTGCCTAAATTCTTATAATATATGGGGTGGGCATTTTTGTAAAATCAGAAATTTTTAATTAACCCTGCGAGTCCAAGCAAAATTAAAATATATTTTATAGGTATCTCAGGAAAAGTTCCCTGAGGTCAATCTCAGGAACCTTTTTCTCATCATATAATCCTACTTATTCAAAAAAAAACTTTTTTTTGGCCTAATTTAAGGGTGCATTAAATTCAAATTTCGATGAATTAATAATGATCTATGAATTTTACAAGATTTTTCCTGATTTTAAATCTACACATATTATTGTAGAATTGAATTGATGTAAAATCTTGTAGAGTTGATGTAGACTGTGGCAGATTTTGAAATATTTATGATAATATATATGATAAATATATCAAAATCAAATAGATTTTAGCCGGATTCAAAATCTTAAAAAATTTAATAACAAAATTTTCAAAATCCACCCTTTTATTAAATTCAAAAAAATTCATGAATTGTTGAATATCTCTAAATTTTAACGAATTTTTTAAAATCTAAATGAAATGCACCTAAATTTTAGAAAAAAAAATTAGAATCCTAATTGGCTATACTGTACCTAGATTTAAAAAAACATTTTATAATCTAAATTAAATACCATCATTTAAAAAAAATTAAAATCTAAATTAAATATTCTTGAAATTAAAAAAATACATTAAAATTCCTTAAAATCCAAAATGAATATACTCGTTTAGTAATGGATTAATTGGAAAATTCATAACTAAACTCGTACTCAACTTGCAGTTGGATAATCGAACTCAAAAAACTTGCATTAACGTCATCAGATTAATTAAACCTTGCAATCTCATAACTAAACTACTAAAAACTTGCACGGCTGTTAACTTTTTTTGACTTTTAACGGAGACCCGTTAATTTTATACACATAAACTATCACATTGACTTTTCTCTCTTCTCACATTTGAAAAATCAGCTACCACATAGACTCCTATGAATAACCTAAACAAAAGATAATAATTTGTAAAGATAATAATCTGCCACATATTCTGTATATTCTGTGCTTAACTACCACACCTCCGTTTTCTCTTTTGCAACCACTGTGCTTCTTCCTTCATTCTCGTTCATCAATTCCGCCGCCCTCCTTCCATCTTCATCTCCAATTTACCTCCGTCCATCTTCACTTCCACTGCCCCTTTTCTCCTCTTCTTCCACCCATCACATCCCACCCATTTACAACTACCTCTGTTGCTCCTTCTTCCTCCTTTCCCCGTTCACCAATTTCGTCGCCCTTCTTCCATCTTCATCTGCAATTCATCTCCGTCCATGTTCACTTCCACTGCGCATTTTCTCCTCTTCTTCCACCCATCGCAGCCCTCCCATTTACAACCACCTCCGCTGCTCTTCTTCAACTCCGCCACCCACTCCATTCCGACGCCGTTCTTTCAGTCGACCAACAGCCCACCGACATTCAACTCAACACCTCCCACCTTCCACCCACCCTCCTCCTTCATTCTCCAGCTCCTCCACAAATCCACATATTCATCAATTTCCACCGTTGCAATCATCACCTCCCATCTCTTTCTCCTTCTCCCTTCACCAACAACCCATTCCGTTCACCACCAACTCCTCCTCCATCTCCCTCCACCAACCGCTATATCACCGCCTTCAACAACTCGCACTTCCTGCCCTCCTCTACACTTGTGTGTAGGGAATCGACTCACATAATCATCATAATCCTCCTTCCATCAATTTTAGCATAAAAAACGAACCATTAAATCAAGAAATCAAAAACCCTTAATTTCTAAAAATTTGTAGATTCAAAATGAAAGGTGTTGACGGAGGAATTTGGTAACAACAAAATTCGAGGTACTTCGCCGGAAACAAGATCTACAGCGGTGGTTCTTTGCCGAAAAGAGTGGTGGCGTGTGGTGACAGTTTGTAATTGGTGGCTGAGATTGATAGGGTTAGTGGCGGCTATTCAGAGCTCTCGACTTCCAACCCTCAATCGGCCTACGTACCCCAGTATTTATAGGGGATCAAGCCATACGTAGTTCTTGGAGAGCAAGAAACCCAAATGGGCTTGGATAACGGACCAGCTTCCGGAATGTTCTACTATGAGGCCTAACCACAAAAGGCCCAAGGCTCATCCAAGATCTCAAGACTTCACGGATAAGGAAACTTCCCCCGTCGAGGACTAGTCCTATCCGCTACCAGCTATTTCTTGATTTCAAGGATGCAGGTATAGCCGTGGTTTACCCCAAGTGCAGAACGCATCCCTGTCCCCCGAATGAGAAGCACCCACCAGATAGCAGGACAGGTGATCCAGAGCTTTTGGGTGCAAAGTGCAGGATTACTCCAAAGTTCCCCAATGAGGACGCGCCCATTGGCTACAGGAACAGAGCTCCCAAAGCACACACCAGAAAGTCCACATCTTTCCACCTTAGGGCGCACGGATGCCTCCCTTAGCGTCTAAGAAGGGTCCTTATATCCAGGCAAACCCCTGGAGGTCTTCTGCGACGGACATCCCCCTCCTGAGATACGACAGGAGGGAATTCTTCAACTTCTAGAATTCCAGCTTGGGTGGAATCCCACCTAAATAGAATCCTAACTTGAATAATATCCTAAGAGAGATTTCTTCAATGTCTTCTTAGAAAACCAACTTGAACAGATTTGTCACCATATTTCACATGTAGGGCGCGCCCTAGCTATAAGGAAAGCCAGGGCGCGGCCTAATTCCTCCAACTTGAGTCAAAACCCTAATTTTTTCTAGAATTCCCCAAATTGAATCCATATTTGACCCGAATCCATCTTAAAAATACCCGAACCGAATTTTGGCTATAACAACTACCCCCCAATTCCATACGAAATCAGAGATGATGTATGGAATTTCTTCTAAAAAGCCCAAAATTTTTCACAAATCTCCAACAGGGCGCGCCTTGGCAGAGGGCACGTCCTTAGAATCCTAAACGACTTAAGTGGCCGACAGCTGTTTTCCACTACTTTTCTAAACCCCTATAAATACCCAAACACTCCTTACTTTACTCTTTTTACTCTCTCTCTCTCCCAAAAACTATACTCCGGCGATTTCTTTTTCCGAGCAACAATCCGGCCAATTTCGACGGTTTTCTTCAATTTTCTTCCACCAATCTTGTTCCAGAACTTCTAAGGTACATTTTTTTACCTTTAACTTGCGTTTTTACCATGTATATTGTCCGATTTTGCGACTTGACCTTTGGATATTTTCGTGTTCTTCAAAACTGACTGTATGTATATATGTATGCATGTACACTTGATCTCTGTTTGCTGTTGTAATTTTTCTAAAATATGTTTCTGGCAAATCAATACGGCTAGTTAATTCTCAGGGCGCGCCTTGAACACTGGGCGCGTCTTGGACTCTTCTAGTATCACAATATAACTTTAAGAATTTGATCCTTCATTAACTCTTTTCTTGGGCGTGTCTTACACTTAGGGCGCGCCCTAATGTCTTCTAAGCAATTTTGAACGTCCAAATGTTAAGTCCCATAATTAGTTTAATTTGTAGTATAAACTTTTCTTTCATTTTTCTTCCCTGGGGCGCGCCCTTAGTGCTTTTTATTTTTATTTTGCAGCTGGAGGGCGCGTCTCCACCTTTTCACCCATTTAGGGAATTCAACGAAAGTTTAGGAATCCATTCTCCATTACCACCCCCCTTATCTCCTGAACCTTATAGGAGTCCTTTCTCGTTTATTTCTCCTGAAGACAAGGCGCGCCTTATTAAAGACCTCAACGAAGGCAGAATGAATTTCTCTGATGAAGACTCCTTTGACGGTATTCCCCTTAACACCCAAATACTTGAAAAAATTCCAACACCAACACCTGAAAAAATTCCAAATCTCATATACACAGACCCATCTGACAATGATTATACTCCGGACTCCAATTCTCCCAGTGACACGCATTCTTCTGATACATATTCCTCTGAGGGCGCGCCTTCCGCCTCGTCTATCTCACCAGTAATCAATTCTGAACCAACATCTCCACCTTCATCACCTACCCCATTCGAACATTGGGAAGTCCTTGATGAAGAAATTGATATTGATTGGGGTAGATATAATGAGATATCCGAAAAAGAAAAGAACCAGCTCAGAAAGAAACAAGGCAAATTAGCTTGTGTGAGCATGTCTTCTACGGCCACCAATGATGAGGTGGAATGGGCTATGAAATACTATGGCCAAGAAGGACTCTGGGCAATCCCTCACTCCCATCACCGACCTCACCTTTTCAATTATGGAGGAAATTTCAGAATTCCAAGGATGGTTCTTACCCCAAAACTCGTTGCTTTAGGTGTGGGCGCGCCTTTACACCCCTTCCTCAGAGAAATCCTTGAATGGTACGATCTAGCCCCAATCCAACTCTCTCCCAACAGCTATAAACTTGTCTTGGGCTTGTTTATTCTCTACCATGACCTGGGTTTTGGGGCACCTTCCATGCCAGAAATCAGTTATTTCTTTAGTATCCGTCAATCAAGCATTTGATACTATTATCTGGTAATCAACAAACCTCACAATAACAAAGGTTTTTCTGAGGGAAGAATTAGCCACACCAAAAGATGGAAGGAACCCTATTTCTTCATCTGGGACGTTCCTCGGGTTCGCCTTCAATTCAATACAGATCCACGTAAGTGAGGGCGCGCCCTACACTTTTCTTTTTTTCTTTTTTTTTCAATTTTCTTTTAACTTTAACTGATCTTTTTTAAACCGAAACAGATAGAAGAGTTCAAAAAGAACTTCAGGGCGCGGCCTCATCCCGGGCCAAAGCCATCCTAAAAGTTGCAGCGGAGAAATTTAATCTCCAAACTCTAATCACTGAAGAAAATCTAAAAAGGGTTGGAATCCTTTCCGACAGAGTTGGTTCTATTTGTAAATTTAAAAAATTTAGAAATGGCATCGCTGTTCCCACTTCTTCATCTAGTGATAAAAATGAAAATTCTGATTCTGATAAAGGTAATAATTATAGTGTAGGATAGGGCGCGCCCTAACCGTTTATCTTTCGTTTCTGATGTTTTGTTTTATATTTTTTTTACTTTGCTTTCTTTACACAGGGCGCGTCCTAACCCTTCTTCTCTTTTATCTTGTACAGGTATGGCCCCTAGGATTCCACGAGGATTTGGCGCTGCCAAAAAGAAGAATGATAAAGAGAAGAAGAATGACCAAGGGGATACTTCCGACTCCAGGGCGCGCCCTGCGCCAGAAAAGAATTCCAGCGACACTATCACTCCATCCACAGAATCCTTGAAAAGGAACGCTGACATCCAAGAACCCATCATTAATAGGGGCAAGAAACCAAGATATGAGGGCGCGCCCTCATATGTTGAAACCTTAGTTGGTCCTGCTGCTGCCTCTCTTATTGAAGAAAAGGAGGTTGATATTTGGCAAAACATGAATGCGGATGAAGAATCTCAATCCATGATTCGGGCATCCGCTCAACTTCTTATTCAATCTCTAGGGCGCGCCCAGAGGGTTCACAAGGAAAAACTCCACCTCAACAAACTTGAAGCTGAGAATAGGAAGTATTCGAAAATGATTGTCGAGAATGATAATAAATGGAAGAAAGATCTAGATGCCAAAAATGACAGAATTGCTGATTTGAAACATGATCTGGATGAATCCATTGAACATCGCACTCTTCTGAATACCAAAAATGACGAATTGGAGAAAGAGGTGAAGGAACTCCGAGCTCAGCAAGGTTCCCTTGAAATTGAAAAAGCCAAGTTAAATGAACAGAGAGAAGCCATTGAAGATGAAAACTTTGAAAAAGGTTTCAACTTCTATCTTCTTGGTTTTCTAGCCAACGACCCTGACTATAACTGGGAAAAATTTGGACCTGCTGCTGCTGAGGACATAGCAAAATTCAAGGTTGACAGAGCCTTAGACATTAAGGCAAAAAGAATAGAGTTAGGATTAGAGGAAGCTTCTGAGGGCGCGCCCTCTACTGACAACGTTCAACCCTCTCATACTGCTATTCCTACTCAAAGCTCTCCTCCTACAAATGTAGCTCAGGATGCACCTCCTTCACCCCCCAAGGTTATCTCTTCTCCCCCTAAGGACGCGCCTTAGGATTTCAATCTTTTAAACCCGTTTCGTATGTACTTAACTTTTAAGGTGCGGGTCCTTTGTAAAACCCTGCAATTTGTAACTCCCAACTTTTTAATGCCTTTTAAACTTTTGCTATGCTCATTATTTATTTCATGCCTTTATTTGTTAATTTCTTCAAATGAGGGCGCGCCCTAGATGGGGGCGCGACCTTCTCTTCATTATTTACTTTAAGCTCCTCTTTAAAATACATCACACATTGTTCATTCATGCGGAGGGCGCGCCCTAAGGCACTACCCTTTCAGGGTCTCTTTAACTTGTTAATTACTTCATAAAAAATCTTTATACATGCTGAGGGCGCGCCCTAAGAAATGGGCACGACCTCTTATACTTCAATCAAAAAATCTTCAAAATTCTTGCAAAAAATGTCTTGATATTCTTTATTAATCTTCAAATAATCTCAGCAGAACAAGGGAAGGTATACATGTTATACCCCCCGAGCTAAGGAGAATAAACTTCTAAAAAATGTGGAAAAAATAGCAAGTCTCAACTAGAACTAAAGAAGGCGTATATGTACTACCCCCCTAGACTAGGAGAATATTTATTTATACTAGTCTATAACTTGAATATAAGCCTTCATACAATAGGGGGTCAAAGCCGCACCCTACTGATAATACTTTGTTAACTCGAATAACTTGTAGAAGGGGGGGGTTGAATACAAGTTATATAATCGTGTCTGATTTTTGCTTGATTATAAGAACAAGAATAAACGAATGAATCAAACTCTTGTTTGTATTAATAAGATCAAATACAAACTCTACCAAAGGTGTACAATACCTTTAGCAGCTGCTGACAATACAAATATCTCTCTGTTTGTTTCGTACTCTCGAATACAAACCTTATACAGAGCTACGCACACGAACTCACAACTTCGTCTCTCTTTACAATGATATTGAGAGAGTATTTATAATGCTACCTATCAACTAATAACAGAAAGATATAATCTATACATGACAATGTTCTGCCTTCTAGTCGATAGTTTCCTTCAATAGAAAACTCTTTCCTTCATAATATCTTCTTGCTTGTTCTTCAAACAACGATCCTATTTTATAGCACTTGCCAGTTTCTGTAGCATCCATAATGACATCATCAGTAACATGACTGATATCAGGATCTGTATACACTGCATCAGTATCTGATCAACCATCAGTATTGGACCATCATCAGGATTTGCTCTCTGTTCCTGACATGTAGTCTCCGATACACTGTTCATTCCTGACTAAACTATACAGATAACTGTCTTACACATAAAACCTAAATACAGTGCTAAATCCTTTATAAGATCAGGATTACAAGAAGTATAATGTGTAAATTCTATTCTTAACATCACAACTTATGAATTATTCCTAACAATCTCCCCCTATTTATGCTTTACAAACTGAAGCATAAATCTAAGTTGTGGATGTCAAAACATATAACAATACAACCAGAATAGAATTTATGAATGTAGAATTATGAAGTTAAGTACCTCCTTCTCAGATGTAGACATTTATCCAGTACTTAGAAGAAAGAATTTTAACTATTAATACTGCTCTTCCTTTACCTCTTCCTAGCTGAGATTCACCACTGTCACTCCTGGTTCTTCTTTTTACTACCATTTGTCTGATCTTTATCTCCCCCAGCTTTATCTTTATCTCCTTCAGTCTGGTATTGTTGTTGATGTCTTTGAATTGTCTTTATCTCCCCCTTTTTGACATCAGCAACATTAATTCCAAGAGATTCAGAAACAGAACAAATGAGATTCATAAGAACTGCTTGATTTTCCATAATTGTGACTTGGTTATCTTCAAGTGATTGAAGTCTTGTTTGAATAGCAATTTGAGAATTCTGAATATCTTTCAAAACATCAGAATGAACTTCAATATTGGAAGTGCTTCTAGTGTCTTCAGTATCAGAATCAGAAAGAACTTTATCTTCAAGTCTTGTAGAAGAAGTTGCTTGAGTTGTATGATATTCAAGTAATAAAACCTGATTAGAAGTATCAACGTCTTCATCTTTATGTTCTGGAACTGAAACATGATCATCATCTCCTTCACCAGTATTCTGTGTACTAACATCTTCAAATCCTGACTCCTCCTTAGAGTGATCAGAGACTGTTGATCTGGTACATATGTATCAAGAGATTGCTTTACCCTGGCACCTCTCCTGTTAATGATTTCTGCAAGCCTCTCCTTTTGCTTCTGAGCTTTAACTTCTGGCTTTGCATTGTGATGTGCTAGGTCATTCTTCTGATACATTTTGATGAATGAATAAGTACCAGCATCCATACCCAAATTTTCAGACCAAGATTCAGGAAAAACCTGATCCCAGAAATCAAATGATGGTTTCCTAATTTTCTCTCCCTCACTATGGAGTTGATCATCCATACCCTCATTCTCACTTTGACTTACTAAAGTCAACACTCTTTCTACCTCACCTTTTGCCTGGTCAGGAACCAGCCGCTCAAATTGTGGATCAATATCCATCTTTTCAAGTGTATCACTCAAATTTGGATAAGTGCTCTCATGACCTACAGAAAAATAGAGTTTAGAAGGAGTTTTTATACCTGAACTCACATGGAGAGAGGGTTCCTCATATGGCATGTGGCTTGAGGTTTTCTCCAAGGAGTGAGCTGCTATAGTCTCTGAACCCATACAATCATCTTCTTTCCTTTCAGAAACTACAGGCTCCAGTATACCACTTTCAGGTTCTTTACTAGACTCTGATGTCTTCAGTAATACTTCATTAGACACCATAGTTAGTATATCACCGTCTTTAAGTGTTGTTTGCTGAGACACACCCTCAAGGTGGATAGACTCTGACTGAACAAAATTTGTTTGATCTTCAGAAAAATCAACCAAAGTCATTCCTCCCATATCATAGGGTATCTCACTTGCATTCTCAGTCATCACAGAAGACCTTTCAACATCAGCTATCACAGCTCCTGAGTCATCCTTCCTCTGACTAGATGGTTCTTGTGTTGCAGTGACTGTGATCTGATCTTTCCTACTACTCACCACTGGTGCAATAGTATCTTTTGTTGACTGCTTCCCTCTATCTACTTCCTCCAGTTGTTCACCTTGAGCTAAAGCATCTTCAATAATTACATCCTTGTCAAATAAATATGCATGAAGTGATTGAAGTGCAACATGCTTCGAGAGTCCAAATTTCTTGACTAATTGTCTTCTGACAGATACATAGAAATACATCTTCATTAAGTCAAGTCTTTGATGTAGAAGTCCATATTCATCTGGAAATAAAAGTTTTGGTACTCTTTCAATCAGAAAGTCTAGAACAGGCCTTGACAACTTCACTTTGAGAGAAATTAGTCCCATAGCCAGTCTGTATGATAATGTAGTTTCCCATGAAGAATCAATATCCAGATCTCTCTTGTCAAATACTGACATAGACGTAGCTTGATTTGTAGAAACCTGCATGATATTAGTTGGACTAGACTCTGTGTGTGTAGGTGACAATTGAATCTTTCTCCTTGTTCTCCTGATATAGTGAGCAAAAGATTTATCCTGAGAAGACTCAAGAGGTGTAGACACAGAAGTGATCTTGGGATGAGATCTTTGTTCAATAGACACAGTCTTTTGAGAGACAGTATCCAGTAACTGTTTTCCCTTTTTAAGAACTACAGCCTTTTGTGAGACTGCAGCCTGTCTGTGACTAGGTTTTTCATCTCTTTGTGCTAACAAAGAAAGTTGAATTGCAGCCTTCAATTCTGCTCTCTCTGCAAGAGTTAAATCATCATCATCTTCACTAGAATTACTACTACTACTTGACACAACAAATCTTCTCTTCCTTACAACTGATGTCTTTTGAGAAACACCAGAGGTTGGTTTCTTTGAAACAATAGGCTGTGGATCAAAATTTGGTTCTTGAATTGTTTCAGAGACTATGATGTTTTGGGCTACTTGGGTAGACACAGGTGGGTTCTCCTCCAATTGAGATTCCTGAGCCATTTCACCACAAAAGAAAGAAGAATTGTAGAGAGTAGGAAGATGAGTTTTAAGAATTACCTAAAAATGATGTGGATAATGAATTGCAGGTATTTCATCTAGATTCTTTTCATTGTCCTTCTTTGTAATATCAGAGAAAATTCTCTTTTGCTGTTCATAAGAAGAAACACAATGTTCCCTACCAAATCTAGCTTCAACATCAGGAATGAAATGGTTAATAAACAATTGCATAAATCTATGATAATAAACCATTTTCCTGTTTTGATCTCTTAACCCAAGTTTAATACTCATCTGACTTAAGATAATATGACCAATGTTAATTACTCTGTCATAAAGCAAACTATAAGCAATATGAGATGTAACAGAAGTAATTTGTTGAAAAGAACTACATTTGCCAGTAAAACATTTAGCAATTTGATCAAAATAAAAAGACCATTCCTTTCTAAGAAAAGACCTATTCAACTGGCTCATGTTATCTAGAGGTCCACTATAACCTAATTCAGACAACATAGTTCTAATATTATCATCAGATGGTATATTCTCATAACTATCAGTAACAGGTAAGCAAAGTACTGAACTAACAACAGATTCAGTAATGTCAAATGAATCTCGTCCTAAATGTAGAACAATCTTACCTGATTGACTCTGAGTAGAATCAATTACCTCAGCATTCTCCCAAGCTTGTGAAACAGCTACTTGATTAATCTGTGGAGATGCTGTCAATGCATAACTTAATGGTCCATACGCCAGAAAGTCCATGATTGGATGAAAATCAGATGACACTCCTTCCTTGTTGGTGATAGCTGCAACATGATTGTTTGTCATAAAATCAAAGTCACCAAACTTGAAGGCTACTGATTTAGGTAATCTTCTCTGAGCTGCCATTCTTGATCTGAAAAGAAACTTGAAAAATTCTTGAAATGGATTAGTGATTTTGAAAACTCAAGAGTGATTTTTGCTTTAGAGAATGTAAGATTAGAGAAAGCAATTACACGATTAGAGTTTCAAAACAAATATATTTCACAAATCTTTCAGACCACTATCCCACGTTGACACGTAGATTGACAGGTGTCAGTCCCTGAAAAATGCGGTTACCCACGATTTTTTTGGAAAATAAAATCCAAAATTGATTTTCATGAAATAAATCAGGGTATAAATAAGTAATACTGATCAGCTTCCTTTTCCTGATGACCTCTCATCAAAATAATCACAAAATGCAATTTTCAAATCCTGATGATCACTCATGAAATCCTGATCAATATCATCAGAGACTTAATATGGAGTTTTCCACGTGGTATCTTTCTTTTATCTGAAAAAGAAAATAAACAATTAATCTGAACAGAAAATCAATTGGTTAGATATTTTCAATATTTCTTGAAACAAGAAATACAGTCTCATGCAATAATTAGCATTTGACTTCATTAAGACTTCCAAGTGACTGCTCAGCTTCTCACGTCTTCCTTTAAAAAAACCAAACGCCTTGTGCCATTCTCCATAACCTTTCAATTTCTTTTCTTCTCAACAATGCTTCTCAAACCAAAAATCCCTTCAAACCCATTTTTAAGATTTTTCTTGGTCGATGAACATCCTGTTCTTGATCATCTCTTTGAACAAACGACTCTTCTCATCGAACTAATCATGAATGGATTGGTTTTCGATAATATCCAGAGGTTTCTCCTAGAACATCCATCTGTTGGATACAATCTTCCCCTAACCTCCTCAAAACTTGAGGATGAAGAATTTGGCCGAGAGTCTGAGGTTGATCTTGATGGAGATGCTATTCATTTAAGTTAGCTGCTCTCATTCAAGTCGCCCAGACAAGGAATCCAAGAGCAAACGATGCTTTCATCCCCTGATGGATTTCTTGAGATGCTCCTTGTCCTGTACCTCAGAGTTCATATCAAAGACAAGTATAGAGTAGAAATTTAGACAAAAAGATGTTGTATTTCATTTCCATGTAATGATTTTTATTAATGAAAATACAATTTCTTGTTATCTGCTTGTCTTTTGATTTTTGAATGATGTATAAATTATCAGTATGCAAATATCAAAACTTGCTAGCATAGACTTAACACATCACAGAATCAGATTACTACACAAAGTAAACGTCAGGATCTGAAGCAATTTTCATAATCCTGATACTGACACAATACTGATGACGTCAGCATCCTGATGACAAATCTAATCCTGATGATTATTAACAAGTCTATCATACTGAAATTTATCAAGGCAATGTGTTATAGCTCAAGCATTTAACAATCAAATATAGATCCTGATAGGAATATCAAGTCTATAAGCTAAGAACAACATACCTTGCTACTTTTGCAGATGTTAAAGATCTAAAAATTTAACATTCCTAACTCACTTACTAGTCTACTGAATGTAGTCTCATCAAGTGGTTTAGTTAGAATATCTGCAAGCTGTTTGTCAGTAGGAACAAAATGAAGTTCCACAGTACCATTCTCAATATGTTCTCTAATAAAATGATACCTGACATCAATGTGCTTAGTCCTTGAATGTTGAACTGGATTTTCTGCAATTTTAATAGCACTAGTATTATCACAAAACATAGGAATATTACTAAGTGTCATACCATAATCCAGCAACTGATTTCTTATCCAAAGGAGCTGTGCACAACAACTGCCTGCTGCTATGTACTCAGCTTCTGCAGTTGAGGTTGAAACAGATTGTTGCTTCTTGCTTGCCCAAGATATCAATCTATTTCCCAAAAATTGACATGTACCTGTAGTGCTTTTCCTGTCTATCTTACACCCTGCATAATCAGAGTCTGAATAGCCAATTAGAAAGAAATCAGATTCTCTAGGATACCACAAACCAAGATTTGGAGTTCCTTTGAGATATCTAAAAATTCTCTTCACAGCAATTAAATGAGATTCCTTAGGATTACTTTGGAATCTAGCACATAAACAGGTAGAAAACATTATATCTGGCCTACTTGCAGTTAGATATAACAATGAGCCTATCATGCCTCTATAACTAGTATTATCCACACTCTTCCCCTTAGGATCAGAGTCTAGTTTAGTGGCTGTTGCCATGGGTGTTTTTGCAACTGCACAGTCTTGAAAGTCAAACCTTCTTAAAAGATCTTTGATATACTTTGACTGATTAATGAAAATACCAGTCTCAGTCTGTTTGACCTGCAAGCCTAAGAAATAATTTAGTTCACCCATCATGCTCATCTGATACTTAGACTGCATAAGCTTGCTAAACTTAGCACACAACTTTTCATTAGTAGAACCAAAAATAATATCATCAACATAAACTTGAACTAAAAGCAATTCACCTTTTATCTTTCTAAAGAATAGAGTTTTGTCAATTGTACCTCTTGTGAAGCCATTTTCAAAAAGAAATTTAGACAAAGTCTCATACCATGCTCTTGGTGCCTGCTTTAGTCCATAGAGTGCCTTGTCAAGTTTGTAGACATGATTTGGAAACTTTTGATCAACAAATCCACGTGGCTGTTCTACATACACTTCTTCATCAAGTTTGCCATTTAAAAAAGCACTCTTTACATCCATCTGGTATACCTTGAATTTTGAATGAGGTGCAAATGCAAGAAACATTCTGATTGCTTCCAATCTTGCTACAGGTGCAAAGGTCTCATCATAATCAATGTCTTCTTCCTGAGAATAACCTTTGGCCACCAGTCTTGCTTTGTTTCTTACAATCATACCAGATTCATCTAGCTTGTTTCTGAAAACCCATCTTGCACCAACAATAGATCTATCTTTAGGTCTTGGTACCAGTTTCCAAACTTTGTTTCTCTCAAACTCATTTAACTCCTCCTGCATTGCAATTACCCAATCAGGATCCTGTAAGGCTTCTTCAACCTTCTTAGGTTCATTCTTTGAGAGAAAGCAACTATACAAGCATTCATTTTGAATTGATCTTCTAGTTCGAACACCACTATTTGGATCACCAATTATCAAATCTTCAGTATGATCCTTTGTCCATTTTCTAACAGGTGGTAAATCAACTCTGCTAGTCTCTCCCCCTAAGTTAGTGGTATCTCTTGTAGAAGAATTCTCTCTTCCTTCAAAAACTCTCCTTTGATCAATAGAATCAGTAGATTCCATATTGCTGCTAGTTACTGATCTTTCCTCAGTAGACTCTGAAAGGTCAGTTCCTGATGGAGTAGACTCTGAAACATCAATTCCTGATGGAATAGATTCTGAAAGACTAGTCTGCTCCTGATGATCACTGTGTTCTCTCTGATTTATTTGCTCCCCCTCAACAGTAGCATTCCTTTGAGAAGCAATAGAAATTTCTTCTGGAGAACCTTCATCATCACTTGAGAGTATCTCAGAATTCTTCAGATTTTCAAATTCCAATTTGTCATGGCTTTCATCAGTTTGCAAAATTCCAAACTTCTTATCATCAAATGCAACATGAATTGATTCCATAACAACGTGAGTTCTGAGATTATAAACTTTGAAGGCCTTAGATGCTGAATATCCTAGAAAAATTGCTTCATCCGATTTGGCTTCAAATTTTCCAAGTTGTTCTGGATGAACTTTTAGGACATAGCATTTGCATCCAAAGATGTGAAAATATTTCACACTTGGTTTCTTTCCTTTGATCATCTCATAGGGAGTTTTTCCATGACTATTTACCAAGGTACAGTTCTGAGTGAAACATGCAGTGTTAATAGCTTCTGCCCAAAAGTAGGTTGGAAGTTTTGCATCTGCAAGCATGGTTCTTGCTGCCTCTATGAGAGTCCTGTTCTTTCTTTCCACTACACCATTTTGTTGAGGTGTACCAGGTGCAGAAAACTGTTGAGTGATTCCATTGTCTGCACAAAACCCCTCCATTGTAGAATTCTTGAATTCTGTACCATTGTCACTCCTAAGTACTTTGACTTTGTACTCAGAGTTATTATGAATATTCTTGATGAGTTCAATGATTTGCTGAGGAGCTTCATCCTTCTTGTGTAGAAAGAACACCCATGTGAACCTTGTGAAATCATCTACCATAACTAGAGCATATCTTTTCTTGCTGATAGACATAATGTTTACTGGACCAAACAGATCAAGATGTAGCATGTGAAATGGTTCAGTAATTGAATTTTCAGTCTTGCTCTTGAAAGTGGTTCTTCTTTGCTTTCCAAACTGACATGCATCACAAAGTCCATCTTGCACAAAATTCGCCTGAGGTAGGCCTCTCACCAAATTGTGTTTAACAAGTTGATTAAGCTTCTTGAAATTAAGATGTGAGAGCTTCTTGTGCCAATTCCAGCTTTCATCATTTGTTGCTTTGCTGTAGAGACATCTAACAATTCCTTTAGATGTATCACTTAAGCTGGCTTCATATATGTTACCATGTCTTTGACCAGTTAGAACAATGTCTCCATTCTGCATATTCAAGACTTTGCATCCTTCTCTGTCAAAGATTGATTTGTAACCTTTATCACCCAGTTGACTTATGCTTAAAAGAGTATGTTTCAAATCTTCAACCAGTGCTACATTTTCTATGATGACATTCCCCAAAATAATTGAGCCATATCCCAGAGTTTCTCCTTTGTTGCCATCTCCAAAAGATATTACTGGGCCAGCTTTCCTCTCAAACTTTGTAAGCAGGGACTTCTTTCCAGTCATATGTCCAGAGCATCCACTGTCCAAGATAATTGAATGCTTCTTTCCTGTGCCCTGCAAACAAAAAGTAACTAGTTAGAATTTTTTAGGACCCAACTTTGATTGGATCCTTTCTTACTAGATTTAGAGACAACAGGCTTTGAAGATTTTACATTTATTTTACCTGTTGCAGAGTCAACTTTAGACTCTGATCTCACAAACTGTTTGTGACTAGGAGTTTCAGATTTCAAAGAATAATAGTCATAATACAGTTCATGATATTCTCTACACATGTAAATGGAATGAAGTAAACTACCACAATGATAACAAGCTTTTTGTGGTTGGTATTGAATTTTCTGAGTCTTGGGGAATCTGGACTCAGTTTTCCAAGAAGGTTTTTGATTGCAGTCTAGGGCCAAATGATTATGATTTCCACACTTATAGCATTTTTTCCTAGGTGCATCAGGTACATTCTTGTAATTATTCTCTTTGTTAATACCTTCTTTTCCATTCCTATTTCTCTTGATCTTGCTAGACTCTGAAAGACCATCTAATCTCCGTTTCAACTGAGACTTAGACAGAAACCCTATGTTTACATTCTTAGGTTTCTCTAACACTTTCTCATCTGAAAAACTATTGTTAATCCTTTTGTGTACAACAGGGGTACCTTTTGAATCAACAAATTTAACATGATTAGGTTCAGAAACAATTTTCTTACCTTCAGATTTAGATGTGTTAGCTTCTACCTTACTATCATCATTGACAATAGCTACTTTTTCTTCTTGTCTAGCCTTATCAAAACCTAAACCATTAACCTTACCACGAATTCCACTCTCAAAGATTTCTATTGTCTTCTTACTGGAATTGTTAATGGTCTTAATCACATCTCTCTCTTCTTCTAGTTCTTTTCTGACATAGTCATAAGCCTCAAGAATTACACTATAATCATGCTTAGCTTTATCAGAACTCAACTTGTATTCTTCCATTTGAATTAATTCAGATTCAAGAAAATTATTTCTATCAACTAATTTATCATTCTTAACCTTAAGTTCATCTCTTTCACAAGTAAGAATTCTAAAATTAGTCATAAGATTCTTAAACTCAGCATGGATAGATCTAATTTCATCAGAATTTAAGCTATCAAATGAATCAAGAGAGTGAAGTGATACCTTAACAGAGGATGGAGAAGTTTTCTTTGGAGATCCAGGTTTGTCTGAACCATTGGCCATCAATGCAATGTTTTCATAATCCAATTCATCTTCAGAGTCACTGGAATCAGCCCAATCTTTCTGTGTGACCATAAGTGCATTACCTTTTCCTGAATTCCTAGGCTTCTTACACTCACTAGCAAAGTGTCCAAGCTCGCTGCAGTTAAAGCACTTGATCTTGGCCTTATCAAGCTTGACAATTGTACTTTTGCTCTTGTCACTCTTCTTCTCCTCCTTCTTTTGAAAAGGTCCTTTGCTAAATCTTCTCCTGTTGAATCTTCCTTTCTTGAAAGCTTTAGCAAACATAGCAAAGAGTTCTTGCATCTCAGATTCAGAATCATTGTTGTCAGAGTCCATATCAGTAGTCTCTGACTCAGAACTTTCTTTGCTTTTCTTCTTCCTTGAATTCTTTACAGCAATCTCTTCATGCTGTTCTTCAGGAAGCTTCTTTACTTCAGATTGAGCAGTAAGTGCAATAGTCTTCATCTTTCCTTCACTCCTGCTCTTTTTCTGCTGCTTGTCAAGTTCATAAGCTTTCAATTTTCCATATACTGCCTCTAATGAAATCTCATCCAGATCATTAGCTTCCTCAATTGCAGATATCTTCTCATTGTAGAAATCAGGCAAAGCTTTCATGAACTTTGTATTCATATCCTCCAAGTCATAATATTTACCATGCATGGCCATCTCATTGATGAGTTTTGTAAACCTATCAAAGGTATCAGTAAGTGACTCACCAGACTTGGATTCAAAGTACTCATACTGTTGTATAAGTAATGTCCTCATATTCTTCCTGACAGGCTTAGTTCCTTCACAGTGAACCTTAAGATTGTCCCATATATCCTTAGCAGTTTTACAAGAGAGAACATAGTTAGTGAGAACAGAATCAAGACTGTTGAATAATATGTTTCTCACTTTAGCATCTTTGAGAACATTCTCCTTGTCCTTATCTGACCATTCAGATTTTGGCTTCTCTGCTGTATGTTCTGGAACAACCTCACCATCAACAGTTGCTTGTCCAACGACCTTTGTTGGAACAAAAGGTCCATCTCTGATTCTGTCAAGATAATCAGGATCTGTTGCTTCCAGATGATGCAACATCTTTACTTCCCATAGAGTATATTCGTTTCTCTTGAGCATAGGAATCTTAGTATTCCCATCCTTGTAACCAGACATGATTGCAGATCTTTATGATTATTCGAAATCAACCTCGCTCTGATACCAATTGTTAACTCGAATAACTTGTAGAAGGGGGGGTTGAATACAAGTTATATAATCGTGTCTGATTTTTGCTTGATTATAAGAACAAGAATAAACGAATGAATCAAACTCTTGTTTGTATTAATAAGATCAAATACAAACTCTACCAAAGGTGTACAATACCTTTAGCAGCTGCTGACAATACAAATATCTCTCTGTTTGTTTCGTACTCTCGAATACAAACCTTATACAGAGCTACGCACACGAACTCACAACTTCGTCGCTCTTTACAATGATATTGAGAGAGTATTTATAATGCTACCTATCAACTAATAACAGAAAGATATAATCTATACATGACAATGTTCTGCCTTCTAGTCGATAGTTTCCTTCAATAGAAAACTCTTTCCTTCATAATATCTTCTTGCTTGTTCTTCAAACAACGATCCTATTTTATAGCACTTGCCAGTTTCTGTAGCATCCATAATGACATCATCAGTAACATGACTGATATCAGGATCTGTATACACTGCATCAGTATCTGATCAACCATCAGTATTGGACCATCATCAGGATTTGCTCTCTGTTCCTGACATGTAGTCTCCGATACACTGTTCATTCCTGACTAAACTATACAGATAACTGTCTTACACATAAAACCTAAATACAGTGCTAAATCCTTTATAAGATCAGGATTACAAGAAGTATAATGTGTAAATTCTATTCTTAACATCACAACTTATGAATTATTCCTAACATACTTTCTCAAATGCTCTGCATTCCATGCTCTTGGGATTACATTGCCATCCAAGTCTTCTAGATGATAAGTTCCTTCCCAGATGATAGATTTGATCTTGTAAGGTCCTTCCCAGTTGGGACCAAAAACTCCATGTGCTGCTACTCTTGTATTAGGCATGACTTTTCGGAGAACTAGATCACCCACCTTAAAAGGCTGAATCTTCACCTTCTTGTTATAGTACCTTGCAGCCCTCTGCTGATAAGTTGCCAACCTCAACTGCGAATTTGCCCTCATCTCTTCTAGAAAATCAAGATTTAGCCTTTGATTTATCATATTCAATTCTTCATCATAGAAATCCCTTCGGAATGACCCTGCTCCAACTTCCACTGGCACCATTGCCTCGCATCCATAAGACAGCATGAAAGGAGATTCCCCAGTTGTGGTCCTTGGTGTTGTGTTATAAGACCATAAGACCATAGGAAGTTCCTCAGGCCAATTCCCTTTACTTTCTTCTAACTTGGTTTTCAAGGTATGCTTGATTATCTTGTTGATAGCTTCAGTCTGCCCATTACTCTGAGGATGATATACAGCTGCAAATTCTTTCTTGATTCCCAAATCCTCACATAACTTTCGCAACTCTTTACTATCAAACTGCTTTCCATTATCTGAAACAAGTTTGTAAGGAATCCCGAATCTGCACACAATAGAGTTGAACACAAAATCTTTGATTTTCTTCGCTGTGATTGTGGCCAAGGGCATTGCTTCCGCCCATTTGGTGAAATAATCCACTGCAACAACAGCATACTTTACTCCTCCCTTAGATTTAGGGAGTTCTCCAATGAGATCTATTCCCCACATAGCAAACGGCCAAGGACTTATCATAGAAGTCAGGGTGGTCACAGGAATTGTTGAATAATTGGCAAACCTCTGGCATTTATCGCATGCCTTAACAAACTCATAGGCATCCTTCTTCACAGTAGGCCAATAATAACCTTGCCTTAACACTTTCATTGCCAACGAACCACCCCCCGAGTGATTGCCACAAATTCCTTCATGTACCTCCCTTAAGATATAATTGCATTCATCTCCATCTATGCACTTCAAAAGCGGTTGATTGAAACCTCTCTTGTACAAAATTTCATCATACTCCACAAACCTGGCAGCATGATATCGAAGACGCCTTGCTTCAATTTTATCGCTCGGGAGAATCCCCCTACGGAGATATTCCAGAATTGGAGTCATCCAGGTAACTGACGGAGTACTCTCCACCTCCATAACTTCCACCTCTGGAATACTTGGCACTTCTTGAATTTGTAGAGGAACGGTTCCCAACAACATAGCATCCTTCTGGGATCCCAGCTTAGCCAAAACATCTGCAGAGCAATTTTCATCTCGAGGAATGCATTCCAACCTTACTTCACGAAACTTCTGCATTAATCGTTGCGCACACTTCATGTAGAGTTCTGTTCTTGGACCTCTACACTGAAATCCTCCTTTGATCTGCCTGACCACTAACTCTGAATCACTTAACACAATCAAATTTACTACTTTCATTTCCAAAGCCATTTTCAATCCATTAATCAAAGCTTCATATTCCGCATCATTATTAGTTGCCTCGAATTTGAAATGAATAGCACTCATTAGTTGATTTCCTTCAGGTGTCACCAGAATTACACCTGCACCAGCCCCTCCATTGTTTACAGCTCCATCTACGTGCAACCTCCACCAAAGTTGAGGGATTTCCTCAAGAGGGCGCGCCCTCGTAGGAAGAATTCCTGGTTCTGCTAACACAATTGACTTTTCCTCGGTCTCTGAATCAAACTCCAAGATGAAATCCGCTAAAGCCTGACCTTTAATTGCTGTTCTTGGCGTATATTCTAAATCAAACTGCCCTAATTCGATGGCCCATTTCAACATTCTTCCTGAAGCTTCTGGTTTGTGAAGAATACTTCTCAATGGGTAAGCAGTACGAACCTCGATCCTATGAGCTTGAAAGTAAGGACGAAGTTTCCTAGCCGCCAAGATTAAAGCGAAAACCAACTTTTCCATGCTGGTGTATCGAGTCTCTGCATCCTGCAAACGCTTGCTCACATAGTAAACCGGGGACTGATGATCAACCTCTTCTCTTACCAATACTGCACTAATGGAGTATTCCGAAACTGCTAAGTATAATATCAAAGTTTCTTCCTCCACGGGCTTGGATAAGAGTGGAGGATTCCCCAACTGCTCTTTGATCTTCTGAAAAGCCTCTTCACACTCAGGAGTCCATACAAAATCTTTGGATGCTCCTTTGATCGCCTTGAAGAATTCTCTGCATCTATCTGAAGATTTTGACACAAAGCGATTTAGCGCTGCGATTCTCCCAGCCAAACTTTGAACTTGCTTCACAGTAGATGGAGATTTCATATCAAGTAAAGCTTTAATCTTAGCTGGATTCGCTTCAATCCCGCGATGGTTAACAATAAATCCCAAGAACTTTCCGGACTCCACTCCAAACACACATTTTTGAGGATTCAACTTCATTCTGAACTTCCTCAACACCTCGAACATCTGCTCTAAATGCTTCACATGGTCTTCTGCCTTCAAAGATTTGACAAGCATATCATCCACATACACTTCCATGGTTTTCCCTATCAGATCTTTAAACATCATATTCACCAACCTCTGATAAGTAGCTCCAGCATTGATCAAACCAAATGGCATTCCAATATAACAGTACAAACCCCTATCCGTAATGAAAGAGGTGTGTTCTTGATCAGGCTCATACATGGGAATTTGATTGTAGCCCGAATAAGCATCCATGAAACTCAAAAGAGCGTGGCCAGCAGTAGCATCCACCAACTGATCAATTCGAGGGAGAGGAAAACTATCTTTAGGGCAAGCCTTGTTCAGGTCCGTGAAATCCACACAAGTCCTCCACTTTCCATTAGGCTTCTTGACTAGAACAGGATTAGCCAACCAATCGGGGTAATATGATTCTTTGATCAAACCAACATCTAGAAGTCTATCAACTTCCTCCTTCAATGCTATAGCTCTCTCTCCACTTACAGGTCGATGTTTCTGATGGATTCCTTTCTTGGTGGGATCTATGTTCAAATGATGACACATAATCTTTGGATCGATTCCTACCATATCAGCATGACTCCAAGCAAATACATCCAGATTATTCAAAAGAAAATTAGTGAGCATTCCTCTCAACTTGGAATTCAATTGAGATCCAATTTTCAAAACCTTACTTGAATCCTTTTCATCCACCAAAATTGAAATAGTATCCTCTGCAGGACCAGTCTTTTCCACAGGTTGTGGTGCCCTTGGATCAAGATCAAAATCAAAGTTTCGTGGATCCTCGATTGGTGTTGCACCCTTGGAGGGCGCGTCCTCTTTAAGAGGGAAGTCTTCCTCAACAAGGGTATGCACCAATCCTTCAAGTAACATTCGCCTCCCTTCAACCTGTTCACCTCTGATGTTAACTGAAATTACCTCTTCTGAATCTTCTTCAATTTCCTCTAAAATTCCATCCTGAAGATCTTCCAACACTGGAGTACTCTCCTCAGGGCGCGCCCTATAACAAGGCGTTTCTTCCTCTGGCTCTTGAACAAGATAATGGACTTTCACCTCTTCAAGAGCAATACTCATAACTCCAGAACTACTTTCACTGAGGGCGCGCCCTCCATCCTGCTGTCTCCTGAACCCTTTAATTGCCTTATGATAACAATCTCTCGAGTCATGCTGGGATCCTCGAATTGTTCCCACACCATTTGGCGTAGGAAACTTCATTGCAAGATGATAGATGGAGGTCACAACCTTCATTTCTTTCAACAAGGGACGTCCCACCAAAGCATTGTGCGATGATTCCACATTCAAAATCATGAAATCCATCATTTGTGTTACAGAAAGGGTCCCTTCCCCAAGAGTTACTGGTAATTTGATAGCTCCCATGACCTTTACAGATTCGCCCGAAAAACCATAGATCCATCCGTTATCCTGAATCATATCCTTGTCTAGAAGTCCCAGCTTTTGATAAGTACTGTAATACAGAATATTCACCGAACTCCCATTATCAACAAAAACTCGATGTACATTCTTGGACCCAATCTGAATTGCCACCACCAACGCATCATTATGAGGATGGTGTACCCATCTTGCCTCTTCTTCAGTAAAAGTGATATCAGCAAACTCCCCTTTGAACAATTTAGGTGGCCTCAACTCCAGACTATTCACATTCGTAAGAGGTCGATATCTTGCTTCTCTAGTGTATCTCTCCATAGCATGATTGCTGTCACCTCCCAGGTGGTGTCCACCAAAGATAGTGTGAATGCTTCCTTCCTTCACAAACTTCTTCTCCTCAGGCCTATTATCCACATGGGGGGCGCGCCCTCCATCTCTCTTATCAGGATTCTCCTTATGTTTTTTCACCTCTCTGACAATCCATTCTGTTAGATATCCTTCCTTGATTAAATCCTCAATCTCATCCTTCAATTGACGGCACTCATGAGTATTGTGCCCAGAAGACTCATGGAATTCACAATACTTCCTTTTATCTTTACTTTGCCAAGAAGAGAGAGGCTCTGGCTTTCTGAAAAATCCTTTGTTTTTGTTTACTTCAAAAATATGTTCAATGGAGGCTGCTAGGGGTGTGTAATTACCCGGCCTCTGATCATAAGTGTAAGTATCTGGGGGACCCCAGTTTCTGCCAGATTCAGTTAAGTTCACACGATTGGCTCCTGTTGCTATCCGGCGAGTTGGACTAGGAGATCTATCCTTCCTCTTTCCGACCTTTACCTTAGAACTGTTTTGACTATCAGTCTTTCGATTATCTGCCAAAGATTGTTCCACAATCTTAAAAGATTCAGCTTGTGCAAACACATCAGCCAATGTCGGTGGATCTCGTCCTTGGAGATGTTTCCAGAAATCAGTTCCCACTGATAATCCAGCAATTAGAAAACTCTTGAGTGTTTCATCAGTTGCTCCTCTCACCAGAGTTGATTCCGAGTTAAACCTTTTGAAGTAAGATTGCAGACTTTCTCCTTCCCTCTGCTTAATATTGGCCAAAGTTGTGACGGGAGGAGCGTATTTCACTGCTGCCTGGAATTTAGTCAAAAACAAATTCCTCATTACCTGCCAAGATGTAATAACTCCCGGGCCAAGTTTCTGAAACCATTGCTGAGCACTCTCCCTGAAAGTTGCTGCCAACAATCGACACCTAGCCAGCTCTGTCACTTGATAGACATCCATCTCGATGTCAAAACGTCCGAGAAATTCGACAGGATCTGCATTTCCATGAAAGCGCAAATCATTTGTCATAGATCTATACCCAGTAGGAAGCTGCGCCTCTCTTACTTCAGTTGAGAATGGAGAGGAAGTTTGTGCAGTAGCAGATATTCTTCCTCCATCCAAGTGAGCAAGGAGCTTCTTCAAATCATCCACATTGAAAGTTCCAACCCCGGGAACATTCTGAATATTTGGTTGTGCCACAGTTTGAGTACCCCCTGAAGGTAGAGGTGGAGGTGGAGCCGCTGTCTCCACCCTTCCTTGATTCCCTGCTTGTGGCTGAACAACATCCTCTTGAGTTTGAGTTTGTGTTTGCTGACCTTCTGGATTTCCATGAGGTTGCGGATTCCCCTGAGAATTTCTCTGATATTGTTCTCCAGAGTGAGGGCGCGTCCTCGATCTAGATTCATCAGAAGTACTTGGAATTTGATGAATACGGGGAGATCTTCTACTTGAGGGCGCGCCCTGATAATGGGGCGCCCATCTCTTTGATTCCAATCCCTCCTTTTATCACCGTTATCACGGTTTCCTCTTACTCCAGCATTGTCGTGATGAAAAGTTTGTTTAGATCCAAGGGGCCGCGACCTGTTGTGAACAGGGGGCGCGCACTGTGGATTATTATTGCGAGCAAGAGATCGCTCATGTCCAAGGGGCCTCGACCTGTTGTCAGGGGGCGCGCGCTGTGGCTCATGACTCCGTGTAAGGGCTCGCTCATGTCCAAGGGGCCTCGACCTGTTGTCAGGGGGCACGCGCTGTGAATCATGGGGCCGTGATTCCAAGTATTTGCTTTTCTTCTGCTGCTCAAGGAGTACCATCCTTAAATCGTCGTCATTAAGCCTTATTCCAAGGCGTTCCTTCAGGCTGGCATAATCTTTCTTTTCCCTAGCTATTTGCTCCTCATCCCTTTGAATTTCGCCAGGAGTGCGTCCTGAACGATGAGGATGAGGGCGCGCCTTATCTTGAGGATTTGACAACCTGCGCTCAGAATTATCTTCACTAGGATATTCAACAATCGGATCAGAATAATCTAACCTTCTAGGAGTGATCAGCTGAAATCTCCTTTCTTGATTTTCCTCCCTCCGGGAATCTTCCTCAATCTGAGGGGATTTATCTGATCGGTGATGATTTCGCGGGATACTCCGAGATTTTCTCCTAGATTCTTGCACTTCCTCCACAGAACTCAACCTGGCTCCGAAATTATTTATGGCATCTCCCATACGATACAACTGTTCCATTAATGCCGCGTTACTGATAAGAACGGGCGGCTGGCCAACACCGGTGGCTGGAGTTCCATGGTGGTGTGGGGGAACAGAGATTTCCTCCGGAACATAAGCTTCGTGACGAGTTTGGTTACCCCCCAAGCTATCTTCAGAATCGTAATAATCCTCTTCGTGAGAACCTCCGCGTTGATTGTGAGACATCTTTTCCTCCTAAGATGAAAATCTTGATTTCCCCCTCCTTCTAGCGCCAATTTGTTGACGGAGGAATTTGGTAACAACAAAATTCGAGGTACTTCGCCGGAAACAAGATCTACAGCGGTGGTTCTTTGCCGAAAAGAGTGGTGGCGTGTGGTGACAGTTTGTAATTGGTGGCTGAGATTGATAGGGTTAGTGGCGGCTATTCAGAGCTCTCGACTTCCAACCCCTCAATCGGCCTACGTACCCCAGTATTTATAGGGGATCAAGCCATACGTAGTTCTTGGAGAGCAAGAAACCCAAATGGGCTTGGATAACGGACCAGCTTCCGGAATGTTCTACTATGAGGCCTAACCACAAAAGGCCCAAGGCTCATCCAAGATCTCAAGACTTCACGGATAAGGAAACTTCCCCCGTCGAGGACTAGTCCTATCCGCTACCAGCTATTTCTTGATTTCAAGGATGCAGGTATAGCCGTGGTTTACCCCAAGTGCAGAACGCATCCCTGTCCCCCGAATGAGAAGCACCCACCAGATAGCAGGACAGGTGATCCAGAGCTTTTGGGTGCAAAGTGCAGGATTACTCCAAAGTTCCCCAATGAGGACGCGCCCATTGGCTACAGGAACAGAGCTCCCAAAGCACACACCAGAAAGTCCCCATCTTTCCACCTTAGGGCGCACGGATGCCTCCCTTAGCGTCTAAGAATGGTCCTTATATCCAGGAAAACCCCTGGAGGTCTTCTGCGACGGACATCCCCCTCCTGAGATACGACAGGAGGGAATTCTTCAACTTCTAGAATTCCAGCTTGGGTGGAATCCCACCTAAATAGAATCCTAACTTGAATAATATCCTAAGAGAGATTTCTTCAATGTCTTCTTAGAAAACCAACTTGAACAGATTTGTCACCATATTTCACATGTAGGGCGCGCCCTAGCTATAAGGAAAGCCAGGGCGCGGCCTAATTCCTCCAACTTGAGTCAAAACCCTAATTTTTTCTAGAATTCCCCAAATTGAATCCATATTTGACCCGAATCCATCTTAAAAATACCCGAACCGAATTTTGGCTATAACAAAAGGGTATAGGATTGTAGAGGTTGGAAAAACAAGCCATTTGAGTACTAGAAATACGAATTTAAGCAACAAAATCATAAAGAACGAATGATTTTAATTATTGAAAAGAAAAAGGAAAATGAAGAACAACGGAGGCGACGGAAGAGAGACGAGAGATTGTGAGGAAAGAGAGAGAGAAAGAAATAAAGAAACTATTTATATTTACTCCAAAAATGTTTCTTTATTTAAGTAAAATTTCTGTTTTTAACGAATCAAACCATCTCAACGGATTTTTAACACATCAGCACACCACGTCAATTTTCCGTCACGTACGTTACATGGAGTTAACGGCAATGCGGGATGATCCAATTGCAAGTTTTAATTACTTTGATGAGTTGATTGCAAATTTTTTGAGTTCGATTATCTAATTACAAGTTGAGCACGAATTGAGTTATGAAATTGCCAATTAACCCGTTTAGTAATACAGTAATTGCTTTATTGATCGACCTTTGTGTACGGGTAATATGAAAATACATGTGCGAAAAATTTCTTCCTAGTCGTCTACTCAAAAATTGAAAATAAAATTATTGCAAAATTTGAAGACAATTTTTTTTAGTTATTACTAATTCTAAAATGTCATCTCATCTTCTATATATAATAGGAGAACAAGAGTTTTTTTAGGGGTATTTTGAGCCAATAAAACCTCCTGTGAATTTACTATTTTACCCTTGTATTTTACAAAATTACATTAATTGTCACTCCCTCATTTTGAAGATAAAAATTAATTTATTTTTGTGTTTGTGGGGAACTGAACCAACAACCTCCTCTATATAAATATTCCTCCAAACCATTATGCTACTTATGTTTTTTAGTAAGAAGTGAAAACTTTTTTTACATAAGTTCGACCTCTTTATCAATTTCTGGAAAATCTCTATCAATTTCTGAAAAATGACCCGTACCTCACACGGGTTATTATGCTATTATTAAATTTAAGTTTCAACTACTGAACTAAAATTCAAAATTTACTCGATATGGAATACGTTAAAGCATGGACAATGGGTGGCAATTTCGTGTTTCGGGTCGTGTTCGTGTTTGTAAACGGGTCAATTTCGGGTCAAGGTAAAATTACTTAAAATTGAATGAAATTAAATATCTAAGCATAAACAAATGAAAATCTAAAATCGGGTCACTTTCGGGTTATTTTCGGATAAACAAATCATTTTCGGGTCACTTTCGTGTTTTGTCTCAGTAAATCGGGTTACGGATTCGGGTCGGGTTCGGGTGGGTTTCGGGTCGTGTCTGAAATTGCCACCCCTTTATTGGACATCAATCACCGTGGATAAATAGAAACTATAGACGAGACCAAACATATGCGACACGAATGACAAGTTCGGTGGTTAGATAACCATTCAAATTCATAATAAATTTTTATGTAAAATCGAAAATTTTGAATTATATGCAAGTCACATTTATATAGTTACACATTTTCTTTATTAAAATTATGTCATACTGCTTGATGGTATTCATTTACGATCACACATTTTTTTACAAAAATTATGTTTTAATGCTTGATAACATTCATTTACTATACCCCACGGGGTGTCTCAGATGGTCGGATAGTGGCATTTAATGCTTGCTGCATTGAGGTCACGAGTTCGATTCCCTGTGTGACAGCCCCAAATCCGGGGTCATGAATTTGGGCCATCATGAACCAACTTCCATTCAAATTCAATATCTCTTGGGTTTTTTTTTTTTTTTATAAATACTTATACAATTGACCCCACAGTAATATACACACACACACCAGTCATATGCTCAGAGAACAACATTCACCATAAAAAGAGTTTAGAATTTAAAAAGTTATTACAACCCAGAATCATACTTCAGTACATTGTTGAGTGATGCTTCTACAAGAAGCATTTCAACAACCAAATTTATTACAATCTTTCAAACTTACACACTTAATATACATAAAACTACTAAACCCCTTTGCGCTGGTCGTCTACCTCGGGGACTGATGCTAACGAACTCTCAGTAGGTCGCCTTTCCCTTACCCTCTTGCGGGGCGTTCTGCGTAGTATTGGCATACCTAGCTGTATATAGATAAGTAGCAAGAGTGAGCTATAATAGCTCAGCAAGATAATATTGAAAATTTGAATTTAAAATGTAACCAAGTATACATGTATATACATATGTAAGCAGTAACCAATTTATAAACTTTAAGGAAGAATAAAACTCTTATTTAATAATACATCATCCACTTACTATTATAAGAAAGAATTCTAAGATAATACAGTATCAGTTTCTCTTCTTAAACAATGTAATAATCAATATACCCTTTCAGTGTAATATTTTCAAATAATATGAATAATTAAATAAATCTCTCACTATCATCTTCTCATTTCCTTTCTATACAGTAATTTTATAAATTAATATAAAATCAGTTTCTCTTCATCTATATTAATAATTTCATCGTCTCATATCACTTTTCTGTTTTCAGTTATAGAATTCTGAAAACCATTTTTCAATTCTTTCTTTCAAGTTTTGGGGATATATACTGGCGCCAGATACGTAGGACGATGATCAGTCGCCTGACCGTATCCGCTCTCTGTTTACTACTAGTAGAAGGAATGAAGGCCACCTGCATAACATCATCCCTGGAGGAAGGCCACCTGCATAACATCCTCCCTTGGCATCTTCGTGCCGAATCATGAATACTAGACTATGTCGCACACAGCCCTGACATAGCCTCTTATGCAAATTTGTTGCAAATCCCCCTTGTTATAAGATCATTATTCAATTTATCAACACCATTTCACATTTCCATTCTTGCACATTATTTCTATAAAATATATGTATATATCATACACTAAAAGAATGTTTATAATATAGCATTATAAACCACATCACCCTAGATAACAACTGATACCATTCTCTTTCATATCTCTTTTACTCTAGAGCATATTCGCTCCATTCGTAATCATCTCTCTTTAACTTCCCACAATCAAGAGAAATATATTCTTTGTAATATAGCAACAAAAGCATCACATATACATAAATGTATGCCATGATATCATTATTATTCTGAAGATAAATAATTTTTAAAGTAGGGATAGAAGGATCTTGCCTCGATTTCTGTATCCTGACAGTGGGGCTGGTTCCTCCTCCGGAATTTCTATAAACACAAAAGGTCCATCATTAGCATACTACATCTCTTACTCACTACCCTCTTATATAACAAAACCCTTTACACTTTAACATATGTTTAACGTATTATTATTACCCCAAAGGTTCAAGAACTTAACCATTTATAAGCTCAATCGAAGTTTCAGGGGTTTTTACCATTTCCCCTAACAACCACACTCGACTGTAAAATTTCTTATAAATTTTAGAATTCGAATTTTAATGCAAGGTCAACTGGTATTAGTTCTTTGACCACACTACTACCATCTCCCAAAATTTCGTGACTTTTAAACATGTTAAAGTATGGTAACTATGACCTCAAATTTGGTACAATTACGATTTCTCGACTTTCGAACGTCTTTCACTAAAACTGACTTTTCTCCTAAACCGTACGTCAGATTTTAACGCACCTTATATCAAAACGATCTATGAACTAAGCTCTATCATTTCATGGTCACTAAGTGTGCTAGACAGTAACCTACCGTACTGCATTGTTGTCCAAAAACAGGGCAGTTTGTCACTCTAACGAAAATCGGACATTATAACGGCTATATTTTCATACTTTCCAAAATCAAACCCCTCCAAATCAATCATCCACCTTATACACCATCACATATACCATGTGGTCATCATACCAACCATGGATTTCCAAGTCCACAACACAATTTCCATACCATTCAAACACATATAAACAACTATAACCATAAGATTACATGATTTAGTACTACTTATCTTAGAAACCAACTAAAATCATCAAAACCCAAAGGATTCAAGCTAGGGTTTCAAGCTAATCATCAACTTTAAAGAGTATACTAACATGAATAACCTCACCAAGCTCTTATACTACCTTGGTATAGTCTAAATCATGCAAAGAAATCAAGAAAACAAGGTTAACACTTAGAAAACACTATTCATCATCAACTTTAAGAATTTATTTACCTTACCCAAAAGATGATGGATGGCTATGAAACTTTGTGAATCTCTCTTACTATCCTCCAAGAGCATCCATGAATTATCTCTTGATTTTATGTTGAAGCTAGCTAGGGTTTTGTTTTTTTTTTTTTATTTTTTTGGAAAGTGCCGAATGTAGTAATGGAAATGGGGGAGAGAGTTTTGTGTTTTTGTTGTTTTGGTATTGGCTTAATCTTGATCTTCTAGCTTACCTTGGAAGCTTAGTTAGATATTTTACTTAGCAATTGACTAATTTACCCCTTAGTTTTTAGTTAGTGGAACATGACATCAATAATGAGGTTATTAAGATGATGCAATATTCTTATTACTTGATTTTCTAAATAGCATGCCAATAATCTTGGTAGATGATAATGTGGTATGTCTCCTTGTTATATTACTAATCTTGGTTGCTTAATCTCCATACTCGTCTAATTGTGGTTCGTTACGAATGTACCTCATTATCTCAGTGGTTTTGAGATCATTTAACAATCCAAATTCCATTGGTATTCTCTTAACTTAAAAAAATCCCCTGGCTCAATTCTAAATTCACTAATCCCTCAATATATAATTCTTATAATGTTTCCATGCTCCTTAGTGTCCAATAGAAGCTTATTCGAAATCAAAATCCTCAAAATTTCATGCTTCAGGAATTTCTGAAATCTAACGTCATTTCGAGTCACTTATTTTCAATGTACACTACTAATATGATTTCTGTTTATTCATTTTCCATTTCCATTATAGAGTACCTATATACCATTTCTCTAAATCCTCAAAATTTACTATTCATTTGACCACTGTAGCATTACTGAAGTTAGGGTTATTACATCCTTCCCCCCTTAAAAGGATTCCGTCCCGGAATCACGTCAAAATGTCCATAGATACCTTTTCATTTACACCTTATAACTTCTATATCACTTTCTCCATCCTTTTTCCTTCATAATATCTCTATCTTGTTTGCGCAAAATTACACCAACATAAACTTGCTTGTCATTCATCAACATCCCTCTTTTAGTTATGGGTATTGGCCACCATATTGGCCTCTCCTGAATGGTAGTGTATCTCACTTATGGTTTATTCCTATGTTGATCTCTATCATGACATAAAATATACATATTTCGCTCTTATTATATCTTGGCTCTGTAAAATCTTCCAGAAATCCAACTAGAATAAAATTCTTTGAAACAATTGTAAGAAGATATTACCTATAATATATATTTCCTGTTCGTGTATAAACAAGCCTGTGGTTTACCCCCAAAATACTATTATTCTCCTTTTCATAGAATTTTTAACCCCTAACAGATACTGATTTTCCTTATCTAGATTATCAACCTACCTATACCATTCATTGACTACATTGATTCCTAACCAAACGTTTACACTAAAAATTTAAATACTAGAAAAATGTTCACCTGCATCTGTATCCGGCTTTCTCAACGCCTCTCCTAAAGTCATATTGTACACCCTGGCAGTAGGTTTATTTGAAGCAGTCACACTCTGTTCTGGCACGGATGATCCCCCGGAACGACAGTCTCTAGCAATGTGTCCTAGTTTCCCACACTGGTAACACTTGATGTCCCTCTTAGGATTGGTATTAGCCGCTGGGCACTGATTAAAATAGTGTCCTTTTTGTCCACAGTTAAAGCAGTTTATTTCTAACACTCTACACACTCCTGAATGCTTCTTGCCACACGTGTTACAGTCTGGAAGTGGTGTTCGAGATTGACTAGATTGAAAAGTTCCTGTGGATCTACCACCCTGATTCACAGTCTCACTGGTAGTCTTATTATTCCCTGACTTTCCTCCAAACTGGGGTTTTTGTCCTTTACCAAATTTGTTAAAATAGCTTCCCTCACTTGAACCTCCCTTCTGACCCTCAAATTTCCTTTTCTTACTCTCTCGTCCTATTTGAGTTTGTTCACTCTCAGCTTCGATAATAGATGCCTTATGAACTACCGCAGCATACTCGGTCAACTCAAATGGTGCCACTCTAGTACGTAGCCATGGTTTCAATCCTTGTTGGAACCTTTTTGCTCGTTGCTCTTCAGTACGCACGAATTCTGGAACAAACCTAGACAGTTCTGTAAACTTAGTTTCATATTCTGCCACTGATAGGTTTTCCTGCTTAAGCTCCAAAAATTTTATTTCCATCTGGTTCTCCAAGTACCTAGGGGAATATTTATCTAGAAACACCCTAGTGAAACGCTCCCAGGTTATCACTCCCGCTCCTTCCAGATTCTTTTTAGCTTCCCACCAGTAATTCGCCTCTCCCTTTAGGAGATAGGCTGCAAAAACTGTCTTCTGATCTTCCTCCACCCTCAGTATCTCAAAAGCCTTCTCCATCTCTTTCAGCCATGCCCTGGCTGCTACTGGGTTAGTGGTTCCCTCAAATTCTGGGGGTTTTAGTGACTTAAAAGCACGAAAAGAGTTAGCTGCCTGGTTGGGAAGAACAGGTGGCTGTGGCTGATTCTGTGGATTAGCTAAATTCTGCCTCATTAGTTCCATAAATTGGTTAAAAAGGTTACCACCCTGACTTCCCTGTTGGCCAGTTGATTCGTCTCCTTCTTCCTCATGGTCTTGTTCATTATGAGCGTTTTCATCCTGCCTATTCTGACTTGCTTCCTCTCTATCATTTTCCCTTGCATTCATTCTATTATTACGCTTAGGCGGCATGATTCTGTATATAATAATATTCTTCATTAACCACCCAAATTTAGGGTACAATATACATCATTTCCATATATGCACAACTATATCATTAGTTAATCTTATTTATGCATCCCAGTATTTTAAATTCACACAAGTAATATTTAATCATAATACAACTTTGACAAATAAGCTTAGTACCTTTAGCACAATAACCTTTTCATTTAAGTCAATTACCTCATGTATACCAATATTTCTGAACCTCAACATTTAATATCAAAATACAATAAAATTAGGCAAAGTACATAAACTTCATTAATTTACATAAATATTTTACAACTTGGGTACAACATCTTTTACTACTAATATCATACATCATAAAGTACAAGGTTCGAAACCCCAAAAGCATAACTGTACATACTAACTTGCTATAACAAAAGCACTACTAGCTGTCCTCTAATCAGACTGGGATTAAGACAGTAAACAACTAACCTAATCCCCAAAATGACATCCACAAGATGACTAGTCTGATTAGTATCCGAAACTACTACTCCTAATCATGGTAACGACGCCCTGATAACGTCCCTGATCTGCGCTACCATAGTGGTGACTGTATCAACTATATGAGCCCTCCATACTGGATCCCCTCTGTCTCCCAACATCGTCCTAATGTCACCGAGTGCCCGTAGCTCGATACTGACTATGCTCAAATTCAACCCATCTGGTATCACACCCCCTCCTCCTCTCGCCCTGTCTAACCTCTGTATAAGCGTATCTATAGTCCGACGGGACTCATCCAGCTGTCCCTGAAGGGCAAAGTACTCTGACAAGAAAATAGCTGGCAACTGGCCAGCTGGAAACATAGGTGCCTCCTGAGGTGGCAAAGCATCTGGGGGAGGTACATCTACAAGTGGGGGTGCATCCACTGGTGGAGGTGGTGGTGGTGCAAATGGTGGGGATGGAGGAACTGGCTCTGTGTCCGCATCCTCGGAAGGGTCATCCTCCAACTCATCCTCTGACATGATAAAGTGTCCCGGTGGAGTGAACTGCTCAGCTGGATCCTCAAAAGGGTCGGGGCTAGGTAGAGGAGATGGAACTGGGACAGGTGGGACAGGAGTAGGAGTCACGTGAATGTCCCTCCACTCAATCGGCTCCTCAGGTATAACAGATAACCTAGGCCTCTTACGTAAAGGCATCTCCTCCTCAGGAATATCTGTCCGCACTCGGGAAGGTCCGGCCCCATCAGGTCCTACATATGGTCTACCAGAATATGGCACTATGGCCACAGCATCCCTCTGCCTGCGCTCCTCAGCCTCCTCCCTCAGTCTCTGCTCATATCTCTCTCTAGCACTCGCCCGTCGTCTCTCCCTGAGGTCATCAATAGCATACTCTGGAACCTCTACACCTACCAGCAACAAATCTCTAATCTCCTGCTCAGGTAGTCCTAGCCACTGGGGGTCTCGGCTCGGCTCACCCATCTCACGAACATGACTGGGCTCTCCCATCTCCTCTCCCTATAAGGTAAACATAAACTATATTAGTAATAATTTATAAAATTATAATCAATGCTTAAAAATAAAACTACCTGCGATATACCACCCTTGAACTTGATGGAAGTTCAAAATTTAATATTATAAATGATACAATATTATTATCACTCTTGTTCCTGAGCATTATGACTCTTAGCTCTGATACCAACTGTGACAGCCCCAAATCCGGGGTCATGAATTTGGGCCATCATGAACCAACTTCCATTCAAATTCAATATCTCTTGGGTTTTTTTTTTTTTTATAAATACTTATACAATTGACCCCACAGTAATATACACACACACACCAGTCATATGCTCAGAGAACAACATTCACCATAAAAAGAGTTTAGAATTTAAAAAGTTATTACAACCCAGAATCATACTTCAGTACATTGTTGAGTGATGCTTCTACAAGAAGCATTTCAACAACCAAATTTATTACAATCTTTCAAACTTACACACTTAATATACATAAAACTACTAAACCCCTTTGCGCTGGTCGTCTACCTCGGGGACTGATGCTAACGAACTCTCAGTAGGTCGCCTTTCCCTTACCCTCTTGCGGGGCGTTCTGCGTAGTATTGGCATACCTAGCTGTATATAGATAAGTAGCAAGAGTGAGCTATAATAGCTCAGCAAGATAATATTGAAAATTTGAATTTAAAATGTAACCAAGTATACATGTATATACATATGTAAGCAGTAACCAATTTATAAACTTTAAGGAAGAATAAAACTCTTATTTAATAATACATCATCCACTTACTATTATAAGAAAGAATTCTAAGATAATACAGTATCAGTTTCTCTTCTTAAACAATGTAATAATCAATATACCCTTTCAGTGTAATATTTTCAAATAATATGAATAATTAAATAAATCTCTCACTATCATCTTCTCATTTCCTTTCTATACAGTAATTTTATAAATTAATATAAAATCAGTTTCTCTTCATCTATATTAATAATTTCATCGTCTCATATCACTTTTCTGTTTTCAGTTATAGAATTCTGAAAACCATTTTTCAATTCTTTCTTTCAAGTTTTGGGGATATATACTGGCGCCAGATACGTAGGACGATGATCAGTCGCCTGACCGTATCCGCTCTCTGTTTACTACTAGTAGAAGGAATGAAGGCCACCTGCATAACATCATCCCTGGAGGAAGGCCACCTGCATAACATCCTCCCTTGGCATCTTCGTGCCGAATCATGAATACTAGACTATGTCGCACACAGCCCTGACATAGCCTCTTATGCAAATTTGTTGCAAATCCCCCTTGTTATAAGATCATTATTCAATTTATCAACACCATTTCACATTTCCATTCTTGCACATTATTTCTATAAAATATATGTATATATCATACACTAAAAGAATGTTTATAATATAGCATTATAAACCACATCACCCTAGATAACAACTGATACCATTCTCTTTCATATCTCTTTTACTCTAGAGCATATTCGCTCCATTCGTAATCATCTCTCTTTAACTTCCCACAATCAAGAGAAATATATTCTTTGTAATATAGCAACAAAAGCATCACATATACATAAATGTATGCCATGATATCATTATTATTCTGAAGATAAATAATTTTTAAAGTAGGGATAGAAGGATCTTGCCTCGATTTCTGTATCCTGACAGTGGGGCTGGTTCCTCCTCCGGAATTTCTATAAACACAAAAGGTCCATCATTAGCATACTACATCTCTTACTCACTACCCTCTTATATAACAAAACCCTTTACACTTTAACATATGTTTAACGTATTATTATTACCCCAAAGGTTCAAGAACTTAACCATTTATAAGCTCAATCGAAGTTTCAGGGGTTTTTACCATTTCCCCTAACAACCACACTCGACTGTAAAATTTCTTATAAATTTTAGAATTCGAATTTTAATGCAAGGTCAACTGGTATTAGTTCTTTGACCACACTACTACCATCTCCCAAAATTTCGTGACTTTTAAACATGTTAAAGTATGGTAACTATGACCTCAAATTTGGTACAATTACGATTTCTCGACTTTCGAACGTCTTTCACTAAAACTGACTTTTCTCCTAAACCGTACGTCAGATTTTAACGCACCTTATATCAAAACGATCTATGAACTAAGCTCTATCATTTCATGGTCACTAAGTGTGCTAGACAGTAACCTACCGTACTGCATTGTTGTCCAAAAACAGGGCAGTTTGTCACTCTAACGAAAATCGGACATTATAACGGCTATATTTTCATACTTTCCAAAATCAAACCCCTCCAAATCAATCATCCACCTTATACACCATCACATATACCATGTGGTCATCATACCAACCATGGATTTCCAAGTCCACAACACAATTTCCATACCATTCAAACACATATAAACAACTATAACCATAAGATTACATGATTTAGTACTACTTATCTTAGAAACCAACTAAAATCATCAAAACCCAAAGGATTCAAGCTAGGTTTTCAAGCTAATCATCAACTTTAAAGAGTATACTAACATGAATAACCTCACCAAGCTCTTATACTACCTTGGTATAGTCTAAATCATGCAAAGAAATCAAGAAAACAAGGTTAACACTTAGAAAACACTATTCATCATCAACTTTAAGAATTTATTTACCTTACCCAAAAGATGATGGATGGCTATGAAACTTTGTGAATCTCTCTTACTATCCTCCAAGAGCATCCATGAATTATCTCTTGATTTTATGTTGAAGCTAGCTAGGGTTTTGTTTTTTTTTTTTTTATTTTTTTGGAAAGTGCCGAATGTAGTAATGGAAATGGGGGAGAGAGTTTTGTGTTTTTGTTGTTTTGGTATTGGCTTAATCTTGATCTTCTAGCTTACCTTGGAAGCTTAGTTAGATATTTTACTTAGCAATTGACTAATTTACCCCTTAGTTTTTAGTTAGTGGAACATGACATCAATAATGAGGTTATTAAGATGATGCAATATTCTTATTACTTGATTTTCTAAATAGCATGCCAATAATCTTGGTAGATGATAATGTGGTATGTCTCCTTGTTATATTACTAATCTTGGTTGCTTAATCTCCATACTCGTCTAATTGTGGTTCGTTACGAATGTACCTCATTATCTCAGTGGTTTTGAGATCATTTAACAATCCAAATTCCATTGGTATTCTCTTAACTTAAAAAAATCCCCTGGCTCAATTCTAAATTCACTAATCCCTCAATATATAATTCTTATAATGTTTCCATGCTCCTTAGTGTCCAATAGAAGCTTATTCGAAATCAAAATCCTCAAAATTTCATGCTTCAGGAATTTCTGAAATCTAACGTCATTTCGAGTCACTTATTTTCAATGTACACTACTAATATGATTTCTGTTTATTCATTTTCCATTTCCATTATAGAGTACCTATATACCATTTCTCTAAATCCTCAAAATTTACTATTCATTTGACCACTGTAGCATTACTGAAGTTAGGGTTATTACACCCTGAACGTTCCGGGATTAAGTGGGCTACCATGCTCGGGGGTATGAGTGTGCTAGTATACCCTCCAGATTAATCAAGGTGCGCGCAAGCTAGCCCGGACACCGGATTATAAAAAAAAACATTCATTTACTAACACAAAAGAACTAGGAGGTACTGTACTAGTATATAAATAAATACTCCATCCATCCCAATGATTTTTATATATTGGGGGACGGGAACGTGACACGCATTTTAAGACTCCTAACTACTATAGTTATATAACTTATTTTTACAATTTTTTTGTATAAAAATAGAACAATCCTACTTTTATACAAAAAAAAAAATTTTAAAAATAAGTTATGGAACTATACTAGTTATGTACCTTAAAGTGCATGTCAAACACTTTAAAAAAACGTATAGAAATGAATGAGATGGAAGGAGTAGTTAGTTAAGTTTTTTTTATGAATTCTGTGAATACTAAGTTCATTATTTTTTGAACATCTAAAAAAAGGAAAATGGATTCTGAACTATACTATAATAAACGAACACCAAACATGGAAAATGGATTCTGAACTATACTATAATAAACGAACACGAAACATGGTATAATTTATAGTTTGGTTAATCTCCTATTTATCTTTTCATTTTTGGTTATCTTTCATTCACAATCGTTAGATCTTTAACTCAAATAGATCATGACCGTTAGATACAATAATACTAAAAATTATTATATAAAAAGGTTTAAGGTTCGATTTCCGCCAACAACAAATTAATTTATATTTAATATAAAAAATTATTATATACAAAGTGTAAGGTTCGAATTCTTCAAATAATGTATTAAAATTAATATTCATAATATTATACTACATTGTAAACAAATTATAAAAGAAAAATCTACACTATATTATTATAAGCAAATTAGAGATTTTTGTAGTTTGTAGTTTGGTTAACGAAACTATTCATAACCGTTGGATCTTCACTTCAAGTATATCATAACCATTAGATATAACAGTACTAAAAGTTGTTATATACAGAGGTTTACAGTTCGATTTCCGCCAACAACATATTAATTTATATTTAATACTAAAAATTATTATATACAAAAATTTAAGGTTCAATTTCATCCTATAACATATTAAAATTAATTTTTATAATATCATATCATATTACATTATAAATAAATTATAAAAAATTAAAATTAACCCGTGATTTGCACGGACCGTAAACTAGTTAAAAATAACACGTGGTTTGCACGGGATATAAGCTAATTAAAACTTAAAAGTAACACGTGGTTTGCACGGGATCTAAATTTTATAAAAATTTGTTTTTATAAAGGCACTAAATCTCATTGAACCAATGAATATGAAATGTTACCTCAATTATTTAATTTGATAAGTAATTTAATTATTTGTTGTCAAAAATAATTTAATTTTTTGTATTGGTTTGGTTTTCTAAGGTGAGGTGCGATAATTATCACTTTAATAATTTACCTAAAAGAATATATTTATCAATATTATTTTCTCTATTCCAAAATAAGTGTCATTTTGACTTTTTGTACGTATTTTAAGGTGTAAAAAAATGACTTTCATATAATATTTTTTTAAATTTTCTTTTCTGAATAAAAATATAACATTGAACTTTTATTTTTAAAAAAATTGAAAAAAGTACATATGAAAATCATTTTTTTCGTACCTTAGAATATCTGAAAAAAAGTCAAAAACACACTTATTGTGGAATGTAACGGGGGAGTAGACCTGGCAATTCGTTCGTTTCGTATACTTTCGTGTCGTGTACTTTCGTGTTTCGTGTATGTAATACCAAATCTAAAACCTACCCGTTAAGGATTCGTTTCGTTTCGTGTTCGTGTACCTTTATTTTGTGTACGTTTCGTGTCGTGTTTCGTGTAATTTTTGAATAAAAATAAAAACATTTAAATATTAATTTTTTACTAGTCGAGCATTAAGTCAATATGTCACAAGGAATGAAGTGTGCTTAAGTCTTGTGAAACTAAAATTTGAAACTATTTTGTATTTATCTTATGTAAAAATTATATATAAAATATCATTTTAAAATATGTATTCATATAATTTTAATAAAATTATTTAATTATTTATTTATTTCATGTACTTTCGTTTCGTGTCGTGTACCCAAGGGTAAACCCAAAACCGACACTAAATTCATCCGTATAATTTCGTGTTCGTGTACCGCAATGATCAATCCAAACCCGTAATTTTCGTGTCATTTTCGTGTCGTGTTTTCGTGTCGTGTATGAAATTGCCGGTTCTACGGGGAGTATAATTTGGGAGCAGCCAAAACAACAAAACAAAATTTCTTACGAACACATTTTGTATAAAAAATTCACGAGACTCACCCTCTTCCACATATTCTTTCTGGGGTTTCCTAGCATGTCCCCCAAAAGCTTTTGTGCAATTCCAAGTCAAGCTTTTAGGGACTCACAGTCACAGCTAAGCTTCCCTTGGAGTAATTTTTAAAAAGCTCGGAATCAAAGAGGAAGTACACACTTTTGGTCCTTTTGGACCATACTCCCTCCGTCTCTAAATATGTTTCCTGTTTCCTCTGGACACGTTTGCCAATGCACACTTTTAATCGTTAATATCTTCAATTTCGTATTAGTTTTAAATATAAAAACTTTAGTGTATTAAAGTACTTATAAATACGAATCCAACAAGATCATTCATGACTATATTTTATCTTATAAATTATGCGTAAATTAGTAGTCAACCGCTTATAATGAACAGTGTACAAAGTCAAAGTAGGAAACACAAAATGATACAGAGGGAGTACTATATACTCCAATCTTTGACTGACTCAAGATTAAGTCATGATTTTGTATGCCGACCTTTAATTTGTGAATTATAATTCACGGCCACTGTTTTGTGTTTACCTTAGCCCCACCATACACAGAATAACCAACAAAAATGTTATTTTCGGATCAATTTATCGATTGTCGAACAATTTTAACACTAATTTTTGTCGAAAGTAGAAACAACGGTAGGAAGGTAGAGTCTCGACTTTCGCTAATTTGGTCATCATAGAAATTAAGTGTATTTCTTAATGATGTAGGAGACTTTTTAATATTAATCGAACTTCATGATTCGAGAGAAGATAAAAATAAAATAAAAACATGAGCACATTGTTCATAGAGATGCACAAAAAATCTTTCAAACCGAGCTTTATCCGGGCTTTAAAAGCCCTGGCTTTTTAAGAATCGGGCTGGGCCGAGCTTTCTCTAAAATATGAGGCCCGTTTTAGGTTCTCGGACCGGACCGAGCTTTTTTCGGATTTTTTTAAAAAAAAATTATGTATGTGTAATTTTTGTCTTTTTCTTGCAAAGCTAATATATTAATATAAAAAAAAACAACCTCTAAAGATTTTTCTTGGAACTTGCTCATGATGTTTGATGTGTTGTTGATTGACATGATCACACCAAATTGAAAAATTTGGGTTATCGTTTTAAGTGATAGGATTGAAATATTGTACGTGCTCACGCTTAATGATGCATGATCATGTTTTTTTTAATTATCATTTAATTTTAATTAAAATTTATTTTATTTTAAGGTTTAATATTTCTTTATAAACAACATGATAACGTACATATAATAATCTTTAAACCCTAAGGCCTTGTTTGGTTCATGGGATTAAATAAGGGATAGGACTATAATCGTTTAAAAAATTTAATCTCATGTTTATTTTGTAAAATAATATTTGGGATTAGTTTAAGGATTGTAGTCCTTTAAATTATCAATCTCATGTTTGTTTTGTTGGATTGGAGGATATTATTATAATCCCATCGAATACTTGGTTGGAGGAGATTATTTAATTCTCTCTAACAAGTCATTTTTTAAAAGATTATAATCCTTTCACTATAATACTATGACAAACAAACATGGGATTAGTAAATTTAAAAGATAATAGTACAATCTCATATTCTATCCTTCAAAAAAACATAGGATTAAAATTTTAAGGATTATAATCCAATCCTTGATTTAATCCTTTTAAACAAACAAAGTTTTGGATAATTTAAAAAATTATAATCCTTAGTATAATGTTGAAATGATTATAATGCCTAGACCAGCTATAATCCTTGGACTATAATCCCAAAAAACAAACATGGTCTAAGAGTTTTTCTCTTATTTTTCTTGTGAATTCAAGAAGAACCCCTTATAGATCCAAGGTTCTTGAAAAATTGTCGTAGTATAAATGTATAATAAGGTTTAGCTTTTATTTTTCTTTGACTTCTGTGCTAGGTCACTTATGAACTTGTTTTTTAGGCACGAATTTTCAAGAAACCTGATTTGAAGGATATCGTTTAGAAATATTTTATTTTATTAATTGAAGATTATTTCTCATTTCAGAGAGAGGAAATAATTAATTTGAAAATTAAATTAATATTAAGAAATTTAAGAAAATAATTGAGACAGCCATATTTAACAGTTGTGCTTCGTTCCATTTGCTTCAAACAAAAGATAGCAAATATATGGGAAACTTACATAAATATATACTCCTCCCGTCCCACTCAATAGTTAACATTGGGGGACGGGGTTCGACAAGCATTTTAAGGTAGATTTTAATGATAGTTCTATAACTTATTTTTCAAATTTTCTTTTTTTGTATAAAAATAGAACAATCCTATTTTTATAAAAAAATAGAAAATTTCAAAAATAAGTTATGGAACCATACTCTATAAGAGCTTTAAAATGCGTGTCACGCCAATGAAAAATTTATGTTAAGAAATGAATGGGACGAAAAAAGTAGTATAGACCAAATTAGTGGTGTGTCCTGCACTCATGATGTTCATGAATAATTAGATATTCAAGACAGCTAGTACTAAACAAATGTGTGGGGATTAAGGAGAGAAGAGGAGTACAAAGGAAAGCAGTAACAAATTTTAGGCGGCACCGACCGGCGTGGTGAGAGGTTCAGATTGAAACTTGGGCTTGCCAAAACACTTTCCGTCCCATTGAGGCAATTGAAATTTGCACTATCCACAACAACCCCTACCTTTCTCGTGTTTTGTTCATGCAATTTACGAATTATCTACGTTGTTTAAGATGTTGAAATTAATGTTCAATATAGAATAAAGTAAATAATTGTTGTCAAATTTAATCTCATTTAACATTTTAGATTTTTAGTTACCAAAATTTCAAACAAATTACTGAGAAGAATAGTATCCTATGCATGACATATACATTTAGAATTCCAAACTTATCTAAAACGAGTAAAATTCAATTAAAAATTTGCAATTTATTCTGTTCTTATAATTATCAAGAAGAATAGTATACGACATATACACGTAAAATTCATTTAATTTAAAATGAATAAAGTTCAATTACGAATTTGTAATTTACTCTTAAATACAATCTATTTTAACAATTATCGAGAAGAATAATATAGGACATACACACGCAGAATTACCTATGAGTTATAATGAAATCAGGCAACTTCGTTTAATATTTAATCATGCAAGTTAATTTCATAGTCGGTCTCGAATGTCACAAGTAGCTAGGCCACATCTATTTTAGAATTTGGTGTTCCACTTTATTCGTACAATTATTCGCTCTTGTGACTGCATCCCATAGTTGGATACAGAAAACTTAGCTTAAATTTTTACAATCATAAAAAGAAAAAGTTGATGCTTAAATTCTCTACTTGCCCACATAATTTTAATTAAAGTAAAGCTTGTAGATAACTATGATTAGTGACTATAATTATCTATTTTTAATTATAAAACTTGGAACTTGGAAGGTAGTACTAGTGAGATCACTTTCTGTGGGAGACTCAACCAACTAGCATATTTAATTGGCCTGTATTTGTATCGTGGGAAGATTAATTAATGGCTCCCGTCCTCCTATGCCAGAGATTATTATTTAATATACTGTTTCTGGATCATTGGATGGTTGATCCAACGGTCCTGGTTTTAAAAAAAAATTGCACCATACCGCATAAACTTTCTGCGGTACGGAGAAATTACCAAATTGCCCCTGTTTTCATACAAAAAATCTACTGTTCATCGTACCGCAAAAACTTCCTGCGATACGGTGAACAGTAGGTTTTTTTTGTGAAAACAGGGGACATATTGATAATTTCTCTATATCGCAGAAAGTTTATGAGGTACGGTAATTTTTTTTTTTAAAATCACAATCGTTTGGATCAACCATCCAACGGTTGAAAAGCCGTATGTTGAATAAAGGGTACCTGACATACGTTTGTGAGGGACTGGGATCCTTAATTAATTAGCTATATCTTAGTTGTTAAATCTAACAACAAGATAAGTAAGGCTTTATTAAAAAAAAAAAAAAAAAAAAAAAAAAAAAAAAAAAAAAAAAAAAAAAAAAAAAAGTTGATACTGTGCAAGTTGAAATAATTGTGATCCATGCTTTAGTTTGCGGAAAGTTCTCCCTTCTTTTCTTTTGTAGTGTCTCTCTTTTGTTGGATATTATCGAATCATTGTTCGGCCAAATATTAAAAATTTAATATAATTAGACTTGATTTATCTAATTTAAAATGAATTAAAGGATTAAAGGTAACTAAATAAGTTTTACAATTTTTAAATTATCATTAAAACTAGTTATTATACAAGATCTTTTTGTTTCGATAATATAGGGATGATAATATCAAACAGAACCTTAACTACTTTTGATTTGTAATATAATTTATTAAGAAAAAACCGAAAGTAAATTAGAAATAATTCGACTAATTCGAAAATGACCTGAAATGATCCTTTGTACAATTGTACCTCCACGCCACTAATAAAATCGATGTTCTAAAAAGCGTTAAGCGGTTCTAGGTGGGGAGACGACCTTCGAGCGCTTAAGCGGCTAGGCGGGGGTTTAAGCGGATTTCAATGCGGACCAATTAAGCGGATTATATAATATATATTTAATTATTTATATACATAAGTATATATATATTTAATAATTATATAAAATCGGGGAATAAGCGGCTAACATAAAATCGAAACGGTTAGGGGACCTTTGACGCTTAAGCGGACCGCTTAAGCGGCTAGGCGGCCTTGTTTTAGAACACTGAATAAAATAGAAAAAATGTTCCGCGTGGACTGCCCACATCATCAAAAAAACCAAACACCCAGGCTGTCATCTGTAGAGCACAACCACTTGTACGTGTTTTAGTCAGCTGTTCCCTTTCTACCAAACCCATCTTCTCACTCTCCTTCCTATCCCCCCTCGAACCCTCCTATTTAAACACTCTCATTTACTCACTCATTTTCATCAAACACATTTCCACATTTCTCACCCTTAACCACAAAAAAAAATGGCTTCTACTAGCCTTAAAACGCTCCTCCTCCTCTTCGTCGTCGTCGCTATCCCTCAAAAATCGTTTGCCACTCGTAAACTCACGGCTCTCGTTGTCGAAAAACCTGTCCCGATGAAATACCACAATGGTCCGCTACTTAAAGGCAATGTTACTATTAATTTGGTATGGTACGGGAAGTTTACACCTACCCAACGGTCTATAATCGTTGATTATATTAATTCTCTTAGCTCTAGTCGGAAAGTGCTATCCCCGTCCGTTTCGGCTTGGTGGAAAACAACAGAAAAATATAAATATGGTCGCGCTGCTGGTGCGACTGTTTCGGTCGGAAAACAAGTGCTAGATGAAAAATATTCGGTCGGAAAGTCGCTTAAAAATGCTCATATTATATTACTTGCATCGCAAGTTCCAAGAGCTCGTTCGGTCAATGTTGTGTTGACCGCTAAAGACGTTACTGTTGAAGGATTTTGCATGAGTCGGTGCGGGTCTCATGGGTCGACTATTGCCCGTGGGAAGGCCCGGTTGAGTTATGCATGGGTGGGTAACTCCGAGACTCAATGTCCGGGTCAATGTGCATGGCCTTTTCATCAACCTATTTACGGTCCACAAACGCCTCCGTTAGTTGCACCTAACGGAGACGTTGGAGTAGACGGAATGATCATAAACTTAGCCACTGTTTTGGCTGGAGCCGTTACGAATCCATTTAATAACGGTTATTTTCAAGGTCCCTTAACGGCTCCATTAGAGGCTGTAACGGCTTGTACAGGGGTATTCGGGTCGGGTGCGTACCCGGGATATACGGGTAATGTGTTGGTTGATAAGAGTAGCGGGGCAAGTTATAATACCCATGGTGTGAATGGGAGGAAATACTTGGTTCCGGCAATGTGGGACCCAAAGACATCTACATGTTCAACACTTGTTTGATGATGTTCACATGTATATACAGAATATTGTGTGTTTTATTTTGGTATATATGTAGATATATGATATCTCTGTATTTTTTTTTGTTTCGTATTGAAATAAGTGTTGAAAAGAGATATCCACCAAAAACTACTGTAATGTTATGGAGCATAATAAACTAGTAGTTTCGAGATAGAGTTTTATTTTTGATGTGATTTTTATGGTCTTGGTTCGAAATAAGTTCTAAATTTGTCGAGAGTGTCGATTTGATTGAAATTTTAGTTCTACCGAGATAAGTGAAATTTTAAGTAATTGTGTTTATTTTGATTTGTTGTTTGGAACGAAAATACTTGCACAAATTAAAAAATATATATATTTTTTGATAATCCGGTGTTCGGACCAACTTGCGCGCATCTCGACTAATTCGAAGGACAAATTAAAATATTGCTAGTTAAACTTTGGAACTAAATCTACAAAATGTTACAAATAATCGAACTCACCAATTTGTATAGCAGATAAATTTTCTGATAATAAATAAATCTCTCCCAAGATGGTGACCGGATACACGGAACCGAATATGGCTATAGAAATGATAGTAGCTAGCCTAATGGATTAGCTCTGCATACTTTACTCCTTTCATCATATAACTGGACCACCTGATCCCGTATTTTAGGAGAAAACCCATTATTGATATACCCATAAGTGCAATGAACTAGTGTTGTGTGTTGCAGGGATATTCATAATTGCCTACTGGAAGAGGATAGAGACATCATGACACCAGGTTCTCCATATTGAAATTCAGTACACATTACATAAATGTGTGCGTGCTGTTTCTGGCATATTTGGATGTAGGATTCGTTGCCACAATGGGCTCCGTCCACTTTACATTGTGCTTCTGGTTGGTGACATGGTACACCATACCCTTGTGTTTGACTGTGTTAGACACAAAGTAAATGGTCCATGATTATAAAATACTCCCTCCGTCCCAGTCAGTTCTTTACATAACGGCTGGGCACGGAGGTCAAGGATAGTGGGTGTAAAGTGGGTGTAATATTGTTAAAATAATTGAGGTAGTGGGTGTAATAGTGATTTTATTGTTAAAATAAGTGAAGTAGTGGGTGTAATAGTGATTTTATTGTTAAAATAAGTTAAGTAGTGGGTGAAATAATGTAAAGTATTGTTAAAATAAGTGAAGTAGTGGGTGTAATAGTGTTAAAACTTACTATTTTGGGTAATGTAAAGAAATGGTGGGACGGCCCAAAAAGAAAATTGTAAAGAAATGGATGGGACAGAGGGAGTAAGCATTTAGTAAGGGCAAATGGTCTGGTGCAAACGTATGCACCAGACTGTTTATGGAACATACGGTTTGATCGTTGATCAAACAGCTCTAATTTAAAAAAAAAATTCATCGTACCATAACAAGTTTCCGCGGTACGGGGCAATTACCAAAATGTCTCCTGTTTTCACATCAAAAATTTACTATTCACCGTACCGCAGAAAATTTTTGCGGTACGTGAACAGTAGGGACATTTTTGTAATTTTTCCGTACCGCGGAAAGTTTCTGCGGTACGGTACAATTTTTTTTAAAAATCAGAACCGTTGGATCAACGATCCAACGACTTTGGAACTGTATGTTCCATAAACAGTCTGGTGCATACGTTTGCACCAGACCGGACCCCTTTAATAAGATCTCGCAAACTATCGATGCAAGAAAAGTTTCGGTTATTGATTTGATTAATTTCTTGTTTTACTTTGTTTAACCAATTGAAACTGTTTTGTCATCAAGGAAAGAATTTTCCAATATAAACAAAAGGGACTATAAACCATTCTACTCTGTACGATATATAAACCATATCGTGATCCAAAATTTCATTTTCTTTTGAAATTTGATTAAGAGAGACCATCACCATTTAAATTTTGGAATACAGAAATGCCAGTGTTCGGTCGCTTTCGATCTTTTGAGAAAATTATGACTTATCATTAATGAATTAAATTTTATTAAAAAACTAGAGATTAATTTTATGAGTAGTGCTAGAGACACCAAAATTTGGTACAAAAAATTGTCACCAAATGACATGGCATAGCTGATGTGGCAGTATGGATCTTTTTTATTAGTGTTGTTGGTGTGAATACATGGGGCCCATTTATTATTACAACAAATCAGGATTGGCCACATGTATTTGGGAAAAATTTTGGGGACTAAATTTGGTGCCCCTAGCATTATTCTAATTTTATTGTTGAGAATATAACCTAAAATAAAAAAAATCTATCAAGTATGATTCCACAAAATTTATGTATTTATCAATCTTATTACCGTATGTATCAAACTCACCAAAAGAGATGCGTTCACTGTCTATTTCCCATATCTCTCTTATATATCCATTCAATACTTTCAAGCTAGGATAATCCACCATCACCAATTTAACACAATAATATTTGATCATGGATATGCTAGAAGAAGAAACTCAATTCATTCAATTGAAGAGCAGAGTGTGTACTCAGTATAATGTATAGAGATGCTTTAATTTTGAAATTCAAATTTGAACAAAATAAGAGAGAAGAGTATGGAGTTAAAACTTTCGGTAAGAAGCTTGAGTTCTTTTGTGTTTTAATAATTGAATGGTAGTACAGTTTTGCACGTGAAAGAGTAGACAATTTAGGATGACATTTTTGAAAATAAATGGAATAAGCATGATAAAGACTTAGGGCCTGTTTGGCAACTTTTAAAATAAGCATGATAAAGACTTAGGGACTTATTTTCGGATAAAAATTTTATATTTTGATAATTTTTTATACAACCATTTAATGTATGATTGAGATTCTATAAGTTGCAAAAAAGTTCACTTTTTCAGAAAAAAGTTAGGAATCTCTAGTTTTGTCTTAAAATAAGTTGACTTATGATGAATAATAAGTTTCCCCAAACACCCCCCTTAATTTGAGGTGGTTACTGTACACAGCACTGGATAACATTGTAGAAATGAGGCAACAAATCTACTATCTACTATATAATAGTGTTTGCTGCCTGTTTTGAACAGTATTTTTATCATTTTAAGTCTTTGCCCTTAAAATTAACATATAATACAATAATACCAGTCGATACAAGTGAATATACAGCGCTTTGAAGTACATATCGACAAGTTGATAAGATACAAGTCACTGCTCCCACGTGTAGTACCACTAAAAACTTGAAAGCTTCTGCTAAAAGTTTGATTTCAAAACTGAACATCAAGAGATTAAGTTAAGTACGTATTTCAAGAATTCAAATTTGAAATTAAATTGAACTTTATACCCGAGTTTCTCTTCTCTTCTCTCAATTTCTCTATATTATTTTTATTATGCTTCTCCATTTATCTTTCTAATACTTTCTTCTCCATTTATCTTTCTAATACTTTCTTTGTATTAGTTTGATATTATGCAATGATGCCTTTCTAATACTTTTTTCTTATTTTGATTGTAGTTTGAATGAGGAATTGTTTTATGATATGTTCATGCGAGTAAGTTGATAAAGTTATCAATTTTAGGTATTTTCAGTTTTTAATTTTATCATATTTTTTCAGAATTTATACAAGAATTTATAGTAACATATGCATATACACATAACAGTTTGTGTTTTTTTTGTTAAAATGTGTAGGAACTTAAGAAACATAGGCGTGTATGTTGGATCATGATTTTCAGTAGAACTATGATGAGATTTCATAATGAACATAATGCCCATTGCAATATGCACATAATAGCTAAGGTAAGGTATTTTTAATTCGTAGGGAATGTAAACTGCAATTAACTCTCTTAATGTAGCAAATTGTTTGTCACTTTTTAAAGAAATACCTTTGTGAATATATATTTTCCTGTCAATAGCCTCTATGTCTGTTTACAAGGATACAAACAAACAAAATTTGAAAATTATAGAATTTAATTATAGACTGAATAAGTAATTATATAAAAAAGGTACACCTCCATGTAATTATATTTCACAATGGTTTACCCAGAACCATGGTACAGTACGTGGAGAATAAAGACTTCTAGGCCTATTTTTCGAGTTGCATTTTGTTGTACTAAGTATTAGTGGACCCTTAACTGATGTCTTGTAGATTTATGCTTGTAGTGCCTCAACTTTTCACTACTGACACTGCCTCATTCTATGAGGAATATTATATAAACAAGGTGGTACAAATCATTAAAGGAACGGTAGCAGTTGGATTTAAAAGCAATGATAACGGGGAGGTATGTATTTTAGTTGATGAGCATCAAGCCTTACTTCCTTTTTTAGTTTGTATTTGCCAATTCTCATATAATTGTTGTTGGGATCTATAAACATCTTCTTTGCTTTCAAAATTTAGGTTAAGGTATTGAAAGTTAAGGATGTTAGGGTGCTGGAAGCGGACATTGTTGTTGTTGGTGTTGGAGTAAGACCACTCACGACACTCTTCAAGGGTCAAGTTGAAGAGGATAAAGGTGGAATAAAGGTTTGTGTAATTGATTCTTTGAAGAGTATGAGTCTTTTATAGTTTTGAGACTCATTGTAGTTAGTGTTGGCTAGATATTTTTGTTGTAAACTAACATGTGTTTTCCTTCCAAAGACCTGCTAGATCAACGCTTTTGGAAAGTATTATTTTTCTACGTCATAATCCGTAAATTGTAGTAGGAGGAGTACTGCTTGAATTTTATTTTTGAAACACTGTCTTTGTAGGAATCCAGTCCATATCGATAGGTAAGAAAGATAGAAAGTTAATAGTTATCGGGGATTTTTAACACTGTCTTTGTAGGGACGCAATGGTTTGAACCCAGCATTTTACCAAACTTTATGGCCCAAAGTTGGAGTGGATGTGTTGAAATTTGTTAACCAATTCATTATTTCATAGAAGTTGCTAAAAAGTATTAATCATACGTTGGTTTGCCATATCTCAGAAATTAAGTAGCCTGAGCAGATTACGTATGTGCGGCCTATTTCCTTATGCAATATGTTATTCAGAATTCTTTTGAAAGTATTGGCAAATTATACATGCTAAAATTCATGTCTAAATTTGTTGATCTCAAATAAGCGAAGTGTGTTTGTTGAAGGGCACCGTCTCTAGCTTGACTGATAACGCTTTAATTGCTTTTGAACTAAACCATTATATAACGCATTTTAAAAATTTATATTCATTTATTAAAATAAAATATCAAAGTAGAGTTGACAAGTGTCATCTTCAAAATGATAGTTTATTATAAATTATTAAAGGAAAATACAAAACATGAAGGTTGGAAAATAAGTTATTAGCTTCTCAATAATTTGAAGAGAGATACTGTTAAATTCAAAAACTAGGACGTACATGAGTATTGTTCAAAGGATAAACCATCTAAATGTTGCACCAATCACTTGTTTGTTTGCTTAAGCATGTTATTTATCATGCATGATTCAAATATGCTTCTTGATAGACATTGATAATTGCTATCATCACCCTAGTACGCATCGAACATCCTCGTCATCTTCAGTATCATCATCATGTTGTCATCATTTTTGTTACATATCATCTTCAGAATCTTCTTCCCTATATACAAATTTGAACAATATATTTAATCATCATGATTTTTTTAAATATGTTTGGAGTTATATTAATCAAGTTAAATGTGTTAGCATACATGCCTAGTTATTATTGTTGTATATCCAGCTTCCGTCAGGCATTTGTACATAACCCCCAAATTGCGGAACCTATAAGTACGATATTTATATTAACAAACTTGGAAACTATAGAATTAGTGTAAAATAGATCATATTACATACCTGTTGATTTATAGACACTGTCGAGACATTTCCAACCTCATTTGCATCACCGCCAAATTGAACGCTTTCCAGCTACACACACGATAAAAAATTCAAATTGTTTGTAAGCAAGAGAAATTTTGAAAGTGGTGTAACATCTAAATATACAACATTTTATACATGCCTGTTGATTTGTATTTCCTAATTGGTATGCATCAAATGAGTTCCATAAGTTTGGATCCAATTGCATAAACTACACACAAAATTGAAAAATTAAATTGTTGGCCCGTTATCAAGAGAAATTCTAAAATTAGTGCAAAATCAAAAGATCGACATGCCTGTTGATTTGTATTTCCTAACTGATATACGTCAAATGAATTCCATAAGTTTGGATCCGATTGAACCATCTACACACAAAATCGAAAGATTATATATGTTGGCCCAATAACAAGAGAAATTTAAATGGTATAAAATAGTAACATCGACATGCCTGTTCAATATTCATTCCTGATGAAATTCCAATTAATGGATTAGCTCCGTATGAACTTCCAATATCTGGACCAATAAGTTGCACATTTCCCATCTATGCATAATTTAAAAAATCATTTAGTGGTATAGTAGCATAAATGATATAAAGCTATGAAATTAAGGAAGTATAAATATTACCTGCAGATCAGCATTATTGAAATTGCTTTCACCAAATTGAATATTTGTACCTTCTGAACCCACATTGAATGGTTGTTGAGAGGTGAATTGATTACGGATCGAAATAGTACCACCAGAAGATACGATATGATTTGTTGAAGGAAACATACTAGTTCCTCTAATCGATCCCCCATTGACAACATTCTGAACAGTATGGTAGTTCAATTGTGGCACTGCAATATGGTGGCTCGATGTAGCAACATCTGGAGCACTCTGAAACGTAACACCACCATGGTTTAGTGTTTGTGTAGCTACATTCACGATAGAAGATGCATGATTTTTTGACATCAACACTGCATCGTTCCTGCTCATGCTCGAAGAAGCCTCTGTAAAAATGATAGACATATCTCATCATAGTTCAATAGGTACTTGACGTAATATTTTTATATCGTTAGTTTTAATTATAAATTAACTTACCAACTTCGTTGAATGGTGGTAAGGGCAAGGAAGCTGGAATAGGAGCTGCTATTTTGCCGGTTCTTTGTCTTTCTCGAAGTTGATTAAGTAGAATTACATTGGGATTTCCTCCTACAATTCTTGAGTAATAATCAGAATCGATCCAGTACTTTGAAGTTTCATTAAGACTTGTCTCGCCATCCAAAATCCTTTCCATGAACATCCGAAACTTCTGTATTTTTCATGTCAATCCCATAAATCATAACAATATAACTAATTACAGGATTACATTTTTTACAATTGGGAAATTAAAGTATCATACTGTAATTAGTCGCATGCATAATCCAAAACTTTATTAAACTTAAATTCATTTTATATTAATAAATCCAGAATATCATATAATGCTGTATGTTAATTAAATTGATAAATATTAAATAAATGACAGTTTTAGAAAACCTGCAAATGGCTAGCCACTTGTTCTCGGTCTAGTGTAGGTACATTCATCACTTCCAAAATTTTTCTTGGAACAGCATCTACAAAAAAATTCATTATTAATCAGATGTACTACAGCTTTACTTTATTGATAATATGCATAAGATGTAAAGCTTACTTCCAACACCAAGGATTAAAATAGCTTCCACAAAGCGATTGTGGAGGTTTGCGGGCCAAGTAGGTTTTTTAATCTTCCTCTCTGTATCAATATCAACAAATTACCATCATTATTAGTACAATTACAATACATATGTATATATATGAGATAAGTTGAGTTCTATAAAGAACTAAGTATTATATGTAAAATAAATATTTCTTTATCTAGGAGATTCTTAATTTTTACCCGTTGACCATCCTTCTATAAATGTGCTAGGAGATGAGAAAATTTTTCTTGGTACACCTGCTTCATTGAATCTTTTGCAAGCACTTTTTTCTCTGTTCTTCCACAATATAGAGTATTGCCAAAGGTATTTCACGTCGTCTATCTTTAACGGCTTTAATAAGTATGTCGGGGCTCCGTTAGTGAGTCCCTTGCATATGACCTCAGTCTTGTCATCTGCAGATATCACTGTTCCTCACAAGTTTAATATTTAATATTACATATATGAGAATTTTTAACGAAGAATAAATTAGTGTAAAATTTTTATAACACATATAGGTTAATATACCTAAAATAACAATTATTTAACTTTCGTTTGAGCTACTTTTGATGTGCCCATAAGCTAATTCAAGTGAGATATTATGTATGTATAGGAGCTTACGTATGACAGGTATGTTAAAATTATTATTAACATGTTGCAAAAGTTCGAAGCCATCCATGTCCGGCATGTGTACGTCAGCTAAAACCAGATCATACGATAATTCTTCATCATCTTTTTGGTCACCAAGTAAACTCAATGCTTTAAAAGCATGAGTCACTGCCATCACTGAAATTAAAAGAATCATTAGTGGTTGATAGTGTAAAAATATTGTTGCAAGAAAATAAAAGACATATATAAACAAAGATATAACAAAATTGATAAAATCCCTTCCTTTTAGTACTAAAAATGAGGTGAATATTTTAATCTCACTAGTATATGGTATTTTAACAATTGATCATAAAAGGAAAAAAAATTCAGCTAGCAAAAAAAACATTATCAATATCTCTAAATTCTAAATAGATAATATTGATAAAAAAACACATTCATAATAAAAAGTCATCACCTTTAAAATTTGAGTAAAAGTATTTATTAATATATGACAAAACAAAATTCTTTAAGATAACATCTAGATGTAGATATAAATATACAACAAAATTTGTGTTAAAGCTATCCCTCTATAAAACATTTTAAGAAAAATCGTCATTTCTTAATACACAAACTTTATTGAATTAATCAGAGTCGAAGCTAATAATAAAAAAACATACACACACACACACACATAAAACACATGATAAAAGTAACCGAGGAGATGTAAAAAGAGATTATCGAGATAGTCAATAAACTGCACATTTTAAAATAAATAATTTAGATCATGGCATCAAAAACAATTATAAGTTTTTATTGTAAAAGTTTACAAAAATTGATAAATGATTTAAACCTTTGTAGTTGCATCTCTTGAGACAGGCTTCTACAATCGTTAAACATGTTGCATCATCATCCACAACTAAAGCCCTGAACATTTTTCTGTATAGCTAACTATTGGAATACCCAAATTTTCTTTATTTTCTTAGTATCGAAGAATGCTACGGAGATGTTGATGATAGCAACGCACAATACTTTAATTTATATTTGCAAGATGGCATTGATAGGAAGCAACGCCTAAATTAAATTCAACTTTACAGATTATATTGAAAATAAAGTTACATCGAATTTCTTTGTACTTTTTGTAATAAATTACTGGATTTGAATTTTAAAATCCAAAAGATATCTCTAAGTAGATTTTATAGATACGGATACTGGCGTTATGTATTGAAATTTATGCACTACAGTTTCATATCTTTTAACATCCTATTTTTTTTAATTCCCACAGATTTGCTTTTGGCTGTTTTGTTATCTCAATGATATTGTAGAAAAATTTTCATTTGTCAACGTGGACTTAAGAGAAAAGTTCTATAATCTATAGTGAAAAAATAATACTATTATGTTGTCTACTAATTCATTTTATATCTTCAATTACATTATTTAAATTATAAATGACAACTAGCATGAAAGCCCGTGCAAGGCACGGGCACATTTTAATTCATATAACATTTTTTTTTTTGCGATAAAATCCATTGTATCCTCTTGTTAATCTATTTTACCTTTCACGTGCAACGGTCTATCGATTCAGTAGTTATAATCATTCTAAATTCAAATTATTAGCACACTCAAAATTTCGAGATTCATATTTATAGTGGTACTTGTTTAATGCGAGAAGAATAACCGACAAAAGTGGTATATTAGAGTTAATTGTCAGCTATCAAATATTTCCACGATAACAGTGTTTTTAGTAGAATCCTAAAAGGATCACCACGACAACAATAATCCTAAAAGGATCACCACGACAATAATTTTTTAACTACTTTCAATATTAGCCACAACATATTTTAAATATCTATTTTCTCTTCTACCCATATGTTTACCTTATATCTCCACAATTTATTACTGATCAGGTAGCCTACCTCACATCCCTCCAATTTATTACTGATCAGGTACCTTCTCACTTCGGCCTCGTTCCGACCACTATCATGCCACCTCGCTATACCTCTCAGATCCGTTCCTTCCTTCAACCACATCATATATGCACATTCTTTTTGCCACACCACCTCTCTTTCGTCTTTAACAACCTCAAGTTTATTCATCCTTGCTCTCTTCGATCATCTCTCATTCTTCTTTACAACCTCTCAGCGACCTCCATTTTCATATTTATATAAAATTATTGTTGTGGTTACGAGCTGAATATGTATCATGATAATACAATAGTTAATTGTCATACCTCTCACACATTAAACATGTATACGTTTTTCAAATGTTATTGTGATAACACTATATTTTTTGAATTTATATCAAAATCATCTAACATTTGTCAATAAATTGGATTAACGTATTATCATCAACTATTTACTTGTATTACCGTTTGTTCTTAAGTTGCTAAAAAAATTGATGTACCTATTCTTTTGTTGGTATTTAGTTGAGTGTATTTCGTATCTAGATGTCCAAATTTGATACTAAATGAATTCATGCTGTTTGGGAATGGGCATCGGGTCAATTCAAGGTCAGGGAGTGCTATATCCATCCTGATCCCCGAATCCAAACAAAATCGTTAAACCTGTTTCGGTTCTTGGACGAGAATTATTTCGCTCCCGATTCCTGCCTCAAAAGGAAAATACGTATCCCCGCGAGAAATCATGAATTTCAATATTTTTAATTAAAATTTCGAACTTATTTTTAATTAAAATTTTGAACCTAATCATTGAACTCGTATCGATCCCAAAATGGGAATTATTTTCTTCCATGATTCCTACCCCGAACGGGGAACGAGCATCCCAACGAAAATTTGGAGATTCTTATTTTTTTTAATTAAAATGTATACATTCTCTAATATATTGGATAATCAAATTATTTTGATAAATCATTATACATCTATTATTATATTATAAATAGCGATTTTAAGAAAAGATGAAAAATATTATTAAAATTAAATTATATTTATGACATGTTAAATTTATAAAAAAAATTGAATCTTTGAATTACATTTATTTTTAATAATCTAGAATATATATATTTAAAAATTTATTTTTCTTAAATATGATAATCGATTGGGGAACGGGAATTGGGGATTTAGGGTTCATTTGTTAATGGCTGAATCAAAGAATATGAACGGAACCATTCATGTGATTGCCGTTCAAATTGTTTGTTAATTATTTAGAAATCTGGATGGTGCTGAATGACTCCCACATTCCTCTGGACGACACCATCCTTAGAATTCCAACTAAATGACCCGAAACCGATCGATCTAGCCATGACCAGGTTGAAGAGAGCCACCATTCAAATCTCTTTGTTGTATGCATCAATGATTATTGAATATTAGGTATGTATATTATATCTATATTATATTCAATATGATTAACTGATTTAAAATTATATAATTTATGCCAAGCTAACTTTTTGGCAATCGTATTTCGTACACACGTTTTTTCTAACATAAGGATATTAAAAAAATTCAAAAAATATATAATAAAAAAATAATGAATATTTACCAAAAATACCGTTTTTTCTATTTTTTTTATACTTTTACCATATTCTTAAAATATTTACAAAAATACATTTTTCAGAAAAAACATTTTGCAAAAATACCATCTTATCAGGTTGCATATAGGGCTGCACAAAGTTTTCATAGAGTTGCATATGTGGTTGCAAACAATTGTATTTAGTTGATTTGGTTATAGACCGTATTTTTGCAAATAAGTTGATATTTTTGCAATATTTTTTTTAAAAAAGGTACTTTTGCAAAAAAAAAAACTGAACTTGGGTATATATCGAAAAAGCCTGAAAAAATAATTCATCTTACTTTTAAAATTTATTATTGCTCAAAATATTTTAATTATTCGGAAAATATGTTTCACAAAAAACTCAAATATTTTGTCATTCTGAAACTTTTTTATTTTATCAAACAACAACTTTGTCAGAATTCAGATTATTCAACCGTTCAGATAATCAATTGTTCAAAAAGTGATATTCAGATTTAACAAATGACCCCTTAGCCGGGATGCTTTATTACCTCAGCTCGTTCCCATCCCCAAATTTTTATTTTATAACATTTTATGTTTCACGTCCCAAACCCGAAAAATTTCCCAAATCTCCAAATGGGAAAGGGAAAATTTCTTAAATCTCCAAACTAGAAAGGGATTAGATCAGGGTCGGGCAGACCGGGAGAAATGCTCATCTATAAATATTGTCATTCATGTACCATTTGAATTTGTATAGTATATATTGAAAGTTCTATAATAAATACACGTACATTCAGTCTATTTATTCAGTTAAAAATATCTTACATGTTCTTATCATTTTAATAAAATTTATCCCGAATAAATTTGAAAATTGATATTAAAGCGAATGTAGCAAGTGGATTGCTTGTGTATGCAATTATTGATTTTAAAAAGTGTATCATTAAGTATTCTAGCGTAGCGGTATTAATATATGCAGACATAAGAATATTGTTATTATTAAAAGAAATGTAGCAAGTGGATTGTTTGTGTATGCAATAAATGATTTTAAGAAGTGTATACTAAAGTGTTCTAGTGTAGTTGTAATAATTAATGTGGACAAAATAAATTGGTACATGGAGGTCATGGGTTCAATTCCATTGAAATCATTTTTTTTAACATTAACATGATGCAGGGATATTTTAGTAAATTAGTAAATGGGTGAAAAGACCATGTTGGCTTATAATATATATAATATAAAGGATATGAATTATTATTTTATTTTATTTTAAAATTTTAATTTTTTCCGGTGTAGTTACATACTGCACTCTAATCTAATTACATATTTTATCTAATTATTTTAAAATTTTATTTTCTCGGCCTACTCATATATTTTAATGGAAGTCAATCAAAATATCTTGTTTAATGTATATGTAGTTATGTGAAATATTATATAAATATTAACAAAATCTATGTTATTCACTTTAGTTTAATGGTTGTGGGTGTGAATAAATTTTAAAATAGATATAGTGAGGAGGTTATTCATGAATGTGATTTATGATTTAAAAATATGTATCAAAAGTTGAGTTGGTGCAATGATTGTGGGGGTGAGTATAAACTATTGTGCACAATGGGGTCATGGGTTCAATTCCCATTGAAAACAAATTTTTTAACATTATTATAATTTGAAGGGCATAAAAGTAAATTACTAAATAAGATGAAAATGCATGTTCCCCTATAATAGATATAATATAATGGATGTGAGTGCCCCTATTTCCCTAATTTTCATATATGTAATGAATATCATAAATAAATTTCTATTAATCTTTGGTTAAATACCATAAATAAAATAAAATCTAACTAAATCTAGCTAGATTATGTTGTAGTGGAATGTAATAATGTGAAAATAAGATATACATGTACATATATAGTCATTGTTAAAATTGAATAAATACATAATTTGTAATGAGTTTGGTAGTATAAAATTTACGTTCTAAAGGTAGTTTGAATCTCGTTCACAATGTATTAGAATATAATATTTATAATATTGGTTAGTTCCAATAGAAAGACACCTTAAGATCAATGGTTGAGTACCATATGCTACATATTAAAATGTTGAGTTTGGAATCCACACAAGAAAATACAGAGTGCGGGGGTGAATGTATTTTCAAACTTTTCTTCGAATATAAATATTAAGAACGTTGGTTTGAATCTGTTTGATGTTTGTATAGCTAAGTGTGTGTTGTGTTTAACAGAATATATAAGTGCGGAATAAAAACACAAGAACACAATCAGTCATTTTAATCTAATGTTGTACTAGATAAAAGATTTTGCTACAATCTGTGAATATAAATATTAGTATTCTCAGTTTCGTTTTTCTCAGAGAGATGCTATCTAAGATAATCAAAAACTTTCTTACTGCTAGAGAAGTGAGGTTGTACACTTATAGCACATGTGTACAACCTACTTACTACAAATGTAATGACATACAAAACTACTTTCTAATTTGTCAATCCTTTTTGAGTAAAACGTCCAAGCAACATGTAATTTGACTCTTCTTTAACCTGCTCAGATCCACTTTTTTAGCAGATTGTCTCCTGTAACAACTCTCTATGCTTCTTGTAGACTTTCCAAGAACACTTTACAGTACTGTGGTCCTGAGAGTGCCTTGGTTTGTTGCAGATGACTGACTTGTACAATCTTCAGTATTTTGTCTTCGAAAACTAATTCGAGAAGTGGTTAAGTAATTGATTCGAGAACTAGGAATTATCATGATCGATAACTCCGAGTTCTCGAATACTATAACTTTGACATATCGAATCACTTCTCGAATTAATCTTTTCTTCAGGAGTCCTTGACTTATCGAATAGAGCTTTAACTCATGGAATTCTTGAGATGTCGAATAGCTTCTTTAGTCCTTGAGATATCGAATGTAACTTTGACTTGTTGACTATTTGAGAACTAGAATGTTACTTTGACTTGTTGACTTCTTGAGTTCTCGAATAGAGTATTAGACATATCGAATCACTGAGTTTAACTTGTTGACTCCTTGAGATATCGAACAATGTCTTTTGAGATATCGAATCCCTGACTTTTCGAAACCTTGACTTCTCGAATAGACTAAAATACTTCTCGACTGAGTACTTAGGCAAATCTTCAATCTTCAAAATCCAACTGTGTTTTTTTTACAACCTTGTTCTTCAAGCTTGAGGCATGATCTCCGGATCTTCTTTCAAGCATTATTTCATGACTTAGTTTATACAGTTACACAGCTAGAATTTTGATGCCTATTACAAGTACCGAATACAAGTAGAAACTCTACAACTAGAGGGTTCCCCAGTTAAGAGGTCATGTAAATAATGCAATGCATTACAAACAATTAGGCTTGTTATTAGATGTATACAGGCATGCCTTTGTGACTAACATAAAATTAAATTTGTAATTTATTTTGTAAGGTTTATGAATGAATTTCACGTTGTTTTCTTGCAACATTCCAAAGTACATGACATAAATGTATACAACACAATTGATTTGTCAGGTCTATGTAAGCACTTTTTTCTAATATATGTCGGAAAAATATACTCACCGTTAGAGAAAAATGAATTTCATATATTTTAACTCAATAATTAAATTATAACGACACATATATAATAATGTGATTATATATTTATATCCAATAAAAACTTTCTTAAATACAAACTTACAAAATTTTTTTGTTCAACATATATAACTTCGGTTCAACATCATTTGTAAATAATATTTTGGATTTTATTTAATACACATAATTGAAATCGAAAACATATTTATCACATTTAATAATTTATTAAAAACATATTTGCAACTTTTTTTACGAAAAACTGAAATTATTTTATAGTGAATGTTCAACGGATATATAACTTGAGTTCAACATTATCTCTTGAACAATAATTATGTTTATGTTGAATCCAAATATATAAAGTAATTTGAGATTGGTATAATTTAAAAAGTGTATTAAATTAATAATATTTCATATTTCTATACCCTAATTAGGTATTGGTGAACTCCGGAAGGATATTTGAGAATTTTGTAATACATATGTTCAACAAATTTTGAACTACGGTTCAACACATCTCATATTAAACAAATAAAATTACATATTTCTATACCCTATTTTGGTATTGGTGAACCCCAAAATGATTTTGAATAATTAAATTATGTGTATTTAATAAAATTTTAATTTATTACTTGATAAATGACGTTGAACCAAAGTTATAAATATGTTGAATAAAAAAAGTTTGTAAGTTTGTATTTTAAAGTTTTTTTTGTTTAATCTTAATTCTATTTATATATTACACACTTGATTTTAGTTTCATATGCAGTCTTTATTTTAACAAGTTAGTCAAACATGAAAAAGATAGAAGACACTTATTTTCCTACGTATTATTTCATGGGTAAAAGAAAAAAAAGGTAATATACCACGTTCTAATAATAAAAAATAAAAAATCTTACATAGAGACTTGCTAAAGAATAAAAAATCCTACATAAAAACTCCCAAAGTTAATATACAGATTTTAAATTGTCACTAAAAACAAGTTGGCAATTACTATTAATACCTTATATATAATAAGCATAAGGGAGATCTTATCAAAATATTTGGTCGTCCTCATTGTACTACCAAAAACATATGATTCGTTGGATTAAAAGTCATCCGTTGGATTATAAATTATATCCCATATATTTATTTATAATTTTCACTTTGTTAATTTACTATAATACCCTTTATTCATCGATTTGTTTTTTTTTCATCATTAGAACTAAATTTAATTTTAAAATATCTTTATAAGAGGGATCTTATCAAAAATTTTGGTCTGGTCGCTGTACTACCAAAATTATATGATCTGTTGGATTGAAACTAGATGATCAAGATTAGATCACATAAAAAATAAATTATAATCTAAAAAGGATATAATTAGAAAAGGTTGTATTAGAAGTGAATTTTAAAAGAAAATTATATTCTAAAAAGGATATAATTAAAAAAGGTTGTATTATAATTTAATTTTAAAAAGAAAATTATATTCTAAAAAGGATATAATTAAGAAAAGTTGTATTAGAATTGAATTTTATTTTTTATTTATTAGTATTAAAAAATTTCATATTTACTATTTGGCCTCTATCTTGAGATCTAGAAATCATATTTGAATGATTTTACAATCCATGTGAACCTCATAAAATTATCTTTAATTTAGGGATGCTTTAATAATTATTATTCAAATAGAAACACTCAGAATATCAAGAGAAAATATAATTACGAATTTTTACATTAATCCTAATCTATGTAGAAGTTCTACATTGATAATGCTATCAATTGTTGAAAACATAATTGTATATGATTTAAATCATTGACATATACATTTTCGTATTTCAATATAAATATACTTTTTATTTTATAACATATTAAAATATAAAACATTTTTTTATGCTAAATCCAACGATTTTCATCTATTTATTTTAAGATTTTTGTCGTCCGGAGAATTAGACGATTATCAAAATTTTGGACAAAATCTATCTTATATAAATATATATACGGAGTACGTTTTAGTTTATAACATATTAAAATATAAAACATTTTTTATGCTAGATCCAACGGTTTTCATCTATTTATTTTAAGATCTTTGTCATACGGAGGAATAGACTACCGATTATCAAAATTTCGGACAAAATCTCTCTTACACTTATTATTAAAATTGTATTTGATTGTGAGTAGAACTATCTTTAAATAATTATAAGGATATTTTGATAATGAAAACGAATTATAAGTAGAATTCATAAATCAAATAGAATTTTCAACTTAAAAAATCGTCAATTTCTTCTCTTTTTTGTTTCTGTGTAGATTTAATTATATTAAACCATCATTAATTTAAAACTTATTTTGTTAATTTCATGTGGGTTGTAAACGTCCAAATCAAATTTTAAAATTTAAGATAGAGTACAAATATTAAATCGAAGATGTAAAATCTTATATATATATCAATTTTTAAACACCAATTTGATATGTAAATTAATAACTTATAAAATTTCATAAAAGTAATATAATTGTAGATATTAAAAAGGAGTCGTGCGTTGTACGGGTTATAAGCTAGTAAATTTTAATAGTCATATCTTACTTTAAGAATGAAATATGTTTGATAAATTTGGTTGGTTGATAATTTTTATTTTTCTATATCAATACTATTATATAAAAGCCGAAACATTAAAAATTTGGTTGGTTGGTCTGTACCTATTGATTTTACTTATTTACCCTTACTTAAATACAGATAAAATATTTTTTTATATTTTATCTAACTAAAAATTTTTGCTTTAGTAATCAATTTTCTTTTTCAGGCTAAACATGTTACCTTTTCTTTTCTTTTTAACTAAGCAGTTTCATTTTTCATGTAAAATATAAAATCTTTTATATTTTATCTAACTAAAAAGCATATTATAATTACTATTAACTAATTAATTATTTTTTTCATTCAAATTATCTTTTCTCTTTTCACTAACAAAAATATATCTTTTTCCAATTATATCACGGGTTACCTTTTAAAAATCTTCTTTTTTACTTTACTAATCAATCTCCTTTTTTCAGGTTAAACATGTTATCTTTTTTTTAATAACTAAGCAGTTTCCTTTTTCAGATAAAATATAATATCTTTTAAATTTTATCTACTTAAAAAACAAATTATAATTACTGTTAACTAATAATTTAATTTTTTAAAAATACTACCAGCAATTTATTTAGTAAAATAACAATTAAATCATAATTACTATAAACCAATCAATTACCTTTTTCACCTAAAGTATGTCACCTTTTAACTTTCACGTTATCTTTTTCTATTTTTTCAAACTAAGATCTCTCTTTTTCCAATTATATCACGGACGGTTCTATTTAATAAAATTAAATAATAATATTATAATACTAGTATTAACCGATTATCCCTTTTAGCTAAAATGTATCATCTTTTTCATATATTATCTAACTAAAATTCCTCTTTAGAAATATTACGGGCAACATTAATTTCTCATTTTCTAAAAACATTACGAGCAATTTTATTTTGTAAAATAACATAATTAAATTATAATTACTATAAACTAATCAATTACCCTTTTCACCTAAAACATATTACCTTTTTAATTTTCTCTAACTAAATCCTCTCCTTTTTCCAATTATATCACGGACATTCTATTTAATAAAACAAAGTAATAATTTTATAATTACTAATAAATAACTTATTACCTTTTCAACTAAAATCTATCACATTTTCTATATTTATAAACTAAAATCATTCATTTTCTAGAAATATCACGGATAACATTTATATAAGGGTGACGGCCCTAAATACCCACCATTCAAAACATTTTGTCCAAAATACCTACCGGCGGGAAGGTTGGCCCTAAATACCCACGGGACACGCATCTGGGAGATGCGTGTCCGGACACGTATGTTTCAGAGCAACATCCTTCACAAAAGTGAATTCTGCACTCGTGAACAGTGCTTGGGACACGCATGTTGAGAATGCGTGTCTCGAGATGCGCATGTTCAACATGCGTGTCTGAAGCACTGTTCATCGTCGTTCCCAGCCCGCCGTCGCCGGATTTTTCCTCGTTTTTTTCAATCTTTTCGTTCGTTCTCCATAGGCAACGGGCACACACGTTCTACATATCAAAATGATCGTCTATCTACCCTCTACAACTCTATAATTGTAGATTTCAGTTTGTTTCGCCGAATTTGAAAGACCCAATTAGAAGCTCAAATTCCGATCTATTTTCCGAGTAGCTTGTCCACGCCCCAGCGGGGTCAAAACTCACAAAGCAGTAGGGGAGAAATGGAGAGGCTGTCCTAGGCTTCATTTTGATGTCCTCAAAATTATTGGAGGTGGGCGGAATAAGGAGAACCGATGTGGGCGATGCGTGACCCCTGTTGCGCATATGACGTCATCACGCATCTAGGAGATGCGTGACCCATGTTGCGCATGTTCAACATGTGTTTCACGACACGCGCATCCACGGAATGCGTAACTCGTGGGTAAATAGGGCCAGCTCTTCCGTGCGTTGGTATTCTGGACCATTGAGTTGGAATGGTGGGCATTTAGGGCATTCTCTCTTTAGGGTATAATTAGGATTATCATCTCATTTAAATATTTAAGCCTCCAAAATTCGTATTTAAAAAAATTCCGTCCTAATTATTAAAATAAATAATGACGTAATATAATTAATGGTAATTAGCCATTGCCATTGCCATTTACTTAGTTTTACTTAGTTAAATATATTACATTTTATAAAAACATCAATCGTACCATATTTTCAAATCATTAATATTTTCTTCCTAATTAAAATACGTTACCTTTTTTTTAAAAACTAATCTTATAATCATTAATATATATACCAAAAATATCACAACATATTTTCAATTATTAATAAAATATATTAAAAATCCCTATACGTTGTTTATGATAAGAAAATATTAATATAATACGTAAATATGAGTATATTAAATTATATTAAATTTAAAATTTAAAATGGTACGGTACATTAATTACATTATTTAATTATTTTTACTTTATTACTGTTAATTATTTTAATTAATTATAAAAAAATAAAACACAATCTTTTCTCAACATACCCAACTCTTTCCAATAATTGTAATATCTTTTCAATATTTTCTAACTAAAATATCTCATTTTCAAACTTGATTTTTTTACTTAATTATCCATAAAACAAAATCTTTTCTCAAAATATTACACACAATATTTAGCAAAAAAAAAAAAAAAATTACACACAACACTTCTCCTAAATAATAACTAAACAATTATCTTTTTTATCTATTACCTTTTCTAACTTTTTTAACTAAAACCTTTTCTTTCCAAATATGGTCGTTCTTATTAATAAAATATAAAGTAATAATATTATAAAGACTAATAAAAAAATAAGTAAATGATTACCTTATATATATGTGTGTGTATATATATATATACTAATATATTAAAGCTGAAATATTGAAATTTTGATCGGTTTGGTTATCATAATTATTAAAATAAATAATGACGTAATATAAGTAATGGTAATTAGCCATTGTCATTTTCACATTTACTTAGTTAAATATATTATCTTTTATAAAAACATCAATCGTACCATATTTTCAAATCATTAATATTTTCTTTCTAATTAAAATACGTTACCTTTTTTTTTTATTTAAAACTAATCTTATAATCATTAATATAAATACCAAAATATCACAACATATTTTCAATTATTAATAAAATATATTAAAAATCCCTATACGTTGTTTATGATAAGAAAATATTAGTATAATACGTAAATATGAGTATATTAAATTATATTAAATTTAAAATTTTAAAAATTATTAAATTGATAATTATATAAAAACATAATTGTAATATTAACTAAAATTTAATAAATACCTAAAATATCTTATCTTTCAATTAATTTAAAAGACGTTTACTTTTAATTGAACATATTACATTATTACCCTTTATATACACCTAAAATATCGTATCTTACAATCATTAATATTTCTTTTCTAATTAAAACACGTTACCTTTTAATTTAAAACATAATTTTGCAATATTAATCTTCCAATCATTAATATTTCTTTTTTAATTAAATACAGTACCTTATAAGGGTGATGGCCCAAAATATTCATATGGGAGCCATGCTGGCCCTTTTTACTGACCAGACACGTTAGACCGTGTACCGTGATACGAGGATTGTTGCGGAACACGATATTCCGTATCATGCATAATACGGTACACAGTGTTCCGTATCATGCACGAACACGGTACACCGTGTTCCGTATCACGCTAACACGGAAGACCGTGTTCCGTATCATGCATAATACGGTACACGGTGTACCGTTTTCAGCTAATACGGAGCCCGAAACTCCGTATCCCGTCGGTATTTCAGGCCATTTTTTTCAAAATCAGTAGTTTAGGCAAAAACTTGTGAAAAATAGGCATTTTGGTAATTCTCTCACCTTCTAATTGCAAACATAAATTTACAATCATTAATATATACCCAAAAATATGACACCATATTATCGTTAGATTTTCATTAATTAATAAGAACTGTTAGATGTAATTATAAGGTATATTTAATGATTAAATTACTTTACTAAATATTCAAGTTTCGAATCCCTTCAACGACATATTTAACTTAAAATTTTATTATATAAAATTCAAATCATGCAAATCATTTATTAAATTTACTTCAAATTTTATTAAATTAATTTTAAAATAATTTTTAAAACATAATTGTAATATTAAATAAAATTTAATAAATACCTAAAATATCTTATCTTTCAATTAATTTAAAAGACGTGTACTTTTAATTGAACATATTATCCTTTGTATACACCTAAAATATCGTATCTTATAATCATTAATATTTCTTTTCTTATTAAAACACGTTACCTTTTAATTTAAAACATAATTTTGTAATCATAATCTTCCAATCATTAATATTTCTTTTTTAATTAAATACACTACCTTCTAATTGAAAACATAAATTTACAATCATTAATATATACCCAAAAATACGACACCATATTACCGTTAGATTTTTTATTAATGAATAAGAACTGTTAGATGTAATAATAAGGTATATTTAATTATTAAATTACTTTACTAAATATATTCAAGTTGCGAATCCCGTCAACGACATAATTAACTTAAAATTTTATTATATAAAATTTAAATCATGCAATTCATTTATTAAATTTACTTCAACTTTTATTAAATTAATTTAAAATAATTTTTAAAATTAATGATTATATAAAAACAAAATTATTAAATAAAATAAAATTTATAACATATCAAAACAAATCCGTGCATCGCACGGATTATATAAGCTAATATAATTAATTCACTAATAAAATAAACATACAATTTGTAAAAATGATAAGAAAAATATAGCAAACTAGATTAAATGAAAGTTTCCTTTATCATACGTTCGTTTGGTGAATTGATCTTGCATAGTAAAAAAAATTTCTCATATCGGTAAAACATGCAAAAAAAATTTTTTTTACGATAGTGACAAATAAATGTATAAGAATTTTAATATATATTCAAAAATTGATCCCGATCTATACAAAAATTTTAAATGAATTAATGTAATAATAATTTTAGGGATCCGCTACACTATACCAAATTCCTTAAAGAACAAAACCTAAAATATGGCTAAAAAATTTATTAACTTAGTAAAAAGATTCTCAACAAAGAAATAAATAAAATAAAAAAAGAAATTAAAAAAAAAATAATAAAAAGGGGTTCAGAACTTGTAGTGGAAAATATAAATGTTTTGTGATTAATTGATAATATTAATGCAATTAGTTTAAATTGATGGATAAAAATTCTATATCCAAATTAGTTTACATTCTAACGATATCATCTTTTTTTCTAAATAATGTATTTAATGGTCATCGTAGTACGGATATAAAACTTATATTGGGAGGATTAATGATATTTTAAATTTATATCTTTTTTTGCTAGGTATTATACATTTATATTCATTAATAAATAACTGAAAAGCTAAATTTTTTATAATATGAATATACACATGATAATTACGAGAATTAATACTTTTGAGTAAAACCGAATTTTTCAATAGTACCCGATATTAGGCCTGTCAATGAATCGGATATCCGATACGATTCGCATTGATTTAAATGGACATGGCTTGGACTGAAAAATATTCGATCCAGAACCCGATCCGATAAAAATGATCCGAATAATAAATGGATCGGATATGGATTTAGGTTGATCCGATCCGCTTACCACGACCCGATCCATTTAATCATATAATAATATATTATATGATATATATTAATATTTTTAAAATATTTTATATTGTAATAAGTTACATTATTGAAAATTCTAACCCTTTTGCACTCTACTCCAAAGTTTAACGTCACTATATTTTTTTGTATTTATATTTTAATGTCAATTTTCTGTATTAGAAACTTGCATTTATAATTTAAATATGCTCGGACAATGATTTTTTTTAGTGGATGAATGGTTACTTATATTTACTTGTACTGCAGCGAAGAACGAGGAATGCTGACTTATATTTACTTGTACTCCAGCGAAGAACGAGGCTATGTTCAAAATGTAGGCTAGGAAAAGATAAATTTCCTTTTTTTTTGAAGTACGTGACATCATATATTTCTTTAATTCGATTTGAACTTGTGATTTATGTTTTTTAAACATTGTGTTTGAACAGAAAAAAATAAATTTCTTTCTTTCGAAGTACTTGACTTCATATTTTTTTATTCGATTTGAACTTGTAATTTATGTTTTTTTAAACATGGTGTTTGAACAATAAAATTATTAAAATAGTTTAAATTTTTAATTGCTACTGAAATTTATACACTGATTTCTAGATTGTAACTTCTCAAATTTTACTATTTTTTAAAAAAAAATGATGAATGATATATATCGATGTGATTATTTTTTTATATTTTAAAAAATAAATGGAACAATGGATATCCGAAATCCGATCCGTTTATCCATTAAACTAAATGGATTGTATATGGATCGATCTCTAAAATATCCGAAGTATGATCCGATCCGATCTAATCAAAATCCGATAAAACAAATGAATCTGAATATGGGTTTAGGTCGATCCGACCCGACCCGACCTCGACCCCGACCCGTTAACAGGCCTACTCGATAGATTATGGGTACAATAAATTATATATAGGTCAAATTCAAAAGAAAACTAAATTAAAACCAATGTTAGAGTTCATTTGGTAAATTTGAACTATTTATATTTGAGTGATTAATATTTTTGATTGATTAGAAAGAATCAAAAAACTTAATTATGAATGAATAATATCATTTGATTGATAAAATTGATTGATAAAAACTTAATTACCAACTATTTTTATAGTTTAGTTACCTGATTGCAAGCTATTTTCAGTTCAGTGATCTAATTAAAATCTTTTTCAATTGGATGAACTAGTTGCAAGTTTGTGATCAGTTGAATGACCAAAATGCCATTTAACCCCAGTTAGAAGTGTTATGAAAAAAATGATATTTAGATAATATAAAATTTTATCAACCAAATGATATTATTCATTCATAATTAAGTTTTTTGATTCTTTCTAATCAATCAAAAATATTAATCACTCAAATATAAATAGTTCAAATTTACCAAATGAACTCTAACATTGGTTTTAATTTAGTTTTCTTTTGAATTTGACCTATATATAATTTTTTTTTATTTCTTTTAATTTAAATTATATACAACATATTTCAAACATCACTAATCATGCTCTACCATCCACTAAACACAAATTCATGCACACACAAAACAATTTTGGTCCTTGCCTTGCCATCCCACATTTATAATTAAAGTCAAACAACGCAAATCAGATCCAAACCACCACCACAACACCTCACATTTCCCGACCAAACACAAACACAATGTCATCATCTCGCGAAGACAATGTCTACATGGCCAAGCTGGCCGAACAAGCCGAACGTTACGAAGAAATGGTCGAATTCATGGAAAAAGTCTCTGGCTCCGTAACAAACGCTGAAGAACTCTCGGTCGAAGAACGTAACCTCCTTTCCGTGGCTTACAAGAATGTCATTGGTGCACGTCGTGCTTCGTGGCGAATAATCTCGTCCATTGAGCAAAAAGAAGAGTCACGTGGCAATGCTGATCATGTGGCCACGATCAAGGAGTACAGAGGGAAGATTGAGAAGGAGCTTTCGAATATTTGTGATGGAATATTGAAGCTTTTGGATGATAAGTTGATTCCAGCTGCGTCTGTTGGGGATTCGAAAGTGTTTTACTTGAAAATGAAGGGAGATTATCATAGGTATCTTGCGGAATTTAAGACAGCTTCTGATAGGAAAGATTCTGCCGAGAATACTCTTAATGCTTATAAGGCCGCTCAGGTCCGTATTTCTGTTTAATTTGGTTATGAATTATAATGGTTGTGTATGTTTTTTTAGGATTGTAACTCTGAATTTTGTTTGTTAACTTTTGATTGTATCTTCTGATGTATTTGCAGGACATAGCAAATACAGAATTGCCTCCTACTCATCCGATCCGACTTGGACTTGCTCTTAACTTCTCTGTATTTTACTACGAGATTCTGAATTCTCCTGATCGAGCATGCAGCCTTGCAAAACAGGTTAGTAATATTTTTGTAAACGAACACATAATAATTTGCTTTCTTTCAGATATGGTTAACCCAACTGTTGGGGTATTACAAAGTATGAAGATTGAAGTAATTGTTCCCCAGGCATGAATTAAAAATCTTTAAGAACCCCGTTATTCAATAAATTTAAATCTAGTACATCTCCTTGTGATTGTTTTTAAACACCATTATTGTTGCCTTAATTTTAAGTTTCTCATTAAATTGTTAGCATTTTCTAACTGGTACTTAAATTTTTTTTTTCTAGGCTTTTGATGAAGCTATTGCAGAGCTGGATACACTGGGAGAGGATTCATACAAGGATAGCACTCTTATTATGCAGCTTCTTCGAGACAATCTGACCCTGTGGACTTCCGATATGCAGGTAAGCCAAGTTTTAAAATACAAAGTATGCATAACTTGTGTCCGGTGCATATTTACTGATATATGCTGGTTATCCAGGACGACGGGGCTGATGAGGCCAAAGATGCAGCACCCAAGCAAGAAGAGGAGCAGCATTGAAGTTCATAGTTATTAAATAATAATCAGATTGCTTCTTCTCATTAATCTTTGATGAAAAAGTTGTTTGTATTCCTTTCCCATATGATAACTGTGTTTTCATATTAGTGCATTTATGAACCTTAAATGAATATTAATCATCAAACTATTTCAAAGCAGCACCTTTAGAAGGTAGTCTTGGCCAACCAGTCCATACTCATGGTTTCCAAATAATGCTATGATGGTGGCGAATTTCTCACTTCTTAATTTGTTTTTCTCGATTGTAAAAATCTTGTGGTCTTACTATGGAAGCTTAGGGAAACAACTGAGGTGTTGTAATTTTTAAACAAGTAAAACACTACATAATGATTAGGAAAGAAAGCTTGTCTTCCATAAAAAACTTTAAAGAACACAAAATTCGGAAGGCACTGAAATGAATGATTCAGTTATATATCAGAAGAGGATTCAACTGCAAGGGGTTTGCACCTGTTGCTTTGAAGAAATCTGTTGCCGTTTAGCAATTCTTAAAGTTAATTTGAAAAACAATTAAAGGTGTTTCAGAATCAAACTAGGAGGATAATTTTGAAAGCAGCTAAACTTTTAGCTTCCACATGTCAATTAGGATCAGAGCAGTAAACAAGTTAACTGAAAATGCAAGCTGTTTTGCTTCAAATGTATAAAAGCAATATCCAAAATTTCCAAACAATCAATTCATTTCATCTGTAATCCTGATAACCAAAGAGAAGATATGCCCTAGCAAGGTTCAGTACTGCAGACAAAAGGTTGTAGGTTTGAAACAAAAGGGACATGTCACTACTCACTAAAGTGACCACATATCTAACTCAATGGTACTATGAACCCAATAATAACACCTCTTTATAAAAGGATTAAATTAAAAACCAACTTCTGTACGCGATGAGACCAAAATGCAGTAGAGAAAAGGACTAATGAAGGTCAAAGGCAAATCATACTTTAACTCATCCCTTTGTTCTCATGATTGTTATGCAGCCTTTTCCGCCTTCAGTATGAATTTTCGTCTGACCAACAACAGGCTTCCCAGAAAAAGCTGAAGTAGGATAGATAACAGCAGGTTCTTCTTCTTTTGGCTTTGGCTTCGGTGGAGTGCAAATGCGCTGGTTTATGTCTCTTAGAGTCACGTCTCCATGAGCACCACATGGTTTAATAAATGTAAATGGATAAGCAACAGAAGATGTCCCCTTTACTGGAGTCTGCATGTATGACTTCTTACCTGAGGATGAAAAATGTTTTTCATTAAGTTATATTGAAAGTTACCTGAGGATGAAAAATGTATTTTAATAAGTTATATAGAAAGTAAAACATGCAACTTCACGAACGTATCTGCACAAATATGTTTATGATCATACAACTGTAGATACGATCAATCCAGGACCCTTGAGTTTCTCAATGCCCAATTGCCACTTGCACAGTAGCCAAAAAACAAGTCTCCCTCCATAGGTTTTAAGCTAATTTATACTATAATTTACAAAAAAAGGTCTAAGAACGAACCTTTCAGAACAACATTTTTACGAGGTCGAGGGCGACACTTTTGAGCTTTTCTTGTCTCATGTTCAGGAAGGTTGTTAGACAACCCTACTACAATAATATATATTATCAAATGTTAATACATGAACTGGTTCAGACAACAAAAATAAATTAAACTGGGAAAGGAAAATACAAACTAAGAGTATCAGATAATAAGTAAAGAAAATAGTATCCACTGGCACAAATCACAATGTAAAATTATATTATAAGTTACCAGCATTTTGAACTTCAGGTGCACCTGACGTATCCCTGTGTAAACACAACTGGCAAAGTTATATTACCTGGTATGTTAATTACCACAAATCTCTACTGTTTTGTTAAAGGTTAAAGTGTCCAAGTAATGAAAAACTTACGAATCATTAGAATTAAGTTGAATCTCAGCATCAATAAGGCAATTAGCTAGCCATCCTTCAGATGATTGATCCAGGCCCTCATAGCCTGACGATGATGTATCTTCTAATGATCATAACAGTTGTAACTTTAGATTCCAAAACATTACAAATCTTAATTAATACAGAAACTTCAAGAGACAGACCTCCAGAAACCCATTGTGACATATTGGAGAAAGCCTCTTCAAGTGTACCTTCCCTATCCTATAGGTAGAACGTAACAATCAGATTTTAGCACTAATCATGTACCAAAAACACAATAAAAATGACACTAATCAATGTAAATGTGTTACAGTTTAGCACTTTAGCTCACAGCGAAAGCCGTCATAAATTCACTAGAAAGTAGGAACTGATATAATCAATCACAAATAGATCAATTTAGCTCTTCAAGGCAGCATTACATCTAGTGAACTTATTTAGTTGAATTATATAACAAACTATGGATAAAATTACGATATCAAGAAATCACATAGCAACTAGAACAAGATAAAGACCCGAACAAGAAAATGAAATGCAAAACTTTAAAAGTTCCTCTCAACTCATTCCCATCAAGGAAACAGGACAGATCACTTTTAACACAAAGGAATACAATTACATAATTATATTCTAATAGTATTGGCAAAGTTAATGGCTGCCAATTTTAACCCTACGTCATAAAAAAATGTCTTGTTTAGAGTCTAACATGGTAGAGGTCCCACTGCCAGCTGCAGGTAAACTTCATCTAGTTCCTTCTAAGACAGAACCTACAAGTATCCATATAATTTACAATATATCTAATTAAATTACTAGTAAATTACAGGTCGAATATGACTTGTTTAGTGTTTAATACATTGAGATTATATGCCTAGATACTGAAGTACGATACAAATATATATTGAGACATGCCTTTTCGTTTAGGAATGTGGGGGGCAATTCCTCATTGCAGTAAGGAATTGGTATAGCCTCAGAGTCAAATTGTAGCATCCGGCGCCTCTTTCCTTGTGAAGAATTTGACTTGGACTTCTCCGTGTCCTTTGTCTTATCTGCAGTATCCTTCTTAGAATTAGACATTTCCCCTGCAAATTGCAGGTAAGATTCAAAAGTATAAACATTAACACTGTCTTTTCTGTTCCTTGTTCTACTTTTGGGAGATAAAGTTTGTTAAGAACCTACCATCGTTTGAATTAGAGCAATCGACATCTCCACAGGCTTTTACTGGAGTGATTTCATCGAACACACAGGAGAGGTTTTCTTCATTAGGGCCTAAATCATTCCACAGGCTCTGAGGTACACCTAGTTACCCAATTAAGAAAGGAAAGATAAAAGTCAGCAATTAGCATAAACCGACACAGCTCCGGTAGTTGGTCGAAAAATATATAGAGGGACTCACCAAGATTGCTAATTTCATGAAGAACAAACTCGTCATCATGAAATTCCCACATTTTTCTGTTACAGAGACACAAACAAATGATCAAAATCCTACATTACACGTGGCAAGGCGACTGGAAAACTTATTTAATAACATTAAATAGCATAGAAGGAATATATGCTAGATTCTTATGAATCAAGCTTTGCAATTACACAATAGACTGTAAAAATAGCAGTAAAAGACTGTATATAGCACATATAAATTAGTCCGAGACTAGATAAATGCATTTTTTATATGAATATGAATCAGATAAATTTGGTTAATTGTATAAGGAAGACTCGTTACTAGCCAGAGAAGATAAAAAACAAGACAATATAAACAAATGCCGGAAATTAAATGGAACATTTCATTTGGAAATTTGCAAAAGAAATGACATTAATATCAAGCACACGCGAATATCTTAAAATTTTAAATGCAAGCTACTTCATATCGAGCAAGTCACAAGTGAAGCAATGAATTTATATATTTATATATAACATATACTCATTTGCAGATCAAGAAACCACTACATAATACTTCGATGCTAGTACAAGACATAGTGCATCATCAATTAGAAGAAAGGAATTGGTACTTCCACGCCACAAAGAAAGTTGCACATTGTAACAAATTATGACTAGGTCCTACATTTACATGATAGGTTGTGGAAAATCAATAGTAAAAAACTTGTATATAGCATATCAACATTAGTTTGAGACCATCCCTTTAGTATCACGGTTAACAGATTCCAATTTGATTTAAGATCCTATTATATTCTCGCTAAAATGCATTAAGTATTTAAACAAGATATATACACGGTTAATCATTCAAGGAGTCTCAATTTTATCCAGACACGACAGAAAAAGGAAACAATAAAGAAATTCCGAAAAGTAAATGAAGCACAATTCAAAAATCAGCAGAATAAACTACACTAACAATAAGCCCGCACGAATAACTGACAAGTTTACACGTAAGCTGGTTCATTTTGAGCAAGTGATGCAATAACATTAGATAACATTAGATACGTATATCTAACAAACTTATTTGCTGATCAAGAAACCACGAAACAATTCTGCAATTACGATCATCAATTATAGAAAAGGAAATGGTAGCTCCGAAACCGCGAAAAGAGTAGTACATTGTGTCCAATCAGAGTTTCCACTCAATTCACCGAACCCCTAACCCCAAACCCCCAATAGTTAACACTAATTCAGTATTAAATAACAAACACATACCAATCTACCATTAAAAAATATTAAACAAAACCACACAAACTAAAGCTAATCTAACCAATCAAAACACAAAATGAGCATGACCCATATGATCAAATCAATAGTAAACACATTAATCGCAAAAGGGTCGTGCTCAGATCTCAAAATCATAAAGATACATACACAAGTATAGTGAAATGATAGTAAAAAACAATAAAAACATGGCATAAAGAGAGAGAGGGAGAGAGAGAGAGAGAGAAATTGTTACTTGAAGGAGAGAGGTTGATAGAGACTTGACTGTGTGTTGATTTGATGAGATATATGTAAGAAACTGCCAGTGGCTGCTGCTGCGAAATGTAGGGGGAGTGAGAAAAAGGAGAGATATGGGGAAGATGTCACATAGACTATGGATATTCAAGCCCAATAGTGAAAAATTTTCCTAACATTTTATGGCCTGATGGGTTTTTATTCAGAGAAAAAGGTTAATGAGCTTTAAATTTGCTTGGGCCCGCAGGGCTAATTAAAAATTTCTGATTTTACAAAAATGTCCCCCCATATTTTATAAGAATTTAGGCAAAGGATCTCAGGTAAGTCCCTGAGTTAGAGATGTACAAAAGGCCCATCGGGCCGGGCTTTGACCGGGCTTTGAAAATCCCGGGCTTTTTGGTCAAAGCCCGGCCTGGGCTTTGAATTTGACCGGGCCGGGCCGGGCTTCTGTGAAAAATGTGAGCCCGTTTAGGCCCTCGAAGCGGGCCGCGGTGGGCTTTTTTCCGGGCCTGAAGCGGGCCGGGCCGGGCCGGATCTGGCTTTTTCCGGGATCAAATCGGATCGAAATTTTATGTTACATAAGAATGTTCTTTATGTAATAATGGCAGACATGTGTTAAACAATCTATTTTGCCGATACAAATATTACATTTATCGATTTACTTTTTGATTTGATGATATATTAATTGATTACACGTGTACTTAACTTGTTTTCGTTCATGTATCGTAATATATGTTTATAAATAATCTTATTATTAATAATGAATATGTAAATATATATGTACTTAAATTATTTTATATTTGTAGGAAGTGTAAATACATAAATATTTATTAAGTTTACTAGAATAATCGAATTTTACCCGGGCTTTTTCGGGCCTAACCGGGCTTTTAATCAGGCTGGGCCGAAGACCGGGCTTTTTAAAAGACCGGGCTAAGACAGGGCTTTTGCCGGGCCGGGCCGGGCTTTGCCCAAAAATATAGGGACCGTTTAAGGCCTTCGGGTCGGGCTTGACCGGCCCGGGCTTTGACCGGGCTTTGACCGGGCTTTGCCGGATCGGGCCGGGCCAGATTTTCGGGCTCGGGCTTTTTGTGCATCTCTACCCTGAGTTAATCTCAGGAACATTATACTCTTTTATTTATTTATTTATATAGGTTATAACCCGTGTAACGCAAGGTTCCTTTTTTAATATCCGTAATTATATTAATTTTTTAATATCTATATATTATAGTTTACATATTAATGTTTTATTAAAAAATTGATATATCTATATACTACTTATATTTCGTTTTGATTATCAAAATACCCTTCTTATTATTTGAAGATAGTTATACTAACAAAATCTTGATAGTTGGTAATCTGGTATTTAGTACGACAAAATAAATAAGAATCGTTAGATCATAAAATAAATAGATGAAACATCTAGCAAAAAAAATATTTTACCTTTTAACATGTAAACTAGAAAGTACATTTACCAAAAGACAAACAAGTGAATGTCAAATATTTAAATCATATACATTTGGTTTTTTACATTGAATAGGATTATCAATGTAATGTATGTCTTCTACACTGAATAGGATTAATATAAAAATTCGTAATTACATTTTCTATTGAGATTTTGAGTGTTTTCATTTCGATTATAATTGTTAAATCATCCCTAAATTAAAGATAAATTTATAAACTTCGCGTGAGCTGTAAAATCATCCAAATCTGATTTCTAGATGTTGAGATAGAGCATAAATATTAAATATAAACTTTTTAGCATTAATAAAAAATAAATATAATTCAATTATATCCCTTTTTAAATATATCCCTTTCATAGAATAATTTTCTTTTTGAAATTCAATTCTAATACAACTTTTTTTAATAATATCTTTTTTAGATTATAAGTTTCTTTCTAATATGATATAATCTTGATCGTCTATTTTTAAAAAGATTAGATCGATGGTTGAGATTAATTTGGTAGTATAGTGACAAAAATTATATCCTATTATATAATAAGAGTAAGAGGGATAATAAAAATAGATACTACCAAAGGTCAAGAGTTCGATACTCATTGACAACAACTTTAAATTGATATTATATATCCTAAATATAATAAAACTAAAAGAAACAATTTAGAAGTCCAACTGAATATCTACTACTTAATATCTTTTATTATAATACCTGAGTCTACCAATATTCAGTTAACCAATCAGAAAATTATGAATTATTTTAGAACCAATCAGAGATATTTCCTAAATTTTAGACCAATCATGTTATATTAAGAGTTTTCCTTATTTACAATCTCACCATATTTCATTAACCATGGTTAGTTAACACTTCTAATTTAAATACAATAATGATTTATTAGACATATCCATAAATACATATTTTTTAATATTTACATATTCATATATACATATTTTTAAATAAAAAATTACTATTTTAATTTGAAATCAATCACGATATACTATTATATATTTTAAATTATATTTCATAACTACTCATTTTATTTGTCAATTTAAATTATTAGATTGAGAAAAGTTAATGTTTATGAATGATGCTGCTTTTTTTATAAGAGTTAATCACTTTATATATCTACTTTTGATGTTCTTAGTTTCTTACTAACAAAAATACCTACACACTTATTCCCACACATGCATGTTCCAAATTAAAGCATATAGCTTTTCTCAACTTAATAATACTTATATTAAAATATTTGTTCATGTGTCAAATACATATTATGCCATAATTTTTTTGTTGTTAGAGTAGTTATAAAAACCACCTATATATATTCTCCAAAATCATTTCTGTACTTTGGTAGTCAACTTTAACATAGGTACTCTATAAGCTCAAGTCACGAAATTATATAACCTGCTAAGAGAATAAACTTTACCACTGCTTACTCCCTCAAAAGATGTTCAATTTTAGTCTTTTCTTATATTTTATGAATTTACATAATTGTTGGTGGATTCTAAATATGAATGATTTTCATGCCATAGTTAATGATTGATATTGCTTATCCGAGAATATAAGCTGAATTTTATTTTAAATTTTTTCAAAACTAAATTTTTCAGTTTACTTTATTCGCAGGTCACCGGAATATACGCAAACAAGGCAAACAACGATATGTTATTAACGGGATATGTACTCTCAATAAAGTACTTTATGGTGTATGGCTACAAACTTTTGTTGCCGCATTCGCATTCGAAAAAGTAAGAAAATATATGATAAGTATGGTCGTTTGACCTGTGCCGTTAACAATATTTGTAACATTTTTCTGATCTTTATGGTCAAGTGCAATTTTTTCTTATGAATAATTTGAAAATTACTGAATAATATATATAACTTTCTTATTTAATTAAAATCTATTATTATAGTCTCTATTAGTAACATAACAAACATGTTGATATCTGACATATTATGGGGCTGTTTGTTTTAGCTTATTAATGTTAACTTATGGCTTATAAGGCCATAAGCACTTATGGGGGGGTGTTTGCCAAAATAAGGTTTAGCTCAACTTATGACTTATATGTTGATAAGTTGAATATTAGGAAATCCTAACATTCAACTTATGCTTATAACTTATTTCTCGATACACGCAATATATAATATACTTCAAATATTCAAAATCATATATCTTTTGATCCGTTCATTAGAAATTATAAATAAGCTTTTGATGCTTTTGAGACTTTTTTTGAATTCCAACAAGACTTTTATATGAAATTAACAAAGTGAAAACTGAATAAGAAACCAAGTTACTAGAAGTAATTTATGTGTAGTGCAGTTAGGACTACACAACATTTCGATCTAGACCCAAGACCTTATTCATTGATCTGGGGGAAAAGGAACCGCCTACCAGTTGGGCGGATCGAATTGTATATAAGCAGTCTGGTCTCCGGTCCTTAAAATAAAAAAAATCCGATTTTTCGTCATGTCCAGTCCAAACCCAGAAAAACCCCGATTTTTCGTCATGTCCGGTCCAAACCCAAAAAAAACCCGGATCAGATCGAAGTTTGTGTATGTAATTCTTTTATATTACTTTATTTATATAATATAGATATTAAATTTTTGAATACATCATAATTTAACAAAATAATTAGTAGATAAAAAATTGATGAAATAGTAGAGTTCAACATTACAATCTAAATAATTAAATGTAAAAATTTTATTTTTTGATACTTATATATATCTTTAGTAATTATTTAATATTTTTTAGAATTGTACCTTCGGTGCGTAGCACGGGTAAAATGCTAGTAATAGTATAATATAATAACTACGTAGTACTCTGTATAGTTATGTGCACTTATCTGTTAGATACTCTCATACCCAATTGTGGGCAACCGCAAAGGAATTGAACTATTCATTAATGGCAATCCTAAACTTTATAAAATAATAAATCTCAATATTGTTATCAAAAAATTTAAATAAATATTAGTCCAAACATATGCTTATTCTTGATATCCTTGTATGGTTGTGCTTATTCTTCTTGGATGCGTAGCTAACATCTAAGTTGCATTGTTAATCTCTTGTGAAGCGAGAGTGGATCTTGAGATTTAGAACTTGCCATGCTAGCATAGGTTCATGATTGTTTATCAACGTGATTCGTACTGTAAGATGAGAATACTTATACTACCCTGTGTGATCTTTATGGATAACTTGTTCTTCAACCGTTATGCTTTCAAATGCTATAGAGATATAGGGTCTAAACATAATTGGTGTCTACCCATCTTCTATCTATTTTGTGGATGTATGAGTAGTTTGGTATTCGTATACTGAGAGGTAGCCTGTACTTATTTCGTGTTGTCCGATCAGATATCATAACCATCACCTACATTGATTAAAGGCATCAACTCTAAGCAAAGTATTTAATGAAGTTAGGATCCCATGTTTTCTATTGCATAAGTAATTCGATTTAAATTCTTGTTAGTTAATTAATTCTTAGTTTGTTAATTTGCATCTTAGTTAAATTTAGTTAATCAAAACCCAATCTTGTTAATTGTCTTAGCAGTGAGTAAAAACCATACATTGTTGCATAGGTACATTAGATGAATTAAAACCTAAACCAGATCTCTGTGGGAACGAACTTGACTTATATCTATATTACTTGTGACCACGTATGCTTGCGTGATTTTGTGTTAACAAGTTTTTTGGCGCCGCTGCCGGGGATCATCGGTGTTTTATTTTTAGTTATGTGCTTGTCATCAGTGTTTGTTAGAGTTCACTGACTCGGATTTTTTCTCACGTAGTTGTTTGTTTCTTGGTGTTACAGGTACTTGAACGTGTTGTAGCAGTTAAGAGATGGGTGATCGAGCAGCAGCAGTAGCTATGGCTTTGAAGGACTATTCTCAGCCAAATATCCAATCTAGCATTGTCAGGCCAGCTATTGCAGCAAATACCTTCGAAATCAAGCCTGGCACAATTCGGATGGTGCAGAATTTAGTTCAGTTTGGGGGTGCTCCTACAGAGGATTCTAACATGCACATTCAGGACTTTATCGAGATCTGCGACACCTTCAAGTTCAATGGTGTGTCAGAAGATGCTGTCAAATTGAGACTTTTCCCATTCTCTCTTAGGGATAAGGCTAAGGGCTGGTTACACGCTCTACCAGCTGGTTCCATTACTACATGGGAGGATGTTGCTCAGAAGTTTCTTACGAAATTCTTCCCTATGGCGAAAACTGCAACAATAAGGAACGCTTTAACTCAATTTGCTCAGCAATCTGGAGAATCTTTGTGTGAGGCTTGGGAACGCAATAAGGAGATGCTAAGGAAGTGTCCACATCATGGGATGCCTGATTGGATGGTGATTAACTGCTTTTATAATAGCTTGGGTGCACAGTCAAGACCCATGCTAGATGCAGCATCAGGTGGAGCTCTATGGGCTAAGAGCTATGAGGAAGCTTATGAGTTAATTGAGATGATGGCTGCGAATGAATACCAGAATCCAACTAAGAGATTATCACAAGGCAAAATAGCAGGAATTCTGGAAGTTAATACAGTCACAGCTCTAGCAGCTCATCTAGAGGTACTTAAAAAGAAATTGGATTCTATGTCAAAGCATGGGGTGCCTCAAGTTGCTAATGTTTGTGATCTATGTGCGGGCGCACATGAGACGACTCAATGTGCCATATCTATTGAATCGGCGCAGTTTGTGAGCAGTTTTCAGAGATCGCAGCAGCCAGCTCCCAACATCTATCATCCTAATTTCAGCTGGAGCAACAATCAAGGTGGTTTGCAACAGCCACAGCAGCCTTATCAGCCGTTTCAAGGGCAACAATTTGGAGCTAAACCGTTCAATCCTTCAGGTTTTCAGCAACAGCAGGGGCAACAGTTTCATCAGCAGTATGCTCCAAGGTTACAAGTCCAATGTGACAGCCCCAAATCCGGGGTCATAAATCTGGGCCATCACGGACCAATTTCCATTCAATATTAATATCCCTTGGGTTTTTTTTTTTAATATATCATTTAATACTTAAACAGTTGACCCCACACTAATACACACACCAGTCATATGCTCAGAGAACAACATTTACCATAACAAAAGTTTAGAGTTGAAAGTTAAAAAAGTTATTACAAACCAGGATCATACTTAAGTACATTGTTGAATAACACTTCGACATGAAGCGTTTCAACAACCAAAAGTTTATTACATGTCTTCATACTTAATTATACACAAGCCCTCAGAACCCATCTGCCTCATCACTACCTCCGGAATCGATGCTAACGAGCTCTCAGAAGGTCGCCTTCCCCCTACCCTCTTGCGGGGCGTTCTGCGTAGTATCGGCATACCTAGCTGTATATAGATAAGTAGCAAGAGTGAGCTATAATAGCTCAACAAGATAATATTGTAAACTAGAATTTAAAATGTAACCAAGTATACATATATATACATATGTAAGCGGTAACCAATTATAAACTTTAAGGAAGAATAAAACTCTTATTTAATAATACATCATCCACTTACTGTTATAAGAAAGAAATCTAGGATAATATAGTATCAGTTTCTCTTCTTAAATAATATAACAATCAATATACCCTTTCAGTGTAATATTTCAAGATAATATGAATACTTGAATAACTCTCTCACTATCATCTTATCATTTCCTTCTTATGCAACAATTTCATAAATTAATATAAAATCAGTTTCTCTTCATCTATAACAATAATTCCATCTTTCATATCATTTTCCCTTTTCAGTATACCAATCTGACTTTATCATTGATTCTTTATTCAAATATGTTGGGGGGTTTCACTGTTGCCGAATACGTGAGGCACGATGATCAGTCGTCCTCCATACTCGTCCCTTTTTACTACCGGTAGAAGGAGGAAGGTACACCACTACATCCCCCTGGAGGAAGGTACACCACTACATCCTCCTTCGGCAACTCTTGGGCCGAATTAAAATATTGATTGCTGGACTGTGCAGCACACAGCCTCCTACGCTTACTGTTGCAATCCCCCTTTTTGTCAAATCGTTATTCCATATGTCATTCACTCATCTCATTTCCATTCTCGCACATTATTTCTATAAAATATATATAACATAATACTTTGATTATGATTCAAACATCTCCTTTATATTCAAGAATTCAAATATGCTTTTATATTCATAAAATATTCCGTCTACTTTAAGAGTAGTAAATAATAATCAAATAATATTTATTAAACCACTAACACTAAAAAGAATATCTTTAATATAGTATTATAAACCATATAACCCTAGATAACAACTGATACCATTCTCTTTCATATCTCTTTTACCATAGAGCATATTCGCTTCATTCGTAATCATCTCTATACTCATATTTCATAAATCATATCCATCTCTCTTTAATTTCCCAAAATCAAGGAAATATATATTCTTTGCAACATAACAACAATAGCATCACATATAATATCCCATGATATCATTTTTTTTATTCCAAGGATAAATAATTTTCAAAGTAGGGATAGAAGAATCTTGCCTCGGTTCCGGTATCCAGACAGTATGGTTTGGGGCTCTTCCGGAGTTTCTATAACACAAAAGGACCGTCGTTAGAATACCACATCTCTTACTCACTACATTCTTATATAACAAGACCCTTTACACTTCAATATATGTTTAACGTATCATTATTACCCCAAAGGTTCAAGAACTTAACCATTTATAAACTCGATCTAAGTTTTAGCATTTTCCACCATTCCCCTTAATAACCACACTCGACTGTAAAAATTCTCAGAAAATATAGATTTCAAATTTTAATGCAATGTCAACTGTCAAGGGTCCTCTGACCCCCCTACTACACTATCCCAAAATTTCGTGACTTATAAAAATGTCTAAGTATGGTAACTTTAGCCTCCAAGTTGATACAATTACGTTTTCTCGGTTATCGAACGTCTTTCACTAAAACTGACTTTTCTCCTAAACCGTTCGTCAGATTTTAACGTACCTTATATCAAAACGATCTATGAACTAAGCTCTATAATTTCATGGTCAATTGGTAACCTAGGCAGTAAGGTACCGTAGGAATACAGGGGTCACAAAACAGGGCAATTTACATCCTAACGAAAATCGGACATTATAACTGCTGTACTTTCGTAATTTCCATAAATCCAACTCCTCCAAATCAATTATCAAACACAATAATCATCACCTAAACCATGTGGTCTTCATTACCAGCCATGGTTACAATCCCAAACACTTCCATATTCAACTTTAATCACTTATAAACACTTAAATCACCATAATCTTAACATTTATACCACTTATCCACTACTTACATCAATATCCATCATAAATAAACAAGGACAAGAGTGATTATACCTTCTTGAAGCTTTAAAGATCCTTAATAAACCTTGATATATCCTTAAACCACCTTATCTTAGCTTGAAACAACTAAAAGAACCATGAAAATCAAGTTAGTTTTTTAGAAATTACTATTCATCACTATTCACCATCAACTTCAATGATTTTATTACCTTGCTAAATGATGATGGATGGCTATGAAACTTTGTATATCACTCTTTCTAACCTCCAAGATCATCCATGATTTTCCTCTTGATTTGTTATTGAAGAGAGCTAGGGTTTCTATTTTTTTTTCTTATTTTCTTGAAATGGCCGAATGGAAGAAAAGGATGGGGGAGAGAGTTTTGTTCTTAATTTTGATCTTATCTCACTTTAATCTTGTTAATATTTGTTAACTCTAGCTTGTCCTAGAAGCCTTGGAAGATATTTGGATGATTTACCATGTTAAAAGACCAATTTACCCTTAAAACTAATTAGTGGAAAGTGATGTAATCATTGATGATCTCATAATTCCTTTTTGGTTTTCTTAAGTATAATGTTACTAATTCTTGTGAATGATAATGTGGGATGTATCCTTGTTATTTCACTAATCTTGGTTGCTTAATCTCCATATTCGTCTAATTGTGGTTCGTTTCGAATGTACCTCATTATCTCAGTGGTTTTTTTGAAATCATTTACGAATCCAATTTCCCTTGGCATTCCCTTAACTTAATAATCCTTTGGTTTAACCTAAATTCACTAATCCCTCAATATATAATTCTTATAATATTTCCATGCTCCTTAATATCCAATAGAAGCTTATTCGAAATCAAAATCCTCAAAATCCATGTTTTAGGAATTTCTGAAATCTAACGTCATTTCGAGTCACTTATTTCCATTGTACAACACTAATATGGTTTCTGTTTATTCATTTTATGTTTCCATTATAGAGTACTTATATACCATTTCTTTAAATCCTCGAAATTTACTATTCATGTGACCACTGTAGCATTACTAAAGTTAGGGTTATTACATCCTTCCCCCCTTAACAGGATTCCGTCCCGGAATCACGTCAGAAATGTCCATAGATACCTTTCATCTACACCTTATAACTTCTGTACCACTTTCTCCATCCTTTTTTTTCCTTCATAATATCTCTATCTTGTTTGCACAGAATACACCAATCATAAACTTGCTTGTCATTCATCAACATTCCTCTTTGGTTATGGGTATCGGCCACCACATTGGCCTCCCCTGAATGGTAGTGTATCTCACTTATGGTTTATCCCAATGTTAATCTCTATCATGACATAAAATATACACACTTCGATCTTATTATATCTTGTATCTGTAAAATCCTCCAGAAATTTGACTATAACATTATTCCTTGAAATAATTGTAAGAAATACTACCTATAATATATATTTCCTGTTCGTATTTAAACAAGTCTATGGTTTACCCCCAAAATACTATTATTCTCCTTTTCATAGAATTTCTAACCCCTAACAGATACTGATTTTCCTTATCTAGATTGTCAACCTACCTATACCATTCATTGACCACATTGATTTCCTAACCAAACATTTACACTAAAGATTTAAATACTAAAAAAAAATGTTCACCTGCATCTGTATCCGGCTTTCTCAATGCCTCTCATAAAGTCATATTGTACACCCTGGCAGTAGGTCTATTTGAAGCAGTCATACTTTGTCCTGGCGCAGACGACCCACCAGAACGACAATCTCTAGCAAAATGTCCTAGTCTTCCACATTGATAACACTTAACATCACCCTTATCAGCTGATGGACACCTGTCCTGATAATGCCCTTTCTGTCCACACTTAAAGCAAGTTTTTCCTAACATCTTACACTCTCCGATATGCTTCTTACCACACGTGTTGCAATCTAGTAATGGTGGTCGCGATTGATTAGACTGAAAGGTTCCTGTGGATCTACCACCCTGGTTCACAGTCTCACTGGTAACCTTGTTATTCCCTGACTTTCCTCTAAACTGGGGTTTTTGCCCTTTACCAAATTTGTTAAAGTAGCTTCCCTCACTTGAACCTCCCTTTGGACCCTAAAATTTTCTTTTCTTGTTCTCTCGACCTAATTGGGTTTGTTCATTCTCGGCCTCAATAATCGATGCCTTCTGAACCACCGCAGCATAATCAGTCAACTCAAATGGTGCCACTCTCGTTCGTAGCCATGGTTTCAATCCTTGTTGGAACCTTTTTGCTCTTTGTTCTTCAGTACGCACAAATTCAGGAACAAACCTAGACAGTTCTGCAAATTTAGTTTCATACTCTGCCACTGATAGGTTTTCCTATTTTAACTCTAGAAACTTTATTTCCATTTGGTTCTCCAGGTACCTAGGGGAATACTTTTCTAAGAACACCCTAGTGAAACGCTCCCAGGTTATCACTCCCGTTCCTTCTAGATTCTTTTTAGTTTCCCACCAGTAATTTGCCTCTCCCTTTAAGAGATAGGCTGCAAAAACTATTTTCTGGTCTTCCTCTATCCTCAGTATCTCAAAAGCTTTTTCCATCTCTTTTAACCAGGCTCTGGCTACTACTGGGTTAACAGTCCCCTCAAACTCTGGGGGTTTTAATGACTTAAAGGCACGAAAAGAGTTAGCTGCCTGGTTGGGAAGAACAGGTGGTTGTGGCGGATTCTGTGGATTAGCGAAATTCTGCCTCAATAGTTCCATAAATTGGTTAAAAGGGTCACCACCCTGATTTCCTTGCTGTTCAGTTGATTCATCTTCCTCTTCCTCATGATTTTGTTCATTATGAGTATTTTCATTCTGTCTATTTCGACTTCCTTCATCTCTCTCATTTTCCCTTGCATTCGTTCTATTGTTACGCTTAGGCGGCATGATTCTGTATATATCAATATTCTTTATTAATCACCCAAATTTAGGGTACAACATACATCATTTCCATATATGCACAACTATACCATTAGTTAACTTATTTATACATCACAGTGAATATCTAGTTATAATACCACTTCATTAAATAAACTTATCACTTTTAGCATAATAACCTTTTCATTTAAGTCAATTATCTGTCATACATTAATATTTTTCGAATCTCAACACTTAGTATCAAAATACGATAAAATTAGGCAGAATACATAAACTTCATTAATTTACATAAATATTATACAACTTGGGTACAACGTCTTTTACTACTAATATCATACATCATAAAGTACAAGGTTCGAAACCCCAAAAGCATAACCGTACATACTAACTCGCTATAACAAAAGCACTACTAGCTGTCCTCTAATCAGACTGGGATTAAGACAGTAAACAACTAACCTAATCCCCAAAATGACATCCACAAGATGACTAGTCTGATTAGTAACTAAAACTACTACTATGAATCACGGGAACGCTGCTCTGACAACGTCTCTGATCTGCACTACCATAGTGGTGACTACATCAACTATCTGAGCCCTCCATACTGGATCCCCTCTGTCTCCCAACATCCCCCTAATATCACCGAGTGCCCGTAGCTCGATACTAACTATGCCCAAAGACAACCCATCTGGTATCACACCTCCTCCTCCTCTCGCCCTGTCTAACCTCTGCACAAGTGTATCTATAGTCCGACGGGACTCCTCCAGCTATCCCTGTAGGACAAAGTACTCTGACAAGAGAATAGCTGGCAACTGACCAGCTGGAAATATAGGTGCCTCCTGAGGTGGCATAGCAACTGGGGGAGGTACGTCTACAAGTGGAGGTGCATCTACTGGTGGAGGTGGTGGTGGTGCAAATGGTGGGGATGGAGGAACTGGCTCCGTGTCCGCATCCTCAGAAGGGTCCTCCTCCAACTCATCCTCTAACAAGATAAAGTGTCCTGGTGGAGTAAATGGCTCTGCTGGATCCTCAAAAGGGTCAGGGCTAGGTAGAGGAGATGGAACTGGTGATGGCACTGGGACAGGTGGAACAGGAGTAGGAGTCATGTGAATGTCCCTCCACTCAATCGGCTCCTCAGGTATAACAGATAGCCTAGGCCTCTTACGCAAGGGCATCTCCTCCTCAGGAATATCCGACCGCACCCGAGAAGGACCTGCCCCATCAGGTCCTACATATGGTCTACCAGTGTATGGCACTATGGCCACAACATCCCTCTGCCTGCACTCCTCTGCCTCCTCAAGTCTCAATTTGATCTCGTGTCTCTCTATGGCCTCCGCGCGAACTCTCCTCCTGAGGTCAGTGATAGCATACTCTGGAACCTCTACACCTACCAGCAGCAAGTCTCTAATCTCCTGCTCGGGTAGTCCTAGCCACTGGGGGTCCTGACCCGGCTCACCCATCTCCGCTCCCTATAATAAAACATAAAATTCTATTAGTAACGGTCTATAAAATTATATTATATGCTTAAAATAAATACTACCTGCGATATACCACCCCTGAACTTGATGGAAGTTCACAATTTATATTATACTCCCTCCGGTCCATTATATAAGGCATTTGACTTTTCTGCACGTAACTTTAGGTGCTTTGACTATATAGCTAAAATTATTTTTTTTTAATTTTTCCTTTTTTGAATAAAAATATGATACATTAATTTTTATTTAGAAAAAGAAATTTTAAAAAATAATAATTTTAGCTATGTAGTCAAAACACCTAAAGTTACGTGCAGAAAAGTCAAATGCCTTATATAATGGACCGGAGGGAGTAACTGATACATTTATTATTATCACTCTTGTTCCTGAGCATTATGACTCTTAGCTCTGATACCAAACTGTGACAGCCCCAAATCCGGGGTCATAAATCTGGGCCATCACGGACCAATTTCCATTCAATATTAATATCCCTTGGGTTTTTTTTTTAATATATCATTTAATACTTAAACAGTTGACCCCACACTAATACACACACCAGTCATATGCTCAGAGAACAACATTTACCATAACAAAAGTTTAGAGTTGAAAGTTAAAAGAGTTATTACAAACCAGGATCATACTTAAGTACATTGTTGAATAACACTTCGACATGAAGCGTTTCAACAACCAAAAGTTTATTACATGTCTTCATACTTAATTATACATAAGCCCTCAGAACCCATCTGCCTCATCACTACCTCCGGAATCGATGCTAACGAGCTCTCAGAAGGTCGCCTTCCCCCCTACCCTCTTGCGGGGCGTTCTGCGTAGTATCGGCATACCTAGCTGTATATAGATAAGTAGCAAGAGTGAGCTATAATAGCTCAGCAAGATAATATTGTAAACTAGAATTTAAAATGTAACCAAGTATACATATATATACATATGTAAGCGGTAACCAATTATAAACTTTAAGGAAGAATAAAACTCTTATTTAATAATACATCATCCACTTACTGTTATAAGAAAGAAATCTAGGATAATATAGTATCAGTTTCTCTTCTTAAATAATATAACAATCAATATACCCTTTCAGTGTAATATTTCAAGATAATATGAATACTTGAATAACTCTCTCACTATCATCTTATCATTTCCTTCTTATGCAACAATTTCATAAATTAATATAAAATCAGTTTCTCTTCATCTATAACAATAATTCCATCTTTCATATCATTTTCCCTTTTCAGTATACCAATCTGACTTTATCATTGATTCTTTATTCAAATATGTTGGGGGTTTTCACTGTTGCCGAATACGTGAGGCACGATGATCAGTCATCCTCCGTACCCGTCCCTTTTTACTACCGGTAGAAGGAGGAAGGTACACCACTACATCCCCCTGGAGGAAGGTACACCACTACATCCTCCTTCGGCAACTCTTGGGCCGAATTAAAATATTGATTGCTGGACTGTGCAGCACACAGCCTCCTACGCTTACTGTTGCAATCCCCCTTTTTGTCAAATCGTTATTCCATATGTCATTCACTCATCTCATTTCCATTCTCGCACATTATTTCTATAAAATATATATAACATAATACTTTGATTATGATTCAAACATCTCCTTTATATTCAAGAATTCAAATATGCTTTTATATTCATAAAATATTCCGTCTACTTTAAGAGTAGTAAATAATAATCAAATAATATTTATTAAACCACTAACACTAAAAAGAATATCTTTAATATAGTATTATAAACCATATAACCCTAGATAACAACTGATACCATTCTCTTTCATATCTCTTTTACCATAGAGCATATTCGCTTCATTCGTAATCATCTCTATACTCATATTTCATAAATCATATCCATCTCTCTTTAATTTCCCAAAATCAAGGAAATATATATTCTTTGCAACATAACAACAATAGCATCACATATAATATCCCATGATATCATTTTTTTTTATTCCAAGGATAAATAATTTTCAAAGTAGGGATAGAAGAATCTTGCCTCGGTTCCGGTATCCAGACAGTATGGTTTGGGGCTCTTCCGGAGTTTCTATAACACAAAAGGACCGTCGTTAGAATACCACATCTCTTACTCACTACATTCTTATATAACAAGACCCTTTACACTTCAATATATGTTTAACGTATCATTATTACCCCAAAGGTTCAAGAACTTAACCATTTATAAACTCGATCTAAGTTTTAGCATTTTCCACCATTCCCCTTAATAACCACACTCGACTGTAAAAATTCTCAGAAAATATAGATTTCAAATTTTAATGCAATGTCAACTGTCAAGGGTCCTCTGACCCCCCTACTACAATATCCCAAAATTTCGTGACTTATAAAAATGTCTAAGTATGGTAACTTTAGCCTCCAAGTTGATACAATTACGTTTTCTCGGTTATCGAACGTCTTTCACTAAAACTGACTTTTCTCCTAAACCGTTCGTCAGATTTTAACGTACCTTATATCAAAACGATCTATGAACTAAGCTCTATAATTTCATGGTCAATTGGTAACCTAGGCAGTGAGGTACCGTAGGAATACAGGGGTCACAAAACAGGGCAATTTACATCCTAACGAAAATCGGACATTATAACTGCTGTACTTTCGTAATTTCCATAAATCCAACTCCTCCAAATCAATTATCAAACACAATAATCATCACCTACACCATGTGGTCTTCATTACCAGCCATGGTTACAATCCCAAACACTTCCATATTCAACTTTAATCACTTATAAACACTTAAATCACCATAATCTTAACATTTATACCACTTATCCACTACTTACATCAATATCCATCATAAATAAACAAGGACAAGAGTGATTATACCTTCTTGAAGCTTTAAAGATCCTTAATAAACCTTGATATATCCTTAAACCACCTTATCTTAGCTTGAAACAACTAAAAGAACCATGAAAATCAAGTTAGTTTCTTAGAAATTACTATTCATCACTATTCACCATCAACTTCAATGATTTTATTACCTTGCTAAATGATGATGGATGGCTATGAAACTTTGTAGATCACTCTTTCTAACCTCCAAGATCATCCATGATTTTCCTCTTGATTTGTTATTGAAGAGAGCTAGGGTTTCTATTTTTTTTTTCTTATTTTCTTGAAATGGCCGAATGGAAGAAAAGGATGGGGGAGAGAGTTTTGTTCTTAATTTTGATCTTATCTCACTTTAATCTTGTTAATATTTGTTAACTCTAGCTTGTCCTAGAAGCCTTGGAAGATATTTGGATGATTTACCATGTTAAAAGACCAATTTACCCTTAAAACTAATTAGTGGAAAGTGATGTAATCATTGATGATCTCATAATTCCTTTTTGGTTTTCTTAAGTATAATGTTACTAATTCTTGTGAATGATAATGTGGGATGTATCCTTGTTATTTCACTAATCTTGGTTGCTTAATCTCCATATTCGTCTAATTGTGGTTCGTTTCGAATGTACCTCATTATCTCAGTGGTTTTTTTGAAATCATTTACGAATCCAATTTCCCTTGGCATTCCCTTAACTTAATAATCCTTTGGTTTAACCTAAATTCACTAATCCCTCAATATATAATTCTTATAATATTTCCATGCTCCTTAATATCCAATAGAAGCTTATTCGAAATCAAAATCCTCAAAATCCATGTTTTAGGAATTTTTGAAATCTAACGTCATTTCGAGTCACTTATTTCCATTGTACAACACTAATATGGTTTCTGTTTATTCATTTTATGTTTCCATTATAGAGTACTTATATACCATTTCTTTAAATCCTCGAAATTTACTATTCATGTGACCACTGTAGCATTACTAAAGTTAGGGTTATTACATCCAACCTCCTGGATTTCAGCAGTAACAGTCTCATGGGAATGCTGGTCAATCTTCGAATGAAAAATCTGAATTGGATGAATTGAGGTTGATGGTTAAAAGTCAGGCGGTATCTCTTAAGACATTGGAGAATCAGATTGGGCAAATTGCAAGTGCCTTACTCAACAGGCCGCAGGGAGTTCTTCCTAGTGACACAGAGGTGAATCCAGGAAAACAAGATGGCATGGAGCAGGTTAATGCCATAACACTCAGATCTGGAAAAGTCACGAACGATCAGAATTCAGCAATTGAGGATGAAGAAGAAATTCAAGATCAGGACCCTACAGAAAAAGAAGAACATTCTGATTTGTCAGAACATGTGGTGGATAGTAATGAGGAGGAAGAGTGTGAGTCATTAGGCTTGGCTAATCTCTGGGATTCTAAGGTGCTGATTGATGAGGTTGTTCCATGGTCGAATCTTGAGGATAGTGCAATTGAGTTTTTTCTTGAGAAAGATGTTTTGATTGAGGGTAATAAAGATCTTCATGAGTAGTATAGGAATTTCACTTCTGATGAGATGTTGGAGGAATTCAATGCTATTTGTTCTAAGCATGAAATCCAACTTGAGGATAGTTCTTTTGATCCTAAGTCCGTTGTTAAGACTTCTATTGGTGAACTACTCACTTTCTTTCCTAAGCCGTCTAATTCCACGCTTGATCAGTCTTTGGTGGTTAATACTGAAAATCATTATGTTGAAGAAGCTTCCAAACCTCGAGCTTAGAACACCAGATCACCTGAGGTATGTATATTCGGGCCAATCATCTGCTTTGCTTATAATTATTATTGCTAACTTGTCAGGTAGTGAAGAGAACATTGTTGCTGACACCTTTGAAGAGCGAAGAAGGGTGGAACTTGTTATCAAGGAAGTAGTCCCGGAAAAGATAATTAAATGGCCATATTAAGCTACGGTGTAGAAATTTTCAAGAGAAATACTCCATTGCCATGTCTAGTTAAAGACTTTAAACAAAGGCGCTTCGTGGGAGGCAACCCACGCTTTTCGGCATTGTTATTGAGGTATCTCTACTATCCTTTTTATTGCCTTCAATGAGGACATTGATTATTTTAAGTTTGGGGGTGGTTTGGGGGATAAGTAGTGTGTTGTAGTTATTTGTGTGTCATTGTCTTCACATATATATATATATATATCATGTTTTGCATATTAGTAGTAATTCATGCATGTTTGTTAGTATTATTTATGTTTGTTTCATATAGGACATTCTGTTTTTTTTTTTTTTTTTGGTTTTCCCATGTGATTCCATTTTAGTTGTATTTCATGGCATGCATATTTCATGATCCCTTAGGATGAGCTAATTCTGATTGGTAGGTAGATGTTTAATTAAATGTGGTAATGATGAATAGAGGGTTGATTTATAGTTCTTATGAAATTGACTTGCATGTTTCAGAAACAATTTTTTTACACAGTCTCGTCGTTTGCTTTTGGGCTAGGTTGAGGTCATGCTTGTTTTGGATTTAATCACTTGTTTATATTTAGAATTTTCGTTATTCCCTTGATGGCGTAGGATCACTAAAGTCTAAGTTTGGGGGAAACCAGGGATTTCATGCTAGTTGTTTATAATTGTCAATAACGGTTAGGCGTCAAATGGCTAGCAGCCGGCTCATATTTATATGAGTAGTCTAGGGTTGGAAATTGAGAATTCTCATTCCAGATTGCATATATGAAAAAAAAAAGGAAGAAAAAAATGAAATGAAAAAAAAAGTTATGTGAATGTTTATATGCAAAATTAACCAGGGTGAGCTCTTTAATACTCGAGCAATTAAGTTCTAGGAGACTTTGTACCTAGTGACCTAAGGGTTTTATAGTCTGGGATCCACTAACCTAACGCTCGCTACATGGGTATTATTGTATATGCCTTTTGGGGTCTCATCCATTGCATAGTTAAATAACCATGCGTTATTGTGTAAAGTATTATGAGTCGTAGTGGTTAGTAATAAAGCATGAATTCCTGTCTAACTTGAATGATGATGGAGGTGTTTCTAGGTTATGAAGTGTTTACCGTCTATTCTATTTATAAACCCGTGATTGTCTTGGCGAAGAATATGTATGATTTTGATCTAGTGTTAGGAGTATATCTGATGAGCATCGCACACACGCACGTTTCTGTTCATGTATTGTTAGTATACGGGAACTTAGTCGAGCTCTATTTGGATTTAGTTGCATTCTTTGAGATATTTGCTTGCTAGTTGGTTTTGGTTAGTTTGAGGGGATCTTTGCATTTTCATTTAGTTGCATTCATGCATTGCATTGTTTAGTTAGATGGATTTTGTGGGTACATACGCTATAGGCCCTCACGAGACCTCACTCGTCCACTAGGGCTGCCTAGGGGTTTAAAGGGCTTGTTGCATATGTCAAATGCAACCGTGATCACCTACGGAAGTGGTACTAGTTAGTTATATATAGTTATATTTGTGTATGCTTGAGGACAAGCATTGGTTTAATTTTGGGGGTGTGATAAGTGGATTTTATATCTACTTAGAGCGTTCCGTTTCGACTTAAATTGGTGTCTTGGTCTCGAGTTTTATTGTGTTTTTGATGTGTTTTGTTGAGTTGTGCAGGTTACGAATTGTCGATTAGGTTTGGCGATTTTCGTGATTTTGGGTGGATTATAAGATTAAATAAAGAATGAAGTTTTTCACAAATTTTGGGAGAGGAGGCCAAGTTTCACACAAGTCTTAGGAGAATTTTGAGTTCTAGGATCGAGGATGGCATTGCTCGAAGAAAGAACAAGATAAATCAGCAAAAGATCGACGAAATGGCGAAGAAAATCGCTCCGGTCAGCAGCAGAAGGGCGCCGCGCCCTGGCTGGGCAGAAATAGAAGGGCGTCGCGGCCTCAAATGGGCGCCGCGACCTGGCAAAGTTGCTGGAATTTCCGATTTTTCTCCTAAAAATTCTGCAATTCTTTCCTGTTTCGAATTTAATATGTAATTTTGGGTTTTTCTTGTTGGGCAAGACTTCTAGGGCCTATAAAAACACATTGTATCATTGCAATTTATGAGGATGACTTAGAATAAACATAAAGGGAGAAGAGAGAGACTTGGAGAAGGATTCCCAACGCTCGTGACAAGCGACGGAGATCTAGATCTACATCTTTTCATCCTTCTATTAGGCGTTATTTTGGATTTGTTTTCTATACCTTATTATTCTAGTTTTATTATTATTCATACTTTGTTTATTATCATGGTTTCGTCAGATCCCATGATGACGAGCGGTTCGATTATGAACTAATCGTTGTCATGGGATTCTAACGGATTTATCTATGTAGTTTAATAGTTTGTTTGCTTTAAAGATTTGTGTGTGATGAATTCTTGATATCCTTGTATGGTTGTGCTTATTCTTCTTGGATGCGTAGCTAACATCTAAGTTGCATTGTTAATCTCTTGTGAAGCGAGAGTTGATCTTGAGATTTAGAACTTGTCATGCTAGCATAGGTTCATGATTGTTTATCAACGTGATTCGTAGTGTAAGATGAGAATACTTATACTGCCCTGTGTGATCTTTATGGATAACTTGCTCTTCAACCGTTATGTTTTCAAAATATCTTTAATCAAAATAATAAATATCTTTAATCAGTAGTTTTGTTGTATAATAGTGTGATATTGATATCAGTTCAAATGCAGAACCAAAATATTATAGGATCAGAACAATAAAAAAAACTTAAAAGTTGATTATTCTTTTATCGTGTAGCCTGTTTCTGCAAAAGGGAAGCCTTCAAAGTTGCACAAGAGGAAGCATCAGATTGGTACTCTGTATTTTGATATGAGACAGAAGGAGATGGAGCTCGCAAAGAGGAGAGCCAAAGGATTTCTTACCAAAGCTAAAACACAAGCCAAGTATGGATGGTAGAATTGTCAAGGGTTACACTGGCATCATTTTAAACTGAGAATACCAAATGTGTCATCACATGCTTTTAGACAATCCTAAGAGTATCGTCGTTATGCAATTTATTTACAACAATACAAGATACAATGATCCTAAGTCTGCCCTAATTTACCTGAACTGGAAAGTGAGAAGCTGTGTATTGGTGTTGCAAGTGCTGATCTTGTTGGTCAATTCCTATCAGGCTGTTAGTAGCATGAATTTTACTTTGCACAATGAAATTATTTGCTTACTTGCTAGACCTTGTCTCCGACATGTAGCTTGTGATGTTTGCTTATCCAAGTACTGCTTAGCTTTGGTGATTGTTTGTATAAAACAAGTTGTTTGCTTCTTTGAAAGTGTTACTTTTAGTTTTATATTTTCTGAATGGCAACCATAGTTAAAAACTTAAAAATCTATAAATGGAATATTAAGGACGAAATATTAAAAATAATAATTACAACTAGTTTTAAACAAAAATAACTGCATTCTTTGGCTTTGGTATGTTACACTGCCATTTATTTTTTTCCTTACATATTATGGTGCAAATACATTTTACTAAATTTCATAGGATCTTGTCTTTGTGAGCGTTAAGATTGAAGTTGTATGAGTTCTCACGAGGCACTGACTGGTTCGTTTATGTACCATCAATGCCAACTCCATTCCATGTCAATGCTGCAAATGTTACTTGTCTTTCTGCAATACACAACTACTGAATACAATAACTAAGCCTATAGCATTACAGTGAGCAAAGTTTTTAGAATGTATGTTGGGTTTCAAGCTACACAATGTGCTGGTAATTAAACAACATAATGTTGCTGGTTCCTGTAATTTGGAAAAATGTAATCTCGTTGCTTGCAGCAAAACGAAAAAAGTTAGGGATGCATGACTCATGCTTTCCGGTGACATTTTTGTAAAGAATTACACTTAAACAATGTACAGCTTGGGACTAGTTAAATCTTAGAGATCTGTCTTTTCATTTTTTATACAGCTGATTTGGAATTTAAAATGAAAAGGAGTACAACCAAACCAAGAAATGAAAATATTGAAACTAGGAATACAATCCATTACTCAGCCATACATATAGTTCCAGTACTTCGACAACATCCATGCTCCATTTAAGTTTGTTTGAAACACATCTTCCCATTCATCTTCAGAAATATCAAGCGAAGAATCTGTGCCACCTAATAAACACCATATTACAGGTAGTACATTGTGAGATTAGTTTCAAAAGAGCGATTTGCTAATATATCGGCTTGACATAATGATACTTGTTAGTTTCTTAATGTTATGGTATGGACTGAATGATTTAACTAGGACGTCAATTACTTAAAAGTTAATAAGAATTTTTTAGAAATATTAAACACACTTGAGTAGATATTTGGCCTCTTTTGCACACACTTCCTATGTAAGATACTCTACCTAAGAAAGGTTAGTTATATTACACAAAAAATAAAAAAATGTACATTAAATGTGTGAAATGGAAAGCCTAATGAAATAGGGTAATCAGGAGGAAGTTCAAGATGAAGTTGGTTAAGAAGTAAACAAATATGTATTGTAGTTCTTTAGTTTGGTTATCCTAGTACCGATTCGTTGTTATGTTCAAATTAATTGTTTTTGTTGTCGTGTTGAAGTAGTTTGGTCTGATCTGGAAAGTTTACCCTCGTTTTGGTGTTTGTGCTACTTCTTGCACATCTTTTGTGTACCCTGTTTGTGTTATGGTTGCTTCTCTTGCTATAGCCGGTTTTTTTTTTGTTCTATTTGAATACCCTGATACTCCGGACCTTCTTTAATATGTAATGGAATGTTTAAAAACAAATAAGGATCAGTATGTTCAATATGAGCTGGGCATTTTTAGCCAAATGCGAATTCAAAAACAAATGTTCACTATTGCTGACTGATTACTCTCATTACACTGTAGAGAGAAAATCTTCTCCCTATCTCACAAGTAGATTCTATGATTGTGTTCTTGAATACAGGAGTACACAGTTTAATGTTGCAACCTCAAACTTTGATTTCTAATGTTGGTTTATCTCACTATAGTTACGAAAGGAGGGTGAATTTTAATAAGCGCGTGTCCTTGGCCTACGAGCTAGTTTATAGGGTTGAGATAGGCCTGGTAGTAATCCGAACCCAAGTTACAATGATCTGTAAGTGGGATTTCGGAATGGCCCTAGGTGGAATCCGATCCTATAGTATAAGGGGCATATACTTGGTGTGCGCAGGAAATCAACATGTAAACTCCTGTCACACACCTAACACAAACAATCTTGTCCCATACTTGTACTCAGTTTATAAATGAGATATCTATAATCTGTAATGTTTTCCCTCTGAAAAAATGGATCCATGCTAGTAGAGTAGACCCTCCTGAAGCCCTCACCAGTGTAGTTGTATGCCTGTGCCACATTGCTCCCTAATTTTTTTAATCATTTCTATTTAAAATTCAGAGTCAAGGGAATATCATTGTAAAGAAAATTGGAAGTTCAAAGCTAGACTAAACTTTTACACAATTTTGTGAGACATATTTGAGTTACACAACCTAAACTCCTTTAATCAGACTGTTAATCTTAAAAAATATGAAAAAAGAAACATATAAAACGTGCAAGTAACCTTTTTACAATCCTAAAAAAACATAAACTTTGCATTATCATTTGTAAATCCAGCGATGAGGGCACGGTAACAAAGATGGTACCTCTAATTCCAGCATTGTTGATCAAAACATCAATATGTCCAAAGATGGCCCATGCTTTTTGTGCAGCCGCTTCGATAACTAATCGACTGGCAGTGACATCCAGCTCAATGGCAACGGCTCGAGTAGTAGTAGAAATTCCATTGATTTCATCGCATAAAGACTTAAGACGATCAGCACGCCGAGCAGCTGCCACAATAAAGCAACCGGCCTTGGCCAAGTCAGTGCATACCATAACAAAACCAAAATTTTTCATAACCAAAATTTTAAAGAACAGAATTATACATAACTCTACTCTAGAACTAGAATTTAACAAAACCGGTTCTATATCAGAACTATAATTTATATCTTAATTTAATACACTAAAACTAATTTCATAAAACTACCTTAATGCTTCTACTTTAGAACCACAATTTTACAAATTAATCAAAAATTTAGGTTCTATTATAAAACCAGAAACAAAATTTCAAAGCACAACATCAAAAATTTAGGTTATCCAATCTATGAAATTAATTCAAACTTATAAACAACCTAATATCCATGTATAATCAGATATACGAAATTGATTCAATCTTAGAAACAACCTAATATACGTAGAATCAGATCTAAACAAAGTTGAAATTATAGATGTAGAACCAGAAATTAATACTCCCTCCGTCCCTTTTGATTCTTAACATTTCACTTTTTCAAAACTTTCTGGCACGTATTTTAAGGTGCATTTTAAGGATAGTTAAATAACTTTTTTTTTAAAATTTTCTTTTTCTGTATAAAAATTTAAACATTAAATTTTTATATAGAAAAAGAATTTTTTTTTAAAAAGTTATTTAACTATCCTTAAAATGCACCTAAAAATGCGTGCCAGAAAGTTTTGAAAAAGTGAAATGTTAAGAATCAAAAGGGACGGAGGGAGTATTGCATATATACATACACAAGTATATTAATAAAAAATTACCTTTTCCGAAAATGATGCTCACGATAATTCGGCTTCGAGATAGTCTCTCCTTCTCTCTCGCTATTCTCGCTCTCAATCTCTCTCACTAAGTGCGTGTGTTGTGCGTGCTGTTTTTAATTTTTTTTTATTCTTTTAATCCAGACCGTTAGTTATTTTAATGGTTAGATTATGGGTCTCCATGGTACTCCATATAAAGTGGGTCTCCATAGAATGTGACTCATAACTAGAAACTCATAAGTATGATTCTAATACATGAGCTCATAGGCTCAAAATATAAATATTGATTCTACTATAGAAGACACCTCAATAACTAAAAATAAAAATTGATTCTATTATATAATCAACCTCTATATGCACAAGTTTTGTTGTATAAGTAAAAATTGTTGTAGAATCAATTAAATAAGTCTTAGAATCATTAGTAAAGTAAATTGAATATGGTTTGTATACTGAATTACCTTGGACCAAAAGAGACTTAGATTGATTTGCACCTCAAAATACACATTATATTTTTATTAAAATTTAAAAGAATAGGTTAAATTCTATTATAACTTTTATAAAATATTTATATATACTTTAATAATTTAATTTGCAAATGATAATAAACATACTATAATTTTACATTAATATATTTATAAATTACAAATAATAAAATATAAAAAAAATTGACTAAAATTTAATCAATTTTTTAAGTCTTGGTCCAATAAAAAATTTGATCAATTTAACTAAGAACACAAAAATTTAAGTAAAAATTTGGTCCAAAAAATTCTGAGAATTTTATATACGAAAATATTTTTTTATTTCTTGATATATTAAAATATATTTAGAAAAAAATTATTTTGAAAATTTTGTTTAAAAATATGTAATAAATATAAAAATAAAATTACACATTTTAAAATGTTTTAACATTTGTAGTGAAACATTCACTCTCTAATGGAATATTCTAGATTTTTATAAAAATAATTTTATTATTTTTTTATCCAAAAACAGTAATTTTCATTTGAAAAAATGTTAAAATTTTTATATTTAGTAGAAAATATAAAATTTTGTTCATTACAAAATTATGCCAACACAATTTCATACCTACGGCAACATTCAAACACTTTTATTCTATGCCAACATATTTATGCTACCTAAGGCAACATGAAAATGATAATGTTGTAATAGCCAAAAATATGAATGGCAAAGGCAACATTTCCAAAGGCAACATATAGTCTCTAAATGTGGTAGTAGGCCTTTTATGGTGTAGTGTTAGATTAGAACCAAATGTACAAATATACACAAAAATTGCAATTTACAAATAGTTGTTCTACTGTAGAACCAAATTTCAGACCTCCAAATATAGATGAAGCTATAAACAAGATTTAAGTGTCAAACCTAGTAAACTTTGGTTCTATTAAAGAACTACAAGTCCACTATGTAATAATTAGTGAATAAGTTTCAATCAGCTATTAAATTAGCATTCTACTACTACAGAATCAAAATTTAAGCAAGAAAAGATGACATTAAAATCATAACACACAAACACGCAAAGTTGTATAAGTAGAGAAGGACAAGGTAGCTTAGTATACAGAATCAAAAACTATAAATGGGCGTATATAGTTAAAAAATTTGTTTCTCTACAGAACCTTAATTTAAAACCAAATTTTGCAAAGATAAAATTATACATGCCTGTATTATAGAAATACAGTTTTACTTTCGTTTCTATTACAGAACCACAATTTATACCTTATGATTTATACACAAAATCCCTTAACATCAACTAGCTAATAATGAACTAAATTAGTTCTATTGTTCAAGCTCAACTTCAAATTTCTTGGTTCTATTACAGAACCTTAATTTCGAAACAAAATTTTGGGAAAAAAATAAATTCATACATGAATCCACTCTAGAACTAGAACTTTACAAAAGTGATTCTATTACGAGACCTTAATTTAAAAACAAAATTTTGGCAAAAAATAAATTCATATATGAATTTAGTTTAGAACTAGAATTTTACAAAACTGGTTCTATTACAGAAACATTTTTTATAACAGATGTAGTTACACATAAAATTAACTATAAGCTCGCATTCTACAACAAAATCAAATTTATAAGCAAGAAAAATTGACTAACATCAATAAATACCTATAGAATCACATCAAGTTAAACATGAATTTGCATTTTTAAAAACAAAATCACCTAATAGTACCTATTCTCCTCAGGAACATCTTAATCTCTACTTTTCTCTAGTCGATTGAGATTAACCTGAAGAAATAACAAAAAAAAAAAAAAACTAGTTAAATTATGAATTCAAGTAAAAAAAAAATAAATGTAGAATCACTACCTTTTGGTTTTGTAATTGACGAGCAAAACTCAATTTGAAGATGAACCTGGATTTGAAGATGTTTCTGGTTATTTTTTCGTTGAATTTGTGTGTGTATAGTGTGTGTGTATTGTTGTTTGCAGAGAAATCTTGAGGCGTGGTCGATGTGTATTTCGGTTTTTTATTTAATTTATAAAATATCCTGACTTTTAAACTAAATTACAATTTTATCATTAAATAATTGGATGGCTAAGATTGGTTCTCTCCAATTTTCTATATAATATGGGTCTCCCTAGAGTGGGACTCTACGTATATATAATAAAAAGATTAAATTACTTAATAAATGTAATATTGAGTTTATTGTCAATATGTATTTCTACACTAAATTAATTCGTTTACTATTTATATATATTCAATTAAAATATATAAACGTAATTAATGATTGAAAGCGCATCCTTTGCATGTTCACCTTCTCCAAATCCCTAATTACGTCTAGTTGATTCCCAATTTCAAGCATAATTGATCCGAATCCATCTTGAAACAACCAAGTGAAATATTGCTATAACACTTCCCAATGTAGAATAAAAATTCGTGCCCCTAAAATTATAAAAATTTTGTGTCCCTAAATTTTATTTTTTGTGATGGTCCTCATTCGATAGCATCACTCGCTTTTATTCAAATTGGGTTGTCAACAGAAACAATGCTTTGTAATTTCGGTAAATGAATAATTTCGGTACACGAATTAATATTTTACTTCCTCGGTCCCATAATTTTTATCTAAGTTTGAATAGTCAAAGTCAAATTTATCAATTTTGACAAAGAAAAAAAGCACATTATATAATAATATTTGTTAGGTCCGGAATAACGTAGAAGGGGGGTTGAATACGTTATTTAAAAATATTTCGATTTTCGAGATGTGAAAAATGAGGTCAACAACTGAATCGAAATAAAACAATTGGTTCGGGAAAATATCTTTGAACTGATAAAAACCCAAGGGGTGTTACAACTTCTAATCCAACGGATTAGCTTCAAAAACTCGAACACTCCTAAGGATAGTTTAGGCATGAGGACCTTCTATCCGACACTTCCTGAAAGCGGGCTAAGCCGGGTTTCCTACTAGATGGACTGTCTAGCAGCTTACACAGAGAAGATATTTAAGAGAGAGAGAAAGTTGTGTGTTGAGGTGTATTTTGAAATGAAATACAACAGGCCTATTTATAGATTTAGAAAATCACTATGCAGCTAATATACGTAACTGATGACGATCCTGCTAACCGTTTTTTTTCAACTGCTGCCTGCTGCCTTTTTCAATCTGAGTCGAATTCAATTCTTCTGCTTCTTTTTCAATTTCAAAGTTTGATTTTTAATTCATGTGGGCCTCACATGTTTCTTACTTTATGAATAGTACTTTTGGGTACTATTCATGAATAGTAATTTCGGTTACTATTCATATGAATAGTACTATTCATATGAATAGTGCTTTCGGTTACTATTCATGTGAATAGTGATTTCGGTTACTATTCATATGAATAGTGATTTTGGATACTATTCATTTTCTCTCTTCTGTTTATTCTGCTGTTTTAATTCACCTCAGAAAATAATTCAAGTACCAGATTAATTTAATTATTTTGTTATAAATAATTAATTAATCTGTTACTTATTTAATTTTCAGAGTAAATTAACTTTTGACAATACCTTGAGATATTATGTCTGTCCTTGATCGTCAATAGGCTTTGGCAATTCTTTCTATGAATTAATGTGTTGATCCTTCCCGTATGTGTTGACACTTGGTGCACTGGTCTGGTTCACAAGTGACTATCACTGATCTTGATCTTCACACCTTCGTTACATTCCAATTTATTAGCCTGCAGCAATATCTTCAAATACATGAAATCTTTTGGCCCTTCAACTGAATCATCTGTACATCTTATTATGTCACTGAGGCTTGATCATGTTAATGAACTTCTTTCAGCGACTTGATCCTTGTTGGTGCCTGTTCTTCAAATTTCACGATCCCTGTATAGAGTTAATATTATTTATCTTTTATCCTAGTTGAGTTATATATGTCCTCCATTACATATTACATTTCATTATACTTTACAATCTCCCCCTATTTGATTGTTAGGGTTTGACAAGCAAATACCTAGAGGATAACTCAACTGATACAAATAAAATACCAAGATAAATAATATTAAAGTGTATTCTGGATCATATATATACATTTTCCAGATTTCTAAAAATTAACCAAATGCAAGACAATTGTTCCTGTAGACTGAACATATCTTCAAGTTTGCCTTTGCTTTCTTTCCACATTGCACTAATACTCCCATTAGTTTTTCCTTTCCCAAAATAAAGTTAATTCCGTGTCAACAACCTTTTCCTTGCCTTTACGCCTAGTAGATTTTTCTTGTTCATCCATCTTCTCCCCCTTAGTTGGGTTATCCTCCAGATTAGTAGGATGTGGAGTTGGTAAATTAGACGAAGATGGCTTTACCATGGAGTTGATTGCATGACTAAACTGGGATGCCATGGAACTTAATTGAACCTGGAATGCATCATGTTGAATAAGTTGCAAATTTTTGATTTCTGCAATGGACTTACAGATATTTTGCAACTCTTTCTCCATTGTTTGGACCCGTGTAAGGAGTCTGCTATATTCCTTTCTGGTTACAGGTGCATGTGGTTGAGTAGGTTGCTAACTCGTATGTTCTGCAGGTGTTTCACTCAACACTCTATATTCACTCGGTTTAGTGGTTTGGGTTACACTTACATGTTCTGTTGGTGTTTCCCTCAACTTTCCTCTAGAGCTTCCACCGATATGTGTACCTGCAAATGAAATCATCCTAGCCCCTTTTTCAGAGGTAACAGATGGTGCAATGAAAGTTCGTGAGCTTCCGTCCTCGCGTGAAACGAGTTACCGACCACTGGTAAAAAGTGGTAAATCTCGAAAGAGATCCAGAGATTTTCCCTCTGGGAGGTTAAACTTGAATCGATTAAATGGCACAAAACCCAAGTTTCCCTCGTACGTCTGTGAAGACACTTGGTTCATAAAAGAACCACCCACCAATGGATCTTTCCGTAAAATGGAAGATTCACCAGCAGTTATTGAGGTAGGTAATTCCACCTCGGATGCCTGTGAAGGCATTTGATCTTTAGAAAGATCATCAACCACTCGTATGTTCCGTGAAATGGAACACAAGATAGTTGCTCCCGTCAATTCAATCTAATTTACATTTGCACTCATTGGATAAGAAAGAATTGTTTCACTAACAGTTGCAGTTACCTCAGGTTCATTTGGTTTACTTCGTTTAGAATGAGGTAGAGCTGCTGATGTTACTAACCCCTTATGTGGTGCTGCTAAGGCACTATCTTCCTCAATAATGTGAATAACTGGTCGTTTAAGTGACAATTGAGGTGTAGGAGTTTGTTGTGTTTGTGTTTGTGTTTGCATTTGTAGAATGGGCTCTTCGACCTGTGTTAGAGTCGGTGGGATTTCCTGCTCTTGGTCGGGTAAGATGGCCACTGGGGGCTGTAGAAACTGTATTTCCTGTGACACAATAGGGAATACAAAGGTTGGAATAGCAGGGATTGAAATATTACCTTGTCGTATACCTGCTCTCACTGGTCGTGGTAACAACGGAAGTGGGACAGTCTTTAGATATTCAGTTAGGACTGTAGGCACATCCGTATATTTCTTTTTGCTTATGTAATTAATTACATTCGTCTTCATGGAAGAAAATTCCACCTTTTGACCATTTTCCAAGCGTACCCTGTCTTCATCATTCAAAAAATCATTCAATATTAACTGTAGAAACCTTGGATATAGACATTTGACATTTTGAGTCTGAACATCTCTTGTTCCCAAGCGTTTCATTTTTAAAATGATTTGACCAAGCACTATTTTTCCAAAATTGATCCTCAAATTATTGGCGACCGCATACCCTATTATTGGAATAAATTCAGGTATTCGATCTTGATTTGTTCTATCTGAGGAAAAAACATGGTTAAGAGTGTGAAAGAAGAAATTCCAGTACTGGGTTAGAAACGTTCTAGAAAGATTACCAGTATTGAAATTGCCATCTTGGTACCTTATAAAACGAAAGAACATTTCAATCTGTTCAGGTGTAGGATCAGAAACGAGATTTTCCATAGGAAAATGAAGAATTCGATTAACATCTCGTTCAGTGACCCTAATCGACCTACCAAATAGTCGATATGTGAATGCACACCCGTCCTGTCCAGAAGTGTTAACTGCACTGCAATATAATTCACACAATGCATCATGGTTAAGCTGCACCTGTGTAACTAAAGCATAGCGGATTAATGAATGTTCATTCAGAAATTGTGTCCAAGCCCGAAATTGTTCATCCTGAATGGTTTCGATTTGCTGAATAGAAACAGGATTAACTTTAGCAATTAAAAAGCTTCCCTGCAATGCCATTTTCAAAAACTTTGTGGAAATTCAAATACAAGTGTTAGTGCGTATAACAAGAATATGAAATCCGCTCTAAAAACCACCAGCTAGATTGTGAGATCTTTCCGATCAAAGCTTGAAATATTCAGCAATTGTGTGTATATGCTATGTATATCTGAAAATTGATGATGTTAAACACAAACAAAAACTCATCATTTATAAGGTTTCAAGTATTAGTGGGTTAGGTGTAATAGTGACAGGTTATGTTTGAAAAATAACACCGCTCAATAATTTCTCACCTAACTACCTAATTAGCCGAAAAAACATCTTATCACTGAAACCTGTCGGTCGAAAAAAACATCTTATCGCCGAAACCTATCAGTCTATACACATACACATATAATACTTCTAATTATTATGGATTTAAAAATAATCACACAGTAAATCAAGAATTAATCCACAATAATCAGATAAACTCACAATTAAATAGACATAAAATTAACAAAATATCATTAACTGATATATGTCAATAAAATATTTATTTAATTATGCTACAATTAACTCAATTATTTACTAACTAATTACCATAAAATATAGCATTTATAAGCATGGCAATTAATATAGAGATAACTGTAAGATGAGGACTGGATGCAAAGTAAATTCACAAGTCCTAAAAATATGGACATTTAAAATACATGTGAATTTATAACAAATTGCAGTTATTGATTATCCAAAATTAATTAGACAGATTTAACATCCCAAGTTCACCAACTAACCTAGAGAAAGTGGATTCATCCAGTGGTTTAGTAAAGATGTCTACAATTTGTTGATCTGTGGGAACAAAATATAATACCACAGTTCCATTCATGACATGCTCTCGTAAGAAATGATACCTGATATCAATGTGTTTAGTCCTGGTGTGTTGAACTGGATTGTTGGCAATGGCAATGGCACTCGTGTTGTCGCATAGAATTGGAATTTTGTCCAACATGAGTCCATAGTCCTGAAGTTGATTCCTCATCCACAGGATCTGAGCACAACAACTACCTGCCGCAATGTATTCTGCTTCGGCTGTTGAGGTAGATACTGAGTGTTGCTTCTTGCTGTACTAAGATACCAACCTTCTTCCTAGAAACTGACAGCTTCCAGAAGTACTTTTCCGATCAATCTTACAACCTGCGAAGTCAGAATCTGTATAGCCAATTAGGTCAAAACCTGTTCCTTTAGGGTACCACATCCCAAGATTGGGGGTTCCCTTAAGGTATCTGAAAATACGTTTAACAGCTATAAGATGTGACTATTTAGGGTTAGCCTGGAATCTAGCACATAGACAAGTTGCGAACATAATATCTGGTCTACTAGCAGTTAAATACAAGAGAGAGCCGATCATACCTCGATACTTCGTGATGTCAACTGACTTACCAGATTTGTCTTCATCAAGCTTGACTGCAGTTGGCATCGGGGTCTTGGCAGTAGCTGCTTCTTCCATCCCATACTTCTTCAGAAGATCTTTTATTTATTTTGATTGGCAGATGAAAATACCATCAGGCTTCTGAACAACTTGAAGTCCAAGGAAGAAGGACAACTCACCCATCATGCTCATCTCGTACCTACTCTGCATTAGCTTAGCAAATCTCTTGCATAGCAAATCATTAGTAGAACCAAATATTATATCATCCACATATACTTGCACCAGAATTATATCATTTTTATGCTTTTTATGAAAGAGAGTTTTATCGATGATACCTCTTGTAAAACCATTTTCAAGTAAGAACTTGGAGAGAGTATCATACCATGTTCGAGGGGCTTGCTTGAGACCATAGACAGCTTTGAAGAGAAAGTACACAAAACCTTCAAATTCCTTATCTTCGAACCCAGGGGGTTGTTCAACATAGACTTCTTCCTCTAGATCTCCGTTCAAAAATGCACTCTTCACATCCATCTAAAAAACCTTAAAGTTGGAGTGTGCAACAAATGCTAAGAACATCCTGATTGCTTCAAGCCTTGCAACTGGAGCATAGGTTTCATCATAATCAATTCCCTCTTCTTGAGAGTAACCCTTTGCTACCAATCGAGCCTTGTTCCTCGTAACAATACCATTTTCATCCAGTTTATTTCTAAACACCCATCTAGTGCCAATTACAGATTTATCTTTTGGTCTTGGCACCAGCTTCCATACTTTCTACCTTTCGAACTGATTGAGTTCTTCCTGCATTGCAGTTACCCAATCTGGATCATCAAGAGCTTCATCAACTTTTTTAGGTTCAATTTAAGATAAAAATCCTGCAAAATTGCATTCATTCTGTGTTGCTCTTCTAGTCTGTACACCCGTGTCCGGTTCACCAATGATTTGTTCAAAGGGATGCGCTCTACTCCATACCCTTTGTCTCGGCAGATTTGATCTTGATGATTCCCCAAGTTCATAATTGTGTTGAGTGTGATGACTAGTAGATCCAAAATCATTGTTTGCTCCTCCTGAGCTGTTGCTTTCAGAGTTTGAAGAATCATTGTTTAATGAACCAGCAGATGCATTCTTTGATGTTTCTTCACTTGATTGGGGTTCATTTTCATTGTTCACTTGCTCCCCCTCAACATGTACTGCTGTCTGATCTACTGGTATAGATTGAACAATAGAGTCTGAAAGAGTATCAGAATTTTGTTCATTCTCAAATCTCAGCTGGTCATGTTCATCAAAATTTTCAAGTCCTGTTATCTTTTTATCATCAAAAGACACATGGATAGATTCCATGACCACTTTTGTTCTCAGATTGTAGACTCTGAATGCTTTTGTGGATAGTGGGTATCCAACAAAGATTCCTTTATCAGCTTTTAAATCAAATTTGGAAAGCTGTTCTGGATGAGTCTTAAGAACAAAACATTTACATCCAAACACATGAAAGTACTTCAGGTTCGGCTTCTTATTTTTCACCATCTCATATGGTGTTTTACCATGCTTGTTTATGAGTGTAGCATTCTGTGTGAAACAAGCAGCTTGCACAGCTTCAGCCCAGAAGTAAGTTGGCAGCTTTGCTTCATCAAGCATGGTCCTTGCAGCTTCTATGAGAGTCCTGTTCTTTCTCTCTACTACTCCATTTTGTTGTGGAGTTCCAGGTGCAGAGAATTCTTACTTTATTCCATTTTCTTTACAAAACTCTTCCATGACTACATTCTTGAACTCAGTGCCATTATCACTCCTTATGATTTTCACTGTATGCTTAGATCCTTTGTCCAGTTGTCTGACATGCTCTGTTAAGATTGATGCAGTTTCTTCTTTCTTGTGCATGAAATATACCCATGTATATCTGGTGTATTCATCAACAATAACCAAAGCATATCTTTTCTTTCCAATAGACATTATATTTACTGGACCAAATAAATCAACATGCAATAAGTGATATGGCTCAAGAATTGAGGATTCAGTCTTACTTTTGAATGAAGTTTTCCTTTGTTTTGCCTTTTGACATGAGTCACAAAGGCCATCTGGAGTAAAAACTGATTTGAGCAATCCTCTCACAAGATCTTTCTTCACTAGCTCATTAATGCTGTTGAAATTCAGATGAGAAAGTCTCTTGTGCCAATCCCAGCTTTCTTCAATTGATGCTCTACTCAGTAGACAGATTGCAGAGCCATCAGAGTTTGTTGAAAGCTTGGCTTCATAAATGTTACCATGCCTGTATCCCTTCAGAACAACTTTTCCTGTAGATTTGCTTACAACTTCACTGTGTTCTTCAAGGAAATCCACATGATAACCTCTGTCACAGATTTGACTCACACTTAGTAGATTATGTTTGAGTCCTGAAACTAGAGCTACAGATTCAATGATGACATTCCCAAGTTTGATATTGCCATATCCCAGAGTCCTTCCTATGTTGCCATCTCCTTAAAAAACACTTGGGCCAGCTTTCTCCACAAATTCTGATAGCAGGGCTTTATTTCCAGTCATGTGTCCTGAGCATCCACTGTCCAGAACAAGGATATTTTTCCTGTTACCCTGCAATCACAAAAACCACTAATGATTAGTTTTAAGGACCCAGACTTGCTTGGATCCTTTGGTCTTATTAAGTTTGTTAGCTTTTGCAGCAGAAGTCTTATCAGAGTTTGTGCTAACATTCTTTTTATCAGAATTTGTACATGTAGAATCAATCTTGAATTTATTCAAAGAGGGTTTAAGTTTATAATAATCATAATACAACTTATGATACTCTTTGCATGTATAAATAGAATGCCAAATACTGCCACAGTGAAAACAAGGATTCTGTGGCTTAAATCTAACTGAACCACTCTTAACTCCTGACTTAGGAGGTATAGAGTTTATATTTTTATTCTTCCTGCAAAAAGCAGCAAGATGGTTAGGACTTCCACAGTTATAACATTTCTTCCTAGGAGCATTGGGAATAGGCATATAGTTATTGCTTTTACTGATGCCTACCTTTCCATTTCTGTTTTTCCTAGGTTCTTTTACCTTGTTTATTCTTTTTAACTCCTTCAGCTTGTGTTTAAGCTGTTTCTGAGACATTGAACTAATATCTACTGATTTGGCTTTATCCTGTTTTGGTTTGTCAGATTTTGGTACAAACCTCACATGATTAATTTTGGGTTTTGCAGCCTTTTCAGTAAATACAGGTTTAGAGGTCTCAGCTTCTAGGTTGACAGTTTTCTTTTTATCAGTATAACCTAGACCTTCTTTCCAACAATCATTGTCTATGATATCCTGAGTTTTCTTACCAGAGTTAGTCCAAATTTTAAGAATGTTTCTTTCTTTAGCAAGTTCAGATTCAAGATAAGCATGCTTTTTCAATAATTCAGTTTTAACAAAAATAGCATCATCTCTCTCTTTCTGAATTTCTAAAATCTGGACTAATTCTGATTCTAGATAATCATTTCTCTTTCTAAGGTCTAGACTTTCAGATTTTATTCTTTCATTTTCTAAAGTCTGATCTCTATAGCTAACATGCAAGTTTTTAAGAAAGAGTCTTAACTCAGATATATCAGTAGTATCAAAAGCTAGAATAGAGTGAGGTACCTTGGTCTCAGTAGCTTCAGAGATACTATCAACATTTGCCATCAAGGCGTAGTTCACCTCATCTTCAGAGTCTGAAGTGTCAGCCCAGTCCTTCTTCTTTGTGATGTAAGCTTGACTTTTATCAGCTTTGGCTCTCTTGCACTCAGGTGCAAAATGTCCTTTCTCACCACAATTATAGCATGTGATCTTGGACTTGTCGACTTTCCCAGACCTGTTTTCCTTTCCCTCAGCTTTTCTGAAATTTTTCTTGTCAAAATTTGAATCTCTTCGTGTGAACTTCTTTCCTGGCCTTCCTGAAGTTCTTGTAAGCCATCTTCTTGAAGCCTTTCACCATTAGGGCTGCAAGTTGTATCATCTCAGCATCACTACCATCATCATCAGAGTCTGTGAGATTGTCAGAGTTTGAGTCATCATCAGAATTTGATGACTCAGTATCAGACTTTGTAATAAGAGCCTTTCCTTTGGATTGACTCTTTTTCACAGCAATTTCTTTAGAAGCTTTCTCCTCAGCTTTAAGAGCAATTGACTTGGTCTTGCTTCCATGCCTCTTGCTTCTTTGTTCCATCTCAAGCTCATGAGTCTTAAGCATTCCATAGATTTCATCAAGGGACATGTCTTCTAGATCATGATTGTCTCTGATGGTAGTGGCCTTTAAATCCCATTTCTCAGGAAGAGCCAACAAGAATTTCAGATTGGAGTCTTCAAGATTATACTCCTTATCTACCAGTGATAGATCATTCAACAATTTCAGGAATCTGTCATATATGTCTTTTAATGACTCATCAGCATTTGAGTCAAAGTGCTCGTACTCCTGTGTGAGTATAGTTCTCCTGTTCTTTTTGATGGCTTTGGTTCCTTGACATCTGACTTCCAAAGCATCCCAAATCTCCTTAGCAGTTTTGCATCCAATGACCCTGTTAGACATAACATTGTCAAGGGCGTTATGTAATAAATGCCTTACTTTAGCATCTTTGCTAATAGAGGAGATATCTTCAGGAGTGTAGTCTTTCTTCTCTTTTGGAATCATTTTCTGTTCTTCTCCAGCAACTGCAACAGACAATTTTGTAGGCTTATGTAGACCATCATGGATTCTGTCTAAGTACTCTGGATCTGTAGCCTCCAGAAACATTTCCATCTTCACCTTCCATATGGGATATTTTGATGCCCTGAGTATTGGAACTCTAATTGATTCATATATGCTTGTTGTTGGAGTTTGTGTTTTCTCTGTCATGATTGTATGGCTTTTTGTATAGTAACAGAGTGGCTCAAAATGAACAGTACGGTATTTATGAACAGTACCGTATCTGTGAATAGTACCGTATATGTAAATAGTACCGTATCTGTGAACAGTACCGTATTTGTGAACAGTACCGTATCTGTGAATAGTACCATATTTGTGAACAGTGCCGTATCTGTGAACAGTGACGTACAACACCGGATCTGATCTGTATATCGATCAACTTGCTCTGATGCCAATTGTTAGGTCCGGAATAACGTAGAAGGGGGGTTGAATACGTTATTTAAAAATATTTCGATTTTCGAGATGTGAAAAATGAGGTCAACAACTGAATCGAAATAAAACAATTGGTTCGGGAAAATATCTTTGAACTGATAAAAACCCAAGGGGTGTTACAACTTCTAATCCAACGGATTAGCTTCAAAAACTCAAACACTCCTAAGGATAGTTTAGGCATGAGGACCTTCTATCCGACACTTCCTGAAAGCGGGCTAAGCCGGCTTTCCTACTAGATGGACTGTCTAGCAGCTTACACAGAGAAGATATTTAAGAGAGAGAGAAAGTTGTGTGTTGAGGTGTATTTTGAAATGAAATACAACAGGCCTATTTATAGATTTTAGAAAATCACTATGCAGCTAATATACGTAACTGATGACGATCCTGCTACCCGTTTTTTTTCAACTGCTGCTTGCTGCCTTTTTCAATCTCAGCCGAATTCAATTCTTCTGCTTCTTTTTCAATTTCAAAGTTTGATTTTTAATTCATGTGGGCCTCACATGTTTCTTACTTTATGAATAGTACTTTTGGGTACTATTCATGAATAGTAATTTCGGTTACTATTCATATGAATAGTACTATTCATATGAATAGTGATTTCGGTTACTATTCATGTGAATAGTGATTTCGGTTACTATTCATATGAATAGTGATTTTGGATACTATTCATTTTCTCTCTTCTGTTTATTTTGCTGTTTTAATTCACCTCAGAAAATAATTCAAGTACCAGATTAATTTAATTATTTTGTTATAAATAATTAATTAATCTGTTACTTATTTAATTTTCAGAGTAAATTAACTTTTGACAATACCTTGAGATATTATGTCTGTCCTTGATCGTCAATAGGCTTTGGCAATTCTTTCTATGAATTAATGTGTTGATCCTTCCCGTATGTGTTGACACTTGGTGCACTGGTCTGGTTCACAAGTGACTATCACTGATCTTGATCTTCACACCTTCGTTACATTCCAATTTATTAGCCTGCAGCAATATCTTCAAATACATGAAATCTTTTGGCCCTTCAACTGAATCATCTGTACATCTTATTATGTCACTGAGGCTTGATCATGTTAATGAACTTCTTTCAGCGACTTGATCCTTGTTGGTGCCTGTTCTTCAAATTTCACGATCCCTGTATAGAGTTAATATTATTTATATTTTATCCTAGTTGAGTTATATATGTCCTCCATTACATATTACATTTCATTATACTTTACAATATTTATATTTAAAAAAATATCATGATAAAGTTTGAGTATTCTATTTTGGGGTGAAGGCCCATTCTGCCGATATTTTAAAACTCATGGCCTGATTTGCCGATCTGCGCGACCTGTGGCCTTTTCTGCCGACCAGACACGCATCTGGGAGTTGCGTGTATCGGTCACGCATTTAACAGATGCGTGTCTTTCGTTTACTGAAATTTCAGCTTCACATGCGTGTCTCGATATGCATTCTAAGAATACGTATCATGGGACACGCATGTGAAAAATGCGTGTCTTACGTCATTCTTCTCTTCCCAGAACGGCGACGACAAGGCGATTCCGACAATTGATTTGTTTCTCTTCGTTCATCCATATCACAAACATTCCAAGTACGTTATGTATACCGATAGAATCGCAATTTCATTCTCTACATATATACACCAATTATATTACGTTTCGTTTGCCGGATTTTAACTTCCCAATTTGAACCTTACTTCGCCGATTCCGAGATCCAACGAGCTCGACCACGCCCCTGCGGGGCCGGAGGAGAGAAACAGATATAGGGATGATGAAGAGCACTAGTTGCCTGTCCTATGGTGGTATTGTGGTGGCTGGTAGATTGTTTGAGAGAGAGATCAGAAGGATGGACGACGGGGAAGAGCTCTTGAGCTCTGAGAGAGACGACGAGGAAACCACGACTTCTAGCGTCTACAGTGACACGAGATACGCATTCCCCAAATGCGTATCCCGTGGGTAGATCGGGCCAAAATCCCGCCAATCAGTATTTCGGGCCATTGGTTCTGAAATGTAGGTATTTTGGGCAATTTCTCTCTATTTTGTGTATCAATTTGTAAAATTATAAAATTATAAAATTATAAATGATTATTTTTAAATAATTCAAAGTTAAATAAAGTTGATTTTGAAAAGTTAAACTAAGACGATATTTATATGAGAATTAAGAGGAGTAGATTCAAAACACATTTTTTTATCGAGAAATTTTGAACCTATTTCCAACAAATTACGATTTCTACATTGACAAAATTACCCTGGTGCAGGTTGGCCTGCCAAACTGAAGTGATCCATGAATGTCCGGGTCTACCAAAATACAGCCGTTAATTTGGAGGCAAAACTAAAAAACCCAAATGAAAACTTGGAGCTACCATTAACCGAGTCTCTTCATTATCACATATTAAACAAAACCATGTCATTTCTTGTTCAATGATACAATTAGTACAAGTTGCATATTATTTTTGATTACAAAGAAAAAAGATGTGGGTATTTTACATGTTCTCATTGCCATTAACAATGGGGATGGTAATGTTAACGTTGAGATATTTTGCGGGTCCAGATGTGCCTCGTTACGTTCTTTTTCTCGTGGGTTATACCTGGTTTTCTTCAATCTCTATTATCATCCTTGTTCCAGCTGACATTTGGTGTGTATGTTCCTTTCTTTCTTCATTTCTCATATATGTGTGTGTTTTGCATGATGCATTGCTCATTATTTTCTTTATATAGGTGTGTTTTGTTATAACTTGTGTAACGATATTTGCATCGAACTGAAGTAGTGTTTCGTTTTCGGTCCATTATTAGTCTTGTGATTTAGGTGTGCCTTAGGAGGAATTAATGATGTATACGAATTTTTTGATAGGTTTTCTGATAGGAATTAATGATTTATATATAATTCATTTTTTTTAGAAGAGCTGGTTAGCTAAAATGGTATTTGTGCTCAAGTGTTGTATATTTGTTCAATCTTACGATTAAGGGGACTGTTGAATAATTATTAATACATTAAAGGTCTTCCTTTAACATCTTAAGATTTTAGATGGTTGGTTACTTACAGTTGAATTGTGTTAGTAATTACTAATGTGCGTATTAGTAATTTATATACGGAAAAATGTGCAATTAAGGAAGCATGTAGATGCCAAATTGAGGGTTAGAGGGAGAACGACAAGACGGTGTTGGTATATCTTTGATACAACACTGTTTAAAGGGAAATGCTAATCATGCACATGTAATTTAAAGACTATATCAACAATTAAGGTGTTATTGAAAGTTGCAGATATCTTAGAGTTGAATGCTAGAAAGCCTAGAATATTTGGCAGTGAAATTGGTTGCATAGCTTTTAAAAAAAGTTATAAGGTAACAGTCCTAAAATTATTCCATCAACACATAGTCTTCTTATGTATATAATTCTTCTACGTATAAGAAGCCTAAATTAGTAGTCCCTTTTTTACAGAAATTAAAAGATATCTTACAGTAAATTTCACATTATTAGTGTAATTAAGTCCCTGAATCTGCCAGAGTGAGAACAGTTGACAAATTAGAACGGCATAGTTTAGTGGCTGCTAAGATTGATGTAACTGAGTGTGACAGCATAAGTAGAAGTCTAATATTTTGGATTTTCAGATATGTTTTTGTAGAAACTTAAATGATTTGGTGATTTATGAAATTAATAGTATTATTTAATATTTACTGCAATAATTTTGTCCTGTATTGTTGATGCGGCTTATTGACTTCACGTTCCCCTTCATGCAGGCAATCGTTGGACAAGAATTAAAAGAATTATCGTTCTTCTGGACTCTTTCATATTGGAGCACATTTTTACTTACTTGGTACTAATCCAACTGTCTTTTTCGATCATTTCTTAAGATCTAACTCCTGCATCGGCTCACTAGTCATTGTGATTGCCTCACGATTTTGAAATTTACAATTGTGTTGATAACATACTTTATGATATTTTATTCTCCTCTATTCAAATTATGTCTCTATCTACCAAGTTTCATCCAGGGAGGCCATTATAGTTGCCTCTTTGATCTTGCATTACCAAAAAATGGTGGCCTCGAAAATTACTTGCACGATCGAACAGCTAAATTATGGCTAGTATTTCCTGTCTATTTAATAATATGTAGCCCTAGACAGTCCAGTCTTGGTGATTTGATATTTTTTTTATGCTGGCAAAAATTTAACTCCTATTCCCGTTTGATATCTATATAATCTTTTAAGATGTAGTTAAAAGTAATAATCTCTGTTGTTTTATTCTTGTATTATATATATGTATTTTGTTGGATAAAGATATGTATTTAGTGACAGACACCAAGAAGAAGAGACTATCTGAATTTCCGCGTACTAGTCACAGAAAGCTGTTAAAATGACCTTTGTTATTGTGTGAACTTACTATTATTTTGTCTGAGTATGAGTTTAAGCCAAAATGTCTTAATGACTTAACTGTGATTTGCAGCATAAATATGCACTTGTTCACATAGATTTATATGAAACTATTTGTCTAAGCAGGGCTGTGGTGCCTATAATTCAGGGTTATGAAGATGCCGGGGACTTCACACTGACAGAAAGATTGAAGACCAGTCTGCACGCTAATTTATTCTTCCACATGTGTGTCGGTTCTATAGCGCTATGTGGTCTTATTCTGCTCATTATTTTGCGTGCAAACTGGTGTGTTTACCTTCTAGCTGTTACTTTACATGATTCCATTCCTAGTCACCATATCACTGTGCTTGGAATTTAACAAGATATTAGTAGTTGTGTCTGATGCCATTAAAGGAGAGCATCGCACCATGCAATGCCCTGATGACTACATAGGACTACCTTAATCATAGCAGAACATTTAGCCACAACCCTAATTGAATCTTTCAAAAAAGCTTATTGTTCTATTTTATATTAAGATTTTAGACAATTTACAAAGTAGTACATCCTTGCACTTGCACTACGTATAAAATTGATAATACAAGTACTACTAGGTTTAAATTGACGGTAGCATATATGGGAGCTCAAGGGGCAGCACCTTGGTTTCTTGCTCAGTTTTGCTCACCAAAGAGAAAGTGCAAATTGGGAAATAAAAATACCAATTAAGTGTACAAGTTTTGACTCTATCAGCTCTCCCTTAAATTTAAATTTTTGTGTTAAAATTTTAGATTTTTAACTTTATGTTATGATTTGTGTATCTTTCTGTTATGTAATGTTCTCATAAGGATTTGAGTAGAGTAATCCTAGATTTATATTGAACATTTCATACAACTACCTCCATAACTCCATTAGTACTGGACTTCATATGTTAATATTTTTCATCGTAGTATCTCTTTGGGTGTGTTTATAGTTTTCGTTTATTCACATTTAATGCTTGAACTTGCAGGCATGGTGGTATTCTTGGTTTTGCCATGGCTTGCTCAAATACTTTTGGACTCGTGACTGGTGCGTTTCTGCTCGGCTTTGGTTTGAGTGAAATTCCAAAGGGCCTCTGGCGAAATGCAAAGTGGATCAATCGCCAGAAGGTTCTCTCTCATAAAGTATCTAGGATGGCTTTGAAACTTGATGATGCACATAAGGATTTTTCAAATGCTATAGTTGTAAGACCCTTATTATTTGAAATATACCGCTTTATACAGATATGAGCATATGTGTGGCATAATCTATCAAGCCATTTGCGGGAAATATGCAGTCATATACTCTCTGCTTTTTAAATCTCTTACTGTGTCATAGAAATGGAGAGCTTTTAACTAATACAAGTGCAGAAAATAATGAAAAAATGATAGTGCTGCCAAAATATTTGTCTTGATTTCTGATTAGAATAAGCTCTCAAGAATAACACTATCTTAATTTGTAAATTAGATACTTTAGGTATGGCCATACATACGGAAGGGATATACTTTTTTTCAGTGTCATTGTTAAAAGGTAGTGTCATTGTTAAAAGGATTTAGGTCTAAAGGGTGCATGCCTGGGAATACACAAAAATTGTAACAGCGTGTGGGTGTGGCTTAGTGATAATTTTAAAACAACAGAGTGTTCAGTATCATATGTGTAAACTATGGGTAGTAACTACAGGGATAATATAGATTTTCTGGACCCATAAAGTCCTTACACATTTGTTTCTGTTTGTATTTGCATTGTTCTTATTTTTATGTAAAATTATTTGGCAAATGCTTTGTTGAACTAGGTTACTCAAGCAACATCAAAGCAGATGTCCAGGCGTGATCCTTTGAGACCTTACATGACTATCATTGATAAGTTACTGCAACATATGGTAATTAAGCATGTAGTCTTGTGATTGCTTTGCTGTGCTTAAATTTACCTTTGTACTCATTCCGGTAATAAATTTTCAGCTTAATGAAGATCCCACTTTCAAACCCCAAGGTGGAAATTTAGGTGAAAATGATATGGATTATGATACAAATGTCAAAAGTATGGCACAGCTGAGACGTCATCTAAGGAGAGCACGAGAGAGATACTATCGATATAGAAGGTATGTGCTATCTGAAGTAACCAACTAGTTTTCGGGTTGTATATACAATTATCCTTGTAGTCGTTCCTCGCAACTGAATTACAATGTAGAGTTTCTCGTCTATTGTGTCAGCATCCATTGTAGTTTATTAGGGTGTTTGGGGGAACTATTTTCCAGAATAAGTCAACTTATTTTAAGACAAAGTTATAGATTCCTAACTTTTCCTGAAAAAAGTTAAATTTTTTTTTTGCAACTTATAGAATCTCAAACATACATTAAGTACTTGTATAAAAAAAATTTATCAAAATATGAAATTTTTACCCGAAAATAAGTCCAAAAGGACTCATTTTCTGGCCAAACAGACCATATGTTAGTTGTAGCAGCTTCATTCAAACAATAGCCATCTGGCATATCCCTGTGCACTGCCTCTATAAGGATTCAAACAATTTTGATCCTTAAAGATATGATTTCTATATCATTTCTGCTCATCATGTGTTTTAGTAACAGATTAGGCTGTCTGTATCCATTTACATATGCATTAATGCATATAGCACTTTGATGGGTGGGAACAACTTACCAGGCTCTAATTCCAGTTAGTAAATAGGTTATATCTCTTACATAATTTACAGAGCATATCTACCTTGTACTATATCCAGTATTACCATTTATAACGAAGTCTTACAAAATAATTCCATTTCATCTATTATTCCATTAACTTATTGCCAACCAGGGTGACTGTTCAATTATTCTATCTATTGAATGGAACTTCAGTTGTATTAGCAAGTCATTTGACTGCATTTTTATATTTTGAAAGGTCCCAACATTGAATATTCTACTACTTCTGTTGTATTCAAGTAAATTGATCGGCATTCAACATGGTTTTTATGTTACTCGGACTCTTCATTTTACCTTGGAGTACCGGTGTCGGACACTCGACACTCGGACTTGGACACTCGGACTTGGACACTTATTCTAAGCCAAAAACATGTACATTTTTCAAAATGTTGCCGAGTCTGATACTTGGACACATACCAGTGTCGGACACTTATAGCCGAGTCCAAGTAACATAACGTACCCTAATTAGAACAGACCAGTCAGCCCAACTTTGTATTTAAATTTTAAACTAGCTCTCCTGCTTTACTTTTTACATTTTGAACTGGATTTAGTAATTGCTGTAGGTAGCAAGCAATTTGTTACTTATTATTGATGTGATTTGCTTGGTATTCATATAAAATGCCTATACAATGACTTATCACGTGCCTCTTCATTTGGTGCCTCTTTTTTTTTATGTAGATAGAACAATAGTTAAACTCGGGGGCAGCTTGAGTCTCTTGCGAAACTCAAACCTTCACATGCACTTTTGACTTTGCAGTACTGATGTCTGTAATAGCTTATAGAGATTGCCTTCTTATTGAGATTTAAATTGTGCATGATCTGGTGTAAGTCTCAGGTCTAATGTGTGTTTCTGTTACTAACTCACTTTACTATTATTTTCCCTTGGAATCATTGTTTTCACAGCGAATACATAAGTTTTGTAACAGAAGCCCTCGAGCTGGAAGATACTGTAAAGAATTATGAGCATCGTGATTCAACCGGATGGTTTGCTCTTAATCCAGTCTTTTATTTCCTTCAATGGGTATCACCTAATTACTGTTTTACTGTTTTTTCTAATCAAGTGTGTCTCCCGGAATGAAGAAGTAAGGAATAATTGTCTAATCAATCATACAGAAACCATAATTATGGATCTTTCTTGGAGGGACATTTTAGTTGCCAACTCTAATTGATGGTTCCACATTGTCTATATTTTCTTTTTACAACCTTACACTTTTGTTCCCATAAGACACTATACATGTTCAAAATTTCTAGAAAATATTCTGAATTCATTTAGTATCTCAAAATCTTCAACTTGTGCTTGGGCTATTATCCTATAAGTTGTCTGATTATCTTTGTTGTATTATATTATTTAGTTTCTCTGTTGACTAGCATCATAAGTTTTCAGGAAATACATTTCAAGCTTTAGGACTGCGAGATCTGGAACTTTTGGGTCTTTCTTAGATATTATAGGTATCTTTTACTTCACATATTTCCTGCTTCATTTGTCACAGATTAATAAAATTTCAGAAACAGTAGACAAAATATTATATTTGTAATGTAACCAGGAAACTGCATATGTGTTAAACTGTGTTACAAAAGCATTGCGCTAATTTCATGCAGAGTTGGTCTGGAAGTGTATTTTGCAAAAACTACTTGATAAACTTTTCTCTATCATACTTGGCTGCTTGTCAGCTTCAATTCTCTTAGCCGAGGCCACTATACTGCCTAGTGGAGTAGACTTGTCACTGTTTTCAAATCTTATACATGGAGCGGGGAAGCATGAGGTGCTTGTGCAGGTAATTCTTCTCACAGCATGTTGTTTGTTTTTTCAAGTTGCGTGGAAATGATTATGTGACCCAGGAGATTTGTTGAATGATTGTAGATAATAACCACCCTAAGGACTGAACATTCGTTGCTGCAATTGTGAGTTCTGCCTCATTTTGATAAAATATACAACTGCAAGCTAAACTTTTATGCGTTCCACTTAAGCTTTAGTTGTACTTATTCTCATTTTTTCGTAACAAAATGAATTTAATACCTAAACTATCAGTTTTAGCGGTTTATCACGATCGACATTGTAAATTCTGGTCCTTTTAAACAATATAGAATTCAGAAATATGAGTATTTGTCTTCCGTTTCAAGCCCTGTTTCTTTTGACATGATCATCTTTTGGAGTCTGGGGCTATAAATTCAAACATGATATCCTTTTTCAACTACTATACTAAACAGTCTTAGTTCAGATACTTAATTAGATGCATATATTCACACTTAAACATACTGCTGATGTAATAATTGGTTAGATGTACAATTGGTGCTTCAACGCTTTCTATCTAGAGAGTGGCATACTATAACAGAAATCTTAATAAACCAGTTGCAGGAGCATTTAACGGAGTGATGCGCTTCTCGGGGTCACTGTGAATAGAAGTTTTCATCAGTGCATGCATATTTTAATTTTATTGAGAATGTTGTGAATCAAGAATGCAACCATTTTCGACTTATTTGACACAATCCCTAGTTTAAAACTGATGGCATTCATGATCATCTGTTATGTTGTAAAGTCAATTTTGTGTCTAATAGGTTACAAGAAAAAAAAATTAAGTGAAGATATATAATTTAAATGTTATCGGGTTGGACTTTAATTTTTATTTTTTCGTACTTGTCAATTTACTGGAATGTCAGTAGAATGCATCAAGTAATTGCCTACACTGTTGTGAACCGTTTTTACAAACCTGATGCTTTGCACTCCAACTATGTCCAACTTACAGTTGTAAATTGAAATCTATCGCCTACAAGCAGCTCCAAGCGTTCCATCTTGGCCATGCAAAATACTAACAGATCAAATGATATACATTTGTTATTCTCATCCTTCTGTTTTTACTGCTGCAGGGGTTTGCTTATACACCTCTCATTTATATGTGTGTCTGCACATACTACTCACTGTTCAGATTTGGAACATTAACATTTTTCTCTTTTACGCCGAGACAAACAAGTTCAGTTAGCTTGCTTATGATATGTGGGTAGGTGTTTTCCTTGTTGCATTTTCTGCAATCCAGTATTTGTATTGCTACTTACTGTATGGTTTTTATGTCATGTCACTCCATATGAATTCCAGGCAGGTTGCACGATATGCAGCTCCTATTTCGTACAATTTTCTCAATCTTATTCGGCTCCCTAAAGATGCCAAAAGCCACAAGACAGTTTTTGAAAAGGTTATATGTTCTTGTAGTTTCTAATTCTGCATTTATAACTTATAAGTGTACTTTTATGTACTTCTTTTGGGAACATCTGCATGCGCCTCCTTTAGTTTTGCTAAACTGATGGTACTTCCAGATTCTGACACATTGAGCCATATTCACACATTACTACACTCTAATTTTAATCTCTATCTTTTTAAGTTGAATTTGACCAACGTTTGTTAGAGAAATGAAATCAAGAAATCAGTGGCATTCGTGATGTCAGGACTAATAATCGTGATGAACTCAACAAGTAGTACGTAAAGGTCTTGAGTTCACTTCTGGCTAGTAAAGGCCTTAAAATACAGAGTAAAGGTCTTGAGTTTGGTAGTCAAGCTCTTTAGGTGTTTAATGCATTCCTTCTTCGATCATGACTCCTTCTCTGTTGATCCTTGCTCTCTTTTAATTCCTACAAACAAAATAAAATAAAATTGTAGTATCCATTTATGTAAATCAACCACTAATGCTATAAATTAAGACCAATTCAGCCTCAAAATAAGGATAGATGAGGTCAAATGTGATCTAAAACATTTAAACATTTAGTGTGTATCATAATAGACAAGGAAACCTGGCATTTACAAGGTCACTTTCACTTTCTTATTATTTTGTTTTGCTAAAACACTTCTTCTGGTTATAACATTTGATGTGTGAGTGCTAATTATTATCTTATAACAAGCGCAGAGAATGGGAAATATCGATGATGCTGTTCCTTTTTTTGGTAGACGATTTAATAAAATATATCCCCTTATCATGGTCACATACACCATAATGATCACAACCAACTTTTTTGACCGTATTGTGAACTATCTTGGAAATTGGAGGATATTTAGTTACCAAAATGAAGCTGCTGAAGATTTAGACGGGTTTGATCCTTCTGGAGTAATCATTTTGAGGAAAGGTTAGCTTTTTTTCTTTTTTTCTTTCCTTTTTGTTTCATGTTTTTGTTGACAGCATGCATTGGTCACACTTGTCTTGCAAATTATGTCATATTTTCTATTTGAAGGTTATGTTATTCCCAGTTTTCCACTTGAAGGCTATGTTATTTCCAGTTCTGTTTTCTATTTGTGCTGCATATCTAGGTACTGGACTCTGGGTTAATTAAAATTTTTCCTAAATTCTTCCTGTCAAAAATTATTAGATATGCTAAATATTAGTATCTTACAAATACACATATTGTCAAATTGAAACATTTCCCCTTCTTTTCAGAAAGGTCTTGGCTTCAACAAGGGTATAAAGTTGGTGAGCTTGTCATTCCGTTGGCAAGGATCCTTTACGATGAAAGCTCAGATCTTGAATCTGCCAGTAGCAGCACGGTATATAGCAGTTTATCAGCAAGAATTCTAACATAACAACCAATTGTTTTACTTAGTTATACACTTCAAAGTTCTTCCACAATTGGTATGCCAAATATCTTTCTTGAAGCATGTGCTGACTGCTGAGTGCTGATAATACTACAACTTAGCTCTACAATATTTCTTTTCAAAAAGATCATGGACAAAAACGTCCATGATTCAGTCTCTAATTGCACTAACTTGAGATGTGCTAAATCTGTTAGTGATCAACATTAACATATTTCTGTGAGTGTGTGTGTGGACTCTTACAGTTTTCTTTAAAATGTTTATGCATGTTACACAAGCAATGTTTATCACATTATTCATTCTGCTTTGTTTTTAGGATTCCGTTTTTTTGCCCTTGGTGATTATTTAAAAACAGATGGTAACTTGGGTCAATTGTTTTGACTAACATGTTATTTATACCTTGACTAGGTTGACAAGAAATCAAATGTAAGTTTGAATGGGGATGGAGAGAAACTTTCTGGAGAAGACTTTATCAAGAAGTATAAAGCTATAAGGACGCATCAGACGCTAGATGAGATAAAACCGAATTCATCACTGAACAGGATTTCTGCAGAAAGTTCAAATGATGCAGGTGAAACAAGTGCATCGCAGTCTAGGGTAGCAGCAACCTGGGAAACCATGAAGACAGGTTTCCAAAGTATTAAGACCAATATCGAAGCCAAGAAATTCCTACCTCTACGCGAATCAAATGAAAAGACCAATAAAGTATCTCCAGGTACCTTCAAAACTGAGTCCCTGGATGAAATATTTGATAGTTTGAAACGCCCTGCTCGAGACCGTAAAAAGTACAGCAGTGGTTTTGACCTCGATGATGATGATTATTATGATATGGACATCGACAAGCCAAATTCGAGATAATGATAGCTCTACAACTAATCAACCACCTTCATATGTATTGGCACAATTTAACAAATTGTAAATATCTCCAACAGTATAGATCAGAGTGTCACTACCTCAGTACGCGTTAAATATCAAGAATGAAGTGCACGAGGATTATTAGCATTTGATTCAACATACACACAAGTATTTCACAGAAATATATATCAGTCACGAATCAGGTTACAAGTTGAAATTTTTGCAAATGTATTCGTCTGAAATGCTACTGGAAAAGTATCATGATCTTTTGTACTACAGAAAAACTGGTTGTCAATTGTCATTGACGAAAACAAATGTTCTTCGAAATGAACGATTTCTTTATTATGTTTGTCTATTGATAAATGTCTGTTATATTATGTAGTTGCAGTAATTCATAAGGTAAGGAAAGCTAGACTCTTTGTACACCAAATAAAGCAGATATACATGTCTGAGTTTGATATGCTTTCTGCGGCATTAGACAAGCATTTTAAGAATGTGTATTGCAGATAAATGAAAAAACAGTGTTGAGGGCATCGTGCCCTGCGCTCAGCCTGCGACGCACCAGTCATCACTATTTATACTATTAATACTCTGCTGTACATGCTAAAAATGTGTGTGCTACTGTGTGAAAAATGTGTGCCCTCACACAATTAGCATAGATCTTTGTACCAGTTCACTACATATACCAGAGGCATCGAATACTTCACTAAATCGTCATAAAAATACAGTTGTTACCATTTACACAAAATTTACAAATCACTAGAAACTGCTATTACAGAAGACTAATGTTTTGGAAGCCAGGATCAATATATAACAGCTAAAATTTTGACATATTTTTCCAAGCTTTGGGATTACACACCACATAATGTTGACTCATTGCTACAAAAGAAAATGAGCATTCTTTTACTGGTGTGCAACTTGAAATCAATATAAACCCAAAAATTTCCACCAAAAGGTCCCAACAACACCCCAAATCAAGGCATTAACAAGGGCCATTAGAAACCCCATCTTGAAAATATCAGGGAGGTCTATATAACCAGCTGTTGACAACAAAACAGGGACATGATTATTAGTATTCAAAACAAATCAGAACACGAAATATTCATGAGTAATCAATACCCAAAAAAAAATCATGCAAATGTCAAAATCAATTTAATTTGGAGGCTGCAAAACGGAATGAAGTCATTATTATAAAGAAGATTTTTTTTTACATGCTATCCTCCGGCCTTTAAGAGTTATGAGTGCATGTGTGTGTGTTTTGTGTGCGTGTACTTTTCAGAAGTTGGTATATCTATGAGTATAATTATGTAAAACTTCTACTATGCAGCTGTATATAATTCTGTTAAATGTTAATTATCATAAATCGGGATGCATGTATCGCATGTTGGAATTCAGTTATCGAAACAACAAAAAACAATTGTCACAATAAGTCGCCCAAGTAGATGTTCAGTAGGAGTTCGTACTGCTTGAATTTGGAACGAAGGGTGAGGATATATTGAAGTGACAAGGTTTACTATAAAAGTACTTTATGAATCAAAGTGTGTAAAGAGAAAGATACGAGGAAGTTAACATACCTCCAAAGTACACAGCAGCCTGACCACTGCTATAATGTGTTATAGCGCCAAAGAGACTAGTGTTATAAGCTAAAGCAAGAGCTGATAACATCCCAGGCGCCCCCGACGCCACGTGCATAGCGAGGAAAGCAGAGTATAAAGCTCCCACATGACCAGTTTGACTTGCAAATAAGTAATGAATCAAGAAGTAAGCTGTCTGAAGAACCACAAATGCCACGGGCCAGCTCAAGGAAAGAGCTTGAAGTAATTCAGATACACTACCAGACATCCAGGCTACGATTCCAAGATCTGTCAATTGACCTGCCATTCCTACAAGAACTGCGAACCAAGCCAGAGTATCCCAGGCTGATTTTTCACTTAAACAGTCATCCCAATCAAGCACCCGCAAGAATAGGAGTATAGACAAGCCAATCATAGCAGCAACAACACTTGATATACCAATAGCTTCACTAAATAATAAAAATTGTATTAGTTCTTGAATATGAATAATATAAATTGTTGGAATTTAATCTTAAACTTATTAATTTAATTAAATAATACAAGCTGTTGAATGTCTAAAAGATAGCAGCTGACTTGGTATGTTAGTGCTGGAGATCTTTTAGGGAAGTAAAGGGTAGTTTAGAAGTAGTGGAGTTTATTTAGGAGATAAGTTTGTTATATAGTAGCTATTTTCTTGTTGCCACTTGAGGCTTTGTTTATTTAACGTGCTTGTAATCAGTCTTCATTCTTCTAAGGCAATACAATGTAGTCTTTAAAAGAGCTTACGTGCATATTGTTTTTCTTCCCGTTTCATAGTAAACACATATAAGATATATTGTTTAAAACAAGCACTCCTCCAAAACCTTGATCTATACTAACTTCATCTATTGTCAAATCTCGATAAAGTGATGTCCGATGATATAATCATTTTTTCTCTCCCGAATTGGGCCTACGAGCTAAAGTAATAGTCTTGCCACAAGCATTAGGTAACAAAAACAATTGAATGCTTAAAGACACAACAATAAATATATATTTTGGCGAAAATCTATTGGTTAATTATCTGCCTCCAAATACCCATACCAACTTTTCATGCAAAAACTTTTCTGGAGTTTTTGGCCTACCACTGGATTCTCTTCCACTCAGGTACTGCATTCTTTAATCACTTAAAACTGATTTTCACTTTATATAACTAATAAGTTTTTGTGCTCAAAATATGACTTCCTAACATCTTCCTTATAAATACTAAACACTTCCATTTGTTATGTATGCAAACTTAATTTTTAGAGACATTGAGTTTTAATTAACTTTTTGAGTCTACGTGAATTCAAAATATATTTCATCCACCACATAAGATGTACATATTTTATACTAAAAACTACATATGAAGGTAATAAATATTTATCATACACAAATGAATAAATTGTTCATTTATTATAAAGAAATAACCTCGCTAATTGTATATTTGTCTCTGGTCCCTAGTATATTATTTCTAGAGAGTTAAACTGTATACAATAAAAAATTATTTTATTTTGGTTTATGGCACTCATCCTGCCACTAAATTATGCCTCGATCTGCCCTCGACCACACAGCTATCCAGAAATAAGTGCTCAACATTTCTCCATTATTGTAGGATTAAAATTTAAAACAATCATGTGCTCAAACTTCATCACAAGATATTTTATCTCGAATATTTCTTGTACTAAAGCATCAGAGATAACCTAGTTGGTCCGCTAATATGAGGTAATGGTTCAGTACTCTAGTCTGGTCGAAAACCTTGTGGTTTATGCTTCTGCAGGGAACATGAATATAAACAAATAAGGCAAAAAGACAATATTTGTATATAAAAACAAATGCAGTTTCATGTCATGATCTACTTGTATATAAAAGTATACAAAAATCTGGAGCTCTTGTCAAATTTAAATTTTAAATATTTGGGTATGTTTGTTTTGGTTTTCAAACTTTAAAGAATCAAATGGGAACTGATATTAAGTAAGAAATATTACATACCCAAATATCCACAAAGAGACTGCAAGAGCCATCGTACCAATCATAACCCATTCGTTCTTTGAGACTGGACCCATAAGCTCCAGTTTTTTAGTTGCCATAGCAGGGGCCTCTGGTGTATCTTTTATTTCAGGAGGATAAAGTTTGTACAAGATCAATGGAGTTGCTAGAAGAGATACAAATGCGGGTAAACTAGCAGCCTCGAACCAAGCAACCCATGGATTTGAAACAATCACGCCAAGTTCCTCGGCTAGTTTGAGGCATAATAAGTTTTGAGCTGCAGCAGTCAGGAAAAGTGCACTAGAGTTACCAGAAGACTGTATTTCATCAAAAACAGTAATTTATAAGTCTCAAATATACAAGCAACTAGTCAACTACAAAACTTAATACATACAAGATACCCTAGTTTTCGAACAACTAATAGCAACCACTTGCAACATTTACTCAGTGATCCCTAAATTATTTCAACTGCCAATACACTAAAATAATAACTACTACGCTGATGATTATAATGGGGGTGTTTGGTTGAATCGGAACCTCAATCCCATGTTAGTTTTTGGATTACTAATTTTGTATAGAATGGGAACCTTGTTCACTCAATTTTCCCAGTCCCAACTAGAATCCCCACACCCCCAATGCCTTGCGAAAAATTGTCACCAAATTCAGTACCAACAATTTCTACAAGTTAGGAAAAATAGACTCAACATATCATATGATTTTACAACAGATACACTGGCACTCTCAAAGGCCTAAATTATACAATAAATGATCAAAATTCAATCCCGTACTTACTACGATTAATACAATCAAAAAGCTTACCTGAAACTGAGATTGGACAAGGTAAGACCCGAGTTTTTTAGCAGAAGGATCATTAGGTTCACTCCCCGCTGACAACGATAACGACTTAATAATAGGCAAAAACACCCCTCCAGCTCTAGCAGTAGTACTTGGCATAGCAGGAGCAATCAAAGCCTCACTCAATGTCAAACCATAAGACAATCCCAAAGTACTTTTCCCCAACCACTTAACAAAATAAGTAGCAACCCTATCACCTAAACCAGTCTTTACGAAACCTCGAGCAAAAAAGAATGAAATCACAATCAACCAAATAACCTCATTAGTAAATGCATGAAATGCAGTTGAAAAACTAGAAGTCTTGGTAACAATACTTGTAGTAAGGCCTAAAAAAGCCCAAGCTCCAACAGGTAAAGGACTCAAAACTAAACCAGCAATAGTAGATACAAATATAGAAAGTAGTTGCCATGCTTGTAATGTAAGTTCATGAGGCCGTGGAATCAAGAACCTGACAAATAAGCCAACTGAGATTGAGAAAATGAAGGGTATAAGCTTAGATTCTTGTGGGTTTGGTTCAGTGACTTGGGTTGGTTCAGGGGATGATAAAATGGTTCGGTTCCGGTTACGGGTTTTTGTGGGTTTGGAATGAGAAAAACAGAGAGTGTAGAGAGGTTTTGAGTGGATGGTTGAGATGGGGTTTGAGAGAAATGAGTGGAGGGGTTGTCGGAGATGTATTGGGATGCGTGAGGAATGAAATAGGAGGGTGGTGATGGTAGTGGTCGGAGATGTATTTGCAAGGGTGTGCATTGCAGAAGAGTTCGAGTGTTTGTGTAGAGAAATGTGAATCTTGGTCTTGGATAGGACGTGTCAAGGGGTGATTCTTTAGAATGTGAAGGAAGATATGGTCCATACGTTCTTCTACAATATTCCCTCCATCCCAAAATACATTTTTCTTTTGAAAAATAAATTTATCCCAAATTACATTTCTTTTTTCTTCTTTCAATGAAAAATAGTTTTACAAAATTATCCCTACATTTATTATATCTAAAATTTGACTTTTTCAAACTTAACTCTATTCTCATATTTCAATGTATTAAATAAAGGTATTGATTGAAAAATTTTATTCAACTAACTTTTATCTTAATATGTGTGTATTTTACAAAAGGGACATATAAAATGGGACGAAGAGAGTATTATAAAAAAAATAATGTTATATCTTATTTGTTATTGAAAATAACTTAAAATGTCCAAAATTTGGAATGATTGATTTTTGGGTGGAAAAACCAAAATACCCATCATTTAATTTCTCCTGCCCAAAATACCCACTGGCGGAACTGTCCGTCCTTTTTATCCACGAGCCACGCATCACACACATGCATACAAGCCATACGCATATTGAAAATGCGTGGGGGTTGACCACGCATGTACATAATGCGTGGAGTGTGTAAATCAGAGATGTGAGTCTGTGAACAGTGACTTGGTATACGCATGTTGAGAATGCGTGGTTCAAGATACGCATGTTCAACATGCGTATGCCAATCCACTGTTCATCTTCTTCCACCCACCGTCGGTGAAGGTTTTTGAACAAAACTTCAATCGATTTGTTCATTCTTTACAGAGATCGAGCACTCACGTTCTACATACCAAAACAATCTTCTTCTCACCCTCTAAATGCCTGTACCAATCAATTTGTGTTTGTTTCACCGGATTTGAAATTCCCAAAACTAACTTTTTTTTCGGTTGGTTTGTACTTGCCCCTGCGGGGCCAAAACTCAACAAACGAACGGGGGAAAAGAAAGAGCAAGGTATGGGCTTCGTTTTGATGCCCTAAGGAGTAGTGGAGGTTGCCTGAGTGTGGTGAACGAAGGAGACGATGGGAGAGGCGATTTGGAGCTTCGTTTTGACGCCGGAGCTAGTTTGTAAATAATGACGTCATATGACGTCATCACGTATTCGGGAGATGCGTGACCCAAGATACGCATGTCGAAGCTTCGTATCCCAGGCCACGCATGCCTAGCATGCGTACTCCGTGGTCAAAAAGGTCAGATGTTAGCGCCAAACGACATTTTGGGCCGTTGGACTACAAAAATAGTGTATTTTGGTCATTATCTCCTGATTTTTTAGATGAATTAATAGATTGACCGAGTTTAATAATATAATTTTTATTGATTCATCGATAAAGTTGAAATACATTTATTTGTTATTTATTTTATTAAATATTGATAAAGTTATTGCTGGATTAATAAATGACAACTACATCAATATAAATGTATCAACTTTCGTTGATTCATATAACGAATCAAATATGTTGATTGAGAAAAATGGGCCTGTGGCCAGGGGTTTCTCCTGAGGTTATAACACAAATCACCTATAAATTAAGTGGCCCCGCAGGGGCATTTTTGTAAATATTAATTTTTTCTCAGTAAATTTACCTAAACACCCTTAAATATGTATTGAAAAGCTTTTAACCTCATGAAGAACCCTGAGGTCATCCTCAGGCACATGAATCCCATGTTGATTTGTAATTATTACATAAGAATTGATAAGAAAAATAATTTTGTTTGCATAATAATAAATTTCATAAAAATTATAAATTAAAAATTTGATATAAGAATTGATAAGAAAAATATTGACTAAATTGCACTATAGTGGCCAAATTATAATTAATTTTGCACGGAAATGGCTAAATTTTATTTCATGCCAACGTAATGGCTAAATTTTAATTTTTAAAGCAGAAAAGGTGTTCTGTCTCCCTTCCGTTAGGTCAAACGTTAAATACTAACTAGAGGAGGGTAGTTGGGTCAAATAATGGATCAAACAGCAGCTTATCAAGAACATGGCAGGAATTTTATGAATGCTCGCCGGAATTCCACCGAAAATCTGGATTTTCCAGAAACCAGTAACTATTCCGACCGGCGTTCATCATTTCTGGTAAAAAAGAACATGCTTAAAAAGAGAACGAGAGAACAACTTAAAATATTGATTTTTAAAATTCAAAAAAATTATAAATATGTTTATATCATTAATACAATTCTAAAAACACAATTATGAACAACAAATACATGTGTAAAAAACTATTTGTGAGATTCTAAAAGAGATTCTTCAAAATTTGTGAGATTCTAAAAGAGATTCTTCAAAATTTGTGAGATTCTAAAAGAGATTAAAAAAACAAAATTTCCATAAATTTTTTTTCCCACAAAAAATTATTTAAGTTTGAGAATCATAAAATGCATCTAAGAATATTTATAATTTTTAAAAATTTTTAAATTAATTTTTTTGAGATGTTCTCTCGTTCTCTTTTTAAGCATGTTCTCTTAAGAACCTTGGCCTATATATATATATATATATATATATATATATATGCATGTTTTTTAAGAAATTCGAATAATAACCCGAACAAACTCATATTCCATCTTTTTTTTTTGCCAGAAAGTAAAGCGATTTTCATTCGATAAAGCTGAACACAACCGGGACAAACTCTCAACTGCCGATATAACTAGGTTGGAAAACAAAAAAAAATTTAAAATAGTTAGTTTATTTGTTTCCTAATCATTTAACACATAGAACTTAAAAATTCTTGAAGCTAAAAATGAAACCGAAGATATCCCAAGCGATCCAAACTGCACCAAAATTCCTGAAAGGGCAACATCACAATTGACCTTATCACATAACAACCATTATCAGCCCAATATTCAGAAGCCCTAATTGAATAAATTGAGGTTAGAGGAACGGCACCCGCCATCTATGATAGAATATATTTTACATATATTTTACAGGATTTTATTCCCACATTTACGGTGCTTTTGCGAATAATCGTGTTGATTTAATGAGTTTTATTGGAGTTTATTGCAGGAAATAAATAGTTGCCGAGTTGAAAGAAATCGAGCATTATTCAGTGATTTATGTGATTTTTAGTTCGAGAATTTGATTTGGTGAATTTACGAGAAGAAATGAATAAGTTATGGTTCGTTGCTAAGCATTTTTGGAGCAAAACATAGCAATTTCCAGGAGGTACCAAGCGCGCTTGCGCGAGAAAAGAAGGGCTGCTGCGCTTGGCTTGGCAGAAAAAGGCAAAACGGGAGAATCCAGGAGTTTGAAGGCGCAAGAGCGCTACAGGAGGCACAAGAGCGCTGTCACGCATTCTAGGGAGGCGCAACAGCGCCTATATGAGCGCTCCTGCGCGTATTGAAGCTGCGCAACAGCGCCTGTATGAGAGCAGCTGCACGTTTCCGTGAAGCAAAAGCGCTAGGAAGTTGTTTTTCCAGGAGAGAGACAGCGCAACAGCGCGTGGAATGGCGCAACAGCGCCCTTGTGTGCCTGTTGTGCGGAATTTTGTAAAAATAAATCAGTTTCGTATATTTCCAACTTCTAATATTATTTGTAGTATATTAGTTTGGGCCTAAATTATTTGGGTCAACTTATTAAGTATTTTACCAATATATAAACTCATCAAGGGTTTAGAATTGGAGATCGAAAATTTTATTATAGATACAACTTTGTAAACACTTTCTTCTGGAGATTTTTGGGAGAATATTATTTTCCTTGAAGATCAAAGATTAAAGGTTTATCTTCTATTCTTTTAATTATGTGTTCATCTTACAACTCTTATATCTCTTGTTTAATTAGTTTAATTATGAGTGAGTAGATTTTTAATCTAGGGTTAAGTAGAACCCTAGTTATGATTGATGTGTGAATTTCCCATTTCCCCCAATTTGATTGTTTAATTGCTCTTGCTTATTGAGTTGTTTATAATTAGCAATTGCAAATCAGACGTGATTATGTGTATTGTTTGAACCAATATCTAATTATCAACGAGAGTTGGATTAGATGGTTGTGATTTATCCAATAAGGATTTGAACTTCTCCATGAGAATAGGTAGAAGGGATGGTTAGGAAATTAGGGTGCTATGCTTAATGTCTCTAATATGCATGATACCATGAGAATAGGCTTGATTGTATTTTAGAGAATCCATTAATACTTGAGAGAGGTTATTGGTATTTATAGGGCGCATCTTTCCTGTTGAGCAGTGTACGATTAATTGGGGCGGGAATTCACGATTGCATCAATTCATGCTAGTGGGGACACTTAATTCTAGATGTTTTTAATATTTGGTTTAATATAAACACAATTCGCTTTAGCATAAGTTTAGTTTAATAAATTCTTAATATTTATTGTGTTACTTGCTTAGCCGAATTAAATCAGAAACAACTAGTGATTGATACGTTTGTCTCTATGGGATCGACTCTGACTTACCCTGCTACACAGTTAGAAGGATTAGTTAGATATTATTATTTGATAGGCACGCGACAGCCTTGTCAAATTTTTGGCGCCGCTGCCGGGGACAAAGCAGTGTTAGATTAGTTAATTTTGAATTGATTTAGCTAAGTATTTTAGTTGTGTTTCTTTGGCTATTATTCCCTTGTTAATTAATCATCGTTTCTAGTTCTCTTGTTGCATGCACACTCGAAGTTCATGTACTGAAAACTTAATTGATATTGATCCTGAAATTGAAGCTACAGCAAGAAAGCAAGCGGGAAAGCGAAGGAAAAACAAAGACAAGGTAGTTATGGGTGATGCACCTGCAGCTAAGGCTCTTAGGGAGCATGGTATGCCAGATGCTACAGGCGTACTCTCAAGCATTGTCAGACCAGCAATCACAGCTACACACTTTGAACTGAAGCCTCAGTTCATCCAATTCATCTCTAATGACTCTTTCGCAGGATTGTCCACTGAAAATCCTGTTGATCATCTTGAGAGTTTTCTGGAGAAGTGTGAAACAATAAAGATGACCAATGTAAGTGATGAAGCTGTTAAGCTGCGATTATTTCCATTCTCTCTTCGGGATGCAGCAAAAGATTGGTTGAAGGATGAAGGACCAAATACATTTACTACTTGGGATAGTCTTGCGAAGGCTTTTCTACTTAAATTCTTCAGTCAGAAGAAGACTTCTAAGCTCAGGAATGAAATATCTAATTTTCGTCAAGATGATGACGAGTCACTTCATGATGCTTGGAGAAAATTTAAGCGACTTCAAAGACAATGCCCTCACCATGGAATTCCTGACTGGTTGTTGATCTAAACATTCTACAATGGGTTGACACAAGAGTTCCGAAACTTTGTTGATGCTTCTTCTGGTGGTTCTATTATGAAGAAGAGTACTGAGGATGCGAAAGCTTTGTTAGATGAAATGGCGTCTAATGATAATTATCCATACAATGATCGAAATCATCCTAAGAAGGGTGGTAAGTATGATGTTGATGCTCTAACCATGATTAATACCACTATGCAGGCTATGGTCAAAAAGATTGAACAATTGGATGCCAGAAGCACTCCATCCACTGTTGCTTCATGTGAGATATGTGGTGTTGTTGGACACATCAAACTTGCTTGTCAATACAATCCTTCTGGAATAGCAATTGAGCAAGCTAATGCTCTTTACAATCAGAATCAGAGGCCGCAGTATAATCCTTACTCCAACACGTATAATCCAGGTTGGAGAGATCATCCAAATTTCTCTTACAGGAACAATCAGGGTCAAGCTCAATCTTCACAAAATAATTTTTCTCAGCCTCCTGGTTTTCAGCAAGCTCAGCCGCAGAAATCTAACTTGGAAAGTCTTATGGAAGGATTTATCTCTACTCAGTCGAAGAAGAACGAGCACTTTGATTCAAGTATCAATGAGATAAAGGCTCACAACAAATTGATGGAAAACACGATCACTCAAATTTCTCAACAGTTGAGCCAACTTAATAAGTCTTCAGGCCAACTTCCTGGCCAAACTGAGCAACCATCAAGGGGCCATATCAATGCTGTAACTTTGAGAAGTGGTAAAGAATTGAAAGGGCCGGAATTGAATGCGAGCAAAAATGTTGTGAATGCTAAGGAAAGTGAAGAGGAGATTACAACTGAGAAACCGGTAGAACCAGAGATCGTGGAAAAAGACAAGAAAGAATCAGAAGCTATTCCTCTTAAACCGTATGTGCCACCTGTTCCTTTTCCACAAAGGTTGGCACAAGCTAAGCTAGAGAAGAAGTATGGTAAATTCCTTGAAATTTTGCAGAAGCTACATATCAATATTCCATTCATGGATTCTATTACTGAGATGCCCTTTTATGCAAAATTCCTTAAAGATATTTTGTCAAGGAAGAGAAAAATTGAAGAAAGCTCTACCATCTCATTAACGGCAGAGTGCAGTGCCATCTTGCAAAATGATCTTCCAAAGAAGTTAGCGGATCCAGGTAGCTACTCTATCCCTGTCAAGCTAGGGGATGTCGAAATCAAAATAGCTTTGTGTGATCTTGGAGCAAGTGTCAGTTTGATGCCTTTATCAATTTGTGAACAGCTTCAGATGGGTGAACTAAAAACCACACGTATCTTTTTACAACTGGCAGACAGAAGTGTGAAATTTCCATTGGGAATTCTTGAAGATGTGCCCCTTAAGGTAGGAAAGTTTTATATTCCGTGTGATTTTGTTGTCATGGAAATGGAAGAAGATGCAAATATTCCTATCATTCTTGGGAGGCCTTTCTTAGCAATAGCTGGAGCTATCATTGACATGAAAAATGGAAGAATTTCTTTTGAAGTAGGCGAAGAGAAGATGGAATTCAAGCTGCAAAGTACAATGGGACATCCTTCTACGGATGAGTTTGTAAATAGGGTGGATGCACTAGAGGAAGTGATCGACGTGAAAGCCAAAATTTTATTATCTGAGGATCCACTTCAAGCTGTTCTTGAGGGTAATATTAATGAAGAAAATGGAGAGTGTCAGGGTTACGAGAAGCTTTTGGATGCAGCACCTACATATAAGCATGAACATTCTAATGTGCTACAGCATGAGGAAGTTAAGGAGAGTTCCACGCCTCCTAAGGTAGAACTGAAACCACTACCTGCATCTTTGAAATATGTGTTTATGGGCCCTAATGAATCATATCCTATCATTGTTAATTCTGAGCATGATGACATTCAAATTGAGCAGTTGCTCACGGTCTTGAGAAAATATTAAAATGTTATTGGGTATTCCATTGATGATATCAAGGGCATTAATCCATCATTCTGCATGCATAAGATTATTCTGGAAGATGAGCAAGCTTCTTCTATTGAGCCTCAACGGAGACTCAATCCTAATATGATGGAGGTGGTCAAAAAGGAGGTTTTAAAACTTCTTGATGCAGGTATAATCTATCCTATCTCTGACAGCAAGTGGGTTAGTCCTGTGCATGTTGTTCCAAAGAAAGGAGGAATGACCGTGGTGAAGAATGATAAGGGTGAGTTGATTTCTACTAGAACTGTAACAGGGTGTCGCATGTGCATTGATTATCGGAAATTGAATAAGGCCACAAGGAAAGATCATTTTCCTCTCCCTTTTATTGATCAAATACTTGAAAGGTTGGCGAAACATTCTTACTTCTGTTTCTTAGATGGATATTCAGGTTTTTTCCAGATTCCTATCCATCCGAATGATCAAGAAAAGACAACTTTTACATGTCCCTATGGTACATTTGCATACCGCAGAATGCCGTTTGGTCTATGTTGTGCTCCTCCCACATTTCAGCGATGTATGATGGCAATTTTCTCAGATTTAATTGAAGACATTATGGAGGTTTTTATGGATGACTTCTCAGTTGGCGGAACTTCTTTTCATGCATGTTTACATAACTTGGAGAAGGTGCTTCATAGATGTCAAAAAGTTAATCTAATTCTCAATTGGGAAAAATGTCACTTTATGGTACAAGAGGGAGTTGTTTTGGGTCATGTTGTTTCAAAAAGAGGCATTGAAGTTGATAGAGCCAAGGTCGAGGTTGTTGAGCGCTTACCACACCCAACTTCAGTCAAGGGGATAAGAAGTTTTCTTGGTCATGCGGGATTCTATCGCCGCTTCATAAAAGATTTTTCGAAGATTGCTCGACCTCTTACCGAGCTCTTGGGTAAGGAGGTACCTTTTGTGTTCACTGATGCTTGTGTTGAGGCTTTTGAAACGTTAAAGAAAGCTCTTGTTTCTGCTCCAATTATACAACCACCGGATTGGAGTCTACCATTTGAGATCATGTGTGATGCTAGTGATCAAGCTATTGGTGCAGTCCTAGGCCAAAGGAAAGATGGAAAGCTGCATGCTATATACTATACAAGCAAGACCTTGGATGGGGCTCAAATTAATTATGCAACAACGGAGAAAGAATTGCTAGCAGTAGTGTATTCTATGGAAAAATTTTGATCCTATCTCGTTGGTTCGAAAGTTATTGTTCACACTGATCATGCAGCTTTGAGATACTTGATGAGTAAGAAGGATGCTAAACCTCGTCTGATTCGTTGGATTTTGCTTCTTCAAGAATTTGACTTAGAGATTAAGGATAAGAAAGGGGCTGAGAACGTGGTTGCTGATCATCTTTCACGCCTTACTCTTTATAAGGATGATGATAAATCTACTCCGATTGATGATTCTTTTCCTGACGATCATCTACTTTCTCTTGCAAGTCTAGAGGTTCCTTGGTATGCTGACATAGCTAATTTCTTAGCTAGTGGAACTGTTCCTCATGGTTACTCATCGCAGCAAAAGAAGAAATTTTTCTATGATGTGAGGAAGCACTTTTGGGATGATCCTTTTCTCTATAAATCATGTGTTGATGGAGTCATTAGAAGGTGTGTTCCGTATAATGAGATTGCTTCTATAATCTCACATTGTCACGATTTGCCAAGTGGTGGTCATGCAAGTACTACGAAAACTGCTGCAAAGATTCTTCAGTGCGGTTTTTATTGGCCAACTCTTTTTAAAGATGTCCACCAATATGTGCATTCTTGTGATCGTTGCCAAAGAACGGGGAATATTTCTAGACGCAATGAGATACCTCTCAATAGCATTCTTGAAGTGGAGCTTTTCGATGTGTGGGGAGTAGATTTCATGGGACCTTTCCCTCCATCCTTTACGAACAGATATATCTTGGTAGCTGTGGACTACGTCTCAAAATGGGTTGAAGCCATTGCATCACCCACTAATGATGCTCGTGTTGTGAGCAAGTTCTTTAAGAAGACGATTTTTCCCAGATTCGGAGTGCCAAGGATTTTGATTAGTGATGGAGGAAAGCATTTTCTCGAAAATCGTTTTGAAGCAATGTTGAAGAAATATGGAGTTTATCATAAGGTGGGACTTTTTTATCATCCCCAAACCAGTGGTCAGGTGGAGATCTCTAATCGTGAAATAAAGAATATCTTGGAGAAGACAGTCGCAAAATCAAGGAAGGATTGGTCTACGAAGCTTGATGATGCACTTTGGGCTTATAGAACTGCATTTAAGACACCTATTGGGACAACTCCGTATAGATTGGTTTATGGAAAAGCATGTCATCTTCCCGTTGAGTTAGAGCACCGTGCATTTTGGGCTATCAAAGGTCTGAATTTTGATATGTTAGCAGCGGGTGAGAAGAGACTTCTACAACTTAATGAGCTTGATGAGCTTCGTTTTGAGGCTTATGAGAGTTCTAAGCTCTACAAGGATAAAACAAAGAAGTGGCATGACAAAGGGCTGTTACGAAGAGAATTCAAGGAAGGGGAGTTAGTTCTTATGTTCAATTCGAGGTTAAGACTTTTTCCCGGAAAACTTCGTTCTAGGTGGTCGGGTCCGTTCAAGGTACGCAAGGTTTTTCCCTATGGTGCCGTTGAATTGATGAATAGCCATGGAGAGTCATTCAAGGTGAATGGGCAAAGAGTGAAGCATTACAGAGCTGGTGAACCAATTAACAAGGAGGTGGATATTCTGTTGTCTTCTCCTTCTGCTGAATGATTGATGAGTCGGTGTCGGGCTAACGACGTTAAACAAAGGCGCTACTTGGGAGGCAACCCATGGATTCTGTATACTGTGGAGGACTGGTGCACTTCATGCTTCGGCATAAGGGAGTATTTCTTTCCTTCTTGTTATTAGTTGATATTCTTAGTATTGTGCCATTGAGGACATTGCCACATTTAAGTGTGGGGATGTGCTTTGTTGTAGTAGCATATCAGTAGTATTAAAAAAAAAAATTAAAAATGAAAAATACCAAAAAATAATTCTAGCCATGCAATTTGATTAGTTGTTGTATTTTGCTAAATGCACCCATGCATGTTTAGAAATCTTGTGTTTATGGACGCTTTTGTATGAGAACTGATATGTGATGTTCTTGTGCACACACTTACACCAGCAAGTTGAAGCTAGTAGACTTTTTGAATGTGGTAAATGATTAGAATGACATGAGTATGTGCAAGGTAATTTGGTCTATATGCTTTGAATACAAGTAGGTGCGCTAGATAGACTGTTACTTTGGGATTAATTATGCTTTGTGATAAGTGGAATTATATCCACTTGGAGCATTCTAAATCGGCTTAAATTGATTGTCTTGGGCTCAAGTTTCTTGTAGTTTTGATGTGTTTTGCTTAGTTGTGCAGGTTTACGAGAATGCTGATTAAGGTGGATGCTTCTATAATTTTTTGGGAATTAATTGATTAAAATTCGGATTTTCTGGGAAGGCTGCGCAGCTTACACTGTTTTGGCCATATCTGGAGTTCTGTAAGTCCGTTTTCAGTGATCTTACTGCCCACGCAAAGCCTGGGAGATTTTCTACAACTTAGGATAGGATTTCCAGGAGCAAATTGCGCTGGGTAGGAGCAATTTGTGCGAAGAACAGACTGCTGGGCGCAAGTTGCCCTGCAAGTTGCCCCTGAAAAATTACAGTTTTTACTAATTTGGCCATATCTTGAGTTCTACAACTCCGTTTGGGGCCCGTAAGCAGTCCACGCGAAGATAACGAGATTCTCTATCATTATAAGGTGGTCCAGAGGTCCAATTACATTTGGAACGTTCCAGAAAAACTGAAGAAAAGTCAGCCACGAATTTTCCTTAAAAAAACAGAATCAGTTTAGGAAACGTATCTTGCAGAAATTCTATTATAATTCTGTTTTGGTATTTTCTTGCTGGGCAAGACTTTTAGAGCCTATTTAAACACATCCTACCATTGTAATAGATATACACACATTATCATAGTTTTATTATTGTAACCAGCTTAGATCTGCAAGGGAGAAAAGGAGAGAAGGATTCAACGCTCGTGACAAGCAACGGATCTAGATCTACTTCATCCTTTGTGTTACTTTGGATTATAGATTTGTTTTCTCAAACTCTTGTTTATTAATATAATTACTTCTTTTATTCATATCTTGTTATTTACCATGTTTTCATCAAATCCCATGGTGACGAAAGGTTTAGTTATGAACTAATCGTTGTCATGGGATCCTAGTGGAGTTATCTATGTAGCTTAGTAGTTTGCATGCCTTAAAGATTTATGTGTGGTGAATACTGATATCCTTGTATGGTTAATCTTAATGCTTTTAGATGCGTAGCTAACATCTAAATTGAATTGTTAATCTCTTGTGAAGCGAGAGTGGATCTTGAGATTTAGAACTTGCCATGCTAGCATAGGTTCATAATTGTTTATCAATATGATTCGTGGTATGAGATGAAAATACTTATACTGCCCTGTGTGATCTTTATGGATAACTTGTGCTTCAACCTTTATGTTTTCAAATTCTATAGAGATATAGGGTCTAAACATAATAGGTGCCTATTCATCTTCTATCTCTTTTGTGGATGTATGTGTAGATTGGTACTAGTATACCGAGAGGTAACTTTTACTCTTTTCGTGTTATCCGATCAGACATCAAAACCATCGCATGTTTTAATTAAAGGCTGCAACTCTAAGTGAAGTAGATGATGAACTAGGATTCCATGTTTTATTCTCATATTAGTAATTCGAATTTTTACTCTCGTTAATTATTTAATTCTTAGTTTTATAATTTGCACTTAGTTAATTTATATAATCAATCTCAATTTTGTTATTTTTCTTAGCAGTGGATAAAAACCATACATCGGTGCATAGGTACGTTAATTGAATTGAACACCATTCTAGATCTCTGTGGGAACGAACTTGATTTAATCATATATTACTTGTGACAACGTGCGCTTGCGTAAATTTTGCATAACAAGTTTTTGGCGCCGCTGCCGGGGATCATCGGTGTTTTTATTTTAGTTTATGTGCTTGTCATCAGTGGTCGTTAGCGTTCACTGACTCGGATTTCTTACTTAGTTTGTTTGTTTCGTGGTGTTTCAGGTATTTAAGTTTGTATGCGAACTCGCTTACAAGCTCGTTTGGAAAAACTGGCAAAAGACGATCTTATAGAGAATTTAGAGAATAAGGAAGAGGAATCTGAAACTACAGTAGCAATGGCAGATGCAGCAGCAGCAGTTAAGGCTTTGAAGGAGTATTCTCAGCCGAAGATCAATGATATCCAGTCTAGCATTATTAGGCCAGCTGTTGCAGCGAACAATTTCGAGATCAAGCCGGGCACTATTCAGATGCTACAGAATTCGGTTCAGTTTGGGGGTGCTCCTACGGAGGATCCTAACATGCATATTCGGGACTTTATCGAGATCTGTGATACTTTCAAGTTTAATGGTGTTTCGGATGATGCTATCAAGTTGAGACTTTTCCCATTCTCTCTAAAGGATAAGGCTAAGGGCTGGTTACACTCTCTACCACCTGGTTCCATTACTACATTGGAGGATCTTGCTCAGAAGTTTCTTACTAAATTCTTCCCTATGGCGAAAACTGCAGCATTGAGGAATCAGCTAGCCCAATTTCAGCAGCAATCTGGAGAATCTCTGTGTGAGGCTTGGGAACGTTATAAGGAGATGCTAAGGAGATGCCCACATCATGGGATGCCAAACTGGATGGTAATCAATTGTTTTTACAATGGGCTGGGAGCACAATCTAGGCCAATGGTAGACGCAGCATCAGGAGGAGCCTTATGGGCTAAGAGCTATGAGGAAGCTTACGATCTAATTGAGATGATGGCTGCTAATGAATATCAAAATCCAACTCAAAGACTACCACAAGGCAAGGTTGCAGGAATTCTGGGAGTTGACACAGTTACAGCTCTAGCAGCCCAGCTAGAGGCACTTAATATGAAATTAGATTTAATGACAAAGCATGGGGTGCCTCAGGTTGCGAGAGTATGTGAACTATGTGCTGGCGCACATGAGACGAGTCAATGCGCCATCTCCAGTGAATCAGTGCAGTTTGTGAGCAATTTTCAAAGGCAACAGCAACCAGCTCCAAATTATCAACATCCACATCAGTCTTATAACCAGTTTCAGGGTCATCAGTACGGAGTTGAGCCATTTAATTCTTCAGGTTTTCAGCAACTGTATGCTCCAAGGCAACAGTTTCAACATCCTGGTTTTCAGCAGCAACAGTTTCATACTAGTTCTAGCCATCAGTCGAATGAAAAATCTGAATTAGAAGAGTTGAGATTAATGTGCAGGAGTCAGGCAGCAACTCTCAAGAGTCAGGAAGCATCTCTCAAGACATTGGAGAGTCATATAGGACAGATTGCAAGTGCCTTGGTAAATATGCAACAAGGAACTCTTCCAAGTGATACAATGGGTAATCCAGGCAAGAGGGAGGTCCATGAGCAGGTGAAAGCTGTTACTTTGAGATCCGAAAAAGTCACGAGTGATCCTAAATCAGCAACTGAAGAAGATGAAGATGTTCAGAATCAGCAGGTTGAAAAATTTGCAGTGCCAGAAATTGAGAAATCTGATTTAGTGGCTGATCAGCTAGATGGTGAGAAGAACAAGAAATCTGTTGAAAAGTCTACTCCGGAGCAATCTTCAATGAATAATCAGATCTATCCACCTCCGCCACATCCTGGACGATTGAGTTGGGTTGTGTACTTGTTAGTCGAAATTTGTAAAATATCAATGGATCATTGTTCATGCTTGTTATTAGCTCTCTCTATATTAAAAAAAAATAATAATAATAATAAATATGAGAGCATTCTTATCTTTTGTGATCCTACTTTGATTCGACTAGTCAAGTTGTTTATAAATAAAAGTTCAAGTGTGGGGATGAAAGTATGGGAGTTGTTTGAATTTCATTGTCATGTATTAGCTTTTGACTTAACCTTCTTTGGCTTTCTTGACATACCTTGTCCCTAGCCCCGTTACAACCTTAACAAAGACCTTTTGATTGTCATTGATGATGTATGTTGCGATAAAGGTTAGATTGATAACAAGGACGAAGCATGTTTATGATATTGTTGGAGTTGAGTGAAACACTTACCCTTTGTTTTGAGTGAATATTCTTTGTGAGTGATCGGTGAGTTTTTGCTTTTGGCATAGAAGATCCCAGATTTTGTCTCAAAGATGTGCTCTTGTGTGCTTAGCATGTTTACCAACCTATTCTTACATTTGACATGAATTTCTATGATTTTATGCATCTTCTCTGAGTAGACTATATAGATACTTGAACTTTAGACACCTAAGGCATTGCATTTTCATTTTGATTTTTAAGCTGATGTAGCATGAGAGGACTTGTGTGTGTGGTGTTGTGTTGGCATTAATCTTTTGCATGGTTGGATGGATTTTGTGGGTATATTCGCTTTAAACCCTCACGGGACCTTACTCGTCCACTAGGGCTACCTAGGGGTTCAAAGGACTTGTTGCATATGTCAAATGCAACCGTGATCACCTACGGAAGTGGTACTAATTAGTTAGTGTAGTTTTTATTTTAGTTTGCACGAGGACTCGCAAAGTGCTAAGTGTGGGGATATTTGATAGAATATATTTTACATATATTTTATAGGATTTTATTCCCACATTTACGGTGCTTTTGCGAATAATCGTGTTGATTTAATGAGTTTTATTGGAGTTTATTGCAGGAAATAAATAGTTGCCGAGTTGAAAGAAATCGAGCATTATTCAGTGATTTATGTGATTTTTAGTTCGAGAATTTGATTTGGTGAATTTACGAGAAGAAATGAATAAGTTATGGTTCGTTGCTAAGCATTTTTGGAGCAAAACATAGCAATTTCCAGGAGGTACCAAGCGCGCCTGCGCGAGAAAAGAAGGGCTGCTGCGCTTGGCTTGGCAGAAAAAGGCAAAACGGGAGAATCCAGGAGCTGGAAGGCGCAAGAGCGCTACAGGAGGCGCAAGAGCGCTGTCACGCATTCTAGGGAGGCGCAACAGCGCCTGTATGAGCGCTCCTGCGCGTATTGAAGCTGCGCAACAGCGCCTGTATGAGAGCAGCTGCGCGTTTCCGTGAAGCAAAAGCGCTAGGAAGTTGTTTTTCCAGGAGAGAGACAGCGCAACAGCGCGTGGAATGGCGCAACAGCGCCCTTGTGTGCCTGTTGTGCGGAATTTTGTAAAAATAAATCAGTTTCGTATATTTCCAACTTCTAATATTATTTATAGTATAATAGTTTGGGCCTAAATTATTTGGGTCAACTTATTAAGTCTTTTACCAATATATAAACTCATCAAGGGTTTAGAATTGGAGATCGAAAATTTTATTATAGATACAACTTTGTAAACACTTTCTTCTGGAGATTTTTGGGAGAATATTATTTTCCTTGAAGATCAAAGATTAAAGGTTTATCTTCTATTCTTTTAATTATGTGTTCATCTTAAAACTCTTATATCTCTTGTTTAATTAGTTTAATTATGAGTGAGTAGATTTTTAATCTGGGGTTAAGTAGAACCCTAGTTATGATTGATGTGTGAATTTCCCAATTCCCCCAATTTGATTGTTTAATTGTTCTTGCTTATTTAGTTGTTTATAATTAGCAATTGCAAATCAGACGTGATTATGTGTATTGTTTGAACCAATATCTAATTATCAACGAGAGTTGGATTAGATGGTTGTGATTTATCCAATAAGGATTTGAACTTCTCCATGAGAATAGGTAGAAGGGATGGTTAGGAAATTAGGGTGCTATGCTTAATGTCTCTAATATGCATGATACCATGAGAATAGGCTTGATTGTATTTTAGAGAATCCATTAATACTTGAGAGAGGTTATTGGTATTTATAGGGCGCATCTTTCCTGTTGAGCAGTGTACGATTAATTGGGGCGGGAATTCACGATTGCATCAATTCATGCTAGTGGGGACACTTAATTCTGGATGTTTTTAATATTTGGTTTAATATAAACACAATTCGCTTTAGCATAAGTTTAGTTTAATAAATTCTCAATATTTATTGTGTTACTTGCTTAGCCGAATTAAATCAGAAACAAGTAGTGATTGATACGTTTGTCTCTGTGGGATCGACTCTGACTTACCCTGCTACACAGTTAGAAGGATTAGTTAGATATTATTATTTGATAGGCACGCGACAGCCTTGTCAATCTACCTGCCGAATATCAGCTATATACATGCCGAAAGTGGAAACCCTCAAAGGATGAACAATCTTTGGGCAATAATCGCCACCACCCCATATACGATGCAGGCTTTCCAGATCCCAAAAAATATCAACAAAATTATTTTCAATAGGTCCAACACCAGATAAACCAAAACATAACTAATTAAGAACATAACAAAATGTTGAGTATTGAACACGGTAAAAGAATACAGAGGGGGGGGGGTGAATGGATTCTTGAACTTTTCTTGGATTGAGTCTGTGTAGCAGATAAGTGCCTGTGTGTGCAGAAATTAAGGTGCGGATAAATAAACAACACAAGACACAATATCACTTTAATCTAATGTATATTAGATAAAGGTTGCTACAATCTGTGAATACAAATGGTAGTATTCTCAGCTTCGTTTTTCTCAGAGAGATATAGCTTACAGTGTATGAAAAACTTGACTCACAAAGTTACTAAGTTATGAAGTGAGGCTGTGTCCTTATAGAACATGGATACAGCCTGCTTACTACAAATAAGGTAGCTAAAACACATTACTTTCTAGTCTGTCTATCATTTTTGAGTAAGTGTCCAAACGGTTACAGATTTGACTTTGCAAAGCCTGTTTAGATCCACTTCTTTAGCTCCTTGTCTCTTCTATATCTCTCCAAGCTTCCTTGTAGGCTTTCCAGAGCACGTTACAGGTTGTGGTCCATAAAGTGCATTGGCTTGTTACAGGTTTCTGACTTGTACAATTTCTTCAGTATTTTGTCTCCAAGAATGTATTCGAGAAGTGACTAAGTAAGTGATTCGAGAACTAGAATTGACTTGATCGATAACTCTGAGTTCTCGAATACTGTTATAGTGACATATCGAACCACTTCTCGAATAGCTCTTTTCCATCAGTATTCCTTGAGTTGTCGAATAGAGCATTTGACTTAACGAATCCTCGAGTTGTCGAATAGCTTTCTGAGTCTTTGAGATATCGAATGGAACTTTGACTTGTTGACTCTTTGAGAACTCGAATACCATCTTGACTTGTTGACTTCTTGAGTTCTCGAATAGAGTAGTAGACATATCGAATCCCTGAGATATCGAATGAGATATCGAACAGTGTATTCAGAGATATCGAATAGTGTCTTGAGATATCGAATCTCTGACTTCTCGAATGCTGGACTTCTCGAATAGACAAATATACTTCTCGAATTGGTACTTAGGCAAATTCTTCATTTCTTCAAATCCCAACTGTGATTATTTGGCAGTCTTTAACTCCTTGCTTGAGGCATGAACCATGGAACTTCTTTCAAGCATTATTCTAGACTCTATTTGTACAGTTACACAACTAGGATTTGATGCCTATTACAAGTACAATACAAACAGAAACTCTACAACTAGAGGTTCCCTCAGTTAAGAGGTCATGTAAGTAATGCAAAGCATTACAAACAATTAGGCTTGTTATTAGATGTATACAGGCATGCCTCTGTAACTAACAATCTCCCCCAAATTGTGAGTGAGACCCTTAGTCACAATTTCATGTCTGATAACAAGCCTAACATACATCAAAGATAAAACTTTTAAAAGTACAGGTATGTGATTTGATTGAACACATAAATGAAATTACAAGATAAATACTTCTTACAGTATGATGAGGTACTAGCCGTTTTCTTTTGATTGCATCTCCATTGCCTTGGCTTGTAGATCATCATATGCTTTCTGTTTCCTTTCTTTCTCCTTTCTTGCAATCTCATCTACTGCTCTCATGATTTCTGTCATAGCATCCAATTCTTCAATCATAATAGAGTTTTTGAAATCTTCAAGCACTGGCTTCAGAATGTTGGCAGGATAGTGACTGAGTAGGTTCATTCTTATATTGACATTGTCTCCATTTCTCCTCCTATACTTCACCACATAGGGATCAAACTGAACTCTACACAATCCCTTTGCCCTTAGCTTTTCTGCTTCAATCTCCAGTCTATCAATTTCTTTCTCCCTTTCTAACCATTTCTCATAGCAGCCCTTCCTTATCTTCTCAGCATATTCTTTCTTCATTTTCACAAAGTCAATCAATTCCAGCTTCCATACTTTCTCCACCTTGTCCTTAGAATCCAGCAATGCAATGATTCTTTCTATCTCATACAATTTACCCCAATGTTGACAACCCCCTTGTTTGAATTTCATTTCTTTCCCATCAGTGTACTTGATTACAAGGTGGTCATCCACAATTGCAGCATAGCATATCTTTTGAGCTCTTAGAAATAGCAGTTGCTCTTCATCAAAGTCTTCATCAAGTGGCTGGAGCTTTAATCCTGGAATGATTGTTAGGGCTCTAGATTTGGATAGCTTCACTCTCCTTGCAGCATGTTTAAATTTTATCCTCTTGGCATGGTTGCTTGGCAGAAATCTTTGACCTTGGTTGGTAGACCATAGTAGTATTCCATTAGCAGATTGCTTTCTGAAACATACACATGGTTTCTTGACTTGAATCTTCTTCTTTTCTTGAGATGGTAAGACAGTTGCAGAAGCCATAGATGTAGATTTTGCTAGGTCACTACTAACAGTATTCACCCTAGACTTAGAGTCTTGTGTTATGGTGAGATTACTGCTAGCATTGCCTAAGGCTTGCTGTCTTCCACTCTTTCTCACATATGTTTTACCCTGGTCATCATCATCCTTTTCATCCTTGTCCCCCTTTTTCTTCTTATCTTCATCACCCTTATCTCTCCTGTGATGTCTTCTCCTCCCATCACCTTTGTCTTCAGAATCATCATCCTTATTTCTCCTAGGTTGAGCCATCTCTGGAATTTCACCAGTTGCAATATAGGTTCTGAGGATATGCAGTGCCTCAATTTCTTCAGCATTTCTGGCTCCAACCTTCTTCTGTAATTGATCAATGATAGCAATGATCAGTCTGTGATTTCTGGAGGTGAGATCATGAGGAATGACCAATTGCTTGATAGCTTCAATTCTGGTACCAGACTGATAACTAATTGTCCATGGCTTCTTGATCACTTCTGGTAGCCTTGTAGGTTGACCATTCCTCAAATCATCAAACAGACTCTTGCTGTTCTCATTTTTCTTCTCAATGATCTCAAGTATGGCATCTATCTCTGAGTGCTTTAGGTCTTGTAGAGTCTGGTATGTTAGATGCCATATCTTTAGTTTGGAAACCATCACTATCTCCTTGACCCATATATTGTTGACTTTCTTGGGGATGACAGTGATGTAGTCTATCTGCTTCTTCACCTCCCTCAGATAAAACTGAGTGTCACCAACCTGTTCCCTTATGGCTTTCAGAAACTCCAAGAAGGCTTTATCATGATAGTCATTGGAGTTAGCAACTTCTTGTAGCTTGGCCTCAGTAACAACTTTGACTTCTACAGGCTTGGCACTCTCAGATATAGAGATTGGAGGTTTGTCAGATGGCATACTCCCTGCAACCACTGTGGTAGTTATGGATTGCTTTTGTCCTCCAGGAGTAGTGATGTGCACAGTTGGTAAGGTGACAACTGGCAAGATAGATGGAGGCTCATCTACTTTGGCTTTTCCCTTGCCAGGCACATTTGCTAGAGACTTAGAAGCCCTTTGTTGACCACCCTCTTTGATTATTATGCCTTTCTCTCCCTTTGTCTCCCCCTTTGAATTTGAGTTCCTAGCCTTCTTCTCCCCCTTAGGCTTGTTGTCAGGCACAGAGGCTGTAGAAATGTCCTTTGGGAGTGAAGATTCATCAGGTAGAGGGAGACCCATATGCTTCATCATTGCAGCTAACATGGATTGTTGATGCAGAAGGACATCAGCTGTGGTGGATGCTTGAGTGTCCAACTGATCATTTAGCAATGCAACCTTTTCTGTGAGATGAGCATTGGTCTTGGTGAGAGTAGCTACCTCCTGCTCAAGAGTGTTGACCTTAGTGAATAACTCATTGGCCTTGAAGCCAGATAAAGATTGATCCTGCAGCCTCTTCACTTCATATTTAGACAATTCATGCACAGGGACATCAGTCACTAGTCTATCTCCATAAAGATTTTTGAACATTATCCTCAGCATGGCATTGGCATCTGTAGTCTGGTCAGATAGATTCTGAAATAGATGCCCCAGACCTGTGACAGCATCTTTTAGCACAGCCAGCCCATTGTCCACCTGAGTGCAGGTAGAGTTGCAGTGTTTGATGTCCTTGAACACACTGTCCAATTGAGGAAATTTAGCATCAAAGGCCCTCTTGACTTCTGCTACTGAAGTGGCTGTCTTATCACACACCCTGTTGACTTCAGTTTTGACTCCCTTGCCAAGATAGTGTGCAGCCTTGAGGAAACCCTTGTAGGAGTCATTTACAGCTTCATACACTTCACCAGGTGACAGGGATTTTGCATTGGAGCCCAGTGAAGTGATGTATTCCTCCCTGAGATACTGAAGTGCTTCATCGAGAGTAATATCATATTTTCCTTGCAACCAGGCATCTATGTTGCCATCTCTCTCAGCATCATCAATGATCTTTGACTTCTGCACTTCCACATCATCCCTATGGCATAACAGAATAGCCTCATAGTCTGGATTGGGCATGTCTGCAGTGAGAAGGTGCTGAGCAATCTTTGTGAACTCAGGAATCTGATCCACAATTAAGCTTTGAAGTGCTTCAACCGTCAATTGTTGTGGAACAGACCCTGATCCTGAAGCACTATCATGTTGCACAGGCTTCAGCCATGTTGACATGAAGTCAGAGCTAGAGCTAGGCAAGCTAGTCTCCTCAGTTACAGATGCAACTTCTGTAACCGGATGGATTGACTCTACTACTGGTGTCACCACAGAAGTGGGATGAATTACACCAGCAGTTGACACAGGCACAGAGTCTCTAGTAAAAACTAGGGGAACCTCTGTGTTTGTGATGGTGTCATTAGGATATGCCTCAGCATGCATTCCCTCACCATCTAAATGTAGGTTCTGAGTGGTGAACAAAGTGTCATGCACTAAGTCACTTGAAATTATTGGCTCATCAAGCGAAAAGGATTCTTGATGATCAATACCTTGCATCTCAGTTGTCTGAGTTGCAGGTTCCAAAGAAATTTCAGAGTTAGATTCTGGAAGAGAAGTGTGTTTTAGAGTAGATTTTGGCAACTCCCCCTGAGAGATAGAGAGAGTTTCAAAAGTGATGTGCTCTCCACTCAGTGTTGTGCCAGCCTTATCACTCCCATGTGCTGACTCTATACAAGAGGGTGCATTGGGGAGAATGCTTGATTCTATAGGTGCACCCTGTTGAGAGGATACACCTAGTGAGCTGTGTGCCCCTGATTTTACAACTTCAGCCATTTGTGTGACTGAAGAGGTGGTCTTAGTTTTCTTCTTCTTTGTTCTGTGTAAGGGTGACTCAGGTTCCTCACTTCCTAGCCCTAATTCAACAGCTAATGCTGCTTCAGACAAGATATTTAAAGGTGCAGACATTACTTCCTTTCTCTTCTTTTTACTAACATCACCCTTTTGAGAGGATGATGCAGTTGGCTCAGTAAGAGGTAGAATGTTTGGTTGAGAGGGTTGGTTAGCAGGCCCTGGGTTAGCATTTTGTTCTACTTGCTTGGGCTGTGCTAACTTAGATTTTGCATCAAATGTTGGCATGTTGTGGGGGTAAGTCCTAAACAAACTCTCCATATGAGGAGTTATGTTCAGTCTTACATCCACATCATTCCTAGTTTCCAAGTTACCAAAAATGAGTTTGGTCATGGACTTAGGATAGCCTATTTTATTTTTATCAATCCCAGGCAATTCAATCAATGAAGCATTTTTATAATTAAGTACAGATTGAATAAAGCGAGGGAAGAAAATATCAGTACCTCTCTGGGTTGTGTTCTTACCAAGTCTCCCATATAATTCTTGAAGTATGATTTGGCCAACATCTATCTTCTTTCCATAGGCCAAAGCATATCCAATTTGCTGCACAGGTGCACTGATTTGATCAAAGCTTGATTTCCTGGCAGTGAAGACTTGGAGAAGAGTTGCAAACACATAGCTCCACTCCTTTCTCAGATTCTTTCTGTTTAGCTTTCCAAGGTTAATCCCATCTGAGTAGTTTATGAACTCAAAGAATTCCTCCAACTCTGCGTTAGTGGCCATTCTGTCAAATGACTCTTGTTGTAGTCCTAGTGCTTGGTTCATGTCTGCAGTAGTGATAGTGATTTCCTTATCTTGAACCTTGCAGTAGATGACATAGGAAGTGATTGCGTTTTCCAGGGCTACAACCTCCACAATAGCAGTACTCCAGAATTGTTCCAGAATATCGAGATACAGAGTTGGGTTGGCAGAGAGTGCATCCTTGATATATGACTCAGCCATCCATTTCACAAAGCATTTGAAATTTGCATTGGGTGCTTCAACATCACTAGTGAGAGCGATGAAGTTGGTGTTGAACTTTACTGTTGCCATTTGTGTAGAAGAGAGAAAAGAAATTGAAGGTTGAAGAAGAAATTTGGCTTTTCGTAGCTAGGGTTTCAGGGGTTTAGAGAGTGTAGATGCTTGAGAAATCGAATGAAATGAATCGAATAGATGTGAGATTGTATAAGTATGAAGTACTTGAATTGTCGATTAGCAGACTGTTTTGTATCGACAAGTCAGGCATTCGAGAAGTAGAAAACAACTATTCGAGAAGTCAAGAATGGCTTAATCGATAACTCAAGCAGATAGAAACTCACAGCTGGCAGTTATCTAACTTAGAAATAATTCTAAATTAAATAAAATGTGTTTTTATGAGTGAATTAAATTTTTAGATAAAAATCCAAAATCGGTTAAAATTCAGCGAGAATTCAGCCTTTTCAAATGATTCGAGAACTCAAATATAGTGTTCGAGAACTCAATCATTCGAGAACTCAGTTACTATATTCGAGAAGTCTAGAATTCCTCTATTCGATATCTCAGAAAGACTCTATTCGAGAACTCAAGAGTACTCTAATGAGACTTATTAGAGATGTCGAATAGTGAATCATTCGAGAAGTCTGACTTATCGAACTATACCTATCACTCATAAAAATTTGATTTTCACTATCTTGTAAAAATTTACCAGACATATTCATTGAAAAATATCCTAGCAAATCAAATAGTGATTTTCTCAAAATTTCATAGAAATTTTAAGTTAATAAAAATATGATTTTCAACATATGCAACAGATTTGAAATATTTATAAATCATATTTCAGCCAACACTTACTTCAAAAATATTGAGGATTTAGATAAAGTAAGTGTTTACTGCTGCAACAATCTAGATGATGTATTCACTTAGCCAGAATCTGAAGAATTCAGCATTCCAATCTCACTTACCAACCTTGTGAAGGTGGCTTCATCTAATGGCTTAGTGAATATATCAGCTAGTTGTTTATCTGTAGAGACATAATGCAACTCAATGGTTCCATTAGTTGCATGTTCTCTTATGAAATGATATCTGATGTCAATGTGCTTTGTTCTAGAATGATTGACAGGATTGGCAACTATAGTGATTGCACTTGTGTTGTCACACATGATTGGAATTCTTTCCAACACAAGTCCATAATCTCTAAGTTGATTTCTAATCCAAAGCACTTGAGCACAGCAACTTCCAGCAGCTATGTATTCAGCCTCAGCTGTAGAAGTTGACACAGATTGTTGCTTCTTGCTATACCAAGAAACTAACCTTTGTCCAAGAAACTGGCAGCTTCCTGAGGTGCTTTTCCTATCCACTCTGCATCCAGCATAATCAGCATCAGAGTAGCCAACCAGATTGAACCCTGTGTCCTTAGGGTACCATAATCCCAAGTTAGGAGTGCCCTTCAGATATCTAAAGATCCTTTTTATTGCAATCAAATGTGATTCCTTTGGATTTGATTGAAACCTTGCACACAAGCATGTAGCAAACATGATGTCTGGCCTATTTGCAGTGAGGTAGAGTAGAGAACCAACCATGCCTCTGTAGACTGAGATATCTACTCTCTTGCCTTTAGCATCTTCATCCAATTTAGTGGCAGTGGCCATGGGTGTCTTGGCAGGTGAACAATCTTCCAAGTCAAACTTCTTCAATAAATCCTTGATGTACTTGGTTTGACTGATAAAGATACCATCCTTCCTTTGACTGACTTGCAACCCTAGAAAGAATGTCAACTCTCCCATCATACTCATCTCATATCTGCTCTGCATGAGTTTAGAGAATTTCTCACACAGTTTCTCATTTGTAGAACCAAAAATGATATCATCCACATAGATTTGAACTAGGATCATATCATCACCATGCTTCTTGTAAAACAGTGTCTTGTCCAATGTGCCTCGAGTGAATTGATTTTCAAGAAGAAATTGTGATAGAGTATCATACCATGCTCTTGGAGCTTGCTTAAGTCCATACAGTGCCTTAAGCAATCTGTAGACAAATTCTGGGAAATGTGGATCCTCAAAGCCAGGTGGTTGTTGCACATAAACCTCTTCTTCCAACTCTCCATTTAGAAATGCACTCTTGACATCCATTTGATAAACTTTAAAGTTTGAATGAGCAGCAAATGCCAAGAATATTCTAATGGCTTCCAATCTAGCAACAGGGGCAAATGTCTCATCATAATCAATGCCTTCCTGTTGAGAGTATCCTTTTGCAACCAGCCTTGCCTTGTTTCTTATTATTACACCATCTTCATCCATCTTATTCTTCAGAACCCATTTTGTTCCAACAATGGTTCTATTCTTTGGTGCAGGCACAAGTTCCCATACTTTGTTCCTTTCAAATTGATTCAGCTCCTCTTGCATGGCAATAATCCAATCTGGATCCAACAATGCATCATCAAGTTTCTTAGGCTCAACTTGTGATAGAAAACATCCATAGAGGCACTCATTTTGAGTTGCTCTCCTAGTCCTTACTCCTGCATTAGGATCTCCAATGATTTGCTCTGCAGTGTGTGATCTATCCCATTTCCTTGAGTGTTCAGCCTGGTTTCTCATCCTTGATGTTGCTTCATCATCCTCATCATGATCATCCTCATTTCCTCCCCCTGTGAAGTTGCCATTACTCACATGTGTGTCTTGGATGCTTGTTTCTTCACTATTGATTGGCACAAATTCTTCTCTTGTATCATTATTCACTTGAGTTTGTTGAACTTGAGTTTCAACTCCAGTTTCAGTCTCTTCATCAGAATCATCTAGATTATCAAACTTCAATGGATCTTTGTCTTCATCATTGGCTTCTTCTAGTCCAGGTAGTTTGCTGTCATCAAATGTTACATCTGTGCTTTCCATAACTTTCTTTTGACTGATGACATAAACCTTGTATGCAATTCTTTCCATAGAATAGCCAAGAAAAATTCCTTCAAATGCTTTTGCATCAAACTTTCCAACATATTCAGAATTGTCCTTAAGTACAAAGCATTTGCTTCCAAAAGTATGAATATACTTCAGTGTAGGCTTCTTTCCAGTCATCAAGTTGTAAGGAGTCTTTCCAGTGTTTTTGTTGATGAGGGTTCTGTTCTGAATATAGCATGCAGTGCTCACAGCCTCAGCCCAAAAACATGTGGGCATTTTTGCATCAAGTAACATTGTTCTAGCAGCCTCAATTAGAGTTCTATTCTTTCTCTCAACAACTCCATTTTGTTGTGGAGTCCTTGGAGCTGAGAATTGCTGAGAAATGCCATTCTCTTTGCAGAATGCTTCAAGTGTGGCATTTCTGAACTCTGTTCCATTATCACTCCTCAATGCAATCACACTTGCATCGTTTGCCTTTGCTTCCTTGTCAACTTTCTTTATATGCTCAATGATTACTTGTGGAGCCTCATCTTTTGATGCCAGAAATTCTACCCATGTATACCTTGAAAAATCATCAACCATTACCAGGGCATACTTCTTTCTTCCAAGTGACATTATGTTAACAGGCCCAAACAAATCCATATGGATAAGTTGTAGTGGCTTGGTTACAGATGTCACTGTCTTTGACTTGTGGCTTGATCTCTTCATTTTCCCTTTTTGACAAGCCTCACACACTCCTTCTTGGCAGAATTCAAGTGTGGGCATGCCTCTCACTAACTCTCTTTTGACTAGAGAATTAATGGCCTTAAAGTTCAGGTGTGATAGTTTCTTGTGCCACAGCCAACAATCTTCATTTGATGCTTTTGAGTAAAAGCAACAAATTTTGTCCTTGTTTGCAGAGTCCATATTGGCTACAAACAGGCTTCCCTTCCTTACTCCAGATAGAGCAAAATCACCAGTCTTCTTGTGGGTGATCAAACATTCATCTTTGTCAAAATTCACTTTGAATCCTCTATCAGTAAACTGACCAACACTTAACAGATTATGCTTGAGCCCCTTGACTAGTGCTACATCTTCAATGATGACATTTCCAACTTTCAGCTTGCCATATCCCAATGTGTTACCCATGCTATCATCTCCAAAAGCAACCATTGGGCCAGCCTTTTCCTCATACTGTGATAGCAGGGCCATATCACCAGTCATATGATTTGAGCATCCACTGTCCAAAATCCACATGACCTTCTTCTCACTTTCTTTGCCCTGCAAACACAAAGGTATTACTTTTCCTTTGGTACCCAAACAAGTTTGGGTCCATGTGACTTAGAGACAGTTTTATCATAAACAACATGCTTGTTAACTTTCTTAGTGTCAGTCTTCTTGTCACTGTTGGAAGTCTCAGAACCTGAGGTTTCAGACTTAGGTGACAAAGGTACCTTCCTAGCTTTAGGAGGACTTGAAGACTTTGACCTTGTGTAGTGTGTGTGAGAATTGTGACTGATACAACCATCAATGAACTGTCTTCTTAAATTAAAACAACTAGTCATAACATTCATATTGCATGGCATACAGTCAAATTTATCACAGAAGGGTGCATCTCTATGTCTTAGAGGCACAGAGCAATCATAGAAAGGTTTAGACACACTACCAACAGGTTTCTTGCATGCATGAGTTAGATGGTTGGTACTGAAACAGTTCTGACAAGTTTTCCTAGGGGCATTAGGCATATAAGCATAGTTGTTATCCTTGTTAATCCCTAACTTGCCATTTCTGTTCTGTTTCTTTTTAGTCACTTCCTTTTCTGATTCACTCTTCCCAGCTGATACAAACTTAACAAACTTCTTAGGTCTTGGCCCATCAACTACTGGCTTCTTGGTCTTTGACTTGGCACTCTCACCCTTAGAGGATGCTTGCTGTTCACTAGATTGTGCCTCATCCTCATCATTCAACATTTGCTTGATGAGTAAGGCATCCTCATCAATTTCAAATGTTGATTCCTTAAAAATTGGATTTTCAGTTTTTCTCAAAATGTGAGGCACTTTCTCATGAACAGCTGTGTCCTTTTCGATGACAGCATAGCCTTTCCTTTGTTTGAGAGAGTCATAGTCAAGTCCAATAGCTGCTTTAGGTTTAGCTTCAATTTTCTCACAGTAGGATTGCACTAAACCAGATGATTTCTTGAAAGTTTTAAGTTTGAATTCATTCTCAGCTAATTCATCCCTAAGAGCCTTCTCTACTTGACTAGCACATAGAACCTTGTTCTCCAAATATTCTACTTCTTTCTTAAGGTTTTCTACTTGCATAGCAGTTAGCTCAAGTTCCTCATTCTTTTTGGTTAATACTTCATTTCTAGTAGACAGTTTAGCAATCTCCTCATTAGCAGCAGTCATACTAGTATGAATATTAAACATTTCAACAGATAATTGTTCAATCATGGATTTGTATTCAGAAACAGACATGTCTATAGTAGTGAGAGATGGTACCTGAGAATCAGATGAAGATGAGTCATCCTTGGAGTTGGCCATCAAGGCATAATTGCAGAATTCTTGTTCCTCTTCATCACTCTCAGAATCATCCCAACACTTCCCTTCAGCTATGTAGGCCTTACCATGTGTCTGCTTTTTCAGAAGGGCCTCATACTTAGCTTCTAGCTCAAGATAATCTCTATCCTTCTTTTTAGGCTTCTTGCATTCACTGGCAAAATGCCCTAGGTCATTGCATCTATAACACCTTACAGATGACCTATCCACATAACCGGTTTTGAACTTATTTCTGTTTGGTTTCACAGGTGCCTTGTTCTTGTTGGCTGAATGGTTTTGAGTTTTGGGTTTGAAGGGTTGATTTCTTTTAAATCTGATGTTTGGAAATTTTCTGGCCATGAAAGCATATGAAGTATTTTCCATCCCATCAAGTTCTTCCAGAGTGTAAAACTCCTCTTCTTCTTCCTCCTTTTCCTCAACAGGTTCACTCACCCCAGCTTCAGTTTCTTCATCATCTGCCACCTCCTCTATCCTTAGTTGGCTTGTAGATGCTTCTAGGTCCAGGATGGATTTGTTGACAATCAAGGCACATGATGTGTTTATCATCCTACCTTGGTTTGCTTGGATAGCCCTCTTCTGAAGCAACTCAAGTTCATGAGTCTTTAGGACTCCATAGAGTACATCATAGGTGACTTTGTTCAAATCTCTCTCTCTTAGGGAAATGACTCTTTGCTCCAGATGATTTGGTGAAGACAACAGAAATTTCATATTTAACTCTTTGGTGCTGTAAACCTTTCCATTCATCTGCAACTCAGTAACTAGCTTGTGAAACCTTTCAAACATCTCAGTGATGCTTTCCTTGGGCTGTGCCATGAAAGCTTCATACTGTGTGACCAGTATCTGTTTCCTGTTTTCTTTAACCTCATCAGTCCCTTCACACAACACCTCAATGTGATCCCACATCTCTTTAGCAGACGTGCATGATGCAATGTTTGCAAACATTGACATATCCATGGAATCAATGATGAGCAACATGAGGTGGCTGTCAAGAGCAACCTTCTCCCTTTCTGACTCTGTCCACTTTGATGGATCCTTGGCCTCATAAGCTCTAGGGATTGTTATGGTTCCAACAGTCTTCTCTGGTATCTCTTGTTGTGGAACAAAAGGACCATTCTTGAGAATCTCAGGATACAAGGGATGAGAGGCTTTGATGAACAACATCATCTTTATCTTCCAGAGGTTGAAGTTTTCTTTATCAAACTTAGGGACCTTCACCGTTCCTGTAGTCTTTGGTGTATTCGAACTCATGATCGTTTCTCTGTTTTTGAATAAACAGCCCGCTCTGATACCACTTGTTGAGTATTGAACACGGTAAAAGAATACAGAGGGGGGGGTGAATGGATTCTTGAACTTTTCTTGGATTGAGTCTGTGTAGCAGATAAGTGCCTGTGTGTGCAGAAATTAAGGTGCGGATAAATAAACAACACAAGACACAATATCACTTTAATCTAATGTATATTAGATAAAGGTTGCTACAATCTGTGAATACAAATGGTAGTATTCTCAGCTTCGTTTTTCTCAGAGAGATATAGCTTACAGTGTATGAAAAACTTGACTCACAAAGTTACTAAGTTATGAAGTGAGGCTGTGTCCTTATAGAACATGGATACAGCCTGCTTACTACAAATAAGGTAGCTAAAACACATTACTTTCTAGTCTGTCTATCCTTTTTGAGTAAGTGTCCAAACGGTTACAGATTTGACTTTGCAAAGCCTGTTTAGATCCACTTCTTTAGCTCCTTGTCTCTTCTATATCTCTCCAAGCTTCCTTGTAGGCTTTCCAGAGCACGTTACAGGTTGTGGTCCATAAAGTGCATTGGCTTGTTGCAGGTTTCTGACTTGTACAATTTCTTCAGTATTTTGTCTCCAAGAATGTATTCGAGAAGTGACTAAGTAAGTGATTCGAGAACTAGAATTGACTTGATCGATAACTCTGAGTTCTCGAATACTGTTATAGTGACATATCGAACCACTTCTCGAATAGCTCTTTTCCATCAGTATTCCTTGAGTTGTCGAATAGAGCATTTGACTTATCGAATCCTCGAGTTGTCGAATAGCTTTCTGAGTCTTTGAGATATCGAATGGAACTTTGACTTGTTGACTCTTTGAGAACTCGAATACCATCTTGACTTGTTGACTTCTTGAGTTCTCGAATAGAGTAGTAGACATATCGAATCCCTGAGATATCGAATGAGATATCGAACAGTGTATTCAGAGATATCGAATAGTGTCTTGAGATATCGAATCTCTGACTTCTCGAATGCTGGACTTCTCGAATAGACAAATATACTTCTCGAATTGGTACTTAGGCAAATTCTTCATTTCTTCAAATCCCAACTGTGATTATTTGGCAGTCTTTAACTCCTTGCTTGAGGCATGAACCATGGAACTTCTTTCAAGCATTATTCTAGACTCTATTTGTACAGTTAAACAACTAGGATTTGATGCCTATTATAAGTACAATACAAACAGAAACTCTACAACTAGAGGTTCCCTCAGTTAAGAGGTCATGTAAGTAATGCAAAGCATTACAAACAATTAGGCTTGTTATTAGATGTATACAGGCATGCCTCTGTAACTAACACAAAACACCTGAAAAGTAGAGACAAAACACACACTCCAGAAGGAGAGACACACAAACAACCAAAAGATTGACTTTTATTGAAAGAAAATCAATGAAAACGAAAGAAAATTGGAAAGCCCTCGGCTAACTTTGAGAAAAACACAATGAAGAACTCATATTTCATCTTAATCTTATATAAAATTGAATAAAATATCGGATAAAAGTTCAAACTTTCCAATAAAATCTAGATTAAAAGTCTAAATTTTAGAACAAAATAAGATAAAAAAGTTAATAAAAATAGATATAAATATTAATATTATACTTTTTTTAAACCGATATTAATATTAAGCTTATTTAAAAAATCCAAATCCGAACCGATCCATCTACATGCCTATATGAAATTTGATATTCTTGAAAAATTCCAATCCGATCTCACCCAATTTTATAAAAACTCTGATCCAATTTCAAGAAATTCAAAATTTTAAAACTCAACCCAATCAACTGGGTGAAGGGCCAAAATGACATAAATTCTGATTAAAATGCCTAAAATGGCCCTCCTTGAAAAAGTTGGTCCTCCACTAGCACTTACATAACGCTGTGTTACCATAAAATGCATGTTGTACATGCGTTACCAGTGCTTTTCCCGCAGCCGCCAGCTGAATCAACCATGAAAACGCAAATCACACATGCATTTTGGGAGTAACGCAAGTGTACCCCTGTGCATTATGCGTTACACATGTGGAATCATACTGTAGCTGCCAAATTTACACGAGTAACACATGTGGAGAATGCATTATAGGGTAACGCAGGCGCGATATGCGTTATGTATGTGTCATCCGAGGACCAGCTTTTCAGAAAGTGCTATTTTGGACATTTAACCCCAATTTTTTGTCATTTTGGGCATTTTTTCCAACCAACTTGGTCCTAATTTTATTCATATCTAGCTCCAGCAAACTAGGTTCCTGAATCTTATTAGCATGGTAAAGAGGTTCAGGAATAGCAATCAACGAGATATTATACATCTTTATGACTGTCCCTGATGGCTAACGGGGTTGGTTGTTGGTGTCGGACCATTGATCCTTTGAATTAGTTATGTTCATGTACTAAAGGGCCGAGTGATGGTAAATTTTAGGGCCCTTTATGGGCCATCTTAATAGTAATTAATAGTGTGAGAATAGAAGTTTATCAAGAGGTTGAAGAAGAGTTGATTTTGTTTTTTATTTTAAAAAATTAAAAAAAAAGAGTTGAATAAGAAATTATGAAGTTAATAATAAGGTCGAACAACTGAAAACTAAGTTACATAAAAATCATGTAATAAAGGTAATTTCGAAAATAAAATTTATCATCTTTCAAAAATTATCTCTTCGAGGGGGTTTGCAAAATTAAGAATTAGGAATTTTTCATAATTTCGATTAACAAGTCAATTAAAAGATTAGATATTCTCTCTCTTCCTTCTAATCCTAGCCTCCATTAAAAAGTTTTGAGGGGGCTTCCATCGGTTTTCACCGGTGGAAACTCCCAATTCCATTTCATTTTCCTATTTTCATATCTTGTTTTCATTCAATAAAGCTCTCAATTTATTTGGGTTTCAATAAGTTCCCAATTTATTTGGGTTGTGTTAGTCTCTCCCTTGTTAGAGTTTGGTTTTTGTTTTAATTAAGTTGTGGTGTGTTCCACGGCGTATAGATCGGCAAGATTTTCATGTTTCTCTCATTTGTGAGAGGTTTGTTTTTCGCTTCTTGATTGCGAGCGGGGGTCTTGATTTAGTGATAAATTTCCGTATGGAATTACATTTCTGGTCGATAACTCAAACAATAGCTCCATCGGAGCATGATAAAGAAGGTATCAATAACCCAACGAGGATGTACGAAGTGGGTACTTATATTTGTATATACATTATCTTCAAATTAACGTTTAACTGTCTTTTCATGAGAACAGTCGATTGCAATTTACTGTTTATTCGACTCGATCATTAGTGTAGATGTCGTATGACTTTTTATTATTGAATTAACTCCTTTGTTTTAAAAAAAAAACAAGTCGATCTCTTCAAATAACTAATTTATATTACACATTAATTTTATTTAATATAGACAATTTCTTTAATTAAAAATAAAGAAAACGTTCTTTTACGAGTGAAGGTCCAAAATACCTAATTTTCAGTAAAATATGCCCAAATATCTATATTTAGTAAATATAATTCTAAGTACCCAAAAATATATACCTACCTTTCGAGAAATTAGCTAAAGTGTCATTTTTAAATCATATCCAATTATAAGAATGTTTTTTAGAAAAAATTCAAACTTGCGAATTTTAAATTTTTATTTTTGAAAATATAATACTTAATTTTCAAAAGATAAAATGTAATTTTTTTTAATTTTTGAAAAGTTAATACGCAGACTGTATTTCCGAAAATATAAGTTAAGAAAAATCATAATTCCCAAAAAGATCTTTATAAAAAAGGGAAAATGACCAAAATACCTCAAAATGAGGTACCCACTGCCCAAAATGCCATTTTTCGGAACAGATGGCCCTATCTACCCACGGGATACGCCATTTGAAACGGCGTATCCCAAACTACTGTTCATCTCCCTCAACTTCGTTCTCTCCCGTGTCTCTCCGATCTCTCTCCCCCTCTTTCTCCTTTCTCCGGCCATCTCCATCATAACCGAGCGCACCAAAACAATCTCCACTGATTCCTCTTCATTTTTCCCCAACCGATTCAGCAAAATCTGGCCCCATAGGGGAGTAAACGACCTCGTCGGAAAATCGATCGAAAAATTGAGGGAGGTTTGTGAGACGATTTGGGGTTTTCAATTCCGGCAACGAAATGATTAAAAATTGGTATGGTTGTGTAAATCGTCGAGAGACGATTCGTTTAGTGTATACGATGTCATGGGAAGATGCCTTGACCCAAGGATGCCTGTATTTTTATTTTTTCCGGCGAAATCGCCCATAAATCGCCAGAATTGAAACTGTCGCGTAGAATCTGAGCAAAAGTGATGATGACGTCAGCTAACGTCATCACGCATTTTACAAATGCATATCCGCGGATACGCCGTACGTGATAGCGTATCTCAATCAATTCTCCAAGCCTCCTAGCAATGTATCTTGAAGACACGGTGTTGTCACTTGCGTGTCTACGAGACACTCCGTTTTCACTAGCGTATCTTCAGGACACTCCTTCACCTATAGCGCATCCCGTGGGTATTTAGGGCCACCCGGGTTGGCGGTAGGCATTTTGGTAATGGGAAGTGGAAAAAAATGGCATTTTGGGCCATCACCCTAAAAGCCACATTTTTCACTTTTTTTACATTAGAAGTTAAAACCAGTATATTCAAGATTTTTTTAAACTTTTTTTAATATTAAATTATTCACAGTCTTCTTTTTTTGCTGAGTAATTCTTAAAAAATTTGAATAGAAAAGAAAGAGGTAGATTTCAATAGAAAACTTTCAATATTTCGGTTTTAATCTAATAGTATAGATTTAAGTAAAGATAATTAAGTTAAAAAAGCAGGTTTAAAAAAGAGATATTTTAGTTAGAAAATATGGAAAAGATATTAGTTTTTTTAGTTTAAAAAGATAATCAATTAGTTATTAATAATTATAATATTATTAGTTTATGTCATTAAATCAGAACGATTCATGATACTTTTGGACAAATGATATTTTAGTTGGAAAAGTTAGAAAAGTTAATAGCTGAAAAAGGTAATTGGTTAGTTATTAAGAATTATACTATCGTTATTTTATTTTATAATATTAGATTGCTCGTAACTATAAAATAAATGTGTACCAAAATGAAAAAAAATAAGTAAACAATACTAAGTAAGGTTAACTAAATAAATACATGAAGTATCATAAAGATTGACCTTCCAAACTTTTATAATTTCGAAGATTATAATATAGTATAGTATAGATAGTGAAAGAATGCCCAAAATGCCTAAAATTTCACTACCTACTAACCAAAATACCCAATTCTGAAATTAACGACATCTGTACCCACGGGATACGCCACTCCCGTGGGCGTGTCCCCTGTTACTGTGCAACGCCAGAATACTCATTTCCTTTCTTCTTCTCATCGCGGGCGACTTTGGCGATTCCGGCCTCTACCTTCGATCTCTCTCTCCAGCAATTTGTCGAACGACTATAGCAGGTTAAAATGACCGCAATCTCTTGTACATCATCCTCCAAGTCTTCGTTTTTGTCCTCCAGCCCCGCAGGGGCTCAACGAAGCTCGTCAGAGTTTTCGAGCCATTGAAATTGATTTTTTAGGCGTTTTCAATCCGGCAATTTAAGTGTTATGAAATTAGTATGAGTGTGTAGATAATCGAACCCCGGTTCTAACGGTATATGGTAGATGAATGGAATGTGTGGGATGTGGATGAACGAAGTGTTAAAAAAACTAAGCCGGAATCGCCATTGTTGTCCCCATTGGAGAGCTCTGTGATGACGTAAGATACGCATCTTCAAGATGCGTATCTCCAGCTGCGCTACTGTCACAGGCGCATCCATCCTTGGTTGCTCCTTTGCTGTAGGCGTGTCCAACATTTTACTCCTTTTGTGTAGGCGTATCCGATAGTTTACTCCTTTTCTATAGGCATATCCGAGGATACTCCTCTGTTATGGGCGTATCCCGTGGGCATTTTGGGCGGTATTTCCCGAATCTGGGCATTTTGGTGAGAGAAAGCTAAAATTTGCCCTATATACCCAAATTTTAGCTTTCTCTCACCAAAATGCCCAGATTCGGGAAGTACCGCCCAAAATGCCCACGGGATACGCCCATAACAGAGGAGTATCCTCGGATACGCCTACAGAAAAGGAGTAAACTATCGGATACGCCTACACAAAAGGAGTAAAATGTTGGATACGCCTACAGCAAAGGAGCAACCAAGGATGGATGCGCCTGTGATAGTAGCGCAGCTGGAGATACGCATCTTGAAGATGCGTATCTTACGTCATCACAGAGCTCTCCAATGGCGACAACAATGGCAATTCCGACTTAGTTTTTTTAACACTTCGTTCATCCACATCCCACACATTCCATTCATCTACCATATACCGTTAGAACCGGGGTTCGATTATCTACACACTCATACTAATTTCATAACACTTAAATTGCCGGATTGAAAATGCCTAAAAAATCAATTTCAATGGCTCGAAAACTCTGACGAGCTTCGTTGAGCCCCTGCGGGGCCGGAGGACAAAAACGAAGACTTGGAGGATGATGTACAAGAGATTGCGGTCATTTTAACCTGCTATAGTCGTTCGACAAATTGCTGGAGAGAGAGATTGAAGGTAGAGGCCGGAATCGCCAAAGTCGCCGGCGATGAGAAGAAGAAAGGAAATGAGTTTTCTGGCGTTGCATAGTAACAGGGGACACGCCCACGGGAGTGGCGTATCCCGTGGGTACAAATGTCGTTAATTTCAGAATTAGGTATTTTGGTTAGTAGGTAGTGAAATTTTAGGCATTTTGGGCATTCTTTCTAGATAGTTTACATATTGATTTTTGAAAATGTAATACATAATTTTCAAAAGATTAAATATAATGTATTTTAGTTTTTGAAAAGTTAATATGCAGATTGTATTTCTGGAAGGGCTTGTTTTTCCTGAGGTTAACTCAGGTAAGTTTCCTGAAGTTATTAAAAAAACAATACAAGTATAGGGTTATTTTTGTAAAAACAGGGGACCATGTTCAATTATTACAAAACTACCCTTAAAAAATTATACTAAAAGCTCAGGTAAGTTTCCTGAGATAACCTCAGGAACATTATTCTCTTTCTGGAAATGAAAGTTAAGAAAAATCATAATTCGGATCTTTGTAAAAAAACATATTTTTAATTTTTTTTTTACATAAAAAGTTAAAAACAGTATATTCAAGAAAAAGAAAAATATTTCTACAGTTAACTGTAGGAAAATTACCTAAAGTCAATTGTATTTTATATACAAAAGTTCGATGACATTTTTGTAATAATAGAATTCATCCCCTATATTTACAAAAACACCCTTAATTTTATATTAAAAAATAAATTAACTATAGGATATTATCTATAGTTTAACTAAGCCCTTCAAGAAGAAACCCCATAATTTTATTAATTTCCCAAAATCTGAGTCGACAAGATTGGGGTGAAGTATGATTGGTTGGTGGTTGCGTGACCCCACAACTTTCTTCCTCCACTTGTAGCCTGTTTCAAACTACTTCTCTGTTTTACCTTGTTCTTTTCTAGTTTTCTTTGTATATAGAGTTAAATGCATTTCGTGTACCTCAAGTATGCACATTATGCAATTTGTGTACCTGAAATATTAATTGTGCACTTTGTGTACCTGAACTTTATAAAACCAATCAATTTGTGTACCTAACCTTTGAGTGTGCACTTTGTGTACCTTAATTTTATAAGAATATTCAATTTTTGTACCGAACTTTATATGCAAATGTAAAATTTTATATTTAAATGAAAATTTTAAAATTATTATTTCAAAAAATAGATTATATATATATATATATATATATAAATTAATAATTTTTGTTTGATTTGAAACATTCTTTATTGCATAAAATTTAAACTTTATAAAATTGGCGTAAATATAAAATAAAATTTACTATTATTCTTCAAAAATCTACAATAATGAATGTTACAAATTTATTGTAAAAAATTAAAATAAATATAAAACAAAATTATTCGCCGTTTAAAAAAAACAAATATATTATTCGTCTCTTATTTTTTTTCTTACTTTATATATAATATATTAATATTTTACTTTTATTTTTTAATTAATCTTTTCTAAATTTTAATATAAAATATAAAATTTTGCACATGTATATGAAGTTCGGGCACACAAATTAAATGTTCTTATAAAATTCAGGTACACAAAATGCACACTTAAAAGTTAGGTACACAAATTGATTGGTTTTATAATGTTCAGGTACACAAAGTGCACAATCGATAGTTCAAGTACACAAATTACATAACGTGCATACTTGACGTACACGAACTCTTGTATCTATGTATCTTATACACACATATTACATTTAATTCCTTACAAAAAACCAGTCAACTAATTTTATAACATTCCAAGATTCTGAAATCTTAATTTTTACAAAACTGAATCAGGAACATGGCATCTATCAACATGTCTTGCCATTCAACAGCTTTTCCCAGATTACAGTAAGTTCATTTTTTTCTATATTTTATTGGTTGTAAATGCATATGTTGTCTTTGTTTAATGACCCTTTTTGTTGTTTTTGTTAATTTTGATTTTGGGTTCTTGAATTTGTATTAATTGCTATGAATCTCATTCTCTTGTTTTTGTTTGATTGAATTTTTATTAGTATTGAATGTTGTAATTGTTAGTTTATGTAGAATGTGTTGTGATTTATGAGGTGGGAAAATTGTTGTGTTTCTTGGGTTGTAGGTGCAAAACATTTGTTCAAAGTTGTATTAGTATATTTTCGGATAATGGGCTGGTGAGAATTTGAGAATCAGAGGTTCTGTCAAACAAAATTTGCTATTGTTTTGTGATTTGTCAGAGCTTACACCTTTTTAAGACCATGTAATCAGCATAAACAAATTGCGCTGAGGAATAGAGATATGGGGATTTGCCTTTCCTTTAGAGGTGTAGGTTTAAAGAATTATGTTATCCATCTCTGTGCTTGTTGTGATTTATCACTGATTTTATGTGGATGCGATTTTAATAATTGACAAGTCACGGAGCTGGGAAAATTGTTTAATTTTTAGGGTGGTAGGTGCAGAACATTTATTTTAAGTTAAATTTGTATATTTCGAATAATGGTCTGGTGGGAAGTTGAGAATTAGAGGTTCTGCTAAACAAAATTTGCTATTGTTTTGTGATTTGTCAGAGCTATTACACTTTTTAAGACCATGTGATCAGTATGAAAAAACGTGCGTGGAGGAAAATTGGGAGTGAGAGTGTCGCGTCGGAGTGAGCCGTGAGGCGATGGTATTCAATAGTGTTGAGTGAGAGAGCGGGCATGTTCTTGTATTACGTTCATATTAAAGAGATATGTGGATTTGCCTTTCCTTTAGAAGTTTCGGTTTTAAGTATTATGTTATCTATCTTTGTGTTTGTTGTTGTGATTTATCAACAACGATTTTATTTGGATGCGATTCTAATAATTAACAAGTCACGGAGCAGAGAGGTAGTGAGTGTGAGACTTCTTTGACTGTGAGAGACGTATTACTCATTATTTATGTATCTCGTGTTTCCCTGCATTTACATTCTAATTTCTACTTATTGTGCTGGGTTGTGAAAGGTTTATATGTCAAACCTGAAATTGTAACTATCTTCTACGACCTGTATGTTTATTTATGTTGTTGCTGTGATAAATCATGACTGTAGTTTAAGTTGGACATGCGGGGTTAACAAACCTAGGATAACGCATGTTTAAAGTCATTTGCTTTTTCATTCATTGGTGGAAGTCTACCCAGATGATATTGCTCCTAGAAAACAGTGAGCTAGGGCCATTTTCAAGTTTTATCCTCAAAGACCATCGGAATTCACATCCTTTATTATTTTTGATAATTATCTGGAACAGTAGTATTTCACCACATTTTTTAGCGTGCTTAATCATTCAGTTGTCGTCCATTGCAGTACTATCATCTGTTCTGATAAGTGTTGTATATACAGGACAGTAAAGGGCCTCTCTTTGTCCAATGGTGTCCAGTTAGTGAATCTGTTTGATTCAAGTGGAATTACATCAGAATCTTCTTGTCAAATGGGTGGTAGATTGGGCTTTTGTATGAATGCTGATGGCAAACTCAAACGAAATCTACTGCCTGTAAATGGAAGCTTTTTTCTTCTGCAAAAAAACAGGAAAAATGCTCTCTATAGTTCATCGTCATCTCGGATTGACATACAGTCTGATTCAGCAGCTCTAGGAACACTCTCAGCAGAAACTACTCCGTCTGGCACTAATTTTCCTACTGATAGTGATGAATATGACTTGGATCATCCCACAGTTGGTTTCTCGTCCATTCCAGAGGCCATTGAAGACATTCGTCAAGGAAAGGTTGGTTCTTTTACACTGTCCTTTCGGGCACTTCTTTTACTAGATAAACATATGTATTAATACAAAAACATATAGACTCAAACAGGAACAACTTGAATTAAAAGTAAATTGGAATCAATTAGATTCCACAAATCGAACATATTTGTAATATTTATTAATGTAATAATTCCTCTCAAGGGTCACCATTCTAATCTTGGGCACAAATTATTTGTATATGTTACTTTCACTTAGTTAATGTACTAAATTCCCTAAAGGGCCCCACCAACCCTTAATAGGGGTATGGTTACTCATTTTTGTATAGAGATTTAAATGTACAACTACAATCTGTTAAATCTAAGTGGTTCCTTTTTAGTTCTCATTTAGTGGTCTGTACTAGAGTCTGTCCTTCCACACAACGGATATATATGGTTTTCATGATTTCGTAGATGGTGGTGGTCGTAGATGATGAAGACCGAGAAAATGAAGGGGATTTAATTATGGCGGCATCAAAGGTTACGCCCGAGGCCATGGCTTTTATTGTGAAGCACGGTACTGGAATTGTTTGTGTGAGCATGAAAGAGCAAGACTTGGAAAGATTGCAGCTTCCGCAGATGGTTAATCATAAAGATAATGAGGAGAAGCTTGCTACTGCATTTACAGTGTCTGTGGTATGTTATCCCTTTTGCCCATATCAAAATAAGTATAATAGATCTCCATATTATTATTGTGTTCACAGTTAGTTATGGCTTTTCTGTTTTGATGCTTCACTATACTAATATTATACTTGAAGTCTAATCGACTTTTGGACCTTGCACATGATTGATTATTTGTAAAAAATATATAAAGAAATCAAGGTTAATGTTGCTTAGACTTATATTTACTTTTATTAATATGATTATGCAGGATGCAAAAAGGGGTACAACTACAGGGGTTTCAGCTCGTGATAGGGCAACAACAATACTAACTCTTGCGTCGAAAGATTCTAAACCACAGGATTTTAATCGCCCAGGGCATATATTCCCATTGAGATACAAGGAGGGAGGCGTTTTAAAAAGAGCAGGTCATACAGAAGCATCAGTTGATCTTACTCTGCTGGCAGGACTTGAGCCTGTTTCTGTTTTATGTGAGATTGTGGATGAAGATGGTTCAATGGCTCGGTTACCTAAACTTCGGGAATTTGCAAAAGCAGAGAACTTAAAAATTATATCCATTGCTGATCTTATCAGGTAAGACGAATTGATCATAGCACAGTAACATGTTTGTTTTCATTATAGTCATTGCAAAATTTCTTTGATTCTACGTACAAAATTTTGTGAGTATGGCATCCTCTGTTATTGATATATATAGAATTATCGTGTAAGATTTGAACCTTACTGTCTTTTTCATTTTATTAGAAGCCAATTATTTTGTAAAATCTAATGGTGCTTCCCTGTGTAATAACGAACTGCAGTTGATATCAACAATATAAGTCGACTGATTACCTATCTACCTCCTTAAGTTTATTAGGTGTGCATACCTTTGTTCACACAAATGGTACACCTTCATTTTCATGTCTGAATATGAGAATCATTAGATATAAAATGGTGCTGACACGAGAGCACTTAATCTCTTTATGATAAAGTTTAGTACAAAAGATGAACCCCATATCGTGTTATTATTGTCTTGTAAAAGAAAATTCTATTTGTTATGACTTCTGGTAAATTGTATTTGTTCACAGAGGAAGGGGTGTCTTTAAACCATGTCTGTGTTGTAACTTCATTATTTTATCTATCTTTTGATTGCTTTAGTTTTTTGATCGAAAGTTGTAATCTTTGAACCTAATGATTATAAGCAGAGCAAATGTGTGCCTTGATAAACTTCTAGTTCTATTGGTATTACCCTGTGGTCTTTTCTCGTCTTTAGCCTCTCTCTACCTCAAATGTTATCACAACCTTGGTGCGTTTAATTGCAAGTTGGGTGCATTTTAACAATACAAGTCTTTTTTTTAATAATTTGTAGATATAGAAGGAAGAGGGATCGCCTAGTGGAACGTTCTTCTGCTGCAAGAATACCTACCATGTGGGGACCCTTTACGGCCTACTGTTATCGGTCAATCATCGATGGGATTGAACATATCGCAATGGTAAAGGTGAGTCATATTTCAAGATTTCTAGGGCTTCTCCAAATTACTCTATATGCACTTGTGTCATTATGCACACAGCTAGCAATTAACAGTTAAATACTATTGTTAGATAATCATTTTCATTTTTTTTTACTATTTCAGTTTTCTCTTTGGGTCTGTGTTCACAATGTTTGTTTTTTAACAGGGTGAAGTAGGGGAGGGACTAGATATTCTTGTCAGGGTACACTCAGAATGCCTCACAGGAGATATATTTGGGTCAGCCAGATGTGATTGCGGAAATCAGCTAGGGCTGGCAATGACACAAATCGAAGCTGCAGGAAAAGGTGTATTAGTATACCTCCGTGGTCACGAAGGAAGGGGAATTGGTTTGGGCCACAAGCTCCGTGCTTATAACCTGCAAGATGATGGACGTGACACTGTTGAGGCCAACGAAGAATTGGGTTTGCCCGTCGATTCAAGAGAGTATGGTATCGGTGCTCAGGTACTGTCTACTAATTTGTTTCACCATATTTGACTCAATGCTGTTATATTAAACTAGTTGGAGTTGTACATGCTGCACATTAAACACAATTAGATCTGAAAACAGCATTCAAACATATTATTTTAACTTCGTGTAAGTTAGAATCAAATATTTTGAATGGAATACGTGCCCAAAAAAGTTGACTAGGGGCTACCTAGTTAACATTATATATCTTCTCAGCTAGGGTATTGTTAATAATATCCATCTCCTTGATAATTGCAGATACTAAGAGATCTTGGCGTCCGAACGATGAAACTGATGACTAACAACCCTTCAAAATATGTAGGGCTCAAGGGTTATGGTCTAGCAGTTTCTGGAAGAGTTCCCCTGGTAACCCTTATTACAAAGGAAAACAAGAGATATTTAGAAACAAAACGTGCAAAAATGGGCCATGTTTATGGCCATGGTCTCGATGGCAATATCATTCCTGAAAACGGTAAACCAGGTAAAAAGACATCAGAGTCATAGCATGTTTGCTCCTCAATGAGAAATTGATCACGACTGAGATGTTCAGTTAGTTTTTTATGCTTTGTCAATCCAAAGGTAATATAATCCCAATTTCATTGATTAAATTCAATAAGTTTGTCTTCACGAGAAATTTTTTTTACGATATAATGCCCAGAAACATCATTGTTTACCCCAACTGGGATGTCATCCATGACCTATTGGCATGGAGTCGAAGTTGTATTTGATTTTGGATTTACAGTGTGAAACCTATCACAACAGACCTTCCTACCCTTGTTAGCGATACGAAGTTCTGATTTCGGACTTGCAATGTGTAATATATGTATTTTTTTGACAGAAACAAAGTGGGTTACACAGGTAAACGGCGTGACTTAGAATTCTTATTAGAAGAAAAATTGCGTTGTTCTACATTAAAGGATTCGTAGGTCTAGTATAGTTCTGTGTGTAATTATGCAACTTTTAAATTTTTCATAACTATATCTTTGTTGCCAAGGTAGGTAATCAACGAATTACAACAGGGAGATGTGTGTGTTGACTGTTGAGTAACGGTAAGGTCACGAGGTATTAAGGTGTTGGTTTAAGGTTTAAAACCTTTTTTTGAAACTGGATTAAGGTTTTAAACTGATCATGTACATTATCGGTGTTTAATTTGGTTTTAAAGATTGTTAATAATAGATGCATAAAAATCTATTGATCAAAATTATTAGAACTACAATAAAAATAGTTAAATTGAGGTCATCAGCTGCTGCTGATGACATAAGCCTTTTATAGAGCGAAGATAAAAAATATTTTCTAATTTACATGTACACTCTGAGAGAAAGTTAAAATTATCACTTTTCACTTAAAGTGAGTAAGTTGCACTTTAAGTTATAAGTAACATTTTTTAAGTTAAGTTAAACAGGTTCTGAAATTGGCCGATTTCTTAAAAATTGCCGATAAATCGGCCAAAAATTGGTCAAAATTTTAGAACCGATTTGGCCGAATTTGTAAAAATCGTCGATAAATCGCCGATTTTTCAACCGAATCACCCGATAAATCGTAAATCGGTACCTCAACCGAATAGTTTCGATTTCCGAAATGTACAGCACTGCATGTACATTTATAAATAGGGGTTGATTCAAATGAGAATCACTATCTAAAAAATAATTGAAGAACCATTAACCACCATTGGATCAATTTTCAATTAATGACTAAAACTTTTTCAAAGACAATTAATGAAGAATATTCACAAATCAATAAATAAAGTAACCAAATAATTTTAAGATTTTTTTGGTAAAATTCACAATATTTGTACTTACATACAATATTACTTCTTTTCGTTCAACACTTGAATTTTGAATGTTAGGGAACTGAAACTTAAAGTTCATGTGAAGTACATGTATTGAAAATTAGGGGTGTTCACGGATTGGTTTGGTCCGGATTCTTGTTTTTTCGAACCAAAACAATATAAATGGTTTTTCAAAAATCAAAACCAAACCAAACCAGTTAGATGCCAAGACCAAACCCGACCATAAAAAAATGGATTGGTTCGATTTCGAACCACGGTTTGAACTTTATAACATATCATTTTTTTAATTTTAGTTAAACTTAAAATGAAATTCTGATTTAAATAAATATAAAGTAAAATTTAACAAACATTAATATTATACACTACATATATGTATTATAATATATGTTTATCAATGTTTAGTCTACTTTTTACGTATTACGTTTATATAATTCAATTGAATTTATATAAATAGTAAACAAATTAATTTATTGTAGAACTACAACATATTGACAATTAACTCAATATTATATTTATTAAGTAATTTAATCATTTTATTATATATACGTATATGATACGTGGATTTTATATCCACTTGGAACGCTTCATATCGGCTTAAATTGATTAACTTGGCCTTAAGTATGTTGTATTTTTAATGTGTTCTCGTCTAGTTTAGCAGGTTAATCTACATTGGCTAGGGTTGGTGATTTCCATTGTACTTGGAGTGGATTTTGAGCTAAGGAATGAAGAATGAAGTATTTCCCTATGATACCATGTAGATTATGAGTCAAGGGAGTGAAGAACGGCAGCTAACGCAAAAGAAACGGGAGAAAACGGAGTTTAAACGAAGAAAATAGCAACAAATCAGTTTCTAGCAGAATGTGGCAGCGCAGCCGCGCCATGTTGGAGTGCAGGGGCGCCAGAGACATGTTGAGTAGCGTAGGGGCGCTCCCTAGTGGCGCAGGGGCGCTACCTGTCGCTGGAAAAATCCTGAAAAATCTTCTATTTCGACTCAGATTGGTATTTTCGGTAATTTCTTGCTGGAAAATACTCTCGGGGCCTATACAAACACGTTCTATCATCCTTGAACGTACAACTACTTAGAATAAACACAGAGAGAGCCAGAGATAGAGAGACAGACTTGGAGACAGATTCCCGGAAGGACGTCACAGCATTCGGAGATCTAGATCTACTTTTGTATTCTTCTAAATTAGGCGATACTCTGGATTTTGGATTTGTTTTCTTAACTCTTTACTTTAGTTTATTTGTAATCGTTAATACTTTGTTACTACCATGTTTTCATTAGATCCCATGGTGACAAGCAGTTCGATTATGAACTAATCATTGTCATGGGATTCTAACGGATTTATCTATGTAGTTTAGTAGTTTGTTTGCTTTAAAGATTTGTGTGTGATGAATTCTTGATATCCTTGTATGGTTGTGCTTATTCTTCTTGGATGCGTAGCTAACATCTAAGTTGTTTGTTAATCTATTGTGAAGCGAGAGTGGATCTTGAGATTTAGAACTTGTCATGCTAGTATAGGATTGTGTATGTTTGACATCATGATTTGTAGCGCAATTTGAACTATATTATGCTGCCCTATGTGATTTTAATGGACAACTTGTGCTTAGACCGTTATGTTTTCAAATCTTATAGAGATATAGGGTCTAAACATAATTGGTCTCTACCCATCTTCTATCTCTTTTGTGGATGTATGAGTAGTTTGGTATTCGTCTACTGAGAGGTAGCCTATACTTGTTTCGTGTTGTCTGATCAGATATCATAACCATCACATACATTGATTAAAGGCATCAACTCTAAGCGAAGTATTTAATGAAGTTAGGATCCCATGTTTTCTCTTGCTTAAGTAATTCGATTTAAATTCTCGTTAGATAATTAATTCTTAGTTTGTTCATTTGCTTCTTAGTTAATTTTAGTTAATCAAAACCCAAATTTGTTAATTGTCTTAGCAGTGAGTAAAAACCATACATTGTTGCATAGGTGCATTAACTGAATTAAAACCTAAACCAGATCTCTGTGGGAACGAACTTGACTTATTCATATATTACTTGTGACCGCGTACGCTTACGTGATTTAGTGCAAACAGTATATACATTAAATACTATAAATTATAATCTTAACTTATAACTATCTACTAGAATTTTTAACGTATTATTATATAACGATCCGGTTTGGTTTAACCGGTTTTAAAATATTGAAAACCATAACCAAACCATTTATGTATAAACGGTTCGGTTAATCGAGCCACTAATAACGGTTTTTACGGTTTCGATTTTTGTTGGTTCAGATTGTTGTGGTCCGGTCCGAATTCACGGTTTGACGGATTTTTTAAACACCCCTATTGAAAATACGTAAATTCATACACAACATACTTATTTCTGTTAAATTATATAAGTTCCGCACATGAACTTTGAAAGTTCTACATTTAAACGTGTTTATGTCTTACATGTGAATTCGGAGATCTAAAACGTTTATGTGTAGAATTTATGGTGCAAATATGTAAATTCATACGCAGAACGTTTTTATTTTTATTGATCCCAAATACATTATTGTGTTCTTTCTTTTGAAAATATGTTATTGTGTTCTTATATTATAAATCTCACACGTCTAAGAGGCCGTTTGGGATTGTTTAAAATAAGTTACTTTTGACTTAATGAAAGTATTTTTAACTTAATGAAGAATGTAAAGTTGTTTGCTTTAAGTTGAATGAATGTGTTTGAGTAATTTTACTTAAAGTTAAATAGGAATTTAATAATTTTGACTTAAAGTGAAATTTGACTTAAAAAAAATTTAAATTCATAATATTTAAACTTTATAAGAGTCCTGAAACAAAAAAAAAACAAAAAAATTGGATAAGTCATAAGTCAAAAGTATCTAAAAGAAATTTATGACTTAATGGAGTTTTTTAACTTGAAGCCCAACTTTAAGCAAGATACACAAACAGAGCAAAAACTCCTTAAAGGAGATTCTTTAACGAGGAGTAACCAAACATGCTTGAAGTCCCGACTCACGGTTCTTTAAATTGTAAGATATTTACTACTCCCTCTGTCCCGGTTGTTTCTTTACATTGCATTTTTGCACGGAGACCAAAGAATATTGTTAAGATAAATGAAGTAGTGATGTAATAGTGATTTTATTGTTAAAATAAGTGAAGTAGTGGGTGTAATAGTGTAAAGTGTTGAAAAAGTGGAGTGAGGTAGTGGATGTAATAATGCATTTTATTGTTAAAAATTACTATTTTTAGTAATGTAAAGAAATGATGGGACGTCCCAAAAAAGAAATTGTAAAGAAATGGATGGGAGAGAGGGAGTATCCAATAAACTTTATAGTTTTTTTTGTCAATCTTTAATAGTGGATATTCTAGAATCTTGATCGAATAATATGATATATACACTTTTCATAATTTTATTTAGATTGCATATTTTTTGGCACTATTTTTTACTTTTTACAAAAATACAATTGAATTATGCGTCTATATTCTTCATTTTTTGCAAATATGTAATCGAGTTACGCGTTCTGTATTTAAACAAGAAAATCACAATATTATATATGTATATTTATGGTACCAAGAATAATCAGCTAAGGAAATCTACATTAAAGGAAAAAATATAATTTTTTTAGTCATCTTTCAGTCAAATAATATCAGCATAATATTATATTCTAATAGTAACATATCATATTATTTATTGGAAATACTTAAATTTTATTACTTTCTCCTTCCCACCCATTTCTTTCCATGTTTTCAGCACTGCTTGGTACGTATTTTAAGGTGTATATTAAGTATAGTTCCATAATTTATTTTTAAAATTTTCCTTTTTTGAATAAAAATTTACATATTAATTTTTCATTCAAAAAAAAATATTAAAAATAAATTATGAAACCATATTTTACAGAAGTCTTAAAATGCGTGTCGAACCCTATTTTCAACCCTCAATTCCTAGCGTAAAAAATGAACTTGTTAGGACAAAGGCATAAAGAACGAACTCGCTAGGACAAAAGGGAGTATTACTTAGAGCCTGTTTGGGAGCCACTCCAGAGGGTATTTGGGATTGCTTAAAATAAGTTACTTTTAACTTAATGGAGGTATTTTTAACTTAAAGGAGAAAGTGAAGTTGTTTACTTTAAGTTGAATGAAAGTGTTTGGGTAATTTTACTTAAAGTTAAATGGAGATTTAATAATTTTGACTTAAAGTGAAATTTGACTTAAAAAAATTTTAAATTCATAACATTTGAACTTTACAAGAATCATGAAAAAAAAAAAAAAAAAAAAAACTCCATAAGTCATAAGTCATAAGTCAAAAGTACCTAAATGGAACTTATGACTTAAAGCAGTTTTTTAACTTAAAACCGGCTTAAAGCCGTGGTACACAAACGCACCTAAAATGACTTAAAGCTAAACGGGCTCAAAGTAAGTGGTTGCCAAACGGCCTGTAAGTAAAAGAGAGCTTTAAGCCGTTTTTTAACCGTTTGACAACATGGGTTTTAAGCCCGCTTTAAGTTAAAAAATTGCTTTAAGTCATAAGTTCCATTTAGATACTTTGGACTTATGACTTATGACTTATGGAGTTTTTTTTTTCTTGTTCTTCACGATTCTTGTAAAGTTTAAATATTATGAATTTAAAATTTTTTAAAGTCAAATTTCACTTTAAGTCAAAATTATTAAACCCCCATTTAACTTTAAGTAAAATTACCCAAACACACTTAAAGTAAACAACTTTACTTTCTCCTTTAAATTAAAAACACTTTCATTAAGTCAAAAGTAACTTATTTTAAGTAACGCCAAACACCCTTACTCTTAAAAAAAAAACAAACTGTATTCCAGATGTAGGATATGCGATTCTTTTTAAATATCTATTTCTTTATTTTTATTACTCCATTTACAGGAGGATAACTATACGAGATACCGGTTTTCATCTTAAATCTCCAAATCCGTTCAAAGCTAACAACTTGAAAACCAGTACTTATCAAATCGGTATCCACATCCAAATATTTATTTATTTATACAGCTAATACATACGGAGTAATTCTTTACAGTCATTTACATTCTCCAAAACTCCATATATACCATTCATTTTCTCACATTCTTTCCATTGTAGTTCACATTGACAGAGTTACACAACCGCAGTCCTCGAAAACTCGAAAATGGCTTCATACCACAACGTTATTGTCCTCATGCTAGTCTCTGTTTTAGTAAGATCTGTCGTGTCGGATTCTCGGGTTGTATCACCATTCTTTCCACCTGCACAACCACCTTTGATTCCTGATGTTCCAACACCATCTCCTGTAGAACCTCTGGCTCCTTCTCCTGTCGTACCTCTGGCACCAACACCTTCTCCTGTACAACCTCCAGCACCTGATTCCCCTGTGGAACCTCGGGCACCAACACCAGCTCCTTCTGTAGCACCAGCACCTTCTCCTGTCCAACCTCGGGCACCAGCGCCAGCTTCTTTCGTAGCACCAACACCTTCTCCTGTTGAACCTCTGGCGCCTTCTCCTCCTGTGGAATCTCCGGCACCAACACCTGCAAAAACTCCTTCATCACCACCTTCCGTGGCGCCAGAGCCATCTTCGATATGGATGACTCCTGCAGATGCACCTGCACCGGAAAGCAACGCGGGATTTAAGAGAGTTTCATCTGTTGGATTGGTGTGCTTTGGTGCAATTTTAGGTGCTTTCATGGCATAAGTCTTTTTTGATTCCAGTTTCTATTTCATTGATTGTGTTTTGTTTCCTTAATTATTGTTTAATTAGAGGAATTGTTTTCATTGAGATTTTTTAAATTGATTTTATTTTGATAAATGTTTTAATCAATTTTTGTTAAAGTATTAAATGGTTATTCATTTTGCTGCTGAAGATTTGATGAGTTATCTATGGTTGAATTGCCCCAGAGATACAAGGGTGATTTTTGTTTGACTTGTTTATAATGAGGACATTTGTGTAACTTGAGATTCGAAAAGTTCATCAAGCAACTCCGGAACACCTTCAAATCTGAAAACGAAGCCTATATCATGAACTTTTTGCAGCTTTAAACTCTAAATCAAATAACTCGAAATCGGAAAACAGAAGCAGATTTGCACCGAGAATGTTTGGTAATCGGATATCAACTCTAATATCATTTCTCGTTTTGAGTCTAGTAAATTTGCACACATTTTTCTATGGAATTTTCTCGAATTTTTTTTTTTTATAAATTTGATTCAATGTTTAATTGTACCAAATAAAATCCTGTATTTTCAATGTGAATTTGGTTGATATTTTTACTGATAACAACGGTACACACTTTTGCCCGAGTATTACGAAGACTTTTGATAGAAGCATCAAAAATTTTTGAAGTAACATCTCAAACAAAACTACCGCATATATATAATTTTAATTTTTTTTTGCCAGAACCGCAAACAAATTTAGGATACAATACAACATGTTAACATATTTCCTCTAATACTATTTGTTGGGCCTTTAATATGTTCACATAATTAGATATCATTTATTCTGAGCCAAAGTGCCAAACGATAAAAATACACGATCCAGTAGCAATGCACAACCAAATTGAATTATAAATTGTTTAGGGTGTGTTCACTTGGAAAAAATGGAATGAGGTAAAAATGGAATGAAATTTGTAAACAAAATTAATGAAGGAAAGGGGATGTTGGAGAAATAATGAACAAATATGAGGGAGAAGAAGTTTTTTATGATGAAGATTGCAAGGAAAATGATGAAGATTAAGAATAGAGTATTCCTTCCAAAACATTTGGGTTAAAATTCTAGTTCAAATTATTTGGAGAGAAATGAAGTAAGAGCATCTCCAACCCTCCAAAACCCTTAAGTAAAATTGGATAATTGATATCATAAATAAAACTTATAGAGAATATGTAAAAAATTCTTCACTCCAACCATACATTACTGTTGTCTAAAAATTTAGCCAACCCCGTGATATTGTCTATATTTGTCGAACCTCTATAGACCTGTAAGAAGATTCCACATCATCTATTACCATAATAAAATAATACATTCTATTTATAACAACTTGAAATAATAATAACATACCATTTTTAAAAAATAGTCAATCATTATTGCCAATACCATCGGAGCACAAAGCCTTACAGGTTCAGTAAATTTTACATAATCAATATTTTATATCATTTTAGCCAACCAATTTAGCCAACACCATTGAAGATGCTCTAAGTAATGAAATTTATAAACACTTTTCCCAATCTCCCCCAAATAATAATAGTATAAATTTCATTCCATTCTCCCCTCATTCCATTTAATCTAAGTAAATATAGCCATAGTGTTCGAAAATTATACAATTCTCACGAATAATAAATTGAGCTCTCGCAGCGCGAAATGTTGTTATAATTTTGAAATTTTCTTTGTAATAACATGAATTCAGAGATTGACGAGAAAATGAGGAGCTCGATTTGAGAGATTTTTTTGTTCCTCTCGTATATCAGATCTATTTCGACAAGAAGCATGTATACCTATTTATGTAGAACTGTTATGATTATGAGAAATTTTAAGGATAAATTTTGCTAATTTCGGCAATTCATTGAGTTTATCTGATTTCATCGCGTTGTTATATCTGGGTCCGGATCCTCTTTTCGCTTTATCCATGTCTTATTTGTGTCCCGTACTTTTTTAATTCAAAAAAAAAAGTCAATGGCGGGACCATTATATCCTTTTATATAATAAGAGTAGGAGGGATAATAAGCATGTACTACTATAGGTCTTGGGTTCGATATGAATATTATGTATGTATTGATAAACAGTATTGGAGTACTGTTTTAATTGGACTACTTGGAGTACATATACGTTCTGCATTCAAAATTTTGTAAACTTTATTATTTTGCAAAGCTTATTACGTGAATATCATTATTTCATTGAAAATCTTGAAAATTTTGTATGTTTTGCTAACAAAATATTGCAAAACGAATTGTTCTGCGAAACACATTTGTGTTGCAAAACATATATGTTCCGATTGCAAAACATAAAGAATTTTCAAGATGAACATATTGCAAAACATACATGATTTTCAAGATTATCAATGAAATTATGATATTCATGTAACAAGGTTTGCAAAATATTAAAGTTTGCAAAATATTTTGATTGCAGAACGTATATGTACTCCAAGTACTCCAGTTAAACAGTACTCCATAGAATTTTACTCTATATCCTATTATATAATAAGAATAAGAGGAATAATGTGCGAGTATACCACCATATATCCAAGATCGAATCTCAGCAAATACAAAATACGGAGTATTAAACTAAATAATCAATGAAAAATGCTAGAGGTACCAAATTTGGGTACAAAAAATTATTACCAAATGACATGACATTGATTTGATTAGCTATAATTATAATGGGCCCGCCAAGGCCAACCAATTAAAACATTTCAAAATGACAAGTAGTTAGTGCCATGTCATTTTGTAACAAAATTTGGTACCTAATTTGGTACCACTAGCACTACTCATAATCAATAGGGTTTGATATTCCTGAGGTTACCTCAAGAAAATTTCATGAGTTAACTAAAATTCTCCATATTAATGTACGAGGATATAATTGTAATTTCATGATTTTTTTAGAAAATTACCAATATTTACAAAAATGTCATAGCTATTTCCTCAGAAACAATTTTCTCATAATCAATACAATAATCGTATGAATTTTTGATTTAGCAAACCCATCCCTCCACGTCGTCTGAGTATAACTTCTATCCTATACACACTCTGCTACAAAACCAAGATGCATGCGCTTCTAAGTAGTCTGCATAACATTCTTATTGATGGTCATATACGTGGTTTTAAATTTCATTGATGTGATGTGCATGATTTTACTTAATAGGTAAAGAATTTTAATTTGGAAAAGTATGAAAAAACTTATTAACACATAAATATTTATCCAGAAATTATGTTAATAAATACATATAAACTATCATGCTTTACACGATGAACGTAAAAGTTATTTTATCCATAATTTTGATCATTTATTCCTCAATACTGCAAAACACGATACCAACTATAGAATCTAATTTTTAAAAATTGGGATTAAAAAATATATCATATAAAAAGAAAAAATTATTATCTAAAAATGATTCAAGTTAAAAGAGATTGTATCATAATTAGAATTTTTAAATGTCTAAACGAAAAGGTAGTTATAATTTAACAAGGAGACTAATTTAATTCATCCTGATATTATATTCAATTTTTATTATATATCAAAATAATAAGTATTACTAAATTTTAAAAGGTACAGATAAGAAAGATAAGAAAGATAAGAATTATTGGATCTAAAAGTAAAAATTATATTCAGTTTTTAGTAGAACTATATGAAATAATAAAAGAGTATTTCAATAATATAAACCGAATACATGTAGATTTCTAAAATTGAATAGAATTCTCAATATAAAAATTCGTCACATTTTTCTCTATTTAGTTTCAGGATAGTTTTAAAGAAAAACTACGGAATTATATAACCACATGTAAAAACAATTATCTAAACTCAATTATATCCTTATCTATACTATACTATTATAAACAAAATAAGATATATTTGGTTAGTTCGTTGGTTAACGCCTTAAAAGAAAAATTGTTAACACCGTCCTAAAAGTAATAAGTAAAAAAATTATATTAGAAATATATATATATATATATATATATATATATAGTGTAATATAAATCTCCTTAGAATAAAAACCTAAAAACCAAATTTCAATCAATATTTCAAGCTAATCTAATGACCAAACTAGGGGTACCCCAATACAAAAAATGTATAATAATCTACCCTCTATTCAGTTAAAAAAAATATCACTGTTCACTGTGCTAACGTGACAGTGACGTCAGCACGAACATTGATTTTTTTTTTCTGGACGTTGGTGATTTAATTTAGGACATTTTTTGTGAAGGTGTCCCTGGCGCGGTCCTTAGAATAGATGGAATATAATATATTTAATGTTGGTTTGTAGTTCTCATTTTAAGAGTGGTTTGTATTTGAGCAAAAACCTATATATGTATATATATACTATATTATAATAAGCGAAAGGGGGTATAATTTGTAGTTTAGATAACCCCTTTTTTGGTTATCCCATTTTTGGTTATCCCTCATTTATCACGTTAGATCAGCAACTCAAATAGATCATAACCGTTAGATATAGCAATACTAAAAGTTGTTATATACAGAGGTACAAGGTTCAATTCCCGCCAACAATATATTAATTTATATTTAATACTAAAAATTATTATATACAAAGATGTAAGGTTCGAATTTTTCAATAACATATTAAAATTAAAATTTATATTATTATATTATACTATAAATAAATTATAAAAGATTAAAAGTAACCCGTGCGTTGCACGGGCTATAAGCTAGTTTTATATAAAGATATTATTTATTAAAATGGGCCCGCCAGGGGCACTCTTTTTTATTAAAAAGAGCAGGGGACACAAAGGGACATAGAGGAAGGGACAGAAGATCCGGGCTCGTGATATCTATATTATCTATCTATACTACTTATCTATACTCTTTATTAAAAACAAAAACTTCTTTTTAATGGTATGCCATGTATATCGTGGTCGCGGCATGCCACTAAATATTAATTAATTTAATTAATTAAAATTGTAATATTATATAATAATTTAATTTAATAATGAAATTATATACTATGAGTCTATTACCTAAAAATTTGAAATAAAAGTTAGTAATATATTATATTACATAAAACTTAGAATTCTTTTAATTAATATTTAAAAAGTATCTATAATAGATTAATAATAAATACAATTAATAATATAACTACTCTTATATTACCAGATAATGTGGCATCCCAAAAATCCGGGGTACAGATATGGGGCCACGGACCACAACCAACATAATACAACCTGGACATAAACCAAAAATAATAATAAAATACCCCTGATCCAAGATCGCTAACAGGTTATGGTATGAAACAAACTATTACATTTAATTATTACAAACCAATCTCAAAATAACATTGTTATACAAATCTGTCCAACTGGTAACCAACCTCTGACAAGCTCAACTCACTACCCGACAAAACCAAGAACTCGAACGTCACCTCTCGCTGCTGGAACAGGAAAACTCACTAACCACAAGGTCCAGTACTCTTCTCTATTAACTGAAGAAAAATAAACAACAAGCAAGAGTGAGCCAACAATGCTCAGCAAGTGTAAATAGTGATAGCAATATCAAGAACAATATAGGTTCTGATCATCAAGAACAATCATCATATGGTACGAAAGAAATCAACTGAAGGAATTAAATATTGTAACTCCCAGATGAGCCAACAGGACTCCGCTAGAATAAAATGCATCAACAATGAGAACTGATAAAAGTTCTGATAATCAAAGATAATCATAATAGACTTCAAAGGAATCAGGCTTTAAGCAATTCAAACTCAATGTATGGAATAGAATTGGATTTTTTTTTTATATTTAAAAAAAACAATAAGGTTAGGCTGCTGATCAGTCACGCACTAACCCCGGACAAACGCACACAGCAATGTCCTTTAATGGATCCACGGCACACATTGGCCTTAACATCTGACCACGAATCTGGTCTCCCCGAAGGGACATCCGTTGACCATTAAAATGGTCTCCCCGAAGGGACATCCATTGACCATTATACTGGTCTCCCCGAAGGGACATCAAAAACCTTCCAATTCTACATCCAACGTACTAGGTGTCGGAACAATCGACAACCTCTATCAATTAAGCAATCTGGAAAACTCACGTTTCAGAACAACAACTCAACCGGTAGAATAAAAGGAATCAACAGTCTATCCTGAATATCGATAAGTTCGATATAGTAAATGGGGAAATAACTGAATAACCAACAATAGAGTAAATGTCGACGAGTTCGACAATAATTGGGGTGATAATTGAATAAACAACAGTAACAATAAATATCAACGAGATCGACAATAAATGGGTTGACAATATAATCAGAAATAATTAAAGTAAATTTCACTTGAATAAGAAGTGAAGGAAAAATACTTACAAAGTGATTAGCAACAGCTGTGATTATAAGATAAAACAGGGATATAGTCATGTGCTAAGCATTTAATAAAATTTACCAACACGTTGTCAAGTTTGAATCAACATAAGTGAATTAAGTAGTTTTTTTAAAAAAATGATCATTTGTAAAATAATTCCAATATAATTAAATTGTAGGTCAGTTTGAAGAAAACATCCCCTAAAGAGGGTCCATTGGTGAAAATATGTCATAATCAGGAATCGTGCTAAAAGATTTTTATAAGATTTTAAAATCTTGGATTTCCTCTGTTTCAGAACGTCTCTTAAACATTTTTGAAGAAAATAAAATAAATTAAATTAAAATAGATGTTACTCTCCTGAGGAATCCAATAACATACCATAATTTAAAATATCCTTGGGAAAAAGGGTATTTATAAGATCATTCGAAGATTTGTGAGCTAAAGGTATAAATATTTGCACGTCATTTGAAGAAGGACGTCACTTTATAAACATGATTTGACCGACGCATTTGATATATAAATAAAACAGAATTGCATCACTTGAACAATAAGTGAGGAGCGATAACACTTGCCTCAATACATAGTTCCCAATACCACATCTCGATTCGTCATCAACTCCACGTCGGTCTCTACTTCTCTACACGTCATCCCCTACTTCATCGTACGCCCGCCTACTTCGATAACCATTTCCTTCTTTAATTTCCATCTACGCGCGCACTGCCCTTGGTCGGGCCTCCTACTCGTACCTTCATACGGTAACGTGATACTTCAGTACAACTCAATCAAAATCTTATCGTCAATCTAAGCTACCCATACGCGTCCTATAACGCTTTACAAATTAACACACATAGCACATAGCATGAATTGATCACATAAGCGCTTAACACGTATATCATACCGACTTACAAATAATTCTTATCAAATTAATATAAGAATTACGAAATAATTTTATAAAAATTGAACAACACCTTCTTTATCATGTCGCTTAACCCATCAGAATTCAACCAACCCGCAAGCACTTAAGCATTCCTCATCAATCCAAAAATGAACTTCCATTCACAACTTACACTTATACCTTATTATTTACAATTCACTATTCCAGTCTAACCTCGAAATACAGCAATGGTTATCAAAGAAACCCACACTTAGGCCTTGACACGTAGACCTCAATTTACTTCCTAAATCAATTAACAATTACCATATTCGAATTATAACTTACAACCAAAAAAAAATAATAACCAATTTAAAATTATAACTACTGCCAAATCGAACACTTTTCACATTAATCTAATCATATCATCCGAATATAGAATTTTCGGAAATTAAAACACGAAACTCTACTAATTGATTCACCTCAAAATCGAACCGAAATTCAATCAAGACCAAGCAATACAACCCGAGACAACCAAACTCAATCCTTCCCAATACAAGCCCATCACTGATTCGCGCGTTTCCAATCCGATCATCAAAACCCCTGCAATGACATCACTTTGTAACCCACATCTCCACCACCCTCATCACTAAACCCCTCATAATCCCTCCTTGATAAAATCCCCTTCAGCAACACTCTTACTTACCACATGAACGTCCATATGTCACCACTTAACTGCCTCCTCTCTTACACTCTCTTTCTTACCTTCCCTTGGTCCTTTACCAACACAAAACGCCCACATTTACCACAACTACATACTGGTACAACCCCCTCAATTTTATCACATCAATCTCTCGGTTTCTCCCTCTTTCTTCGAATCAATACCACAGCACATACACAAACACCACTCCATGGACACAATTCAATAAACTTGAACCCTCAACTCACTACACACCCAGCTGACACCGAACTCCAATTAACTGCAACAACACCAACAATCTCCCCACTACAGCCAACACATCCGCGTACACACCTCTGGTATATAACACACGGTAACACGAGGTTGCACATACAGCAGTCGCAAATCACACACACAGCTTAGCACATACAGGAATCGACACACCCACAAAACTCCTGCACACTTCAAATACATCACTACTGGCACACAACTAGCAGCCAATTATACACACAACAGCACACACAACAGCGCACTTGTACACACCACAATCGAAGCTCACCCAAACGAAGGAGACAAGACAGATATCGAGAGAGGGAAAAAGAACCCAGCTGTACAGTCGATAAAATCCCCACACGGCAAGAACACAAAAAGCCTCAGCCCACACAACCATCCTTACAACAACATACACATACCTCTATATACATACCCACATCATTCGATTCACACAAAACACACACACGCGGGACTCACACACACACACGAGGTTGCAGTGAAACACAGAGAAGGGGAAGAATATGGGAGAGAAAAATGAGAGATTAAGTGTGAGAGATTAAGGAGAGGTGAGAGAGAAAAGTCTAGAGAGATTAAGGGAAACTCGAGAGAGTTCCAGAGAGGCCGACCAATACAGATACAGGGGTGGGTTTTTGGGAATTTAGGGATTTAAAAGGGAAAGGAAAGAAATAGTCCATTAACAATTTAACATTGCTCAAAAACTAATTGAAACAATTAATCACTCTTTTTGGAAATTCGATATAAAATAAAAAATTGGGTGGAAAAATAAACTTTTCATTTTTAAAATAAAGAGTGTAAAATTATGAACGCCCACATATTTTTAAATTATTTTTAGGATCAAAAATGAATTAAATATGAATTTTGCAAGTTTTGATCCTTTAAATACCATAAAACTCTCAAAATCATTTTAAAATACATAAACACCCAAAATAATTCACCCCATACTTTTTAAAACTCAATAATATCATAAAGATAATATCACGAGAGATTTCGTGATTTTTAACAACTCCGATGATTTTATAAAAATCTCAGAAGATTAATAATGCATGATTTAAATAGATTTAAATCATCAAAAAAAATGTAAATAAAAATTCACGAGCTTACACGACACACATATATCATCATATAAACATGTAAACACGATATCACATATATGGACCTTCTCAAAAATATTCACATCATATAATCCACATTTAAAATTAAATTAAGAAATTTTAAATACGCGATTTTCTAGGTCGTTATATCCTTCCCCCCTTAAAAGAATTCTGTCCTCAGAATCAATCCTAAGAACACAAGAAACAGTACTTCTCAAACATTCACTTTCAATTTCCTAGGTTGCATCTTCAACTCTAGGACTCCTCTTTATCAACTCATACCTCAATAGGCTTACCCTGTAATCCCTCCAACTCCAAGATAAACTTAAATCTTACCACCACAAATTTCGTTAATTCGAAACATTTATTATTCTTAAATGAATACATGATCTATAGAAAATTGGGCATGACCTTTTCGTATAATGGACTATGCCCTGCGTAATTACTTCAAATACCAACCCAATAATTCATAACCAATTCATCTCCATACACCACTCATTCACCATCTCAATTTAATCATACACTATGCTAAGCCTGCCTTGACTTGCAGTGAACATGTAAATAAATAAATCTGCCCTGACTTGCAGTAAATAGGTAAATAAATAATCCATGATACCTTGATTCGATCTGTCAACCAAACCTCATGTCATTCATTCTCGGTCGTGTCCTTGAAATCGAATACTACAATCAAACACATACGTCATTAGATACACGCCAAACATGATTTGATTAACAACTCAGTTCTCACTCTTATAAAAACATTTTGGTTTGTTAAAGCTTTTGAAATTAAATATCTCCGAAAACATTTAACCCTGAAATTTACATTTTTGAAAACTAACACGCTCCATAGCCTTGACTTCGACGTAATCCACCACAAGAATAAAATTTTTAAATAACTGGCTTGTAACATCATCATCTCGGGGACACAGTCCCCTCGATACCGACCACAAAACAACTTTCAATTCAACACTTCCCCAAAGACTCTAACTTTACAACATGGAATTCGATTTAAGATACGTCAAATCAATTGTACGTCTTCAACAGATAGCTCACGATTCTCGAAATCATCTCAACTTCACTATCCCGCATCATCTGAAATCAACCTTCCAATCATAGCTCTGCATACTCAACAAGGTCTCGAATTTGACTCTACGCTCTATAACTTCAACGTACTACTCAATTTAACCACAGAATTGTGGCATCTATTCATCGCTCGCATTTCGAGATATTACTATATAAAGTACAGTTTCAACACTCAACCTTCTGACTATTCAATTCTTTTCCGTCAATTCATTCACATTCTGATTCGTCACCTCACCTCGGTACCTCTTCATTCCATGATAATTCATGCTGGAATAACACAATATGAGTCATCTATGATCAATAAATTCTTCGTCTGAAGACTGCTTGAAATTTTATTCATTGCAACCATAAGGCTGTAAGTGTTCTCTTCCAACAAATTCAATCAATAACAACTCATCGTCTCTATATTAATTTAAAATGCTGCTTCAAAAATGTCTTAGGGTTTCTATCTTCAAATGGTCATAATCCATTCATAAATCAACTTTAGACAAAACAACTCATCCAACCTTGTTAAAAAACAAGGTTCCTCCTGACTACTGGTCCACTTATTCTATTTTTAAAGATCAATGTATACTTCAATTTATCTTCTTCCTCTTTATGAATAGTACTGGTGCATCATTCTGAGATACACTAAGTATTACTACTCCTTTTCTTGCGAAAATCCTTTAATCAATTTGTTAGTTCCAACATGACCCATGATGTCATTCAATATTGAATTCCTCGAACCAATTCTATGTTTGGAAGAAGAAAAGAATAAATAAATAAATAAATAACAACCAACCCTACATTTTTACCTGGTGACAATCCTGGCTTCGAAAATCTTAATCATTGAAATCAACATCGACTTAACTGTTTCCTTTCTGACATCTCCCTTTTGTGCAAAACAACTTTGTAATCTCGGTATAATCATCTCTTGATTTGCCTGATCGTTAATTCTTCTATATCTGCCTCCAGCCTCAAAACACCACTTTTACATCTCTTGAAAATCAAAGTCTCACTTTCTTGTCCTCAATATGCTTGTACTTCATAGTTAGGAAGTCAATCCAATCCTAAATGACACCTAATTTATTTATTTATTTATTTTTTTTACTACCATCGCATTTAAATTATTGATAACATCATTCGTAAACATATGGAATTTCTAGCCTCCTAGTGTTTTATAGAAAATAGCTCTGTTATTCCCATCATAGAGTCCATTGAGACGGATATGATACAATCTTTGGCAAAATATTTTATCTTTCCACGCTTCCGACACACAACTTTGACTTCTGACTCTATCCCTTATTACCATACAATTCTTTCCGACTAAACTTGCAACTTTCTGTATTTATCTCAACACATTCTCAACATGCTTTTCTTTCGAAATCTCACCTTCCGACCATAGGGTCTCGTTCTTTTCTGCTCATTCTCATTTTGTGGGCAACTATTGTGCCTTCACTCTTCGAGCTCCAAATCTTCGGAATTCCACATTCTTCCCTTAACTGAATCATACATCCTCTGTATAAAACATTTCTGAAAAATTTACTGGTTCTCTATCTTACCCTTTTTATTATCTTGTTCCATCTCAGTCGACTCTCTTCTACTCCTAATAATCCCGAAACTTCAAATGGAGTTCACACCCGTCATTAATTCTAACACAATCATCTTACTTCTTATTCAAATTCATTTTCTTTTGATAGTTTTCACGAACAAATATGTCCGGCTTCCTTCTGCTTTACCCAAATTATCCTTCCTGGGTTCAAAAATCTAATATCCAACAACGGGTTTCAAAATATTAAGAATCTTATAATATTCCATTTACTGTTTCCGATATTAAACAAATGTCCAAACCAATCTTTCATTAACACTAACTGTCATCTACCAAACATCCTCATCATCATTCTCTTTTCAACCTTTAATAAAATCTTTAATCTTTGTCCCCTTGATACCTGCTTATTTCTTCTTCTCAATTTCAGTAATCTCGAATCTTGTACGTGTATTCTCAATCCAATAATTAATCCAATTTGATACTCAATCTCTGTTTTAACATCAACTCCCCAATCTTGCTCAACCAATTCTTCGTCAACTTAATCATAGCTTTAACCCTTTAGGATGTCGTTGCGTCTATCTTCGCGGCTCTTCATCTCTGGTAATCCAAAATAATCAGGATTTTTTCCGACAAGGAAATTAATAGAATGAATAGGTATCAATATGAATGTACATTGGATTTTGTCTGATAAAATTTTTTGAAGAAATAAAAAGGATTTAACCGAGAGATCAATATGATCTTTGAACTATTATCAGGTTGTATTTGTCACTTAGGTCAACCGCCCTAGTACAAAAAGATGGCCAGTCTTTAGTACTTTCATGACAAACACAATCAGTGGCGTCCCACCAGACTTCTATCACAGAGATAAAATGTCCCTGAATCCCCTATATACATAGGTTGTTCATCTCAGTTTGAATAAAGAAGATTAAATATTTAGGGAAAAATGAAAAGAGTTCAAGAGTCTCAAATTTTCAAGTATAGAGTTAGATCAAGTGTCCGTTAAAAATAGGGATATTTCTGAAAGAAATAAGATCGAATTCAAGTGAATCTGATTTACAAACTCATCATCAATGGAAGTATAGTCGATTAAACAAACGTTCAAGAAATTCATAATTATTCATAATCTCACTCTTGTCGGCTAAGCATTAATATACCTAGCTGCCAAAACCGACCTGACAATAATGAGTTAAATAATTACGAAGATCTCTATTTATTCTCGATTTTAACCGTCACTGCGCAACAAATGCTTCAGTGACAATATAAATCGTGAATTCGTTTACAACAATTAAGATTAGCAACAAGAATCGATTCAACTGCCCAAATGGGGAATCAATTAAGAATTCAACCGAGATCAACGGCTAGTAGCGTGCAGCTATGCCCACACTTCCAACTCATGCCAACAATCGCTTCCCACATCTTATTTCTAGTCTTCTCGTATTATCTCTATAACTTTCACATCGTATCTAAAGTCGTGGAAACATTCTAGAAGGTACACGAAAGTCTCGAGATACTGTCCTCCAAACTGGTAGCTTCAACTGCTCACTTAGCCCAGACGACTCTGGATTATCTGTCTCGTTCATAACCAAATCTTTGAACGAATCGAACTCCCACTCGTGCGATATGTCGAAAGATCGTACAACGTCGCGATATTCGTCATAATAACCTAAGGCGAACCTTATCCTAAATCGTTCTATCTAACGCTCGTCTCACACACATATACCAACCCATCCTAACCTGTTTCAGTGACCATAACCTGTATCTCTGATACCAACTGTGGCATCCCAAAAATCCGGGGTACAGATATGGGGCCACGGACCACAACCAACATAATACAACCTGGACATAAACCAAAAATAATAATAAAATACCCCTGATCCAAGATCGCTAACAGGTTATGGTATGAAACAAACTATTACATTTAATTATTACAAACCAATCTCAAAATAACATTGTTATACAAATCTGTCCAACTGGTAACCAACCTCTGACAAGCTCAACTCACTACCCGACAAAACCAAGAACTCGAACGTCACCTCTCGCTGCTGGAACAGGAAAACTCACTAACCACAAGGTCCAGTACTCTTCTCTATTAACTGAAGAAAAATAAACAACAAGCAAGAGTGAGCCAACAATGCTCAGCAAGTGTAAATAGTGATAGCAATATCAAGAACAATATAGGTTCTGATCATCAAGAACAATCATCATATGGTACGAAAGAAATCAACTGAAGGAATTAAATATTGTAACTCCCAGATGAGCCAACAGGACTCCGCTAGAATAAAATGCATCAACAATGAGAACTGATAAAAGTTCTGATAATCAAAGATAATCATAATAGACTTCAAAGGAATCAGGCTTTAAGCAATTCAAACTCAATGTATGGAATAGAATTGGATTTTTTTTTATATTTAAAAAAAATAGTAAGGTTAGGATGCTGATCAGTCACGCACTAACCCCGGACAAACGCACACAGCAATGTCCTTTAATGGATCCACGGCACACATTGGCCTTAACATCTGACCACGAATCTGGTCTCCCCGAAGGGACATCCGTTGACCATTAAAATGGTCTCCCCGAAGGGACATCCATTGACCATTATACTGGTCTCCCCGAAGGGACATCAAAAACCTTCCAATTCTACATCCAACGTACTAGGTGTCGGAACAATCGACAACCTCTATCAATTAAACAATCTGGAAAACTCACGTTTCAGAACAACAACTCAACCGGTAGAATAAAAGGAATCAACAGTCTATCCTGAATATCGATAAGTTCGATATAGTAAATGGGGAAATAACTGAATAACCAACAATAGAGTAAATGTCGACGAGTTCGACAATAATTGGGGTGATAATTGAATAAACAACAGTAACAATAAATATCAACGAGATCGACAATAAATGGGGTGACAATATAATCAGAAATAATTAAAGTAAATTTCACTTGAATAAGAAGTGAAGGAAAAATACTTACAAAGTGATTAGCAACAGCTGTGATTATAAGATAAAACAGGGATATAGTCAAGTGCTAAGCATTTAATAAAATTTACCAACACGTTGTCAAGTTTGAATCAACATAAGTGAATTAAGTAGTTTTTTTAAAAAAATGATCATTTGTAAAATAATTCCAATATAATTAAATTGTAGGTCAGTTTGAAGAAAACATCCCCTAAAGAGGGTCCATTGGTGAAAATATGTCATAATCAGGAATCGTGCTAAAAGATTTTTATAAGATTTTAAAATCTTGGATTTCCTCTGTTTCAGAACGTCTCTTAAACATTTTTGAAGAAAATAAAATAAATTAAATTAAAATAGATGTTACTCTCCTGAGGAATCCAATAACATACCATAATTTAAAATATCCTTGGGAAAAAGGGTATTTATAAGATCATTCGAAGATTTGTGAGCTAAAGGTATAAATATTTGCACGTCATTTGAAGAAGGACGTCACTTTATAAACATGATTTGACCGACGCATTTGATATATAAATAAAACAGAATTGCATCACTTGAACAATAAGTGAGGAGCGATAACACTTGCCTCAATACATAGTTCCCAATACCACATCTCGATTCGTCATCAACTCCACGTCGGTCTCTACTTCTCTACACGTCATCCCCTACTTCATCGTACGCCCGCCTACTTCGATAACCATTTCCTTCTTTAATTTCCATCTACGCGCGCACTGCCCTTGGTCGGGCCTCCTACTCGTACCTTCATACGGTAACGTGATACTTCAGTACAACTCAATCAAAATCTTATCGTCAATCTAAGCTACCCATACGCGTCCTATAACGCTTTACAAATTAACACACATAGCACATAGCATGAATTGATCACATAAGCGCTTAACACGTATATCATACCGACTTACAAATAATTCTTATCAAATTAATATAAGAATTACGAAATAATTTTATAAAAATTGAACAACACCTTCTTTATCATGTCGCTTAACCCATCAGAATTCAACCAACCCGCAAGCACTTAAGCATTCCTCATCAATCCAAAAATGAACTTCCATTCACAACTTACACTTATACCTTATTATTTACAATTCACTATTCCAGTCTAACCTCGAAATACAGCAATGGTTATCAAAGAAACCCACACTTAGGCCTTGACACGTAGACCTCAATTTACTTCCTAAATCAATTAACAATTACCATATTCGAATTATAACTTACAACCAAAAAAAAATAATAACCAATTTAAAATTATAACTACTGCCAAATCGAACACTTTTCACATTAATCTAATCATATCATCCGAATATAGAATTTTCGGAAATTAAAACACGAAACTCTACTAATTGATTCACCTCAAAATCGAACCGAAATTCAATCAAGACCAAGCAATACAACCCGAGACAACCAAACTCAATCCTTCCCAATACAAGCCCATCACTGATTCGCGCGTTTCCAATCCGATCATCAAAACCCCTGCAATGACATCACTTTGTAACCCACATCTCCACCACCCTCATCACTAAACCCCTCATAATCCCTCCTTGATAAAATCCCCTTCAGCAACACTCTTACTTACCACATGAACGTCCATATGTCACCACTTAACTGCCTCCTCTCTTACACTCTCTTTCTTACCTTCCCTTGGTCCTTTACCAACACAAAACGCCCACATTTACCACAACTACATACTGGTACAACCCCCTCAATTTTATCACATCAATCTCTCGGTTTCTCCCTCTTTCTTCGAATCAATACCACAGCACATACACAAACACCACTCCATGGACACAATTCAATAAACTTGAACCCTCAACTCACTACACACCCAGCTGACACCGAACTCCAATTAACTGCAACAACACCAACAATCTCCCCACTACAGCCAACACATCCGCGTACACACCTCTGGTATATAACACACGGTAACACGAGGTTGCACATACAGCAGTCGCAAATCACACACACAGCTTAGCACATACAGGAATCGACACACCCACAAAACTCCTGCACACTTCAAATACATCACTACTGGCACACAACTAGCAGCCAATTATACACACAACAGCACACACAACAGCGCACTTGTACACACCACAATCGAAGCTCACCCAAACGAAGGAGACAAGACAGATATCGAGAGAGGGAAAAAGAACCCAGCTGTACAGTCGATAAAATCCCCACACGGCAAGAACACAAAAAGCCTCAGCCCACACAACCATCCTTACAACAACATACACATACCTCTATATACATACCCACATCATTCGATTCACACAAAACACACACACGCGGGACTCACACACACACACGAGGTTGCAGTGAAACACAGAGAAGGGGAAGAATATGGGAGAGAAAAATGAGAGATTAAGTGTGAGAGATTAAGGAGAGGTGAGAGAGAAAAGTCTAGAGAGATTAAGGGAAACTCGAGAGAGTTCCAGAGAGGCCGACCAATACAGATACAGGGGTGGGTTTTTGGGAATTTAGGGATTTAAAAGGGAAAGGAAAGAAATAGTCCATTAACAATTTAACATTGCTCAAAAACTAATTGAAACAATTAATCACTCTTTTTGGAAATTCGATATAAAATAAAAAATTGGGTGGAAAAATAAACTTTTCATTTTTAAAATAAAGAGTGTAAAATTATGAACGCCCACATATTTTTAAATTATTTTTAGGATCAAAAATGAATTAAATATGAATTTTGCAAGTTTTGATCCTTTAAATACCATAAAACTCTCAAAATCATTTTAAAATACATAAACACCCAAAATAATTCACCCCATACTTTTTAAAACTCAATAATATCATAAAGATAATATCACGAGAGATTTCGTGATTTTTAACAACTCCGATGATTTTATAAAAATCTCAGAAGATTAATAATGCATGATTTAAATAGATTTAAATCATCAAAAAAAATGTAAATAAAAATCCACGAGCTTACACGACACACATATATCATCATATAAACATGTAAACACGATATCACATATATGGACCTTCTCAAAAATATTCACATCATATAATCCACATTTAAAATTAAATTAAAAAATTTTAAATACGCGATTTTCTAGGTCGTTATAGATAATATTACATAAAACTTTGAACTCCTTTAATTAATATTTAAAAAATATCTATAATAGATTAATAATAAATACAATTAATAATATAACTACTCTTATATATATTACCAGAATGAAGTTATGTAAATTTAATTAATTAAAATAATAATATTAAATATTAATTTAATTTAACAGTGAAGTTATATACTATGTGTCTATTAACTAGCAATCGAAATAAAAGTCGAGAATATAGTATTATATACAACTTGGTGCTTCAAGATTTTATTTATTTAAAAAAATTAAAAATTAGAAATTTAAGATAATTTATCACAATCCGTCGTACGGGTTACCCCTATTTTGGTTCCTCATTTTTGGTTATCCCCTATTCACAACCGTTAGGTCTTCAATTTAAATATATCATGATCGTTAGATATAACAATACTAAAAGTTGGAGGTTTAAGGTTCGAATCCCGCCAACAACATTTTAATATAAAATTAATACTAGATTATGTTATATAGAAAGGTTGAAGGTTCGATTCCCTTCAATAACATATTAATTTAAATTTAATACTAAAAATTATTACATACAAAGGTCTAAAATTTGAATTCTCCCAACATATTAAAAGTAATGTTTATAATATTGTATATACTAAACTATAAAAAATAAAAAAAAAGTTAAAAGTAACTCGTGTTTTGCACGGGCTATAAGCTAGTATTACTAATTTGAAGGACTCAGTTCGAAGGTATTTTTCGTTCTTCAGTAATTCTTTGCTCATTAAAAAAAGATTTTTCCAAGTTTTGTCTTTGTCTTTTTCTTTAAATTTAAATTAATTATTAGAAATTTGAGAATTAATAAGTTGTGTCAAAAATATTGCACGAGAATAACAACTAGGCTATGTCATGGTTGAGAGGAATTCAGTGGTAGAATTATTTGTTGGTCCCAAAATCGTGGTTCAATTCTCATTTATATCAATATTTATTGAAGAGATACCTAAGCGTTAATCGAAAAGAAAAAAAAAATTGATCAATATTTATATGTGATAGAGTTTTATAAAAATGCTAGAGGTACCAAATTGGGTACCAAAAATTGTTACCAAATGAATGTGATTGGTTATAATTATAATGGGCCCGCCAGGGCCATCCAATTAAAGCATTACAATTTGCCAAATCACTCATGCCATGTCATTTGGAAACTTTTTTGAGAACTAAATTTGGGGTCCCTAGCACTACTCTTTTATAAAATGAGTTGCTCGAAATTTAAAGTAACATCTCTTTAGTAATTTTATAAAGAACCAAACTATTTAAGCACAAGAAGTGGTTACTTTGGAAGAAGCTCATCCATTCAAAAAACATAAAAAGTGGAAACACTACAAGAAATCATCTGTAGTATCTGTAACTTGTTTCTTCTGTTAAATACAAGTTTTTTAATACAAAATTATGATTATGGAATACAAAGTGTAAATTTTCTTCTTTTAGACAGGCATTTTCTTCAGAAATTCTATCCGTAAATGGAGGGAAGTTGATGATAACAATTCAAATCTTGATTAGTCTTCGATTCTGAAATGTGGGTTTCCTAAAACTGACAGATTTGTTAATGTAGCATCTGAATGCATGCATGCATGGATGTGTATATAGACATATTTGTTGATTGTTGATCCTTTCGTTCCTGGTTTGAATCATATCCGTTTTACATAATTATTTCAAAATTTCATTAATGACGTTTGTATTTCTACATTGATCATCTAATTAAGCATGTTAATGATTTTCAATGGATAGAATCATCAATTTTGGGCTTCATGAGTTTTTCTAACTTGTTCCAAATCTCAATCTCTGCAATATTTAGGTTTCTAGCTTAATTGTATGATGTTAGTTTTTATTAAAATGTTAAAGTTTTGTTTAATTGGTGAAGTATATAATTTGTTTTTTCTATGTAATTTTGCAATTTTTTTATTTTAGTTTGCTGATGTTTGTTTATGGCTGATTTGTTTTCCTTGATGGAGAATATTGATATTATGAGCCGTTTTTACTCATGCAACTCTTTTTAATAAACACTTGTTTAAAGCCACTGTATATAGAGTTTACTCAATAAGTGCATAAACTAAAAATAAGTTTTACCACTATATTTCAACTATTGCAAGATAGACAGCTTCACTTGTAGAAAATTAGCTAAAGGCATTACTGTATTTTGGTAGATTTCAGCTTATTTCTGGTTTTCTTGTCATTTTTGCTTCAGGGCATTGCAAAATTTTAAGATGTTATTACGTTGTTAGTCACTTGATATCCTCATCTGTGAATTAGGGGCCAGTCGAAAAGTGAACTTGATTTGTAAAGCTTTGTGCAAAATTATCCTAGACATGTTATGGCTCCTTCAGTAATTTTTGGGGCATAAATTTGCCTTCGTGTCCGAAATAAATTGTGAGAATATTGGGGGTCGCCGAAATAAATTGTGAGAATATTGGGGGTCGTTGAGAGTCGAACCTGGGACCTCTGCGTGCCTGAGCTCTGATACCATGTTAAGTAACCAATCTATCTAAAACCTTAAGATGTTAGAGGAAGACCTTATATGGATCTTATATTATATGTTAACAAAATGTGAAAGATCTATTGTAGATAAGCAACTTATGATTGTTAGCTAGATTGGTAATAAGAATTGTATTTTGTTAAATTTTTTCCAAAATAAATTAATGAAATATTTTCATGTGACTTCTGTAACTTAGAAAGAGTTCAATCTGTATCCTTATCGGCATTTAATTTACTTAGTACTTGTATGATGATTAAGTAGTAATTTTCTTGCAATCTAATTGATCCCCTGTTAATCCATTAACTTTTCTCGTATGTGCTAACTGATCCCTTGTAAATTGCTGATTTAGCAAGTGCATTAACCAGCCTTACCTGGATGGAGGAAGGTGTAATTTCAGACAATAGGTTGCCTCGAACCGAGGCAACAGGGATGAGCCAGAGCATGAAAAGGTTTCTGCTAGTGTCCAACTGCGTGATGCTAGGCATAGGCAACTGCATCGCTCCAATGACAAACCGGCTCTATTCTATCAAAGGTGGAAAGAGAATTTGGTTAATGTGTGCTTTAGAAACCGCTGGTTTCCCATTCCTCTTGATTCCAATGACAATATCTTACCTCTATCGTCGAAGAAAGGGAGGTCCAGGAACTAAAATCATTTCAATGTCGCCTGTCCTCTTTCTTCCTTGTGTAGTCATTGGTGTTTTAACCGGTGCAGATGATTATATGGACTCTGCTGGTGTTGCTCGTCTTCCTGTCTCTACTTATTCTCTTGTATTAGCCAGCCAATTAGGATTTACTGCTTTCTTTGCCTGGGTTCTTGTAAAGCAGAAGTTCACTTTCTTGCACATTAATGCTATCTTATTGTTGACTGCTGGAGCTGTAGTCCTTGCATTCCATTCAGGTTCTGATATTCCTGATGATGAGTCTAAAGGAGATTACATTTTAGGATTTGTTATGACGCTTGGAGCTGCGATTCTGTATGGGTTTGTCTTGCCAATAGTAGAGTTCTTGTACAAAAAAGCTAAACAAGCCATCACTTATTCTCTTGTCATGGAGATTCAGTTTGTTATGGCTTTCGCTGCTACTTGCTTCTGTGTCGTCGGAATGCTTATCAATAAAGATTTTCAGGTCAGAATCTCTTCTAAACTCTTGACCAGCAAAATATAACTTATTCAACCTTTACACTAATAAAAAAATAAAAAGAAAACTATTACTACTTATTTTCCAGGAACAAACCATATATTGCACCGAAATACAGAAAAAATATTTAATATATTCTTGAATTTTTCTCATAGAATTGATTGATCGGATAGTAAAGGAAGACAGACTTCTCTAAATTAAAGTACTTCCAAAAGAAGTGAAGCTAATGATTCTTTTTCTTATGTTCAGAGGACATAGTCCCTTCCACACCAATATCCTTGTTAGATATAAACCAATATCCTTGTTCAAGAAATTTGGCTTGAAATTCATTTGTACAAATGACTAGTGCCCTTTTTTTATTATCTAATTTGCATAAATATTATTAGTTCTAACTGCTCGCATTTGCAGGCAATGGGCAGAGAAGCTGATAATTTTGAGCTTGGTAATGCCATGTATTGGTTGGTACTAGTAGCAGATGCATTTCTTTGGCAACTATTTTTCTTGGGAGCCATTGGAGTCATTTTCTGTCACAGCTCTTTACTCTCTGGAATACTAATTTCCGCTCTGCTACCTGTTTCGGAGATCTTGGCTGTATTTTTCTTCGACGAGTCATTTACAGTTGAAAAAGCAATGTCTTTATTTCTTGCTTGTTGGGGTTCAATATCTTACTTCATTGAAGAGTATAATTTAGAAAAGAAAAAGAAGCTTGCTGCTGAAGATCAACCTATGGAATTGAAAGACGGGAAAAAGAAATGTGTGGTTGAAGAAGATGAGTTCACAGAGGTAAAACTTGATAAATAGCATTGCAGCACTACAGCTAATTAAGTAACAAAAATAAGGTAGGGTTGTTAGTTTGGCTCTCTCATTCTCGCAATGAGAGCATGTATTTATCATTGTTTCATTTAAATTTTTCGTTTTGATACATTCGAGACCAATGCATGAAGAAAACTTCCGGATCAATGAAAACACCTTATAAATTTTTTGGTTTTTACAGTAGCTATAGCTTTTTCAAGTGTGAAAATTTATTAAAATGATGGTTGATGGATTGAAGCCGGACATGGTTGTGATTGTGAGAATCAGTTGACTAGTATTCAAGGTTTTGTTCAGTAGTTTAATCGAAGAAGTTCGTTGCCAGATTGCCATCAATGGATATTGGGTCAAATGGATTTATAATTAATTATAGACTTAATTGCACTTTGTAACCCTATACTTAGGCGAAAATTCACTTTGGTGTCTACTATTCAAACAATTGCAATTTGCATCCCGATTGTTTCAATCCCGCTACAATTTGCACCCCTTTAACGATTTCAAACTAATTTTGACCGTTACCGTTAGTCAAAGTAAGGGTATTTCAGTCTTTAATTATTATATTAAACAATTTATTTTCAAAAAAAAAAGTAAGAAACAAAATTTAAAAATTGATTTTTTTCAAAAAAATTGAAAAATAACACAAAATCTTAAATTTATGATATTTATTTTATGGATAATATTTTGAAAATTATAACAAATGTAGTTTATATTTAAATAATATTTTACGAGAATTTAGTAATGTAAATATTTATAAAAATATGAATTATAAATTATATTTTAAAAAATCTGTGAATTGTAGATAAAATGTTGGTAAATCTAAAAATCTAAAAAATATAAAAGTAATTGAAATAATTTAATTTTAAAAATTATTGTAGAGTATAGTGACCGAAATACCCTCATTTTGACTAACGGTCACGATCAAAATTAGCTTGAAATCGTTAAAGGGGTGCAAACTGTAGCGAGATTGAAACAATCGGGATGCAAATTACAATTGTTTGAATAGTAGGTACCAAAGTGAATTTTCGCATTTGTACAGGGGTGCAAAGTGCAATTAAATCTTAATTATATAGTAAAAGATTTAAAATAAATTAAAATATTATTTTGTATCTAATAAAATCTACTACTATAAAATATGAGAAAAATGGGTCTGAGGTTGTCCTCAGGATCTCCCCTGAGATTATAAAAGATTTGTATTACAAAATTAGGGGCCCCGCAGGGGCATTTTTGTAACAATCTATGTTTTTATTCAATAATTTACATAAATACCCATCAATTTGTATGGGAATTGTTTTAACCTCAGGGTTTTACCTGAGATCAACCCCAGGCACATGAAACCCATAAAATATTGCAACATAACATGCCACATTTGATTCAAAAAATGTACGATAATGCCCTCTAATCTATTCTAATTTTAGTGTTACGTCCTTTAGAATGAAATATTATAAAGGGTTTTGGTCCATGACAAATGATTGTCATGGACCTGTTAAATAACAATCAGTTTCTAAACCGTTGGATCGTTGATCCAACGGCCCCCCTGGATTACAAAATTTTTTTACTGTCCGCTATAATTTTCCGCGGATAGGCAGATTGCCTGTCCGCGGAAATTTTCCGCGGACAGGCAATCTGCCTATCCGCGGAAAATTATAGCGGACAGTAAAAAATTTTTTTTTTAATCTCAGCCGTTGGATCGTTGATCCAACGGCTATGGAACCGATTGTTAAATAACCGGTCCTGACAATCATTTGTCAGGGACCAGGACCCTATTATAAAATATTAAAATATCTAGACATTGGAGAGATTCGAACCTATGACATCTAAATTCAAATGAAATTAAATTTGAAATTACAATCTTTGAACTGGATGTCTATTTGGTTAAATTTTACATTTCATGATCACTGTGCATTAGTGTTTTTCCTATCAACTATTAATCAATGCTTTACAGATTATTCATTAATTTCAAATACAATGAAATGCTTGATTTTAAGCGTTCGAGGAATTTTTTTTGAGAAAAATAAAAATGAAGGGCTCACTCGAAAACTTTAATAAAAATAGAAGATCTCAGAAATAGGAAAAAACAAATATTATTTGAAAAATAATGCGATATACTAAAAAATTTTCATCGATCACAATACGATGAGCTAAAGTTAACATTAGAACACGACTAGAATAAACAATAATAGTTGTACTATGAGGATTTGACAACAAATCCTTCGTGATTGATATATTCATATTAACTAGTTTTAATATCCGTGCAAGGCACGGGAATACTTTAATTTACAACTGTTATTGTTATTCTAGTAACTTTAGCTCATCATGTTATGACCGATAAACATTTTTTAGTTTACCGCATTCTTTCTCAAACAATGTTTGGTTTATTCCATTTTCGGGATCTTCTATTTTTATAAAAAAATTTGGGTGAGCCCTTCATTTTTTTTTTGTCGAAAAAAAAATCCCAAAACACTTAGAATCAAGTATTGTATTTAAAATATATATAAGAAAGTTTTTGTTTAATTACTGACTTTAGGTTATGCGAATAATTAAGTTCAAAAAAAAAAAAAAAGGTTATGCGAATAATTTACCTACTAATAAGGGAATTTAGTCAAAAGTAATGGTTAAGGAGTGTGGATATAAGAAAATAGTATATGCATTTGTTATGGTAAAATATGTGTGCTGGTTGTTATAATCGGTGAAATTCGGGAGGAGTTGCTGGAATTTCCAATTTTTTCGGTGGCTTATTCTTGGTTATTCCGGCAGGTGTTCATGGTCTGTTCTTCAACCTGTTCATGTGTGTGTGCACATAAGGGTGGGTTTGATCTTCAAACCAACCAACGATTTTGTAAAGTCTGTATTTGGTTTAATAGCATTAATTAGATAATTGTAATCAGTGTTATTATTTAATGCTAATTGATTGCTTGTTTTTTTATTGAGGTTTTTGGCTAATCAGTGTTTTATTGATTGTGCTTATGATTTTGATTTGATTGGTATTTTGATTAATCTTAAGATTGTATTTATACTTGAGTTTAATTGGCATATCAATTATTGATTTTTAAAAATATTTTAAGTTTTTGTACCATTTATGGGTGGCCACGATAGGTAATATTGTGCTTTTTTGATGGCTTATTAAGAGAGGTGTATTCAATTTAGATTTTAATGGATTGATAATAGTACATGGATTTTAGAAGATTTTTGTTGATTTCAATTCTACGTTGATTTTGGTAGAGTTGATGAAAAATCTCGTAGAGTCTTGCTTATTTAACTAGAATTCTCGACAATTTTTTCAAAATCTCATTGATTTTGATGAGATTTCAAATGATATAAAATATACTAGTAAATCTTTCAAAATCTATCATTTTGTCAAATACAAAATAATCCATGGAATTTTGAATACCATCAAATTTGGAAGGACTTTTTAAAATCTAAAACGAATACACCCAGATTTTAATGAACTTTTTTTAAAAATCTAAAACAAATGCACCCATATTTTAATGGACTTTTTTAAAATCTAAAACAAATACACCCAGATTTTAATGGATTTTTTGAAATCCTTATTGAATACCACCTGATTTCAAAGGAATTTTTAAAATCCAAATTGAATACCTTAAAATTTTAGAAATTCAAAAAATCCTTAAAAATCCGGATTGAATACGCCCCTCTAAGAGAAATTTGTAAACTAGTTGTCTGTCTAACCAAAGGTATTCCCTTTGGTTGGGACGTTAGTATAGTATTGATTTACTTTCAGAGCTCTTATTAAAGTTTGTGTTGAACAGATATTGAAAATTGTTTTATTATTTTCAGGAAAGAATTTGTTTTAGGCGGGTGAAGAATAGACAGAAAACCAGTTTCTTGGAGGCAAAGTTGTAGGCAAATGATGGTTAAGGAGAATTGTGTTTCGATGATTTTGGGTTTATTGGATGACACTCTTTTCCCACTTAAATTTTTTTCCTAAAGGGTTTTGCTCTTGGTGGTTTTTAACGAGCCCCTTCTTTGTTCCCTTTGTGTTCCTACCGATTGGGTTGATGAACAGAATTATCGATTGGGTTGATGAACAGAATTGAAGAAGCCTGGTGACAAATTATGGATAAATCGGAGTTTTAGTGGTCTTGGATTTTAAGACTTTTGAAGATCGGTCATGATTCATTTTTGGAGTGGTGGTCTTGTAATTTTACTTCACTTTTCCTTTTTGTATTCATTTTATTTGTATGTACTTTCCTATCGGGTGACATCTTCTCACACGTTAAAGTTATATTGTCTAAGCGTTCGGAGGCAACATGCTTGTCTTTTGGTTAGATGATAAACTTTCTTGAATGAAAGATACATTTTATCACGAATATTGTATTCCATACAATTCATTTATGAAATAGATACCCCTAGAAAAAAAAAAGTATTATATTTAAAATTGCTAAATAATCTATACAATACTTATTAATAGTTGATATGAAAGACACTAATACATAGAGTTAATGAATTGTGAAATTTAACCAAATAGACATCTAGTTCAAAGATTGTCGACAAATTTAAGTTTATTTGAATTGAAATGTCATAGGTTCAATTCTTAGCAAAGCCTACACATATATAAATATTTTTTTTTATATAACACATCATTCTAAGGGACGTAAAAGCAAAATTAAAATAAATTAGATGGCATAGTCGTACCGTGGCATGTTGTTTTAATATAGAAAGTAGAATTATTAGATAGAAACAATATTTTAATTAAGGGTAAAGAGAATGTACCGGTAGAAAAATTCTTTATCTATGCGACTTAAAATCATATGTATTTATCAATTTTTTTGTAAATCTAATTGTTTCGATGAAAATTTTATGCAAAAATAAGTAGGTGTGCAAAATTTTATAAATTTTATCCTTTAAAAATATATTTAATTTGACATGGTATTTTATATATGGTCTACAATATGAATGTAACGAGTCAGATTTTATATTATTTTTTGGTTAAAAATGGCATCATGTACAAAATCAATTTACATGTAATTTTGTGTACCCACTAATTTTTGCATAATCTTTAAATTTGTACGATTGGATTTTCGTAAAAACTATTGAAAATATGAATTTGAAGATGCGTAGATAAAAAAATTTTCTGCCATGTCAATTAAATTCTCTTAATCTTTAATTAATTATAAATTCTTTACTATAATATCTGAGTCTATCAACACAACCAACTACAATTATGGGCTAATTTAAGCACAAATTTAACTTTGAGCTAAACATTAAAAAAAATCAATTTTAATTAAATATATGAAGTTAAAACAAATTTCATTAACTTAAATTAATAAATATTTATTTAAATAATTTCCGAATTGAAATATCTTTTTTAAATAATCATATTAAGTGTGCAATTCCCGTACTACAGTAGAACCTCGATAAATGAATGTTCGATAAATGAATAACCTCGTCTAATGAATAAATTTCTTCGGTCCCAACTTGGTACAATGGGCTTAACGAATAACCTCGCTTAATGCATTAACGAATAAATACAAATGAAGTCTTTATAGGTCCTATGTAAATATAAATGAATAATCACTATATTTCAAATAATATATTTTTATTTATATAATATATTATGAATACATTTCATCCGATGACTAATTTTCAAACACATTAATAAGTCATATTTTTTCGAAAAAGCCTCCAAAGTTGATTGTTTCTTTCCTCCCCCAAAATGCATCTGATGCTTGATTTTGTGTAAAGCATGCACCACTTTTGGAATATTTTGATCATGTAATTTTGTATAGTGACAATAGCTTTAAAAGCTTCTCGACAATTATGGTATAATGATTCGGGATTATTTGCCTCATCATTTAGTACAGCTTCAATGATTTCTTCGTCTGTAGGAGATTCCATAACCACATTATCCTCTTCAGGAGATTCCATAATCGCATTATCCTCTTCAGGATAGTTCAGAAGATGTTCAACATCCATCACATTTCTATAGCTCAATTTTGAAAGGAGTTTAGTTAAATCTTGGATCTTGGTCTAACTGACCATATGTGACAACCTGGGTCAAATCCCGAGTCTTTTTTCGAAAATCGGGTCAAGTCCCGATCACGAATCCGAAATAAGCCAAAGCAAACTGGCCCAAATGCCGCCAACTTGGGTAATCCACAAGCCCACCACAGGCCCCCAAAAGATCATGATTTGTTGGTGCGATTAGTAGTAGTACTTTGCCTTATAAACTGAACAGAAGTCCCAAATCTCCTCGATGTGGGACTGGGGTGTTACAAACTCCCCCACTTAATCTCCTGACGTCCTCGTCAGGCCTGAACGGATATCCCATAGGTCCAAGATCGTTCCTCCCTAGCCATTGTGGGATAATACCGGCTGGCTTCGTGTCCCCACCTCCGGACCTCTGTCCATTGTGGGATAATACCACCAACCTTCGTGTCCCCACCTCCGGCAACTTGACGAATCAAGCTTTCGAGAGTCGGCTCTGATACCATATGTGACAACCTGGGTCAAATCCCGAGTCTTTTTTCGAAAATCGGGTCAAGTCCCGATCACGAATCCGAAATAAGCCAAAGCAAACTGGCCCAAATGCCGCCAACTTGGGTAATCCATAAGCCCACCACAGGCCCCCAAAAGATCATGATTTGTTGGTGCGATTAGTAGTAGTACTTTGCCTTATAAACTGAACAGAAGTCCCAAATCTCCTCGATGTGGGACTGGGGTGTTACATTCACGAACATCACTTTCTTATGATCGAATTTTACAGTGGCGAAAAAGTTTAAAAATATCATCTAAATGAATTATTATTCATTTATCGATAAATAGATATTATATTCATTAATCGATAAATAAATAATCTCGCCAAATGAATATTTTTTTTGGTACGAAAGTATTCATTTATCGAGGTTATACTCTACTAGGAAAACATACAATTCCGCTACGTTAAATTATCACAAATCAAAAAAGAGTTATAATAATTTCTTAAAATATACTCGTAAATGGTAATTGTATTATCACACATTCGAAGAGAATTTGTTGTTTACACATTCAACAACACTTCTGAGTACAGGGCGGGAGCTTCATTAGTACTCTAATTCTATTTCTACTTAGAAACCAAGTCCGCTTCTCCATGCATATATAGACTTATTACTGTCATGCATCACTTTATCTTCTTTAGAACTTGTTTCGCTAAAACAAGTTCTGAATAATAAAAGAAATCTGTTCTTCGAATCAGCATCCATTGAGGTAATCTTAATATTCTCAAAAAAAAATTTGATTCCCTTTCTTACAATCTAGTTTTCTATGCTAATGGTGGTTTCATAAGAATATATGCAAAATTTATTTTTATGGTATGTTGTATGGCATTATACATGGCTATGTTTGTTATTTTTGTTGTATAAAATTCAATTCTGTTTTGGTTTATATTTTGAGGTATGTTTTGCTATGATTCGGAAGATCCATCGTAGTTTGTGTTTCCGATTTATTTTTGTTGCTCACAACAATGCCAAACTGTCCCTAAGGTTTAAAAGTCCAACAGTAGTTGTTACGAGTTCATGTTGTTTCTTAGTCGAAGAATATATTTGTGTCCTGTTATGATGATAGATTACGGAAATAATTTAGAATCAAAGATGTCTACTACAGGGATGTTTTGAAGGCTAACTTTTGTGTTTGAATTAATCTTAGAGTCTTATTTGTAACTCGTTGATAGTAAGCCCAAGATTTAGATTAAATTGCTGTAGAGTATATAGTATAGTAGCATTATATGGTTAAGGTAAATCTTGTCAGTATGCTACTCATTTATACATTTGAGACAGAGCTCAGTTTATGGGCCAAGGGTTCTATAATGTTGTAGATTTTCCTTGAGTTTGTTCGTCTCTTGTCGCTATCAATATGAAAATAGGCTAGTGAACAATGTTGGCATGATTTGTAGAGCTTTACAAGAGATATTCTGGTGCCTATAATAATTTCATAGATGCAATTGTAGTAGACATGCTTCAGTATATCTCTATACCTTTGCAAGTTAGATTGTCTATGAGTGCAGTATAGATTGTCTTTAGGTATAGTTAGTGTAACACCATGAAACATTTGTATTTTTTTGACTTTCTTCATGATGCATTTGAAGCAATCCTTTGTTGCTTTTGTAACTTGTAATATTCACATTCTGCTTCTTTTTAAGAATAATTACTCTGCCTGCCGAATTTGAAGCAAATTTCATGCGAACTAGTTGATCCTTTGTGTGTGCATTATATTCTAATCTGTCTCTGTTCATTCTGTTCATGTGATATTTTGTTTACCTATAATTCACTGCTGACTGAGTACGTTCAATAACCAGCCTTACCAGGATGGAGGAAAAAGCGATGAGCAAAAACATGAAATTATGGCTACTCTTGATCAACTGCTTGATGCTAGGAATAGGCAATTGTATTGCTCCTATTACAAACCGGCTTTATTCTGTTAAGGGTGGAAAGAGAATTTGGTTGATGTGTACTTTGGAAACAGCTGGTTTCCCATTTCTCTTGATTCCATGGTTGATTTCTTACATTTATCGTCGAAGAAAGTATGGTCCGCAGACTAAAATAACAACAATGTCGTGGACCCTTGCTTTTTACTGTGTGGTTATTGGCATTCTCACTGGTTTAGATGATTTAATGGATGCTGCTGGTGTTTCTAAACTTCCTGTCTCCACTTATTCTCTTGTATTAGCCAGCCAACTGGGGTTTACCGCCTTATTTGCCCGGCTTCTTGTGAAGCAGAAGTTCACTTTTTTACACATTAATGCAATTATTTTGTTGACAGCTGGAGCTGCAGTTCTTGCGTTCAATTCAGGATCTGATGTTCCTGTAAATGAATCCAAAGGGACTTATGTAGTAGGATTCTTAATGACCCTAGGAGTTGCAGTTTTGTATGGATTTGTCTTGCCATCGGTAGAGCTCATATACAAGAAAGCTAAACAGACAATCACATATTCTCTGGTCATTGAGATGCAGGTTATTATATCCTTTTCTGCTACAATCCTCTGCTTCATTGGGATGTGTATCAATCATGATATCCAGGTCAGTATCTCATCTCTTTAGTTTAACCTCGACAACATCAATTTAAATTGAAAGTAACTTAATAGCTAGACCGATCGACCTACCTTTTTGTTGGTCATAATATCTAGCATGATAAAACTTTTATACCTTTGCTTACATGTGTTTAAGAGAGTACTGATTTTTTTTTTTTTGAAGTTTTTCTTCGAAAGTTTCAGATCTTTTCTTGAATGCGGTGTTATAGCATTATTTAGATCAAAATGTAATGGAAGGACTGGAAAAGTACTTCCAATTCCAGCAAACCTCACAAATTTCTTTTCCTAATTTCCAAGGACTTAGATATCACCATAGGGTTTTACGAGTTCCATTACGTAAACCTGGATGAGTTTGAAGGTATATTATGAGTCTGTTTCAATATTTACAGACACATAATACCAATTGTACCTACTCATTCTTGCAGGCAATTCCAAGAGAAGCAGAGAATTTCGAGCTTGGAAAAGCGATGTATATTTTAGTACTAGTAGGAGATGCATTTCTTTGGCAGCTGTTTTTTCTGGGAGCAATTGGAGTAATTTTCTGTAACAACTCAATACTCTCTGGAGTACTAATTTCCGCCCTGCTACCTGTTTCGGAAATCCTGGCTGTATTTTTATTCGGTGAGAAATTTACACCTGAAAAGGGAATTTCTCTTTTTCTTGCTTGCTGGGGCTCCGTATCCTACTTCTATCAAGAGGCTAAACTAGACAAGGAAAAGAATAGCATAGCAGAAAACGAGGAAAAGAAACAGGAGCAAGCTGCAGAAGTTGAAGATCAATTCAGGGAAGTTCCGGAAATAGTATTGCAGAAATAGAACTAACAAAAACAATGTAGTCTTGTTAGTTGTTTCTCTCATTCTACAATGAGAACATTTTTATTAAATTTAGTTTGGGCGTGTGTGTAGGTTGATTCAACCTAGAACTTATACAGTACAAGAATTCTGCGGTTTAGTTAATTTCTTAGTAGCTATAACTTTTTATTTATGAAAGTTTTGGGAATTTATCGAAATTGTGGATTGATTTTACGAAATTCGTTCATTTTTTATGCACGACACTTTTCTCTTCAAGGCAACAGCCGACGAGTCTTGTTGGCTCTGTTGCTGCTATGGTTATGTAAAATGGATCATTCTATACAATTATGAGTATTTACCAAACTAATGCATATTGTTATGCCCAAAATTCGGTTCTGATATTCTAAAATGGATTTGGGTCAGATACGGGTTCAATTTGGGAATTTTTCTAGATTAAATTAGGATTTTGGCAGAGATGAGAAAAGGTCAGGCCGCGCCCTCTCTTTCCTTACAAAGAGGGCGCGCCCTAAGTATATGAAACATGGTTAGGAATTCTACTAAGGTTGGTTTTCCAAGAATTATTGAAGAAAGCTAAGGACTAGCCCTCTCTAAGGACTAGCCCTCTCTCAGGACTAGCCCTCTCTAAGGGCGCGTCCTCTTCTAAGGACGCGTCCTCCGTTATTGAAGGAATTTGTCACATGTTCCTTGTTACTTGAATTTTACAGGTTGATTGAAGAATTCCCTCCTGTCGTATCTCAGGAGGGGGATGTCCGTTGCAGAAGGCCTCCAGGGGTTTGCCTGGATATAAGGACCCTTCTTAGACGCTAAGGGAGGCATCCGTGCGCCCTAAGGTGGAAAGATGGGGACTTTTTGGTGTGTGCTTTGGGAGCTCTGTTCCTGTAGCCAATGGGCGCGCCCTCATTGGGGAACTTTGGAGTAATCATGCACTTTGCACCCAAAAGCTCTGGATCATCTGTCCTGCTATCTGGTGGGTGCTTCTCATTCGGGGGACAGGGATGTGTTCTGCATTTGGGGTAAACCACGGCTATACCTGCATCCTTGAAATCAAGAAATAGCTGGTAGCGGATAGGACTAGTCCTCGACGGGGGAAGTTTCCTTATCCGTGAAGTCTTGAGATCCAGGATGAGCCTTGGGCCTTTGTGGTTAGGCCTCATAGTAGAACATTCCGGAAACTGGTTCGTTATCCAAGCCCATTTGGGTTTCTTGCTCTCCAAGAACTACGTATGGCTTGATCCCCTATAAATACCGGGGTACGTAGGCCGATTGAGGGGTTGGAAGTCGAGAGCTCTGGATAGCCGCTACTAACCCTATCAATCTCAGCCACCACACGTCACCACTCTTTTCGGCAAAGAACCACTGATGTAGATCTTGTTTCCGGCGAAGTACCTCGAATTTTGTTGTTACCAAATTCCTCCGTCAACAAATTGGCGCTAGAAGGAGGGGAACCAATCAAGATCTGAATCTTAGGAGGAAAAGATGTCTCACAATCAGCGTGGGGGTTCTCATGAAAAAGATGATTACGATTCTGAAGATAGCTTGGGGGGTAACCAAGCTCGTCACGAAGCTTATGTTCCGGAGGAAATCTCTGTTCCTCCGTACCACCATGGAACTCCAGCCATCGCCGGCGGATAGCCGCCCGTTCCTATCAGTAAGGCGGCATTAATGGAGCAATTGTATCGTATGGGAGATACCATAGATAACTTCGGGGCAAGATTGAGTTCTGCGGAGGAAGTGCAAGAAAGTAGGAGAAAATCTCGGAGTATCCCACGAAATCATCACCGAACAAGGAAAGCCCTCCAAGTTAGGAAAGTTCTCGAAGAGGTTGTTGGATCCTCAAGAGAGGGCGCGCCCTCACCCTCACTGCTCTGGGCACACCCTTAGTGAGATTCAACGTGATGAAGAAAAGATGGTTCTAAAGATGATTTTCACGCTGCTGTTGCAAAAAGACAGTTCCGGGTATTTTCAAGAATGGTGATTTCCAGTCAATGACGTCGAACTAGGTTTTCCATTGGGCAATTTCAAATATGATTCGAAGAAGGATGTTCCAGAGAAGAGACGCAATTATCGGGAACTCGTCCACCATTAGGGCGCGCCCTCACCATCAGGATGTGCCCACAAGGTAACCCTTGACTTGTTTTGTTGAGATTTTTGTTGTTTGTTTCTTGGACTTTCGTAGGAGAATCCTCGAGTTAAAGATGGAATTAAAGATGGTGAAGGAGAATACCCAATAACCCTCAGGGCGCGCCCTGAGGGTGGTAGCCAAGGCTCAGATGATTTCCAACTTCTAGGAAAATTCGATGGTTGAACACGTCCTCATCTCCAGGACACATCCTCTAAAGAGGGCGGCTCCTCACCCATCTGGTGAAATCCAACGAATTAAGGAAAACCTCGCTGCTATGAGGAGGAGCTTTGCTAGATTGAAGGAACGCCTAGGAATAAGGCTCGGGAGCGAGGCCCCATGATCCACAGCGCGTGCCCCTTGATTACAGGTCGAGGCCCCTTGGACATGAGCAAACTCTCCCTCGCGATAATATTGGAAGAAGAAGTAGCCGTGATAACGGTGATAGAAGAATGGAGATATATTGAGGGGATAGGCAACCTCATAATAAAGAGGGCTCACCCTCAAGTGGTAGATTCCCTTGTATTGTTCAAATTCCTTCAAGTACCTCCTGTGAAGTGAGGTCGAGGACGTGCCCTCCCTCGAAAGGAAAGTCTCAAGGAAAACTTCAGGGAGATCCGTAGCCTCATGGAGATCCACAGCCTCATGGAAATTCACAGCCTCATGGGAATCTCCAGCCTCAAGGAAATCCACAGACTCAAGGTCAGAATCAACGGAATGATCAAACAACTCAACCTCCACCCCTGGGGGGTACTCATCTAGCTAATATCCCAGAAGTTGGAGTTTCCAATGTTCAGTTCTTCAGAAGGCTTTTACATGGAGAACCCTTCTTTAGAGGGTGCATCCTCGAGAAAGATATTGAAGTGTTGATGATTTTCAACAACTTCTAAGAGAATTCGATGATTGAAAATATCCTCACCTTCAGGACGCATCCTTCAGGTAACATCTAAGATATTATATTAATTGAGTTTTCGCAGGTGGAAGAATCCTATTTGAAAAAGATATCAAGGATTATCTGGCATAGCATCCTAATCTATCAGGGCGTACCTTCAGTAAAATTCGTCGAACAGGGAAGAATCTCAATAATGAAAGGAGAGATTTTCCTAGTTTGAGCAAGCCTTAATGACGACGATCTAAGAATGGTATTCCTTGAGTGTTAGAAGAGGGAAAAGCACTTGGAATCGTGGCCCCGTGATCCACAGCGCGCGCCCCCTGATTACAGGTCGAGGCCCCTTGGACATGAGCGAGCCCTTCCTCGGGATGGTGATCCACAGCGCGCGCCCCCTGATTACAGGTCGAGGCCCCTTGGATACGTAAAAGCCCTTCTTTGAGATCTTGTTAGAAGATAATAAAGCCGAAGATGTAGGAATGACGTTGTTTGGCTTAATCACCAAATTGAGGAATAGCCCTCGAAGTATTGCTGAGGGCGCGCCCTCAAGAGGGAAAGGCCCTACAATTGTTCCCTTGATTTCTCATAATGCAACTAGTGGAAGAGAGGGTGAGAATCATCAACCTCAGGGAAATGCTCTACATCAGGACTTAGCACAACTTTTGGAAAATCCTCCAACATAGGACGCGTCCTCAAGGAGCTCCCCCTCAAGGGACCTTTCCGATTAGGGCGCGCCCTCCAGGAAAGATGCAAATGCTCAGGCGGACTCCAATATCTGCAAGGGTAATTTACAACTTGGACTCCAAAAGGAAAGAAGCTATTGAGTTGCAGCCCCACGAACCATAGAGTGTGCCCCCTGATCATCAGGTTGAGGCCCCAAGGTCGTGAGCGAGCCCCTCTATGAAGAAACAATACTTTGCTACAGAGGACGCACCCTCGTATCTACAATGACCTGAATGATAAGCATCAGAGCGCGCCCCAGCTTATCAACCTCATGTTGTGGCTTCGTCTGCAAGTATGATCGCAGTGATCCATGGCATATCTTTTGCTTGAAGAAAATTGTATTGATGTGTGGCCCCATGAATCTTAGAGTGCGCCCCATGATGGGCAGGTTGAGGTTCCAAGGTCATGAGTGAGCCCCTCTACACAAGAATGACATTCATCCGAACTAGAAGAGACTTTGTCATCGCCCTCAGCAACTCCAACGACTCTCTCTTAAAATTCCCCTATTGGGATGCCTTTTTAAGAGATGCTCCTTTAAAATAATATTCTGATGCTGGGGGGTAGCACTGATGCACCTTCCTAGCCCTAAATATACATATATTTCAGGGCAATTTCTATGAACAACAGAATATCTCTACGAGGATGCATCTTCATGAGATGATGTTTGAAATTACGGCAATGCCTGAATAGTAGACTACAAGATAAATTAATTACCTCCTAGTCTAGGGGGATAGTCCATGTATACTTCCCCTAATATTAGTTGAGGTTGTGAAATTTTTAAATTGTCAAAAATGTTTGCCTGCCTGTAGAGCGTGCCCTCGCGTCTGCCCATACAGTCCCTTACAATGGAGGACGCGCACACGACTGATGGTGTATGGAATCCTTTTATCCAGCATGGAAGAAATAAAATTATAAGATAAGGTTTGGAGCAAATGGGCGCATATTGAAGAAAAAATTGTCAAAGGAAAAAGAAAGAAGCAGCTTTCAAATTACATACATGTGGGTGAATAACTATGGTAGTCTATATTTCTACGGAACCACGTATACACCCAAGATTTCACAGAGATTACAATTTACAATGAAAATAAATAATTTCAAATGAAGGCAACTGTAATTATAGGATTATAAGTATGTATGTGTGCCACGCACATGGTTGCTACCTGCTAGGCGCGCCCTCGGATTTCAAGAAAAAGACGGTGGTTAATAAGGCTCCCGTTAGAAGAAAGGTTAATCCCATTTATACTTGGAATGAAAATATTAACGGGGCCTGCATGACATAAAGTACCTGATGCGTCTACTACTTCAAAAAGCCTACTAACAACTGAAAGAAAAGGGAGAAGTCGGAGAGTTAAAGGGCGCGCCTACAAATTAAAAAAAAAATTGCAGGATGCTTTTGTAATCATACAAAGTGGTGGCCCCACTTGTATGGTAAGTCAGTGCAAACCACACCAAGTGGTGGCTGAAAATTTGATACAGGGGACAAACATCTTAGAATGTATTTTTTTTTTCAAAAGCAACGCCAAGGCCTTCAAGAGCTCTTGCTCTTTCTTGTTTCCAACAGAACCCTTTTTCCAAAGTTTGTTGGCAATGAAAAATCAAGATATGTAAGAAGACCAATTCTTAAAGAGCTCTTGCTCTTGCGTGTTCCGGAAACAGCCCTTGTTATGTTGACACTTTATGAAGAAAGAGTGATTGAAGTATCAGTCACAGACTCCATTTCTGCAGAGAACTGGAAACTTGTACAAAGATATATATATATAGGAGCATTTACGGCTGGAGATACACAACTGTCAGTGAATTGGATTTAGGTATTAATAATCCCCAAGGTCGCAAAAGGTACCAACAAGCAAGCATATGCAGAAATAGTAGCTTGTTGGCAAGACTTGTCTGGCAGGAGTGCAGGACAAAAGTGAAAAAGGAATATGTTTACATGAAGGTTTTATACAAGCAAATACGAAAATTTGGACGCGTCCAGACTTTGCCTGGCAGCTGACTTGCCGAATTCACGTAATGTTATGCACAACAACCGTAAATGGCTTGCAGAGGTTATTAGTTTGACTGGAAATGATATGGTGGTACTGACATGGTGCAAGGTGGGGACCCTACTATAAGGTGAATGAATATTTAATTGGTTTTATGCGTTGCCAAAGAAAGTGAAAGTCTAGTTGTTAATCTGGTATACAAACGTGTGTGTATCTCAGTGTTTGAAAACAATAAAGCTAAGAAAAGAAACTGTGTCTTCTCTTCATATTTCTGAAAGAAAATGCAATACAATTTATAGAAACTAAACCACAAAGATGGTGCTAGAAATCAGCTAACAAACTCCTACCACTACTCAACTACTGCTACTACTTCAAATCTTCCTAACAAATCTCAACAACGTGCATGACTAAGTCTACCACGTCTAGATAATAAACCAACTTACTTTATTCAAACAACTAAAAAATAGACAAGCCCAAACCCAACAGTTTTGATTACAGGCCCAACAATCACCTCCTTAATCAATAACTGTTCTCGATCAAATTCTTTACTCCCAGTAGCTTCCTCATTTGCTCAAACTTCACCTTGGACATTGCTTTGGTCAGAACGTCTGCCTTCTGCTCCTCTGTTCGAACATGCTTCACAATCACTTCACCACGTTCGACGCATTCCCTAATAAAATGATATCGAATATCAATGTGTTTGCTGCGTCCATGAAACACCGGATTCTTCGTCAGGTCGATAGCAGATTTATTGTCGATATATAACACCACAGGTCCAATGCTCTCATCTGATATTTGATTTAAGACTTTGCGTAACCATATGCCCTGACATGCTGCTGCAGTTGCCGCCATAAACTCGGCTTCACACGAAGATAATGCTACGCACTTTTGTTTCTGCGATACCCATGCTATCAGACTTTCGTTCAAATAAAATGCTAGCCCACCTGTACTCTTTCTGTCGTCCACATTACCGGCTAGATCACTGTCAGAAAACCCAGCTAGCAGGTAGTTCCCTTTGCCTCTCAAATAGACCAAACCATAATCCAATGTTCCACGCACATACCTCATTATACGCTTGGTTGCATTCAAATGAAGAACGGTGGGTCTCTCCATGTATCTACTAATGACACCGACTGAATAAGCGATATCTGGGCGTGTGTGCACCAGATACCTCAGACTGCCAACCATGCTTTTAAACTCAGTTGAGTTTACACCCTTCCCTGTCTCGTCTTTATGCAGCTGGATTTTAGGTTCCATAGGGTACTTCACTGGCTTACACCCAGACATCCCAGCTTTCTCCAATATCTTCCTTGCATATGCACTCTGTTTAAGCACTATGGACTCCCTTCCTTACTCCACTTCAATACCAAGGTAGTATGACAGTTTGCCCAAATCAGACATATCAAATTCTTCAGCCATCTGCCTTTTGAATTTTACTATGTTGGACAACCGTGTACCAGTGATTATCAAATCATCTACGTAGACGCCCACGATTATAGATTCATCACCCTCTCTTCGTGTATAAACCGCGTGTTCATGTGGGCATTTAACAAATCCCAGCTCTTTAAGACATCTGTTTAACCGAGCGTACCATGCCCGTGGTGCCTGACACAATCCATAGAGTGCTTTTATTAACTTGAAAACTTTATGCTCTTCACCAGCTTTCTCAAACCCTTCTGGCTGGAAGACGTAGACTTCCTCCTGTAGAAATCCATTAAGAAATGCGGATTTCACGTCTAAGTGATGAACTTCCCATCCGTTTTTAGCTGCAAGAGCCAAAATCAAACGTACTGTTTCTAAACGAGTCACCGGGGCGAAAACTTCTTCGTAGTCAATCCCCTGCTTTTGTACATAGCCCTTTGCAACGAGACGGGCTTTGTACTTTATGATTTCTCCATCAGCATTTTTCTTCACTTTGAAGACCCATTTTAGTCCAATCGCCTTTTTGCCATTTGGTAGTTCTGTCAACTTCCAGGTCTGGTTCTTTTCAATCGAGTCTATCTCCTGACTCATTGCAATCTTCCACTCCTTTTCTTTAGCTGCTTCATAGTAGCTTGAAGGTTCTTCCACACTAAGTAGAAGCAAATCATCTTCCAACTCTATTTCTTCAGTCTCGTTGTAAACCTCGCTTAACAACCTGAATTTTCTTGGTTCTGAACTTTGTGCTGACTCTGTTTCTCTACTACTTTGCCCACTCGACAAAGGGGTGTATGGTGATGACTGGTATGGAGACAACTGAGACTCCATCTGAGACTCATCATGGTCAGTTAACTCTGCACCAATATTGACTATAGTAAACGTAGATGCTGCGACGTTTTCATCTTCCTTCTTGTCATCCCAAGGCCAGCCTTTTGTTTCCTCAAAAACTACATCCCTGCTCACATGAACTGTACCAGACTTTGGATCGAATAATCGATACGCCTTGGTGCCTGGTTCTCTACCAAGATTAACAACAACTTTACTTCGATCGTCCAGTTTTTTTACATTCACAGCCGGTATCTTCATATGTGAGATGCAACCAAAAACTTTAATATGATCAATGTTAGGTTTAACACCTGACCAAGCCTCGTAAGGTGTTGTGCCGGACAGAGCTCTAGTAGGTAGTCGGTTCAGCAAATAAACCGCGTGCCTCACGGCTTCACCCCAAAACATTGAGGGCATGCCACTCTCCTTCAATAAACTTCTTGCCATCTCGACAACTGTTCGATTTCGCCGTTCAACTACTCCGTTTTGTTGTGGGGAATATGGTGCCGTAAGATGCCTCATTATACCAGCCTTATCACAAAAATCTCCAAACGTTGCTGAGCAAAACTCCCCACCTCTATCCGTCCTCAAGACTTTTATTTTCTTTTCACGTCCATTTTCGACCAGTGCCTTAAACTTCTTGAAGTGATCCAAAGCCTCATCCTTTGTTTTTAACATAAACACCCACATGACTCTGCTAAAGTCATCGACTAGCAGTAGAAAGTATCGACACCCACCTGGCGTAGATGGAGTAATGGGACCACACAGATCACCATGGATGAGCTCCAGAATCTTGTTGGCAGTAAAGGTCGACTTTGCTGGAAATGGTGTCCTTGTCTGTTTAGATACAAGACAACCTTTGCACACTTCATTTGGTTGTACCAACTTTGGCAAACCATACACCATCTCCTTATCTGACATCATTGTCATAGCCTTGAAATTAACATGGCCCAAACGAGCATGCCACAGCCAGGTCACCTCCTCAGCTTTTGTCAGCATACATTCACCTCCTGTATCTTCAATAATCAATTTGTAGAGTCTGTTTAGAGACCTACGTACTTTCATCACCAGCATTCCAAGAGCGTCATAGACCCATAAGAAATCACCTTTTAAAACTACCTTGTTCCCTTCTTCTGACAACTGTCCTAGAGATATGATATTATTACAAAGAGTTGGAATAAAATATACCTCTTTTAGCAACCTTTCTTCACCATTCTTACATTTGAAAACTATCGAGCCCTTTCCTTTTATACTGACCATCGACCCATCTCCAAAGCGCACCTGCCCTGCTACACTTTCATCTAGCTCTTTGAACTTTGATCGCTCTCCTGTCATATGATTACTCGCTCCGTTGTCAAGGTACCACAGATTACTTGGTGAACTCCTATTGCCTTCTGTACTCAACTTAGGAACAAAGCCACCCTCGTTTAATAACACCAGGTTGTTATCTTTTCCTTCCTTCTCAGCCAACAAAAGTGCTGGCTCATCATCATCAATTTTAGACAGATTTGCTTCGGGTTTCTGCTCCTTATCACGACGCCAGTCCCTTTCACGCCGTGGTTTCCTACACTCCGCTGCATAGTGCCCATAGCCTTGGCAATTATAACACTTCACTTTCGTTCTATCACGACTCGAACCACCAGTTTTATTTCCATCATCACTATTATGTAGTTGACCTCTGCCACCAAGTGCACTCCTGTTATGTCCTCGTCCTCTTCCACGACCATTATAACCACCACGATTTCTTTCCGTCCCACTTCTCTGATTTTTCTTTGTTGACTCTTCCTGAGCCAAAAGCAATTGGCCACCATTGTTCTCAGATGAACCACGTACACGCTCATCATGAGCCTTTAAACGACCAACCACCTCATCCATTGTCATTAACTTCATGTCACCAAACTGCTCTATAGTAGAAGCAATCTGCACATACTTGTTGGGCACGGCTCGAAGTAGTTTCTTGACCACATAGGTCTCTTCCATTTTTTCCCCTAGAAGTCGAATGTTGGTCACCACACCATACAGCTTCATACAAAAGTCATCAAGCTGATCTGACTCCTTCATTGTCATTGTTTCAAACTGAGCTTTCAACGTCTGTATCCTGGCCTCCTTCACACGATCAGCTCCTAGGCTCATTGTTTTGATCGCGTCCCATGCTTCCTTGGCGGACTCTTTCTCTGCAATTGACAAAAGGACATCCTCCGGTATTCCTTGATAGATGGCAGCCAGTGCGAGTTCGTTTGTCTGTTCATCAACAACAGCATCTTTGCCACTCGTTTCGATGGCTTTCCACACTTTCTGTGCTTTCATAAACACCTTCATCTTAAGTGACCAAGCTGTATAGTTATCTCTCCCCAGCATCGGATAGGACAAGCCAACAGTGCCGTCCTTCCCTTTTGAACTCTCCATTGACGATGTTACTCGAGGCATGTACTTTGGCATAAACCGTAATACTGCTCTGATACCAAATCTAGTTGTTAATCTGGTATACAAACGTGTGTGTATCTCAGTGTTTGAAAACAATAAAGCTAAGAAAAGAAACTGTGTCTTCTCTTCATATTTCTGAAAGAAAATGCAATACAATTTATAGAAACTAAACCACAAAGATGGTGCTAGAAATCAGCTAACAAACTCCTACCACTACTCAACTACTGCTACTACTTCAAATCTTCCTAACAAATCTCAACAATGTGCATGACTAAGTCTACCATGTCTAGATAATAAACCAACCTACTTTATTCAAACAACTAAAAAACAGACAAGCCCAAACCCAACAGTTTTGATTACAGGCCCAACAGAAAGTACAAGGACGTTAATGGTTTGCTAGCGAGACCCGATGGCACAATTATTGAACGTGATGGCGAGGTAATTTAAAATTATTATGAAAAGGACACGCCCTCAAAGTAATGGACGCTGCATAAAAGTTTAGCAAAATATAAGGTAAAAAGAGATCTTTTTTGGAGGAAGACTTGCATGTGGAATCCGTAGACATGGAATATTTTATGAGATATGTACATGAAGCTAGCAATGTGTGTTGTTAAAACAAGGCAACACTTGATTAGTAACTCAGAGTAAGAAAATACTACTAACACACATGAGCTAGTGTGTGAAGTGAATTCAAAGGCAAGTACAAAGCATTAAAGCAGTCAATCGCGTACATTTATGATGCATGCCACTATATTCATATTGGTGAAGTTAAAACAAAAAGACCAAGAAAGAATTGACAAAAAGGCATCAAGAGGAATCTTCGTATTGTTGTGCATACGAAGCCCTGTTAGCATCACAGGACACTTGAGGAGCCTTTAAAATCAGGAAGACGCATTGGTGATTTCTCTTAGCCGTGAAAGAAGATATATTATAGCCTGGCTTGCTACAAAATGTTGCTGAGTGTTTAATGATCGTTGATGGAATAAAACTACACGCAAGAAAATAGAAGCAAAGGCCTTTGCTAAAATAGAAAATGGAAAACAAAAGAGGATGAAGACTTATGTCAAAAACATGATTTATACGACACAGTTGATCTAACTTGGAGCCTTGGAGGTAATGCAGGAAGCAATTGTGTATCTAGACAAAAAAGAATTTGAAGTATTATTTGGATGCTAGCTAAGTGAAGCAGTAGTATTTTAACAGTGCTATACGTGGGTGCATCTGAATATGAAATAAAAAATATGAGGGAGACTGGCTTGCCTGCAAATAATTTTCTTCAAATAAAAGAAAAAAGAGAAGCATGTAAAATATTAATAATGCATGTTATATATTGGTGAAGATGCATGGTTTGACAATGGGCGCGCCTTAGAAAATGATTATGGTGGAGCCTGCATTGTATTAAAATCAAAGTAATTATATGAAGCTTTGTTTGTGAGTTAACTAGAAAGTAAAGAAAAATATTACTTCGATTGGATATAGAGGCATAGCAAGCTTGCAAGGGGACGACAATAAAGTAAAAAAATTGTGCTGCTTAGAATTTAAATATGTAAAGCTGGTGATAACCCACAGCGATGGTGTGCCATGAAGAAGTAATAATGGTCTACGAAAGAGAGGAACAAAAGGTTCAAAATGGTTAGAAACATAATTGGGTACGCACATATTCAAGTAGAAGAGAAAGTCAAGGGGAAAATATGTGCATGCATATGATATATGAATGTACGTAAAATATTTATGAGGCATGAGTAAAGATGGTGGGTCCTACATGCAAGTGGCTTGGCTTAAAGAACTAATCAAGATCAAGTTGCTGGTGAATTCGTGAAGAAGGTTTTATGACATGATTTAATTAAAAAGGGTGATGGAATATGCATACAATAAAACAGGAAGAAAGTATCAAGAGAGGTGCGTGCGTGGATGGGATAGAAATAAATGCCAACACTTAAGAGATCCACAAGTCTTGTAGTGCATTATGAAGTAAAAACATGAGCAACTGTTTGACATCCTGGAAGAAAAAAGTTATGGGTAAAAAAAAAATAATAATAATAATAAAATTGAAGCCATGCACATGGGCGCGCCCTCTGTTACGACCTTTAAAAGCTAACAGAAGACACGTAAATTCTTGCTGCTAGGATCTTTCAAAGCCCTCCATCAAGTAAAGCATGGTAAGTACCAGATCGCAAAGGAATGCTTTCGATCATTGCCCATATCTAAAAATTATATAAATATTAGAGAAGGGGCGCCCATATATTTGCAGGCTATCAGAAGGCATCTCATATACAGAAATAAAGGCCGTTAGTGTGTATGCTTGCAATATTCATCTAAAATAAAAAAAGAGTAGTGCTACAGACCCCAAATTGGGTACCAAATTTTGACACCAAATGATGTGGCATTCATTAATTGGCATTTTGGAATATTTTAATTGGATGGCCCTGGCGGGCCCATCATAATTATAACCAATAATTACTTGCCATGTCATTTGGGAAAGGAATTTGGGGTACCAATTTGGGGTAACTAGTATTTTCCATAAAAAAAAAGTGGACTTGCCAAAGGCTGCACAAATAGGAAACGAAGCAGTGTACTATGCGTATGCATAAAAAAGTCAAGTAAATTGAAAGTGCTCATTAGATTACAAAAATGCAAAGCTACTAGCATGAGTCTATGGAGGAGCAAAAGGAGTACATATTTAATGCAACAAACGATCCTATGTGCATGTATATGGCTGAGTGTTTCTGGAGGTGTTAAAGCGTGTATCACGCGGGGTCTGCGTTCACTACAATAAAAATTGTTATCATCATTATGAAGTTGGTATCCTCTTACAAGAGAGACAACGGAAATGGTAAACTTATGATTTAGCTGATAGATTACAACAAAGGTTGAAAAGGAATGAATATATCAAGGGTGCTCAAAGGCGCGCCCTCGAAATATTTGGTCAAGAGAGAAGGATCCTTTATAATGCATTGCAAGTTACAACGCGAACATGCAAATTGGTAAAAAGTTGAAATTTTTAGTGATGCGATCCATAACACATGGTGATTAAAGAATTATATAGAGATTATGAATGGTGGCTACGTGCTTCCTTGCTTTGGATGAGGAGTCCAAGTGGTGACATATTTATGGGCTATTTAAAAGGGAGTGAATTTTGAAGATTTTTGTTGAATTGCAAGAACTACTATAAACACACTAAAAAGGAAGCTATATTAAAAAAATTGAATTTTTGTGTTCGGAGATTATATTTTGTTACAAGCCGTGCTTTATAAGAGTTTATAAGAGGTGCATACTTGTGCATGACATCTTTTGTTTCTTACGCCGAGTTAGCTCATGTAAATTTAGAGATGTGGTGCATAGGTGATATATTTCTCTGAACAGACTAAGATTAGAGTTATCGAGAAGATATACTTTTTGGGTATTCGTGGATTAAAGGATCGAAGGATGTGTCCTTCATAGCGAGGGATAGTTATTATTTGCTAAGAAATTTTGGGTTTTAAAAAGCTTTAATTCCATATTTTGTTTTCAACTTCATATGGAATTGGGGGTAGTTGTTATGCCCAAAATTCGGTTCTGATATTCTAAAATGGATTCGGGTCAGATACGGGTTCAATTTGGGGATTTTTCTAGATTAAATTAGGGTTTTGGCAGAGATGAGAAAAGATCAGGCCGCGCCCTCTCTTTCCTTACAAAGAGGGCGCGCCCTAAGTATATGAAACATGGTGAGGAATTCTACTAAGGTTGGTTTTCCAAGAATTATTGAAGAAAGCTAAGGACTAGCCCTCTCTAAGGACTAGCCCTCTCTCAGGACTAGCCCTCTCTAAGGGCGCGTCCTCTTCTAAGGACGCGTCCTCCGTTATTGAAGGAATTTGTCACATGTTCCTTGTTACTTGAATTTTACAGGTTGATTGAAGAATTCCCTCCTGTCGTATCTCAGGAGGGGGATGTCCGTCGCAGAAGGCCTCCAGGGGTTTGCCTGGATATAAGGACCCTTCTTAGACGCTAAGGGAGGCATCCGTGCGCCCTAAGGTGGAAAGATGGGGACTTTTTGGTGTGTGCTTTGGGAGCTCTGTTCCTGTAGCCAATGGGCGCGCCCTCATTGGGGAACTTTGGAGTAATCATGCACTTTGCACCCAAAAGCTCTGGATCATCTGTCCTGCTATCTGGTGGGTGCTTCTCATTCGGGGGACAGGGATGTGTTCTGCACTTGGGGTAAACCACGGCTATACCTGCATCCTTGAAATCAAGAAATAGCTGGTAGCGGATAGGACTAGTCCTCGACGGGGGAAGTTTCCTTATCCGTGAAGTCTTGAGATCCAGGATGAGCCTTGGGCCTTTGTGGTTAGGCCTCATAGTAGAACATTCCGGAAGCTGGTTCGTTATCCAAGCCCATTTGGGTTTCTTGCTCTCCAAGAACTACGTATGGCTTGATCCCCTATAAATACCGGGGTACGTTGGCCGATTGAGGGGTTGGAAGTCGAGAGCTCTGGATAGCCGCCACTAACCCTATCAATCTCAGCCACCAATCACAAACAGCCACCACACGTCACCACTCTTTTCGGCAAAGAACCACCGCTGTAGATCTTGTTTCCGGCGAAGTACCTCGAATTTTGTTGTTACCAAATTCCTCCGTCAACACATATTAAAAAAAAATACTTGTAAAACTAAGCTTATTTTCAGAAGGAAAAAACAACAAATTCTTGTATTTTGTTTCCACCAGCCTAGTAATGAAAGTAAGAAAAAAGGTTAGCGCATTATAAAAGCAATCAAACTATATCAATATCGGTTTGGTAAACCTGCACATCAAGCTTTCAGATCATCTTTTACTTCTTCCTCAATTTTCATCTTTTTCTAATTGCCAATCACAAGTGAGGCTAGTGCCCATCCCTGCTGCTCTGTTTATGTCTCCATTTCGAAAAAATTCTTTGAGTCAAATTTAAATATACATATTGGCAAATTTAACTGCAAAAATGTTGAGTCTTTTATATTTTCAACCAAAAACTTAAGAATAAACGAATTAAAACATCAACATAATATTCTCGATATCGGACTAAGACTTATCGAGTCCAGTTCAGTTGTACGACAGTAGATTATTCATCTCCCAGTGATGTGAATAAGTATATGATTATTGCTTTAGTAAAGATGAAAATTTTGCATATTAATATATGTTAATCATGGCTAGCTTGTTCTTCTATGTTAACTAAGCTTAAAAATTTATGTATTTGTTTTTAAAGATCTTCAATTCTTCATTCATGTATTTAGCAAAAAAAAAAAAAAATCATTCATGTGTTCTTTTTATTTGATTGTTTGATGCTTTTCTTTTTTTTGATTTGATGGGTAATAGGTGGTTGAAAATTAAAGAGATTTTAATCTTAAATGAAGAGAACATATTTGGATTCTCTGGCAACCTCTGCATTTTTTTGCTTGATTTTCCTCATATGTTCTGTGAGGTCTGTATACCTTCTTTATTACTGAAAGCTTCAAATGTATATTCGGATACTGTAGAAATTAAAGGCTTCCAAAGATTTGTTACATCCTAGGCCAATAGAAGATTAACAGACAAATGACTTTAAGTTCGACTACTTATTGTTATTTTTTTGCCAAGTAACTTTAAGCTTCAACTACCCCTGCAACAAAGTAGTTCTCAGATTAAGCTGATAACAACTATCTTATCAGGTTTATGTGGGGTTAAGGATATTGCACACTCCACCTCTGCTTTCTGTGGCAGCTAATTTGCTTAGGAGAATACCTTTTAACTAGTGGTAAGATGAGAAGTACCACTTATGAGTAGACAATTTAATGTGACTACAAAGAATAACTAAATAAAGGTGCAATTGAAAGAGTTAAAACTGTATAGGCATACTAGTTTCTCTGTGAGAATGTTGAGTCAGTGACAGTTAGACGCCGTAGAATTAGCTTGATCAAGCTGAGTAGCCCATTATTACGTATAAACACTCAGTGGTAAAGCAATATTTTTAACTCTTTATACTTTGGTAGACAATGTCAATTTTTCAATGCATTGTTTAGATTTTCTTGTAAAGATTGTAGAACTTGGTACAATATTTCATTGACATGATTAGTAGTCATGTTTGCTTAGGCATTCAGTTTTTGTGAATCCAGCCCATACATACTCAACAGTTTTTTCTCTGTGCATTGCAGTTTTTGAAATGGCAATTCCAGTTACAAACAATATAGTAGACTACAATGAGAAAGGAATGAGCAAATCCATGAAGAGACTACTCCTAGTCTTGAATTGCTTGATGCTATGCCTAGGTGATTGCGGTGGTCCTCAAGTGCAGCGACTGTACTTTGTGAAAGGGGGAAAGCGAGTTTGGTTGTCAAGCTGTCTAGAAACAGCAGGCTGGCCTCTTCTTTTTATCCCAATCATAATCTCTTATCTGTATCGTCGAAACAAGGGAATTCCCGGGACAAAACTTGTATCCATTAAACCTGCTCTAATCATTCCCTGTGCTATTATAGGCATTCTCACTGGGGCTGATGATTATATGTATTCCTATGGAGTGTCTCGCCTTCCTGTATCAACGTCTGCTCTTGTAATTGCTACACAGTTGGCATTTACTGCTGGATTTTCATTTCTTCTGGTTAGGCAAAAGTTCACCAGCTTCACCATTAATGCTGTCTTTTTGTTAAGTATTGGAGCCGTAGTTCTTGCATTTCATACTAGCTCTGACCGTCCTGCTAATGAGTCCAAGAAGCAATACTTTTTAGGCTTCTTTATGACTCTTGGAGCAGCCGCATTGTATGGATTTATACTACCAGCAATCGAGTTAATGTGCAAGAAGGCTAAACAGCCCATAAATTATTCCCTACTCATGGAGATGCAGGTGGTTATGTCATTCTTTGCCACTGTCGTTTGTGCAATAGGCATGCTCGTGAACCATGACTTTACGGTATATCTCAGAAGTAGTAGATTAAGAATAGGTGAATGTGGCTCAATCCTAATACTAACATACTTCAATTTTTCTTGCAGGCAATTCCTAGAGAAGCAAGGGAGTTTGAGCTTGGGATAACGTTATATTATCTAGTCTTAATCCTTAACGCGGTCCTCTGGCAGTTGTTCTTCCTGGGAGCAACAGGAGTCATTTTCTGTGGCTCGTCTTTGCTTTCTGGCATTATAATTGCGAGCCTACTGCCACTGACAGAGACCATGGCAGTTTTATTCTTCCATGACAAGTTCCAATCTGAGAAGGCGATTTCTCTTACTCTATGTCTATGGGGTTTCATGTCCTACTTTTATGGAGAGTTTCAAAATACTAAGAACAAGAAGGAAGCTTCAAATCTTGATCCGTCACAGTAAAACAGTGCAATTTACCTTGATCTTGCACTAATAGAATCAGTTTGTGTGTACTTGTCTTGGATGTTTACTAAAATCTGCAGAACAAAGCAAAATCTGTAGAAATTGCCAAATTAGTGATGGTATTACTTGTTAATGTAAACAGAAATAATTTATATTGTAGCCAATGGATACTAAAACAATGTACTATGTTTGTATGTCATGCATGATGTGCATCGTCTATCTTACCTTACTCTTTTAATCAGATAACACTGTGAATACAATCTTGAAATATAAGTTTTAAATAAAATATATTGTTCTTTTGAGAGAGAATCTATACTCTATATTAATGTACAAAACCATGTTTTAATGGTACATAATAGTACCAAAGTACCAAAAGTACCAAATTTGATTATCACTTAACTCGGGGTTCGATCCCTTCGGGGTTCGATCCCTTCCAACTACATAATTATACAAGATTTATTATTTAATTTAATTTCACCCCATGTTCGTTTTCTTATAAGGGATTCGATTAAGGGTTTGACGGTTATCACTTAATTCGGGGTTCGATTCTTTCCAACTACATAATTATACAAGATTTATTATTTAATTTAATTTCTTTAATTTCATCGCGTGTTCGATTTCCTATAAGGGGTTCAATTCTTGACATAATCATAAAGATTTATTTACTTTAATTTTTTTAACTTTATCTTAAATTCGATTCTTTGTAACTACATAATTAAATAGTGTATTAATATTAATTTTTTAATCTCGATTCGTGTTCAATCTATGCTCGTGCTTCGCACAGGTTATCAGCTAGTACCTAGAAAATCGAATACTGTTTTAGGATTTATTTATTAATATTTTGTAAATATGTAAATTGTCGATATTTAGTTTGTAATAACATATGAGGCCATTACTCAGGAAGAACACACAACGAAGAACACTATAGAATCATCCATAGGAATGTCAACTAAAAAGTCTTCATTTTTTTTAGATAAATTTTTTCTTTATTACTTAAATTTTAAGATAATGTTGGGTATTTCTCTTTTTAGTATCTAAGATTCTGGAAAATATTTAAAATTAAGTTGGAATATTTTGTGTGAATAAGCACAATAACAGCTTTAGAAAAGATGACAGGTTTGCAATTTCTTTATTCTTTTTGCTAAATAAATCAAGTTTGCAGTTTTGATAACAAAGAAGTGGTAGCTTTATTCATAGGTGAAGGTGAAACTGATCTTGAAGCTTTTACAGGTATGCTAACATCATACAGATGCATATAGCTTATTTTTCTTTGTACTCTGATTGTAAGTTCTCCGAATTCTACTCTCATGCATGGTTTTTTCTTCAATCTTCTATGTTATTTAAGCTTAATACATTTTATGTGTTCTTTTTAATTTAATTTTGTTATATGGTAAAGAATTTCTACTGGGATGAAGGAAAATGTAAAGAATGGAATGAAATTCGAATGATAATATGTGTGGTCGTTCACATTTTTCATTTCTTCCCATACATTCGTTACTATTGTACAAATCACATACATCTGCTTTAATTAGGAGGTACTTCTTGCTAGTTTCAGAAAGTTTGGTTTGCAATTAAAGAGATTTGTTCTTAGTTAAATGGATTATATTTGGATTTTGTGGTAGCCTCTGCAATTTTTTTGTTTTTTTTCTTGCATGTTTCGAGGTCTGTCGACCTTATTACTGAACTAGCCAATAGACTGCATAGTCTATAGTGTAGGGGTGAGCAAAAAACCGAATTGAAACCGAAACCGAACTGAAACCGGCGAAAACCGAACCGAATGTAGAACTCACTGCTATTTCGAAATTATTACCCAGATTAAGAATGTAGAACTTGGTTCATCAATTTAGTCTGATTTAATGATTAACTAGTATTTTGATTTTAATCGTAAGATTAACAAGTATTTTGACTTGTGTGAAGGCATTTTGTGATTTAATTATTTGTCATGTTCAGTTAAGCATTCAGTTTTCGCAAGTCCAGCACCATTCATACACCACTCTTTTTTTGTGCATTGCAGCTTTTGCGAGTTGACAGATTAAATCGTTTAGGAAATGTCTATTCCAGTTACAAACAACAGAATACACTACAATGAGAAACAACTGAGCAAATCCGTCAAGAGATTCTTCCTCATCTTAAATTGCGTGATTTTAGCCCTAGGCGGTTGTGGTGGTCCTCAACTGGAACGACTGTACTTTGTGAAAGGGGGAAAGAGAGTCTGGGTGTCAAGCTCACTAGAAACAGCTGGATGGCCTTTTCTCTTCATCCCAATCATAATCTCTTATTTGTACCGTCGAAGCAAGGGAATTCCCGGGACTAAACTCGTGTCTATGAGACCTGCTCTCATCGTTCCTTGTACTATTATAGGCGTTCTCACTGGGGCTGCTGATTATTTGTATTCCTATGGCGTGTCTCGCCTTCCAATATCGACCTCTGCACTTATATCAGCTACTCAGTTGGCATTTACTGCAGGATTTGCATTTCTTTTGGTTAAGCAAAAGTTCACCAGCTTCGCCATCAACGCTGTCTTTTTGTTATGTATTGGAGCTGTACTTCTTGCATTTCATACTAGTTCTGATCGTCCTGCTCACGAGTCCAATAAACAATATGTTATTGGCCTCCTTTTCACTTTTGGAGCATCTGCAATGTATGCATTTATACTACCAGCAATTGAATTAATGTGTAGGATGGCAAAACAGCAGATGAATTATTCTGTAGTCATGGAGACGCAGGTGGTCATGTCATTCTTCGCCACTGTTGTTTGTGCAATAGGCATGTTTGTGCATCATGACTTCACGGTATACCTCATTACTAGTAGATTAAGAACCGGTGAAGGTTTGTCTAATCCTAATCCTAATATTAACATACATTTTTTCTTTGTCCCTCTGCACGTGGCACAACATTGCAGGCAATTCCAAGAGAAGCAAAGGAGTTTGAGCTTGGAATACCGATATATTATTTAGTTTTAGTCCTTGACACAATCCTCTGGCAGTTGTTTCACCTTGGAGCTACCGGAGTCATTTTCTGTGGCTCTTCTTTGCTTTCTGGCATTTTAATTGCGACACTACTGCCAGTGCAAGAGGCCTTGGCAGTTTTGATCTTCCATGACAAGTTTCAAGTTGAGAAAGCGATTTCCCTAACTCTTTCTCTCTGGGGTTTCATATCCTACTTCTATGGGGAGTTCCAACATAATAAGAACCAGAAAGCTTCAAATCTTGATCCGTCACAGTAACACGGAGCAATTTCTGTTGATCTTGCAAGTATAGAAGCAGTTTTTCCCGAGTATATCAAATTGTGTACTTGTGTTGGTGTAGCCTGTTGATCTGGATCTTAATTTTTTCATTTTCAAGGGTTTTATTAATGAATCTGTGGATTTTTACTTACATGCACAGAACAGAGTAACGTCATTTCATTTAGTGAAGGTTTTTGTCACAAGTGTAGTAGATGATTCTTATCGAAAATAAATGGATACCGACGAAGACGTTGTTACAAGTAAAAATGAATAGCTACACGCCTACGCTACTGGATCTATCACACCTTAGAAAGGTGAACTGGAGTAATCACACCTTGCTGAATCTTTTCCCAAAACAATCAAATACAATTTTTGATATTATATCCAACAATTTTCCTCTATCATCTATCGACACTTATCACTTTGGTAGTACGTGTTGAGATATATAGTCTAAACATGTCCAGCTCATGCCAGCTCAGTTAGCATTCTGTTATGTAGCTAGCAACTCTAGCTTGTATAGCTTGTATATAGATAGTACATTCACCATTCTGTTAGTAAGTAGTTCACAATGTAGTCTCTAAGTTTCTTCTTTGTTCATTCTACTCTCTCTCTGTAAATACTCTGTAATGTTTACATCTTCATCAATGGAGTTCTTTAATCAATTCAGTCTTTAGTTCATAATCTGCAAATTATAACATGGTATCAGAGCCGATGGTGTCGATCGACGTTGTTTCTTGGAGCAAATTGTGCGTTTTTTAGCTGTGTTCTTCGTCTTCTTCGTTGTATTCTCCATTGCTGTGTTCTTCGTCGTTAATCGTTCAAAGCATATATCCGATCTTCATTGGCGTTCTCCGATCTTCGTCTTCGTCTTCTCCGATTCATCGTGATCTTCGTCTCTTTTGAGGTTCATTTTCAGCTTGATTCAATTAGGTTTAATTCACGATTGTATTGTTGTTCTTATCAACAATTGATAAATTCTTGATATATCTCAACAGTACGGGATCATGATATACAAAAATATAGCATCCTTCAGATTCTTTTGAGTATTTTTCTTTAAAAGATTGAGTATTTCTTTTAACTACTTTAATTTTAATTTTAGAACTCATTATTCCTTTATGATCATGGAAATATTCTAATACTTTCGTACTTTTATTATAAAGCTCTATTAAATACTAAATCTGGCAAATTGGGTCTGGATTCGAATAGCCGATCCGAAATTTATGAAATCGAGATCCGATTTTAAATCCGAATTAGATTAACCAAAATTTAATCGAATCCGAAATAATCCGATACAAACTGAAATCCGATCCGATACAATCAAATCCGATTATTATCCGAAAACCGATCTCATCCGATCCGAAAATTACCCGAACCGAATATCTAACCGATAATAATCTTAAATAATTGATCCGATTATGATCCGAAACCGATCAAATTCGAAAATAATATTATCCAAACAAAATATGACTCAAAGTACTATATCCGTTCAAAATTGGAGACTAAAACACCTATATAATTGATTAAATGAGACTTGTTAATTATAATAATATGTTCATTTTCAGCCACCAAAAAAAATCTTAATCACTCAAAAAATCTTTAAAAGATAAAAAAAGATTTAGATTAAAAAATTGTCATGTATAATTGAATATGCTTGAAAGTTAAATTAAGATATGTAAATCAATAATTTTTAAAAATAAAAAAATAGTATTATATATTTTTCGGCTTTTGCTAGAAACATCGAGAAATCGAGAAATATTGAATGTATGTATAATTAAATTATATATGATATAGTGTGTATTTCATAATGACAAAATTTAAAAAATGAAATTTTCTTTTAAATTTGTGAGAAATGAAAATAAAGGTAAATATAACACATATTTTAAAAATAAATGGATAATGTATAATATAGTAAATATTATTTTGCTAAAATTATAAAATTATACATTTATCAAAAATATTATTTTATATTACTCGTCAAAGTAGAGACTAGAAAAAATAAAAATAAAATATTAAATAATCAAAAAATAATCAAGTTTTATATTACTCAATTGAGTATTTATTTTCGCATTATAACTATACTTCTACAAACTTACTAATGACATTTATTTAGTTTCAATGATAATTCAAAATTGATACAACATAATTGAAACCAAATTTTTTCGATCCGCCAAAATCCAATTCGAAAAGATTTGAACCGAATTTTATCTGATCTTAATCCGAAATTTATCCGATTTTAATCTGAAATCGACCAGATTCGAAACTAGAACCGAATCGAACCAAAACCGATTATAATTTTGTAAAACCGATGCTAGACCCAAACCGAATTAGAGCCGATCCGATCCGAATTGTATCCAAATATATCAAAAGCAAAAATTGATCCTATCCGAAATAGATCCAACCCAAAACCGATTCGATTATCCGATTTGACAGATCTAGTAAATACTATAATTCTTTTAATAGATTTTAAGATTTTAACACGTACTCCCTCTGTCCCTTAAAACTCTTCTCACTTTCCTTATCGGGACATTCAAAAAACTCTTCTCATTTCTATTTTAGGCCATAAAATAACTATATTCAATACCCACTACTCCTTAAAATAATATTAAGTACCCACTATTCCACCCACTAACCCTTAAAAATAATATTTAATACCCACTATTTCACCCAATACTCTTTAAAAACCCCTTTTTCTTAAAACCCGTATTTTTCCCCGAACGAGAAGAATATTAAGGGATGGAGGGAGTATTTTTTAGCTACTTTACTTTTAAGATTCTAGTAAATATTTCTTTAACCACTATTTTATTTGAAGATTCTACAAATATTCTACTACTTTAATATACATGTTTAAAATATGTAACATATACTAAGAGGTGAAAAGTTAACAACTTCACAGTTCTGTTTCTTTTAAACGAATTTGTAGGCGTCTGAAATTGATCTTAGAGCTTTAACAGGTACGATAACTGTATGTGATCTTAGAATTTGTAGGCGTCTGAAATTGATCTTAGGCGTCTGGACTCTGTTATTTGCAATCATACGGTTAATAATTTTTTTTAAACGAATGTGCATGGAGTTTGCTGTTTTTTGCATTTTGATTCATAGAACTTAATTTTACGTGCAATCTTCTGAATTCTTTTTACTTTGTTATACAATTACAGTTCTTCAAAGAACTGTTCACATTCAGTTATGATTTGTGAAGATTGTAGCATCAAATTTAATATGTCAGTGACAGAATTATTAGTCATTTCTACCTGAGCATTCTGTTTTTGTGAGTTTAGCTCATATACCTATTCAACATTTCTTTTGTGCATTGCAGTTTTTTCTGAGTTGCGAAAATAGTCACTTTACGAAATGACCATTCCAGTTACGAACAATCGAATAGACTACAATGAGAAAGGAATGAGCAAATCCATGAAGCGACTCCTCCTGGTTTTGAATTGTTTGATGTTAGGTCTAGGCAATTGCGTAGGTCCTCAAGTGCAGAGACTGTACTTTGTGAAAGGGGGGAAGAGAGTTTGGTTGTCAAGCTGTCTAGAAACAGCTGGCTGGCCTTTTCTCTTCATCCCAATTATAATCTCTTATTTGTATCGTCGAAGGAAGGGAATTCCCGGGACAAAACTCGTATCCATTAGACCTGCTCTAATCATTCCCTGTGCAGTTATAGGCATTCTCACGGGGGCTGATGATTACATGTATTCATATGGCGTGTCTCTGCTTCCTATATCGACCTCTGCACTTATAATTGCTACACAGTTGGCGTTTACTGCTGGATTCGCGTTTCTTCTGGTTAAGCAAAAGTTCACCAGCTTTACCATTAATGCAGTATTTTTGTTATGTGTTGGTTCTGTAGTTCTTGCATTTCATACTAGCTCTGATCGTCCTGCTAACGAGTCCGACAAGCAATACTTCTTAGGCTTCTTTATGACTCTTGGAGCAGCTGCATTGTATGGATTTGTACTACCAGCAATTGAGTTAATGTGCAAGAAGGCTAAACAGAACATCAATTATACCGTAGTCATGGAGATGCAGGTGGTCATGTCATTCTTTGCTACTCTTGTTTGTGCAATAGGCATGGTTGTGAACCATGACTTCACGGTATAACTCATAACTTGTAGATTAAGAACCGTTGATATCTTGCTGAATCCCAATATTGATTTAACGCAAATTTTCTCTTCCCTTTCTTGTGCTGTAAAATTGCAGGAAATTTCAATTGAAGCAAGGGAGTTTGAGCTTGGAATAACGATGTATTATCTAATTTTAATCCTTGACACAATTCTCTGGCAGTTGTTCTTCCTGGGAGCAACAGGAGTCATTTTCTGTGGCTCTTCTTTGCTTTCTGGCATTATAATTTCGACCCTACTGCCAGTGACAGAGACCTTGGCAGTTTTGTTCTTCCATGACAAGTTCCAAGTTGAGAAGGCGATTTCTCTAACTCTATGTATTTGGGGTTTCATGTCCTACTTCTATGGAAAGCTCCAACATAGTAAGAACAAGAAGGAAGCTTCAGATCTTGAACTTTCACAGTAACACAGTGCATTTACCTTGATCTTGCAAGCATGCAAACAGTTTGTTCGAGTGTAATCATATTGTTTAATCGCGCATTGTAGCCTGTTGAAGTAATCACTACTCTCAATTCACAAGTATTTTTAAAAAAAATGAATACGCTGTCTAGGCTATAAAACGTTGTACTTTTTCAGTTGCTTAGTGACTTGGTACAGCTTATTGATTCCCCTAGCAAGGTTTGATTTCGCTGTTGTATTGCCTTGATGTTTGTTTCACTGGCGTACGTTGTTATATCCTTATTGACCATAAAGGGCTGATCATCACGCATACCCAACATGACAATAAACCTGCTTTCCCCAATAAATGCTCAATTCACGAAAATAACGAATGAACAATATTTCTAAATTTCATAAATCATAGAGGACTGATCGAAACCAGATCTGATATCCAGGGAAAAGATGATTAACAATAAACTTAAATCTTTGGACTAAAGATCAAACATTTTAGAGTAAATTGCACTGTAGTGGCCAGATGAATTAATTTTTTGCATTTTGGTAGCCAAAGTTGCAAATCTTGCACTTTGGTAGCTCGAAATTCTTTTTTTAGCCAGTTAAATGACTTCCGTTATCCTTCCGTTAAAAATTAAAGCCTGACTCTTAATTAATTGGAAGGCTATAATCGTCTTTTCAACACTAGATCTTTACAAATAAACCCGATCGTTTCTTCTTCTCTTCATTACATGCACCAATACACACAGAGAGTTTAGGCGCCAAAACCAAGGAAGGAGGAAGGATCGAACTCGAACCCTAGATCGCCGTAATGTCTTGGTTTGTGAGGAAAAAGGACTGTGCCGATATCTACAAACCTAGGGAGTGTCCAGATTATCCAGGTAAGTTCGTTATCATGCTCGATTTAATTTGTGTTTAATTTGTGTTTACTTATATATGTGATTTCATAGTTGTTGGGTTGTGGGTACTGATTTTCTTGTTTTATTGCTTCTTAATTAAAAAGTTCGATTTGTTAGTATTTGTTGGGTTGAATTATTTGGAATAAAAATTAGGGCTTTACATAAAATTTTAGGGATTTTTCTCACACTTAACCTATCATGTGCAGATCGTGATCTATTCAGTATTAAGTTATTTCATGGGGGTGAATTTGAAGAAAATCCAAAAAGATATTATGGTGGGGATGTAGACTATATTGATAACTGCAATGTAGACTGTATTAGTTTGATTGAGATATGTTCAATGTTAAAAGAATGTGGTGATGCTGGTGGCATAATTAATGTTTGGTATAAACTCCCTGGTACAAATATGGAAAGGGCTTGTTTTATTTAGATAATGATGATGAAGTGATGACTATGTGTAGTCTAATGCCTAGTTGTAAGTATTTTGAGCTATATGTGGTTCTCACCCGTCCATTAAGTCAAGAAACTGCTAAGGGGGATAGTACTATTGGTGAGGGGGATCCTCATTTGAGTGGTATTGAAATTGAGAATATGGAGACTTATGAAGATCCTGCTGACCAAATTCCTGTGGAATTGAATCATGGTAATGAAAGTCAAGCTAAAAATAGGAGCACAAGGAAGGGGAGTGTGCTTAGTTTTGATTTTGAGTGGCCTGACAGTACACAATTTGAGATGGAAATGGAAGAAGAATTTAGAGCTGAAGAAGGTGTTTATAAAGATTTTTCTACAATTTGAGATTGAAATGAAAAAAACTTGCACATGTAGAAAGTGGGACCTTACAGGGATACCTTACTATCATGCTGCTGCTTGCATTAACTTCAAAAATGATCCATGGAAAAAACATATCAATGCCTGCTACACTAAAAAATGTTACATGAATGTAAGTTTCTTTTGGGCTTTTTTAATGATTCATGTAATGATCCATTGGGCTTGTTTTAATACTTTATTTTGGCAGCTGTACAACCATACACTGGAACCTATTGTGGGCCCTGAATTTTGGGAGCAAACTGATTATCCAAGGCCTCTTCCACCACTGATAAAACCTCAGACTGGTAGGTCCAAGAAAAAAAAGAGTAAGACACAATGATATTCCTACAAATCAAGCAGATCCTACCAGGCTTAATGCTAGGGTAAACACAATGGTCAACTGCACTTATTGTAAAGGTAGTGGACACAACTGCAGAACATGTCCAAGCAAGGTATATTCATACAAACCCAGCTGTCTTAATATTTATCCATAATGCACCACTGCTCAGCTGTCTTAGTATTTTATTTTTTTGGGTACTTTTGTAGATAAGTGATCAAGCTGCTCAAGGTGTTCCTTTGCAACCAAAGAAAAAAGGAACAGTGAAGTGCAAAACCTGCGGCAAAACTGGGCATAATGCTAGAACTTGTAAGAAGGAAGTTGAGGGTACTGAAGAGGCAAGGCCACAAGAAGGCAACACCACTGAAAAAGCAAGGCCCCAAGAAGCTAGCACCACTGAAGAACCCAGGCCACAAGAAGCTAGCACCACTGAAGAACCCAGGCCAAGAGGAGACAACACCAGTAAAGAAACAACAAGAAAGAGAACTTCCACCAATGCAAAGTTCTCTGCCAGAAAGAAGGTTTTGGAAGCTAGAAAGAACAGTGCATAATGAAGAAAAATTTGCCTGTTTTGGACTGAATTCGAAGCGTATCAAATTCAGTACCAATGCTTTTGTCTAAATTGTATTGTTGCTTTTGTCTGAACTTTAAGGTTGAAGTACTTTTGTCTTAATTTCAAGCACAATGGTTGCTTTTTGTTTAAGTTGCTTATGGACCAAATTGGAATGGCCTGTTTATGCCTGTATATGGACAAAATGTGTAACCTTTTGGTTATGTAATGACATCTCATTTCACTATTTTGTTTGAGTTTGTGGTAAACATTAGGTAAAAGATATCTCAATTCCAAACTCTCAATCTTTCATTACTAAATAAGCAGACCATTACACATTAAGCAATAACAATCCATTTTAAATGGAATCAACCGAACCATGCTCAGATGCAGTAGCAATGTACACAATATAGCAAAACAATAGAATCATAAAACAACACTTCCATTTTTTTCCCTCTTTCTTCAGCTTTCCCATCTCCTCCTTCATTTTGTCCATTCTTTGCAGTTGAACCAAGTGCTGTTCTTCATCCGTCTTGATCCTCTTTCGCATCGCACTAATTACATTTCTATTTCGTTCCGGATAATCATCATCAACCCATCGAAAGTAGTTGCAACCATTTCTTGCTTGAGCACAACCCACAAATCTTCGACATACATTCTTCTCAGTCCACGCAGTCCTCTCCACGGGCCACAAACCACAAAAACATCTCTCAGTATCCATCTTTACTAATTTGATTTCTTGTAGATCTGAAAATAATTAGATGAATTTATGAATCACATATTGTTGTGGAATAAAAACTAGGTTATTAGATTGCGGCTAGGGTTTGATGTATTTAATGCTAGGGTTCGTGAGCTTCGTGCTTTTATGGCTGCTTCTGCGTTCGAGACTAAACGGTCCTCACAGAATGCCTACGTATCTCTGTATTAGAGAATCAAGCCAAGAAAACGTAGTTCTAGGATGAGGGGTCAGACCCTTTATATAGGCTGAGAAGCCCTAAAATCGTAGTAGGGTTTGGTGACTTGGTGGGCAAGTCACCGACTAGTAGAAAGTTCTAGTCTCCTTCCATGTATGAATCAGTTTCCATGTTAAAATATGTATCTTGGAGGCTAAGTCAGGCAAGAATCATATTCTTGTTTGACTCTTATTTGCTGAGCTGTTTTACTACCCTTAATATTAATTACGAAATTAATATTATAATTAGGGTTTGGGCCCATTTGGTGGGCCCCACGTTTGGACCATTCTAGGTCTAATTAATGCCACATTAAATGTGTCTTTAGGGCTTACTTTCAGCCCATATCATTTGCCCCCCAACTTCTAGGAAAACTGATCAGGTTTTCCTTGAAGTTATAACGGCCTTATTCGAGACTTGGATCAGGGTTTATTGCTCTTACGCGAGTATTTTTAACAATATCATCTTAATGTAAAGCGTGGAGCGACCGACGCATTTACGACGATGTTGAACGACACTAATCAGCGTTAAACGGCACTACACAGCGCCAATCAGTCTCAAACAACGTTTAAACAATGTTAAATGATGTTGGACGACATAAAACGGCACTAACAGCACTAACTGGTGCTAATATGTGCTTATTGGCACTAATCTGTGCTTAATCGGCACTAATCTGTGCTTAATCGGCACTAATCTGTGCTAATCTCGACCTCTTTTTATCATTAAAAATCATCCGATATTCGCTGAAAAAGTCGAAATTTAGGTTTAAAAAGTTCACTGAAAAAGTAGGGATCCAGGACCAAGAACTGAACCTGGACCGGGGGGATCCAGGTCCAGAAGCTGGTCGGCTGGCCCCCCTGAAAATGACCTGGTCGGCCAGAAGCTGGTCGGCTGGGACCTGGTCGGCCAGAAGCTGGTCGGCTGGCCCTCCTCCAGGGGAGCTGGTCGGCCAGAAGCTGGTCCTCCGGGACCTGGTTGGCTGAAATTCCTCTTCCAGGGCTAACTAGTCAGTAGTTGGCCTAAAAACTTGAACCTAGACTCCTTCTTGATTTTAAAAGAGAGTGTGGATCTAGGATCAGAAACCATCCATGGTCCTAAGGATCCAGAATCTTGATCTTGATTATGAATCGTCAGTTTGGCCGTTTGTGACTTCATGGCTAACTTTGGCCTTCATGACTCATCTTGGCCTTCATGGCTAACCTTGGCCTCTCTTTAACATTGATAATCATCCGAGATTCGCTAAAAAAGTCGAGAACCATGTCCGAAATCAGTTGCTGAAAAAGTTGGGATCCAGGACCAAGAACTGAACCTGGACCGGGGGGATCCAGGTTCAGAAGCTGGTCGGCTGAACCCCTCCAAAATAAGTTGGTCGGCCGGGACCTGGTCTTCCGGGACCTGGTCGGCTGACCCCCTTTAAAATAGGTTGGTCGGCCGGGACCTGGTCTTCCGGGACCTGGTCGGCTGACCCTCCTTATTATGGGTTGGTCGGCCGGGACCTGGTCTTCCGGGACCTGGTCGGCTGACCCCCTTTAAAATAGGTTGGTCGGCCGGGACCTGGTCTGCCGGGACCTGGTCGGCTGACCCTCCTTATTATGGGTTGGTCGGCCGGGACCTGGTCTTCCGGGACCTGGTCGGCTGACCCCCTTTAAAATAGGTTGGTCGGCCGGGACCTGGTCTTCCGGGACCTGGTCGGCTGACCCTCCTTATTATGGGTTGGTCGGCCGGGACCTGGTCTTCCGGGACCTGGTCGGCTGACCCCCTTTAAAATAGGTTGGTCGGCCGGAACCTGGTCTTCCGGGACCTGGTCGGCTGACCCCTAGTGCGTCGCGGTCGATTGCTTCTTGGCTAGCTAGTTAACCCGGACGTGAAAATCATTCATGATCTTGAGGACCAAAAACCTTGATCTGAATCTTAAACCATCATTTTGGCCATTCATGACTTTGTTATCTTTCAGGATCAAGGAGCTTGACCTTGATCTTAGATCGTCAGTTTGGTCATTCGTGACTTCCTACGATATTATTCAAACATCATCTATTTCTTCTTTGTCATATTTGAATTTTAACGATCCTTTCTGTCTAAAACGAGCAATTTCTGTCCTTTTTTCGTATTTAAACGATAGATGACCTGTAAATGCGAACAAAGCTGAACTTCAACTTATCATAGCAGGTCATACTTCTTTTATAAAAGAAGTGAGATAGCTTTCATTTCATTCACTTCTTCACTTCTGAGCTTTCAAATTCTTAAACTCTCTAGTTTTCAAGTAGCAAGATCAAGTTCCAGCTTTGTGATCAAGATGTCAGAAGGTGACCGCCCAGTTGCTCCCCCTGTCTCTATGATGGAGGCTATGGCAAAGAGGAGTAGAATGAGGACAGCTAAAGGTAAAGAAGATATTAAACCTTCTTTCATACATTGAGCATAAATTTGAATCTTTACTAGACCTTCTTAATATTATGAGGGACACTTTCCCAAACTGTGCTAGTCTAGACTCTTTTAGAAGCCCCAGCAAATTGAAAGAAAAAGACATCCAGGAAATAAAGGACTCATATCACTTTCCGAGTGCTATCAAAGTTTGTCTTCCAAAACCATCAGACAGAACCTGTAATTGGCATCCCGAGAGACTTTGTGTCTACTGGGGTGCCCTTGATGCTGGGTTCAGATTCCCCGTTGATAACTTCATCATTAGATTGCTGGCAGAGTATCAAATCCATCCCTGTCAGCTGTATCCCAATTCTTGGAGATATATCTCTATATTTTTAATAAGATGTCGTCAATTGGGGATTCACCCGACTACCACATTATTTCGAAGTATCTTCGTGGCTAGTAACTCTACCGATCAAAAGAAAGGATGGGTCAGTCTCAAGCACAGGGCCAAAATTCCACAAATGGTGAACCCTTATTCTTTACCAGATTCCCAACATTCCTGGGAGAGAGAGTTTGCAGTTCTTGAATGGAAAGGCGGTGATTGGGGTAACTTCGTCGTAAAGAGATTCGGAATTGTAAAAGATAGCAAACACTTCGTTTGCGACCTTGATTATTCAGAGTTGCAGGATCGAGATTGGCTTCTTGCCGATGATGGCTGTACCCATTATAAAACTTTTCTGAACGAAAAGAACCTTATTGAAGCTGGCCTTAGCTTTCTTTCCGTTGAGGGTAATTTTCTTACTTGAGCTTCTTATGAACTCTGTTTGTTCTTATACCGATGTTTTTCTCTTTGTATTTCAGCTGCTGAAGAGATTGACAGCCGCCCTCAGAACCAGCCGGTTATGAATAAAAGAATGAAGAAAAAGGCGGAGGAACTACTGAATCCCGCCAAGCCTCGTATTCCCAACTTCTTGGAAGGTTGCTCTCAAGGCGGGAAGAGATCCCGTAATGCTGATGGAAGTATAAGAACTCCCTTCATGCCCTCCTGGGGTATATGCGAACAGGATTCAATTGCTGGGAGTCCTGACCTAGCCCTGGACTGGTCCAAGCTTTCGATTACTCCTCCTGATAGACTGTCCTTACTCGATGGAGATAAAATGAACGAGAATCAACTTCTGGGCTCCCAAGCCATGTACCAAGTAAGATGTTTTTCCTACCAGTTCTGGTATATGATTTAGCCTTTGCACATTCCTTACACCTCGTCAACTTTGACTGCAGGCTAATGCCTACTTCCAATCTGTTTGTACCCAAGGCCTGGCTTTCAGGGATGAGAATATATCCTTGAAGACTGACTCAGCAAGGTTTCAGGAAGAGATTGACGACCTGCATTCTCAAGTTGCCCATGCTGAAGCGGATGCTTTATCCTCCCGCAAGCAACTTGCCTCATTGGCTCAAAAGAAAATGAACGATGCTAACAAATTGATTAAGGCCTACCATCAGTCCGAGGAATTCCTGAGTTTCATAGATCAACATGACGATGAGGTGCGCCCTTACAACATGTCTGTTGGTTGGGACAAGGCAATCAATGCTGTGAGTATCAAGCATCCCTCAGTGGTTACTTCCTCTGATTTTCCTTGCCCTTTCTGGATTGAGAGTGGCGAGAACCGTGCAACCCTTGCTTCTGGATCGGGAACCAAGATTGTTCCTCAAGCATCAGGTTCAGGTTCTAGAGGTAGCCATAGATCGTCGGGACCTCAGAGGCGTCCCCCAGCTGTTAGTCAAAACTCAAGTTCTTCGGGGTCCCGTGGAAAGAAGCCCCCGCCTGCCAGGAAAGTTGGAGTTGTTCGACAACCAATCCCAGGCAAGAGGGTGATCCGTAACGAAGACAGTTCGACCACATCCTCCGGAGAGGAGGAAACCGAAGATGTGGAGACTATTGCTCAACCTATGGCGGTTGTCGATCAAGTCGAGGAAGCAACTTCAGGTGAAGAGTCCGGCGAGGAAGAGGATTCAGGTGAGGAGGAGTCGGGCGAGGAGAGCAGCGAGTAAGAATCCCCAGCTAAGTAGAATGGATTCCCCTATGGCCTTGCACGGCCCTTATCTAGCCGTTTGTGGCTTTATTTCATCAGCTTTCAATTAATGTCCTTCGGGACTTAACTTTTATTCGTGTGTTGTAGCTTGACTTAAACCATGGCCCTTCGGGGCGTTTTATTTATGCTTCTGTTTCCTTTATTCTTATGTCTATTTACTTTCAGTACTTGATCTTTCCAGACTTGCACTCAACAGGTGCTTGGTACATAAACAAAACAAAGAATCATAGAAAGGAAAACAAATTTGCATTAATAACTTGAAAGAGGGTTCAACCCTTACATAGATACTATGGTCCTACTCGGGGTACTAGTCCCTGAAATGGTTTCATCGAACCTTATTTCTATTTCTATCAGTAAATAGCTAAAAGCCAAATCCTTACAAGGAAGGCTTATACATAATAAATCTTCAAGTTCAGAGCGTGCCAAGTTCGGGGCACTTCATTCCCATCCAATGTCTCCAACTTGTATGATCCTCGTCCTAGCGTCTTTCTGACTCGGTACGGTCCTTCCCAGTTGGGGGCTAATTTCCCTTTCTGGCCAACTCCAGAAGCCTCGATCTTCCTGAGAACCAAGTCACCTTGCTGAAAGAACCTCTCCTTAACCCTGTGGTTGTAATAGAAAGACGCTTTCTTTTGATGCTCCGCATTTCTAGCGTTTGCCTCGCCCCTGACCTCATCAATCAGATCTAGAGCGAGCCTCATGCCTTCTTCATTAGTCTCAGGTTCATACGCCTCAACTCGAGGTGATGTCTGCATGATTTCCAGCGGCACAACTGCCTCAGCCCCATAAGCTAGCAGAAACGGGGTTGCTCCTGTAGTCACCTTACAAGTAGTGCGATAGGCCCAGAGTATAGGCAGCAACTCATCCACCCAGGTGTTCCTTGAGCGTTCGACCCTTTTCTTTAATCCATCCAGGATGATTCGATTGGCCACCTCGGCCTGCCCATTAGCTTGCGGATGTGCCACTGAGGTAAAACGAAGCTCAATAGCATTTTCCTCACAATACTTTTTGAATTCCTCATTGTTAAACTGTGTCCCATTATCTGTTACCAGAATTCGCGGGATTCCATACCTACAAATTATGTTCTCCCAAAAGAACTGGGAAACTTGCTTGGTGGTTATCTTGGCTAAAGGCTTAGCCTCAATCCATTTAGTGAAGTAATCAATGGCGACAATCAGAAACTTCCTTTGTGCCGAAGCCATAGGGAAAGGACCAAGGATATCCATTCCCCACATTGCAAACGGGATGGGTGAGCTGATTGAGGTTAATCTCTCAGGCGGCTGCCTTACAACAGGAGCGTGTTTTTGACATCTGTCACACTTTTTGACATAATCCTGGGCATCTGCCAACATCTCTGGCCAATAGAATCCCAGACGGGTAATCTTGTGAGCTAGGGCTCTGCCCCCCAAGTGCTGCCCACAGATCCCCTCATGAACTTCCTCCAATGCCTCTCTTGCCTCTTGGGGCCTTAGGCACTTCAAGTACGGGATGACAAACGATCTCTTGTATAAGATGCCTTCAATCAAGGCATATCTCAATGCTCTCACCGACAATTTTCGTGCCTCCAAGGCATTGTCAGGGAGCCATCCGGTTTCTAGATGAGCTTTAATAGGATCTATCCAACAGCTTCCAATATCGATAGGTGCTACCAACTTAGAGTTGACGGTCGGGGCCTTCAAGACCTGGAAGTAAACACTACCTGCGTAATTCTCTATCTCAGAAGAAGCGAACTTAGAGAGGGCATCGGCCTTAATGTTCTCTTCCCGAGGAATGTGCTCCACATAGCACTCCTCAAACTGAGTCATAACAGCTTTCACGACTCTGAGGTATTTTGCCATAGTTTCATCCTTGGCCTCAAACTCGCCATTCACTTGCGAGACTACCAGTCTTGAATCTCCACATACTTTGAGGTTCTTGACCCTCATGACTCTGGCCAATCCCAATCCAGCTATCAATGCTTCATACTCAGCTTCATTGTTGGTTGTTGGAAAATCCAACTTCAAAGCATATTCAACTGTGAACCCATCGGGGCTTTGTAAAACCAAACCTGCACCACTAGATTTTGTTTTTGATGCTCCATCAAAATAGATCACCCAATACTCTTTCTGGTCAGCTATAAGTTCTTCATCTTTATCCTCGTTCTCAGGGGTGGTTATCATCTCCTACCCCCCGACTTCTTGGTTGTTAATAGTGCATTCAACCACGAAGTCAGCCAATGCCTGAGCCTTGATGGCTGTCCGAGGCTTATACTTGATATCAAACTCTCCAAGTTCTATGGCCCATTTGATCAATCTTCCACTTGCTTTCGGACTGTGCAATATGCTTCTCAACTGTTGGTCTGTCAAGACTTCGATTTTATGAGCCTGGAAGTATGGTCTCAATTTCCTGGAGGCAGTAACCAATGCCAGTGCGAACTTCTCAATGGGAGAGTAATTCAATTCCGCCCCATGTAGGACCTTACTCACATAGTAGATGGGTTTCTGAACCTTCTTTTCTTCTTTGACGAGAACAGCACTCAATGCTTGTTCGGATACCGCCAGGTATAGGTAAAGAATCTCTCCAGGAGTAGGTTTGGCCAACAACGGGGCTTCAGCCATGTATTTCTTCAACTGTTCAAAGGCCTCTTGGCTCTCTGTGGTCCACTCAAAATTTTTCACCTTCTTTAATGCCTGAAAGAAAGGTAAGCATTTGTCACCAGACTTGGAGATGAATCTCCCTAGGGCCGCGACTCGGCCAGTTAATTTCTGTACATCTCGTACTGAGCGGGGTGACTCCATATCCAGAATAGCCTTAATCTTGTCTGGGTTGGCCTCTATGCCTCTCTTGGAAACCATCAGCCCCAAAAATTTTCCCGAACCAACACCAAAAGCACACTTGGCTGGATTTAGCATCATTTTATGGTGCCTTAGCACTTCAAACGCCTCTCTGAGGTGCCTTACGTGATCTGCCCTGAGTAGGCTTTTAACTAACATGTCATCGACATAGACCTCCATGGTTTTCCCAATTAAATGGGCAAATATCTTATTCACCAATCGTTGATAAGTAGCCCCTGCATTTTTTAACCCAAAAGCCATAACGAGATAGCAGAAAACACCAAAGTCAGTTATGAAAGATACCTTAGGAATATCATCCTTGTGCATCTTAATCTGATTGTATCCGCTGAAACCATCCATGAAGCTCAACATTTCATGCCCAGCGGTGGCATCTATCAACATATCAATTCTAGGCAGAGGAAAACAATCTTTTGGGCACGCATCATTCAGATCAGTGAAGTCTATACACATCCTCCACTTTCCATTTGCCTTTTTGACCATCACAGGGTTAGCTAACCATTCGGGGAATTGAATTTCTTCAATAAATCCAGCTTCCAACAATTTATCAACTTCTTGTTTAATGGCCTCTTGCCTTTCAGGAGCGAAATTCCTCTTTTTCTGCTTTATTTTCTTCCGTTCAGGATCGACGTTCAACCTATGAGTTATAAGTTGGGGGTCAATCCCTGGCATGTCCGCTGCTGTCCAAGCAAACACATCGTTGTTCTCTTGCAAGAACGCTGTCAATTCGCCCTTCAGGGGTTCCTTCAGAGATGCTCCTATGTATGTAACCTTTTCTGGGTCGCCTAGCTCTAGAGGGATAGGTATTAAATCCTCTGCTGGCTTTCCTCGCTGTTCATCATCACTACGGACATCCATATCTTCAATCGGGAGTACCTGCCCCCCAACTCCATCAGCCCTTAGAGCGGATACATAACAACTTCTTGCCATCTTCTGGTCGCCTTTTTGTTCTCCGACCCCATTTCGGGTTGGAAACTTAATCTTCATGTGATATGTTGAGGCAACAGCCTTGAATGCATGAAGTCCAGTCCTTCCCAGGATTGCGTTATAAGTCGAGGCTGCCTTAATTACCAGAAAATTCAACATTTGAGTAGCTTCCTTAGGCTCCTGCCCGATTGTCATGGGTAACTGGATAGTACCCTCGACCTTGGACTCAACCCCATTGAATCCATAAATGGGCATGTTAGTTGGAGTCAGCTGAGAATCGGTATATCCCATCTTCACAAAAGCATCATGAAACAGAATGTCAACAGAAGCTCCATTGTCTATCAAGACTCGTTTTACCTCCGAGTTCCCAATCACAGGGGTTATAACTAATGGGTCATCATGGGGGAATTTCACCCCTTCCAGATCAGAATCATCAAAACCAATCACGATTTCAGTTCTAGCACGCTTCGGGGCTTCTCCCACAATATGCATCACTTCCCTTGCGTATGCCTTTCGAGAATTGCGGGTTGTTCCGGCCGCTGTCGGGCCTCCCCAGATCATGTTGATAACTGGCCCTCGGGGCTGCGTGTTACGGTCACGATCATTATCCCTTCTGTCATTGTTTCTCCTGTTGTAATCCCCTCTTTGGGTTCCATGATCTCCGCCCTTTGTGAAATTATTCAGTTTTCCTTTACGGATCAAGAACTCAATCTCGTCCTTCAACTGTCTGCAATCATCTGTATCGTGCCCCACATCTCGGTGGAACCGACAATATTGATCCTTGTTCCTCTTTGCGGGGTCTCCCCTGAGTGGCTTCGGCCATCGGAAGTCCTTATCCTTCTCAATTTCCAGCAAGATTTGACTTCTAGGGGCATTTAACCTTGCATAGTCGGAGAACCTTGGTCCCAAGTTCTTTTTTGGTGGCGAATCAGAGTCTTTGCTAGTTCGGGGATACTTGTCCCTAGCATCGTACTCCTGCCCTTGCTTGCGCTTTTTTGTGTCATTGTTTCCCTGACCATTGCCTAATGTGACTTCCTTCTTCGTGCTATCCTCGGCCTTGATGTACTTATCAGCCCTTCGTTGGAGATCAGCCATATTCTCCGGGGGATGCTTTGCCAATGATCTTTTAAAGTATAGGTCGGTGGTACCATGCTCCAAGGCCACCATTGCAACCTTATTGTCCAGATCAGTGATGTTCAGAGTCTCCTTAGTGAACCTCTTAAGATAGTCTCTCAGACTTTCGTTCTTCCCTTGTACCACATACATAAGAGATGCAGAGCTTTTCTCATGCGTTCTTCCGCTGATAAACTGACTAATGAAAGCAGCACTCAACTCCTTAAAGGAACCAATCGAGTTTGCAGGAAGCCGACTATACCATCTTTGAGCCATGCCTGACAAAGTTTGAGGGAAAGCCCTACACTTCAAAGCGTCGCTTGCAGGCTGCAACAGCAGTGCGTTTGAGAACGTTCTAACGTGGTTTGCAGGATCACCCATTCCATCATAAGCCTTGATAGTTGGCATCTTAAACTTCTTCGAGATACGAGCATTCATCACGTCCTCGGTAAACGGAGGTGTGGGATCATCAGGGTCCCCAAGTGGCATCAGATCCTTGGGGTTGCTCTTAGGGGTTTCCACCCTTGTAGTTCTTCCAGTTGGGACGGTAGTCCTTCTTTGCCTCCTTGGAGGCCTCTCCAGATCTATGAAGGGAATCGGTCCTGACGTGGGAGGTGGCAAAGTCTGATTTGTTCTGGCTTGCTCCCTGGCCATATCTTCCTTTAACTTTAAGATCTCGGCTTCATAAGCCTTAATCCTCTCAGCAGCTGTTGAAGTGAGTCCATCATGGATAGTTCGAGTTCTCCCCATAGGCTCTTTACTTGCACGTCGCCTCCTCGGAGCTTCATCACGCTCGTAATCATCGCCAGAAGATGATTCATCTGTATAAGGACCAGAAAAATCGCGATAATCTCGATCTCGAATATATAGGGCATGACCACTCGGTCCAGCTCCGTAATTGGACATCCCATACATTGGATTAGTGCTTATGGGGAGATCCGTGGTGTGGATCTGAACCCCTCGTGTAGGGTTGTTGGGGTCTACAATCAGGGAAGAAATCCCCATCTGAGGGGGGTTAGTCCCTGGAACTGTGTGGACGATCGGAGGTAGCGTACTCTCAATATGGGTAGTCGTCCCTAGGGGTTGAGAAACTTGGTACGGAACGATAGTCCCGGATGTCGGGGGTACTTGCTCAGATGTCGGAAGTACTTGTTCAGTAAGGGGCGGAGCAGAGCTAAGAGGTAGAGCCTCGGTAGCAATTGGCTCTGTATTGCTTGGTGCAGTTCTTCGTGTTTGAACCATGGTTGATGTCTTTTTCCCACAGACGGCGCCAAATGTTGTGGAATAAAAACTAGGTTATTAGATTGCGGCTAGAGTTTGATGTATTTAATGCTAGGGTTCGTGAGCTTCGTGCTTTTATGGCTGCTTCTGCGTTCGAGACTAAACGGTCCTCACAGAATGCCTACGTATCTCTGTATTAGAGAATCAAGCCAAGAAAACGTAGTTCTAGGATGAGGGGTCAGACCCTTTATATAGGCTGAGAAGCCCTAAAATCGTAGTAGGGTTTGGTGACTTGGTGGGCAAGTCACCGACTAGTAGAAAGTTCTAGTCTCCTTCCATGTATGAATCAGTTTCCATGTTAAAATATGTATCTTGGAGGCTAAGTCAGGCAAGAATCATATTCTTGTTTGACTCTTATTTGCTGAGCTGTTTTACTACCCTTAATATTAATTACGAAATTAATATTATAATTAGGGTTTGGGCCCATTTGGTGGGCCCCACGTTTGGACCATTCTAGGTCTAATTAATGCCACATTAAATGTGTCTTTAGGGCTTACTTTCAGCCCATATCACATATGTATATGTATGTATATATAGCTGTGTTAGTCAATTATATAGCCGTTACTGTATGTTAAGACAATAATACCCCTGCCTTTTTTAACACCGTTCAGGCCAGATAACGGAAGTCATTTAAGTGGCTAAAAAAAGAATTTCAAGCCACCAAAGTGCAAGATTTGCAACTTTGGCCACCAAAGTGCAAAAAATTAATTCATCTAGCCACTACAGTGCAATTTACTCAACATTTTAATTATCATGGTCTTCCCCATTTGTTTGACAAACAACCAAAGAGTACAGAAAGATAAATTTAAACATCTGGGCACAAAGAGGCAGGTTTGATTATACTACAGACAAGATTTTTATTCTCCCAAGTTAATTTAAACGTCCGTCATGTGACATGAATTCTTCAGTCGGTTGTGTGATTAATATACAAATAAAAATGTATAAATCAATACATTTTTGTAACAATTTTAATCACTCACCACAGTAGCTAGGAACCATATAATGTTTTGGCCCTGTACATGGAAAAGATGCAAACAATTAATCCCTTTATTAGCAGAGAAGCTGGACGGCGACAAATTGTTCAAGTACAGGTTGCCTCTAACCACTTGTTCTTCGAGGAAACGGAGAGAATCACTAGAGATAACGCTATTCCATGATTATTACATGAAATTGCTACTTTTGATACTTCGTGTTGCAGAATTTTTAGCTTCAGATCCTAACCAAATCCAATGATGTTACAGCGTTTTCGGTGTTACTTTGGTCGGCAATTATGTAATCTCCATACTTCATTCCCCGATAAGCTGGTGGATTAATGTCGCACACTAACTTGGGTGCTGGAACCACAAAATTATTCACAGCAGGTCCGTAAGCAGTGGCCATAGATAACCTTACAGTCTCACTATTCAATGTGGCTCTGTGTACAACACTCTTGTATTTTCCATTGGTCAATATCTGCAAGCAAGAAAATGAAATGCAACTGATTTTTAGTCGGATAATCGATCTCAGCCTCTTGGCCATAAATACGATGCAATTTTATCATTTTATGCTTATCTAGTTATCTGAGGTTCACTTATAATTTCATAAAAGAATATATATTTTCCGGTTCCAACATTGTAGTGATGGTGTATTTTCAACCTCGATAAATGAACAAAATTTCCGGGTCTTAATAGTATTCATTTATCAAGTTTTAAGTGTACGAGGTTTGATTAATTGAGCAGTTCCTTTACCTCCATCTGATCTCCAAGGTTAACCATCAAGTGGTTCCGTTGAGCACTAACATTAAACCACTGCCCTTTTTGTTGTATCTGAAGGCCACCAACTTCGTTTGAAGCTAGCAGAGTAAAGAGTCCGAAGTCCGTATGAGGAGGTATACCTATTGCAAGTTCAGGCTGGGGACATGGCAAGTAACTGTTAAGTGCAAGAAATGCTACCCCCTTGTCCATTTCAGCCATATTGTATAGGTAGGATTCTTCAACTCCTAAACTCTTTGAAACTCCTCCAAGCAAGTTCTTCATCACCTCTCTCTGTTTTGTAGTCAACTCCAACAATATCTCGCTGTTATGTGCATCATATAAGCTAATGTCATCACAAATAATGAACCGGAAACAGCTATTGAGAGTTGCTAATAATTAAATTGCAAAATCCAATTCTATTATCCATAGCTAATTAAGTAGCTAGATACCGACTGCAAAAATATATGATTACTTGCAAAAGTCATTCATCCTAAATGGCTTATATACCTAAATGATCGGTTTTTGCTAAAAGTACGATATCGAAAATGACTACATACCTGAAACCTGCAGGTTTATGAGGAGAGTTAAAATCGGGATGCACAAAGAGTTTCAGATAATCTCTCCAGAAGCGTACTTTATCAGTACTTGAGGAGAAATTATTGCTACTACCAAACCTGATTCGATCCATAATACCCTTGGTCATCTTAAACTCTTGTTTTTCTTCATCGGACATGGAATTAAATTCTTCCCATTTCTCGAACAAAGTTTCATATAGTTTCTCTGATATGCCATGGTTCTTTACCTGTGAATCAACCAACGTTATCAGTATTCTCGTAACTAATAAAACTCTATAGAATCACTACGCTGGCACACACACACGCACTCACTCACATCAGAAATGTGCAACATATGCAAGAAACATTCTTAAGGACACCAGTTTAATCCTAATCAGTGAAGCGAAACAGTCATTACCTTAAAAAATCCCCAATCTCGACATGCTTTTCCAAGTTCACTAACACATTCATTTTGCTGATCAAGGTCATTCGAGATCAAATGTGAGTAATCAATAACCGGGATGCTATTACCCGGTAATGCATAAGAGTCTTCGGGGTTCTTGAAATAAGTATAGTTTGATGGGATAAGAGTGTGCCTGTTCCCATTTTCAACCGGTGTTTGGTCTAAGCTTTGGATTGGTGATGCCATTAATTGGGTACAAATGAAGACCCCGAGTTCTATATTATATGAAAGTGGAACCAGCTCAAACTAATTTACATAATTTCTACGTAAAATTTTGTGTTCTAACTTGTTTGGTTGTTGGTTGTTGATTAAACGATTTTATATGGTCGATATTAATTTGAAGTTGATGATTACAACAAGGGGTTTCCCCTTCATAACTAAATGCAACACAATAACCAGTTGAGCTCACAATAACCAGTTGAGCTGTGTGAGCATTTGAGTTAATAATAAAAATCATTAGCAACATATATAAATATTTGTATAATGTATAATCCCAATAATTATACATACACATATACATACATACATACACAAGGTTTTCTAAAAAGAACATGTTTAAAAAGAGAACGAGAGAACATCTAAAAAAAATTAATTTAAAAATTGTAAAAAATTATAAATATTCTTAGATGCATTTTATGATTCTCAAACTTGAATAATTTTTTGTGGAAAAAAATATTTATGGGAATTTTGTTTTTTTAATCTCTTTTAAAATCTCACAAATTTTTAAGAATCTCTTTTAAAATCTCACAAATTTTGAAGAATCTCTTTTAAAATCTCACAAACAGTTTTTTACACGGAAAATGCTAGGTACCCCAAATTGGTACCCCAAATTCCTTTCCCAAATGACATGGCAAGTAATTATTGGTTATAATTATAATGGGCCCGCCAGGGCCATCAAATTAAAATATTCTAAAATGCCAATTAATTAGTGCCACATCATTTGGTGTCAAAATTTGGTACCCAATTTGGGGTCTGTAGCACTACTCTTTTTTACACATATATTTGTTGTTCATAATTGAGTTTTTTAGAATTGTATTAATGATATAAACATATTTATAATTTTTTTGAATTTTAAAAATCAATATTTTAAGTTGTTCTCTCGTTCTCTTTTTAAGCATGTTCTCTCTAGAGCCTTACTCTACATACATACACACATACATACATACATACATCTATACTATTATATTAAAGCCGAAACATTAAAAGTTTTGAGAGTTTAGGTTTTCGGTTTGGTTATCCTATTTATTAGAATAGTTTTGGTTTTCGGTTTGGTTATCCTATTTATTAAAATAAATAATAACATCATATAATTAATGGTAATTAACCAATTGTCCTTTTCACATTTACTTTTACTTGAAAATATTACCTTTTGTAAACATCAAATCATATCGTATCTTCCAATCATTAATATTTCCTTTCTAATTAAAACACCTTACCTTAAAACTAATCTTAGAATCACTAATATATACCCGAAAATATCACACCATATTTTCTAATTATTAATAAAATATATTAAAATTCCATATACGTTGTTTATAATAAAGAAACATTAGTGTAATCCGTAAACATGAGTATAACTGTTAGATCTAATGATTAGATATATTATATGATTAAAATAATTTACTAAAATTTCAAGGTTCGAATTCCGTCAATAACATATTTATTTTAAAATTTTATAATATATGTTTTAAACCATGCATATCATTAATTAAATTTTTATTAATTACTTAAATTTAAATAAATTATTGAAAATAATGATTATGTAAAAATATAATTGTAACATAAAATAAAATTTATTACATATCAAAAGAAATCAGTGCACGAGTTAAAAATAAAAATTAAAGTTCTGAAATATTCAAAGTTTTGGTTTTCGGTTCGGTTATCCTAATTATTAAAATAAATAACTAATAAAATAATGTATTTAATGATAATATTGCCTTTTTCATTTAAAGGCATTTATTTTTAATTAAAGATGTTACCCTTTATAAATACCTAAAATAGTGTATCTTTCCATCATTAATATTTCTTTTCTAATAAATTATATTACCTTTTAATTTAAAACAAAATTTTCTAATCATTAAGGATAATTAGCTTATTGCCTTTTTCATTTAAAAGACACATCACATTTTAATTTAAAACAAAATCTTTTAATCATTAACGATAATTAGTTTATTGCCTTTTTCATTTAAAAGGTGTTTACTTTTAATAAATATATCGTATATCTATACTATATTATTATAATCAAATTGGAGATCTTTTGTAATTTGTAGTTTGGTTAACCAAACTATTCATAATTATTGGATCTTCAATTCAAGTATATCATGACCGTTAGATATAACAGTACTAAAAGTTGTTATATACAGAGGTCTATGGTTCGATTCCCGCCAACAACATATTAATTTATATTTTTTTTTTTGAAATTATTATATACAAAGATTTAAGGTTCACATTCATTCAATAACATATTAAATTCAATATTTATAATATCATATTATGTTAGGTCGAATTCACAATAGTTAATCAAATACTGTATGAGTAACTTAACAAGAACACACTGTTTAATACTTAAAAACTGTTTGGAATTAACAATTCCTCTCTCAGTGATGTAAAATATCACAGAGAGCTGCTTAGGTTACAATCAATGAATTTCTCAATGTTCGATTACCCTTCTAGGGTTAACCTAACTGTATTTATAAAACATACAGCTTCGTACAATCAGTAATTGATTCTCCTATAATTAAGCTATACAATTGATATCAATCACGATTGCTTCAAGTCTTCTAAGTCAACTCAATCTCTTTGACAGCTTTCCAATCTTCAAAGATATTGCTTCCATATTTATCTTGTATCAATCTTCAAACACTGTTGACTCTTCAGACAATACCGCTACAGAGTTTAAACAACCTCTGTTGCGCTTCCAGTCAGTGTTTAACTAAACTCTGACTGCTTCCAGCTAAACTCTGTTTTGTCACCATAGCTTCCAAACACTGTTCTCATCAATCATTTCTAACAATCTCCCCCAACTTGTCCATTAGCAAGAATGTACAAGTTTACAATAAATGATGATGTCAAAACAATTACAAAGTTTACAGTGTTTAATATACAAACAGAGTTTAAACTTTTACTTAACAAACTTACAACTTTTGTCTACCTAACTTCCTCAAGATCTGGAGCTGTTCTGAGATAATCAATCAACAACCTTCTCTCAGCATGTTCAAGTTCAATCTCCATAGCTTCCTTGATCTCTCTTAAATCTGGATCATTTTCATCAGTTTGAAAAATAGCAGCTCTGAGATCATAGATCTTGTTTCTTCTCATTTCATTTCCCAACCTGATGTACTTCACTTCTTCAGACTTTACATTGAAATCCAGAACAGTAATTCCAAGATCAGTCTTCAACTTCGAAGTCCCCTTCTCCATCTCTATCAGATTGCCATTCCAATCTCTGTACTTAGGAATATATCTTTCAGCAGACTTTGATCCTGTAACAACTTTAGCTTTCTGCATATACCCCCTTATAGAATTAGCAATAAGCTGTGTTTGACAATTTCTGACTCTGAAGATATGCAAGACATACTGAAGTTCCTCAAATAATTTTAGCTTGATTGCTTCTTCATTCACTCTATACACTGATCCATCTGCCATAAAGTATAACAGAAAGTGAATGTCTAAGCTCCTTTGACGAACTAGCTGAACTGACTCCAACTTGTCTAGATTTTCTTGAGTAATACCAGAACCAAGAGATACAAGTGCAGAGGGATCTCTTGGACTGTTACTAAATCTCAAATCTCTTTTTGAACCTAATCCAGAAGTATTTCTGCCTGGTGGCTTTCCTGAACATGCAACATTATGTTGATATCCACCAGTCACTCCTGCATCTTCTTGCACTGGAATCTTTGGCCTTGAAAAACCAGGTAAGGGTTTACTTTCTGTCTATACAACTTGTGTGACAACAGAGGTTGTAACAATCATTTTGCCCTTGTTCTCCTCATTCATTACCCCTTTTAACTTCAATTTAGCATCAAGAGAAGACTTTCTGATCAACTTTTCTTTATCTTCTTCTTCTTCTTCTTCTTCTTGAATGCCAGTTAACTTCTCTTTGATTTCAATGCCTTTAAGAACAGGCTTTGCAGTTTTAACCACTTTCTCTCTCTTCTTCAACTTATCAGACTTTAAAGCCTTCAAATGCTTTTCTTGTAGACTTTTCTCTTCAGCTTTAGCATCTTCTAAAGTAACTCCTTCTGCATTCTCTTCCATAAAAAGCTTAACAGCTAACTCCTCATCAGTCTTTGGATTTGATATTAACTCCAAACTCTTGGTTTTTGAAGTACCTTGAGTTTCAGTGTTTATTTCAACAGACTGTGACTTAAGAGATTTGCCAGATCTCAGAGTTAGTGTTTCAGAGTTTAAAACCTTACTCTTATCACTTGCCCCTCCATCTCCAGCATCATCCTTTTGAGACAGAGTTTGAGAAACTTTGCATTTAGACTTAGCAACTCTCTCCCCCTTTTTGACATCATCAGGAATGAGTATAGATGTGATGAGCTCCAAAGAGTTAGCAATAGAATCAACCTTAGCCAACAAAGTAGCTTGATTTTCTTCAACCTTTCCTAGCCTGGCAAAGAGAGTATCTTGAACTTTAGAAAGCTGTACAGCTTTGATTTTTGACTCTCTTTCCATCTTCAGTTCTCTTGACTGTATCTCTGTCTTCAAAAAAGCAATTTCTTGCTTTGTATCAGCAAAATTTCCATCCAGAGTTTTGACTTGTACCACAGTTGCTTTTAAGCATGATAAAATCTCTGGATTTGAAATTTGACTAGCAGTTTGCTTAACAAAATCAGCTGCTCTCCCTTTTGGAAAAATACAGTCTTGTTTATACCAATTAGCAGCAGATTTAACAAGATACTCTTCTTCAATTGTATGAGATGAACAAGGCTGATCAAAAGATTTATGCTTATTATCAGTCTGTGCTGGTGCACTCAGAAAAGAATCAGAGTTTGCACTGCTATCAGTTTCATCTTCAACACTTGCATCTTTAGTTTGAGCATCTTGTAAAGAACCACTGTGCTGAGCTGTGTCAGCCACAGTTTCTGCAACAACTTCTGCAACCTTTTCAATATTATCCTCATGTTGCACAGGCTCTGCAACAGAGTTTGTATTTGTTGCTTCATCTTGCATAGGTTCAACAGAGTTTGCATCTTTAGTTGCTTGATCAACCTCATCACCTTTATCTGGAATTGGAGAAGCATTAGATATCAGTTCTGTGTGTGATGCTGCGGCTTCAGGAACATTAACTGCAGGCTCATCAGCTACACCAGGAGCTTCATCATGATCAACAGGTAAGATAGGATCAAGGATTGGTTGAAATGATTCAAGAACATCATTCACTGGTGAAAAATCATCTCTGTGATCCTCTTCTACAGGCATGTTATCCTCTGTAGGTACTTTAACATTGACAGCATCCTCTGCAGGTATTTCAACCTCTGCAGGTATTTCAACATTGACAGCCACAATATCCTCTGCAGGCATTTCAACCTCTGCAGTTATAGCAATATTCTCTGCAACCTCAACAGTAGGTGTTTGTTGTGAAACCACCTCTGGAGCTTCAAATACATGCTCATCTTCAGATTCTGAAAGAATTAATCTTCTCTTCTTGACTTGAGGCACTACAATCTCCTCTTCTTCTTCACTAGAGCTCTCTTTTGGTGGTGAAAGTGAAGGTCTGTTTGCCTTTTGTTTCCTTCTTCTAGTATAAACAACTCCAGGTAATGTCTGTTTAGCCTTTGAGTGTTTAGTGTTTTGGGCAGTGTGTATTTTTCTTTTTGGTTTGGATTTGGGTTGTTCAGTAGATGCTGGCTCAGAGTTTAAGGTTTCAGAGTTTAGTGGTGGAGAGTTTATTGTTGGAGAGTTTAAGGTTTCAGAGTTTATGTGTTCTGGTTGTGGTTGATGAGATGTAGTAGGTACAGTGGTTGTGGGTGTTGTGGGTGTTGGTTCAGAATTTATGGTGTCTAATGGTTCAGGCATGTGATGTGGTGATTGAGAATCTTGAGGTTGGTTTACATAGTTCTGTAAGGCTAGTGGCATAAACATATCAGGTATGTGCTGTTTAGTAACATCTTTGTTTGTCAAATCAGAAAACATTCTTTTAGCAACTTGAAAAGACTGAATCACATCAGCTTCATCAATTTGAATGTTAGGCACACAAGCAGTAAATAGCATTTGACAAAAACGAGCAAAATAAACAGAAGTAGGCTCAGACAAACGCTCTCCCAGATTCATTAGCACTAATCTACCAAAATCGAAATTACCTCCATATAGTAGAGCATGACCAATTTGGAGAGTGTCAAGAGGAAGTGCATCCCAGTTTGTTGTCTTCTTGCCAAAAGCTCTTGTAATGCAATCGAAAAAGAAACTCCATTCCTTTCTCAAAAGTGGCCTTCTCAAAGATCCAATCTTATTCAAATCTCCTGCACAGCCAATTTGCTGCAACATTGTCCTCAAACGATCATGACCAACAACACTGTAAGAAGTGTGTGTCTCAAAATCCAGAGCATCCCTAACCGTAGTTGGAGTAATGATATACTCTGATTCAGCATGAGTGAAGGTGATTGTTGGAGTGCCAGACTCTTCTCCATCATCATACACAGAGTTTGTCCAAAAGGTAGCGATTTGTGAAGCAGAGAGTATTGGTGGTGCAGTTAACGCCTTCCCTATTTCAGAGTCTTTCAAGAAATTTTGAAACAGATGAAACGCCTCTGGAGCATTTGCATTTTCCAGTGGTGCTGCATAGTTGCTAGGAAGAAAAACTAACCCTGCTGCATCAAACGCTTTAGTTGCCATTAGTAAGATGTGGTTCGAAAATAATCAGAGAAAAGATGTATGGTAAGTGTTTACCAAAATGTGAGTGAGAATGAATGAGAATTTTGAAAGTGAATGAGTATGCAAGTAACTGTGAGTGGGTGAATATGAATAGATGTGAAGTGAGAGAACAAAAACGATTAGAGTAAAACTAAAACTCAATCGTTTATTCAATAAAAGCGCGCAACTGACTGTAGAGTAATGTGTGAGTGGGACACTATCATGGGACACGTGTCAAACAACCAATGGATCACTTAATAATTACCGCTGTCATTCCTATAATCACGACACTTTGAAATATTTACACTAATTAACAGTTGTCAACTACCCCAATTACTCCAAAATAGTCAAATCATCTCAATGAAACTGTACCTTAGAGTATTTAACACAACTCAACAGTGTTTATCAATTTTCCTTCTTTATCACTAACAACCCTTTCAAAAATTGCACAGTTGTGAATATGAGTGTGTGTGAAGCAGAGTTTACTAATATCAATTTTTAAAGCATCTAATATTTCATAAAATCCATAACAAAAATCAATAAACACTGAATGCACAAACTCTCATATTAAACACTGATTGTTTGATGAATGCTAAACTCTGTAGTTACTGTAATACAGAAATCTGAAAACTTCCATTCCCTTTGATGTCCATGATTATCCAAGTAAGCACACAGTCTTTGAAGACAAAAAGATCAAGAGATAGAAATCAGAGCATCATTCAGTGAATAACAGTCATGAATTTGATAATCTCATAAACTCTCTAAGCACACAAGTGTTTAGGTGAAGTGTTTACACTCACATTCAATCAGAAATAGCAGAATCTACCATATGCTTGAATGTCCACCAAATCTACACTACTTTGAGTACATGTATTCACAAATCAAAAGGACTTTATTCAGGGTTGTAATGGAGTAATGGAGTAAGATCAAACAGATGAGTAGAGATGTTTTATTCATGAGTGAATTTCAAGCTGAACATTTTAATAGACCAAGGTGTTCAGTCACAATGTTAGTACATATTTGTACAAGATCAGTATATATGCCCCCTTTTTTTTTTTTTTTTTTATTTTTTATTTAGCATATATACTGAGTAAACTTTTCTTTTCTTGAGAAACACTCATCTGCTTGATTTTTTTTTTCAAAAGAATATAACTGCTCTTAATGCTTCAGAGTATAAGAAAAATGAGCAGTTAATTAGGCTCAAAGGGGTTTACTAAGGGTGGTATTTATGAACAGTGTTTGTACAGTGTTTGTACAGTGTTTGAACAGTGTTCAAAAGAATTTTGAACAGTGTTTGAAGGAATGGTAAATCCTATTGCCTTTATCATTTTCATGAACACACATATCATGTAGTCTCAAGATGGTCTAATACAAGTTCTAGAGAAACATGCTTCCTGATGAATATCACACAACAATAAATACTGATTGATATAGAATGTATCAATCACTGATTTGGCTCAAACTCTCACAGGGTGTAGACATGAATCTGAACTCACCAAACTAATCAATGACACATCTCAAGTTTTATGGTTTTCACAAGTACAAACAAGGAATCATCAGGAACCATACCTTTGGAAACAGAATGTCACTTATCAGAGTTTAGAGTTCATCAATAACAGAAATTTTCTTATGAGAGGCAATGCACACAATATTCATATACTCAGAGTTTAGGACTGACTAAACTAAGAGATGCTATAAATATGAAACAGTATCATGCTGTGTTGATTTACTGCACAAAGTCTGATTAGATTACAGTGAATCAGAAAGAATCATGATTTAATTACTGAGAATCATGCTTCATACATTTTCTTCATTGGTGTTTTCATTCAGACAAAAATCAATTCTGAATTCACTGAGTGTATCCAACATGTTAAAAGTATTTAACAGACAGACATGCTGACAGAGTTTAACAAGTTTTAAACATTAACATGCAGAACAGAGTATAATACTAAGGTTCACATAGCACTTAACAATTTGCAGAAACATGAGTAATTTATTTTAGAGATAAGTCTTTGAGTCTAACCAACATCTCTAGTCAAAACTAGAGACCATTCCTAGTTCATTGACCAGTCTTGTAAATGTAGCTTCACTCAATGGCTTGGTAAAGATATCTGCAAGTTGTTGTTCTGTAGACACAAAGTGAAGCTCAATGTTCCCTTCCTCTACATGCTCTCTGATGAAGTGATACCTTATGCTGATGTGCTTTGTCATTGAATGTTGTACTGGATTACCTGTCATTGCAATAGCACTTTGATTATCACAGTAAATAGGTATCTTGGTATACCTTAATCCATAATCCAGCAGTTGATTCTTCATCCATAAAATCTGTGCACAGCAGCTTCCAGCAGCAATATACTCTGCTTCAGCTGTAGATGTAGATATTGACTTCTGTTTCTTGCTGTACCAGGAAACAAGTCTGTCACCCAGAAATTGACAACTTCCACTGGTGCTTTTTCTGTCTATCTTACAGCCTGCAAAGTCTGCATCTGAATAACCAAGTAGTTTAAACTCTGATTCTCTTGGATACCACAGCCCCAAAGTCATAGTGCCCTTGAGATACTTAAAAATCCTCTTTACTGCTGTTAAATGTGGTTCTCTTGGATCTGCCTGGAATCTTGCACACAAACAAGTGGCATACATGATATCAGGTCTACTAGCTGTTAAATAGAGTAGAGAACCAATCATTCCTCTGTAGCTTGTCATATCTACTGATGACCCTGCATCTTTGTCCAATTTTGTTGCAGTTGCCATGGGAGTTGTTGCAGATGAACAGTCAAGCATACCAAATTTCTTGAGAAGATTTCTGGTATATTTTGCTTGATTAATGAAAATTCCATCTTCTGTTTGCTTCACCTGTAGACCTAGAAAATAACTAAGCTCTCCCATCATACTCATTTGATATCTTGACTGCATGAGTTTGGCAAACTTCTTACAGAGTTTATCATTAGTAGATCTAAAAATGATGTCATCCACATATATCTGAACTAAAAGCAAGTCACTACCAGATTGAAAGTAAAACAGAGTTTTGTCAATAGTACCTCTGTGAAACCCACTTTCTAGTAAAAATTTGGCAAGGGTTTCATACCATGCCCTTGGTGCCTGCTTAAGTCCATAGAGTGCCTTGTCTAACCTGTAGACATGGTCTGGATATTTTGGATCTACAAAACCTGGTGGTTGTTCCACAAACACTTCTTCTTCAAGTTTTCCATTTAAAAATGCACTTTTCACATCCATCTGAAACACTTTGAATTTCATGTGAGAGGCATATGCAAGAAAGATTCTGATTGCCTCCAATCTAGCAACTGGAGCAAATGTTTCATCATAGTCTATTCCTTCCTGTTGTGAATAGCCTTTTGCAACCAGTCTTGCTTTGTTTCTTGTGATAACACCCTCACTGTCAGTTTTATTTCTGAAAACCCATTTAGTACCAACAATGGATCTGTTCTTAGGCCTTGGTACAAGTGTCCACACTTCATTTCTTTCAAATTCATTTAGCTCTTCTTGCATTGCTGTTATCCAGTCAGCATCTTTAAGAGCTTCTTCCAATTTCTTTGGCTCAGATTGTGACAAGAATGCATGAAACAGACATTCATTTGTTGTTGCACTTCTTGTCCTTACTTTTGCATCAGGATCACCAATAATCAAATCAGGTGTGTGGGATTTAATCCATTTTCTTGCAGAAGGCAGATTGCTTCTGTCATCATGTGATCCTCCCCCTTGATCCATGCTCTCCTGATTTTCTTGGTGCCTCTCTTCATTTTCAGATGCTCCCCCTGAATGTGACTGCTCAGAATTATCAACAGAGTTTGAATCAACAGAGTTTGATTCAACAGAGTTTGATTCAGAATTATCAACTGAGTCACTTTCAGTGTTTGTATTATCACTTTGATGTGATTCTTCATGCTCCCCCTCAACTGGTTCTTCCCTTGTTTCTGATTGAAGAGTTTCTTTAGTATTTACCAGTAGAGGTTCAGAGTTTAGATCAACAGACTTTGTCAGATCAGTCTGATCAGAGTTTACTTTTTCAGAGAATAAATCTTCATTTTCAAAGTGCAGTTGATCATGTTCATTGACATCTTCAAGTCCAGTTATTTTCTTGTCATCAAATGACACATGAATTGATTCCATGATCACTCTAGTTCTCAGATTATAAACTCTGAATGCCTTTGTTGACAGTGGATAGCCAACAAAAATTCCTTCATCTGCCTTTAGGTCAAACTTGGTCAACTGTTCAGGATGAGTCTTCAACACAAAGCACTTGCATCCAAAAATATGAAAATATTTTAGATTTGGCTTCTTCTTTTTCACCATTTCATATGGTGTTTTACCATGCTTATTGATCAGTGTTGCATTTTGAGTAAAACAAGCAGTTTGAACTGCTTCTGCCCAGAAGTATGTTGGCAATTTTGCTTCATCTAGCATGGTTCTGGCAGCTTCTATCAAGGTTCTGTTCTTCCTCTCCACTACACCATTTTGTTGTGGAGTGCCAGGTGCAGAAAACTCTTATTTGATTCCTTTACTCTTGCAAAATTCTTCCATTGATGAATTCCTGAATTCAGTTCCATTGTCACTTCTGATTATCTTCACTTGATTCTCTGACCCTTTGTCCAGTTGGATTATATGTTCTGTCAGTGTTAATGCAGTTTCATCCTTCTTTGCAAGAAAATATACCCATGTGTATCTGGTATATTCATCAACAATGACTAGAGCATATTTCTTCTTTCCAAGAGACATCACATTCACTGGTCCAAAAAGATCAACATGTAGGAGATGATAAGGATCAACAATTGAAGACTCAGATTTGCTTTTGAAGGAGGCTTTTCTCTGTTTGGCCTTTTGACAAGAATCACACAGGCCTTCTACATTCAACAAAGACCTTGGTAGACCTCTTACAAGATCATTCTTGATTAGCTCATTGATGTTGTTCAGGTTCAAATGAGAGAGTTTCTTGTGCCATTTCCAACTCTCTTCACTGGACATTCTTGTAGACAGACACACTGCTTTGCCATCAGTGTTTGTTGACAATTTAATTTCATAGATGTTATTGTGTCTGTTTCCAACTAGAGCAACTTTCCCTGTAGATTTGCTGATTACTTGACAGTATTCAGGCTGAAAATCCACATGATATCCTCTGTCACAGATTTGACTCACAGATAGCAGATCATGCTTGAGTCCTGGAACCAGAGCTACATTTGTGATGATGACATTTCCAAGATTAATGTTGCCATATCCCAGAGTATGTCCTATGTTGCCATCTCCATAGGAAACTTTTGGGCCAGCCTTCTCCTCATACTCTGATAGCAGGGCTTTATTTCCAGTCATGTGTCCTGAACATCCACTGTCCACGACTAGGGTACTCACCCTGGTGCCCTGCAATCACAAACAATCACTGATTGTTAGTTTTAAGGATCCAGACTTGCTTGGATCCTTTGGCTTTCTTAATTCTGTTAGCTTTTGCAGCGGAATTCATATTATCAGAGTTTAAGCTAACTTTTTCAGAGTTTACATTTGCAGAGTTTACTTTAACCCATTTCAAATTTGGTTTGGGTTCATAGTAATTGTAGTAAATAGCATGATAATCTCTGCAAGTGTAAATAGAATGCCATGTACTTCCATAGTGTTTACATAAAGTCTGTGGTCTAGTCCTCACATAATCATTTTTAACTGCAGTTTTAGAGGGCAAAGAATTTATTTTCTTATTCTTACTGCAGAAACTAGCAAGATGATTAGTGCTACCACAATTAAAGCATGTTTTTCTAGGAGCTAATGAAGCAAGCATTGGCTTAATTCCTGATGTTATGCCTACCTTTCCATTTTTGTTTTTCTTAGGCAATCTCTGTTTGTTGACAGATTTTATCTCCTTAAGCTTATGCTTGAGTTGTTTATCTGTCATTAAACCAATGTTAGCCTCTTTAACAAAAGTCTTAGCATATGACTCTTTAACAGCCTTTTTCTGTGCTTCAGTCTTAGGTCCACCTGTTCCCATGACATTACCTTCAGATGAACGATGTGGTCTAACTTTTACCAAATTTTCAAATCTAAGTTCATCTCCCTCAGAGTAACCTAGACCTACTGTATCTGACTGAAACAATTCTTGAGTATCTTTACCAGAGTGTGTCCAAGTTTTAATGATGTGTTTAGTATCCTCCAATTCAGATTCTAGTTGCTTATACTTACCTAGCAACTCCTGTTCAATAAACACTGCATCATCTCTCTCCTTCTGAATTTTATTCATGTTCTCAAGCTTTTCCTCAACAAGTTTGTTTCTATCTTTGAGTTGAGAGCACTCACTTTTTATCCTCTCATTTTCTAAAGTCTGATCCCTATAACTGATATGCAATGCTTTAAGATAAATTCTCAATTCAGTTATATTATCAGTACTATAAGCATAGGTAGTTGGGGGTACCTTGAGATCATCATCTTCATTTTGAGTAGTAGCCATGAGTGCATAGTTGACTTCTTCATCTGAATCTGAAGTGTCTGCCCAATCTCTGCCTTTTGTGTAGAGTGCCTTTTCAGTTTTACCCTTCTTGCACTCAGGAGCATAGTGACCCATCTCCTTACACTTGTAGCATTGAATCTCAGACTTATCTTTCTTACCAGATTTGAAGTCCTTTCCCTCAGATTTCTTGAAATTCTTCTTGTCAGACTTAGAGTAGTCCTTGGAGAATCTCTTTCCCTTCTTGAAGTTCTTGTATCCCATCTTCTTGAAGGTCTTTACCATTAATGCAGCCATTTGCATCATCTCTTCATCATCTTCAGAATCAGATGTTCCATCTGTGTTTGAGTCAACATCAGAGTTTGATGACTCACTTTCTGAGTGTATGACTAAAGCTTTTCCTTTTGCCTTTTTCCTTGATGCATCCTTCTTTGATGGTTTCTCCTCAACCTTAAGTGCAACAGACTTTGACTTTCTACTAGATCTCTTGTTTCTCTGCTCCAATTCCAATTCATGGGTTTTGAGCAGTCCATAAATTTCATCAATCTCTGTTTCACCAAGTTCATAATTATCTCTTATAGTGGTTGTTTTCACATCCCACTTTTCAGGTAGAGAAAGAAGGAACTTGAGATTTGAGTCTTCTAAATCATACTCTTTATTAACCAATGACAAATCATTGAGCAGTTTACAGAATCTGTCAAATGTTTCTGTCATGGTTTCTTCAGACTTTGCCTCAAAGTGCTCATACTCCTGAGTGAGTATGTTTCTTCTATTTTTCTTGATTGCAGGAGTTCCTTGACACCTAACCTCAAGTGCATCCCATATTTCCTTTGCAGTTGTGCAGTTAATCACTTTATTAGACATAACATTGTCTAATGCACTGTGAAGTAAATGTCTCACTTTTGCATCCTTTGCAATAGATGAAAGATCCTCAGCAGTTAGATCTTTCTTTTCTTTTGGAATGACCTTTGATTCCTCACCAGCAGCAGCAGCAGATAATTTTGTAGGTTTGTGAGGACCTTCATAAATTCTATCAAGATATTCTGGATCTGTGGCTTCCAGAAACATGGTCATCTTTACCTTCCAGATTGCATACTCTGATGGCCTAAGTATAGGAACCCTTATAGTTTCATACCTACTAACAGTAGTAGGAGCTTTCTCAGATGGTGGAGGTATCTCTGCCATTGATTACTATTGTGTTTGGATCTTTAACTGTAATAAAGTAACAGATTGGCTCTGATACCACTTGTTAGGTCGAATTCACAATAGTTAATCAAATACTGTATGAGTAACTTAACAAGAACACACTGTTTAATACTTAAAAACTGTTTGGAATTAACAATTCCTCTCTCAGTGATGTAAAATATCACAGAGAGCTGCTTAGGTTACAATCAATGAATTTCTCAATGTTCGATTACCCTTCTAGGGTTAACCTAACTGTATTTATAAAACATACAGCTTCGTACAATCAGTAATTGATTCTCCTATAATTAAGCTATACAATTGATATCAATCACGATTGCTTCAAGTCTTCTAAGTCAACTCAATCTCTTTGACAGCTTTCCAATCTTCAAAGATATTGCTTCCATATTTATCTTGTACCAATCTTCAAACACTGTTGACTCTTCAGACTACCGCTACAGAGTTTAAACAACCTCTGTTGCGCTTCCAGTCAGTGTTTAACTAAACTCTGACTGCTTCCAGCTAAACTCTGTTTTGTCACCATAGCTTCCAAACACTGTTCTCATCAATCATTTCTAACATATTACACTATAAATAAATTATAAAAATTTCGATTTGGTTATCCTATTTGTTAAAATAAAAGTTTTGGTTTTCGGTTTGGTTATCCCATTTCTTAAATTAAATAATAATATAATATAATTAATGGTAATCAACCGATTGTCTTTTTCATATTTACTTTTAGTTAAATATATTGCCTTTTATAAACACCTAAAAAATCAATTGTATCATATCTTTTAATTATTAATATTTTCTTTCTAATTAAAACATGTTACCATTTTGATTTAAAACTAATCTTATAATCATTAATATATACCCGAAAATATCACACCATATTTTTAAATTATTAATAAAATATATTAAAAATCTGTGTACATTTTTATAATAGGGAAACATTAGTATAATCCGTAAACATGAGTATATTAAATTAAAATTAAAAAAATATAAAATAATGATTAATATAAAAACATAATTGTAATATTAAATAAAATTTATCAAAAAACAAAAAAACCTGTGCATCGCCATTGAAAGTTTGTCGATTTGATTTTCAGCACGGTCATCCTAATTATTAAAATAAATAGTAATGTAATATAATTAGTGATAATTAGCCGATTGCCTTTTTTAATTAAAAGATGTTTACTTTTAATTGATTGATGATATTACCTTTTATAAACACCTAAAATATCGTATCTTCCAATCAATAATATTTCTTTCTAAATAAAACACGTTAACTTTTAATTTAAAATATAATCTTACAATAATTAATATATACCCAAAAATATAACACTATATTGTCTAATCACTAACAAATCTATACTATTATATAAATTCCGAAATATTGAAAGTTTTGGTACCTGTTTTTTGGTAATAAGTGAATTTACTTATTTACCATTCATTATAAAAAAAATATATATGATATCTATATTATTAAAACTTCTAAAATAAATAATAACATAATATAAATTAATGGAAAGTAGTCAATTCCTTTTTTCGCATTTACTTTTAATTGAAGATATTACCTTTTATTAACTCCTAAAAACATCAATCGTATCATATCTTTCAATCATTAATATTTTCTTCCAAATTAAAACACGTTACCCTTTTAATTTAAAACTGTTGGGTAGTGTTAACCCAAGTACCACATCGAGGAGATAAAAGAAAATTCTCTTGTATATAAAGCAGCCAATAAACTCTATTAGTATGAGGCCTTTTGGGAGGAGCCCAAAAACAAATCCGTGCGGGCTCGGCCCAAAGCGGACAATATCATACTATTGTGGAGTTATGGCTTGCTGGCGGCCCAACAAGTGGTATCAGAGCCCATGGTTCGGTAATTGGATCTCGGAGGTAATGGGTTGCGGTGTTGCGATGTGGGAGGTTCCCCTCGGTGGCGATTGAACATTTGTTGGGTTCCTTGTGCCGAAAGTCTTCCTGAAAGGGTTCAGGCGGCGGGTTCTGCGAGGTGAATCGTGGCGGTGCAAGATGTAGACAAATTAATCGCAGGTCTAAGACCACGGGTTATGTGGTTCTTGGTTTGAGGGGAGGATTGTTGGGTAGTGTTAACCCAAGTACCACATCGAGGAGATAAAAGAAAATTCTCTTGTATATAAAGCAGCCAATAAACTCTATTAGTATGAGGCCTTTTGGGAGTGAACCAAAAACAAATCCGTGCGGGCTCGATCCAAAGCGGACAATATCATACTATTGTGGAGTTATGGCTTGCTCGTGGCCTAACAAAAACTAATCTTATAATCATTAGTATATTAAAAGTCTGACTTGAGTGAATCAATCAACGTTATCAGTATTCTCGTAACTAATAAGACTCTATAGAATCACTACGCTGGCGCACACACACGCACTCACATCAGAAATGTGCAACATATGCAAGAAACATTCTTAAGGACACCAGTTTAATCCTAATCAGTGAAGTGAAACAGTCATTACCTTAAAAAATCCCCAATCTCGACATGCTTTTCCAAGTTCACTAACACATTCATTTTCCTGATCAAGGTCATTCGAGATCAAATGTGAGTAATCAATAACCGGGATGCTATCCCAGTATCACCCGGTAATGCATAAGAGTCTTCGGGGTTCTTGAAATAAGTATAGTTTGATGGGATAAGAGTGTGCATGTTCCCATTTTCAACCGGTGTTTGGTCTAAGCTTTGGATTGGTGATGCCATTAATTGGGTACAAATGAAGACCCCGAGTTCTATATTATATGAAAGTGGAACCAGCTCAAACTAATTTACATAATTTCTACGTATAATTTTGTGATTAAACGATTTTATATGGTCGATATTAATTTGAAGTTGATGATTACAACAAGGGTTTCCCCGAGCTCTAAATATTTGTATAAATAATGCTATTCAAAGGGTTTGAACCCATGACCTTGCAAGTCTTGCATAACTAAATGCAACACCATAACCAGTTGAGCTGTGTGAGAATTTGAGTTAATAATAAAAATCATTAGCAACATACATAAATATTTGTATAATGTATAATCCCAATAATTATACATACACATATACATACATACATACACAAGGTTCTAAAGAGAACATGCTTAAAAAGAGAACGAGAGAACTTCTCAAAAAAATTAATTTAAAAATTGTAAAAAATTATAAATATTCATAGATGCATTTTATGATTCTCAAACTTGAATAATTTTTTGTGGAAAAAAATGTTTTTTATGGGAATTTTGTTTTTTTAATCTCTTTTAGAATCTCACAATTAAATGTTTAAGAATCTCTTGTAGAATCTCACAAATAGTTTTTTACACATATATTTGTTGTTCATAATTGAGTTTTTTAGAATTGTATTAATGATATTAACATATTTATAATTTTTTTGAATTTTAAAAATCAATATTTTAAGTTGTTCTCAAGTTCTCTTTTTAAGCATGTTCTCTCTAGAGCCTTACTCTACATACATACACACATACATAAATAATTATACATGAATACGTACATACACATATACATACATACTTACATACATACATACATATATACATACATACATACATACATACATACATACATACATACATACTTACATAATTATTAATTATACATGCATAGTACATACATAGATTTATGTTAAAAAATCTATTAATATTTCATTATTTGTAATCTATTAATTGTTGTATAATTAATATGCATATTTATACACACATACACACGTACAAACATAAATACATACATATATAAATTTCTATGGATATATAATAATATACTATAATATTATATACATACATACATACATACTATATAACATACATACATACATACATACATACATACATACATATATTTATGTTGTATAATCTATTTCATTATTTGTAATCTATTAATTGTTGTATAATTAATATGCATATTTATACATACATACACATGTACAAACATAAATACATACATATCCAAATTTCTATGGATATATAATAATATACTATAATATTATTTACATACATACATACTATATATTTTTGTTTATATATATAAATTTGTAGATAAATCTCAGTTGGCTTACCTCAGATAATGTATAATTATTAATTATAATGTATATTTGTAGATAATTATATATTAATGTATAATTATTAATTATACATGCATACGTACATACATACATACATACATACATACATACATACATAATTATTAATTATATGCATACATACAATATGTACATACATTTATGTTGTACAATCTATTAATATTTCATTATTTGAAATCTATTAATTGTTGTATAATTATTATGCATATTTATACATTCATACACATGTACAAACATAAATACAAACATATATAAATTTTTGTAGATATATAATAATATTATATACATACATACATGCTATATAGCTGACATACATACATACATACATACATTTATGTTGTATAATCTATTAATATTTCATTATTTGTAAACTATTAATTATTGTATAATTAATATGCATATATACATACATACACATGTACAAACATAAATACATACATATATAAATTTTTGTGGATATGTAATAATGTACTATAATATTCACTAACATATACCATATCTTATTAATCATTTTAGATCTATTGCAATTATTTACGAATTAAATATTATAAAAAAATATCACAATACAAAAAAAGAACCTTCATGCGTATATATAAGTATATATAATACAAATTTGTATTAACATTAACTACCGTAAAACTCACCAATCACATCTTTAATACGTAAACGCACAAAACAATATAACAAACACATACACACATACACACACACACATTTATATAATAGAGCAAATGGGGGGAGGGTTCCATGAGCAAATTTATTCATATAAAAAGTTATATTTACCCTTACTAATTATATCTATGTTATATTTCCGGGGGCTATTTGGGTATTGGAACACTAACATATTTATTACATAATAATAACTGATATGAACTAATATGCATTTATTATTATGTAATTAATACTTGTATGTATCTCTGTATCCATCCATGTTAACTCTTTATATATATATTTTGAAGTACGGTTTTGATCTTAACATCGACCAATTTATTACATATCGTTCAAGTTTGCTTTAACAAAACAAAACATAGCGTAAAATATAAACAGATTTAATTTAACCAGAATTATCATTTGCATGTCACGATCAGGTATTGCATAAATTCTATTTACTCACAACAATTGCTGCGAAGATATGAACAATCGAAGATATCAACAATCCAATACTGCGTGATCACGAATAATTCATAAATATTTGTAATCTAGAGCATGCCTGTGTCTTGCACGGGCTACAAAGCTAGTTATATATCTAATGCACCAACAGGGGGTTTCACTGAGCAAATTTAATCACAAGCTCAGACCCTCCGAACTACACACCAAATCTAACTCTAAATATTTGTAAAAATAATGTTATTCAAGGGGATCGAACCCATGACCTTGCAGAACCAAATTCAACAACATAACCAGTTGAGCTATGTGAGCATTTGAGTTTATTTTAAAAATCATTAGCTACATACATAAATATTTGTATAATCAATAATTATACATACTCAATAATTATACATACATAAATACATACATACATACAAACATAATTATTAATTATACATACACATACATAAATAATTATACATGCATATGTACATACACACACACATAAATACATATATACATACATACATACATACACTATATACATAATTATTAATTATACATACACATATATAAATAATTATACATGCATATTGATATGGGCTAAAAGTAAGCCCTAAAGACACATTTAATGTGGCATTAATTAGACCTAGAATGGTCCAAACGTGGGGTCCACTGGGTGGGCCTAAATCCTAATTATAATATTAATTTCGTAATTAATATTAGGGATCATAACCAGCTCAGCAATAAAAGTCAAATAAGGATATTACTCCTGCCTGACTTAACCTCCAAGAGACATATCTCAACATGGAAACTGATTCATACATGGAAGGAGACTAGAACCTTCTTCTAGTCGGTGACTTGCCCACCAAGTCACCTAACCCTACTATGATTTTAGGGCTTCTCAACCTATATAAAGGGTCTGGCCCCTCATCTCAGAACTACGTTTTGATTGGCTTGATTCTGTAATACAGAGATACGTAGGCATTCTGTGAGGACCGTTTAGTCTCGAACGCAGAAGCAGCCATTAAAGCACGAAGCTCCCGAACCCTAGCCGTCATAATCATAACCTACTTTTTATTCCACAACATTTAGCGCCGTCTGTGGGAAGACAACATCAACCATGGTTAACACACGAAGGACACCAGCAATTACAGAGCCAATCGCAACCGAGGCTCTACCTCTTAGCTCTGCTCCGCCCCTCACTGAACAAGTGCCTCCAACATCCGGGACTATCGTTCCGTATCAAGTTTCTCAACCCCTAGGGACGACTTCCCATGTTGAGAGTACGCTACCCCCGATCGTCCACACAAATCCAGGGACTAACCCCCTCCAGGTGGGGATTTCTTCCTTGATTGTAGACCCCAACAACCCTCCACGAGGGGTTCAGATCCACACTATGGATCTCCCCATAAGCACCAATCCGATGTACGGGCTGCCTAACTACCCTCCTACCCAAGGAGCTGGATCAAGTGGTCATGCCCTGTATATTCGAGATCGAGACTATCGCGACTTTTCTGGTCCTTATACGGATGAGTCATCTTCTGACGATGATTACGAACGTGATGAAGCTCCAAGAAGGCGACGTGCAAGTAAAGAACCTCGAGGAAGAACTCAAACTACTCACGATGGACTCCCTTCAACAACTACTGAGAGGATTAAGGCTTATGAAGCCGAGATCTTAAGATTAAAGGAAGATATGGCCAGAGAACAAGCCAGATCAAATCAGACTTTACCACCTCCAACATCAGGACCGATTCCCTTTATAGATCTGGAGAGGCCTTCAAGAAGGCAAAGAAGGGCTACCGCCCCAACTGGAAGAACAACGAGGGTGGAAGCCCCCAAGAGCAACCCCAAGGATCTGATGCCACTTGGGGACCCTGATGATCCCACACCTCCGTTTACTGAGGACGTGATGAATGCTCGTATCTCAAAGAAGTTTAAGATGCCAACAATTAAAGCTTATGATGGAATGGGTGATCCTGCAAACCACGTTAGAATATTCTCAAACGCTCTGCTGTTGCAGCCTGCAAGCGACGCTTTGAAGTGTAGGGCATTCCCTCAAACTTTATCAGGCATGGCTCAAAGATGGTATAGTCGGCTTCCTGCAAACTCGATTGGTTCCTTTAAGGAGTTGAGTGCTGCTTTCATTAGTCAGTTCATCAGCGGAAGAACGCATGAGAAAAGCTCTGCATCTCTTATGTATGTGGTACAAGGGAAGAACGAAAGTCTGAGAGACTATCTTAAGAGGTTCACCAAGGAGACTTTGAACATCACTGATCTGGACAATAAGGTTGCAATGGTAGCCTTAGAGCATGGTACCACCGACCTATACTTTAAGAGATCATTGGCAAAGCATCCCCCTGAGAATATGGCTGATCTCCAGCGAAGGGCTGATAAGTACATCAAGGCCGAAGATAGCACGAAGAAGGAAGTCACATTAGGCAATGGTCGGGGGAACAATGATACAAAAAAGCGCAAGCAAGAGCAGGAGTACGATGCTAGGGACAAGTATCCCCGAACTAGCAAAGACTCTGATTCGCCACCAAAAAAGAACTTGGGACCAAGGTTCTCTGACTATGCAAGGTTAAATGCCCCTAGAAGTCAAATCTTGTTGGAGATCGAGAAGGATAAGGACTTCCGATGGCCGAAGCCACTCAGGGGAGACCCCGCAAAGAGGAATAAGGATCAATATTGTCGGTTCCATCGAGATGTGGGGCATGATACAGATGATTGTAGGCAGTTAAAGGATGAGATCGAATTTCTGATCCGCAAAGGAAAACTGAGTAACTTCACCAAGGGTGAAGATCGTGGAACCCAAAGAAGGGACTATGAAAGGAGGAACAATGATAGAAGGGATAATGATCGTGACCGTAACACGCAGCCCCGAGGGCCAGTTATCAACATGATCTGGGGAGGCCCGACAGCGGCCAGTACAACTCGAAACTCTCGAAAGGCATACGCCAGGGAGGTGATGCACATCGTGGGAGAGGCCCCGAAGCGTGCTAGAACTGAAATCGTAATTGGTTTCGATGATTCTGATCTTGAAGGGGTGAAATTCCCCCATGATGACCCATTAGTTATAACCCCTGTGATTGGGAACTCGGAGGTAAAGCGAGTCTTGATAGACAATGGAGCTTCTGTTGGCATTCTGTTTCATGATGCTTTTGTGAAGATGGGATATACCGATTCTCAGCTGACTCCGACTAACATGCCCATTTATGGATTCAATGGAGTTGAGTCCAAGGTGGAGGGTACTATCCAGTTACCCATGACAATCGGGCAGGAACCTAAGGAAGCTACTCAAATGTTGAATTTTCTGGTGATTAAGGCAGCCTCGACTTATAACGCAATCCTGGGAAGGACTGGACTTCATGCGTTCAAGGCTGTTGCCTCAACATATCACATGAAGATTAAGTTTCCAACCCGAAATGGGGTCGGAGAACAAAAAGGCGACCAGAAGATGGCAAGAAGTTGTTATGTATCCGCCCTAAGAGCTGATGGAGTCGGGGGGCAGGTACTCCCGATTGAAGACATGGATGTCCGTAGTGATGATGAACACCGAGGGAAGCCAGCAGAGGATTTAATCCCCGTCCCTCTGGAGCTGGGCGACCCAGAAAAGGTTACATACATAGGAGCATCTCTGAAGGAACCCCTGAAGGGCGAGTTGACAGTGTTCTTGCAAGAGAACAGCGATGTGTTTGCTTGGACAGCAGCGGACATGCCAGGAATTGACCCCCAACTCATTACTCACAGATTGAATGTCGATCCTGAGCGGAAGAAAATAAAGCAGAAAAAGAGGAATTTTGCTCCTGAAAGGCAAGAGGCCATTAAGCAAGAAGTTGACAAGCTTTTGGAAGCTGGATTTGTTGAGGAGATTCAATTCCCTGAATGGTTGGCTAATCCCGTCATGGTCAAGAAGGCAAATGGAAAGTGGAGGATGTGTATCGACTTCACTGATCTGAATGATGCATGTCCAAAAGATTGTTTTCCTCTACCAAGGATTGACACCCTAATAGATGCCACAGCTGGACACGAGATGTTGAGTTTCATGGATGGTTTCAGTGGTTACAATCAAATTAAGATGCACAAGGATGACATCCCAAAGGTATCTTTCATTACTGATTTTGGTGTTTTCTGTTATCTTGTTATGGCTTTTGGTCTCAAGAATGCAGGAGCTACTTATCAACGATTGGTGAATAAGATATTCGCTCATCTAATTGGAAAAACCATAGAGGTCTATGTTGATGACATGTTAGTCAAGAGCCTACTCAAAACAGATCACATTAGGCACCTCAGAGAGGCATTTGAAGTGCTAAGGCACCACAAGATGATGTTGAATCCAGCCAAGTGTGCTTTTGGTGTTGGATCGGGAAAATTTTTGGGGCTGATGGTCTCCAAGAGAGGCATAGAGGCCAACCCGGAGAAGATTAAGGCTATTTTGGATATGGAGCCACCCCGCTCAATACGAGATGTACAGAAATTAACTGGCCGGGTTACGGCCCTAGGGAGATTCATCTCCAAATCTGGTGACAAATGCTTGCCTTTCTTTCAGGCATTAAAGAAGGTGAAAAATTTTGAGTGGACCACAGAGAGCCAAGAGGCCTTTGAGCAATTGAAAAAATACATGGCTGAAGCCCCGTTATTGGCCAAACCTAATCCTGGGGAGATTCTTTACTTATACCTGGCGATATCCGAACAAGCATTGAGTGCTGTTCTTGTTAAAGAAGAGAAGAAAGTTCAGAAACCTATCTACTACGTGAGTAAGGTACTGCATGGGGCGGAGTTGAATTACTCTCCCATTGAGAAGTTTGCATTGGCATTGATTACTGCCTCAAGGAAATTGAGACCGTACTTCCAGGCTCACAAAATCGAAGTCTTGACAGATCAACAATTGAGAAGCATATTGCACAGCCCGAAAGCAAGTGGAAGATTGATCAAATGGGCCATAGAGCTTGGAGAGTTTGATATCAAGTATAAGCCTCGGACAGCCATCAAGGCTCAGGCATTGGCTGACTTCGTGGTTGAATGCACCATTGACAACCAAGAAGTCGGGGGGCAGAAGATGATAGTCACCCCTCAGAATGAAGATAAAGATGAAGAACTGATAGCTGACCAGAAAGAGTATTGGGTGCTCTATTTTGATGGAGCATCAAAAACAAAATCTAGTGGTGCAGGTTTGGTTTTGCAAAGCCCTGATGGATTCACAGTTGAATATGCTTTGAAGTTGGACTTTCCGACAACCAACAATGAAGCTGAGTATGAGGCATTAATAGCCGGATTGGGATTGGCCAGAGTCATGAGGGTCAAGAACCTCAAAGTGTGTGGAGATTCAAGATTGGTAGTTTCGCAAGTGAATGGTGAGTTTGAGGCCAAGGATGAAACTATGGCAAAATACCTCAGAGTCGTGAAAGCTGTTATGACTCAGTTTGAGGAGTGCTATGTGGAGCATATTCCTAGGGAAGAGAACGTTAAGGCCGATGCCCTCTCTAAGTTCGCTTCTTCTGAGATAGAGAATTTTGCAGGAAGTGTCTACTTCCAGGTCCTGAAGGCCCCGACCGTCAACTCTAAGTTGGTAGCACCGATCGATGTTGGAAGCTGTTGGATAGATCCTATTAAAGCTCATTTGGAAACTGGATGGCTCCCTGACAATGCCTTGGAGGCACGAAAACTGTCAGTGAGAGCATTGAGGTATGCCTTGATCGAAGGCATCCTATACAAAAGGTCGTTTGTCATCCCATACTTGAAGTGTTTGAGGCCCCAAGAGGCAAGAGAAGCATTGGAAGAAGTTCATGAAGGGATATGTGGGCAGCACCTGGGGGGCAGGGCCTTGGCTCACAAAATAACTCGTCTGGGATTCTATTGGCCAGAGATGCTGGCCGATGCACAGGATTATGTCAAGAGGTGTGATAGATGCCAAAAGCACGCTCCGATTGTAAGGCAGCCGCCTGAGAGGTTAACCTCAATCAGCTCTCCCATTCTGTTTGCAATGTGGGGGATGGACATTCTTGGTCCTTTCCCTATGGCTTCAGCACAAAGGAAGTTTCTGATTGTCGCCATTGATTACTTAACTAAGTGGATTGAGGCTAAGCCTTTAGCCAAGATAACCACCAAGCAAGTTTCCCAGTTCTTTTGGGAGAACATAATTTGTAGGTATGGAATCCCGCGAATCCTTGTGACGGATAACGGGACACAGTTTAACAATGAGGAATTCAAGAAGTATTGTGAGGAAAACGCTATTGAGCTTCGTTTTACCTCAGTGGCACATCCGCAAGCAAATGGACAGGCCGAGGTGGCCAATCGAATCATCCTGGACAGATTAAAGAAAAGGGTTGAACGCTCGAGGAATACTTGGGTGGATGAGTTGCTGCCTATACTCTGGGCGTATCGCACCACCTGTAAGGTGACAACAGAAGCAACCCCGTTTTTGCTAGCTTACGGAGCTGAGGCAGTTGTACCCCTAGAAATCATGCATGCATCACCTCGAGTTGAGGCATTTGAACCCGAGACTAATGAAGAAGGCATGAGGCTCGCCCTAGATCTGATTGATGAAGTCAGGGACGAGGCAAACGCCAGAAATGCGGAGCATCAAAAGAAAGCATCCTTCTATTACAACCACAGGGTTAAGGAAAGGTTCTTTCAGCAAGGTGGCTTGGTTCTAAGGAAGATAGAAGCCTCAGGAGTTGGCCAGAAAGGCAAGCTAGCCCCAAACTGGGAAGGACCGTATCGAGTCAAGAAGGTGCTGGGACGAGGATTATACAAGCTGGAAACGTTAGATGGGGTCGAGGTACCCCGAACTTGGCATGCAGTGAACCTCAAGATTTATTATGTGTAAGCCTTCCTAGTAAGGACTTGGCTTTTATCCATCTATTATGAGAAGTAGAAATAAGGTTCCATGAAACCAATGCAGAGCATGTTGCTCCCAGTAGGAGATAGAGTATTTATGTAGGGGTTGAACCCGCTTCAAGTTATTAATGCAAGTTTGTTTTCCATTTGTGATTGTGTGATTTTATTTATGTGCCAAGCACCTGATGAGTGCAAGTCAAAGATGACCAAGTAACGAAAATAAAAATACGCAAGCGGAAATAAAACAAGTGCATAAATAGACACCCCCATGGAGCTAAGGTCAAAGTTAAATTACATCACCAAATGAAAGTTAAGTCCCGAAGGACCTTGATTGAAAATAGAAAAATATAAAGCCATAAGCGGCCAACAAGACCATGCAAGGCCACTCACTCTTCGGCGGATTCCTCCACCACCTCCTCGCCCTCTACCTCCTCAGCATCATCTTCTTCCCCATCTTCCTCGGAGTTTTCTTCCCCGGAGCTCTCCTCATCTTCCTCGGCTTCTTCGGCCTCCGTCTCCATCGGCTGCGCTGTCCCTTTCTTTGCCACGTCACCCTCCTCTTCCAAGGTCTCGGTTGATGAATTGACCCTGGCACGAAGTTGCTTACCGGGGAAAGCTCGCCTTGCAGCTGCTTCCCTCTCTGACATAGCTTTCTTCCCTGCAGAACGGGAAGAGGTCGAACCGGAGCTAACAACATTAGCTGCCTTCCTTGTACTAGAAGGACGGCGACTACCCCGAGAGCCTGACGCATGCTCCACATTTTGAATTCCGCTAGCAACAGCCCAGTTAGGGCAGGGGAAGTCCGCAGGATTCACCACCGAAGGGTATTTGTTGCTCACAACACCAATAGCTTTGTTCCACCCAACTTCCATGTTAAAAGGCCGCAGCTCGTCATCATGCTTGTCCATAAAATTCATAAAGTCCTCCGATTTGTGATATGAATTGATGATCTTGTGAGCATCAGAAAGTTTCTTCCTGCCAAGCGAGCGAAGTTGCTTTTGGTAAGACAAGCTGTTAGCCTCGGATCGGACAACTCTGGAGTTCAGATCTTGGATTTGCTCCTTGAACATTTCTTGCTCCTTCTTCAGTTCCTCATTGCTGTCCCTATAAGCTCGGCCTTGACGAGTGGCAGATTGGAGATAAGCATTGGCCTGCAAAAGAGAAGTTAATAAAACATCTTCTTAAAAAAAAGGGTGCAGACATGGAGATCGAATGTAAAAGTTGGTACCTGGTAAAGAGCTTGAGCACCAAGGCGCTCAGCTTCATCAACCTTGTCTCCTGCCATGGCCGTGAGGAGATCAGGGGGGGTGATAGATAGCCTGGACCAGGACACGGCTAAGTCAGTACTCCCTAAGATGGAGTCTTGCTCGCAAATACCCCAATCTGGGGTAAAAGGGACTCTCATGTCCTCAGCAGCGTTCCAGGACCTCTTTCCCCCTTGGGAACATCCCTCCAAAAAGCCAGGTATCCTTCGTTCAGGAGGGTTCCATTGCTCGGCCGCCTTTTTCATCATTCTCCTTGTAACTTGAGGTTGGTTCTCAGGTCGGCTATCCAGCTCCTCAGCGGCTGAAAAATGAAGAAAAAACATTGGAATAAGAACTAACATAGCTCATAATGATGGAATGAAAGAAAAATTACCCTCTAAAGAAAGGAAGCTTAAGCCAGCTTCAATGAGTTTCTTTTCTGTCAAAATGGATTTATAGTGGGAGCAACCATTGTCAGCAAGTAGCCTATCTCGATCTGCCAACTCTTTGAGGTCAAGTTCACACACGAAGTGTGAACTATCCTCTACAATTCCGAATCTCTTAACAAAGAAGCAACCCCAGTCGCCACCTTCCCACTCCAAAACAACAAAGTCCCTCTCCCAAGAATGGTCGGAGCCAGGGAAGGAGAAAGAGTTTACAATATGTGGAAGCTGGCTTCTAAGCTGAAAGCCGATCCACCCCGGATTAGTCTCAGGGGAGTTCTTGACTGCGAATATGCTTCTGAACATGGTTGTACTCCAAGGAATTTCCAACTCGTGGCATCTTAACAAGAAGATGATTAGAAACCTCCAAGAATTAGGGTATAGTTGGCAAGGATGGACTTGAAGTTCTGCTAAGAACCTGATGATAAATGGGTGAACGGGGAACCGAAATCCCGCCTCCAATGCTCCTTTCATGACACAAATCCTTTCGGGATGCCAGTTGCAGGTTCTGTCTCCTGGATTTGGAAGGCATACTTTGATGGCGCTCGGGAAGCCATAAGTGTTTCTAATCTTCTCTACATCCTTCTTTCTTAATTTAGAAGGGCTATTAAAAGCAACTAAGCTGGAGCTGTTTGGGAACGATTCTCCCATTGTGTTTAGCAAATCTAGTGTAGACTCAAACCGACGTTCAATATATTTAGGAGGCATGATTTTTAGCTTACCTTTCATTGTTCGCGCCATGCTCCTTTTTCTGAAAGCCTCCTCCATGGAGAGTTGGGGGGCAGCAGCTTGCTTGTCAGCCATCTGGAAACTTGAAACTTGAAGCTTGAACTTGGAAGCTTGAAAACTAGAGAACTCAAGAGCTTTAGAACTTAAGAAAATTTGAGAAGTGAAGAAGTGAAGAGAAATGAAGGATGCTCCCATCCTTTTGTAAGGAAAAGGTAACCTGTAATCTCAGGTTGAAACACAGCTTGGTTCGCGTTTACAGGTCAAGTATCGTTAAAATACGAAAAGGGAGCAAAAGCTATCTGTTATGAACGGAAAGAGTCGTTAAAACTCATGATATATTGGGACAGAAACGAAGAATTTTAGTGAATTGTCGGCAAAATATTCTACCAGAGCAGTTAGATGAGCTTGGAAAGCTAAGTATGCTTAAGAAAAGTTTAAGGGGAAGACTAATAATAAGTACTGGATTAGTGATGGGAATCAAGGTACTATATAAAACCTCAACTCTAGCCATGAATGGCCAAATATTGATTCCATATCGATGATCGATATCGGTATGCGAAAGTAAGTAACTCTAGCCATGAATGGCCAAACATTGATTCCATATCGATGGTGGATGTCGGTATGCAAAAATTGAAAATCACTAATAGCTGACCGAAGTCCCGGCCGACCGGCCCTCCGGGAAGCCCTCCAGCCGACCGGAATCGATTGCCGGCACGGATATTGAACTGGCCGACCGGTGTCCCAGCCGACTGGCCCTCCGTGCACACGTCGGCCGACCGACGTCGACGGTCGGTATGGGTTCACCAAAAAAAAAAAAAAAAAAAGATTCTCCAGCCGACCGGAGTCCCAGCCGACCGGCCCTCCGGGAGCATTCCAGCCGACCGGGATCGACCGTCGGTGCGGGCTCGCTCCAGCTGACCGGAGCACCGGCCCTCCGGGAGCGTCCCAGCCGACCGGGATCGATCATCGGTGCGAGTTTTTGTGTTCCGCTTCAAAAAAAAAAAAAAAAAAAAAGGGAGAAAAACCAGCCGACCTGGTGCCCGGCCGACCGGCCCCTTTCTACACCCTCCAGCCGACCGGAAGCGATGGTCGGTACGGGTTTTTGCCCGGCCGACCGGAAGCGATGGTCGGTACGGGTTTGCGAAATTTCGTTTTTTTGTTTTTTGTTTTCCTGATTCTGTAATTAAGGGAATTGAAAACTAAGCACCGATTAGTGCCGATTAAGCACTGTTTAGTGCTGTTTAAGCATTATTTAGTGCATATTAGCACCGTTTAGCACCGATTAGTGCCGATAGTGCCGTTTTATGCCGTTTGACATCGTTTAAACGTTGTTTAAGGCTGAGTAGCGCTGTGTAGTGCCGCTTAACACCGTTTAGTGTCGTTCAACATCATCGTAAATGCGTCGGTCGCTCCACGCTTTACATTAAGATGATATTGTTGAAAATACTCGCTTAAGAGTAATAAACCCTGACCCAAGTCTCGAATAAGGCCGTTAAAACTTCAAGGAAAACCTGATCAGTTTTCCTAGAAGTTGGGGGGCAAATGATATGGGCTAAAAGTAAGCCCTAAAGACACATTTAATGTGGCATTAATTAGACCTAGAATGGTCCAAACGTGGGGTCCACTGGGTGGGCCTAAATCCTAATTATAATATTAATTTCGTAATTAATATTAGGGATCATAACCAGCTCAGCAATAAAAGTCAAATAAGGATATTACTCCTGCCTGACTTAACCTCCAAGAGACATATCTCAACATGGAAACTGATTCATACATGGAAGGAGACTAGAACCTTCTTCTAGTCGGTGACTTGCCCACCAAGTCACCTAACCCTACTATGATTTTAGGGCTTCTCAGCCTATATAAAGGGTCTGGCCCCTCATCTCAGAACTACGTTTTGATTGGCTTGATTCTCTAATACAGAGATACGTAGGCATTCTGTGAGGACCGTTTAGTCTCGAACGCAGAAGCAGCCATTAAAGTACGAAGCTCCCGAACCCTAGCCGTCATAATCATAACCTACTTTTTATTCCACAACACATATGTACACACACACACACATACATCCATACATACATACATATTTATTAATTATACATGCATACGTTCTATATACATACATATATACATACATACATTTATGTTGTATAATCTATTAATATTTCATTATTTGCAATCTATTAATTGTCGTATAATTAATATGCATATTTATATATACATACACATGTACAAACATAAATACATACATATATTAATTTATGTGGATATATAATAATATATTATAATATTATATACATACATACATACATACTATATAACATACATACATCCATACATACATACATACATACATACATACATACATTTATATTGTATAATCTATTAATATTTCATTATTTGTAATATATTAATTGTTGTATAATTAATATGTATATTTATACATACATACATATGTACAAACATAAATACATACATATATAAATTTCCGTGGATATGTAATAATATACTATAATATTACATACGTACTATATATTTTTGCTTATATATATTAATTTGTAGATAAATCTCAGTTGGCTTAACTCAGATAATGTATAATTATTAATTATAATGTATATTTGTAGATAATTATACATTAATGTATAATTATTAATTATACATGCATACGCACGTACATAAATACATACATACATATATACATATATACATACAATATAATTATTAATTATACATGCATACGTACATACATACATACATGGATGCATACATACATACATACAATATAAACATACATACATACATATAATACATACATACATTTATGTTGTATAATTTATTAATATTTCATTATTTGTAATCTATTAATTGTTGTATATTTAATATGCATATTTATACATACATACACATGTACAAAACATAAATACATACTTATATAAATTTATGTGGATATATAATAATATACTATAATATTATATACATATATACATACATACTATATAGCATACATACATAATCTGTGTTGTATAATCTATTAATATTTTATTATTTGTAATATATTAATTACTGTATAATTAATATGCATATTTATACATACATACACATGTACAAACATAAATACATACATATATAAATTTCTGTGGATATATAATAATATACTATAATATTATATACATACATACATACATACATACATACACACATACAAACATACATACGTACATACATACATATATATATATATATATATATATATATATACATACATATATTTATGTTGCATAATATATTAGTATTTCATTATTTGTAATCTATTAATTGTTGTATAATTAATATGCATATTTATACATACATACACATGTACAAACATAAATACGTACATTTATAAATTACTCTGGATATATAATAATAATATACTATGACTGACATACATACATACATACATACATACATACATACTATATAACATACATACATAAATACATACATACAAACAAACATACATACATACATACATACATACATACAATATATACACACATTTATGTTGTATAATCTATTAATATTTCATTATTTGTAATATATTAATTGTTATATAATTATTATGCATATTTATACGTACATACACATGTACAAACATAAACACATACATATATAAATTTCTGTGGATATATAATAATATACTATAATATTATATACATACATACACACATACTATATAGCATACATACATACATACATACATACATACATACAAACATACATTTATGTTGTATAATCTATTAATGTTTCATTATTTATAATATATTATTTTATAATTAATATGCATATTTATACATACATACACATGTACAAACATAAATACATACATATAAATTTTTGTGGATATGTAATAATGTACTATAATATTCACTAACATATACCATATATTATTAATCATTTTAGATCTACTGTAATTATTTACGAATTAAATATTACAAAAAAAAGAACCTTCATGCGTATATAAGTATATATAATACAAACTTGTATTAACATTAACTATCGTAAAACTCATCAATCACATCTTTAATACGTAAACGAATAAAACAATATAACAAACACAAACACACACACACACACACACACACACACACACATATAGAGCAAAATGGGGGGGGGGGGGGTTCCATGAGCAAATTTATTCATATAAAGAGTTATATTTACCCCTACTAATTATATCTATGTTATATTTCCGGAGGCTATTTAGGTATTGTAACACTAACATATTTATTACGTAATAATAATTGATATGAACTAATATGTATTTATTATTATGTAATTAATACTTGTATGTATCTCTGTATCCATCCATGTTAATTCTATATTTTTATATTTCGAAGTATGGTTTTGATCTTAACATTAACCAATTTATTACATATCGTTCAAGTTTGCTTTAACAAAACAAAACATAAGTAAAATATAAACATATTTAATTTAACCAGAATTATCATTTGCATGTCACGATCGGGTATTGCATAAATTCTATTTCCTCCCAACAATTGCTGCGAAGATATAAACAATCGAAGATATCAACAATCCAATCCCGCGTGATCACGAATAATTCATAAATATTTTTAATTTAGAGCATGCCCGTTCCTTGCACGGGTTACAAAGCTATTTATACTAGCCTAAAACCCGTGCGATGCACGGTTGCTTTAATTTAATTATTACTTTAAAATACATGCGTGTACATATAAACATTATATAAAATTGTTTTTTTAAACTTTTATTTAATAGAAAAAATGAAATTTATCTAATCATGTAGACTTTTTTTCAATTTCATACAAAATTTTCTATATTGTAAGTATTTTCCAGATTTTGTGTAATTTTTTACTATATAGCTTATTACTCGTGTGATGCACGGATGTATTTTTTAATATTTTTTGTTTTATTACCCATATTTTCATATATATTTTTTAATTATTAGGAAAATAAATTATAGAAGATAATAAAATATTGTAATACATGTTTGATAGTATTTTTAACGATAGTGTTTTAATAATTAATAATATGTTTTGACAGAAATTGAATCTTAAACTCGTGAGAGTAGTTTATATAATAATATATATGTTTAATAGAGATATGTTGTTGGTGGGACTAAAACTGGAACCTATAAGAGTATTTCAAATATTAGAAAATGAATATTCTTTTAGTATAAGATCAAATGGTTCTTATTTATTTTTCTTATAATCTAACAGTTGTTATTGAGTGTACCAAAACGACAACCAAATATACCTTGTTTCGCTTATAATAGTATAATATAGATGTTATATCGGCTAAAATGGGTTAAAAAATATATAAGTAAAATATTGTGAACATGACTACATGAGGGTGTTATTTGGTTATAAAATAATATGTTGTAAATAAAATATTTTATTTTAAAATGGGATGGCTAAATTGTCTAGAGATTCAACCAATACAATCAATCTATAAATTTTTGGTTAAGAGATTTATGGATGAGTGTCCTAAATACCCACTTTTTATTATTTCTTAACCAAAATGTTCACATCCCGCCCGTCCAAAATGCTCACGGGATACGCCTATGACAGCCCAGTGAGTTGGGATACGCCTCTAGGATCGGAGTATTTCATTAGGTCAGAGTGATACATTGATACGCTACCAGCATAGGCGTATGTGAGTTAGGATGCGCCGTTCAGGAAGGCGCATCTTCCACAGGTGCATCCGTCGTCTTCCTCGTCTACAAAGAAACGCGAGAGAAGTTCCTGCCGGTGACTTCTCTCCCTCTCTTTGTTCACCTCTCTCGTGGTCATCCAGTCACAACCTAAACACCAATCGAATCGCCTTCATCTCCTCTACAATCCTATACAAGTTTTATTATATATCGAATGCTAGAAATCGAGATCTCGAGGATTGTATTCAAAATCGTGATTCCGACGATTGGTTTTTTCTCCTCCGTTCACTTCACTCCCGTGCTTGTTCAATCATGTTATATACACCATTGGAATCGCCTCTTCACCCTCTACACATCCATACCAATTTCATAGTATTTGATTCACCAGAATCGAAACCCCCAAATCTGCTTTTGTCGCCGGCGATAGTTGGTAGCAGCTGTGTTCTGATGTGCTACAGTAGATGGGTTGCGCCATTTGAGCAATTTTTCGAGATTTATACCACTACAGTTGTGAAATTTTTACATAATCTTTTATGGGTTAAGTCTCAAAGTGGTCACTTTCATCAATCTTTTTGGCGTCTCATTTGTACCATTTAAGTTGACAGTAATGACACGCACGTTAGTTGATATATGTTGACTTGACGGAAAACGGTTTGACCCTAACGGCGATATAGTTGGCAACACACGTGGACACACGTGGACTAACGCAATTAGTGAATCAGTTATATATATGTTTATATTAGAATTAGGTGCAAATGTTAACCTAATTGAAAATTTTCTCTTCGTTTATTGCGTTTCTTCCCCCGTTTTCTCAGACTCCTCAAACCCACTTCTTTATTTTCTTCGATCTCAACTAAAACACACAGTCTTCCCTCCTTTCTTCCCTTCGATTTCCCTATAAACCTCCCCTTTCCTTTATTTGTTTTGATCGAGTTGTTGTTGATGGTTTCTAAATTTTGTTGATTAAAACTTCGCTGTGATCTCGTTTTTTAGTTCGCTTTGTTCGAATGATGTGATGCATTTTCTGAGTTCGTTATACGAGTTAGATGAGTCGTTGTTCTGTGTGTTCTGTTTTATTGCTGTCAAAGTAGCTGAGTTCGTAAGTTATGTACTCGGTACTTTACTCGCAGCAACAAGCACAATGATCCAACGATCCAACTCAGGAAACAGACTTGATTACAAACTCAATAAATCTGCAGCAAGAAAAACTAACATTCCCACAGCCTACATTCAAACATAAAACCACTAAACAATATAAAACTCGATGCCAAAACCCGCTTCACACTGCAGTAACAAACAAATTCGATTCATAACTTACAAATTCGACTACAAACTCAACGAATACAAAATTAAATTCACACACTCCTTAACTCGGCAAATACCAACTCGGAGAACAAACTCAAACAACAAGACTTCGAACTACAGCAACAGCAACTCGCAAACACAACATTAACAAGTCAGCAAAACGAAGACGAATCAAAACCAACTCGAAAAGAACTCTCGAACTCAACTCAGACAAAAAAGAAGGCTCAACTCGGAGAAGAAGGCTCAACTTCTGTTGAAGAACAAGAGGGTAATCCCGAGACTTCTCCTGCCAAATCCCCTCATGCTGGGAATGTGTCCCCTACCAAGTCTCCTGTTGTTGAAAATATCGAGAAATCTAAGATCGTACCTTCTTCTAAGGATGCGTCCCTTGCAAAGGACGTGCCTTAACTTTTTATCTTAAAAATTGTAGAACTTTTCATCATTTTGAATTTATTGAGGTGCAGGCCCTCTGTAAAACCTTGCAAGGTGTATTTTGAATATCTCCTGATAACTTTTGATCATCTCTTGATTTTTGTATGCTATCGTGTTCCTTCAAATTCCTTGCTTTTCTTGTTAATATCTAGAATTAAAAATAGGACGTGCCCTATTGTTAGGGCGCAACTTCTTGAAAAATTTGTCGAAATTATCTTTTGTTGCTACACCATTTTTGGCTTGAATTTTTATCATTGAACACTGGGCATGCCGTACTGTGAGGGCGCGACCTCTTGAATATTCAGGATTTTTTGTAACATGCGATACATTACATTCAAACTAATTTGTCCATGCACGGTAAGGGCGCGTCTTAACCAGGACATGGCCTTTTATTACCAATACTCTTCTAATCAATTCATGAAAACATAAATCCTAAAACTCCTTCAAATCTTTATGAGACTTCTAAAGCAATCTTTGTTAATTTGAATCTTAACTTCAACACAAACAAAACTTCAATAACCTTGAAAAACTTCAAATACTGGAATCTCTTCAGAACAAGGGAATGTATACATACTACCCATGGCTAAGGAGAACAACTACTGAACAGTGTGAAAAAACCAAACAAGTCTTGACTAGAACTAAGGAAGGCGTACATGCACTACCCCTAGACTAGGAGAACAATTATTTATGCTAGTCTATAACTTAAATATAAGCCTTCATAAAATAGGGGGCCGAAGCCGCACCCTACTGATTATACTTCCTTAGATGCTCCGCATTCCACGCTCTTGGAATCAAGTTACCATCCAAGTCTTCTAGATGATAAGTTCCTTCCCAGATGGTAGACTTGATTCTGTAAGGTCCTTCCCAGTTCGGACAAAAAACTCCGTGTGCTGCTATCCTCGTATTAGGCATAACCTTCCGTAGAACTAAGTCACCCACCTTGAAAGGCTGAGTCTTCACCTTCTTGTTATAGTATCTTGCAGCTCTTTGTTGATAAGTTGCCAGACGTAGCTGTGAGTTTACCCGTGCTTCTTCCAATAAATCAAGATTCAGCCTTTGATTTACTATGTTTGCCTCTTCGTCATAAAAATCCCTACAGAACGAACCTGCTCCAATCTCCACATGAACCATTGCTTCACATCCATAAGATAACATAAAAGGAGATTCACCAGTTGTGGACCTTGGAGTTGTGTTATACGACCACAAAACCATGGGGAGCTCCTCGGGCCAATTACCCTTGCTTTCTTCCAACTTTGCCTTCAAGTTATGCTTGATAATTTTGTTAATTGCTTCCGTCTGTCCATTGCTTTGAGGATGATAAATAGCAGCAAACTCCTTTTTTATTCCCAAGTCATCACATAACTTCCGCAATTCTTTGCTATCAAACTGTTTCCCATTATCTGACACAAGCTTATATGGAATTCCAAACCTGCACACAATGGAGTTAAACACAAAACCTCTGATTTTCTTCGCGGTAATGGCGGCCAAAGGCATGGCCTCTGCCCACTTGGTGAAATAATCAACAGGAACCACTGCATACTTAACGCTTCCTTTAGCCTTGGGGAGTTCTCCGATGAGATTAATTCCCCACATAGCAAACGGCCATGGACTCATCATAGAAGTCAATGTAGTCGCCAGACTAGTTGAATAATTGGCAAACCTTTGACATTTATCACATGCCTTGACAAACTTATAGGCATCCTTCTTCATGGTAGGCCAATAATAACCTTGCCTTAACACCTTCATCGCCAGAGAATCACCCCCCCGAGTGATTACCACAAATTCCTTCATGTACCTCCCTGAGGATATAATCGCATTCATTGCCATCTATGCACTTAAGAAGTGGTTGGTTAAAACCTCTCTTATATAGAACTCCATCATACTCTACAAATATAGCTGCTTGATACTGGAGTCGCCTAGCTTCGACTTTATCTACTGGCAAAGTCCCTTTACGAATATACTCTTGAATTGAAGTCATCCAAGTCACCTGCGGAGTGTCTTCCATTTCCATGACTTCTACCTCCGAAATACTAGGCACTTCTTGAATTTGTAGAGGAACGGTTCCCAATAGCATAGCATCCTTCTGAGATCCCAACTTGGCTAAAACATCTGCATTACAATTCTCGTCTCGAGGAATACAATCTAACCTCACTTCACAAAACTCCTGGATCAAACGTTGCGCACACTTCATGTAAAGCTCAGTCCTTGGACCTCTACATTGAAATCCACCTTTAACCTGACCAACTACCAACTCAGAATCACTTAACACAATTAAATTTATTACCTTCATCTCCAAAGCCATCTTCAACCCATTAATCAAAGCTTCGTATTCCGCATCATTGTTCGTTGCCTTAAACTTGAAGTGGATTGCACCCATGAGCTGATTCCCCTCGGGGGTAACTAAAACTATGACTGTAGCAGCTCCTCCATTATTTACAGCCCCGGCAACATGCAACTTCCACCAAGGTTGAGGAACCTCCTCAAGAGGGCACGCCCTCTTAACAAGGACTTCTGGTTCCACCAGCACAAGTGACTTCTCTTCATTTTCTGAATCAAATTCCAAGATAAAAGCAGCTAACGCTTGTCCCTTGATGGCAGTCCTAGGAGTGTATTCCAAATCAAACTGGCTTAGCTCAATTGCCCATTTCAACATCCTTCCCGAAGCTTCAGGTTTATGAAGAACTACCTTCAACGGATAAGACGTGCGAACTTCAACCCTATGTGCCTGAAAATAAGGACGTAGCTTCCTTACTGCCAAGACCGATGCATAAACAATTTTCTCCATGCTAGTATAGCGAGTCTCCGCATCCAACAACCGCTTGCTCACATATTAAATGGCAGATTCATGATCCACTTCCTCTTTTACTAGCACAGCGCTCACAGAATATTCCGACACAGCTAAATACAAAATCAGAGTTTCTCCCTCATTTGGCTTTGCCAATAATGGTAGATTCCCCAAATGTTCTTTGATTTTCTTAAAGGCTTCCTCGCACTCAGGAGTCCACACAAAATCACTGGCCGCACCTTTGATTGCTTTGAAGAACTCTTTACACTTATCTGAAGACTTTGAGACAAAACGATTAAGAGCAGCTATCCTTCCTGTTAAGCTTTGAACTTGCTTTACACTAGATGGGGATTTCATGTCTAGTAGAGCCTTAATATTTGCTGGATTTGCTTCGATTCCACGATGATTGACGATAAATCCCAGAAACTTCCCGGTCTCAACCCCGAAGACACATTTTTTAGGGTTTAACTTCATCTTGAACCTCCTCAAAATATCAAACATTTGTTCCAAATGTTTTACATGATCTTCTGCCTTCAAGGATTTTACAAGCATGTCATCCACATAGACCTCCATAGTTTTCCTAATCAGATCTTTAAACATCATATTCACTAATCTTTGATAAGTCGCCCCAGCGTTAATTAATCCGAATGGCATTCCAATATAACAGTATAACCCCCTATCTGTGATAAAAGAGGTTTGCTCTTGATCAGGCTCATGCATAAGAATCTGGTTGTAACCGGAATAAGCATCCATGAAACTCAAGAAAGCATGACCAGCCGTAGCATCCACTAATTGATGAATCCGAGGAAGAGGAAAACTATCCTTAGGATAAGCTTTATTCAAATCGGTGAAATCTATACACGTCCTCCATTTTCCATTAGGCTTTTTAACCAGAACCGGATTGGCTAACCAATCTGGGTAATAAGACTCCTTGATCAAACCAACATCCAGAAGTCTATCAACCTCCTCCTTCAATGCTATAGCTCTCTCTCCACTTACAGGCCGACATTTCTGACGAATACCCTTCTTGGTGGGGTCTATATTCAAATGGTGACACATAACCTTTGGATTAATGCCTACCATGTCAGCATGACTCCAAGCAAATACATCCAAATTATTTAACAGTAAGTTGGTGAGCATTCCACGTAACTCGGAATTTAGCTGAGATCCGATCTTTAAAACCTTATTCGAATCCTTCCCATCCACCATAATTAGAATTGTATCCTCTGCAGGACCAGTCTTCTCTACCGATTGTGGTGTTCTTGGATCAAGATCAAAATCAAAACTTCGTGGATCTTCAACTGGTACTTCTTCCTTGGAGGGCGCGTCCTCTTTAAGAGGGAAGTCTTCCTTAACAAGGGCATGCACCAAACCTTCAAGTAACATTCGCCCTACTTCAAATTGTTCACCTCCAATATTGATAGAGATCACATCCTCTGAATCCCCCTCAATTTCCTCAAGAATTCCTTCTTGCAAATCACCAAGTACCAGAGTATCCTCCTCAGGGCGTGCCCTATAAAGGGGCGCAGACAAAATAATGAACTTTTACTTCTTCTGGGATAATGTTCATAACTCCCGTATTATTTTCATTTAGGGTGCGCCCTCCACCTTGCTGTCTCCTAAACCCTTTGATTGCCTTGTGATAGCAATCTCTAGAATCATGTTGAGATCCTCGTACAGTTCCCACGCCATTGGTTGTTGGAAATTTCATTGCAAGATGGTAGATAGAAGTTACAATCTTCATTTCTTTTAACATGGGACGTCCTACCAAAGCATTATGTGATGATTCCACGTTCAGAATCATGAAGTCCATCATTTGGGTTATAGAGAGAACTCCCTCCCCAAGGGTTACCGGTAGCTTGATAGCTCCCATGACTTTCACTGACTCGCCTGTAAATCCATAGATCCATCCATTGTCTTGAATCATATTTTTATCCAGGAGTCCCAACTTCTTATAAGTGATGTAGTATAAAATGTTCACTGAACTTCCATTGTTAACGAAAACCCGATGTACATTCTTTGAACCGATCTGGATTGCTACTACCAGAGCATCATTATGAGGATGGTGTACCCACCTCGCTTCCTCTTCAGTGAAAGTGATATCAGCACATTCTCCCTTGAACAATTTAGGTGGCCTTAGCTCCAAGCTATTCACATTTGTAAGAGGTCTATTCATTGCTTCCCTGGCATACCTCTCCATAGCATGATTACTATCACCCCCCAGGTGATGTCCCCCAAAGATGGTGTGAATACTTCCTTCCTTGACGAATTTTCTCTCTTCGGGTTTATCATCACCATGGAGGGCGCGCCCTCCATCTCTTCTGTCCGGATTTTCCTTGTGTTTCTTCACCTCCCTGAAAATCCATTCTGTCAAGTACCCTTCCTTAATTAAATCCTCAATCTCCTCCCTGAGTTGGCAGCACTCATGAGTGTTATGCCCTGAAGATTCATGGAATTCACAATACTTCTTTTTATCTTTATTCTGCCAAGAAGTCAGAGGCTCCGGCCTCCTGAAGAACCCTTTGTTCTTATTCACTTCAAAGATGTGCTCAATAGAAGCCGCCAAAGGAGTATAGTTACCTGGCCTTTGATCGTAAGTATATGTATCGGGAGGACTCCGATTTCTTCCAGCTTCGGCTAAATTCACCCAATTTGCACCAGTTGCTATACGGCGAGTAGGACTAGGAGACCTATCCTTTCTCTTACCAGCCTTACCCTTAGAGTTGCTCTGACTGTCAGTCTTTTGATTTTCTGCCAAAGATTGTTCCACAATCTTGAAAGACTCAGCTTGTGCAAACACATCAGCCAACGTAGGTGGATCCCGTCCTTGAAAGTGTTTCCAGAAATCAGTTCCTACTGACAATCCGGCTATTAGAAAACTCTTGAGTGTCTCATCAGTTGCTCCCCTAACCAAAGTAGACTCTGAATTAAATCTCTTGAAGTAAGATTGCAAACTCTCCCCTTCCCTTTGCTTAATATTAGCCAAGGTTGTGACCGGAGGGGCATATTTCACTACAGCCTAAAACTTAGTCAAAAACAAATTCCTCATCACCTGCCAAGATGTAATTACTCCTGGCCCGAGTTTTTGAAACCATTGCTGAGCACCTTCCCTGAAAGTTGTTGCCAACAACCGACATCTAGCCAATTCTGTTACCTGATACACATCCATCTCAATATCGAAGCATCCCAGAAATTCTACAGGATCTGCATTTCCATGAAAGCGCAAATCATTAGTCATAGACCTATACCTAGTAGGAAGCTGTGCCTCCCTGAATTCAGTCGAGAATGGAGAGGATGTTTGCGCAGTAGCGGATGTTCTTCCTCCATCTAGATGGGCTAAAAGCTTCTTTAAATCATCCACATTGAAAGTTCCCACTCTGGGAATATTCTGGATATTTGGTTGTGCTACAGTCTTAACACCCCCCGGGGGTAGAGGCGGAGGTGGAGCTGCTGTTTGAGTGCCTCCTTGAACCCCCGCTTGTGGTTGAATCACAACATCATTTTGGGTTTGAGTTTGAGTTTGCCGACCTTGAGGATTTCCATGAGGTTGTGGATCCCCTTGAGAACCTCTCTGATACTGTTCTCCTGAGTGAGAGTGCGTCCTCGACCTGGACTCACTAGAGGTGCTTGAGGGAATCTGACGGATACGAGGGGATCTTCCACTAGAGGGCATGCCCTGATTACGGGGTCGCTCATTTCCTCGATACAACTCCATTCTTTTATCACCGTCATCACGGTTTCCTCTTCTTCAAGTGTTACCACGATGAGGAGCTTGTTCAAATCCAAGGGGCCACGACCTGTTGTGAACAGGGGGCACGCGCTGTGGATTATCATTCCGAGCAAGGGCTCTCTCATGTCCAAGGGGTCGTGACCTATTGTCAGGGGGCGCGCGCTGTGAATCATGGGGCCTCGATTCCAAATATTTGTGATAAGTGGATTTTATATCCACTTGAAGCGTTCCATATCGGCTTAAATTGATTGACTTGGTCTCAAGTTTGTCGTAGTTTTGATGTGTTTTGTGTAGTTTTGCAGGTTTGCAAGAATGTCGATTAAGGTGGATGCTTCTATCGTTTTTGGAGGTTAAATTGATTAAAATTCGGATTTTCTGGGATAGTTGCGCAGTCTACACTGTTTTGGCCACATCTGGAGTTCTATAAGTCCGTTTTCAGCGATCTTACTGCCCACGCGAAGCTTGGGAGATTTTCTATAACATGGAACAGGTCTTACACAAGCAGGCTGCGCGTGGTGGACGCAGGAAGCACGGCAAGCAGACTGATGGGAGCAGGGAAATTACTATTTTGCCCTTTTTAAGTTCTATTGTAATTGTATTTTGGGCAGTTTTTGGTACTTTAATTGAATTCTACTTGTAATAGAAGGTAATTTCTTGCTGGGCAAGAAATCTAGAGCCTATATAAACACATCCTACCATTTGTAATTTGTATCACCATTACATATCAATTACTTAGGTTTATTTGTATCTTTTCATACTTTGTTTTTATCATGGTTTCATCAGATCCCATGATGACGAACGGTTCGATTATGAACTAATCGTTGTCATGGGATTCTAACGGATTTATATATGGAGCTTTAGTATCTTGATGCTTTAAAGATCTTTGTGTGATGTATATTTGATATCCTCGTATGGTTGTGCTTAATTGTTAGATGCGTAGCTAACATCTAATTTGTTAATCTCTTGTGAAGTGAAAGTGGATCTTGAGATTTAGAACTTGCCATGCTAGCATAGGTTCATGATTGTTTATCAACATGATTCGTAGTATGAGATGAGAATACTTATATTGCCCTGTGTGATTTTAATGGATAACTTGCTCTTCAACCGTTATATTTTCAAATTCTATAGACATATAGGGTCTAAGCATAATCGGTGTCTATTCATCTTCTATCTCTTTTGTGGATGTATGTTTAGTTTGGTATTCGTATACTGAGAAGTAGCGTTTACTTGTTTCGTGTTGTCTGATCATATATCATAACCATTGCATATAGTGATTAAAGGCGTCAGATCTAAGCAAAGTATTTAATAAAGTTAGGATTCCATGTTTCCTCTTGCAGAAGTAATTCGATTCCAATTCTCGTTAGTTAGTTAATTCTTAGCTTGTTAATTTAATTCTTAGTTAATTTAGTTTATTAAACCCAAAATTGTTATTTGTCTTAGCAGTGAATAAAAACCATACATTGTTGCATAAGTACATCAATTGAATTGAAACCTAAACCAGATCTCTGTGGGAACGAACTCAACTTAATTCTATATTACTTGTGACCACGTACGCATGCATGATTTAGTGCAAACATGTTTTTGGCGCCGCTGCCGGGGATCATTGGTGTTTTATTTTTAGTTTATGTGCTTGTCAATAGTGGTCGTTAAAGTTCACTGACTTGGATTTTTTTTTCTTACCTATCTTGTTTAGTTCGGTGTTTTTCAGGTACTTGAGTGTTTGAAGATGGCATGCGAGGAGTTTCCATGGTGGGCATATTCGAGGACATCCATGCCTCAGCAATGTGAGCAGTGTTTGGGCGTTCATGAGACCTCACAATATTGTTACTACGAAGGAGTTGATCCATATGTCACTTATGAGGAACAACCATATTTTCAATACCATCCTCAACAGTACCAGCAAGATGTTCCAAATATGTCATATTTCTTTGGTAGTGAAGAGTTTCAACATCAGCAACCTACTCCTACTTTTCAGTCAGATGAGATTGATGCTATGGAGGAGATTAGGATGCTTGCAAAGAGTAATGAGGAGTCTATCAAATCTTTGGAGACACTAGTTGCTCAAGTTTTTAGTGCCTTGGAACAAGAGAAACAACAATTCATACTAGAGGCAATTCCAGAAAATAACGGTGACTTGGAGCAAGGTACTGCATGCATAATTGAGGAAGACAAATTCCAAGATGAGGTGAGCATTCGCAAGCCATGTGAGGAATTTGATCATGCTAGAATGGTGGATGATTTGGAAAGGGCACTATTTGGGATAGACACTGTTGAGCTACATAAATTTCAAGAATTGGTATGTGCGTACCAAGAGGCTGATGAAAATGGGAAAGATGCAGGTCTTTTACTTGACTCAGAGTATAAAGATGGATGTAGCGCATTAGAGCAAATGGAGGAAGTTCTCTTTGAGGAACCAAAGTCTTCAGCAACTTACATTTACCCTCCTCCATTATATTCAAGCGAAGCCCGCGAATGTGTGTTGTTCTACAAATTGACAGATTTTGGGTCAGCAGATGAAGGCATTGGAATAGGACATAGTTGTTATACAAATAGGCCAAGCGAGGAGAAAGGGTAGAAAGTGTGCCGACGTGATGACGATGAAGTCTCACGAAGAGATGACCAGGCCAACTATTATCATCCTTAGCGGAGGCTTGGAAGTAACGTCAAGCTATTGACGTTAAAGAAGCGCTTCGTGGGAGGCAACCCGCATTAGTGTAGGAAAAAAAATAAAAAAAATTTGAGTGTTTTTTCTCAAAAAAAAAAACCAGCAGAAAATTCCAGCCATGGCGCACGATTCAGGATATAGCCGACCAAAGTTTCTGTCCAGGAAGGTTAGTTGTATTATTTTGGTTTTACTTTTGTTTTTTTATTTTTATTTTCAAAAAAAAAACAGTCAGTGAATTTCACGCGCCATAGCACCAGGTTCGCGCCACTTCGTAGCCAGGTTTCTGTTTAAGGGGGGTATACACGAGTGTGTGTTGTGTTATATATAAAAAAAATGCAAAACCAATTCAACAGCTAAGCCACGCGCTGTAGCGCCAAAACTACGCCAGGTCCCATTCAACCTTATGTCCAGGCAGTTTTTGTCCGAGTATTTATGTGTTTTAATACACATATTTTATTGCTTCAAAACAAAAATATACATATTTTATTAAATAAACATTCATCTCCTATATCAATTCCAACCCATTTTCTAATTATTTTCTCCATCTAAAATCCTAATTCTAGTCCTATATTAATTCCAAATCATTCCCAATCCATCTCCTATTTCATTTTTTTTTAATTTTTTTTCCCAAATCTATATACCCATCTATATATACACACAAATCCTACCCCATTCCAATTATATTTCCTACAATTAATTTCAAGGCTTCAAGATTCAAGTTTGGGGGATTTTTAATTGCAAGCTTCACCTCTCCGGTTCGTATTTGGGGTATATTTCTTCCTTTTATTTTCATATTATGAATTATGTTCTTGCATTATTAGGGTTGTGTGTTCTAGATTATTTGGGGGTATTTTTGAATTCGAATTTTTGTGGATTTTGGTGAATTTTGTGTGTTGGGTATTGATTTATATGGCACCTAAGCGTCAACGAGGTAGTACTAGTACCCGTCCAACCTCGGATGAGGATGCTAGTGGAGGTAATGGGGAGAAATTTATGTTTGTGAAAGCTCAAAACGAGTATGATAAATTGATGGCGAGGTCGATTACTAAAGAAAGAGGCTTTTTACCGGTCACCCATTCGGATTTGGTTCGTAGGACGAGTAGGTATGTTTCTGCTTTCCCTCGTATTTACTTCCATTCAATGAGGGCATTGAATATTTTAAGTTTGGGGGTGGTTTGAGGGATTAGTAGTTGTTGTTGTATTATGTGTTCATGTAGGATTTCATGCTTTGCATATTAGTAGTAATAAATTATGCATATATGTTCGTGTTATCTACGTTTGTTTCATATAGGACATTCTGTTTTTATGTGCGTATACCATGTGAGTTCATGTTAGTTGCATTTTCATGGCATGCATATTTCATGATCCCTTAGGACGAGCTGATTCTGATTGGTAGGTAGGTGTTTAATTGAGTTTGGTAATGATGAGTAGAGTGTTGATTTATAGTTCCTAAGAAATTGACTTGCATGCTTCGGAAACATAATAATTTCACAGTCTCATTGGGTGCTTTTGGGCTAGGTTAGGGTCATGCTTGTTTGGATGTTTTGAGATTTAATCACTTGATTATATTTAGAATTTTCGTTATTCCCTTGATGGCGTAGGAGCACTAAAGTCTAAGTTTGGGGGAAACCAGGGATTTCATGCTAGTTGTTAATATTTGTTAAATAATGGCTAGGTGTCAAATGGCTAGTAGCCGGCTCATATTTATATGAGTAGTCTAGGGTTGGAAATGAGAATGCTCATTCCAGATTGCATGAAAAAAAAATTCAGAAAAAAGAAAAAAAAAGAGTCAAAAATCCAATTGTTAAATGCAAAATTAACCACGAGTGAGCTCTTTAATACTCGAGTAATTAAGTCTGAGGGGATTTAGTCCTAGTAACCTAAAGCCCTTGTGGTTTGGGATTGCTGACCTAACACTCGCTACATGGGTATTATTGTATAAGCCTTTTGGGATCTCATTCATTGCACGGTTAAATAAGCATGCGTATTGTATATAGTAGTATGTGTCGTAGTGTAGTAATAAAACATGAATTCCTGGCTAACTTGAATAAGGATGGAGGTGTTTCTAAGTTATGAAGTGTCTACAGTCTATTCTATTTATAAACCTGTGATTGTCTTGGCGAAGAATAGGTATGATTTTTGACCTAGTGTTGGGAGTATTTCTGATGAGCATCGCACACATGCACGTTTCTGTCATGTATTGTTAGTATACAGGGACTTAGTCGAGCTCTATTTGGATTTAGTTACATTCTTTGAAATATTTGTTTGCTAGTTGGTTTTGGTTAGTTTGAAGGGGATCTTTGCATTTTTCATATTAGTGGCATTCATGCATTGCATTATTTTTGCATTATTAGGTTAGATGGATTTTGTGGATACATTCAATATAGGCCCTCACGAGACCTTACTCGTCTACTAGGACTGCCTAGGGGTTTAAAGGGCTTGTTGCATATGCCAAATGCAACCGTGATCACCTACGGAAGTGGTACTAGTTAGTTAGTTAGTTGTAATTGTTTATTCTTGAGGACAAGTATCGGTTTAAGTTTGGGGGTGTGATAAGTGGATTTTATATCCACTTGGAGCGTTCCATATCGGCTTAAATTGATTGACTTGGTGTCAAGTTTGTCGTAGTTTTGATGTGTTTTGTGTAGTTGTGCAGGTTTGCAAGAATGTCGATTAAGGTGGATGTTTCTATCGTTTTTGGAGGTTAAATTGATTAAAATTCGGATTTTCCGGGATGGTTGCGCAGTCTACACTATTTTGGCCATATCTGGAGTTCTATAAGTCCGTTTTCAGCGATCTTACTGCCCACGCAAATCTTGGGAGATTTCTCCCAATCTAGTGTAAGACCTGTCCCATGTTGTAGAAAATCTCTCAAGCTTCGCGTGGGCAGTAAGATCGCTGAAAACGGACTTCTAGAACTCCAGATATGGCCAAAACAGTGTAGACTGCGCAATCGTCCCGGAAAATCCGAATTTTAATCAATTTAACCTCAAAACACGACAGAAGCATCACCTTAATCGACATTCTTGCAAACCTGCACAACTACACAAAACACATCAAAACTACGACAAACTTGAGTCCAATACAATCAATTTAAGCCGATATGGAACGCTCCAAGTGGATGTAAAATCCACTTATCACACCCCCAAACTTAAACCGATGCTTGTCCTCAAGCATAAACAATTACAACTAACTAACTAACTAGTACCACTTCCATAGATGGTCACGGTTGCATTTGGCATATGCAACAAGCCCTTTAAACCCCTAGGCAACCCTTGTGGACGAGTAAGGTCTCGTGAGGGCCTATAGCAAATGTACCCACAAAATCCATGTAACCTAATGCAATGCAATGCATGAATGCAACTAAATGAAAATGCAAATGATTTAGTACTAATATCCTACCATACCGTCAAATCCTCTCATGCCATATCAACTTAAGAATCAAAGTAAATACGCAATGTCTTGGTGTCAAAAGTGCAAGTATTCACATAGTCTACTCAATGAACATGCATAAGTTCTCACAAGTCCATGTCAAGTGTAAGAATAAGTTAGTAATCATTCTAAGCCTACAAAAGTACATCTTTGAGAGACAACTCGGGATCTCATACGCAAAAACAAGTAAACACTCACAATCCACTCACAAAAGAATACTCTCTCAAGAACAAGGGTAAGTGTATCACTCAATTCCAACAAAATCATAAGTATGCTTGACCTTTGGTATCAATCTAACTCTTAACACAACGTACATCAATGACGATAATCAAAAGGTCTTTATTTGAGTTGTAACGGGGCTAGGGACAAGGTATGTCAAATAAGCCAAAACAGGTGAAGTGTCAAAAGCTAGTAAGTACCATAATAAATCATACACAACACCCTATTCCCCCCCCCCCACGTAATCTCTTCCAACAAAAACACTTGACTAGTCGACTGAAATAGGATCACAACAAACACAAACATGCTCTCATAATATATATTTTTTTTCTTTCTTTTTTTTTTCTTTTTTTTTCGAGAGCTAGATAAAACAATAATGTAACAAATAACAATGATCCCATGAATTTATTACATATGCCGACTATCAAATAAACAAACCCAATTTTCAATATTTCCCCCAAAAGTAAGACCAACAATAAACCCCTCCTTGTACACCTTATTACTCCCTTAAGCACTCTACTAGCCTTTGACAATGTGGGTTCAAATTAATGTAAGGCCAATACAAGAAAAAGGTCTAGGCAAGTAATGTGGTATGTCACCAAAAAAATAGGATTAAGCTCAACGGGTTAACTAATTGATCATGTAAACATAGTATGGTAATATGGGAAAATATGCGGTTATTCCTAAATGCCTTTATCATTTTAATCGTCAATTAATGTCATGCGTTTCAAGAAAGATCTCAAACAACTGCTAGCAATGCAAACAATCCATGGACACTCAAGCAAACGAATAAATTGCAAATATGCAATAAGGCTCAAAAACTCACTTGGTGGAAAAACATACTCAATCCCAAGCAAAAATCTCTCTAACGCACCTACTTGTATTCAAAGCATGCAAACTAAATCATCTTGCACATATTCATGTCCTTCTAATCACTTACAACATTCAATAAGTCTACTAGCTTCAACTTACTAGTTTATGTGTGTGCACAAGAATAAAGCATATCACTTCTCAATCAAAAGTGTCAACAACACAAAATTCCTATAAAGCATGGGTGCAAATGCAAACTATTATGAACTCACATGATATACGAAAATAAAAACAGAATGTCCTATATGAAACAAACGTAGATAACACGAACATAAATGCATAATTTATTACTACTAATATGCAAAGCATGAAATCCTACATGAACACATAATACAACAACTACTAATCCCCCAAACCACCCCCAAACTTAAAATATTCAATGTCCGCATTGAATGGAAGTAAATACAAGGGATAGCAGAAAACATACCTACAAGGCGCCTTACATATCCTTCCCCATCGCAACTCAACATGCTTGTTCGGCAAAAATCCCCTTTATGTAGCAATTGGCCTCAACAACACCCGATTAAATTCAACCTCCGCCGTCGAAAACGAAATTCACAACACTAGCATTACCTCTCCCACGATTAGGAGCCATAAGAACCAATACCCAACTCACAAGAAGCTCAACCAATAATTACCAAGCAATATCACACCAAAAATAGCCCAAATACCAAGAATAATACAAAATCCCCAATTTAAAAGAACACAAATTCGTAATAAAAATAAGATCAGAAAAAAAATATCCAATACGAATTGAAGAGGTGAACTTGCAATTAATTCCTCTTTAGAATTGAATTTTTATAGATTTAAAGAAATAGTAGAGGAATTGGATTTATATGTATAGGTGGGTATATATATAAGATGATGGATATATGAGATTTAAAAATTTAGAGTGTAGAAGAGATTGAAGAGGTTTGGATTTGATGTAGGATAGATATAGGAATTAGGGAATTAGGGGATGAGAGTTGGAATAAACTTTGGGTGAAGATTATGTTGTAAAACAACAATTTTTGGGCAAAAAATCTGGGCAGAGGAGGTGTCACGCAGGCGCAAGCTGCGTTATAGAGTTGCAGACTGCGCAAGGGACAGTAATGCAGGCGCAGCCTACGTTACAAGGGGGCAGACTGCGGGAAGATCAGAAACGCAGGCGCAGCCTGCGTTACTCAGGTGCTACCTGCTCGATTTTATATATATATAATATATATATATATATATATATATAGTAAGGATCTAGGGAAAACCTCGTTTAATGGAAAACTTAGAAAACTAAATCGAAATATAGCATATATGGTATGCAAACTAATCGTTGGGAGATGAAGAAAAATGTGGTGAAATTAGATTTTAAAAAAATATCACCGATTGACGGGAAAAATAAAATTAAAAATGGAGGGGATTATGTGTGATTCTGTGTGTGAGGGTGTATTTGATTAGTGTGTGGGTGCCCCTGGCGGGGCCATTGATCTTAATACATCTAATGGCTAGGATTAGTACCTTAGTTTTCTTCAAAAAATAAGTTCTCTTTTGAGCACTTGCCCATATTATATATATATTTTGGAATACAACACTCAAATTTTTTTCTTCTTCTCCCTACACTAATGCGGGTTGCCTCCCACCAAGCGCTTCTTTAACGTCAATAGCTTGACGTTACTTCCAAGCCTCCATTAAGGATGATAATAGTTGGCCTGGTCATCTCTTCGCGAGACTTCATCGTCATCACGGCGACACACTTTCTGCCACTTCTCCTCGCTTGGCCTATTCGAGTAACAACTATGTCCTATTCCAATGCCTTCATCTGTCGACCCAAAATCTGTCAATTTGTAGAACAACACACATTCGCGGGCTTCGCTTGAATATAATGGAGGAGGGTAAATGTAAGTTGCTGAAGCCTTTGGTTCCTCAAAGAAAACTTCCTCCATTGGCTCTAATGCGCTACCTCCATCTTTACATTCTGAGACAAGTAGAAGACCTGCATCTTTCCCATGTTCATCAGCCTCTTGGTACGCACATACCAATTCTTGAAATTTCTGCAGCTCACCAGTGTCTGTCCCAAATAGTGCCCTTTCCAAATCATCCACCATCCTAACATAATCAAATTCCTCACATGGCTTGCGAATGCTCACCTCACCTTGGAATTTATCTTCCTCAATTAATCATGCAGTACCTTGTTCCAAGTCACCGTTATTTTCTGGAATTGCCTCTAGTATGAATTGTTGTTTCTCTTGTTCCACAGCACTTACAACAAGAGCAACTAGTATCTCTAAAGATTTGAGAGACTCCTCATTACTCTTTATAAGCATCCTAAGCTCCTCCATAGCATCAACCTTATCTGACTGAAAAGTAGGAGTAGGTTGCTGATGTTGAAACTCTTCACTACCAAAAAAATATAACATATTTGGAACATCTTGCTGGTACTGTTGAGGATGGTATTGAAAATATGGTTGTTCCTCATAAGTGACATATGGATCAACTCCTTCATAGTAACAATATTGTGAGGGATCATGAACGCCGAAACACTGCTCACATTGCTGAGGCATGGATGTCCTCGAATATGCCCACCATGGCAACTCCTCGCATGGTATCTTCAAACACTCAAGTACCTGAACACACCGAACTAAACAAGATAGATGAGAAAAACAAATCCGAGTCAGTGAACGCTAACGACCACTATTGACAAGCACATAAACCCAAAATAAAACACCGATAATCCCCGGCAACGGTACCAAAAACTTGTTTGCACTAAATCACGCAAGCGTACGTGGTCACAAGTAATATATGAATAAGTCAAGTTCGTTCCCACAGAGATCTGGTTATGGTTTTAATTCAGTAGATGTACCTATGCAACAATGTATGATTATTATTCACTGCTAAGACAATTAACAAATTTGGGTTTTAATTAACTAAAATTAACTAAATAAAAAAAATAAACAATCTAAGAATTAATTATCTAATGAAAATTAAAATCGAATTACTTCTATATGAGTAAACATGGAATCCTAACTTCATTAAATACTTTGCTTAGAGTTGATGCCTTTAATCAATGCATGTGATGGTTATGATATCTGATCAGACAACACAAAACAAGTATACGTTACTTCTCAGTATACGAATACCAAACTAAACATACATCCACAAAAGAGATGGAAGATGAATAGACACCAATTATGCTTAGACCCTATATCTCTATAAGATTTGAAAACATAACGGTTGAAGAACAAGTTGTCTATTCAGATCACATAGGGCAGCATAATATCTCTATTTATGCTACAAATCATGATGTTAAAACATCAAGCTATCCTATACTAGCATGGCAAGTTCTAAATCTCAAGATCCACTCTCGTTTCACAAGAGATTAACAAATTAGATGTTCGCGACGCATCTAAACACATGAAGCATAACCATACGAGGATATCAAGAATTCACCACACATAAATCTTTAAAGCAATCAAACTACTAAGCTACATAGATAACTCCGTTAGAATCCCATGACAACGATTAGTTCATAATCGAACCGCTCGTCATCATGGGATCTGATGAAACCATGATAAAAACAAAGTATGAAAAGATACAAATAAACCTAAGTAATTGATATGTAATGGTGATCTAAATTACAATGATAGGATGTGTTTATATAGGCTCTATAATTCTTGCCCAGCAAGAAATTGTCTTCTATTACAATTATTATTCAATTAAGGTACTAAAAACTGCCCAAAATACAATTAGAACTTGAAAAGGGCAAAGCAGTAATTTCCTGCTCCCATCAGTCTGATTGTCGAGCTGTCTGCGCCCAACACACGCAACCTGCTCATGCAAGACCTGTCCCATGTTGTAGAAAATCTCTCAAGCTTCGCGTGGGCAGTAAGATCGCTGAAAACAGACTTCTAGAACTCCAGATATGGCCAAAACAGTGTAGACTGCGCAACCTTCCCGGAAAATCCGAATTTTAATCAATTTAACCTCAAAACACGACAGAAGCATCACCTTAATTGACATTCTTGCTAACCTGCACAACTACACAAAACACATCAAAACTATAACAAACTTGAGTCCAAGATAATCAATTTAAGCCGATATGGAACGCTCCAAGTGGATGTAAAATCCACTTATCAATCCGCTACCGCTATTTCTTGATCTCAAGAACGCAGGTATAGCCATGATTTACCCCAAGTGCAGAACGCATTACTGTCCCCCGAATGAGAAGCACCCACCAGATAGCAGGATAGGTGATCCAGAGCTTTTGGGTGCAAAGTGCAGGATTACTCCGAAGTTCCCCAATAAGGACGCGCCCATTGGCTACAGGAACAGAGCTCCCAAAGCACACACCAGAAAGTCCCCATCTTTCCACCTTAGGGCACACCCTTAGTGTCTAAGAAGGGTCCTTATATCCAGACAAACTCATGAAGGCCTTCTGCGACGGACATCCCCCTCCTGAGATACGATAGGAGGAAATTCTTCAATAAAACCTAAGAAAACATTACAAATACCATTGCAAATATAATTCACCCAAGAGAGGACGCGCCCTCCTTTAATAGAGGAAGAGGGCGCGCGGCCTTATTTCTGTAAAAACCATTCAAAACCCTAATTAACTCCTAAAACCCCCAATTTGAACCTGTTACTGACCCGCATCCATCTTGACAATACCCGATCCATATTTTGACTATAACATTGTGTTTGTACAGAATTATTATAATAATTTTTCTTATTTGTATCAAAAGAGAAAATGTATGTGTATTAAAATTTTAATTTTGTCTTTTCAGTTTATGAGAAAATGATTAATCAACTAACACAGATAATAATACTTACAAAAAAATCAAAATTAACATAAACTTTCGTTTTTTTCAATTTTTTTTAGTATAGGAATGCATCAAAATTTATCTTCTAAGACCTAACCAAAATTTAAGCAAAATTTTTTCAAATTTTAGAATTTCTGAATTTGAAATTCTCATACTTACCAAACAAAGAATTTGGATTTGAAATCATGGATTTCAAATTTTGGAATTGAAATCATGGATTTCAAATGAAATTGTAGTTCCCAAACACCACCTAAACAGAAATGACTTACGATCGTGGTATTGTGTATTATATTTTATTTAAAATATTATATTCGTTATTGGACATATAGACACAAGCCTAGATTTTTAGAAAAACAAAAGAATGATGGTAGGATTAGGTACATAACACTCTCTCAAAACCTTTGGTTGGTTGATTAGTGAAACTAAAAAAATACTCCCTCCGTCCCAGCCAGTTCTTTACATGGTGGCTGGACACGGAGATCAAGGATAGTGGGTGTAAAGTGGGTGTAATATTGTTAAAATAAATAAGATAGTGGGTGTAATAGTGATTTTATTGTTAAAATAAGTGAAGTAGTGGGTGTAATAGTGATTTTATTGTTAAAATAAGTTAAGTAGTGGGTAAAATAGTGTAAAGTATTGTTAAAATAAGTGAAGTAGTGAGTGTAATAGTGTTAAAACTTACTATTTTAGGTAATGTAAAGAAATGATGGGACGACCCAAAAAGAAAATTGTAAAGAAATGGATGTAACAGAGGGAGTATGTTAAACATGGAGGAGAATTATGTGGGTTGATTGTCGGAGCTGTAAATGAGTGGATATATTTATCAATAGTTTGGTATCGGATTTGGAAAAAAATTAATTCGAGTTTGTTTGATTTGTAAATGAGTGAATATGAATATGATTTTGAGATTTGTCTCAAAAATGAGTTAATATTGGGTACGTCAAAGTTCGGATCCAAAATTTGCCAACAAGTTTGTATTTAGTGAACATCTTCCTTAATATAATTTGTGAACAGATTTGTGAATATTATTTTGCATAAATCCAACATATATATGATCCTAAACATATTTAAGTAACATCTCATAAAGAGTTTTTGAATTCAAGATAACTAGCAATAGTTGTATAGGTAAACGTCTATGAATTATTATATTAATTTATTTTGCCTATTAATTATTTTCTTTTGTTAAATTTATACATAAATTTTATTATAAATAATAAAATTAAAAAGAGAATATGTCCAAAATGCCTACCATTCAAGACACATGAATCCAAATGTCTACCGGCAGAAGTGCTGGCCCAATCTACCCACGAGATGCGCCATAAGCTGCGTGTATTTTGTTGCGCAATTCTAACATGCGCATCTGGGATCACGCATTTCCAAGATGCGTGATGACATCATATGACATCATCTCTCTTCCTCAAAATCGTCTTCGAAATCGCCTCCCTTCGTTCTCCCTCCTCCGGCAACCTCTAGTCCTTTTGAGAACATCAAAATGATGCCCAGACCTTTCTCTCCATTTCCTCCCGTTTGTTTGTTGAGTTTTGGCACCGTAGGGGACGTGTACGAACAGATCTGAAAAAGGGATCGGAAAAAAGTTTCAATTTGGGTCTTTTAATTCGGCGAAACAAACAAAAAAAAACTAAGGGTGCAGGGTTGTAGAGGAGGAGAAGGCGAGTGTTTTGATATATAGGATGGTAGTGAACGATGTCGGACAAGGTATAAACGAACTCGTCAAACTTTTGGTCGAAAAATGCCTCCGACGACGGGGGAAAGAGATGAACAATACTTAACACACGCATGTTGGACATGTACATCTCCAAACACGCATGCTCAACATGCATGTCCTAGCTACTGTTCACAGACCATGGAGTGCAGTTTGAGAAGTAGGCTCGTTTATCACAAACGTGTCCGGACACGCATCTTCTACATGCGTGTCCCATGGATATTTAGGGTCGTCGCGAACAAAAATGGGTATTTTTGACCAAATATTTTGGGAGGTTGGTATTTAGGATCATCACCCAAATTATAACATGTTATATTGTAAATTATAATATTTAATTGATTATTTATTACTAAATTTAATCCAAATTTAACTTGTTGATAAGATTCAATTAGAAGCATGTTTCTTGTTTTCAAGATTTTATTCCCTTGTTTTCTCTTATTTTTATGCATTCAAAATATTTTTTTTTAAAAAAGAGAAAATTAAGATGTTGGAGAATACATGTGATGTTGAGCTAATCAGTGAGAAATGTTAGTGCATAAAAAATATATTGATTCGATAAAATTTCAAATTCTAATTTAAATTCAACATTATGTCCTGTATATAATTAGCGTAAGAGAGTTCATATGGTATGATTTGGTCGTTAGTTAATATATTTCATTTCAAAAATATTATATTTTATATTCTTAAATTAGATTAAAGAGAAATTAAAAATATTATTAAATTGTACATCTTGATTCATAAATTATGAATAAGGCTTAGCAAAAAACAATTATGAATAAGATTTTTAGACATTATCTAATTGATGAAAAGGAGTTTGTGGTTTGACAAGACAAATGTGTCATTACAAATAATTTTATTTTTAAATAATATTAAGTAGAAATTAAAAATCTTCTTAAACTATACACATTATTTCAAAAATTAAGAATAGGATTTATAGGGGCTGTATTAATTTGAAATTTTTAGAGAAAAATAAAAATGAAGTATATAGAGTATAATAAATTTATTAAGTGAAAAATTATAAAAAATAGTAATATTTGTAATTTTTAAATTAGAGAAATTTCAAGAAAAAAATACAATAACAACTAAAATAATAAAAGTAAATGTTAATAAAATAAGTATCATTAATTTAATAGAGTTTACAAACATTATTTTATCAATCAATCTCTCAAAAAAAATTGTAAAAATAAAAATTTTATATAAAAAATTCGTAAATCAATTTAGAAAGCATCCGATACATCACACGTATAAAATTAGTGTTTATAACGAGCTACTCCCTCCGTCTGATAATACTTATCTCGTTTGATATGTCGAGATTGTTCGTAACATGAGACAAATTACTAATTTACGTCTAATCTATAAGATTAAATATAGTCATGAGTGATCTTGTTGAATTGGTATTTATGAGTACTTTAATACAGTGAAGTTTTTATATTTAAAACTAATACAAAATTAAAGATATTAACAATTAAAAGTATGCGTTGACAAACGTGTCAAAGGGAAACGAGAAAATTTTTTAGAGATACACGAAGTACTGTAACAGTTAAGAGGGTTGGCTCCAGCAGTCCAGCCTAGTCGGAGCTATACTACTGACAAAATACTGTTCCTTTCAGTTTTTTACAAATTTTTTTATTACTTAGTATGTATTTTAAGGTGTATATAAGTATAGTTCCATAATTTAATTTTTTTTTGTTTTGAATAAAAATTTAGACATTCAATTTTTATTCAATAAAAATTAAAAATAAATTATAAAACTATACTTTTTAGGAGTATTAAAATGTGTGACATGCCCCCTATCCCAATATAAATAATTGAGAGGGACAAAGGAAGTAAAATCTTTGCAAATAATGATACACGTAATTTATTGTATAAAAAATACGAAGAAAGCACGTGAATTACCAGTCCCTAGTCCCTACTCCCTACTGCTTCCAAAAGACCATATACCAACCAAAAGCCATGTGAAGATAGCACGTGAAACTACGATTTGTCATAAACGACGAACAGATATACACAAATAGAATGTATCTTGACATGCATCAGCAAATCCGGATTAAGAAGATGCTAGTTTATAGGGTGATAATTTTCGATCTAACCGGATATGAACTAAATCTGAGAAAATATGAATTTGAGTGGATAAATTTTAATCTGAAACTACCATGTCCGAAATTCAAAAATGACTCGAAAATTAATGAATCCTCTTTTAATAACTCTGTTTTTAAAATACTTTATGCTTAAAATAACTAAATTTAAGTATAATAAAGTAATTTTCACGTGCAAATGGTAGATACTCGCTAGTTAGTTTATAATTATTTAATAGTAATAATAATATTTCCTATATGTCATATCCTTTTTTACACCTCACAAAGTGGGTACGGTACATATTATATATTTGGATTGTAACTTTTACGTGCAATGTGCAATGAAAGAGAAATAAATTGTTTTTTCTTAAAATCTTTGTAAAAACAATCATTCCCTATAAATTAGGGACAGAGAGAATATATATAATATAAAAGCATATTTTCAATCACTCTAAAAAAAACAGTTGATGTGGCGAAACCCAAAATTACTCGAAACGAACTCGGTAGGTACGAATTAGGATTAAAAAAAAATCAACTCGAAACAATCAGATACAACCCGACACGAACTTGACCCAAAATCCGAAATTGCCCCTAGCTAATTATTTAAGAGTAGCACGCCACTATGGGAACTGTTATTTTCAGAGCCGTTTTTTTATTTCCAGAGCTATTTGTAACATATTGTATCACAATATGCAACACTTTGTGATTGCAGGAGGTATATGTTACAAATATTGCTCTGAAAATTAAAAAACAGCTCTGGAAATAACATTTCCCCGCCACTATTTATCATTTTAGGTCAAAGTTGTCCGCTTGACCATGTTCGGTTTTTGTATTAATCTTTTCTGGCAACGTCCGCATGTAGAGTTCTTTATGTATTTTATAGTTTCATAATTAATTTTTAATTTTTTTTTATATAAAAGTAGTATTATTCTAATTTTATAAAAAATGAAAATTTTAAAAATAAATAAATTATGTAATTATCTTTAAAATCACCTTAAAATACGCGCTACATATCCTATTTTGAAATGTTAAATGAGTAGCACGGACGGATCACATTACTTTCCACCACGCTCTTCAACTTTAACTCAAATAATTTATACTATTATCTGAAACTATAATTTTCCATTTTTTAATACCACAAAGACCATACCAACCAAAAGCCATGTGCAGTGCACATTAATTCTTTTATTAATTTTGATGTTATAATTTTCATTTCACTATTTTGGTTTTTCTAGCTTATATTTGTTTTCTAAAAAATATTTTTTATTATGAACTAATATTATGTATGTGACATGTTTACCATAATAATCATACAAAAAGTTATGGTTTTTCTTAACTACGGAGTATTAGGGTTAGCATAGTGCAAATGTTTAGAGTATACTAGATTATAACGCGGCACACCAATATTTCAAAAATTATTCATTTAATTAAAATTACAAATATAATAAAATTATTGGTTAATTAAAAAGTTTAGAAATTAAAAAATTGTATATTTATAATCAAACAATATAATCAATACATTTAAAGATTATTTCAATTCAATATTTTATTATATATAGTACATAATGATATGCATTGAAGAACTTATCAACATTGATTGAGTAATTCAAATTCTTAAACTTATCATAAACATTATAAATGATATTAATGATATTTAAATTTATATATAGATTTTCTATAAATAAGAATGAGTTAACTAAAATCATGGATCTTTACAAATCTTAATATGGATACTAAATTTAAAAAATGAATAATCCATTAATCAAAATAAATAATTTTTTTACCAAATACGCAATATATTATTCAATAATTTATATTCCCTCTGTCCCATCCATTTGTTTACATTTCTTTGTCACTTTCTGGCACGAATTTTAAAGTGGATTTTAAGGATAGTTCCATAACTTATTTTTAAAATTTCTTTTTTTTTTGTATAAAAATAGGATTGTTCTATTTTTATACAAAAAAAGAAACTTTCAAAAATAAGTTATGGGACTATCCTTAAAATCCACCTTAAAATGCGTGTCGATTATCATATTAGGTCAAAGTTGTTGAAAAGAAACTTTCAAAAAAGAAACTTTCAAAAATAAGATATTTAAAAACGTTGTTGATTATCATATTAGGTCAAAGTTGGCAACTTGACTAGTATACTCTTGTCTAACCTTGTTAAAATTTCAGTAAAGTGCACTTTGTGTAACTAAACTTTGGCCAAGACACCACTTGAAATACCATAGTTTCAAATCTACCACGGGCAATACTGAACAACCTAATTACTTACAGTTAGTGTACTACCGTCTATTTCTCACTAACAGCGTCAAATGCCCAGGGGTAAAACAGTCTTTTCCAAGTAGCATCTTCGCGCGGGCTTTTAAGGGACTACTTGCCTCCCGTTTAACATCCATCTACTTTAATCAAGGAGAATAACTGCTTTAATAAAGAAGAACACCTGCAGTAATCAAGGAGAAGTACAGACGATGGCTTGGGCTGTTCGACCAAGGCTACGAAGCAGTGTTCGCCCACTAAGTAGGATGAATCTCTGTAAACGTGTAGGTCGCTCCATACTTTACAATAAGGCAATACACGAGAAGGGTCGGTAAGACTTCGAGTCACGGAATGATCCCTTTAACTCTAAGAAAATTTGAAAGTTTTCCTAAAAGTTGGGGGGCGAATGATGTAGTTGAAAAATTAGCTCTAAAGATATAATTTACATTGCATTAATTAGACCTATCTTGGCCCGTTATATATGAAGCCCATTCATGAGGGTCAAAGCCCTAACTGAGTATTAATTTCGTAATTGTTACTTGGACTAGAAAAGCAACCTACATCGGGGATGCCCGATACAGGTCTACTCCTAGCCAAACATAATTTGAGTCACCAAGTCCAGGATAGAAACTAAATCCTTGAAAGAAGGATCTAGAGTCAACGACATATGAGGAGATCGACTTGCCCCCAAGTCTTCTAACCCTACTCTAAAGCAAAGGCTGCCAAGGGGTCTGACTTCTCATCCTTAAAACTACGTTTTTGGGCATAACTCCACACGTCACTTACATTTTAGGCTAAATCCTCGAATAAGGACATACAAGCCACTATTTCTTGGTGTGCCCTTGTCACCGTTGCCTTGAGAGCATCACCAAGAACTACGTCTTGGCTTGATTCTCAACACAAGATTGAGATATGTAGGCATCATGTGAGGACAGATTCAAGTCACGAAATACAAGTGCAGCCATTAAAACTCGAAACTCTCAAACCTAACATTAAATACACGCAAACCATAGCCATAAATTCAACCCTAGTTTTTCTTCCAAAACACTCTTCAACTCAAAAATCGTGCATCATTCTTTCAAAGTTCTTTTCCTCAATAGAGCTAGACACGTAAGTTGAAAAACATAATAAAATGATTCGCATCCATGTTGTATATATTAGAATAGCTTTCTTCTTCCTAGTTTGTTGAATCGTAATTAACGGAAGTAGTAATAAATTCAATATAGCAAAAACAGCTTAAAATAATAGATAGACAGTATGTACAACCAATACACACAAAATAAAGTTATAAAATCAAATGTGGATAAGATCCCAAAATAATTTAAATCCTACCAAATTGTTCAAGATTAGTTGATTAGTAATACAACATAATTTACTCAATAGATAGACAATTTTAAAGGATGCAAAATCACAAAATCTTGGTTAAAAAACTTAAAAAAAATGTACCAAAATGAGAGATGGAGGTATAGAGAAAGGAGACGGAGAGATAGGAAGAGAGAGATGAAGATATATATATATATATATATATATATATATATATATATATATATATATATATATATATATATATATATATATATGATAAGTGGATTTTATATCCACTTATTATGCGCTAATTGGACCTAAATTGGTGGTTTATCCTTAAGTATGTTGTGTCTTTTAATTAGTTTTATGTTGTTTCAGTCTTTGTTGTGCAGAACTCGCAACTTTTGGTATCGTGGTGATAAAAAGATTAAAAATGATGGATTTCTGTCTCAATTCGGAATTTAGAGCTGCCAAGAAAGCACAAGCGGCTGGCTACGAGGAAAAAGAATTATCATAAAGAAATTCCGAGTGATATATTCTTAAAGCAGGAACCCCGGTTGGAATTGATATATTTTTCGTTAAGCAAAAGGAGTCCGTTTTTAGATCCTCAAGAGACCGCAGCTTACACCTGGACGAACAATGAGAAAATAGAATTATCACAAAAAGATGGAAAGTGATATATTCTTAAAGTTGGAACCCCGGTTGGAATTGATATAATTTTTGTTAAGCAAAAGGAGTCCGGTTTCTGACCCTCAAAAGACTGCAGCTTAGGACTTAAGGATTTATTTATATTAATAAATATTTTATTTATTTGGAAAATTATATTTATAAATATCTAATAATATTAGATATTTATTTTTATAATTTCTAGATTAAAATAATTATTTATTAATTAAAGATTATAAGCTGTGCGGGGTAAAAAGCATTTCTAAGGAGCTGCGTATTAAAATTCAACTACCGCCAGTTGTGGAGAAGAATTGCAAATTGGCTGGAAGACTTTTTAGTATTGTCTCTGGAGTGGTTAGTATTAGGCAGCAGCCGGTAGACTTTTATAATTAAAACAGCTGACTTTGTATAGGTGGTGTGCTGGATGTATTATAAATAGTTGTGTAGGAAATCAAATGAAAGAGTAGATTACCCAGGGAAGAATTGATTCAATCATTCTCTCTAAACAAATCCTCCTGTATTCTAAATTCAGCAGCTTCTTTTTATAAACAGATCATTTTATACATTTTAATTCTCTGTAATTTTATTATATTTTATATACTTAAAATTTTCTGCAACAATTTATTTTATACACAGTTTATTTTATACAATTTAAATTTCTGCAAACAGTTTATTTTATAAACTCAATTTCTGTAATTTTATTATATTTTATACACTTCAAATTTCTGTAAACATTTTATTTTATACACTCCATTTCTGTAATTTTATTATAGTTTATACACTTTAAATTCTATTTAAATCGGAGCATTTTTTAGCATCAGTGTGGAATAATACTCTGTGACATTTGTGGAATTAACTGAATGCACACTGCAACACGTTGACCAGTCGCAGGAAGGGGGCGTGGCCGCCACGCGCGACAATTTGCGCCTCAAGCCCGGCGCGTGCACTCCACGCGCGTGGAGGAGAGTAGAATCTGCCGACAGAATTTGTAGAATCATTACAGCAGCATGTGGAAATGATTCTTTTGGTTACTTTTTGTCCGATTCTTTTATCAATTTAGCTGGCCACTTGGAGTGCTCCTCTGGTTCAACAAGTTATTTCGGTTCTACTTCTAAACTCTTGTAATTTCATATTTAATTTCTCGTAATTTTTAATTTAGTTATTATTATTATTATTATTATTATTATTATTAATATTATGGTTTCAATTAATCCCATGATGACGATTCGTTTAATTATGAACTAATCGCCGTCATGGGATTCTAATGGATTTATTTACGTAATTTAGTAATTCGATGCCTTAATAATTTGTATTATGATAAAAATTCAGATTGCCTAATGTGGTTGCGCTTAATTTATTAGATGCGTAGCTAACGTCTAAATTATTAATTCCTAATGAATGCGAAAGTGGATTTAGGAATTTAGAATTTGCCATGTTAGCATAGGTTCTTAATTGTCATGTACATTTACGATAAGTGGTAGGATTTTGGATCACATCACCCTGTGTAGTTATAATAAGGGAATTTATTCGTAAACCAATTATGTTTTGAAATCTTATAGACATCTAGGGTCTAAGTATAAAAGGTGTCCACACGACTTCTATCTTTTTAAGTGGATGTTCGTGTGGTTTGATATAAGTTAAGGCTGAAAGGCGCTTATGTTAGTTTCGTGTTCCCGGCTAGCTTTCATAATTATCAAAATTACTTTGAATTAAGGCATCAATTCTAAATGAAATAAGTAATGAAATTAGAATCCCATGTTTCTATCATATTATTTGAAACACGTTAGTCGTCCCGTTAGTCGTTATTTCATTAGTTAATTGTACTTTGAAACAAACCAACCATTTTCGTTCGTTCATGCTTCTATAATTAACCGAACATTGTTGAATAGACATATTTACTTAAATACACCAAGTCTTCGTGGGAACGATCCTTATTTTCCTATATTGCTTTTGGACTGCGTATACTTGCGTAGAGAAAATAGCGAACAAGTTTTTGGCGCCGCTGCCGGGGACTCGGTGTTATTTTTTGTTTATGTGTTTTACTACAATAGAAGTTAATTTGTTTGACTTGAACATTTTATCTTATATTTTTGTGAAGTGATTATTTGGGTACAGATACTTGGATTTTTATGCTAACACGTTCTAAAGCATTAAAAGCCAAACAAGTACTTGAACTAGCAAATACTCACAAGATGAACGGAGAAGGCGAAGTAGTTGCACCTGCAGCAGCAAGGGCTTTAATGGACTACTCGCAACCGAAGATTGATGACATTCAGTCAAGTATCATTCGTCCAGCAATTGTGGCTCCTACATTTGAAATTAAATCCAGCACTATTCAGATGGTGCAGAATCAAGTACAGTACGGAGGAACTGCAACGGAAGATCCTAACTTACACATCAGGAACTTCATAGAAATATGCGACACATTTAGATTCAACAATGTGTCAGATGATGCTGTGAAGTTGAGACTCTTTCCGTTTTCCTTAAGAGACAAGGCCAAGGGTTGGTTACACTCTCTGCCACCGGGATCTATCACCACTTGGGCTGATCTAGCTCAAAAGTTTCTTAGCAAATTCTTCCCCATGGCAAAGACTGCAGCTATAAGGAATGCTATCACGTAATTTTCTCAACAGTCTGGTGAATCTTTATGTGAAGCATGGGAAAGATACAAGGAAATGCTTCGGCAATGCCCTCATCATGGCATGCCAAATTGGATGATCATAAATTGTTTCTATAATGGGCTAGGAATGCAATCAAGGCCAATGGTAGATGCAGCTTCAGGGGGAGCATTATGGGCTAAAAGTTATGAGGAGCCCTACGATCTTATCGAGATGATGGCAGCTAATGAATATCAAAACCCAACTCAGAGAATGCCACAACAGAAGGTAGTAGGTATTCTTAATGTCGACAAAGCCACTTCCTTAGCAGCTCAGCTAGAGGCTTTGAACTTGAAAGTAGACACTTTGATAGCGCAAGGATTTCGTCAAGTTGCTAGTGTTTGTGAGTTGTGTGCGGGCGCACATGAATCAAACCAATGTGCCATCTCAAACGAGTCAGTTCAATTCGTAAGCAATTTCCAAAGACAGCAACAGCCAGCTCCAAATTCCTACCATCCGAACAACCGAAATCATCCAAATTTCAGTTGGAGCAATAATCAAGGAGGAGCGCAACAATCAAATCAGCCCTACCAACAATCTCAAAATCAACAGTTTAGAGCTAAGCCATATAATCCATCTGGATTCCAGCAACAGCAGGGGCACCAATATCAGCAACAACATGCCCCACGACAATTTCAACCTCCAGGATTTCAACAACAATTCTATGGGAATTCTGGGCAATCAGCTTCTAGTGAAAAGGTAGAATTGGAGGAGTTGAGATTGGCGTCAAAAAGCCAAGCGGCTTCTATTAAAAATCTGGAAACTCAATTGGGACAACTCGCTAATTTCATGATGAGCCGACCACAAGGAACACTCCCCAGTGATACTGAAGCTAATCCGGGGAGAAAGGACAACCAAGAGCACATTAAAGCCATCACTTTAAGATCGGGGAAAGTCATAGAAGGCACTGAATTAGAAAGAGCAGAAAAAATTTTGCCCGATAAAGAAACAGAAAAAGTGAACTTGGGAGACACCGAGGACAAGGGTAAGGCTCCAATTTCAAGCACGGAGGTTGAAGAAAGTGTACCACCTCCTAAACAATCAGTCCTTGCACATAAAGAAGCAGAAGAGCATGTCTATCCACCTCCGCCATTTCCTCGACGTTTGCAAAAACAGAAACTGGACAAGCAGTTTGGCAAATTTCTTGAAGTCTTTAAGAAATTACATATCAACATTCCATTTGCTGAAGCCCTGGAACAAATGCCGAGTTATGCCAAGTTCATGAAAGGCATTCTATCTAGAAAAGTAAAACTAGAGGACTTGGAAACTGTTGCTTTGACAGAGGAGTGTAGTGCGGTATTGCAATAAAAGTTACCGCCTAAGCTAAAAGATCCTGGCAGTTTCACCATACCATGCACCATTGGGAATTTGTCTTTTGACAAATGTCTATGTGATTTGGGAGCTAGCATCAACCTCATGCCATACTCAGTTTTCTTAAAACTTGGCCTTCCTGAGCCAAACCCGACGAACATGTCACTTCAGTTAGCTGATCGCTCTATCACTTATCCTCGGGGAGTTGTTGAAGATGTCCTAGTGAAGGTAGACAAACTTATCTTTCCAGCTGATTTTGTCATACTGGATTTCGAAGAAGACAAGAAGATTCCTATCATTCTTGGTAGACCATTCTTAGCAACGGGACAGACATTGATTGATGTCCAAAAGGGGGAACTGACGATGAGGGTGCACAATCAAAATGTCACCTTCAATGTTTTCACAGCTATGAAATTTCCAACAGAAGAAGAACAGTGTCTGAAGGTAGACTTGATTAAGTCTACAGTACAAGAAAAGTTGGATCACATGTTCATGAATGACACTTTGGAAAAGGCCCTCAGTGGAGAGTACTCATTAGATGAAGATTATATAAATGAACAATTGCAGTATCTGGATGCTTTGCCGTGGCAAAGAAAATTTGAAAGACCAGTTGAATCATTGGATCTGCCAGAACTAAAGGGGCCGCATCAGCAAATGAAACCATCTATCGAGGAAGCTCCAGCTCTAGAGCTCAAACCACTTCCTAATCACTTAAAGTATGCTTCTCTTGGTGAATCATCTACCTTACCTGTGATTATATCTGCTAACCTTTCAGACTCTGGGGAAGATAAGCTTTTGAGAGTCCTGAGAAAATTCAAATCAGCCATTGGTTGGACCCTAGCGGATATCAAAGGCATCAGTCCAGCTTATTGTCAACACAAAATTCCATTGGAAGAAGGGAGTAAACCAACAGTGGAACATCAAAGGCGGCTAAATCCTCTTATGAAAGAGGTAGTGAAGAAAGAAATCATCAAGTGGCTGGATGCAGGGATTATCTATCCCATTTCTGACAGTGCATGGGTGAGTCCAGTGCAATGTGTGCCGAAGAAAGGAGGCATGACTGTGATTACCAATGAAAGGAATGAACTCATCTCTACTCGCACAGTCACCGGTTGGCGAATCTGCATGGACTACCGGAAGCTGAATAAAGCCACAAGGAAGGATCATTTTCCCCTTCCTTTCATTGATCAGATGCTAGATAGACTAGCCGGCCATGATTATTACTGCCTTCTGGATGGTTATTCTGGATATAACCAAATTTGCATTGCTCCTGAGGATCAGGAGAAAACAACATTTACATGCCCGTTCGGCACTTTCGCCTTTCGGCGGGTTTCTTTTTGGCTTATGTGGAGCACCTGGTACTTTTCAAAGGTGCATGATGGCAATCTTCTCAGACATGATTGGCAAGACCGTAGAAGTCTTCATGGATGACTTCTCTATATTTGGTATATCTTTTGATGAATGCTTGCAAAATCTTGGCTCGGTGTTGAAAAGATGCGTGGAAACTAACCTAGTGCTCAATTGGGAGAAGTGCCACTTCATGGTACAAGAAGGAACTATTCTCGGGCACAAGGTATCAAGGAAGGGTCTAGAAGTGGACAGAGCAAACACTAGTACAGAATAGGCTTTTAGCGTCGGTCAAAATAGCCTTTAAGCGTCGGTTATTGGGCGTAGTAGATGAAGGCGACACTATAGGTATAGGTCTATAGCGTCGGTCAAAATGGCGACGCTAAAAGTTTGTTTTAGGCGTCGGTTAATTAAATAACCGACGCTAAAAGTCTGTTATAGGCGTCGGTCATTTAAACAACCGACGCTAAAAGTCTATTATAGGCATCGGTTATTTAAACAACCGACGCTAAAAGTCATGTCAAAGGCGTCGGTCACTGAAACAACCGACGCTAAAAGCCATGTCAAAAGCGTCGGTCAGTCAAACAACCGACGCTAAAAGACAAGTCAAAGGCGTCGGTCATTGAAACAACCGACGCTAAAAGTCATTTTTTTTAAAAAAAAATAAAAAATGAAATACTAATAAACCAACAAACACCCTATTAATCCGTTATATAATACAAGCTATATGAAACAATACAAAATTTATAGAAACCAATGAGATCTTATTAATATTAATATAATATATTGGCAAATAACAGCTTAATATAATCAACATAAGAAACAATGCCAAGAAAATTAGTTCAATATAAACTAACATGGAAACTCAGATAGCATACAACAAGCATATCTAATCCTAGAATTGTAATTATTAATAATGGTTTCTGCTTCCAGCCTTCTTCATGCGACACATGCAGTCAGTTCTGTCGAGCCTCTTAGCATCAACCTAAAATAGAATAGAACATTTATTTTAATACTAAATTTCAAAGAAATCATGGGAAGCCATCAACATAATAATTCTTATATAATAAAAATGTGAATTATAAAAATAAGAATGTACAGGCAGTAGGCACACACTAACAACCAAGTACAAAGATGTAGCTAGCTGAATAAAAATCCAGGTATTTACTCCGCGGTATGGGAAGAAACATTAATCTTAATGCAAAATTTAAGGTTAAAAACTTTAGATTAATTATTGGCTTAATGGCCTTTTAGCCCTCAAAGTTTCCACTGATATACCTATCAGCCCTCAATATTTCAAAACGTTCCTTTTAACCCTCGAAGTATCCATAAAGGTCCTAATAACCCTTAAACCGGTACAAAAAATAAAAAATAAAAAAACGGTATAACTCGGATGGGCAAAAGAGACATTTCACAAACCGATACTGAGGGTTAAAAGGTATATTTTAGATACTTTGGGGGTTAAAAGGTATACTTTAGATACTTTGGGGGCGAAAAGGTATACTTCAGAAAATGTTTATACAAGTATCTACTAACCATGACCACTCACAAAAACATTTCTACCCTTTAGTTGATGGCTTCTGGAATTGTTGGAGTCCTACCCAACAGGAACATAATGCCAACAGATTGGGAAAAAAGAAAAAACTTGACCTGTTTGATCGTAAGCACAAGCACATTCTTAGCATCCGCTATCTAAGTTTTATAACTTAGATTTTATCAAGGTATCGAAGAGAATTGTGATTTGTGTGAAGTGTTAGTATTGGTGGTAGGTATACTTCTTGCAAGTACTAGGTAATCCCATATCCCTTTCTATGAGAAGGAAATGGATTTACTTTTGTTAACTTAAGTTAACAATTATTCAAGTTCAAATTATCTACAAAATGGCATTCTCGGTCACCTGTGAGCCCATTACTCCCTTGGGTTAATTTGATGATGAAATCTGTAGGTGGCTCTTATTTTATGTGGTACATGTTAACTGTTGAGGTATTTTTGGTTTTCTAGAAGTTAATAAAATCAGTTCAGAACCTGAAAGTATTATGACCTAGAAAAAAAAAGGATTACCAGAATATCATGCTGCACATTTTGGTCAAGTGCCATAACAGCACACACGTGCTTAATGAACTCCAGTGCAGGATCCCCTGTATATATATCACTACCAAATTGTGGATTTCCGTTCAAAGATTTGTCCATCCCCTTCATATGAAGATTGGCATCTCAAACAATACCAAGAAGTTTACCGGTAAAATAAGAAGCAACCTGTAGGACATTAGGTTTTATTAAGCTAAGCAAGACGAAACTGAAATGCATATATCGTGACATATACCTGTCCCCTAATATAATCAGACATTTGTGACTCAAATGCTTCAGCAGTTGCGGCAGTTATTGATGTAGTGCATAAACTTCCATTCCTCATAGATTCTCTCTTGACAATTTACCATCAACTTTAGCCTGAATACCACCATAGTTGTACTAAAATTGAAAAAAGAAAGATAAACTGTATCAGAGACTCGCCAATTTGATATAAACGCGTATAATCTAAATTAAAGAATAATGCATACAACTATACAAGTGAACAGAAACATATGCACATCATAATTCTAGACAGAACTTTTTACTCAAGAAATAACAAAGAGGTAGCTAAAAATTTATGATTATCATCATGTCGCATTTATCATTATTATTAGTTTCAAAGAGATGAAGCTAACCCATGGAGGAGTTACCTGATCCATGAATAGCCAAGAATGCCAGAACTGCATAGGTTCAAGCTCAATCCACTCAAATAAGTCCCTAAAATAGCAAACACTAAGGTTAAAGAAGATGACTCCTAATATTGAATACTATTCAGCTACATCTCTTCAAACTTATGTAAGACCTACCTTGTTTGTAGTGCTCTGAGTAAGCTATCACAATAAGCTTTACTTGCAGATAGATCAGATTTTCCTGTGTCTATTATAATTTTCGAGAAGTTGGCAAATACTCCGTATGATAGTAGCCCCCAGCTTTCGAAATTCAGCCAACAATAGTGCAAAAACCTTTTGCATAACCTGTCAACATTAAAAAAGTCAGAATAGCATAAAATGTAAACATGCATAAAGACAATCATGTTCTGCAATACTTGGTAAGTACTCTTGTAGCTTATTTTTTATCCATAGACCAGTTTACAAACTTAATGAGATATAAACTTGCATGCTGTCGCTAGGTAAAAACTTATTTGTAAAAATACAGGGTTAATTTGTAAAAATACAGGGTTAATCAACACCATGATCACTAACACTGTTTAGAATAGAAACTTCACGAAGTATTAATTTTTCAGCAAATACCAATTAGTATACCTATACCTATAACGCGAAAGAGATCACTCTTTCTTTCATTCTTTTATTAAAATAAAGGGAACCCTCATTCAGAATTCAAAATTGTTTTAAACAGATTTCCTTGAACTAGTTATGCATGACCCCTTGACTATCCTCATCGATAATTTCTTAACACTATTGTCTTTTTGCAGTAATATTAGAAACAGGAAAATAAAGAATACGAAACCCAAGGTCTGAGTGCATATAACCACCTAATGATCACCACATATCAAATCTGTTCTACATGAATGACAACATTGGTTACTACTGTAATGATTATAAATAATTGTAAGCAACTATAATGATATAACAATACATATCCTATCCTAAGAAAGCATTTCTACGATTAAATAAATTAATTGTTTCTATTTGTTGATCATTAAGAATAGCCTCCCACGCCTGAGAACAAAAATGGTCAGCGGATATCTTTCCAATTAGAGCGTAAAACACCTGTAACCAGAAAGTATCCATCACAAGTAATAAAAGAAAGCACAAAAGAATACTTTTTAACCAAAAAGTATAGACACACACGGATATAAAAATTAAAGCACAAAGTGAAAACCAAGTTAGGACTTATAAACAATTAAGTCAAAATAGACACACTAAGAAAGCTAACTCATAAGTGTAAAATATGTAATAAAACATTTTCAACAAATCTGAACAAATATAGCCGAAAATCTATGACCTTGCCTATTTTAGTCAAACAACAGATGCTTCAGGTATCAGAATATTATCTTCAGGTGGCGTCCAGGACCAGAAGGTCACCTGGTATATAATTTTTCATGCTAAGGTCCCATTCGTAACGTTTCTTTAGAAATCCCTCTAGCCATCTCCAGATAAAAGGATTAACCCCACAATAGTCATCAGATTGTTCACTTTCAGAAACTCTGAGCATCAACTTAATGCAGAAGCAATAGCCACTGCCCATTTATCTGTATTCACTATGGTAGCAATCACAGCCTGAAGAATATGCTTAAATGCTCGTACTATCATCTCATGTATACAGAGAAATCGCACGTGCGATAACTTTTTTGACAACTTAACCTGGTCAAGAAATAAAGAAGATGCATTATTAAGTGACAGATTTTCAAGTAGGCAATTCTTTCTTAGTTAGCGCATAAAATGTTTACCAAATATTCTCAGCAAAGTCAAGAATTGATTTTTAATTAGAATCAAGTATCGAACTTCTGTACTAGAGGCTGGACATGCATTATGACAGACATATCCCAAAACCACAATGATTTAAAAACTGTGACTCGAGCAGAGGAGAGGGACAGGAGAGGAGAAATATCACATGCTTGAAGTGAAGACTTAAGCTTAGTAGCGAATTACTTCATAATTGCTTGAGACTTATATCCCCTATACAAAAGAATATTGTTCATACACTTATGACATGATATAACAATATAAATATGGTAAGTACGAAAGTCAAGTACACAACATACAAGTCAAAGTTTGACAAGAAAGATTTCACTAAAATGCACGAGGAAAAACATTTTCCAAGTTCAAATGCTCAAAAAATGTTCAAACACAGTAGGATTATGAAGAACGCATCTAAAGGCCTCGTGTCTGCACAAAATCAGTCAGAGTCCTTACGAAATATAACCATCAAGTCACTATATGCCTGAGTGAAGAAAGAAAAAACAATCTGACAAATTTATAAGCTACTACCTAGCAGTGAAGTCCAGTTTCTAACTCTTTTAGTCGAGTAAAGGCATCATGAGTTATCAACCTCCTCAATGCTACCTCATTTTCATCGGAATTCACCTCAAGTTGAGACTCCGGGGAAGGAAGCATGATATTGTCTTTCTCTCCAGTGTTACCAACAGGAGGGATGAGCCATGTATTGGCTCTAAAACCATAGGGAAGATTCCCAAACTACAGAGACAAAGCAAGAAGTTGGTTAAAACCTCTATTACTTTCATGGTTTATAAGTGTATAAGAGGGCATAAAAAGAACAACCGAATACTAGTTCAAAGGCAGCTTGTTTACAGAAATATCTGGTGAATGATGTCTTATCTTATTGCGCTCCAGGAATTCTTTCATGAGATCAACATATGCCTGGATAGATACAGAACATATTAAAAGTTTATTAAGTTTGATGGTCATTAAGGAGCATATAATGAAGTTTGATGATCAGAAAACTTAGAAAATATTCTCACTGAAGAATAACAACGAAAATATGTCCATACTTCGACTTCAAGTCTTACAGCAAAACGATGGCTAATTCTACCTACCAAGAATAACAAAGATATCTATTGCATTCAGACCCATGAAAAGAAATACATACATACATACATACATATCAGCAAAGACACACATATCCGACTCCGAAAAGAAATAACACAAACAACTTTAAAAATATAACTACACAGACATACATAGATACATACCAGCAACAAAGTAAAGAACCCCTGTTTCTCTTAATATCAAAAACCCTAAATTGAACCAGAGTACCCAGAGAAGCAACCAATTAGCTCAGATAATCGAAGCCATAGATGCCCAATCGAACCCAGAGAAGTGAAATCGTGGAGAAATCCCATCGCAACAAAAGTGAGAGTAGAGAAGTAATATTAAGAATCAAGCGAAACTATATTTAAGATTAAGAATCACAGTAATGGAGTAAGATTAAGAACCCAGCGAAAGTGTTGTATCGTGCAATTGGGGAATGAGGAAAAGCGGGTTAAATGACTCCAATTCAGGAAGATCCGGTCTATTGAAAATCCCAGACTTTAGTCATCTCAAAGATTAAGAATCAAGAATATATTTATCTTGTAAAAAGGATTAAAAGATAAATATTTATTCACTAATTTTATATAATATTTTTTAATTGAGCTTTTTTAAAAAAATTATAATGTTTTAAGCGTCGGTCAAATGTAAGGCGACACATAAAGTACATACACTAAAGCATCGTTCTACAAGACCGACGCTAAAGGGTCGGTTTTAGGTGTCGGTTAAGAAAGACCGACGCTAAAGATTTGGTTTTAGGCGTCGGTTGTTAATGACCGACGCTAAAGACTCAGTTTTAGGCGTCGGTTGAGTGAAGACCGACGCTAAAGGATCAGGTTTAGGCGTCGGTTGTTTATGACCGACGCATATAATGGTTTTAGGCGTCGGTGAAATTAGTAAACCGACGCAAAATGTCCAAAACAAATGACTTTAAGCGTCGGTTAAGGTAGCAACCGACGCTTAAAGTATGTATAGGCCACGGCTCTCCACATAACCGACACCAAAAGTGTGACGCTAAAAGACCTTTCTGTACTAGTGAAAGATAGAAGCTATTGAAAAGATGCCTCCGCCTAATTCAGTGTGAGGGATTCGCAGTTTCCTTGGGCACGCAGGTTTCTACAGGCGTTTCATCAAGGATTTCGCCAAAATTTCCAAACCTTTGTGTCAGCTGCTGGAAAAAAATATTCCTTTCAAATTTGACGAAGAGTGTCTCACAGCTTTCGAGACTCTAAAGAAGAAATTGATTTCAACACCCGTGATCATTACTCCAGATTGGAGTGATCCTTTCGCTATGATATGTGATGCTAGCGATTACGCAGTTGGGGCCGTTCTTGGCCAGAAAAAAGATAAAATGTTTCACGTCATCTATTATGCAAGCAAAACCCTCAGCGATGCTCAATTAAACTACACTACCACTGAGAAGGAGTTGTTAGCCATAGTTTATGGTTTTGAAAAATTCCGTTCATACTTGCTTGGCGCGAAGGTGACTGTGTACACTGATCACGCGGCTATCAGATATCTGCTCTCTAAAAAGGACTCCAAACCTAGGTTGATTCGATGGATTCTCCTGCTGCAAGAATTCGATGTGGAGATCAAGGATAGAAAAGGGACAGAAAACCAAGTAGCCGACCATCTCTCACGATTGGAAGACTTTGGGAACTCATCCCAAGACAAAACCGTCATTAATGAATTATTTCCTGATGAACAGTTGTTTGGGGTACAAGAAGAAGAGCCTTGGTTTGCAGACATTGTGAACTTTCTGGTGAGTCCTATGATTCCTCCCGGGCTTTCTTTTGCACAAAGAAAGAAATTCTTGCATGAAGTCAAATGGTATCGTTGGGACGAACCATATCTGTTTAAACAAGGAGCCGATCAGGTGATTAGGAGATGTGTGCCATACAGTAAAACAGAGGCTATTCTAAGGGATTATCACGCCACGACATATGGTGGCCATTATGGAAGTGAAAAGACCGCAACTCGAATTCTTCAAGCGGGATTTTATTGGCAATCCCTTTTTAAGGATGCCCATCAGTTTGTACTGAAATGTGATCGTTGTCAGGGTGTTGGTAACATATCTAAAAGGAATGAGATGCCCCTCAATATGATGCTAGAAGTGGAAATCTTCGATGTTTGGGGCATCGATTTCATGGGGCCATTCATTTCCTCATATAACAACCAATACATCTTGCTAGCCGTTGATTATGTCTCCAAATGGGTTGAAGTCAAGGCACTTCCGACCAATGATGCCAATGTCGTGCTCAATTTCCTTCACAAGAACATCGATCTTCACAAAATTCGGCACTCCTCGAGTGATCATAAGCGATGAAGGTACTCACTTTTGCAATCGCAAGTTTACTAATCTCATGGCAAAGTACAACATCAACCACCGGGTAGCTACGGCATACCACCCGCAAACCAATGGCCAAGCCGAGGTATCTAATCGCGAGATTAAACGCATTCTGGAAAAAGTGGTGAGTCCTTCGAGAAAGGATTGGTCTTTGAAACTCGATGAAGCCGCATGGGCTTATCGTACAGCATATAAAACACCCTTGGGTATGTCACCATATCAACTTGTCTATGGGAAAGCTTGTCATCTGCCTACCGAACTAGAGCACAAAGCTTATTGGGCGCTGAAGAAGTTGAACTTTGACTTAGCAGCAGCAGGAGAGAAAAGAATGCTTCAGATTAATGAACTGGATGAGTTTCGGTTACAGGCTTATGAAAATCAAAAATTATACAAGGAGAAGGTCAAGAGATGGCATGACAGACGTTTGGTGCAAAAGTCTTTTGTACCGGGACAGTTAGTGTTGCTTTTCAACTCTCATCTCAGACTGTTCCCAGGGAAACTTAAGTCAAGGTGGTCAGGGCCATTCACGGTTAAAATAGTGTTTCCACATGGTGCAGTGGAAATTTTTGATAAAACACCGGAGGCGGCTTTCAAAGTAAATGGACAGAGGTTGAAGCCATATTTTGGTGAACATATGAATCACGAAGCGGAAACAGCGGTTCTTGGCACTACCAATTGAAGTACGAAGGTGAAGTCAAGCTAGCGACAATAAACAAGCGCTTCATGGGAGGCAACCCATAGGTTTGGTGTTTTTATTTGTGGTTTGATTTTGTAAGTATTATATATATGATAAGTGGATTTTATATCCACTTATTATGAGCTAATTGGACCTAAATTGGTGGTTTATCCTTAAGTATGTTGTGTCTTTTAATTAGTTTTATGTTGTTTCAGTCTTTGTTGTGCAGAACTCGTAACTTTTGGTATCGTGGTGATAAAAAGACTAAAAATGATGGATTTCTGTCTCAATTCGGAATTTAGAGCTGCCAAGAAAGCACAAGCGGCTGGCTACGAGGAAAAAGAATTATCATAAAGAAATTCCGAGTGATATATTCTTAAAGCAGGAACCCCGGTTGGAATTGATATATTTTTCGTTAAGCAAAAGGAGTCCGTTTTTAGATCCTCAAGAGACCGCAGCTTACACCTGGACGAACAATGAGAAAATAGAATTATCACAAAAAGATGGAAAGTGATATATTCTTAAAGCTGGAACCCCGGTTGGAATTGATATAATTTTTGTTAAGCAAAAGGAGTCCGGTTTCTGACCCTCAAAAGACTACAGCTTAGGACTTAAGGATTTATTTATATTAATAAATATTTTATTTATTTGGAAAATTATATTTATAAATATCTAATAATATTAGATATTTATTTTTATAATTTCTAGATTAAAATAATTATTTATTAATTAAAGATTATAAGCTGTGCGGGGTAAAAAGCATTTCTAAGGAGCTGCGTATTAAAATTCAACTACCGCCAGTTGTGGAGAAGAATTGCAAATTGGCTGGAAGACTTTTTAGTATTGTCTCTGGAGTGGTTAGTATTAGGCAGCAGCCGGTAGACTTTTATAATTAAAACAGCTGACTTTGTATAGGTGGTGTGCTGGATGTATTATAAATAGTTGTGTAGGAAATCAAATGAAAGAGTAGATTACCCAGGGAAGAATTGATTCAATCATTCTCTCTAAACAAATCCTCCTGTATTCTAAATTCAGCAGCTTCTTTTTATAAACAGATCATTTTATACATTTTAATTCTCTGTAATTTTATTATATTTTATATACTTAAAATTTTCTGCAACAATTTATTTTATACACAGTTTATTTTATAGAATTTAAATTTCTGCAAACAGTTTATTTTATAAACTCAATTTCTGTAATTTTATTATATTTTATACACTTCAAATTTCTGTAAACATTTTATTTTATACACTCCATTTCTGTAATTTTATTATAGTTTATACACTTTAAATTCTATTTAAATCGGAGCATTTTTCAGCATCAGTGTGGAATAATACTCTGTGACATTTGTGGAATTAACTGAATGCACACTGCAACACGTTGACCAGTCGCAGGAAGGGGGCGTGGCCGCCACGCGCGACAATTTGCGCCTCAAGCCCGGCGCGTGCACTCCACGCGCGTGGAGGAGAGTAGAATCTGCCGACAGAATTTGTAGAATCATTACAGCAGCATGTGGAAATGATTCTTTTGGTTACTTTTTGTCCGATTCTTTTATCAATTTAGCTGGCCACTTGGAGTGCTCCTCTGGTTCAACAAGTTATTTCGGTTCTACTTCTAAACTCTTGTAATTTCATATTTAATTTCTTGTAATTTTTAATTTAGTTATTATTATTATTATTATTATTATTATTATTATTATTATTATTAATATTATGGTTTCAATTAATCCCATGATGACGATTCGTTTAATTATGAACTAATCGCCGTCATGGGATTCTAATGGATTTATTTACGTAATTTAGTAATTCGATGCCTTAATAATTTGTATTATGATAAAAATTCAGATTGCCTAATGTGGTTGCGCTTAATTTATTAGATGCGTAGCTAACGTCTAAATTATTAATTCCTAATGAATGCGAAAGTGGATTTAGGAATTTAGAATTTGCCATGTTAGCATAGGTTCTTAATTGTCATGTACATTTACGATAAGTGGTAGGATTTTGGATCACATCACCCTGTGTAGTTATAATAAGGGAATTTATTCGTAAACCAATTATGTTTTGAAATCTTATAGACATCTAGGGTCTAAGTATAAAAGGTGTCCACACGACTTCTATCTTTTTAAGTGGATGTTCGTGTGGTTTGATATAAGTTAAGGCTGAAAGGCGCTTATGTTAGTTTCGTGTTCCCGGCTAGCTTTCATAATTATCAAAATTACTTTGAATTAAGGCATCAATTCTAAATGAAATAAGTAATGAAATTAGAATCCCATGTTTCTATCATATTATTTGAAACACGTTAGTCGTCCCGTTAGTCGTTATTTCATTAGTTAATTGTACTTTGAAACAAACCAACCATTTTCGTTCGTTCATGCTTCTATAATTAACCGAACATTGTTGAATAGACATATTTACTTAAATACACCAAGTCTTCGTGGGAACGATCCTTATTTCCCTATATTGCTTTTGGACTGCGTATACTTGCGTAGAGAAAATAGCGAACAAGTTTTTGGCGCCGCTGCCGGGGACTCGGTGTTATTTTTTGTTTATGTGTTTTACTACAATAGAAGTTAATTTGTTTGACTTGAACATTTTATCTTATATTTTTGTGAAGTGATTATTTGGGTACAGATACTTGGATTTTTATGCTAACACGTTCTAAAGCATTAAAAGCCAAACAAGTACTTGAACTAGCAAATACTCACAAGATGAACGGAGAAGGCGAAGTAGTTGCACCTGCAGCAGCAAGGGCTTTAATGGACTACTCGCAACCGAAGATTGATGACATTCAGTCAAGTATCATTCGTCCAGCAATTGTGGCTCCTACATTTGAAATTAAATCCAGCACTATTCAGATGGTGCAGAATCAAGTACAGTACGGAGGAACTGCAACGGAAGATCCTAACTTACACATCAGGAACTTCATAGAAATATGCGACACATTTAGATTCAACAATGTGTCAGATGATGCTGTGAAGTTGAGACTCTTTCCGTTTTCCTTAAGAGACAAGGCCAAGGGTTGGTTACACTCTCTGCCACCGGGATCTATCACCACTTGGGCTGATCTAGCTCAAAAGTTTCTTAGCAAATTCTTCCCCATGGCAAAGACTGCAGCTATAAGGAATGCTATCACGTAATTTTCTCAACAGTCTGGTGAATCTTTATGTGAAGCATGGGAAAGATACAAGGAAATGCTTCGGCAATGCCCTCATCATGGCATGCCAAATTGGATGATCATAAATTGTTTCTATAATGGGCTAGGAATGCAATCAAGGCCAATGGTAGATGCAGCTTCAGGGGGAGCATTATGGGCTAAAAGTTATGAGGAGCCCTACGATCTTATCGAGATGATGGCAGCTAATGAATATCAAAACCCAACTCAGAGAATGCCACAACAGAAGGTAGTAGGTATTCTTAATGTCGACAAAGCCACTTCCTTAGCAGCTCAGCTAGAGGCTTTGAACTTGAAAGTAGACACTTTGATAGCGCAAGTATTTCGTCAAGTTGCTAGTGTTTGTGAGTTGTGTGCGGATGCACATGAATCAAACCAATGTGCCATCTCAAACGAGTCAGTTCAATTCGTAAGCAATTTCCAAAGACAGCAACAGCCAGCTCCAAATTCCTACCATCCGAACAACCGAAATCATCCAAATTTCAGTTGGAGCAATAATCAAGGAGGAGCGCAACAATCAAATCAGCCCTACCAACAATCTCAAAATCAACAGTTTAGAGCTAAGCCATATAATCCATCTGGATTCCAGCAACAGCAGGGGCACCAATATCAGCAACAACATGCCCCACGACAATTTCAACCTCCAGGATTTCAACAACAATTCTATGGGAATTCTGGGCAATCAGCTTCTAGTGAAAAGGTAGAATTGGAGGAGTTGAGATTGGCGTCAAAAAGCCAAGCGGCTTCTATTAAAAATCTGGAAACTCAATTGGGACAACTCGCTAATTTCATGATGAGCCGACCACAAGGAACACTCCCCAGTGATACTGAAGCTAATCCGGGGAGAAAGGACAACCAAGAGCACATTAAAGCCATCACTTTAAGATCGGGGAAAGTCATAGAAGGCACTGAATTAGAAAGAGCAGAAAAAATTTTGCCCGATAAAGAAACAGAAAAAGTGAACTTGGGAGACACCGAGGACAAGGGTAAGGCTCCAATTTCAAGCACGGAGGTTGAAGAAAGTGTACCACCTCCTAAACAATCAGTCCTTGCACATAAAGAAGCAGAAGAGCATGTCTATCCACCTCCGCCATTTCCTCGACGTTTGCAAAAACAGAAACTGGACAAGCAGTTTGGCAAATTTCTTGAAGTCTTTAAGAAATTACATATCAACATTCCATTTGCTGAAGCCCTGGAACAAATGCCGAGTTATGCCAAGTTCATGAAAGGCATTCTATCTAGAAAAGTAAAACTAGAGGACTTGGAAACTGTTGCTTTGACAGAGGAGTGTAGTGCGGTATTGCAATAAAAGTTACCGCCTAAGCTAAAAGATCCTGGCAGTTTCACCATACCATGCACCATTGGGAATTTGTCTTTTGACAAATGTCTATGTGATTTGGGAGCTAGCATCAACCTCATGCCATACTCAGTTTTCTTAAAACTTGGCCTTCCTGAGCCAAACCCGACGAACATGTCACTTCAGTTAGCTGATCGCTCTATCACTTATCCTCGGGGAGTTGTTGAAGATGTCCTAGTGAAGGTAGACAAACTTATCTTTCCAGCTGATTTTGTCATACTGGATTTCGAAGAAGACAAGAAGATTCATATCATTCTTGGTAGACCATTCTTAGCAACGGGGCAGACATTGATTGATGTCCAAAAGGGGGAACTGACGATGAGGGTGCACAATCAAAATGTCACCTTCAATGTTTTCACAGCTATGAAATTTCCAACAGAAGAAGAACAGTGTCTGAAGGTAGACTTGATTAAGTCTACAGTACAAGAAAAGTTGGATCACATGTTCATGAATGACACTTTGGAAAAGGCCCTCAGTGGAGAGTACTCATTAGATGAAGATTATATAAATGAACAATTGCAGTATCTGGATGCTTTGCCGTGGCAAAGAAAATTTGAAAGACCAGTTGAATCATTGGATCTGCCAGAACTAAAGGGGCCGCATCAGCAAATGAAACCATCTATCGAGGAAGCTCCAGCTCTAGAGCTCAAACCACTTCCTAATCACTTAAAGTATGCTTCTCTTGGTGAATCATCTACCTTACCTGTGATTATATCTGCTAACCTTTCAGACTCTGAGGAAGATAAGCTTTTGAGAGTCCTGAGAAAATTCAAATCAGCCATTGGTTGGACCCTAGCGGATATCAAAGGCATCAGTCCAGCTTATTGTCAACACAAAATTCCATTGGAAGAAGGGAGTAATCCAACAGTGGAACATCAAAGGCGGCTAAATCCTCTTATGAAAGAGGTAGTGAAGAAAGAAATCATCAAGTGGCTGGATGCAGGGATTATCTATCCCATTTCTGACAGTGCATGGGTGAGTCCAGTGCAATGTGTGCCGAAGAAAGGAGGCATGACTGTGATTACCAATGAAAGGAATGAACTCATCTCTACTCGCACAGTCACCGGTTGGCGAATCTGCATGGACTACCGGAAGCTGAATAAAGCCACAAGGAAGGATCATTTTCCCCTTCCTTTCATTGATCAGATGCTAGATAGACTAGCCGGCCATGATTATTACTGCCTTCTGGATGGTTATTCTGGATATAACCAAATTTGCATTGCTCCTGAGGATCAGGAGAAAACAACATTTACATGCCCGTTCGGCACTTTCGCCTTTCGGCGGGTTTCTTTTTGGCTTATGTGGAGCACCTGGTACTTTTCAAAGGTGCATGATGGCCATCTTCTCAGACATGATTGGCAAGACCGTAGAAGTCTTCATGGATGACTTCTCTATATTTGGTATATCTTTTGATGAATGCTTGCAAAATCTTGGCTCGGTGTTGAAAAGATGCGTGGAAACTAACCTAGTGCTCAATTGGGAGAAGTGCCACTTCATGGTACAAGAAGGAACTATTCTCGGGCACAAGGTATCAAGGAAGGGTCTAGAAGTGGACAGAGCAAACACTAGTACAGAATAGGCTTTTAGCGTCGGTCAAAATAGCCTTTAAGCGTCGGTTATTGGGCGTAGTAGATGAAGGCGACACTATAGGTATAGGTCTATAGCGTCGGTCAAAATGGCGACGCTAAAAGTTTGTTTTAGGCGTCGGTTAATTAAATAACCGACGCTAAAAGTCTGTTATAGGCGTCGGTCATTTAAACAACCGACGCTAAAAGTCTATTATAGGCATCGGTTATTTAAACAACCGACGCTAAAAGTCATGTCAAAGGCGTCGGTCACTGAAACAACCGACGCTAAAAGCCATGTCAAAAGCGTCGGTCATTCAAACAACCGACGCTAAAAGACAAGTCAAAGGCGTCGGTCATTGAAACAACCGACGCTAAAAGTCATTTTTTTTAAAAAAAAATAAAAAATGAAATACTAATAAACCAACAAACACCCTATTAATCCGTTATATAATACAAGCTATATGAAACAATACAAAATTTATAGAAACCAATGAGATCTTATTAATATTAATATAATATATTGGCAAATAACAGCTTAATATAATCAACATAAGAAACAATGCCAAGAAAATTAGTTCAATATAAACTAACATGGAAACTCAGATAGCATACAACAAGCATATCTAATCCTAGAATTGTAATTATTAATAATGGTTTCTGCTTCCAGCCTTCTTCATGCGACACATGCAGTCAGTTCTGTCGAGCCTCTTAGCATCAACCTAAAATAGAATAGAACATTTATTTTAATACTAAATTTCAAATAAATCATGGGAAGCCATCAACATAATAATTCTTATATAATAAAAATGTGAATTATAAAAATAAGAATGTACAGGCAGTAGGCACACACTAACAACCAAGTACAAAGATGTAGCTAGCTGAATAAAAATCCAGGTATTTACTCCGCGGTATGGGAAGAAACATTAATCTTAATGCAAAATTTAAGGTTAAAAACTTTAGATTAATTATTGGCTTAATGGCCTTTTAGCCCTCAAAGTTTCCACTGATATACCTATCAGCCCTCAATATTTCAAAACGTTCCTTTTAACCCTCGAAGTATCCATAAAGGTCCTAATAACCCTTAAACCGGTACAAAAAATAAAAAATAAAAAAACGGTATAACTCGGATGGGCAAAAGAGACATTTCACAAACCGATACTGAGGGTTAAAAGGTATATTTTAGATACTTTGGGGGTTAAAAGGTATACTTTAGATACTTTGGGGGCGAAAAGGTATACTTCAGAAAATGTTTATACAAGTATCTACTAACCATGACCACTCACAAAAACATTTCTACCCTTTAGTTGATGGCTTCTGGAATTGTTGGAGTCCTACCCAACAGGAACATAATGCCAACAGATTGGGAAAAAAGAAAAAACTTGACCTGTTTGATCGTAAGCACAAGCACATTCTTAGCATCCGTTATCTAAGTTTTATAACTTAGATTTTATCAAGGTATCGAAGAGAATTGTGATTTGTGTGAAGTGTTAGTATTGGTGGTAGGTATACTTCTTGCAAGTACTAGGTAATCCCATATCCCTTTCTATGAGAAGGAAATGGATTTACTTTTGTTAACTTAAGTTAACAATTATTCAAGTTCAAATTATCTACAAAATGGCATTCTCGGTCACCTGTGAGCCCATTACTCCCTTGGGTTAATTTGATGATGAAATCTGTAGGTGGCTCTTATTTTATGTGGTACATGTTAACTGTTGAGGTATTTTTGGTTTTCTAGAAGTTAATAAAATCAGTTCAGAACCTGAAAGTATTATGACCTAGAAAAAAAAAGGATTACCAGAATATCATGCTGCACATTTTGGTCAAGTGCCATAACAGCACACACGTGCTTAATGAACTCCAGTGCAGGATCCCCTGTATATATATCACTACCAAATTGTGGATTTCCGTTCAAAGATTTGTCCATCCCCTTCATATGAAGATTGGCATCTCAAACAATACCAAGAAGTTTACCGGTAAAATAAGAAGCAACCTGTAGGACATTAGGTTTTATTAAGCTAAGCAAGACGAAACTGAAATGCATATATCGTGACATATACCTGTCCCCTAATATAATCAGACATTTGTGACTCAAATGCTTCAGCAGTTGCGGCAGTTATTGATGTAGTGCATAAACTTCCATTCCTCATAGATTCTCTCTTGACAATTTACCATCAACTTTAGCCTGAATACCACCATAGTTGTACTAAAATTGAAAAAAGAAAGATAAACTGTATCAGAGACTCGCCAATTTGATATAAACGCGTATAATCTAAATTAAAGAATAATGCATACAACTATACAAGTGAACAGAAACATATGCACATCATAATTCTAGACAGAACTTTTTACTCAAGAAATAACAAAGAGGTAGCTAAAAATTTATGATTATCATCATGTCGCATTTATCATTATTATTAGTTTCAAAGAGATGAAGCTAACCCATGAAGGAGTTACCTGATCCATGAATAGCCAAGAATGCCAGAACTGCATAGGTTCAAGCTCAATCCACTCAAATAAGTCCCTAAAATAGTAAACACTAAGGTTAAAGAAGATGACTCCTAATATTGAATACTATTCAGCTACATCTCTTCAAACTTATGTAAGACCTACCTTGTTTGTAGTGCTCTGAGTAAGCTATCACAATAAGCTTTACTTGCAGATAGATCAGATTTTCCTGTGTCTATTATAATTTTCGAGAAGTTGGCAAATACTCCGTATGATAGTAGCCCCCAGCTTTCGAAATTCAGCCAACAATAGTGCAAAAACCTTTTGCATAACCTGTCAACATTAAAAAAGTCAGAATAGCATAAAATGTAAACATGCATAAAGACAATCATGTTCTGCAATACTTGGTAAGTACTCTTGTAGCTTATTTTTTATCCATAGACCAGTTTACAAACTTAATGAGATATAAACTTGCATGCTGTCGCTAGGTAAAAACTTATTTGTAAAAATACAGGGTTAATTTGTAAAAATACAGGGTTAATCAACACCATGATCACTAACACTGTTTAGAATAGAAACTTCACGAAGTATTAATTTTTCAGCAAATACCAATTAGTATACCTATACCTATAACGCGAAAGAGATCACTCTTTCTTTCCTTCTTTTATTAAAATAAAGGGAACCCTCATTCAGAATTCAAAATTGTTTTAAACAGATTTCCTTGAACTAGTTATGCATGACCCCTTGACTATCCTCATCGATAATTTCTTAACACTATTGTCTTTTTGCAGTAATATTAGAAACAGGAAAATAAAGAATACGAAACCCAAGGTCTGAGTGCATATAACCACCTAATGATCACCACATATCAAATCTGTTCTACATGAATGACAACATTGGTTACTACTGTAATGATTATAAATAATTGTAAGCAACTATAATGATATAACAATACATATCCTATCCTAAGAAAGCATTTCTACGATTAAATAAATTAATTGTTTCTATTTGTTGATCATTAAGAATAGCCTCCCACGCCTGAGAACAAAAATGGTCAGCGGATATCTTTCCAATTAGAGCGTAAAACACCTGTAACCAGAAAGTATCCATCACAAGTAATAAAAGAAAGCACAAAAGAATACTTTTTAACCAAAAAGTATAGACACACACGGATATAAAAATTAAAGCACAAAGTGAAAACCAAGTTAGGACTTATAAACAATTAAGTCAAAATAGACACACTAAGAAAGCTAACTCATAAGTGTAAAATATGTAATAAAACATTTTCAACAAATCTGAACAAATATAGCCGAAAATCTATGACCTTGCCTATTTTAGTCAAACAACAGATGCTTCAGGTATCAGAATATTATCTTCAGGTGGCGTCCAGGACCAGAAGGTCACCTGGTATATAATTTTTCATGCTAAGGTCCCATTCGTAACGTTTCTTTAGAAATCCCTCTAGCCATCTCCAGATAAAAGGATTAACCCCACAATAGTCATCAGATTGTTCACTTTCAGAAACTCTGAGCATCAACTTAATGCAGAAGCAATAGCCACTGCCCATTTATCTGTATTCACTATGGTAGCAATCACAGCCTGAAGAATATGCTTAAATGCTCGTACTATCATCTCATGTATACAGAGAAATCGCACGTGCGATAACTTTTTTGACAACTTAACCTGGTCAAGAAATAAAGAAGATGCATTATTAAGTGACAGATTTTCAAGTAGGCAATTCTTTCTTAGTTAGCGCATAAAATGTTTACCAAATATTCTCAGCAAAGTCAAGAATTGATTTTTAATTAGAATCAAGTATCGAACTTCTGTACTAGAGGCTAGACATGCATTATGACAGACATATCCCAAAACCACAATGATTTAAAAACTGTGACTCGAGCAGAGGAGAGGGGCAGGAGAGGAGAAATATCACATGCTTGAAGTGAAGACTTAAGCTTAGTAGCGAATTACTTCATAATTGCTTGAGACTTATATCCCCTATACAAAAGAATATTGTTCATACACTTATGACATGATATAACAATATAAATATGGTAAGTACGAAAGTCAAGTACACAACATACAAGTCAAAGTTTGACAAGAAAGATTTCACTAAAATGCACGAGGAAAAACATTTTCCAAGTTCAAATGCTCAAAAAATGTTCAAACACAGTAGGATTATGAAGAACGCATCTAAAGGCCTCGTGTCTGCACAAAATCAGTCAGAGTCCTTACGAAATATAACCATCAAGTCACTATATGCCTGAGTGAAGAAAGAAAAAACAATCTGACAAATTTATAAGCTACTACCTAGCAGTGAAGTCCAGTTTCTAACTCTTTTAGTCGAGTAAAGGCATCATGAGTTATCAACCTCCTCAATGCTACCTCATTTTCATCGGAATTCACCTCAAGTTGAGACTCCGGGGAAGGAAGCATGATATTGTCTTTCTCTCCAGTGTTACCAACAGGAGGGATGAGCCATGTATTGGCTCTAAAACCATAGGGAAGATTCCCAAACTACAGAGACAAAGCAAGAAGTTGGTTAAAACCTCTATTACTTTCATGGTTTATAAGTGTATAAGAGGGCATAAAAAGAACAACCGAATACTAGTTCAAAGGCAGCTTGTTTACAGAAATATCTGGTGAATGATGTCTTATCTTATTGCGCTCCAGGAATTCTTTCATGAGATCAACATATGCCTGGATAGATACAGAACATATTAAAAGTTTATTAAGTTTGATGGTCATTAAGGAGCATATAATGAAGTTTGATGATCAGAAAACTTAGAAAATATTCCCACTGAAGAATAACAACGAAAATATGTCCATACTTCGACTTCAAGTCTTACAGCAAAACGATGGCTAATTCTACCTACCAAGAATAACAAAGATATCTATTGCATTCAGACCCATGAAAAGAAATACATACATACATACATACATATCAGCAAAGACACACATATCCGACTCCGAAAAGAAATAACACAAACAACTTTAAAAATATAACTACACAGACATACATAGATACATACCAGCAACAAAGTAAAGAACCCCTGTTTCTCTTAATATCAAAAACCCTAAATTGAACCAGAGTACCCAGAGAAGCAACCAATTAGCTCAGATAATCGAAGCCATAGATGCCCAATCGAACCCAGAGAAGTGAAATCGTGGAGAAATCCCATCGCAACAAAAGTGAGAGTAGAGAAGTAATATTAAGAATCAAGCGAAACTATATTTAAGATTAAGAATCACAGTAATGGAGTAAGATTAAGAACCCAGCGAAAGTGTTGTATCGTGCAATTGGGGAATGAGGAAAAGCGGGTTAAATGACTCCAATTCAGGAAGATCCGGTCTATTGAAAATCCCAGACTTTAGTCATCTCAAAGATTAAGAATCAAGAATATATTTATCTTGTAAAAAGGATTAAAAGATAAATATTTATTCACTAATTTTATATAATATTTTTTAATTGAGCTTTTTTAAAAAAATTATAATGTTTTAAGCGTCGGTCAAATGTAAGGCGACACATAAAGTACATACACTAAAGCATCGTTCTACAAGACCGACGCTAAAGGGTCGGTTTTAGGTGTCGGTTAAGAAAGACCGACGCTAAAGATTTGGTTTTAGGCGTCGGTTGTTAATGACCGACGCTAAAGACTCAGTTTTAGGCGTCGGTTGAGTGAAGACCGACGCTAAAGGATCAGGTTTAGGCGTCGGTTGTTTATGACCGACGCATATAATGGTTTTAGGCGTCGGTGAAATTAGTAAACCGACGCAAAATGTCCAAAACAAATGACTTTAAGCGTCGGTTAAGGTAGCAACCGACGCTTAAAGTATGTATAGGCCACGGCTCTCCACATAACCGACACCAAAAGTGTGACGCTAAAAGACCTTTCTGTACTAGTGAAAGATAGAAGCTATTGAAAAGATGCCTCCGCCTAATTCAGTATGAGGGATTCGCAGTTTCCTTGGGCACGCAGGTTTCTACAGGCGTTTCATCAAGGATTTCGCCAAAATTTCCAAACCTTTGTGTCAGCTGCTGGAAAAAAATATTCCTTTCAAATTTGACGAAGAGTGTCTCACAGCTTTCGAGACTCTAAAGAAGAAATTGATTTCAACACCCGTGATCATTACTCCAGATTGGAGTGATCCTTTCGCTATGATATGTGATGCTAGCGATTACGCAGTTGGGGCCGTTCTTGGCCAGAAAAAAGATAAAATGTTTCACGTCATCTATTATGCAAGCAAAACCCTCAGCGATGCTCAATTAAACTACACTACCACTGAGAAGGAGTTGTTAGCCATAGTTTATGGTTTTGAAAAATTCCGTTCATACTTGCTTGGCGCGAAGGTGACTGTGTACACTGATCACGCGGCTATCAGATATCTGCTCTCTAAAAAGGACTCCAAACCTAGGTTGATTCGATGGATTCTCCTGCTGCAAGAATTCGATGTGGAGATCAAGGATAGAAAAGGGACAGAAAACCAAGTAGCCGACCATCTCTCACGATTGGAAGACTTTGGGAACTCATCCCAAGACAAAACCGTCATTAATGAATTATTTCCTGATGAACAGTTGTTTGGGGTACAAGAAGAAGAGCCTTGGTTTGCAGACATTGTGAACTTTCTGGTGAGTCATATGATTCCTCCCGGGCTTTCTTTTGCACAAAGAAAGAAATTCTTGCATGAAGTCAAATGGTATCGTTGGGACGAACCATATCTGTTTAAACAAGGAGCCGATCAGGTGATTAGGAGATGTGTGCCATACAGTAAAACAGAGGCTATTCTAAGGGATTATCACGCCACGACATATGGTGGCCATTATAGAAGTGAAAAGACCGCAACTCGAATTCTTCAAGCGGGATTTTATTGGCAATCCCTTTTTAAGGATGCCCATCAGTTTGTACTGAAATGTGATCGTTGTCAGGGTGTTGGTAACATATCTAAAAGGAATGAGATGCCCCTCAATATGATGCTAGAAGTGGAAATCTTCGATGTTTGGGGCATCGATTTCATGGGGCCATTCATTTCCTCATATAACAACCAATACATCTTGCTAGCCGTTGATTATGTCTCCAAATGGGTTGAAGTCAAGGCACTTCCGACCAATGATGCCAATGTCGTGCTCAATTTCCTTCACAAGAACATCGATCTTCACAAAATTCGGCACTCCTCGAGTGATCATAAGCGATGAAGGTACTCACTTTTGCAATCGCAAGTTTACTAATCTCATGGCAAAGTACAACATCAACCACCGGGTAGCTACGGCATACCACCCGCAAACCAATGGCCAAGCCGAGGTATCTAATCGCGAGATTAAACGCATTCTGGAAAAAGTGGTGAGTCCTTCGAGAAAGGATTGGTCTTTGAAACTCGATGAAGCCGCATGGGCTTATCGTACAGCATATAAAACACCCTTGGGTATGTCACCATATCAACTTGTCTATGGGAAAGCTTGTCATCTGCCTACCGAACTAGAGCACAAAGCTTATTGGGCGCTGAAGAAGTTGAACTTTGACTTAGCAGCAGCAAGAGAGAAAAGAATGCTTCAGATTAATGAACTGGATGAGTTTCGGTTACAGGCTTATGAAAATCAAAAATTATACAAGGAGAAGGTCAAGAGATGGCATGACAGACGTTTGGTGCAAAAGTCTTTTGTACCGGGACAGTTAGTGTTGCTTTTCAACTCTCATCTCAGACTGTTCCCAGGGAAACTTAAGTCAAGGTGGTCAGGGCCATTCACGGTTAAAATAGTGTTTCCACATGGTGCAGTGGAAATTTTTGATAAAACACCGGAGGCGGCTTTCAAAGTAAATGGACAGAGGTTGAAGCCATATTTTGGTGAACATATGAATCACGAAGCGGAAACAGCGGTTCTTGGCACTACCAATTGAAGTACGAAGGTGAAGTCAAGCTAGCGACAATAAACAAGCGCTTCATGGGAGGCAACCCATAGGTTTGGTGTTTTTATTTGTGGTTTGATTTTGTAAGTATTATATATATGATAAGTGGATTTTATATCCACTTATTATGCGCTAATTGGAACTAAATTGGTGGTTTATCCTTAAGTATGTTGTGTCTTTTAATTAGTTTTATGTTGTTTCAGTCTTTGTTGTGCAGAACTCGTAACTTTTGGTATCGTGGTGATAAAAAGACTAAAAATGATGGATTTCTGTCTCAATTCGGAATTTAGAGCTGCCAAGAAAGCACAAGCGGCTGGCTACGAGGAAAAAGAATTATCATAAAGAAATTCCGAGTGATATATTCTTAAAGCAGGAACCCCGGTTGGAATTGATATATTTTTCGTTAAGCAAAAGGAGTCCGTTTTTAGATCCTCAAGAGACCGCAGCTTACACCTGGACGAACAATGAGAAAATAGAATTATCACAAAAAGATGGAAAGTGATATATTCTTAAAGCTGGAACCCCGGTTGGAATTGATATAATTTTTGTTAAGCAAAAGGAGTCCGGTTTCTGACCCTCAAAAGACTACAGCTTAGGACTTAAGGATTTATTTATATTAATAAATATTTTATTTATTTGGAAAATTATATTTATAAATATCTAATAATATTAGATATTTATTTTTATAATTTCTAGATTAAAATAATTATTTATTAATTAAAGATTATAAGCTGTGCGGGGTAAAAAGCATTTCTAAGGAGCTGCGTATTAAAATTCAACTACCGCCAGTTGTGGAGAAGAATTGCAAATTGGCTGGAAGACTTTTTAGTATTGTCTCTGGAGTGGTTAGTATTAGGCAGCAGCCGGTAGACTTTTATAATTAAAACAGCTGACTTTGTATAGGTGGTGTGCTGGATGTATTATAAATAGTTGTGTAGGAAATCAAATGAAAGAGTAGATTACCCAGGGAAGAATTGATTCAATCATTCTCTCTAAACAAATCCTCCTGTATTCTAAATTCAGCAGCTTCTTTTTATAAACAGATCATTTTATACATTTTAATTCTCTGTAATTTTATTATATTTTATATACTTAAAATTTTCTGCAACAATTTATTTTATACACAGTTTATTTTATACAATTTAAATTTCTGCAAACAGTTTATTTTATAAACTCAATTTCTGTAATTTTATTATATTTTATACACTTCAAATTTCTGTAAACATTTTATTTTATACACTCCATTTCTGTAATTTTATTATAGTTTATACACTTTAAATTCTATTTAAATCGGAGCATTTTTCAGCATCAGTGTGGAATAATACTCTGTGACATTTGTGGAATTAACTGAATGCACACTGCAACACGTTGACCAGTCGCAGGAAGGGGGCGTGGCCGCCACGCGCGACAATTTGCGCCTCAAGCCCGGCGCGTGCACTCCACGCGCGTGGAGGAGAGTAGAATCTGCCGACAGAATTTGTAGAATCATTACAGCAGCATGTGGAAATGATTCTTTTGGTTACTTTTTGTCCGATTCTTTTATCAATTTAGCTGGCCACTTGGAGTGCTCCTCTGGTTCAACAAGTTATTTCGGTTCTACTTCTAAACTCTTGTAATTTCATATTTAATTTCTCGTAATTTTTAATTTAGTTATTATTATTATTATTATTATTATTATTATTAATATTATGGTTTCAATTAATCCCATGATGACGATTCGTTTAATTATGAACTAATCGCCGTCATGGGATTCTAATGGATTTATTTACGTAATTTAGTAATTCGATGCCTTAATAATTTGTATTATGATAAAAATTCAGATTGCCTAATGTGGTTGCGCTTAATTTATTAGATGCGTAGCTAACGTCTAAATTATTAATTCCTAATGAATGCGAAAGTGGATTTAGGAATTTAGAATTTGCCATGTTAGCATAGGTTCTTAATTGTCATGTACATTTACGATAAGTGGTAGGATTTTGGATCACATCACCCTGTGTAGTTATAATAAGGGAATTTATTCGTAAACCAATTATGTTTTGAAATCTTATAGACATCTAGGGTCTAAGTATAAAAGGTGTCCACACGACTTCTATCTTTTTAAGTGGATGTTCGTGTGGTTTGATATAAGTTAAGGCTGAAAGGCGCTTATGTTAGTTTCGTGTTCCCGGCTAGCTTTCATAATTATCAAAATTACTTTGAATTAAGGCATCAATTCTAAATGAAATAAGTAATGAAATTAGAATCCCATGTTTCTATCATATTATTTGAAACACGTTAGTCGTCCCGTTAGTCGTTATTTCATTAGTTAATTGTACTTTGAAACAAACCAACCATTTTCGTTCGTTCATGCTTCTATAATTAACCGAACATTGTTGAATAGACATATTTACTTAAATACACCAAGTCTTCGTGGGAACGATCCTTATTTCCCTATATTGCTTTTGGACTGCGTATACTTGCGTAGAGAAAATAGCGAACAATATATATAGGGTTGGACTCCATAACAAACACCTTATATAACAAACAATAAAGAACACCTTAGATCTAATTGATCCAATGCCCCTGGCGGGGCCACCCAATACAAAAAGTTCTTATTTTTTTAGGCTCTATCCATCCAGCAAAAAAAAAAATTGAAAATTTACTGTTCATTGATGACGTCTGGATGGATAGAGCCTAAAAAAATAAGAACTTTTTGTATTTGGTGCCCCTGGTGGGGCCAATGGATCTATTGAAATAAATGATTTTATAGTGTTCTTTATTGTTTGTTATATAAGAGTGTTCTGTATGGAGTAAAGGCCTATATATATATATATATATATATATACATATATGATATATATAAACTTTACTCAATCAAAATCTAGTTGCTCGACATTTTCTTTCAATATAGGGAAAGAATGATTGTATATCATATGTTTTGGACAAAATGAATTTTAATTGTTTTGGATTAAAGGAATGGGCTTGGAATGAGCCATTCCATTCACGTTAATTACCTAACCAAACAAATCATTTTTTAATTCAGTCCAAAATGACGATTCCATTCACTTCAGGTAAACACGTCCAAGAATTTTATATCCTTGAAAATGCTCATAGACCACAAATTAAGTTGCACAAAAGCATTTGATCAAATCACCGCTCTGTTTGGGACTGCTGTTACAAACTGTTGTGCTGTTGAAAAAAGTGTTGTTGCGAAAATCAGATAACTGTTTGGCAATTTTTTTAAAATATGCATGTTTTGCATATTATATTTAAAAAAATAATGTTTTAGGCGAGTTTTGATGTTGATATCGGTAACTGCTTCCTGTAAAAGCTGAAAAACATCTTTTTTTCAAAAGCATAGGGGACATGCTTTCTCTAAAAACAACTTTTCAGCCGAAAGCTTTTCAGAAAATATGCTTTTAAAATTTACCAAATAACATTTTAGCTACTTTTCAGAAATAAGCTATTTTTGCTCATAGCAACAGTAATATCAAACGGGGCCTACATCAAAATATAAGCTCACCTACTAAATCCCGAGGTAAAGAAGATACAGATAATACATTAGTCTCTTGAGCAAAAATCATCTAGCGATGTCCTTTTGAGGGTTTGCTAACAAATTGATCTTCACGTAAATAGTAAAAAATTTCATCTTTTTTTATCTTACGTGGGGTTCTTGCTATTAGCAGTGTTGTAAAAAGCGCATTAAGCGGGTGCCTAAGCGGACGCTTAAGCGGAATCGGACACCAAAGTGCTTCGATTTTATACTAAGCGGGTGATTAAGCGTTTTTGAAGATTATGCGGCATATTAAGCGGATTGAGCGATCATTAAGCGGATTAAGCGGTCATTAAGCGGATTAAGCGGTCAAAATGGTGTTGACTTGCTAATTTTTTAATTTTTAAAATATTTATATTTATTATAATATGACTATAATTGTAAGGAAATATTAAAAAATACCTTTTTTAATTAAGAACATTTTATGTTTAAGTTCTTAGTACTTAACTAGCATAATAACCCGTGCAAGGCACGGGTAATCTTCTAGCAAAGAATATAATTTTTTTTATCATTATCGTCTATATAATTTATTTGAGTTTCGTCACTCTTTTTTCATTCATAACACGCATTTTTAAAATGTTCTTAATTCAGTCAGTATTCAATGCATAATTTGATAATGCAAATGTCTCATTCACATTCCAAACTTTCATTACGGGAGCTTTCTTAATGTAAAAAATGTTCTTCTATTGCATATTTCATCACCAATCATTATTATTTTATAATACATATTTTGAATTATTATCAAATTTGTATGATAATGGCTATCGTTAAACACTGCTTCTATAAATTTAAGATTCTTTAGTTCAATTAAATTTTATGCAATCGATGATTTCAATAAAATGTACATTAATTTATTCCCACAAACGTAAAACTAACTATTCTAGTAAATAAATGTGTGGAGTTCAAAATTTTGCTTACAACTGTTTAAATAAAATGTAGTTTTAATTAGATAAAGATTTACAATTTAAATATTTTCGATTAGGGTATTGTCCAAAATCTTTAGATTTTTATTTATCAAGTTCCATTAGTTGGCGAAAAGCCTTTTTATTTTATAATACGAATTCAATTTATTTTTTCTAAATTTGCATGAAATAACAAATTATGACCCAATGATCATCTAATGGAGAACTCCTCATTGTTAAAGATGTCGTAAGATTTTATTTTAAACTGTGATATTATTTCAATTTTTTTCTTAATGAGTAGAATATCAAAAATCATATATGCAAATACACAACCATGATTAATCTTATGAGAACTGTGATCGAAAATTGAATATTTTTCAAAAATTATGTCAAGTCCCAAATATACTAATTCATCGCATGTTTAGTCCAAAAGAGCTAGCATCTTTGCTATACTTTAGTTGTCGACTTTCTCTTATATATATTATTCATTAAAAATATATAATGAATTTCATATATATTTTCTTTGTATAAATCCAAATATTATCCCGCTCACGCGGCACACAAAGAGATATCATGTTTTTATTTGAAAACACGCTTGAATGATTTGGTTGTATTACGAAATTATCATACATAGTAAATTTTAATCAAGATTTTTATTACAATTAAAAAAGTATAACTAAACTATATATTATGAAGCCTTAGTTTATGTTTTAATATAAATATAATTATTTTAATATGAATCAATAAATGTAAAAATAAACGTAAGACTAAAAATTATTAACATGTCGCAATAATTGAAATACAAGATATTCTTTCATTCGAACCACACAAAAACACATACATGCAAGCACACCCTCACACACACACATAATGTTTATAATTTAGAACATATGTGAATGAGTGGTCTAGTGGTAAAAATGTGTGTACACTAACTTGGAGACCCAAGTTCAACTCATTCCAACAACATTTTTTTAAAATATTAAATATAAGGGTAAATTAGTTATTTCAAATTGAATAAAATGTGTCATGATTTTAGATTGAATTTTATGTCTCATGAATTAATAGACCCTTGTTGGGCTATTAATAATACTAGCATAATAGCCCGTGCGAGGCACGGGCCAATCTCTAACATTGTTCGAAAATATCTATCATTTTGGATTTGAGATTTTAGGCCAAAAATGTTTTGATCGGCAATGAATTTTATATGTTTTTCTTCATATAAGTCAGATGTGCAAGATGTACAATAATCCAGGGCATACAGTCGAACATATAGATCTTTTGTTGAAAAAGCAAACAAATCAAATGCAAAGTTCCATAACATGAATGTAGAATATATAATATCCTTTTATATTAAAAGGAAAATCATCTTTTTGGGAGGGTTCAAACTAACGATCTTTTGATTCTTCTTCAAATTCATATTTGAATCAGTACAGTTCTCAATGTTTGGTTGTTTGCAAGTGGTGAGCACTTACATACTAACATCCAGGCCAAGTTGGATATTTAAGCAATCGAGCAAAAATATATGACATAACAGCCATGATACGACAATATTAACACCAATTCTTTAACAACAATGAAAAATATAATAATAAATTGTTCAACATTGACCAAATGAAAGTAATTTTTTTTTTTTTAGATTTCTGATTTGCAGGCAACCAGAATCAGAGAAGAAAAGCAATTAGAATGCAAACACGGGCTTAAAATACAAAGGATTTTGAAGATTTTCTTCATAATATTTCTGCATTTTCAATATTATATGATCCACTTTAGTTACTAAGCAAGAAAATTTACCAAGCTCGGGTTATAACTATCTCATGACCAAGTTAACAATATTAACCTGAAGATCTTAATGTACCAAGTCCTAACAAAGATAAACCTCTATATAATTCCTTATTCCTCTAAATAAGTTCAAACGCTTAGCCCGATTTTGTACCAAATCCATGCAAGCTGCTGCCCCGTATATGAAAAATTTAAAAGTAGTAAAACTGAAGTCATTAACCCAGTTTCTATTATCGAACACAAACGTAACAAATATTAATGCAGCCCAACTTAAAATTAATACATAACTTATCATTATAATAAAGATGAGATACCCGATTTCACGTACTAACAATGTAACTTTAGAATATGAATATAATCTGCGTGTCTAACTATGTATCTTTCTTAGTGCAGATGGACATGTAGATGATTGAAATAGTATTAAAAATGATGCATGCTTTAATTAGCCAGGACTGACGAGAATGGCATTGTGTAGACCAAAGTGTTTGTGTATTGCTCGAAACATGGTTGCCTGCTTTGACCAATCCAATGGCTTCCTGTAAAGAAATAGAAGTCAATTACAAAATATCTTGGCGTAAACAAACTTGCATCTCAAAAAAAAGATTGTGCATATCAAAATGCTATACATATTAAAGTACATGGATTTGTTCACTATCTTAGTAAAAGATACCTGAGATGTATTTCCAGTTCCTTTTTCTCTATTAGTATTTACCAAATTGATTTGGTATATGCTTTAATGTGTGGTGATACGGTGACTACATGTCGAAATACAGTTTTACCAATACACAGCGGACATTTAAGCAGAAAGTCGGGGTAAGAGTAAGACTGCAGTTAACACAATCAGTATTATATAAGGGACTGTGTGCACAAAGGTATATACTTCTAATAGTTGATCCACCACTACAGAACCATATTCTTGACCTTCTCTGGGTAAGTTAACATTGTTTGCTGATATATTGAAGCAGAGAATCGCTCAAGCAACCCGAACATTACCTTTTGCTTGTTTAGGTGTTGGTGTGTTCACATCTTTGGGACATCCACCGAGGACAATGTCTAAGAATAACCAAAGCATTACTTGGAATACTTAGGTAGATGTAGACAACATAAGCATCTTATAACATGCAAATTCCTGCGAAAATCATTCCGCCTCTTCTTCAACAATCTCTGCCTTTTCATAACATCTTTGGTGAGGAACACTTTGGGCCGACCTCCTTTGTTGGGGGTTTGGTCCATTCAACAAACACCCATTGGCTTAGATTCTGGCTTGCGATGTCTTTCTAATTATTCTGCCAAAAATACCAAATCTGGATAACCAAATTTGTAAAATATATGAATCGCAAATAAACAAACAAGTGACTTGAACATTGTAAGGAACAATCGAAGAAAGATCAGTTCACATATAAAATTCTATTCTAAGGAACACTCGAAGAAAGATCGTTCACATATAAAATTCTATTCTATTTAATATACAAATGCACATAACCTTGCATATGAAAGAAGAAAAGAGGTGATATTATTTTCAATCCACCAAAACAAACCTCACTTCCTATTTTTTTCTTTAGATATCTAATTACACCATTATTATTTGGACTAATTAGAAGTTGCATTGGCCAAATTTTATGTAAATTTATAGCTTTACTATTGACACCAAAATTATTACAACCACGTTCAGTACTTAAACTTTAGCGAATTATTACAACCAATGTTCAGTACTTAAACTTTAGCAAAGAAAAAATTCAGATCAAAATTTCAAGTTCTTTAACAATCACAATACTTGCCATTAAAACTTAGTGCGCAAATTTCTATCTTCACTATTCATACTAAAATCATTGGAATCGATCTTGAGTACTTAAACTGTAGCCAATAGAATATTCAGACCCAAATAATTAGAAGCTCATTGACAGTTACAATACATATATAGCAATTACATATCCTATGATAATTCTATACAAAATTTGGAAATTTGGTAAAAATGAATACAAGCTCTTTAACTGGGCAACAATATTACAAACACTTTAACAATCACAATATTTCGCAATTGTATAGCCAATTATAATGCTATATAAAATTGGGAAAATTAGGCATGCACATATTCCATAATCTAATAAGGTCAAGCACAAAACTCTCACGAGGACGTACTTTGCACACTGCCAAAAAAATTCAGAATGATATCTATACTTAATTAAGCCATCCGATAAACACACAAACACATACACGTCTTTGTAATTATACAAGATTCTGTTTAATATATAAATACAGATACCCTTACACTTGAAAGAATAATTCCGTGATTTGAATATGTAGGTATATATATGACATGGATTGAAGCAAAAAAGTGAAGATGATTACCAGTGTATCTAGGAACCTCAAGCTGGGAAAAAGGGTAGTATACTTCATCGATGCAACCAAATCGGCTCCTCTGTAACGGCTATTGAGGTAGGTAGTGGTGTGGTATAGCGTATCAATATGGCAAAAGTACCTTGAATGAAATCATGTTAAACAATGAAACCTTTCCACGCACCAGAAGCCATCATTACATAAGAATCATTCATTGATAGGCCTATGCACAGAAAAACTTCCTAAAGGGTGACAATGAAACATACGGGTCATAAGAAGACCACTGTTTGGTTGCCAATGTTGTGGAACAACATTGGTAGTGGCCTTAAAACCAAACAGACACCAGAATGTTGACCAAACTATTCACCAAAAAGAAAGCAACAGAAGATCTTAATGATCAGGGTAATTCTTTTCCCTCATTACCTTTCTACTAGGATTTTGTTCATTGCAAGTCCACTTCCAAAGCCGTTGAATACCATTTGACCCAAGTGCCAAAATGCTCATGCCAGAATTTGTGTATAGATGTCGAACAACCTAAATGTGTTAATACATATCAGAAACAAAGTATACACTAATCCATCTACCGGAAAAATGTGAGCATGACTTGGTGTACACTTTGTTAGTAGCATCAGTTCTGTCAGGCAATGTCACAAGCCGACGATGAGCAGGATCTATAATCTCCGTCAACTGCCAGGACTTGAATTTTTCAGTCACATCATCAAAATGCCAAAGTTTTTCCACGCTTCTAGCCACAGAATCAGGTCCATTCTTGGTAATGGAATAACAAACATCAATATGGGCACATAAAGAGAAAAGTAAACCTAAGTTGCCGGCTGAATAATCAAATCCTAAAGAACATCTAAAAAACAAATATAAGTAACGCATATACTATTAGTCTATTACTTCAGATATACAGCCACAGGGGTGGACATAAAGATTTTTGTTGTAACGGACATTATTCCTGAAAAGATCATGCAAATACCCTCAACAGTAAACTAATTTTTAATTTACTCCAATCCATAAATATTTATACCTAATACATTTAATAGGAATAAACTGACTTACAGGAATGGCAGATGACCTTAAAGAGGAGCTTCTTTCCACTTTGCAATTAATTGGATTGACTTTTGGAATAGTAGAAGATCCAGACGCCTATATATTCAACACCAGAAGGAAAAACAGAGTCCATGTTCACATACTATCACATTGTATTATCCAAACATCTAAAATAACTGCTACACTTAAAAAGGATAATACCTTAATCGTCGTTGGCTCTGGTGCTGATCTTAATGCTTCATAGGGCGGGAATTCAATAGACCTTGAGGACCTCAGACCAGCCACATTTGCAAGTAGCTTTATACCACTATCCCCAATAGTAACAACAAGAAGAGTACCTTTCTTATTAAATCTCAGACGAGGCAGATTCTACAAAAAACAAACCCCTAATTAAAATTATTAATTTATAGACTGGATTCCCGAACTTCGGATATTAAGAATAGGTACTGTTATGTGAGCTAATTTGAACTCACATCACATACCGTGGATAAGCCAGGAACGGTGCATAAGCCGAGGGATACAGAATAATTGTTATAGGCATTATTCAGTTGAGAAGGCAATGTTTGATCGCTGGGAATGGGATGTTAGGATACAAATCAGAAGGACAATAAGTTTGAATTTTAATGTTAAATCAATGTTATAAGCAGAATACAAAGCTCTAATTATGTTAGTAGTAGAAGGCAATGGGTTTTTACGCACGATCCATGTCGTAGGGATATATTTGCAGGAACACAGATCGACACATGTGGTCACAATGAACTCCAAAACCATCTCTAAAAATAAACCTGGCCCATTTCCAAATCACATAGAAGCAAAAATCAACAAACATTAATAGAGATTTATTGTATGACACTCTAATTCTTTTCCAAAATATTGGTATAAGGTTGATAAAAACTGTATTTTAGTACATTTTTTCCAAGTGATATAGAACTACATACGCAGGGCATAAATTAGACTCACAACTCATTAGAAATACATAAGTTCCTCGTAACATATATATACAAAATTAAAACTTTCCATTATCATGAAACCAAAATTAAGATTAGGGCAAATCAGTGAGATTACCAGTGAAATTGAAAGGATGGATTGGAGGATTAGCTATCGACGCACCGGGGCTTTGAAACTGTGAAAATCAATCGCTAAAAATGAAGCTGAATCCTCTGTATCGGTGAGGGACTAAAGGAAGGGGTTTTGTAGCATGGCATTCGAAATGTTAGCTGAAAAAGAGATACAAACAAAATTGGGGATGCACATAATTATATAACACAAGAGGGAACATCACAAAACTATCACAAGGACACAATTTGCACTCTGCCCAAAAAAACAGAATGAGAGCCACATATTTAAGCCATCAGACACAAACACACACATGTACAATTTTGTAACTACATAAAATTTTGTTTAATATATAAATCTACAAAATACGTAAACATCAAACCAAATTGAGATCGAGGAAAAGCGTACCAGTGCAATTGGAAAGGGGATTCATCATATTACCGTCGGAGATGATCGGTAGTACAATGAATCGCTAAAAGAACTACTGTAATTGGAAGTATGTGTATCGGTGGAATGTATCGGGCGAGGCAAAAAGTTTAAAGGAATGGCTAACATGTAATTCTGTAAAAAACAGGGGTATTTTGGTAACTTCACAAGGAGTTTTTTTGCTCATTTTACCCTTGTGTTCTCCTATTATAGAGAGAAAGATAATAGATAGATTATTGCATAATTTTAATTTTACAATAATATTATTATATTGACTTAATTGCAGGAGGATGGCCTCAACTATTTTTTTTTGCACAAAAGTGGCCCATGTATTTTTTTAAGCAGATAATTGCATTCCTTCTAAATTAATCTAAATAATGCTGTTTATTTTTATTTTTGGGTCATTTTGTGTTAAAAAAATTATTGTTCAGCCATCATTCTGTTATTAAGTAACAAATTGAATACACTCATCTGTTTAAAAAAAATAGTTAGGCCATCATACTGTCTATTTTTATACTTCGGCCATTTTTGTGCAAAAAAAAATAATTCAGGCCATAATCCTGCAATTAAGTCTATTATATTTAAAAAACTTAATATATTTTATTAATCCGCTTAAAATAGTTAGGCATGGATGTCCTCGAATATGCCCACCATGGCAACTCCTCGCATGGTATCTTCAAACACTCAAGTACCTGAACACACCGAACTAAACAAGATAGATGAGAAAAACAAATCCGAGTCAGTGAACGCTAACGACCACTATTGACAAGCACATAAACCCAAAATAAAACACCGATAATCCCGGGCAACGGTGCCAAAAACTTGTTTGCACTAAATCACGCAAGCGTACGTGGTCACAAGTAATATATGAATAAGTCAAGTTCGTTCTCACAGAGATCTGGTTATGGTTTTAATTCAGTAGATGTACCTATGCAACAATGTATGATTATTATTCACTGCTAAGACAATTAACAAATTTGGGTTTTAATTAACTAAAATTAACTAAATAAAACAAATAAACAATCTAAGAATTAATTATCTAATGAAAATTAAAATCGAATTACTTCTATATGAGTATACATGGAATCCTAACTTCATTAAATACTTTGCTTAGAGTTGATGCCTTTAATCAATGCATGTGATGGTTATGATATCTGATCAGACAACACAAAACAAGTATACGCTACTTCTCAGTATACGAATACCAAACTAAACATACATCCACAAAAGAGATGGAAGATGAATAGACACCAATTATGCTTAGACCCTATATCTCTATAAGATTTGAAAACATAACGGTTGAAGAACAAGTTGTCTATTCAGATCACATAGGGCAGCATAATATCTCTATTTATGCTACAAATCATGATGTTAAAACATCAAGCTATCCTATACTAGCATGGCAAGTTCTAAATCTCAAGATCCACTCTCGTTTCACAAGAGATTAACAAATTAGATGTTCGCGACGCATCTAAACACATGAAGCATAACCATACGAGGATATCAAGAATTCACCACACGTAAATCTTTAAAGCAATCAAACTACTAAGCTACATAGATAACTCCGTTAGAATCCCATGACAACGATTAGTTCATAATCGAACCGCTCGTCATCATGGGATCTGATGAAACCATGATAAAAACAAAGTATGAAAAGATACAAATAAACCTAAGTAATTGATATGTAATGGTGATCTAAATTACAATGATAGGATGTGTTTATATAGGCTCTATAATTCTTGCCCAGCAAGAAATTGTCTTCTATTACAATTATTATTCAATTAAGGTACTAAAAACTTCCCAAAATACAATTAGAACTTGAAAAGGGCAAAGCAGTAATTTCCTGCTCCCATCAGTCTGATTGTCGAGCTGTCTGCGCCCAACACACGCAACCTGCTCGTGCAAGACCTGTCCCATGTTGTAGAAAATCTCTCAAGCTTCGCGTGGGCAGTAAGATCGCTGAAAACAGACTTCTAGAACTCCAGATATGGCCAAAACAGTGTAGACTGCGCAACCTTCCCGGAAAATCCGAATTTTAATCAATTTAACCTCAAAACACGACAGAAGCATCACCTTAATTGACATTCTTGCTAACCTGCACAACTACACAAAACACATCAAAACTATAACAAACTTGAGTCCAAGACAATCAATTTAAGCCGATATGGAACGCTCCAAGTGGATGTAAAATCCACTTATCAATCCGCTACCGCTATTTCTTGATCTCAAGAACGCAGGTATAGCCATGATTTACCCCAAGTGCAGAACGCATCACTGTCCCCCGAATGAGAAGCACCCACCAGATAGCAGGATAGGTGATCCAGAGCTTTTGGGTGCAAAGTGCAGGATTACTCCGAAGTTCCCCAATGAGGACGCGCCCAATGGCTACAGGAACAGAGCTCCCAAAGCACACACCAGAAAGTCCCCATCTTTCCACCTTAGGGCACACCCTTAGTGTCTAAGAAGGGTCCTTATATCCAGACAAACTCATGAAGGCCTTCTGCGACGGACATCCCCCTCCTGAGATACGATAGGAGGAAATTCTTCAATAAAACCTAAGAAAACATTACAAATGCCATTGCAAATATAATTCACCCAAGAGAGGACGCGCCCTCCTTTAATAGAGGAAGAGGGCGCGCGGCCTTATTTCTGTAAAAACCATTCAAAACCCTAATTAACTCCTAAAACCCCCAATTTGAACCTGTTACTGACCCGCATCCATCTTAACAATACCCGATCCATATTTTGACTATAACATTGTGTTTGTACAGAATTATTATAATAATTTTTCTTATTTGTATCAAAAGAGAAAATGTATGTGTATTAAAATTTTAATTTTGTCTTTTCAGTTTATGAGAAAATGATTAATCAACTAACACAGATAATAATACTTACAAAAAAATCAAAATTAACATACACTTTCGTTTTTTTCAATTTTTTTTAGTATAGGAATGCATCAAAATTTATCTTCTAAGACCTAACCAAAATTTAAGCAAAATTTTTTCAAATTTTAAAATTTCTGAATTTGAAATTCTCATACTTACCAAACAAAGAATTTGGATTTGAAATCATGGATTTCAAATTTTGGAATTGAAATCATGGATTTCAAATGAAATTGTATTTCCCAAACACCACCTAAACAGAAATGACTTACGATCCTGGTATTGTGTATTAAATTTTATTTAAAATATTATATTCGTTATTGGACATATAGACACAAGCCTAGATTTTTAGAAAAACAAAAGATTGATGGTAGGATTAGGTACATCACACTCTCTCAAAACCTTTGGTTGGTTGATTAGTGAAACTAAAAAAATACTCCCTCCGTCCCAGCCAGTTCTTTACATGGCGGCTGGACACGGAGATCAAGGATAGTGGGTGTAAAGTGGGTGTAATATTGTTAAAATAAATAAGATAGTGGGTGTAATAGTGATTTTATTGTTAAAATAAGTGAAGTAGTGGGTGTAATAGTGATTTTATTGTTAAAATAAGTTAAGTAGTGGGTAAAATAATGTAAAGTATTGTTAAAATAAGTGAAGTAGTGAGTGTAATAGTGTTAAAACTTACTATTTTAGGTAATGTAAAGAAATGATGGGACGACCAAAAAAGGAAATTGTAAAGAAATGGATGTAACAGAGGGAGTATGTTAAACATGGAGGAGAATTATGTGGGTTGATTGTCGGAGCTGTAAATGAGTGGATATATTTATCAATAGTTTGGTATCGGATTTGGAAAAAATTTAATTCGAGTTTGTTTGATTTGTAAATGAGTGAATATGAATATGATTTTGAGATTTGTCTCAAAAATGAGTTAATATTGGGTACGTCAAAGTTCGGATCCAAAATTTGCCAACAAGTTTGTATTTAGTGAACATCTTCCTTAATATAATTTGTGAACAGATTTGTGAATATTATTTTGCATAAATCCAACATATATATGATCCTGAACATATTTAAGTAACATCTCATAAAGAGTTTTTGAATTCAAGATAACTAGCAATAGTTGTATAGGTAAACGTCTATGAATTATTATATTAATTTATTTTGCCTATTAATTATTTTCTTTTGTTAAATTTATACATAAATTTTATTATAAATAATAAAATTAAAAAGAGAATATGCCCAAAATGCCTACCATTCAAGACACATGAATCCAAATGTTTACCGGCAGAAATGCTGGTCCAATCTACCCACGAGATGCGCCATGAGCTGCGTGTATTTTGTTGCGCAATTCTAACATGCGCATCTGGGGTCACGCATTTCCAAGATGCGTGATGACATCATATGACATCATCTCTCTTCCTCAAAATCGTCTTCGAAATCGCCTCCCTTCGTTCTCCCTCCTCCGGCAACCTCTAGTCCTTTTGAGAACATCAAAATGATGCCCAGACCTTTCTCTCCATTTCCTCCCGTTCGTTTGTTGAGTTTTGGCACCGTAAGGGACGTGTACGAACAGATCTGAAAAAGGGATCGGAAAAAAGTTTCAATTTGGGTCTTTTAATTCGGCGAAACAAACAAAAAAAAACTAAGGGTGCAGGGTTGTAGAGGAGGAGAAGGCGAGTGTTTTGATATATAAGATGGTAGTGAACGATGTCGGACAAGGTATAAACGAACTCGTCAAACTTTTGGTCGAAAAATGCCTCCGACGGCGGGGGAAAGAGATGAACAATACTTAACACACGCATGTTCGACATGTACATCTCCAAACACGCATGCTCAACATGCATGTCCTAGCTACTGTTCACCGACCATGGAGTGCAGTTTGAGAAGGAGGCTCGTTTATCACAAACGTGTCCGGACACGCATCTTCTACATGCGTGTCCCATGGGTATTTAGGGCCATCGCGAACAAAAATGGGTATTTTTGACCAAATATTTTGGGAGGTTGGTATTTAGGATCGTCACCCAAATTATAACATGTTATATTGTAAATTATAATATTTAATTGATTATTTATTACTAAATTTAATCCAAATTTAACTTGTTGATAAGATTCAATTAGAAGCATGTTTCTTGTTTTCAAGATTTTATTCCATTGTTTTCTCTTATTTTTATGCATTCAAAATATTTTTTTAAAAAAAAAGAGAAAATTAAGATGTTGGAGAATACATGGGATGTTGAGCTAATCAGTGAGAAATGTTAGTGCATAAAAAATATATTGATTCGATAAAATTTCAAATTCTAATTTAAATTCAACATTATGTCCTGTATATAATTAGCGTAAGAGAGTTCATATGGTATGATTTGGTCGTTAGTTAATATATTTCATTTCAAAAATATTATATTTTATATTCTTAAATTAGATTAAAGAGAAATTAAAAATATTATTAAATTGTACATCTTGATTCATAAATTATGAATAAGGCTTAGCAAAAAACAATTATGAATAAGATTTTTAGACATTATCTAATTGATGAAAAGGAGTTTGTGGTTTGACAAGACAAATGTGTCATTACAAATAATTTTATTTTTAAATAATATTAAGTAGAAATTAAAAATCTTCTTAAACTATACACATTATTTCAAAAATTAAGAATAGGATTTATAGGGGCTGTATTAATTTGAAATTTTTAGAGAAAAATAAAAATGAAGTATATAGAGTATAATAAATTTATTAAGTGAAAAAGTATAAAAAATAGTAATATTTGTAATTTTTAAATTAGAGAAATTTCAAGAAAAAAATACAATAACAACTAAAATAATAAAAGTAAATGTTAATAAAATAAGTATCATTAATTTAATAGAGTTTACAAACATTATTTTATCAATCAATCTCTCAAAAAAAATTGTAAAAATAAAAATTTTATATAAAAAATTCGTAAATCAATTTAGAAAGCATCCGATACATCACACGTATAAAATTAGTGTTTATAACGAGCTACTCCCTCCGTCTCATAATACTTATCTCGTTTGATATGTCGAGATTGTTCGTAACATGAGACAAATTACTAATTTACGTCTAATCTATAAGATTAAATGTAGTCATGAGTGATCTTGTTGAATTGGTATTTATGAGTACTTTAATACAGTGAAGTTTTTATATTTAAAACTAATACAAAATTAAAGATATTAACAATTAAAAGTATGCGTTGACAAACGTGTCAAAGGAAAATGAGAAATTTTTTTAGAGATACATGAAGTACTCCCTCCGTCTCTTAATTCTTTTCCCACTTTCCTTTTAAAGATATTCAATATACTTTTCTCATTTCTATTTTTATCCATAAACAATACTCCCTCTGTCCCATCCATTTCTTTATAATTTCCTTTTTGGGCAGTCCCACCATTTCTTTACATTACCCAAAATAGTAAGTTTTAACACTATTACACCCACTACTTCACTTATTTTAACAATACTTTACACTATTTCACCCACTACTTAACTTATTTTAACAATAAAATCACTATTACACCCACTACTTCACTTATTTTAACAATAAAATCACTATTACACCCACTACCTCATTTATTTTAACAATATTACACCCACTATCCTTGACCTCCGTGCCCAGCCGCCATGTAAAGAACTGGCTGGGACAGAGGGAGTAATATTCAATATCCACTACTCCACCCACTACTTCTTAAAAATAATATTCAATACCCACTACTCCACTCACTAATCATTACAAATAATATTCAACACCCACTATTCCACCAACTACTCCAAAAAAAATATATTCAATACCCACTATTCCACCCACTACTCCTTAAAAATAATATTCAATACCCACTACTTCAAAAAAACAATATTCAATACACACTATTCCTTAAAAATAATATTCAATACCCACTACTTCATACAAAAACAATATTCATTCCCCACTATCTTAAAACCCGTGAAATTCAGCAAACGGGCAAAGAATTTAGAGACGGAGGGAGTAACAGTTAAGAGGGTTGGCTCCAGCAGTCCAGCCTAGTCGGAGCTATACTACTGACAAAATACTGTTCCTTTCAGTTTTTTACAAATTTTTTTATTACTTAGTATGTATTTTAAGGTGTATATAAGTATAGTTCCATAATTTAATTTTAATTTTTTTTTGTTTTGAATAAAAATTTAGACATTCTGTTCCAGTCAATATTAAATCTTGTATCTTGAAGGATTTATTGGAGTAATGATATTGCATTTTGTCAAAAAAAAAAAAAATGTGTGACATGCCCCCTATCCCAATATAAATAATTGAGAGGGACAAAGGAAGTAAAATCTTTGCAAATAATGATACACGTAATTTATTGTATAAAAAATACGAAGAAAGCACGTGAATTACCAGTCCCTAGTCCCTACTCCCTACTGCTTCCAAAAGACCATATACCAACCAAAAGCCATGTGAAGATAGCACGTGAAACTACGATTTGTCATAAACGACGAACAGATATACACAAATAGAATGTATCTTGACATGCATCAGCAAATCCGGATTAAGAAGATGCTAGTTTATAGGGTGATAATTTTCGATCTAACCGGATATGAACTAAATCTGAGAAAATATGAATTTGAGTGGATAAATTTTAATCTGAAACTACCATGTCCGAAATTCAAAAATGACTCGAAAATTAATGAATCCTCTTTTAATAACTCTGTTTTTAAAATACTTTATGCTTAAAATAACTAAATTTAAGTATAATAAAGTAATTTTCACGTGCAAATGGTAGATACTCGCTAGTTAGTTTATAATTATTTAATAGTAATAATAATATTTCCTATATGTCATATCCTTTTTTACACCTCACAAAGTGGGTACGGTACATATTATATATTTGGATTGTAACTTTTACGTGCAATGTGCAATGAAAGAGAAATAAATTGTTTTTTCTTAAAATCTTTGTAAAAACAATCATTCCCTATAAATAGGGACAGAGAGAATATATATAATATAAAAGCATATTTTCAATCACTCTAAAAAAACAGTTGATGTGGCGAAACCCAAAATTACTCGAAACGAACTCGGTAGGTACGGATTAGGATTAAAAAAAAAATCAACTCGAAACAATCAGATACAACCCGACACGAACTTGACCCAAAATCCGAAATTGCCCCTAGCTAATTATTTAAGAGTAGCACGCCACTATGGGAACTGTTATTTTCAGAGCCGTTTTTTTATTTCCAGAGCTATTTGTAACATATTGTATCACAATATGCAACACTTTGTGATTGCAGGAGGTGTATGTTACAAATATTGCTCTGAAAATTAAAAAACAGCTCTGGAATCCCTTTTGATTGTTAACATTTCACTTTTTCAAAACTTTCTGGCACGCTTTTTAAGGTGCATTTTAAGGATAGTTAAATAACTTTTTTTTAAAATTTTCTTTTTCTGTATAAAAATTTAATGTTTAAATTTTTATACAGAAAAAGAAAATTTTAGAAAAAAGTTATTTAACTATCCTTAAAATGCACCTTAAAATGCGTGCCAGAAAGTTTTGAAAAAGTGAAATGTTAACGATCAAAAAGGACGGAGGGAGTAACATTTCCCCGCCACTATTTATCATTTTAGGTCAAAGTTGTCCGCTTGACCATGTTCGGTTTTTGTATTAATCTTTTCTGGCAACGTCCGCATGTAGAGTTCTTTATGTATTTTATAGTTTCATAATTAATTTTTAATTTTTTTTTATATAAAAGTAGTATTATTCTAATTTTATAAAAAATGAAAATTTTAAAAATAAATAAATTATGTAATTATCTTTAAAATCACCTTAAAATACGCGCTACATATCCTATTTTAAAATGTTAAATGAGTAGCACGGACGGATCACATTACTTTCCACCACGCTCTTCAACTTTAACTCAAATAATTTATACTATTATCTGAAACTATAATTTTCCATTTTTTAATACCACAAAGAGCGTGTTTGGCTTAACTTAAAAATTGTTACTTATCACTTAAAGTGCTACTTACTCACTTTAAGTGAAAAGTGATAATTTTCACTTAAAGTTTGGTGTATCTGTTTGGCTAATTTTACTTAAAGTAAATTTTTTTTAAAAAAATTAACTAAAAAAAAGAAATTTATATTTTTTAAACATGATATAAAAGTGTAAAATACAAATATATGCAAAGAATATGATACGAGTTAAAAGGTGACTCAAATACATAAAAATTGATATGAGAAAAAAAATAAGTGGAAAAAAAGTACCTCCAAGGTACTTTTTTTTTTTGAACTAAAACTAACTTTAAGTGGGAAAAAAAAAGGTAAGACAAACACCCTTAAACTACTTTAAGTGGGTTAAAAAAAAAAATAAGTAACCCCAAACAGGCTGAAAGACCATACCAACCAAAAGCCATGTGCAGTGCACATTAATTCTTTTATTAATTTTGATGTTATAATTTTCATTTCACTATTTTGGTTTTTCTAGCTTATATTTGTTTTCTAAAAAATATGTTTTATTATGAACTAATATTATGTATGTGACATGTTTACCATAATAATCATACAAAAAGTTATGGTTTTTCTTAACTATTAGGGTTAGCATAGTGCAAATGTTTAGAGTATACTAGATTATAACGCGGCACACCAATATTTCAAAAATTATTCATATAATTAAAATTACAAATATAATAAAATTATTGGTTAATTAAAAAGTTTAGAAATTAAAAAATTGTATATTTATAATCAAACAATATAATCAATACATTTAAAGATTATTTCAATTCAATATTTTATTACATATAGTACATAATGATATGCATTGAAGAACTTATCAACATTGATTGAGTAATTCAAATTCTTAAACTTATCATAAACATTATAAATGATATTAATGATATTTAAATTTATATATAGATTTTCTATAAATAAGAATGAGTTAACTAAAATCATGGATCTTTACAAATCTTAATATGGATACTAAATTTAAAAAATGAATAATCCATTAATCAAAATAAATAATTTTTTTACCAAATACGCAATATATTATTCAATAATTTATATTCCCTCTGTCCCATCCATTTGTTTACATTTCTTTGTCACTTTCTGGCACGAATTTTAAAGTGGATTTTAAGGATAGTTCCATAACTTATTTTTAAAATTTCTTTTTTTTGTATAAAAATAAGATTGTTCTATTTTTATACAAAAAAAGAAACTTTCAAAAATAAGTTATGGGACTATCCTTAAAATCCACCTTAAAATGCGTGTCGATTATCATATTAGGTCAAAGTTGTTGAAAAGAAACTTTCAAAAAAGAAACTTTCAAAAATAAGATATTTAAAAACGTTATTGATTATCATATTAGGTCAAAGTTGGCAACTTGACTAGTATACTCTTGTCTAACCTTGTTAAAATCTCAGTAAAGTGCACTTTGTGTAACTAAACTTTGGCCAAGACACCACTTTAAATACCATAGTTTCAAATCTACCACGGGCAATACTGAACAACCTAATTACTTACAGTTAGTGTACTACCGTCTATTTCTCACTAACAGCGTCAAATGCCCAGGGGTAAAACAGTCTTTTCCAAGTAGCATCTTCGCGCGGGCTTTTAAGGGACTACTTGCCTCCCGTTTAACATCCATCGACTTTAATCAAGGAGAATAACTGCTTTAATCAAGAAGAACACCTGCAGTAATCAAGGAGAAGTACAGACGATGGCTTGGGCTGTTCGACCAAGGCTACGAAGGAGTGTTCGCCCACTAAGTAGGATGAATCTCTGTAAACGTGTAGGTCGCTCCATACTTTACAATAAGGCAATACACGAGAAGGGTCGGTAAGACTTCGAGTCACGGAATGATCCCTTTAACTCTAAGAAAATTCGAAAGTTTTCCTAAAAGTTGGAGGGCGAATGATGTAGTTGAAAAATTAGCTTTAAAGATATAATTTACATTGCATTAATTAGACCTATCTTGGCCCGTTATATATGAAGCCCATTCATGAGGGTCAAAGCCCTAACTGAGTATTAATTTCGTAATTATTACTTGGACTAGAAAAGCAACCTACATCGGGGATGCCCGATACAGGTCTACTCCTAGCCAAAAATAATTTGAGTCACCAAGTCCAGGATAGAAACTAAATCCTTGAAAGAAGGATCTAGAGTCAACGACATATGAGGAGATCGACTTGCCCCCAAGTCTTCTAACCCTACTCTAAAGCAAAGGCTGCCAAGGGGTCTGACTTCTCATCCTTAAAACTATGTTTTTGGGCATAACTCCACACGTCACTTACATTTTAGGCTAAATCCTCGAATAAGGACATACAAGCCACTATTTCTTGGTATGCCCTTGTCACCGTTGCCTTGAGAGCATCACCAAGAACTACGTCTTGGCTTGATTCTCAACACAAGATTGAGATATGTAGGCATCATGTGAGGACAGATTCAAGTCACGAAATACAAGTGCAGCCATTAAAACTCGAAACTCTCAAACCTAACATTAAATACACGCAAACCATAGCCATAAATTCAACCCTAGTTTTTCTTCCAAAACACTCTTCAACTCAAAAATCGTGCATCATTCTTTCAAAGTTCTTTTCCTCAATAGAGCTAGACACGTAAGTTGAAAAACATAATAAAATGATTCGCATCCATGTTGTATATATTAGAATAGCTTTCTTCTTCCTAGTTTGTTGAATCGTAATTAACGGAAGTAGTAATAAATTCAATATAGCAAAAACAGCTTAAAATAATAGATAGACAGTATATACAACCAATACACACAAAATAAAGTTATAAAATCAAATGTGGATAAGATCCCAAAATAATTTAAATCCTACCAAATTGTTCAAGATTAGTTGATTAGTAATACAACATAATTTACTCAATAGATAGACAATTTTAAAGGATGCAAAATCACAAAATCTTGGTTAAAAAACTTAAAAAAAATGTACCAAAATGAGAGATGGAGGTATAGAGAAAGGAGACGGAGAGATAGGAAGAGAGAGATGAAGATATATATATATATATATATATATATATATATATATATATATATATATATATGATAAGTGGATTTTATATCCACTTATTATGCGCTAATTGGACCTAAATTGGTGGTTTATCCTTAAGTATGTTGTGTCTTTTAATTAGTTTTATGTTGTTTCAGTCTTTGTTGTGCAGAACTCGCAACTTTTGGTATCGTGGTGATAAAAAGACTAAAAATGATGGATTTTTGTCTCAATTCGGAATTTAGAGCTGCCAAGAAAGCACAAGCGGCTGGCTACGAGGAAAAAGAATTATCATAAAGAAATTCCGAGTGATATATTCTTAAAGCAGGAACCCCGGTTGGAATTGATATATTTTTCGTTAAGCAAAAGGAGTCCGTTTTTAGATCCTCAAGAGACCGCAGCTTACACCTGGATGAACAATGAGAAAATAGAATTATCACAAAAAGATGGAAAGTGATATATTCTTAAAGCTGGAACCCCGGTTGGAATTGATATAATTTTTGTTAAGCAAAAGGAGTCCGGTTTCTGACCCTCAAAAGACTGCAGCTTAGGACTTAAGGATTTATTTATATTAATAAATATTTTATTTATTTGGAAAATTATATTTATAAATATCTAATAATATTAGATATTTATTTTTATAATTTCTAGATTAAAATAATTATTTATTAATTAAAGATTATAAGCTGTGCGGGGTAAAAAGCATTTCTAAGGAGTTGCGTATTAAAATTCAACTACCGCCAGTTGTGGAGAAGAATTGCAAATTGGCTGGAAGACTTTTTAGTATTGTCTCTGGAGTGGTTAGTATTAGGCAGCAGCCAGTAGACTTTTATAATTAAAACAGCTGACTTTGTATAGGTGGTGTGCTGGATGTATTATAAATAGTTGTGTAGGAAATCAATTGAAAGAGTAGATTACCCAGGGAAGAATTGATTCAATCATTCTCTCTAAACAAATCCTCCTGTATTCTAAATTCAGCAGCTTCTTTTTATAAACAGATCATTTTATACATTTTAATTCTCTGTAATTTTATTATATTTTATATACTTAAAATTTTCTGCAACAATTTATTTTATACACAGTTTATTTTATACAATTTAAATTTCTGCAAACAGTTTATTTTATAAACTCAATTTCTGTAATTTTATTATATTTTATACACTTCAAATTTCTGTAAACATTTTATTTTATACACTCCATTTCTGTAATTTTATTATAGTTTATACACTTTAAATTCTATTTAAATCGGAGCATTTTTCAGCATCAGTGTGGAATAATACTCTGTGACATTTGTGGAATTAACTGAATGCACACTGCAACACGTTGACCAGTCGCAGGAAGGGGGCGTGGCCGCCACGCGCGACAATTTGCGCCTCAAGCCCGGCGCGTGCACTCCACGCGCGTGGAGGAGAGTAGAATCTGCCGACAGAATTTGTAGAATCATTACAGCAGCATGTGGAAATGATTCTTTTGGTTACTTTTTGTCCGATTCTTTTATCAATTTAGCTGGCCACTTGGAGTGCTCCTCTGGTTCAACAAGTTATTTCGGTTCTACTTCTAAACTCTTGTAATTTCATATTTAATTTCTCGTAATTTTTAATTTAGTTATTATTATTATTATTATTATTATTATTATTATTAATATTATGGTTTCAATTAATCCCATGATGACGATTCGTTTAATTATGAACTAATCGCCGTCATGGGATTCTAATGGATTTATTTACGTAATTTAGTAATTCGATGCCTTAATAATTTGTATTATGATAAAAATTCAGATTGCCTAATGTGGTTGCGCTTAATTTATTAGATGCGTAGCTAACGTCTAAATTATTAATTCCTAATGAATGCGAAAGTGGATTTAGGAATTTAGAATTTGCCATGTTAGCATAGGTTCGTAATTGTCATGTACATTTACGATAAGTGGTAGGATTTTGGATCACATCACCCTGTGTAGTCATAATAAGGGAATTTATTCGTAAACCAATTATGTTTTGAAATCTTATAGACATATAGGGTCTAAGTATAAAAGGTGTCCACACGACTTCTATCTTTTTAAGTGGATGTTCGTGTGGTTTGATATAAGTTAAGGCTGAAAGGCGCTTATGTTAGTTTCGTGTTCCCGGCTAGCTTTCATAATTATCAAAATTACTTTGAATTAAGGCATCAATTCTAAATGAAATAAGTAATGAAATTAGAATCCCATGTTTCTATCATATTATTTGAAACACGTTAGTCGTCCCGTTAGTCGTTATTTCATTAGTTAATTGTACTTTGAAACAAACCAACCATTTTCGTTCGTTCATGCTTCTATAATTAACCGAACATTGTTGAATAGACATATTTACTTAAATACACCAAGTCTTCGTGGGAACGATCCTTATTTCCCTATATTGCTTTTGGACTGCGTATACTTGCGTAGAGAAAATAGCGAACAAGTTTTTGGCGCCGCTGCCGGGGACTCGGTGTTATTTTTTGTTTATGTGTTTTACTACAATAGAAGTTAATTTGTTTGACTTGAACATTTTATCTTATATTTTTGTGAAGTGATTATTTGGGTACAGATACTTGGATTTTTATGCTAACACGTTCTAAAGCATTAAAAGCCAAACAAGTACTTGAACTAGCAAATACTCACAAGATGAACGGAGAAGGCGAAGTAGTTGCACCTGCAGCAGCAAGGGCTTTAATGGACTACTCGCAACCGAAGATTGATGACATTCAGTCAAGTATCATTCGTCCAGCAATTGTGGCTCCTACATTTGAAATTAAATCCAGCACTATTCAGATGGTGCAGAATCAAGTACAGTACGGAGGAACTGCAACGGAAGATCCTAACTTACACATCAGGAACTTCATAGAAATATGCGACACATTTAGATTCAACAATGTGTCAGATGATGCTGTGAAGTTGAGACTCTTTCCGTTTTCCTTAAGAGACAAGGCCAAGGGTTGGTTACACTCTCTGCCACCGGGATCTATCACCACTTGGGCTGATCTAGCTCAAAAGTTTCTTAGCAAATTCTTCCCCATGGCAAAGACTGCAGCTATAAGGAATGCTATCACGTAATTTTCTCAACAGTCTGGTGAATCTTTATGTGAAGCATGGGAAAGATACAAGGAAATGCTTCGGCAATGCCCTCATCATGGCATGCCAAATTGGATGATCATAAATTGTTTCTATAATGGGCTAGGAATGCAATCAAGGCCAATGGTAGATGCAGCTTCAGGGGGAGCATTATGGGCTAAAAGTTATGAGGAGCCCTACGATCTTATCGAGATGATGGCAGCTAATGAATATCAAAACCCAACTCAGAGAATGCCACAACAGAAGGTAGTAGGTATTCTTAATGTCGACAAAGCCACTTCCTTAGCAGCTCAGCTAGAGGCTTTGAACTTGAAAGTAGACACTTTGACAGCGCAAGGATTTCGTCAAGTTGCTAGTGTTTGTGAGTTGTGTGCGGGCGCACATGAATCAAACCAATGTGCCATCTCAAACGAGTCAGTTCAATTCGTAAGCAATTTCCAAAGACAGCAACAGCCAGCTCCAAATTCCTACCATCCGAACAACCGAAATCATCCAAATTTCAGTTGGAGCAATAATCAAGGAGGAGCGCAACAATCAAATCAGCCCTACCAACAATCTCAAAATCAACAGTTTGGAGCTAAGCCATATAATCCATCTGGATTCCAGCAACAGCAGGGGCACCAATATCAGCAACAACATGCCCCACGACAATTTCAACCTCCAGGATTTCAACAACAATTCTATGGGAATTCTGGGCAATCAGCTTCTAGTGAAAAGGTAGAATTGGAGGAGTTGAGATTGGCGTCAAAAAGCCAAGCGGCTTCTATTAAAAATCTGGAAACTCAATTGGGACAACTCGCTAATTTCATGATGAGCCGACCACAAGGAACACTCCCCAGTGATACTGAAGCTAATCCGGGGAGAAAGGACAACCAAGAGCACATTAAAGCCATCACTTTAAGATCGGGGAAAGTCATAGAAGGCACTGAATTAGAAAGAGCAGAAAAAATTTTGCCCGATAAAGAAACAGAAAAAGTGAACTTGGGAGACACCGAGGACAAGGGTAAGGCTCCAATTTCAAGCACGGAGGTTGAAGAAAGTGTACCACCTCCTAAACAATCAGTCCTTGCACATAAAGAAGCAGAAGAGCATGTCTATCCACCTCCGCCATTTCCTCGACGTTTGCAAAAACAGAAACTGGACAAGCAGTTTGGCAAATTTCTTGAAGTCTTTAAGAAATTACATATCAACATTCCATTTGCTGAAGCCCTGGAACAAATGCCGAGTTATGCCAAGTTCATGAAAGGCATTCTATCTAGAAAAGTAAAACTAGAGGACTTGGAAACTGTTGCTTTGACAGAGGAGTGTAGTGCGGTATTGCAATAAAAGTTACCGCCTAAGCTAAAAGATCCTGGCAGTTTCACCATACCATGCACCATTGGGAATTTGTCTTTTGACAAATGTCTATGTGATTTGGGAGCTAGCATCAACCTCATGCCATACTCAGTTTTCTTAAAACTTGGCCTTCCTGAGCCAAACCCGACGAACATGTCACTTCAGTTAGCTGATCGCTCTATCACTTATCCTCGGGGAGTTGTTGAAGATGTCCTAGTGAAGGTAGACAAACTTATCTTTCCAGCTAATTTTGTCATACTGGATTTCGAAGAAGACAAGAAGATTCCTATCATTCTTGGTAGACCATTCTTAGCAACGGGGCAGACATTGATTGATGTCCAAAAGGGGGAACTGACGATGAGGGTGCACAATCAAAATGTCACCTTCAATGTTTTCACAGCTATGAAATTTCCAACAGAAGAAGAACAGTGTCTGAAGGTAGACTTGATTAAGTCTACGGTACAAGAAAAGTTGGATCACATGTTCATGAATGACACTTTGGAAAAGGCCCTCAGTGGAGAGTACTCATTAGATGAAGATTATATAAATGAACAATTGCAGTATCTAGATGCTTTGCCGTGGCAAAGAAAATTTGAAAGACCAGTTGAATCATTGGATCTGCCAGAACTAAAGGGGCCGCATCAGTAAATGAAACCATCTATCGAGGAAGCTCCAGCTCTAGAGCTCAAACCACTTCCTAATCACTTAAAGTATGCTTCTCTTGGTGAATCATCTACCTTACCTGTGATTATATCTGCTAACCTTTCAGACTCTGAGGAAGATAAGCTTTTGAGAGTCCTGAGAAAATTCAAATCAGCCATTGGTTGGACCCTAGCGGATATCAAAGGCATCAGTCCAGCTTATTGTCAACACAAAATTCCATTGGAAGAAGGGAGTAAACCAACAGTGGAACATCAAAGGCGGCTAAATCCTCTTATGAAAGAGGTAGTGAAGAAAGAAATCATCAAGTGGCTGGATGCAGGGATTATCTATCCCATTTCTGACAGTGCATGGGTGAGTCCAGTGCAATGTGTGCCGAAGAAAGGAGGCATGACTGTGATTACCAATGAAAGGAATGAACTCATCTCTACTCGCACAGTCACCGGTTGGCGAATCTGCATGGACTACCGGAAGCTGAATAAAGCCACAAGGAAGGATCATTTTCCCCTTCCTTTCATTGATCAGATGCTAGATAGACTAGCCGGCCATGATTATTACTGCCTTCTGGATGGTTATTCTGGATATAACCAAATTTGCATTGCTCCTGAGGATCAGGAGAAAACAACATTTACATGCCCGTTCGGCACTTTCGCCTTTCGGCGGGTTTCTTTTGGCTTATGTGGAGCACCTGGTACTTTTCAAAGGTGCATGATGGCCATCTTCTCAGACATGATTGGCAAGACCGTAGAAGTCTTCATGGATGACTTCTCTATATTTGGTATATCTTTTGATGAATGCTTGCAAAATCTTGGCTCGGTGCTGAAAAGATGCGTGGAAACTAACCTAGTGCTCAATTGGGAGAAGTGCCACTTCATGGTACAAGAAGGAACTATTCTCGGGCACAAGGTGTCAAGGAAGGGTCTAGAAGTGGACAGAGCAAAGATAGAAGCTATTGAAAAGCTGCCTCCGCCTAATTCAGTGTGAGGGATTCGCAGTTTCCTTGGGCACGCAGGTTTCTACAGGCGTTTCATCAAGGATTTCGCCAAAATTTCCAAACCTTTGTGTCAGCTGCTGGAAAAAAATATTCCTTTCAAATTTGATGAAGAGTGTCTCACAGCTTTCGAGACTCTAAAGAAGAAATTGATTTCAACACCCGTGATCATTACTCCAGATTGGAGTGATCCTTTCGCTATGATGTGTGATGCTAGCGATTACGCAGTTGGGGCCGTTCTTGGCCAGAAAAAAGATAAAATGTTTCACGTCATCTATTATGCAAGCAAAACCCTCAGCGATGCTCAATTAAACTACACTACCACTGATAAGGAGTTGTTAGCCATAGTTTATGGTTTTGAAAAATTCCGTTCATACTTGCTTGGCGCGAAGGTGACTGTGTACACTGATCACGCGGCTATCAGATATCTGCTCTCTAAAAAGGACTCCAAACCTAGGTTGATTCGATGGATTCTCCTGCTGCAAGAATTCGATGTGGAGATCAAGGATAGAAAAGGGACAGAAAACCAAGTAGCCGACCATCTCTCACGATTGGAAGACTTTGGGAACTCATCCCAAGACAAAACCGTCATTAATGAATTATTTCCTGATGAACAGTTGTTTGGGGTACAAGAAGAAGAGCCTTGGTTTGCAGACATTGTGAACTTTCTGGTGAGTCATATGATTCCTCCCGGGCTTTCTTTTGCACAAAGAAAGAAATTCTTGCATGAAGTCAAATGGTATCGTTGGGACGAACCATATCTGTTTAAACAAGGAGCCGATCAGGTGATTAGGAGATGTGTGCCATACAGTAAAACAGAGGCTATTCTAAGGGATTATCACGCCACGACATATGGTGGCCATTATGGAAGTGAAAAGACCGCAACTCGAATTCTTCAAGCGGGATTTTATTGGCCATCCCTTTTTAAGGATGCCCATCAGTTTGTACTGAAATGTGATCGTTGTCAGGGTGTTGGTAACATATCTAAAAGGAATGAGATGCCCCTCAATATGATGCTAGAAGTGGAAATCTTCGATGTTTGGGGCATCGATTTCATGGGGCCATTCATTTCCTCATATAACAACCAATACATCTTGCTAGCCATTGATTATGTCTCCAAATGGGTTGAAGTCAAGGCACTTCCGACCAATGATGCCAATGTCGTGCTCAATTTCCTTCACAAGAACATCGATCTTCACAAAATTCGGCACTCCTCGAGTGATCATAAGCGATGAAGGTACTCACTTTTGCAATCGCAAGTTTACTAATCTCATGGCAAAGTACAACATCAACCACCGGGTAGCTACGGCATACCACCCGCAAACCAATGGCCAAGCCGAGGTATCTAATCGCGAGATTAAACGCATTCTGGAAAAAGTGGTGAGTCCTTCGAGAAAGGATTGGTCTTTGAAACTCGATGAAGCCGCATGGGCTTATCGTACAGCATATAAAACACCCTTGGGTATGTCACCATATCAACTTGTCTATGGGAAAGCTTGTCATCTGCCTACCGAACTAGAGCACAAAGCTTATTGGGCGCTGAAGAAGTTGAACTTTGACTTAGCAGCAGCAGGAGAGAAAAGAATGCTTCAGATTAATGAACTGGATGAGTTTCGGTTACAGGCTTATGAAAATCAAAAATTATACAAGGAGAAGGTCAAGAGATGGCATGACAGACGTTTGGTGCAAAAGTCTTTTGTACCGGGACAGTTAGTGTTGCTTTTCAACTCTCGTCTCAGACTGTTCCCAGGGAAACTTAAGTCAAGGTGGTCAGGGCCATTCACGGTTAAAATAGTGTTTCCACATGGTGCAGTGGAAATTTTTGATAAAACACCGGAGGCGGCTTTCAAAGTAAATGGACAGAGGTTGAAGCCATATTTTGGTGAACATGTGAATCACGAAGCGGAAACAGCGGTTCTTGGCACTACCAATTGAAGTACGAAGGTGAAGTCAAGCTAGCGACAATAAACAAGCGCTTCATGGGAGGCAACCCATAGGTTTGGTGTTTTTATTTGTGGTTTGATTTTGTAAGTATTATATATATGATAAGTGGATTTTATATCCACTTATTATGCGCTAATTGGACCTAAATTGGTGGTTTATCCTTAAGTATGTTGTGTCTTTTAATTAGTTTTATGTTGTTTCAGTCTTTGTTGTGCAGAACTCGTAACTTTTGGTATCGTGGTGATAAAAAGACTAAAAATGATGGATTTCTGTCTCAATTCGGAATTTAGAGCTGCCAAGAAAGAACAAGCGGCTGGCTACGAGGAAAAAGAATTATCATAAAGAAATTCCGAGTGATATATTCTTAAAGCAGGAACCCCGGTTGGAATTGATATATTTTTCGTTAAGCAAAAGGAGTCTGTTTTTAGATCCTCAAGAGACCGCAGCTTACACCTGGACGAACAATGAGAAAATAGAATTATCACAAAAAGATGGAAAGTGATATATTCTTAAAGCTGGAACCCCGGTTGGAATTGATATAATTTTTGTTAAGCAAAAGGAGTCCGGTTTCTGACCCTCAAAAGACTACAGCTTAGGACTTAAGGATTTATTTATATTAATAAATATTTTATTTATTTGGAAAATTATATTTATAAATATCTAATAATATTAGATATTTATTTTTATAATTTCTAGATTAAAATATTTATTTATTAATTAAAGATTATAAGCTGTGCGGGGTAAAAAGCATTTCTAAGGAGCTGCGTATTAAAATTCAACTACCGCCAGTTGTGGAGAAGAATTGCAAATTGGCTGGAAGACTTTTTAGTATTGTCTCTGGAGTGGTTAGTATTAGGCAGCAGCCGGTAGACTTTTATAATTAAAACAGCTGACTTTTCATAATTATCAAAATTACTTTGAATTAAGGCATCAATTCTAAATGAAATAAGTAATGAAATTAGAATCCCATGTTTCTATCATATTATTTGAAACACGTTAGTCGTCCCGTTAGTCGTTATTTCATTAGTTAATTGTACTTTGAAACAAACCAACCATTTTCGTTCGTTCATGCTTCTATAATTAACCGAACATTGTTGAATAGACATATTTACTTAAATACACCAAGTCTTCGTGGGAACGATCCTTATTTCCCTATATTGCTTTTGGACTGCGTATACTTGCGTAGAGAAAATAGCGAACAATATATATAGGGTTGGACTCCATAACAAACACCTTATATAACAAACAATAAAGAACACCTTAGATCTAATTGATCCAATGCCCCTGGCGGGGCCACCCAATACAAAAAGTTCTTATTTTTTTAGGCTCTATCCATCCAGCAAAAAAAAATTGAAAATTTACTGTTCATTGATGACGTCTGGATGGATAGAGCCTAAAAAAATAAGAACTTTTTGTATTTGGTGCCCCTGGCGGGGCCAATGGATCTATTGAAATAAATGATTTTATAGTGTTCTTTATTGTTTGTTATATAAGAGTGTTCTGTATGGAGTAAAGGCCTATATATATATATATATATATATATACATATATGATATATATAAACTTGACTCAATCAAAATCTAGTTGCTCGACATTTTCTTTCAATATAGGGAAAGAATGATTGTATATCATATGTTTTGGACAAAATGAATTTTAATTGTTTTGGATTAAAGGAATGGGCTTGGAATGAGCCATTCCATTCACGTTAATTACCTAACCAAACAAATCATTTTTTAATTCAGTCCAAAATGACGATTCCATTCACTTCAGGTAAACACGTCCAAGAATTTTATATCCTTGAAAATGCTCATAGACCACAAATTAAGTTGCACAAAAGCATTTGATCAAATCACCGCTCTGTTTGGGACTGCTGTTACAAACTGTTGTGCTGTTGAAAAAAGTGTTGTTGCGAAAATCAGATAACTGTTTGGCAATTTTTTTAAAATATGCATGTTTTGCATATTATATTTAAAAAAATAATGTTTTAGGCGAGTTTTGATGTTGATATCGGTAACTGCTTCCTGTAAAAGCTGAAAAACATCTTTTTTCAAAAGCATAGGGGACATGCTTTCTCTAAAAACAACTTTTCAGCCGAAAGCTTTTCAGAAAATATGCTTTTAAAATTTACCAAATAACATTTTAGCTACTTTTCAGAAATAAGCTATTTTTGCTCATAGCAACAGTAATATCAAACGGGGCCTACATCAAAATATAAGCTCACCTACTAAATCCCGAGGTAAAGAAGATACAGATAATACATTAGTCTCTTGAGCAAAAATCATCTAGCGATGTCCTTTTGAGGGTTTGCTAACAAATCGATTTCACGTAAATAGTAAAAATTTTCATCTTTTTTTATCTTACGTGGGGTTCTTGCTATTAGCAGTGTTGTAAAAAGCGCATTAAGCGGGTGCCTAAGCGGACGCTTAAGCGGAATCGGACACCAAAGTGCTTCGATTTTATACTAAGCGGGTGATTAAGCGTTTTTGAAGATTATGCGGCATATTAAGCGGATTGAACGATCATTAAGCGGATTAAGCGGTCATTAAGCGGATTAAGCGGTCAAAATGGTGTTGACTTGCTAATTTTTTAATTTTTAAAATATTTATATTTATTATAATATGACTATAATTGTAAGGAAATATTAAAAAATACCTTTTTTAATTAAGAACATTTTATGTTTAAGTTCTTAGTACTTAACTAGCATAATAACCCGTGCAAGGCACGGGTAATCTTCTAGCAAAGAATATAATTTTTTTATCATTATCGTCTATATAATTTATTTGAGTTTCGTCACTCTTTTTTCATTCATAACACGCATTTTTAAAATGTTCTTAATTCAGTCAATATTCAATGCATAATTTGATAATGCAAATGTCTCATTCACATTCCAAACTTTCATTACGGGAGCTTTCTTAATGTAAAAAATGTTCTTCTATTGCATATTTCATCACCAATCATTATTATTTTATAATACATATTTTGAATTATTATCAAATTTGTATGATAATGGCTATCGTTAAACACTGCTTCTATAAATTTAAGATTCTTTAGTTCAATTAAATTTTATGCAATCGATGATTTCAATAAAATGTACATTAATTTATTCCCACAAACGTAAAACTAACTATTCTAGTAAATAAATGTGTGGAGTTCAAAATTTTGCTTACAACTGTTTAAATAAAATGTAGTTTTAATTAGATAAAGATTTACAATTTAAATATTTTCGATTAGGGTATTGTCCAAAATCTTTAGATTTTTATTTATCAAGTTCCATTAGTTGGCGAAAAGCCTTTTTATTTTATAATACGAATTCAATTTATTTTTTCTAAATTTGCATGAAATAACAAATTATGACCCAATGATCATCTAATGGAGAACTCCTCATTGTTAAAGATGTCGTAAGATTTTATTTTAAACTGTGATATTATTTCAATTTTTTTCTTAATGAGTAGAATATCAAAAATCATATATGCAAATACACAGCCATGATTAATCTTATGAGAACTGTGATCGAAAATTGAATATTTTTCAAAAATTATGTCAAGTCCCAAATATACTAATTCATCGCATGTTTAGTCCAAAAGAGGTAGCATCTTTGCTATACTTTAGTTGTCGACTTTCTCTTATATATATTATTCATTAAAAATATATAATGAATTTCATATATATTTTCTTTGTATAAATCCAAATATTATCCCGCTCACGCGGCACACAAAGAGATATCATGTTTTTATTTGAAAACACGCTTGAATGATTTGGTTGTATTACGAAATTATCATACATAGTAAATTTTAATCAAGATTTTTATTACAATTAAAAAAGTATAACTAAACTATATATTATGAAGCCTTAGTTTATGTTTTAATATAAATATAATTATTTTAATATGAATCAATAAATGTAAAAATAAACGTAAGACTAAAAATTATTAACATGTCGCAATAATTGAAATACAAGATATTCTTTCATTCGAACCACACAAAAACACATACATGCAAGCACACCCTCACACACACACATAATGTTTATAATTTAGAACATATGTGAATGAGTGGTCTAGTGGTAAAAATGTGTGTACACTAACTTGGAGACCCAAGTTCAACTCATTCCAACAACATTTTTTTAAAATATTAAATATAAGGGTAAATTAGTTATTTCAAATTGAATAAAATGTGTCATGATTTTAGATTGAATTTTATGTCTCATGAATTAATAGACCCTTGTTGGGCTATTAATAATATAATAGATAGATTATTGCATAATTTTAATTTTACAATAATATTATTATATTGACTTAATTGCAGGAGGATGGCCTCAACTATTTTTTTTTGCACAAAAGTGGCCCATGTATTTTTTTTAAGCAGATAATTGCATTCCTTCTAAATTAATCTAAATAATGCTGTTTATTTTTATTTTTGGGTCATTTTGTGTTAAAAAAATTATTGTTCAGCCATCATTCTGTTATTAAGTAACAAATTGAATACACTCATCTGTTTAAAAAAAAATAGTTAGGCCATCATACTGTCTATTTTTATACTTCGGCCATTTTTGTGCAAAAAAAAAATAATTCAGGCCATCATCCTGCAATTAAGTCTATTATATTTAAAAAACTTAATATATTTTATTAATCCGCTTAATGATCCGCTTAAAATTTCGCTTAAGCGTCCGCTTAACCGCTTAAGCACTATAAGCTCATCCCACCGTTTAGAATTGATTTGCACTTTTTAGAACCTTCGCTATTAGCACTTCTAGTCACCATAAAAAATTTCTATATAGCCAAACCGGCCCTTCTTTTTAAAATTTAGGTGTTTGGACAATCAAAATGTTTATTATTTGTATTATTTAAACGAAGTTAATTAGGAGGCTACACTTCGTGACTTCTCTAAATTTCAGGTGCCCATACAGACTTGGAAAAGAATACTATAAATAAATATAGGATTTGTCTAGTATGTGAGAGGGCATGTATCAGAACATATACTAAAAATAATAGAATCACTATGGTAAAAAAAAATTCGTATTTGATGAGTTGTCAAATTTTGATTGATGGAAATTTTTGTACATACAGGATCCATTATTATTAATAAAATTTCTATCAACATTTTGATAACTAAGCACAGATTCTTATCATATGCCCTTGGGCACACACTAAAAAAATCGATAAAGATAACAATGATAACAATTTGTTAATCTTATCTTGAAAACCTAGAACATCAATATTTAAAATTCCAAGACATCAATTGTTGTGGAATAAAAACTAGGTTGTAAAATTGCGGCTAGGGTTTATGTGTGCTTAATGCAAAAGGGGTTGGTGAGCTTCGAGCTTTAGTGGTTGTTTCCGTGTTCGAGACTGATCGGTCCTCACAGAATGCCTACGTATCTCGTATTGAGAATCAAGCCAAGACGTAGTTATGAGAATGAGGGGTCAGACCCTTTATATAGGCTGAGAAGCCCTAGAACCGTAGTAGAATTAGGTGACTTGGTGGGCAAGTCACCTCCCTGAGGAAGGTTCTAGGCTCCTTCCTTGTAGGAACCAGTTTCCATGTTGAAATATGTATCTTGGAGGCTAAGTCAAGCAAGAGTTATATCCTTGTTTGACTCTTATTGCTGAGCTGTTTATTACCCCTAATATTAATTACGAAATTAATATTATAAATAGGGTTTGGGCTCATCTGGAGGGCCCCATGTTTTGACCATATTGGGTCTAATTAATGCAACATTAAATGTGTCTTCAGGACTTATTTTTATCCCATATCATTTGTCCCCCAACTTCTAGGAAAACTGATCAGGTTTTCCTTGAAGTTTTATCGATCTTATTCGAGACTCGGGTCAGGGATTTTTGCTTTTTACGCAAGTTTTTTTTCCAATATCGTCTTTTATGTAAAGCGTGGAGCGACCAACGCGTTTACGATGATGTTTGAACAACACTAAACAGTGTTAAACGGCACTAAACAGCGCTAATCAGCCTTAAACAACGTTTAAACAGTGTTAAACGATGTTAAACGGCATAATACAGCACTAAAAGGTGCTAATCGACACTAAACGGTGCTAATCGGCACTAATCTGTGCTAACAGGCACTAAATTGTGCTTAAACAACACTAATCAGTGTTAATCGGCACTAATCTATGCTAACAGGCACTAAACTGTGCTTAAACAACACTAATCAGTGTTAATCGGCACTAATCTGTGCTAATAGGCAATAAACTGCGCTTAAACAACACTAATCAGTGTTAATCGGCACTAATCTGTGCTAACATGCACTAAACTGTGCCTAACAGGCACTAAACTGTGCTTAAACAACACTAATCAGTGTTAATCGGCACTAATCTGTGCTAATCGGCACTAAACGGTGCTTAATTTGATCTCGTTTCAGTACTGAAAATCATCCGATATTCGCTAAAAAAGTCAAGTTCTAGGGCTGGAAATCATCTGAGGTTCGCTGAAAAAGTCGAGTTCTGGGACCATAAACTACCCGTGATCGGCCGGATCAACGGGTAGCTCGTGGTCGGCTAGCCCGTGATCGGCAAGAGGGCTCGAAAACACCGTGGTCGGCTGCACGGTGATCGGCCGAAGGCCTCCCGTACAAGGTGGTCGGCTGCTCCGTGGTCGGCCACTCCGTGGTCAGCTGGGGCTTCCCAAAACGCCATGGTCGGCTGCACGGTGGTCGGCTGCGGCTCCTCGTGCACCGTGTTCGGCCGCTTGGTGGTCGGCTATGGCCCTCCGGGTGTCGTGGTCGGCTACTTCGTGGTTGGTTACTCCGTGGTCTTGAGGATCAAGAACCTTGATCTTGATCTCAAGTCATTCGTTATCTTAAGGATCAAGAATCTTGATCTTGATCTCAAGTCATTCTTTTGGTCATTCATGACTTCTAACAATATTACTCCTTAATTAACAATTAGCATTGCTAACCTTGTACTTACGGCTGATCTCCTTAATTAACTCCTTAAGCATAATTAGCCTTCCAGAGGTCATTTGTTTTGCAGCTTTAGCGATTATGTCAGTTGTTTCTCCTCTAGCTTGTACGAATTATAACGATCCTTTCTGTATGAAACGAGCAATTTCAATCCTTTTTTTCATTTTCAAACGATAGATGACCCGTAAACGCGAACCAAGCTGAACTTCAACCTAAAACAGCAGGTCATGTTGATTCTATAAAAGAAGAGTGATAGCCTTCATTTCATTCACTTCTTCATTTCAAAGTTTTCAAGTTCTCAAGCTCTGTAGATTTCTAGTCCCAATCGGGGATCAAGTTTCCAGTTTCGAGATCAAGATGTTAGAAGACAGACGCCCAGTCGCTCCTCCAGTCTCCATGATGGAAGCATTAGCCAAGAGGAGCAAGATGAGGACAGCCAAAGGTAAAGAAAAAATAAAACCCCCTTCATATGTTGAGCATAAATTTGAATCCCTACTAGATCTACTAAACATCATGAGGGATGCATTCCCCAATAGTGCAAGTTAGACTCATTTAATAGTCCATGCAAGTTAAAGGAGAAAGATGTAGAAGAGATCAGGAGAACATATTACTTTCCAGATGCTATCAAGGTTCGTCTTCCAAGTCTAACTGACAGAACTTGTAACTGGCGTCCTGAGAGGATTTGTGTTCCCTAGGGTGCCCTAGAAGCTGGGTTTAGATTCCCGGTTGATAATTTTATCATCAGATTGCTAGCGGAGTATCAAATCCACCCTTGTCAATTGTATCCCAATGCCTGGAGGTACATCATTATTTTCATAATAAGGTGCCGTCAGTTGAAAATTCCATTGTCTACTACAATGTTTCGGAGTATTTTTGGAGCCAGAAACTCTACTGACTGCAAGAAAGGATGGGTCAGCCTTCAACACCGAGCCAAAATACCACACATGGTGAATCCCTTTTCCTTCCCTAATTCTCAACATTTTTGGGAAAGGGGGTTTGTAGTCCTTGAATGGGAAGGTGGTGATTGGGGCCAATTCTTTGTGAAGAGATTCGGGCATGTAGAAGATAGTTCACATTTTGTGTGTGAACTTAAGGATTCAGAGCTACTAGACCGAGATTGGCTCCTAGCTGATGATGGCCGTACCCATTATAAGACTTTTCTAAATGAAAAGAATCTTATTGAGACTGGCCTTAGCTTTCTTTCTATTGAGGGTAACTTTCTTACTTAGCCATATTTTGAACTATATTTGTTCTTATTCCGATGTTTTTCATGTTGCATTTCAGCTGCTGAGGAGATTGACAGTCGTCCTCAGAATCAATCGACTATGACTCAAAGAGTGAAGAAAAAGGCTGCGGAGCTACTGAATCCCACTAAGCCTCGAGTCCCTCACTTCTTGGAAGGCTGCTCCCAAGGCGGGAAAAGATCCCGAAACGCTGACGGGGGTATCAGGACCCCTTTTATACCGTCATGGGGTATATGTGAACAAGATTCAGTCTGTGGGAGTCCTCACCTAGCTCTAGACTGGTCCAAGCTTTCAATCACTCCTTCTGATAGAGTGACTTTACATGCCGGCGACAGGATGGATGAAAATCAGCTTCTGGGCGCTCAAGCCTTATATCAGGTATGACACTCCTTTTAGTAAGTTCGGTGTGGTTTGCTGATTTTGACCTTATAAATTCTTTATGCCTTGTCAACTTTTCTATTGCAGGCTAATGCCTACTTCCAGGATGTTTCTACCCAAGGTCGGGCCTTCAGGGATGAAAATGTATCCTTAAAGACTGATTCGGCAAGGTTCAAGGAAGAAATTGATGATCTGCATTCTCAAGTTGCCCATGCCGAAGCGAACGCTTTATCCTCCCGAAAGAAACTTGCTTCTTTGGCCCGAAAGAGAATGGATGATGCTAACAAGGTGATTAAGGCCTATCATAAGACTGAAGAGTTTCTGGAATTCCTGGATGAACATGATGATGAGGTGCGCCCTTTCAACATGTCTATTGGTTGGGACAAGGCAATCAGTGCTGTGAGTAACAAACATCCCTCAGTTGTCATCCCATCTGACTTTCCTTGCCCTAACTGGACTACGGGCGGCGAGAACCGTGTAAACCTTGCTTCCGGCTCGGGGAGCAAAGTTGTTCCTCAAGCATCAGGTTCTGGTTCTAGAGGCAGCCATAGATCTTCTGGTTCGGGATCCAAAAGGCATCCCCCAGCTGCTAGTCAAGACTCAAGCTCTTCGGGATCCCGTGGAAAGAAGCCCCCGCCTGCCAGGAAAGTTGGAGTAGTTTGACAACCGATCCCTGGCAAGAGGATGATCTGAAATGAAGGCAGTTCAAGCTCATCTTCCGGAGAGGAAGAAATTGAGGATGTGGAAACTACTGCCCAGCCGATGGTGGTTGTTGAACAAGGCGGTGCTGAGGAAGAAACTTCAGATAAAGATTCGGATGAGGAGGAGGATTCAGATGAAGAGGAGTCGGGCGAGGAAGAATCCCCGGCTAAGTAGGTTGGGATCACTTCATGGCCTTGCATGGCCCTATTTAGCCGCCTGTGGCTTTATTTACTTAGCTTTCAATCAATGTCCTTTGGGACTTAACTTTTATTTTTTCGTTGTAACTTAACTCGAACCATGGCCCTTCGGGGCGTTTTATTTATGCATCTGTTTCCTTTATTCATATGCTCATTTATTTTCAATACTTGATCTTTCTAGACTTACACTCAACAGGTGCTCGGTACATAAACAAAACATGGAATCATGGAATGGAAAACAGATTTGCATTGATAACTTAAAAGAGGGTTCAACCCTTACATAGCTACTATGGTCTTACTCGGGGTGCTAGGCCCTGGAATGGTTTCATCGAACCTTATTTCTACTTCTCCTAATAAATAGATAATGAGTTAAGTCCATACAAGGATAGCTCGAACATAATAGATCTTCAGGTTCAAAGCATGCCAAGTACGTGGCACTTCGTTCCCATCTAATGTCTCTAACTTGTAGGATCCTTGTCCTAGTGTCTTCCTGACTCGATATGGTCCTTCCCAATTAGGGGCAAGTTTTCCTTTTTGTCCAACCCCTGAAGCCTCAATCTTTCTCAGAACCAAGTCGCCTTGCTGGAAGAACCTCTTCTTAACCCTATGGTTGTAGTAAAAGGATGCCTTCTTCTGATGCTCCACATTCCTGGCATTTGCCTCATCCCTGATTTCATCAATTAGATCAAGTGCGAGCCTCATGCCTTCTTCATTAGTCTCTTGCTCGTATGCCTCAACTCGAGGTGATGCATGCATAATCTCCAAGGGCACAACTGCCTCGGCTCCGTAAGCCAGCAAGAATGGGGTTGCTCCAGTTGTCACCTTACAAGTGGTGCGGTATGCCCAGAGTATTGGTAGTAACTCATCCACCCAAGTGTTTCTTGAGCGTTCAACTCTCTTTTTCAGTCCATCAAGGATAATTCGATTAGCTACCTCTGCCTGTCCATTAGCTTGTGGATGTGCTACTGAAGTAAAACGAAGCTCAATTGCATTTTCCTCGCAGTACTTCTTAAACTCTTCATTGTTGAACTGCGTCCCGTTATCTGTCACAAGGATTCGAGGAATTCCGTACCGACAAATGACGTTCTCCCAGAAGAATTGGGCAACTTGCTTGGTGGTTATCTTGGCTAGAGGTTTAGCCTCAACCCACTTGGTGAAGTAGTCAATGGCCACTATCAAGAACTTCCTTTGTGCTGATGCCACGGGAAAAGGACCAAGTATATCCATTCCCCACATTGCAAACAGAATTGGAGAGTTAATTGAAGTTAACATCTCAGGCGGTTACCTTACGATCGGAGCGTGCTTTTGGCATCTGTCACACTTCTTAACATAATTTTGTGCATCGGCCAACATCTCTGGCCAATAGAATCCTAGTCGAGTGATCTTGTGAGCTAGGGCTCTGCCCCCCAAGTGTTGCCCACAGATCCCTCCATGAACTTCCTCCAATGCTTCCTTTGCCTCTTGGGGCCTTAAGCACTTCAAGTACGGGATGACAAACGATCTATTGTACAGGATGCCTTCGATCAGGGCATATCTCAATGCTCTTACTGACAGCTTTCGTGCCTCCAAGGCAATGTCAGGGAGCCATCCGCTTTCTAGTGGGCTTTGATAGGATCAATCCAGCAACCTCCCACATCAATCGGAGCCACCAATTTCGAGTTGATGGTCAGGGCCTTCAAGACCTGGAAGTAGACACTCCTTGCATAATTCTCTATCTCAGAAGAAGCGAACTTAGACAGGGCATCAACCTTAACGTTCTCTTTCCTCGGAATGTGCTCCCATAGCACTCATCAAACTGGGTCATAACTGCTTTCACAACCCTTAAATACTTTTCCATAGTTTCATCCTTGGCCTCGAACTCTCCATTTACTTGTGATACCACTAGTCTAGAATCCCCACAAACTTTGAGATTCTTGACCCTCATGATTCTGGCCAAGCCTAATCCGCCTATCAAAGCTTCATACTCAGCTTCATTGTTGGTCGTTGGAAAGTCCAACTTCAAAGCATATTCAACTGTGAACCCATCGGGGCTTTGCAAGACTAAACCTGCACCACTAGATTTTGTTTTTGATGCTCCATCAAAATAGAGCACCCAATACTCCTTCACATTAGGTGTAAGTTCTACATCTTTATTCTCATCTTCTTAGTTGGGTACTATCTCCTGCCCCCCGACTTCTTGGTTGTCGATGGTACATTCAACCACGAAGTCAGCCAATGCTTGAGCCTTGATGGCTGTTCTAGGCTTATACTTGATGTCAAATTCTCCAAGCTCTATCGCTCACTTAATCAGCCTCCCACTGGCCTTCGGGCTGTGCAATATGCTTCTTAACTGCTGGTCCATCAAGACTTCAATCTTGTGCGCTTGGAAGTATGGTCGTAGCTTCCTCGAGGCTGTTATCAATGCCAATGCAAACTTCTCAATGGTTGAGTAATTCAACTCTTCCCCATGCAAAACCTTACTCACATAGTAGATAGGTTTCTGAATCTTTTTCTCTTCTCGAACAAGGACAGCACTCAATGCTTGTCCAGATACCGCCAGGTATAGATAAAGAGTTTCTCCGGGACTAGATTTGGCCAACAACGGGGACTCAGCCATGTACTTCTTCAGTTGTTCAAAGGCTTCTTGGCTTTGAGTAGTCCACTCAAAAAATTTCACCTTCTTTAATGCCTGAAAGAAAGGCAAACACTTATCGCCTGACTTGGAGATGAATCTCCCTAGGGTTGCAACTCGGCCAATTAGCTTCTATACATCTCGGATAGAATGGGGTGGTTCCATGTCCAAGATCGCTTTGATCTTATCAGGGTTGGCCTCTATGCCTCTCTTCGAAACCATCAATCCCAAAAACTTTCCTGATCCAACACCAAAAGCACACTTGGTTGGATTCAACATCATCTTATGGTGTCTCAGCACTTCGAATGCCTCTCTGAGGTGCTTAATGTGGTCTGCCTTGGAAGGCTCTTGACTAACATATCATCAACATAGACCTCCATGGTTTTTCTAATCAGATGGGCGAATATCTTATTCACTAGTCGTTGATAAGTAGCTCCTGCATTCTTTAGACCAAAAGCCATAACGAGATAACAGAAAACACCAAAGTCAGTTATGAAAGATACTTTAGGGATGTCATCCTTGTGCATCTTAATCTGATTGTAGCCACAGAATCCATCCATGAAGCTCAACATCTCATGCCCAGTTGTGGCATCAATCAAGGTGTCAATCCTTGGCAGAGGGAAACAATCCTTTGGGCATGCGTCATTTAAATCGGTGAAGTCTGTGCACATCCTCCACTTCCCATTCGCCTTATTGACCATCACAGGGTTAGCTAACCATTCGGGAAATTGAATTTCTTCAATGAATCCAGCCTCTAAGAGCTTATCAACCTCTTGCTTAATGGCCTCTTGCCTTTCAGGAGCAAAATTCCTCTTCTTCTGTTTTACCTTCTTCCGGTCAGGATCAACATTCAACTTATGAGTTATGAGTTGGGGATCAACACCTGGCATGTCAGCAGCTGTCCAAGAAAAAACATCACTATTCACCTATAAAAATGCTATCAACTTTCCTTTCAGAGGTTCCTTCAGAGAAGCTCCTATATAGGTAACTTTCTCAGGGTCGCCTAGCTCAAGAGGTATGGGAACCAAGTCCTCTGCTGGCTTCCCGCGATGTTCATCATCTCCACGGACATCCATGTCTTCAATTGGGAGTACCTGCCCCCGGACTCCATCAACTCTTAAAGCAGATACATAACAACTCCTTGCCATCTTTTGGTCGCCCTTCTGTTCTCCAACTCCATTTTGGGTTGGAAACTTAATCTTCATATGATAAGTAGAGGCAACAGCCTTGAACGCGTGAAGTCCAGTCCTTCCCAGGATTGCGTTATAAGTAGAAGATGCCTTGATCACCATAAAATTTAGCATATGAATAGCCTCCTTAGGTTCTTGCCCAATTGTCATGGGTAACTGAATAGTCCCCTCAACTTTGGACTCCACTCCATTAAATCCATAAATTGGCATGTTGGTTGGGGTCAACTGAGAGTCGGTGTACCCCATCTTTACAAACGCATCATGAAATAGAATATCAAAAGAAGCTCCATTGTCTATCAAGACTCGTTTCACTTCTGAGTTCCCAATAACAGGGGTTATGACCAACGGGTCGTCATGGGGGAACTTCACCCCTTCAAGATCAGAATCATCAAAATCGATTTCAATTTGAGTTCTAGCACGTTTCGGGGCCTCTCCTACAATGTGCATCACTTCTCTGGCATAGGCCTTTCGTGAATTTCGAGTTGTACCGGCCGCTGTCGGGCCTCCCCAGATCATGTTGATAACTGGCCCTCGGGGCTGTGTGTTACGATCACGATCATGATCCCTTCTGTCATTGTCTCTCTTATCGTAGTCCCTTCTTCGGGTTCCACGATCTTCACCCTTTGTAAATTTATTCAACTTTCCTTTACGGATTAAGAAATCTCATCCTTCAACTGTCTACAATCATCCGTATCATGTCTGTAAGAACCCTAATTTTTGGTAATATTTTAATTTATTTAATATCTTGTGGCAATGTCAATATGGAACCTTTCTGGTCATCCCTGTGATTAATAGAATTGATTGTCTGAGAAACTGTGTTGTTGTATTCCCTATGTAAGATAAAAAGGGAGATTGTGAAGGCAGGAGTCTTATTGTTAGTGAGATTTATAAAACTTGGGATTTGAGAATGATTAGAGTGTTACAAGATTTATTAAGGATCATGACAAGGAATTATGGACATTAGAGGAATTTACACAATTAGTACTTAAGGAATTATAGGGGAAATCTCTACGCGACAAAATATTATTACGAGAGATTAATTAAGATACGATACGAATTAAAGATTGAATAAGAAGCATTGGTGGGAGAATAATAATACAAGGAGTAGTATTGCATGCAAGCTCATGCAACTAAGTAGTTAGAAAAGCAAACTAGATGAACCAAATAGCAAGGGGAATAGTAACTAGTTGGCTTGCTTTTTAAAAGGTGGAGACAACAAGTACCAATGGCCATACCTATAGCCATGTCTAGATTGTACCATGCTAATACATGTAATTATATGTAACACCCAATCCCATGTACAACCACACAAACACAAAAAGAAAAATCAAACTCTCTCCCCCCCCCTTGAATACAACTCTCGGCCAAGGCTAGAACAAGGAAGAAAGAAATTTCTTTCTCCCACTTCTCATCACTCTAAATTCATACCAAAATTCCTAGGTCATCTACATCATCTAATCAAGGTATGCTAGCAATTTCACTTCATTTCATCCATCCAATTCCAAGATATAAATTGTTAAAGTTTGGATGAATAGTAACCAAATTTGTTTTTCTTTTAGATCTTGGATTATAAGTGTTGTAGGAGATCATCTAAGGTGTTGTTGTGTTGTGAAAAGCTTACCCAAGGTCCCTAGGAGCTCAAGAAGGTATAAAATCACAAACCCTCTTGGTTATGTAGTATTTATAATATTTAGAAGTAGATCCATGCATGTATGAGCTAATCTTGGTTGTATAAGTGTTGGATGACTTGGATCTTGAGTTTTTATGTTGAGATTGTGACTTTTATGATTATGGATAACATATATATCACCATGAGTGTTATGAACCATGATTTGAGTGTATTAAGTGTTGGTTGTATGATGGAATGGTGAAAAATGGTTGATCTAAGTGATTTGAGCATGCTGATTTTATCCAGGAACATTGACCTGTATTGTGACACGATTTTGAACCCCCAAATGATGTCCCCTGATGTCCTACCTTATATGGATGGAAAGATAATTGAATGTAGTTTCTGGATATGTAAGGATCATAGCCAGGAGATGTGTAGATTTTTAGTTATGACCGGAGAAGTGATTTTTGTTTCTGGACTATGGACTGCATAAAGTGACCCCCTTGTGAACCTTGTTTAAACACCTTAAAAAATATTTGGGATCATGGAAAAATTAGAGAAGCTAGGAAATACAGTGGTGAAGGCTACCCAAAAAGAATTGGATTAAAATATGAATTTTTGGATTTTATAAAAATGCTAGAGTAAATTTCGCGCAAGGGAAAAAGTCGTTAGTGGAGCATAATTCTAGGAGTAATGGTTATAGTTCGAACGTGGTAACTAAATTAAGTCGAGTAAGTGACGAGCGTAAACGAGTGATGTCATGGACCTATAGTGGGGCTAGGGAGTCATAAGACGAAGTCGTTAAGTTAATTTCGTGTCCCCTTAAAACCCCGTAATTAGAAAGAAATTGTTAAGGTACTAACGAACGATTATTGTTTATGTATAGATCGTTCGAATTCACACGCTCGACCACCCCAACCAAACCAAGGCAAGTTTACTTTTCAAAACTTATACATATACAAATATTTTCACTGTTGTGTTGGTAGTTTTCAAATTATATCAAATGCTATGTTTATCGAAGTATTGATGCAATTGAGATTGAACAAGTACATGTATGCTTTTACCCCTTGAACTTAGATTGAAATGTTTTCTTCGGACAACGACTCTAGCATTAGAGGTCGTAGCGGTCCGTATATACTATTGACCGGGGAGCGGTATATTATTATATCGTATCTATATTGCGAAACCCGAAGGGTCATTCGGGTGGTATCGTATATTCAAATAACTATTTTTATATCTTCGTAAATACTCGAAACCCTATCTTGGATTAAAAGTTTATTTATTAAATAATTATTTTTATTAATTATTAATATTAAATCTTAAAATATCAGTTAATAATTATTGTTCACTATTTTAAAAACAAAGTTAATCCAAGATACCTTTTAATACTTTCAAACTCGAACTTTTTCGAACTCAAAACATTTTCGAAAACCCCCGGTCAGGTTCTGCTTCTTGTATGATTTCAAGAATTATCGGTCGACTGATGTCGAACCACAACTACTCTGTTTTCAATCAAAATCTGGTTTTTAAAAGAAAAGAAAAAGGGGACTCTGGCAGGTGTGGGAATCGTTGACGAACGATTCCCGGGATGTGTAAGCGGCCGTGAGCCAGGCGGTCCATCAATTATTATTCCGGCCCATGTGTTGCCGAAGGATGATTACGGATGTAGTTTTCATCGAGGGTGATTACGGATGTAGTTTTCACCCGGGGATAGTTACGGATGTAGTTTCTATCCTTCTACCGGTAGAGAAGACCCGCGGATTATTGGACTCGGATGTGGCGACTGATCATCGTCAATCCCTGTCAGGTTTTATGTTTTCTTTAAGTCCCATCCTCCACTTTGGAAAAATACTCAAACACTGCTTCTTGGGCCTAAGTGCCAAGTTGCCGATAGTGTGGTTTTTGATGAGAAAATATTGACATCGTGCAGTATCTAGAACTGCAAGGTTTTCTATAAAGATTGGCACGTGTTAGTGCACACTTGCTATTGTTTCAAAGAATGAAATGTTTTTGTATGAGAAACCTTCTAAGCCAATGGAAGGAAAGAGGTTTGCAATGATGTATTCCCTGTACAGTATGTTAATCGTAGAGTATTTTGCCGAAAATGATATACTCATATATACATATTTTCAAACTTGAGATATATTGAAATGGGAACCTTATAAGGGGTTCATATGTTATCCTAAAGCTCCTTAGTGAGTATAGATGTTTTATTCAAACTCGGGCACATATATTGTCCAATTATGTTTTGAAATCTGAGATATATACCCATATAGTTGGGAATGTTTTCGAAATAAACCACATTATTATTTTACAAAATCGTGAACTTGCTGAGCATTATGTAGCTCATTCTTGCTTTATAAAAACTTTTCAGAAAGGGAAGAATTTGGCCGATTAACTCCGCACCAGCAGGAGAGGAGTAGAAGAATTACCCGGAGATGATATAGTCCATGATAAATACTACAGAGTAGTCTGATAGGTTTTCAACTGTAATAGTAAGACTTGTCTTCAAGTGTAGTTGTATAAGTGGAATTGTGTAAGACTCTGGATTGTACAGATGAATTGTAATATTTAGTGTTACTTTTGGATATCGTTTCTGAGGCTCTAACTTGATTGTGTGTAAGATTGAGGTATGGATAGATGTATTGTTGAGTTGTAAAGTTAATACAGGTTTGATATGGTTGGATGATGATGTGACGACCTGAATCTCTGACCTCAGATTTGGGGGCGTCACAATGTCCCACATCTCGGTGGAACCTACAGTATTGATCCTTGTTCCTCTTGGTGGGATCACCCTTGAGTGGCTTCAGCCATCGAAAGTCCTTATCCTTCTCAATTTCTAACAAGATGACTCCTAGGTGCATTTAACCTTGCATAATCAGAAAACCTCGGTCCCAAATTCTTCTTTGGTGTTGACTCGGAGTCTTTGCTAGTAAGGGGATACTTGTCCCTAGCATCATATTCCTGGTCTTGCTTTCGCTTTTTGGAGTCGTTGTTACCTTTGCCATTACCTCCCGTGGCCTCTTTCTTCATGCTATCCTCAGCCTTGATATACTTATCAGCCCTTCGTTGGAGTTCGGCCATGTTTTCAGGAGGATGCTTTGCCAATGACCTTTTAAAGAATTCATCAGTGGTTCCGTGTTTCAGGGCTACCATGGCCACCTTATTTTCCAAATCAGTGATGTTCAATTTCTCCTTAGTGAACCTCTTGAGGTAGTCTCTCAAATTTTCATTCTTCCCTTGCACCACATACATGAGATATGCGGAGCTTTTTTCATGCACTCTCCCACTGATAAACTGGCTGACGAAGGCAGCACTTAACTCCTTGAAAGAGGCAATCGAGTTTACAGGTAATTGGCTGTACCATCTTTGAGCCATGCCGATAAAGTTTGAGGGAACGCCCTACACTTTAAGGCGTCACTCGCAGGTTGCAGCAGCAGTGCATTCGAGAACGTCCTAACATGGTTTGCGAGATCACCCATTCCATCATAAGCCTTAATTTTTGGCATCTTAAATTTCTTTGAGATACGAGCATTGTAACGCCCCAAATCCGGGGTCAGGGATTTGGTCGTCACGCGGAAATCCTTAACCTCAAATTACCTGTTTAACAACATTAAACCATCTGTAATCATTAAAACTGAAATATAACTCTGCGACCCCAACCACCAAGCATCTTTTAGGTCATAGGGCTAGAAACAAGAACTAAAATCTTATACTACTAGTATAGCTTCGTTGGGAAGTACACCAGCAACTAGTACTACTCAGTACAAAGTAATATATATTACACATCAATTTACTTACGTATAACTTACTCCAGCTATCTATGTTCTGGATCATATCATCTTCATGAGGGCGTACTGCCTGCTTCTTCTGAGCCATGCAGATAAGCCTCAATCATCTACCTTCCTCTGAAAGGTTAATATTTAAAACAAGCAAGTATGAGCGAAAGAATTGCCCAGCAAGTATTAATAGAGCACAACAATATATATCAATATACACATGGAGTTTTCAAAATATAACAATACTTAATGTCAATTTCGAAATATTTACAACAATGAAACTTCAATAAAGAAAATATGACGTTTAACGAAACATCCAATGAACAGATAAGTTATAATAATCGTAGTAATCCTCATATCATAGCGAAATAGTGTACACTACAGTATTGCTAATCTTTTAGAAGGCTTTTCAAAATACGCAGTTCAATATGCTGCTAAGACAGTTGCTTATCATCCTATACAAACCAACCATTAGAAGATTTCATTTTTAGTATTTCTCAATCTGAAAGCATATACATATAAGTAAGTCATTTCCATCAAACACCTTACAGATCGACATCATGTACCGGGTATAAGTTCTTTAACCACTTGATAAGTCTAAACTCAGAAATAACTGATAGGAAGAGAGTCAAAGCTCTTGAAGCAAAACATTTGGGACTTAACATCAATAACCGATGAACCATCTTTCATCTTTTGAATAATTGCAAAAGTGCACAAGCACGTGCCATTATTGTTAGAATAATCTTGCAGTTCTAGATACTGCATGAATTCATCATCTTTCAAAATTGAAAACAACACTATCGGCTACTTGGCACTTAGGCCTAAGAAGCAGTGTTTGAGCATTTTTCCAAAGTGGAGGATGGGACTTAAAGAAAACATAAAAACCTGACAAGGATTGACGATGATCAGTCGCCACATCCAAGTCCAATAATCCGCGGGTCTTCTCTACCGGTAGAAGGATAGAAACTACATCCGTAACTATCCCTGGGTGAAAACTACATCCGTAATCACCCTCGATGAAAACTACATCCGTAATCATCCTTCGGCAACACCTGGGCCGGAATAATAATTGATGGACCGCCTGGCTCACGGCCGCTTACACATCCCGGGAATCGTTCGTCAACGATCCCCACACCTGCCAGAGTCCCCTTTTTCTTTTTCTTTCAAAACTTGTTTTGATTGAAAATCGAGTAGTTGAGGTCCGACATTAGTCGACCGATAATTCTTGAAAAATGTGCAAGGAAGTAAAACCAGACCGGGGGTTTTCGAAAATGTTTTGAGTTCAAAAGGGTTCAAGTATAGGTATACACTTACACCTATATCAATCTCGACACAGGGTTTTGTGTTCACATATGGAAAATGGTACGCATAAAGCTTGTAACCACAACAAGGTAATTCCATATATATATAAGTTCTTGAAAAGTAACTTACCTAGATAAATTCAAAATATAATCTTTGAAGTGACTATGAAAGTCCTTAGACAACCTTTAAATAGTGTTTTATAACCTTCAAAACACTTAGAGTATTTCATAAATGTTTGACTACTATGTAACAAATAATAAATATTCAATAATCCTTTTTTTAAAAGAATACTCAAATTAATATTCATTTATTAAGTAATATTCAAATAATACTTACTATTAATACTGGAATATTTAATAACCTCAAAACACCCAATTACAACTCTTGGAATGTTTCTAATCAAAATCAAGACACAATATCTCCAGCAGCCTCCAAACTTTAGCCACTTTATCAAATAACTACTACTGACTCTCGGTCAATAAGAAATAATTAATAAGTAATCAAGTAACATATACCGACATCAATCTAGCAGGTTTAAGCTGAAAGTAACCAATTTATAACCATTGGAATATCTTTAATCCGTATTGAAAATAAAATATCTCCGATAAATAATATACTAGATAGTTACACTCCATTAAATTGTTTTATTATTTCTCCGGGACAAAGTGATTTTAAGAAAGCGTTTTGAAAATGATATTCATCTAATTAAATAAATTTAATTAGGCGAATGAGGTTTATTTAATTAGTAAATGCTTTCAGGGGCATCTATTAATTAAATAAACACTGGTTTATTGGTGATGTTGCCTTTAGGTTAATTATTGCGAAATTCTTTTTAAAAGCTTTGCCCGGGTTTTCGAAAACATACAATACAAAATAGCCTCGACACGCGGGCTAAGCTCGATAACTCAACACGCTCTACCCTTGGAGCCTTTCTTATTCCGATACATAAATATATACCTCATAACATATAGTCCACTACCACATTACAAAAGTTTATAAATATACAACATATAAATCGAGATGTAGAACCCTAAGAATGTCGCCGCCCATCGACAATATTAAAAGTCATGGGTTTTGATTATTGCACGAGAATAATTTAATATCACTAGCAAAGTCAAAAATGATTTGGAAGGAGGAGCACAAGATTAAAAGCTCGCAATTAGGGATTGAAAACCTTTTCCCGCACATTTTATATAATTCAAAATAGGTATACTCTGAACAATAGAGTATGTTTAAATAAACTTGCCTCTGGTCCTTAGCAGAAAACAGAAACCGCGAACAAATCTTTCGCACCTCGCCCAAGTAATTCCATGGACCTTACCTGACGTCTCGATCTTCCTTTTTAGTTGCACGTCGCTCCAATTTGATTTCGCCCTAATGGTACTGAAATGGTTACGAGTACGTGTCAGTCATACCACGTATATCGAGTAGACACAACTCGGGATTATCACTAAATAACATAAAGTCAAACTATAGGTGTCCTCCCTATAGTTGACTATCCTATTACCACTTAATGTACATAACACCTTATAACCATTTAATAGACTTGAACCAACTTAATACATAGATAATATTCAAAACACAATCAATCCTCGATAAAGACACATAATATACAATTAATCCTCAAGACACCTCTAACCCATGAATTAGCACATAACTCCTCAAGACAACAATTAATCCTTGAAACAATTTACTTAGCACATTTTCACATAAACAATTAACCCTCAAACATGCCTTTAAATAATTAAAATCAAATAAGTTAAATAAATTAAAACGCAGGGGATTTTTAGAAAATTTCGGCATGTAGTATTCGTTTATCGGACTATGGGCTCAGCCCCTCCATGCCAATAAAACAATTTATAACCCTGCTTTTGATAAAATAAAAGCTGCCTCAACTTGCAGCAACATAAAAGTAAACATATAAGAAAAGTACCCGCCCAGACATGCGGCAACTAGCACATAAGGAAAAGTACCCGCCCAGACTTGCGGCAACTAGCACATAATGATTTACACTACTACTTACGCTTCACCAATGATCGTATTTCTCACGCATTTTACTGATACACGTGACAACCAATCATTGATGTTCGTAAGCCCTAGGGAACAACCCCTAGCACTAACTATTACTTACGCTATATCGATGATCACATCACTCAAGCATATTAATTATACTCGTGATAGATAATCATGGATATTCGTAAGCCCTAGGGATTAGTCGAAAAGAATTACACAAGTCCTTTAAATATTGACATTTAAGAACTTGTGATCTTCTCATAACCCCTAGCACAATTCTAATTATTATAAAATTCTAACATTTAACATATAGACATTTACAACTAGTCAACTATTATAATCATGCATTATATATTACTAACGATTGGCACTTAGCGATTACCAATTACAATTACTAATTAACCATTAATAATTACCAAATAACAATTAACAATTAGCAATTAGCTTTCAACAATTAACACTTAACAATTAACCTTTAGCAATTTGCACTTCGCATTTAACGACCATGAACTCGAACACTTATAACCAACCAATATTGACCTTCCCGAATTAAATCACGTAAATTCAACTAACATTCACGATTTAGCATACAAGCTAATTTCGACAACTAACCATATCCATCTCGCGACTTACACTAATTAAATCCCAACAATTAACCTTGTAATTTAAACTAACCAATTACCACAATTAACTAATTAAAATTACAACACTAACCCATACACTATAATTACCACAATTAATACATTACAATTTATCACTTAACTAAATTATCATAATTAACTAATTAAATTACTACAATTAACAATATATAACAATTCATTTCTAAACTAATCCCACAATTAAATAATCAAAATTAATATATAAAAATATACACGCGGATACGCGTATCTCAATTATACCTCTTTCGATTTTGATTCGATCCGCCTGAAATTCATTCCACCGGAATTAATCTCCCCCAAAATCTCTCTCCCTTCTCTCTCTCTCTCTCTCTCTCTCTCTCTCTCTCTCGCCGCCGCCTCCTTCCTGCCTCACCACTACAACTCGCGCCTCCGGCCACCCCAGGACACCTCCGGCGCCGCCCTGCCACCGCGCGCGCCGACCACCACCTCCTGCTGCAACCAGTCGACTATCCCCTTCCCCCATTTCTCCCTCACGACACACACACTCCAGCACATCTTCATCTCTCTTCTTCTTCTCTCATTTTCTCTCCTCTTCAAGCCTCTCTCTCTCTCCCCCCGGTTGTGATGTGCGGCTGCGTACGTATGTATGTATTTGTGTGTATCTTGGTGGTGTGCTGTGTGTTTTTGTTATGTAACCTAATGGGCTTGGCCCAATACTATGCTAAATAATACACTTAATTACTACAAACTTATAAATAATATTTAGAGTTAAAAACTCTAATTTGTAAAAATAAAATTTCTAGCATAATTAAATACTATAATATTTTTAAAGACTTTTGGAGAAAGAATTAGAATTAAATCTCAATTTTCTAAATTGATATGCATTTTACAAATATTAATAATTTATAAAAACAAATCATAAAAATAATAATTGTGATTCATAATTCACAATTTACAGGGCTTAATAAAAATACTACAAACACTATTGATTTAGTAAAATCTCAAATTCTTGATTTTATATATTAATCAAGTAATTTCTATAAATCCTCAAATAATTAAAATAAACATTTTCTAAGGATTTTAAAATCTCTAAATTATTCAATAATTTAAAATAAAATCTTTACTGAATAATTTCACATTCCAAAATTAAATCTTTATCCAAATAATTCATTGACTCGAGATATCTACTTGGTCCATAAAATTTTAAAATGGGACCCGGTTCCACTTAACCGAAAATAATTAAATAATTGAATAATAAAATAAATAAAAAAAAATAAAAAAAAAAAAATTTTCCTCCTCATTTTAGGAAAACATTATCATCATTGAAATAATAAAATCATTTCTTGAAAAATCCGGGTTATTACAAGCATTCATCACCTCCTCAGTAAACGGGGGCGAGGGATCATCAGGATCCCCAAGTGGCATCAGATCCTTGGGGTTGCCCCTAGGGGTTTCAACCCTTGTTGTTTTTCCAGTTAGGGTGTCGACCCTTCTCTGCCTTCTTGAGGACCTCTCTAAGTCTATAATGGGAATCGGTCCTGATGTTGGAGGAGGTTGAGTATGATTTAACCTAGCTTGTTCTCTTGCAATATCGTCCTTCAACCTTAAGATCTCGGCCTCATGAGCCCTGATCCTCTCAGCGGCTGTCAAAGGAGGTCCATCATGGATGGTTTGTGTTCTTCTTCTTGGTTCTCTGCTAGCACGTCGCCTCCTCGGGGCTTCATCACGATCATCCTCATCAGACGATGAATCATCAGTATAGGGGCCAGAGTAGTCAACATACTCTCGATCTCGGATCTGCAAGGTGTGGCCACTAGGTCCAGCTCCTTGAGTAGGAGGGTAGTTAAGCAGCCCATACATTGGGTTGGTGTTCACGGGGAGATCCGTAGTATGGATCTGGAAATTAAGGGAGAAACCACCACCTGAAGAGGATTGGTCCCTTGATTTGTGTGGACGATCGGAGGTAAGGTACTCTCAACATGGGAAGTTGTCCCTAGAGGTTGAGAAATTTTATGTTGAACAATCACCCCGGTCGTCGGGGGCACCGGATCCGTAGTAGGCGGTGCAGAACTGAGTGGCAGAGGCTCGGTAATTGCTGGTGTCCTTCGTGTTTGAACCATGGTTGATGTCTTCTTCCCACAGACGGCGCCAAATGTTGTGGAATAAGAACTAGGTTGTAAAATTGCGGCTAGGGTTTATGTGTGTTTAATGCAAAAGGGGTTGGTGAGCTTCGAGCTTTAATGGTTGTTTCCGTGTTCGAGACTAATCGGTCCTCACAGAGTGCCTACGTATCTCGTATTGAGAATCAAGCCAAGACGTAGTTATGAGAATGAGGGGTCAGACCCTTTATATAAGCTGAGAAGCCCTAGAACCGTAGTAGAATTAGGTGACTTGGTGGGCAAGTCACCGCCCTGAGGAAGGTTCTAGGCTCCTTCCTTGTAGGAACCAGTTTCCATGTTGAAATATGTATCTTGGAGGCTAAGTCAAGCAAGAGTTATATCCTTGTTTGACTCTTATTGCTGAGCTGTTTATTACCCCTAATATTAATTACGAAATTAATATTATAAATAGGGTTTGGGCTCATCTGGAGGGCGCCATGTTTTGATCATATTGGATCTAATTAATGCAACATTAAATGTGTCTTCAGGACTTATTTTTAGCCCATATCATCAATGCAAACATAAACAACAAAGTTTCTTGAAAGCTACAAATAGATACAATTATTTAAAAGCGATTAGATATTTATTGAAATTAATTATCTTTTAGATTTTAATAAAACATGATATTTAGAAAATAGTTAAAGATTTTAGTGGAGATTTAGGTGGGTGTTTAGTTTATCTAATAGTTAGGGTGACTTTTTTTAGGTAAATTTTGTTTTGTGTAATGCTAATATTAAAACTTTTTTTTTTGATAATTGCTAATATTAAAACTTGCTGATGTAATTTATTTGATGTATTACATAAATAAAATATTTCTATTTTGTTTACTTTTTATTATTTTTTATTTATTTTTATTTTACTTTTATCAATAATTATCTATTTTATAAAATTCTAACATGGTATAATGTTTATATGATGTTAAGAGCATCTCCAAGGCTCATGACCCCTTAGGTAAAAAGGACAGGTGGCAACTGAACAGTAGATATACATAATCTCCTAATATTAAACACCTAAAACCCTTGACTAAACTTATAGCCATCCCCAGCTTCATTGGCTATATATAGTGAACCACTACATGCCTGTATCTATGTACACGTCATTTTTCTATGTACACGTCATTTTTTGATGACTCCTCCGGCTCGTTTCTCTTTTGTGTACAACAATTTGATAATTTTTTAATTTAAAATTATAAAATCAATTAACATTAACATTAATATTAATATATTAAAATTTAATAATTTTTTTACTTTAAATTTCTAAAATATATGACCATAATTTAAATGAATTAGTAGCAATATAATTTTTAAAAATTTAATTTTTATTGAAAAGGTATTATTTGAAATTATAATAACTATTTCAAAATATAGTCAACTCTTATAGCCAATCCCCATTGGAGCAAGAGACCTTACAGATTCAGCAAATTTTACCTAACCATTATTTTATATTATTTTAGCCAACCACATTGAAGATGAGTGCATAGTCATCACTTATATAGTGAGAGATTCAAGTGCTGATGGTTAAAATTGAGAGGGAGATGCGATCTCTTGAAAACAATCCAACAATAATTCAAATCAAGTTTTTTGAAGATGACACCAAAATTGTCACCATAATGATGAGAAAGAAAGCAAGGCGTAATTGGTTATGAATTTTGTTTGAAATAATGTTAACGGAAGTGCATCAACAATTTGAAATTGGTGAAATTTGGGAAGAGAAGTGCTCCATGTGACTTGTGTTGGTGAGAAATGCATCTACAAAATGAGAAGTGTATCAAGAAAAAAAATTGAAGAGAAAAGCTTAATTTTATCATTTTTTTATTTTTGTAAATTTGAATCAAGGGAGGATGTTAGATATTTTTTATTCAAATTTAAAATAAAATTAGTTATGTTTTAGATTTTAATAAATGGTGATGTTAGTTAAAGTTTTTAGTGGATATTTAGGTGGGTGTTTAGTTAATTTACGTAATAGTTAGGATTGCCTATTTTTTAGGTAAATTTGTTTTATTTAAAATTGCTGATTTAATTTATTTAATGTATCACGTAAATAAAATATTTTTATTTTGTTTACTTTTTTTTTTTTTGCTAAATTAATTATATATTAGAAAGAGGGATTAACCCTTGGGAAAGATACAAAGATTGAACTAACTAAAGACAACCTGAAACAGATTGACGACAGAATTAAATGACTAGATCATTCCTACTACAGGCTATCTTCGAAAACCAAGGGGAGGTTACAAGTTTTGCACGAGTCTCATATAGGATGGCCTCATGAATACTCTTTGGTTGAAGGATCCCTCCATTGTGCATGCGAGAGTTTCTTTCTCGCCAAATGAAATAGGAATAAACTTGAACAAGGAGAAGGATGATTCTTCTCTTGGGCCTGTCCATTATGTTTGATAGATGCATTTGGAAATCTTGCCAAGAGTTACCCGAAATTCCTATATTAAGCAGTGATAGTACCGAAGATAGGATGTGTCTGCTAAAACAGCAATGCAAGAATAGATGGTTGTCAGTCTCACGACCTCCCACACACAATAAGCAATGTTGGTCCAGCTGAATGCCAAACCTTGCTAGGCGAGAGAGAGTATTAAGGCATCCATGACTTAATAACCATTGATGATGCGCATACCTATTAACATTAAGATGATGCCAAACCGTGGTGAACCATTGCACAGGATGTTTACGATGTCGAATGGAGTCCCATATATGCCGGGTTTTGATTTTACGAATATCCAAACCATCCCACATGATAACATCACGTTTGTTAAGATTGAAAGAAGGGTAATTGAAGTTGAGGGACCATTGAGACCAAATGGGATCTATGTGGTGGTGTCTTTGGTTCGGTACGGGTAAGCACCATATTCCTGTACTGATAATATTATGAACCTTTGCATCTCTGGTCATACCACACTGAGAAATGAAAGGCGAGGAAATAGATTTTGCAAGACAGTCACCGTTCCACCAAGGATCAAACCATAGGGAGATGGTCGAGCCATCACCTATCGAATATGTGATAAAACGAAGTGCCAGTTGACGAAGCCTTAGAACCTTTTTCCAGATCCAAGAGCAATCTGTTGGAATGTTCATAGTCCAGAAAAAATTGTGCTTTAGGACTGTTTTGTTGACCCATGTAGCCCATAAAGAAGGAGCCTTTTTGATGATTTTAATCAAGTGACCGATTATCTGAGCCTTATTCCAATCAGAAGAATCTTTTAGAGCAAGGCCCCCCTCCTCTTTTGGTAAACATAAAGTTTTCCAGCTGACTTTGGCTCCCCCCTTATCATTTATATTGCCTTTCCAGATGAACTTGGTAAACATTGATTGCATCAGGTCGTGAATTGCAGTCGGGATGAGAAAATGGTTTGACCAGAATGCTTGAATGGCAAAAAGGACTGATTTAACCAGTTGCACTCTTCCGGCGAAAGAGAGAAACAAAGAAGTCCAAGTACCAATACGACTGGTAAGCTTGTGAACTAGAGGCATGCAGTCAGTGATACATAGTTGGGACGATATTAGGGGAACTCCTAAGAAGCGCACTGGTAGGCTTCCTCGAGGAATGCCATGTAAATCATCAAACCACTCCATGATGTCAGGGTGGCAGTTGCAAAAGAAGCTCGTGCTTTTATGAACGCTAGGGATGAGACCACTGATTTGAGAAAAAATATGCACGGAGTCCATAATGTGGGTAATAGATGTCTGATCCCCATGGCTAAAAAAAGCACGTCATCTGCAAAGAATAGGTGTGTGATGTCGAGATCCTTGCATCTCCAGTGATGCTTAAACCCCGGAGGTTTCGCCTTAAGCAATTGAGATAGCACATTCATACAAAGAACGAAGATGTAAGGAGACATTGGGTCGCCTTGACGAATGCCTTTCGTACCATTAAAATACCCATGAATCGAACCGTTTAACTTAACCGAGTACTTGACGCCACAGATACATAACTTGATCCATCGCACAAACTTAGGTGGAAAATTCATTTTGTGAAGAACTGATAGGATGAAGTCCCACCTTATGGAATCAAAAGCTTTGTGGAGATCTAGTTTGAGAGCACATCTAGAGGCCCCTGTTTCCCTGTCAAAGCCCCTAAAAAGTTCTTGAGCTAAAAGTATGTTGTCAGAGATTTGCCTACCGGGAATGAAAGCCGACTGAGCAATATCAATGACACTAGGCAGGACAGATTTGAGCCTAGTAGATATGATTCGAGAAATGCACTTATACGCAATGGTACATAGGGAGATAGGTCGAAAATCTCGCATATGGGTAGGAGTATTGACCTTAGGAATAAGAGCAATATATGTAGCGTTGATACCCGTGTGCATATTAAAATCGTTAAACAATGAAAGAACTGCTTGACAGAAGCATTCACCAATAATACACCAAGTAGCCAAGAAAAACTCAATGGTAAACCCATCTGGCCCAGGGGCTTTGTTCTTTTTCATTTTCTTCAAAGTAGCGTATATTAGATCATTGGAAACGGGGGCTTCCAGAATGGATGCTTGAGCATCAGTTATGGATGGACAAGTGATTTCCTGAAGAAGGTCATTGTCTGAAGGAAGCACAGTGCCCCCAAGAAAATCCGTGTAGTAATCCACCGCTACTTTAGCACATTGTCTCTGTCCTTGAACTAAGTTTCCAGAGTGATCAAGAAGGGCCAGGACCTTGTTGTGATTCCAGTGTGATTTACATTGATTGTGAAAAAACTTGTTGTTACCATCGCCTTTGGAGAGCCACTTCACCCTTGATTTTTGTAATAAGAGAGATTCCTCTTCTATAATGGCCTTGTTTAGCTTTTGGATGAGTTCAGATTCCTTATCAATTAGGTGCCTCGACGGCGCAGCTAAAAGATTTTGTTGAGTGTCTGCGAGAGCTTGTCGATCCAACTGGACGTTAGAGTGCAAATTTCCGTGCCTTTTATTGAGGTCCACAAGGGCATGCTTAACAGCCTTTAGTTTCCTGCAAAGGATAGCCATAGGGTCTCCGAATAGAGTAGTAGTACTCCAAACATGAGAAACAGTTGACATAAAATCAGGGATATCAAGCATGTAGTTGAAAAACTGGAACGGTTTACCAAACCTATCAAGCTGCATAGGAATAGTTAGGAGAAGAGGATTGTGGTCCATGACACCCCTATTTTTTACCACGGCATAAGCCTCTGTGTAAGTGTTTAACCATGTCCCATTACCAACAATTCTGTCCAGGCGCTTATAATTAGGATCAAGCACGCGTTTGTTTGTCCAAGTGAAAGGATCACCAATTGTGCGTAAGGAGTCAAGTCCTGCACTCGAAAGGCAATCTCTGAAAGCTTGCATATCGCTAGTCCAAGTCTCCCTACCCCCACAAACTTCATTGAGGTTGAGAATGCAATTAAAGTCTCCTAAGCAGCACCATGGTAAAGCGGTATTGCTAAGAGAATTGATGTCATTCCACAATGATAGACGCTCCTGGGAGTCATTAGAAGCATAAACAAATGTTGTCAAAAATGTAAAATCCTTCTCTAGAAACGTTATAGTACATGTAATATGTTGAGCTGATTTTGAGTGAAGAGACACACGCCAAACAGAGGGATCCCATCCCACCCAAACACGGCCATTAAAATGGGAGTCATAGTTGAATATCCAGTTCCAAGACCTATTAATTCGCTTTGAAATACGCAGGGAGCGTTTTTCTTTAACTTTAGTTTCCATGAGACCAATAATAGAAAGAGAGTTTTGAGAGATGAAGTGCATAAGTTCACGCTGATGTGGGCCTTTATTCAGACCACGAACATTCCAAGAAGCTAGATTCATCAAAAACGTTTAGGTGTTGACACTCCTGCCAACCTGGGACTTTTCCTATTTGAGACTTTAGTGAAACCCTCCTCATCAACAATTAGTTTACCCCTTGGCTTTGGTGGCTTAAGAAACCCAGGACCATCTTTAGAATTAAGGTCAATTATTAGGGAATGAGCCAATGGGATTGTAGTAGCTGTCTTATTTTTTCTCTTCTGATTTTGGGATTGTCCAATTTGCACATCAATATGATCATCCGTACTTCCTGCTAGTGCTGCAAAAGTATTATCTATTGCTATCGGCATAGCATTCTGAAACCCTTGGCTCAAGTGTTCGTCAGTTGCTTTCCTGGTTTCCAGTGGTACTCTGTCGAACTCATCCAGATTATCATAATCTTTTTGAAGTTCACCCAGAATTTCGTCTTCGTCCATGACGACATCACAGTCAAAAAATTTCCCAATCACATATGGAACCATTTCCATATTGTTGGTGAACTCTGCATTATAATTCTGACTAACATCCTCTTCAAAGCACTCTGTTGAGACATTTGGAGCATCCTTAGCATGCTCATTATCCGCAGACCTTCGAGATTTTTTACTAACCCTCTCTGGATTGTTTAAGCATCGAGCATTTGAGTGGCCAAAAGCCCTACATAAACTGCAGGAATAAGGTAATTGCGGATATTGGATCTCCACTTTTTCTTTTTCTTCCACACCATCGATATTTAGGACATTAACCCAAACGAAATCCGGTCTAGGAGCAGAGTAAGCCAGCTCTACTTGGACGTTAGCATATTTCAGGGGCTGAAATTTGGATGTAGCCATATCAAATTTAAGGGGTTTTCCCACAGCCTTTGCAATCGAAGAAAGACTATCCTTTGACCAAAGAGAATATGGTACATCTGCAAGCCGAATCCAGCATGGAACTTTGTCGATTACATTTCTTTTAAACTTTGAGCCCTCCATCCATGGCATCAGATATAAGGTTTTATTACCTATTTGGACCGTGTTCAAATTCAGAGCCGTATTTCTTTCGTCCATTGTACCAAAACGGAACGTATAGTATCCTTTTGAACTGTAATAAACACCAGTTAGGCCTTTGTTTTGCCAAAGTTTATGTGCTTGTTCCTTAACAAATTTAAATGCAAAGCTACTTCCAATAAAGTGACCGATTATGCTAGTCTCCCACTGTTTCTGAGCACGGATCAAGTAATCCTTAGAAAATATGATCGAGGCAGACCCATCCTCATTAAAGGTAATATCAGCTTCAACATTTGCAGAGGGGGTAGAATCATTTACATTTTTTGAGACAATATTGCTCCAAGTGACAGGATTAATCGGTGTTGAAGTTTCATAAATCTTTTGCAAAGGATTAGAAGTATTACCAGGAATGGGAGGTGGTTGAACATTTTGGCCCAAAGAAGTAACTTCCTGGGGCGAAACAGGCTTGACATATGAGCCACCGTGAGAGGCTTTAGACGAGGCTGCTGGTAAGGGACCAGTGACAGGCTGAATTGACCCATCATTTAATATGATATTGAATTGCTCTCTCATTCGAGCTTGGGCATCCGGGGACAGCGGTTCACCCAATACCTCATTGCTATGGAAGGATTGGGTATCAGCTTCAAAATGAAGAGCTGGAGCAACATAGTTGTGATTGATGAAAGCAGCGAATTCATTCGAGTTCATAGAACCCGAGTGCTCTGAGTTAATAGAACCCATGAGTGTCCCGATACAGATCGAGGATGGTGATGATATGTTTGGACAGAGGAGAAGCAGCAGAGTAAGAAAATAGTAAGCGTGAGAGGCGTGAAGATGAATGGGATGATAAGAATGGTGGTCAACGGTTTAAATTTCCGGTGAGGGAAAAAGAGAGCATTGTCTTACCAACTCCCTCCTAAACATATATAATTCTTCTGAGATGATAAGAATGGTGGTCAACGGTTTAAATTTTGTTTACTTTTATTTTACCTTTATTAATAATTACCTATGTTTTAAAACTTTAACAAGAACAATTAAAGCATGTATATTACAAAATCTCACCTCATGTGCGACTTCATGCTGTCATTACAAAATTACTGTAACATTAGCTACAGTAAAGCTAAAGATGATCATTACCAAAAAATTATACATAGCTTCTACATAAAGACAAGTGTCACTTGAGGATAACATTATTTATTTAAAGTATATCAGTCTGGACAAAATCTGAAAAAGGAAGTAGCCATGACTTCCCTTGTAAAACCATTTTTAGGCTTTGTACTAGCTTCTTTGTTGGCAATATCAATTCAAATCTTCTTCTTTTTACCAACATTCCCAGACACCCTTCAATTTCCTTCACCATCAGCTTCTTTTCCACAAAACAACCTCTTACAGGCATGCATTCACGCTTTTCGATGTTCTAGCCTAACTTTTATTTTATTTCTCGAATAGTAAAGTAAATGCTATTCAGTTTGTTACGGAAACAACCTCTCATACAGTTAGATTTGTTGCTTCTTTTTCAGGAAGTGGTGAAACTTGGAGAAGGAATACTCAAGTATCCCGAAGATGTTTGCTTCGACAAGATGGGGATATTGTATACAGCTACAAGAGATGGATGGATAAAAAGAATGCATACCAATGGATCCTGGGAGAACTGGAAGAATTTCAACACTAATACGTTACTTGGAATTACAATCACAGTAGCTAATGATCTTATTGTATGCGATGGCGTGGAGGTAGTAAATACTCAAAAACTTGTAAAAATTATATTTACGTTAAACAAAAGTGCAGGTTAGAGAAAACCGAAATATAAACTATATCATTTGCAGGGTTTGCTTAAAGTTAACGAAGATGGTGTGACTGCTCTTGCATACGAATTTAATGGTACCAGAATAAGGTAACTTTTCTGTGCAAGCTTATAGTTATCTTGTACGTATAGGTGTCCGTTCAAAGACAAACTGATTTAGCTTACAAACTAATAATTGGTGTTAATGAACCAAGTTATTTGTGGTTCATTAAGGTGATCTGTAGTAAGTAGACAAGTAATTATATCCGGATGGTAGGGTTCGTTGGCTAAATACTTTTTAATGTAACATTAACTTATATACATAATTATTCTAGATATGTCGGTATATTTACTTAATAAGAAGAGCTTAATTAACAATACTAATAAGTTTCGTGAATCAGGTTTGTAGATGATGTAATTGAAGCATCAGATGGTACCTTATATTTCAGTGTTGCAAGCACAAAATATGGAATGCATGACTGGTACCTTGATGTACTGGAGGCCAAACCTTATGGGCAGCTCCTTAAGTATGATCCTTCCACTAAAGAGACATCTCTAGTGTTGGATAATCTTGCATTTGCTAACGGTGTGGCACTCTCTAGAAATGAAGATTATTTAGTCGTTTGTGAAACATGGAAGTAAGTAATACAGATGAAGTTTTGGGAAAAGCTTACTAGAGTGCCTCTAGTTTAGCGAGAAAAAAAAAAGATTAGAGTGACTGAATTCCCATTTGTTTTTTTTTTTTGTTTTGTTTTCATGTTAGATTTAGGTGCCTAAAGTATTGGCTAAAAGATGAAATAATAGGCAAAACAGAGATATTTGTTGAAAACCTTCCAGGTGCACCGGACAACATAAATCTTGCTCCAGATGGTTCATTCTGGATCGCTCTTGTACAGGTATATTTAGGTCATTGCTAGACTTAGAAGTAAATACTGCAGAAAGTATATACGAGTGAAATGATATTTCCCTTTTGTAGATATATTCGAGCAAGCTGAAATTTGTACACCATTCCAACACAATCAGACATTTCCTAATGACATTTCCGAGATTAATCAAGCTAATCGACGCCACAAGAACAAGAGCAACAGTGGTGAATGTGGGGGACGATAAGAAGATAGTCAAAGTGTTGGATGATCATAGCGGGAAGGTTATGTCGTTTGTTACATCTGCTCTGGAGTTTGAAGAAAATCTCTACTTGGGAAATCTCAACAACGACTTCATTGGTAAATTACCCCTGAAGAAAACATAGGGTGAACTCGAAGAACAGGAATCAGAACATCAAACACAAGTGCTACTACACTTTGAATGAACAATTTGATTGAATAAAATGCCAAGGACATTCTCGATATCCGGCAAAATAATTCAAAGTTGGAAGTCGATGTTATTATTTTAATCTAATTTCCTGTTAACATATTAGTGAAATTGGCTTTTCAAGAAAATTAATAATTATGATATTTTCCAAAAGTAGATTAACCAGTTCTTTCTTTTTCTGAAGTCATTGTTCCCGGCTTAGAGCAAGTCCAATTGCCTCCTTGTGTTTTCCTTATAAATATTATAAAATATTAGGTTCTTAGTGATTTAGGATATTATAAGGTATGAAACAAGGTTACTTATATTTGATCCTTATAATTATTAAATAATAAAGAAAGGAAGGAAGGAAGAACAAAAAAAGAGGGAAATAATTGGAAAGAGGATAGAAAATATTATTTTATTGGTAAAAGTGAAATAAGGGAGCCCTTAAAGATAAGGGATCACATGATGCTCTTAACTTCTTAAGGAAAAGTTAAGAGTCTATTGGAGCACTATTTTGGACCTTATCCCTTATAATTTGAGTTAGGAGGTCATATAAGGGATCTATTGGACTTGCTCTTACATTAAAAAAAATCATTTCCTAAGTCACTAAGTTCTGTTACGTTGAAAAAAGCTAATTTTGGTTCCAATAAAGTTGGGCTAGTTCGAAAATTTTGAATTTTTTAAAATAAGTTATTTATTATAGAAAAAAGTTAAGAAATATTTTTTTTTTGAAATAAGTAATTTATTATTGCAAGATAACGAATATTAAACTTCACATACACATTTTTCTCTAAAAAAATATGTAAATACGAAATTTTTTCCAAAATAAATAACTTATAAATTTATTTAAAAATTTGCCATACAAGTACTACCTCTGTCCCTTTCATTTCTTTACAGTTATTATTTTTGGGATGTCCCTCTCATTTATTTACATTACCATAAATAATAAGTTTTCCCACTATCACTACAAGAATTTTCAGTTTTAATAACAGAAAATTCTGTTGGCAAAGCAAGCAAATCCGTTGGGAAAACAGTTTGCCAACGGAATCCCAACCAAACATGTCCGTTGGAGCAAACCTTGTTGGGAAATCGTTACCAACGAAATTGATTCCGTTACTAAACTTACCAACGGAATACCAACAGAACAATAACCGAATTCTTGTTTTACAAATAACCATGTTATAACGAAGGGACAACAGATTATTCTGTTAATATATTTAGCAACAACATGCCAACAGAAATTTCCCAACGGAATGCTAACAGAGAAATTTCCCAACGGAATGCTAACAGAATACAGTCGTTGGAGCAAACATCGTTGGGAAGTGCTTACCAACGGATTTTGTGTCCGTTACGAAACTTACTAACGGAATATCAACAGATCTCTTGACCATAACAAGTGATTCTACCAACGCTTTGCCAACAGAATTTACCAATCCGTTGCTAATTTCGTTGCTATTACACAATTATCAAATTCATGAATGAGATTCAAACAAAACAAAGATTCATTTCATAAACCCCAATTCAACTTACAAAAAACAAACTAAACAAATCCAATTTACAATTTACAAAAGGATTGAATATCAAAATAAAATAAAAGGATTGAATATCAAATCCAATTTACAAAATAGCAAACCTAACTAGTACACCTCTGAGTGTCTCGGAGCCAACCGTAACAGTAACAAGATATCCACTTTCAAATTTCGCATCGATTACCCCAATCACAGTTGGAGGAGCAGGAGTTGCTGGAACCACTGGAGAAAGAGAAACCATGCATCACCAAACATATATTTTATGACAATGCATGCTTGAGTTTAACCTTAAAAAATATCATACTGTGTCACTTCTGCTAAACTATGCGTTCTTCGGGGGTAAATGTTGAGCAAACATATCCTAGAATTAGTAAATTCTGCAAGTGGAGGTTAAGGGTCTCGCTTACTAGTGAAGGCAATACTCCCCCATGACAAAGGTCACGGGTTCACAAATATATAACTATACAGAACAACATTGCAAGTGAAGGTTCTAGTGTGAAAGGTTGAGAGTTAACCATTTCTTTATAATATAGATGGGCAAATGCATATCTAGATCATGCAATTAATACAGGAAATGGAGCGCAGTACAGTACAAATTAGGGAAAGCCTTGCTGAAAATTTAAGTGAAATTATATAATCCCCCTTGGAAAAATCAGAAACAACCATGCTCAATATGCACAGTATTCTTTTACTTATTCGTTAGTGAGAAGGGAAGAAAACCACCTCCAGGAAGCGACTGTGTTGTGTCCATCTGGGGTTGCATTGGAGTCTCTTGAACATTTGTTGATGGCAATACGGATGAATCCATACCACGACAGGAGGCTGAAACTGTAGGGACTTTATATGAAGCATCTGCAGATTTATTTGTTTCATAGATAAGAGATACTTATCAGAAAGTTTAATGTGTATATTTGACAAGGACTTGCACGCACCAGCAGAATCAGTCCAGCCTTTTGCCTTGAAATAGTAAACTTGTTCGTAGTGTTGAAGCAGTGACAAATAGTATTTGCGCAAAATGAACGAAGCATTTGTAGCAGAGGAAGGAAAGTTAAATGTAGCAGTTACTTCTTTCCACCTTTTCTCACCTAGAACCTGTAAAATTCAATCAACCTTGTGAAGCATCCCTAAACCAACACATCCAATAATTTAAGTCACTGCAAATCCTAAAATGAACAGCAGTAGGAAGAAATACTGATATCATATATATGAAGAACATATTTTCGTCCTACATGAGCTATATTAGGACCCATCCAGTCAGGTTGTACACCAGATTTTGTATTGTACTTACATCATAATAGTAACTCGAGTTAAGTACATTATTCATAAATTTGAAGTAACCTATGCAGGAAGCAACATACTATGTCTATTCCATTCATTTTCAATGTTTTGAAGTTGGCTTTCTAAGTTCAAACAATCATAAAACATAATCCAAAATGAAAGAGTTACAGCAATTGATCTGGTTTATAATCCAAAATCAAACACGAAGAATGCAAAACATGGTTGTATCGAACGTTAACTTGTTAACTTGTGTATAAATAAGCAATTAGTTTAATCAATTCATAGAGGCAACAGACACAAGATGACACATGTCACACATATATTCTACACAAATTATTATAAGATCATACCTCCACTATACGTTTCCTCAGGTATTTGGATGTAACTTCCTTGAACACCAACTTCACATCTACCTCAGAGAATAGCTACAAGAGAAAGATATATAAAAACTTTTCACGTATTTAATATGTGCAAATGAAAAGATATAATCAGTACATCTTCTACAAATGCTGATTTAAGGAAATCTGATTGTAGTAAAGGCGATGTATATGCACTTTAGAGGATTAGAAGCATTTATGTGATGCTTTCTTATATACAGGTTAATGATGAAGAAGACAGCTGAGAGGTCCCTGGTGGCAATGGACAGAGCACTAGGAAAGGTCTGGGCAGTTCTAATTATGCCTATAAATCATAAACAAATGTGAAACTTTTTAGCCTTGAGAAATCTGGACACCACTAAGCAATGAAGACGTTTGGAAACCAATGCTAGAGGCTAGCGACACAAAGTTATTAAAAGCACAAAGTTTACTAAGTCAAATCTCTTAACCACATGGCCAAACAAGAAGAAGAATTTAAAACAAAATGGTACACAAGAAATAGAAGAACTCTATCATGCCACTTCCACTGTATTACAATCAGCCAAGTGCAGATTATATATAGATCCAGTAATAGCTAAAAGGACATTTCACACCGAAATTTCTAATACATTACATGTTTCACTTTTTTAAAAGGGGTTATAAACAACCTGCTAAGATATAATACTAAAAATAAGAAATTGGAGGAAGAACCAAGAATAATACCAAAGGAGTGGGTCTTTTTGAAACTGGTTTAATGTGAACGTCTCCTTCATCAACTTCCCCGTCCACAACTACTTCTTCGTCATCATCTTCATCCTCAAACACACCTGGAAGTTTCATCTTTGTTCACATAATAACCTTCCTCTGTAAGTATAGTTAAAACATTATCTTCCAGAGATGATAGGGCCTTTCTTCTTGGTATTTTTTTTCTTGATTTGAAGTCCTACAATTCCAAATCAAATCACAAATCACCAAACACAGAAAACAACACCAAATAAATCAATTAAACACATAAAAGCAATCAACAATACATAAATATATTCATACCGATAACATTTTGAATGCGGGTAGCAAGGATGATAATCTCAGTGCGCATAGGAGTAACCCTAACCTCCACGCCAGAGTATCCATCCTCACCTAGATCTCTTGTCAATACTTCGTTCAATTCGGCGAAAAACTCACCGTCAGCGACGAACTACAATTAAATACAACCTCAGAATATACAGAATATACATATAGTATATAATTACAGTGTGTGTGTAATTGTGAGAGAGGGAGAGGGAGGGAGAGAGAGAGGGGGGGAGGAATGGGGCTCAAATCTCAATTGAAGTCTGTGTGATTAATTTTCCTTAAGGGGGAAATTGGGCCTTCAATTTTCATTGGGGGGAAAAAATGCCGCCATTAATTTTGGTTGGGGAAAAAGTGTCAGTATCTTTTTTCGCATTAATTTATAATAATAAATTTAAAAAATAATACTAATTATCCAAAAAAAATTTTGGATAATTAGGGATCAATATATATCTAATTTAGTGATATTCCCAAGTTTTTAAAAAATAATAAATTTATTTGGATGGTAAAAGTGGTAGTCAATTATCGATTTGACCCGTACTGCTAACTAGTGTTTTGTACAGGATTGTTGTTTCTATTTTTTAAAAAATACTTATCGACGATCCAACCGCACGTATGTCAATATATATCTAATTTAGTGATATTCCCAAGTTTTTAAAAAATAATAAATTTATTTGGATGGTAAAAGTGGTAGTCAACTATCGATTTGACCCGTACTGCTAGCTTGTGCTTTGTCCCGGATTGTTGTTTCTATTTTTTAAAATATACTTATCGACGATCCAACCACACGTATGTCAATATATATCTAATTTAGTGATATTCCCAAGTTTTTAAAAAATAATAAATTTATTTGGATGGTAAAAGTGGTAGTCAACTATCGATTTGACCCGTACTGCTAACTTGTGCTTTGTCCCGGATTGTAGTTTCTATTTTTTAAAATATACTTATCGACGATCCAACCGCACGTATGTCAATATATATCTAATTTAGTGATATTCCCAAGTTTTTAAAAAATAATAAATTTATTTGGATGGTAAAAGTGGTAGTCAACTATCGATTTGACCCGTACTGCTAGCTTGTGCTTTGTCCCGGATTGTTGTTTCTATTTTTTAAAATATACTTAGCGACGATCCAACCGCACGTATGTCAATATATATCTAATTTAGTGATATTCCCAAGTTTTTAAAAAATAATAAATTTATTTGGATGGTAAAAGTGGTAGTCAACTATCGATTTGACCCGTACTGCTAACTAGTGCTTTGTCCCGGATTGTTGTTTCTATTTTTTAAAAAATACTTATCGACGATCCAACCGCACGTATGTCAATATATATCTAATTTAGTGATATTCCCAAGTTTTTAAAAAATAATAAATTTATTTGGATGGTAAAGTGGTAGTCAACTATCGATTTGACCCGTATTTCTAACTAGTGCTTTGTCCCAGATTGTTGTTTCTATTTTTTAAAAAATACTTATCGACGATCCAACCGCACTAATGTCAATATATATCTAATTTAGTGATATTCCCAAGTTTTTAAAAAATAATAAATTTATTTGGATGGTAAAAGTGGTAGTCAACTATCGATTTGACCCGTACTGCTAGCTTGTGCTTTGTCCCGGATTGTTGTTTCTATTTTTTCAAATATACTTATCGACGATCCAACCGCACGTATGTCAATATATATCAAATTTAGTGATATTCCCAAGTTTTTAAATAATAATAAATTTATTTGGATGGTAAAAGTGGTAGTCAACTATCGATTTGACCCGTACTGCTAACTAGTGCTTTGTCCCGAATTGTTGTTTTTATTTTTTTAAAAATACTTATCGACGATCCAACCGCACTAATGTCAATATATATCTAATTTAGTGACATTCCCAAGTTTTTAAAAAATAATAAATTTATTTGGATGGTAAAAGTGGTAGTCAATTATCGATTTGACACGTACTGCTAACTAGTGTTTTGTACCGGATTGTTGTTTCTATTTTTAAAAAAATACTTATCCACGATCCAACCGCACTACTGTCAATATATCTAATTTATTGATATTCCCAAGTTTTTAAAAAATAATAAATTTATTTGGATGGTAAAAGTGGTAGTCAACTATCGATTGGACTCGTACTGCTAACTAGTGCTTTGTCCCGGATTGTTGTTTCTATTTTTTAAAAAATACTTATAGACGATCCAACCGCACGTATGTCAATATATATCTAATTTAGTGATATTCCCAAGTTTTTAAAAAATAATAAATTTATTTGGATGGTAAAGTGGTAGTCAACTATCGATTTGACCCGTATTTCTAACTAGTGCTTTGTCCCAGATTGTTGTTTCTATTTTTTAAAAAATACTTATCGACGATCCAACCGCACTAATGTCAATATATATCTAATTTAGTGATATTCCCAAGTTTTTAAAAAATAATAAATTTATTTGGATGGTAAAAGTGGTAGTCAACTATCGATTTGACCCGTACTGCTAGCTTGTGCTTTGTCCCGGATTGTTGTTTCTATTTTTTCAAATATACTTATCGACGATCCAACCGCACGTATGTCAATATATATCTAATTTAGTGATATTCCCAAGTTTTTAAATAATAATAAATTTATTTGGATGGTAAAAGTGGTAGTCAACTATCGATTTGACCCGTACTGCTAACTAGTGCTTTGTCCCGGATTGTTGTTTTTATTTTTTTAAAAATACTTATCGACGATCCAGCCGCAATAATGTCAATATATATCTAATTTAGTGACATTCCCAAGTTTTTAAAAAATAATAAATTTATTTGGATGGTAAAAGTGGTAGTCAATTATCGATTTGACACGTACTGCTAACTAGTGTTTTGTACCGGATTGTTGTTTCTATTTTTAAAAAAATACTTATCCACGATCCAACCGCACTAATGTCAATATATATCTAATTTATTGATATTCCCAAGTTTTTAAAAAATAATAAATTTATTTGGATGGTAAAAGTGGTAGTCAACTATCGATTTGACCCGTACTGCTAGCTTGTGCTTTGTCCCGGATTGTTGTTTCTATTTTTTAAAATATACTTATCGACGATCCAACCGCACGTATGTCAATATATATCTAATTTAGTGATATTCCCAAGTTTTTAAAAAATAATAAATTTATTTGAATGGTAAAAGTGATAGTCAACTATCGATTTGACCCGTACTGCTAACTTGTGCTTTGTCCCGGATTGTTGTTTCTATTTTTTAAAAAATACTTATCGACGATCCAACCGCACGTATGTCAATATATATCTAATTTAGTGATATTCCCAAGTTTTTAAAAAATAATAAATTTATTTGGATGGTAAAAGTGGTAGTCAACTATCGATTTGACCCGTACTGCTAACTTGTGCTTTGTCCCGGATTGTAGTTTCTATTTTTTAAAATATACTTATCGACGATCCAACCGCACGTATGTCAATATATATCTAATTTAGTGATATTCCCAAGTTTTTAAAAAATAATAAATTTATTTGGATGGTAAAAGTGGTAGTCAACTATCGATTTGACCCGTACTCCTAACTAGTGCTTTATCCCGGATTGTTGTTTCTATTTTTAAAAAAATACTTATCGACGATCCAACCGCACGTATGTTAATATATATCTAATTTAGTGATATTCCGAAGATTTTAAAAAATAATAAATTTATTTGGATGCTAAAAGTGGTAGTCAACTATCGATTTGACCCGTACTGCTAGCTTGTGCTTTGTCCCGGATTGTTGTTTCTATTTTTTAAAATATACTTATCGTTTGGATGGTAAAAGTGGTAGTCAAAACGGAAATATTTAAAATTGTAACAGATTAGTAACGGAAATATTTAAAATTGTAACAGATTAGTAACGGAAATGTATGATTGTTCTAATACTACCAACAGATTAGTAACGGAAAGAATATAACCGATCTTAAATTCCCAACGGAATATTCCGTTGACATCTCATTGCTAGAAATGGGCAGTTTTTTTTTTTTTTTGTTCTTTTAGCGCCCATTTTTTTTCATTTTTAATTTGGGGGGAATTTAGCCGGGTTTTAGCGCATATTTTTTCATTCTAATATTACCGACAGATTAGTCACGGAAAAAAGTATGACCGATTTAAAATTCCTAACGGAATATATCGTTGGTAAAGCATTGTTAGTTCCTTGGTAAATTATTGTTATTCTGTTAGTACTCTTTCCGTTGGCATCTCGTTGCTAGAAATGGGCGGCAATTTTAGCACCAAAATTTTGATAAATGTTCATTAATAATTCGTTGGGTATCCGTTGTTAGAGTGTTGATTTTTCAACAATTTATTTTCCATTAGAAATCTGTTAGCAATCACTAACGAAAATTTCCGTTACTAACTATCCGTTACTGAATCGTTGCGAATCTGTTAGACTTTTCAGCAAAATTACATTCGTGAGTAATCCATTGGTAAATAGCAACGGAAACGTTTCCGTTGGGAAATTTCGTTAGCAAACTTGGATTTTCTTGTAGTGTATTACACCCACTACTTTCCCCCACTATCTCATATTTAATAATAAAAAATACTATTACACCCACTACTTTTCTCCATCTATCTCAAATTTATTATCCTCCACTATCTCAAATTTATTATTAAATATTAATAGATTCCACCATTTTATCATCTCAAATTTATTATTAAATATTAATAGAGATTTCACCATTTTATCAACTTTTCATCTAATTTTATTCATTGTATTGTTTTGATTTCCGTGTCCCTTCCAAATAAATGTGGGGGACGGAGGGAATATAACATATGCGGCCTTGATTCCATTTCTAGTCCCACGGTACTCCCAACCCCCGTCCTCCCTTGATTCCATTTCTAGTCCCACGGTACCCACACCCACACCCACACCCACCATTCATAATAATTAAATTCTCGGTATGATTGTTCAGTTCTCACATACAGTATTATAAATATTAAAAACACAATAATATCAAAGATACGGTATAAAAATTTGTAGAATTCATATAAGACTTTGATTATTTGTCTACCTCTTGAAACGTATGCCTATGAATCGAAATTTAGGATAGATGATTCATGAGACAAAAATGATTACAAAATTCACAACTGCGAATATGTAATTGAAGAATTATATATGTTCTCAATCTCATTCATTTCTTTACAAAATTTTATCAACATGTATTTTAAAACGTATATAAAATATATAATTTCATAATTTATTTTTAAAATTATTTTTCTTAAATAAAAATTTCAAAATTTACATTAATTTTTTATTCAAAAATAAAAATTTTAAAATTTTAATTATAGAATTATTATATCCTTATATATAATAAGCGTAAGGGGGATCTTATCCATAATTTTGGTTTGATGGCTGTACTGCCAGATTAATCTCAACTGTCGAATCTAATATTTTTAAAAATAGACGATCAAGATTATATCATATTAAAAAGAAAATTATAATTTAAGAAAGATATAATTAAACGAGGTTGTATTAGATTTGAAGTTTAAAAAGAAAATTATAATATGAAAAGGATATATATAAAAAAGGATACAATTCAATTTTTTTTATTAATATTAAAAAAGTTTATTTACTATTTGGGCTTTATCTCAAAATCTAAAAATTGGATTTGGATGATTTTACAGCCCACGCGAAACTCACAAAATTATCTTTAATTTAGTGGCAATTTAACAATTATTATCGTAATGGAAATACTCAGAATCTCAAGAGAAAACATAATTACGAATTTTTACATTAATCCTATTCAGTGGAAAAGACATGCATTGATAATCCTATTCAATGTAGAAAACCAAATTATATTATTAAATATAATTGATGTGAATAATGTCAGTGTTTAAGTGTTACAGAGGTTTATCAGAGTTTAACTGGAAGCTGGAAGCGGTCATAGTTTAATTAAACTCTGATAGATGGAAGCCCGATAGAGTTTGCAAAACTCTGTCAGGAGGAAGCGTCTACTGTTCATCATCAGACTTTGAAGAATAATTGAAGATAATTATGGAAGTGATATCTTTGAAGATTGGATAGCTGTCGAAGACATCGTGTTGACTAAGAAGACGTGTAACAATCATAATTGATAACATTTGTATAGCTGATTTATAGGAGTATCAATTATGTATTGTACTGTAGCTATATATCTTTATAAATACAGTTAGGTTAACCCTAGAAGGGTATCGAAGAACGATTATCATTTTCATTGTAACCTAAGCAGCTCTCTGTGATATTTTACATCACTGATAGAGGAGTTATTAATTCCATAAAGTTTTTGATTATTTAAACGTGTGTTAATTGTTATTCTCTCATACAAACTTGATTATATTTGTGTATTCGGCCTAACATATATGATTTAAATCATTAAAATACACTTTTTTCGTATTTCATTATAAATACATTTTTTAGTTTACATGTTAAAAAATAAAATATTGTTATGTTAGATCCATCGTTTTTCATCCATTTATTTTATGATGTAACAATTCTTATTTATTTTGTCGTATTGAAGACCATATACCGACTGCCAGAGTTTTAGACAAAATCACTCTTACACTTATTATTAAAACTATATTTGGTTGTTAGTAGAATTATCTTCAAATAATAAAAAAGATATTTTGATAATTAAAACGAAATATAAGTAGATTTCATAAATTGAATTTTCAACGAAAAAATCGTCAATTTTTTCTCTTTTTTATTTCTTCTTAGTTTTAACTTCACTCTTTTATTTTTGTGTAGTTTTAATTGGAAAAGAATTTTTAAATAATCAATAAATTAAAGATTATTTTGTTAATTTTATGTGGACTATAAAATCGTCAAATTAAAATTTTAAGAATTCAAGATAGAGAACAAATATTAGATTGAACGTGTAAAATCTTATATATATATATATATATATATATATATAAGCAAGAATTTGATATGTAAATTAATAACATATAAATATTAAAATAATTAATATAATCATAGGTATTAGAAAAGTAGCCGTGCGTTACACGGTTTATAAGCTAGTACTTTAAAAGAGCTTTAAAATGAGTGTTACGTCGATGTCGATATAAAAAACCTGGGAGACGGAGAGAGTATATAGACAATTGCTCATACAAAAACATTTACTAATATGTAAATATCTTCACCCCATTTCCTTCCTCCTCCTTCCATGACTCCTGAGGATATTTCATCTATTGCTAAGGATGCAAAGGTTAGACATCTACTTCATAGTGCCTTAGACAATGTTATGTCTAACAAAGTGATTAATTGCACAACTACCAAAGAAATATGGGATGCACTTGAAGTTAGATGTCAAGGAACTGCTGCTATCAAGAAGAACAGAAGGAACATACTCACATAGGAGTATGAACATTTTGAGGCTAGATCTGAAGAAACCATGACAGAAACATTTGATAGATTCTGTAAGCTACTCAATGATTTGTCACTGGTCAATAAAGAGTATGATCTAGAAGATTCAAATTCAAATTTCTTCTTGCTCTACCTGAAAAGTGTTGGGGAATATGGGTAATTACCTGAATTTTTCTGAAGTCGTGTGAACACTTTCAGATTGAAGTTATTTGTGGTTCACCCAAATAATTCAATCGGATAAAGTCAGAAATTCTGCAAGAAGAGAGAATGTGTTTTGTTGTGAATTTCAAATGAACCTATATTGAAAATGATCAATGCCACACCTATTTATAGATGTCAACAGATGTGTCTTTTGCCAATAGACACATCTCAAGATATGTCTTTTGCCAAAAGACACATCTCATTTCCAACAGTCATGTCCAATGCTAATAGACACATCTCAATATATGTCTTTTCCCAATAGACAAATCTCATTCTAACAGATGTGTTTGATGCCAATAGACATGTCTCATCACTACAAGAAAACAGTCAATAGACATCACACTTTAGACATCAGTTGCAAATGCCGCTGATGTTAAAAGTTGTAATAACATCATCCTGCATTAAACTGAAGTCTTTGTTATTCGTAGACATCACTATTTTTAAAACTGATGTCTAAAGTCATACTTTAAAAAATGAAAATCGCTCCCTTCTTTTTGTTTCCCCCTTAGCTAAATTTTTCACCTCTAAATCAAAATTCCCCCCTCCTTCACCAAATATTTCCCCGCCTATACACAATTATTCCCCTTTAGACAAATTAAACACAAAAATTAAAAACTAAAACTAACTCTCTCGATACTCTCTCTCTCTCGATTCACTCTCATCTCTCTCTCTCGACTCTCACTCTCACTCTCATCTCTCTCTCTCGTCTCTCACCACCGTGACTCACCTCCACCACCACCACCACCCACCTCTTCTCTATATCTTGTATGCTTGAACCCTCGAAGAGCTCTCTCTCTCTCATAGAACCCCCGAAACTCTCTCTCTCTCCTAGAACCCCCGAAACTCTCTCTCTCTCACTCAAATCGAAATCGATTTGTTTGAAGGTCAAAGCTCGAAGGTTCAAAACTCGAATTAGTTTGATTTGTCAGTGGGTAAGACATATGTTCAAACTTACAAGTTTGATTAATTCAATTTTATTACAAATTGGGGGTTTAAAATTGAAACCCTAAGTTTTAATATGGTGTTAATTTAATTTATATGTAATTTATTTATATATGTATGTGTTTAATTACGATTTGTTATATTACAGGCCTTCGTATCCATTTAATCTCTGATTTTTGGGTACATTACGGTGAATGAAAATAATGGAAGGGCACTCTTCTATTGGTTTTATGAAGCCTTAACTGTCCCTGATGACAAGCCCTTGGTTTTGTGGCTTAATGGCGGTAAGTGAATGAATATTAATTTATTCTTAGTTTTTAAGATAATTGTTTGTAGTGATACCCGTGAACTCTTCATTCTGGTTTTTCTTCAAGCAGAGCTTTTTATGGTCCATTTTTTACTGGTTATGTACAGATAATACTATCTCTTATTTATTAAATGTACATTAATTTAGCCATATTTGTAACCCACATAATTATGCAATCTTATTATTACCCAACTGTTCATTAATTTCCTGTCCTCCCATAAGGTGACAATAAGCTTTATATATGTTCAGGGCCTGGGAGCTCTTCTGTGGGATATGGGGCAACTCAAGAGCTCGGACCTTTCATCGTGGATGGGCATGCCCCTGAACTCAAATTTAATCCTTACTCATGGAATAGAGGTTTGCTCACCACCATTTTAGAAACAAATATGCGTGGTTTCTGTGTTTGTGCTTGTAACTATGTATTTTTTCCCATGATTAATTATCAAATCTTTGGCCTTATATTTCTTGAATACTCTGACTGAACATAATATATCTTCTTGTGTATGGACTGATGGAGCCAGAGGCCAACATGTTATTCCTGGAATCTCCAGTAGGTGTTGGCTTTTCATACTCTAATACGTCTAGTGATTATAGAAAACTCGGAGATGATTTTACTGGTGAGTAATATTATTTTTCTATTAATATATGTAATAATCAGCTTGCTTTTCTGTTGTTCTCTCTACATGTTCTATACTTAAGTAGACTACTATATTTTACTAATTCTTGTTAACTCAGTTTTTTTGTCTCTGTGCTGTGTCAGCAAATGATGCTTATGCTTTCCTCCAAAAGTGGTTCCTAAAATTCCCATCTTATAGAACACGTATATTTTATATTGCGGGGGAGAGCTATGCAGGTACTTCACGGTATTATACACTGTCCATGTCAACGGGAAGACTTATCTTCGTGCATGTGTACTTATATTCCTACTCTCTACAGGAAGATATGTTCCTGATTTAGCGGCCCTTATCCAAAAAAAGAACAAGGACTCTTCCGTTCATATTAATCTGCAGGGAATTCTGGTAATGACTGTTAGTATATCATAAGCTTATTGAAAGTATTTATTGTTTATTGAAAAGATCATGATTTAGCATTGGCAGGTTACTGTTGAGTAGTTTCTTATCTTTTTTACATTCAGTTTACTTTCCATACCATCTATTTTTGGATACAATTTACTTCATCTGGTCGAATTTAGCAAATTTTTGTATAAACCTGAAAAGTAGTTGGCCTCAAGTATCCCTTTGTTCAAGTGCAGCTAGGTAATCCTTTAACAGATAATGCTGATGACTGGCAAGGTATTCTGGATTATGCTTGGAGCCACGCCATAGTATCCGAAGAGACTCATAAAACTATTAAAGAATCATGTGATGTGTACAGTGGCAACCAATGGAGTGATGATTGTACTCAAGCTGTGAGAGAGGTTTACAGACAGTATAAAGAGATAGATATGTACAGCCTCTATACCTCAGGGTGTGTTGGCAATACTGCAGGTTCAGAATACAACTCAAATCAAGTCAAGTTCAGGGGCACATCTAATATGGTGAGTTGTTAATATAATTTGTTGTGCTTATAATCTTTATCAGGTCACTACTTTACAGGGCCACTCTCAAATGGAAAGTAGTCAGATTCTGAAAGTTGGTCATTTTTTGGAAATTCGAACTTAAGGAGATGATCTCTGTGGGTTTGAAATCTTGGTAAAAAAAACTCTTGAAATATAATTAATTGACCGAAATATTATGATGCATTATGTAATGATGGGGATGGGAGGTTATATGTGATGTAATTAAAAATTCATTTATTAAAATGATGATGTGTATCAGATGCCTGGCATCATTTATTAGTAATGCAAGTTCACTTATTTTAATGCAGTATGGATGTTTATAATAATTGGTTATGGTCAGAGTCGAAGGAATCAGTTCTTCCTATATACAAAGATCTCATAGCTGCAGGACTTAAGATATGGCTCTACAGGTATATATTTTAATCCTAATCAACAACACTTTCGATTTGTTACAGTGAGTTTTTGTGTTGCCTCTTTCCACTTTAATATGTGGTTATTCAGTGGAGACACAGATGGAAGACTTCCTGTATTGTCCACAAGATACAGCATAAACTCTCTAGGGATTCCCATCATTAGGGCCTGGAGGCCGTGGTACCACCAGAAGCAGGCAAGATATATGTTCATTGCTATTTTTATTGACAACGGAAATTTGAAACACTTGTGTTAAATAGTCAGATTTTAACTTCCAGAGGTTAAATTGTGTCAAATTCAATTAATTCGTTATTTATTAGGACTGATGTAAATTTTCTCAAAAACAGGGTAATTGGCGAGCAGCTTATTTAAATAAATCCATTTTTTAATGGTTGGCAAATGAATAGTTAAATGTGTGATTATAGGGTTTCTTTGACTTGTTATAGCAGCTGTTATAGTGGACAATTATTTTAAATTTATCAAATAATATCTCTCGCAATTGAAGCTCGTTCAGCTGGAATGTACTCTCATTACATGTTGGGCTGATTAATGAGCTGGACTTTCCCCGTTTGTGAAATCCAAAGAGAAAAAGAAAAAGATTACAAGAACTTGCCCAAGAACGAATGTCCATGAATAAGATGGCTAGACTAAGATCTGATTTGGTTTTTTTAGATTATTATAGTTCAGCCTGCATGCATAATCAGATTGAAGTGACTGTAAATGCTTGTAGGCTGTAGCTTACCAGTAAGTTTTCTTCAGGGTATAAGAATAATTATATAATTACTTGTATATATATTTGAGTATTTGACTATAAAACAGTAGCAAGAAAATATAGTCCTAGTACAGCGAAATAAGCATGACCCCGTTTGGTGCTTTACTTTTTAGAATATAAATATAAATATTTGCATTTGATTGTGATTAAACACAATTTTTTTATAATACAAGCTACGAAACTAATTATATCTAGATTAAGTGTTATAGGTTGTAATTTTTTTTTTAACAATGGTAAATTGTCTAGCAGATCGACTACGTAATGAACAACTTTATTAAAGTTATTGCCACCATATTTCTTTATATAACAAAAAATTGAACAGTTGTGTTAGCTTGGAAGATAATAATCGTGTGCAGTTGTTACATGGCTATGTAGTACAATATTTTGTGTTCATTTTTAAAAATTGATGTGTAATTTTAAAGGGAATGTGCAGGTTGCTGGGTGGGTTCAAGAGTATAAAGGACTGACTTTTGCAACATTCAGAGGAGCTGGCCATGCAGTGCCACTATTCAAACCAAAAGCCTAAAGCTTTACCAATAATCTTTATGATTACCATTTGGTGCTGATCAGATTCTTAAATATATTATAATATCAGGGAATTAACTTTGGCTAATTAAATAGTAATATAGCCCAGATCATTTACTGACGTTGTTTTTTTCAACCTTTTTGAGCATGTATAGACACTGATCTGGTGGAGAGTTTCTAAAAGCCTTCAACGTTCAGGCCTTCTCCGTGATGCAGGGATTGCAACTTCTTTGACGAATACAGGACAGCAATGGTAAGAAAAGTGTTTGGAAAGGGCAGTAAATTTCTGTAAAAATATGATGTGCAAAAATATGATGTGGAAAATTTTACTCTGTTTGAATATATTATGTAGTAACTTTGCGAAGTAGATGGCATTAACATGAAATTCGAAATTGTTTTGTGATGTGTCATAAATTATGGTGCAGACTGGGTTTGGTTGGTCGAATGGAGTTTGTTGTTTAGACGCTTCACCCTCTTGTAATCAATTCTATGAACTTTATGTCTGAGCACTCAGCTCAAGTACTATGAACTTGAGCTTTAGTTAATTTGTATCATCTGACCATTACTTTCATCTTTGCAGATAATTGTAGTGATTCGTCTTGAACCTCAGGGTCTTACAGTTTGTGGATCTACACAACATGCTGGTTTTGAAAACCGATAACATAGCTAGTTGTTTGCTGTTTTCTTTTGCGAATTTATGTAGTGACAAGTTGGTTTTGGGGATTTGGTATATATAGACTCAAATATTGTAAGCCATTTTGATTTTGTTAATGATGCAAGTATTCTGGATTTATTCTTTCAATGATAAATTTAGTAATTTTGGTTATTATTTTGTGCATAATTTAAGTTTTGGCTATTTTGGTGTATAAAAGTGTAGGAAACTGATTCTAAACAACAAACAGACATCACTTCTTATTTATAAAATCTGATGTCTAAGAGACACATATAAATGAGTTTTTTCAAAAAAAACTGGTGTTTATAAGAACATTAGACATCAGTCTAGGATGATGTCTAAGATAACTATACACATCACTTTATCTGATAAAATTATGATGTCTAACATCCAAATAGACATCTTTTCCAAAGAAAGAAAGTGATGTGTATGTGAAAAATAACTTAGTTTATTATATGTTTTCTAGAATATAAGGCATGCAAGTTGTTTATAAAATTAATTATATCTAACATATTTTGTAGAACAACTGATGTGTATTGAATGAAATATCGATGTCTATGTTAGCACAGACATCAGTTTCTGACTGATGTCTAGAATAGACATCTCCCACCTAGACATCACATCCAAAATAACATAGACATCGGCCAGAAACTGATGTCTATCGACCCTTTTCTTGTAGTGCATAAGCAATAATTCTGAAATCATAACGAACTCAAACAGAGCATGCACTCCGCACTCTCACGACTTGTTCGATGTAACATTACGATTAAATTGATCAACTAGTCAATCCAATTACACTAAAATATCCAACAATCCTCCCCCATTTTAGCGTAATCCATGATTAACTAAACAAAATCACAACAAACAACAAACTTATGCATAAATGAAATATCGTAATGATTGAATTTCACATTAGTATATTACACATTCCAAATATTCGAATACGAAGGTGTCACTATGGATTGAACCTTCGTTATTCATAGTGAATACATGAAGATAATATACACATAGATTTACATTCTCAAATGTTCTTACTTGACACTATCTTTTACTAGCCTTGTGTCCTAATCCTTCATAAGCATATAAAAGCCAAGTCCTAGCTTCTTGAAGCGGCTACACTTCATGCTCATATAGGTAGTTCTTTTACTCTCGCACCTGCATATGCAATTTTTCAAAAGAACTATTAAGAAGATAAACTTCAACCTCCTTAACTTGCAGGTCTGAACACATACCTTGGGATGATACTTTAATGTGTTCCAATCTCTAAATGTTAAGCTTTCCACATTGAATTCAACACCTAATGTCATATTAGATAGGAATTGGGTATCTCAACATGAGAGGTTATTCGATGGACTTTAATCCCATCCCTACAGCCGACTTGTGCATAAGATCTCTACTCAACCCTTTGGTTAGATGATCGGCTAAATTATGTTAAGTTCTTATAAACTCCACTAATATAACACCATGCGTGATAAGCTCACGAATCATGCTGTGTCCAACACCCAAGTGTCTAGACTTGCCTTTGAACACTTGTCTATAAGCATTAGACAAGGCAGACTCACTATCACACATGATAGATATGAGTGATATCGGTTTAGGCCACAATGGAATCTCATAAATCAGATTTCTAAGCCATTCAGCTTCTTTACCAGCCGTTGATAATGCCACAAATTCAGATTTCATCGTTGAATCAGTAATGCAACTTTGTTTCTTCGATGCCCAAGAGATAACACCTCCCCCAAGAAGGAATACCCATCCACTTGTGGAAGAATGATCTTCCTTATTGGAAATCCAACTTGCATCCGAATGACCTTCAATAACCGAAGGAAATCCAGTATATGTCAAACCATAATCCATGGTTCCTTTCAAGTACTTGAACACTCGGTTTAAGGCTTGCCAATGATGTGAACTTGGTTTGCTAGTGTACCTACTAAGCTTTCCAACAGCATAGGCAATATCTGGCCTAGTGCTTATCATGGCATACATAAGACTACCAATAGCCCTTGAGTATTCAAGTTGAGATACTGCAACACCTGTATTAGGTAGGAGTTTAATACTAGGATCAAGAGGAGTGCTAACAGGAGAATAATACTTAAAGGTAAATCTTTTCAGAATCTTCTCAATATAATGAGATTGAGAAATTGAAATACCATTGTTCTCATGCTTGATCCTTATACCAAGAATCACCTCAGCCTCCCCCATGTCTTTCATATCAAAATTAGATGACAAAAACTTCTTGGTTTTATCCACTTGACTTTGGTCAGTACCAAAAATCAACAAGTCATCCACATATAAACAAATTATAACTCCTTTACCAGAAGCATCAAATTTGCTACATACACACTTGTCTGCTTGGTTGAGAAAATAACCGTTAGACAAGACCACAGTATCAAATTTATCATGCCAATCCTTCGGTGCTTGTTTCAGACCATAAATTGATTTCTTCAATTTACACACCTTGTTCTCACAACCAGGCATAACAAACCCTTCGGGTTGTTTCATATAAATCTCTTCATCTAATTCACCATTCAAGAATGCAATTTTCACATCCATTTGGTGAATGACAAGGTTGTGTATAGCAGCAAGTGCTATTAACAACCTAATAGTGGAGGTTCTAGCAACAGGAGCATAAGTATCAAAATAATCAATCCCTTCTTTTTGTCTAAAACCTTGGATTACTAATCTGGCTTTAAACTTATCTATGGTACCATCCACCTTCATTTTCCTTTTGAAGAACCATCTGTTTCCCAATGCTTTACAGCCAGGGGGCAGATCACTCAATTCCCAAGTATTATTATTCATGATAGAATCCATTTCATCTTGGATAGTTTCTTTCCAGAATGCAACATCCCTAGATTTCATAGCTTCACTAAAAGTATTTGGATCCTCCTCAATAACAAAACAATATTGGTATTGATATTCAATTTCATCTCTAGAGCCTTCTACTAGATAAAGATGAAAGTCATCTTCAAAAGACTTTGCTTTTCTAGCTCTACTGCTTCTCCTTGGTTCAGACGGTCCATTCACATCTTTAGTAGAAACTGAGTTCCTACTAGAAGAATTCTGAAGCATGTCCCTTGGTCTAGGTATAGATGTAAATCTGTTTTCATCAAATATAGCATCTCTTGACTCGATAATCGAGTTCACAGATACATAGTAATTAGATTCTAACACATAGAATCTATATGCTATAGAATGCTCAGCATAACCAACTGTTAGATATTGATTCAAGTGATGATCAGGATCTGGGTGTTACTGATCAGATACTGATGCTGACGTCATCAGTACAACGTCAGTATTTGGGTAGATCAGGATTACAAGCAGATTTACATTAGTCCAGAGATTATGGGAAGATTGATTTATCGGTTCCTAAATTATAGGAATGCAGCTATCATTCAAGATATGTATTAAGAGTCGTATATAATTGATTTGATATATCTTGTAATTGATAGAGCAGCTGTGTACACTATATAAACACAGTTTAGGTTTTACATGATTGTAATCGGATACACGAGTTATTCTGTAACCTAGCAGCTCTTAAGAACATAAGGTTTTCTTAAGAGAGTTTGTAACAGTTTTATATCAGAATGAATAAAGCTGTTATTGATTCATACTTGTGTTAAGTCGAAAATCTATACAATTGTATTCAACCCCCCTTCTACAATTGTTATTTACTGGGCAACAATTGGTACCAGAGCGAAACTGATTAATATTAATCAGAAACGATCTTAAGATGTCGACAAGCAAGTATGAAAGCATCAAAATTCCAATTCTCAAGAAAACTGAGTATCCAACATGGAAGGTGAAAATGCTGATGTATCTGGAAGCAACTGATCCAGACTATCTTGATAGGATCAATGATGGACCATTTCTTCCAACAAGATTAGTTGCAAGAACAGAGACTATTGCTGAACACTATGTCATTAAGGCAAAGAGTGAGTGGACGACAGAGGAAAAGGCTCAAGTACTCAAAGATGCAAAGGTAAAAAATATTTTGCATAACAGTCTTGATAATGTCATGTCAAATAGGGTAATAGCATGCAAGACTGCAAAGGAAATTTGGGATACTTTGGAAACTCAATGTCAAGGTACTGAATCTATCAAAAAAACAGAAGGGCTCTGTTGATTCAGGAGTATGAGCAGTTCGATGCTAAATCTGATGAAAGCCTTACTGATATGTATGATAGATTTTTGACATTACTGAACAATCTATCACTAGTTGGAAAAGAGTATGATCCAGAGGACTCAAACACCAAGTTTCTCAGAGCTCTAACTGAGGAGTGGGATACTCAAGCTTCAATCATGAGGCATCAATATGATTTGAAGATGCTGTCTCTTGATGAAGTTTATGGGATGCTTAGAACCTATGATCTTGAGGTTCAACAAAGAAAGAATAAGAAGAATGTCAAGACAAAATCTGTTGTTTTGAATGTTGAATCAAAATCAAAGGGAAAAGCTGAGGAGGTTTCTAGCAAAAAGAGTAGAGTGGAAGAGTCAATTCCTGATGACTCATCATCAGATACTGATACTGAGTCTGATTCTGATACTGATGATGACTCTACTGATTCTGATATAATGGAAATGGTTGTTATGATAGTCAAGGGCTTCAAGAAGATGAAGTTCAGAAAGGCTAGGAAGCAAGGGAAATTTCAGAAGAGAACCTTCAATGCTGACAAAGATAGGTACAAGAAGAAAGAAGAGAAAAGCAGCAAATTTGACAAGTCAAAAGTCAGATGCTATAACTGTGATGGAATGGGTCACTTTGCAACTGAGTGCAAGAAGACCAAAACCAAAGCTCTCATTTCTTCAAGCAAGGATTGGATGGACTCATCATCTGACTCTGAAGAAGAGAAAGTGAATTATGCTTTGATGGGTAAAACTGATGAGACTTCTACTGGTGAAAATAAGGTATCTGAAATTTTGTTTGATTTTGATACTAATAATGTCTCTGAGCTAAGATCTTTTTTAAAATCTCTGCATATTAGTTTTAGGAGTCAATCTCTTGAAAATACTAGAATAAAATCTGAAATGGCAGAGGTTGTTAAGAGAAATGATCATCTAGAAGATGAGTTAGTTTTCTTGCAGGAAGTTCAAGCATAATGTGATAATGCTAAACACATGAAACTTGAAATAGAGTTTAAATGTAATGAACTTGAAATACAACTTAAAGAGGCAAATGAAAAACTCAGAACCTGGACACATTCTGGAACAAAAACTCATGAAATTATTACTGATAAAAACTGGAAAGAGTGTCTAGGTTATAAGCCAGAGAATGAGAAAAAGGACAAAGAAAAGGTTGTTTCATCTGATCCAGGAAGAGTTATATTTGATGACTCAACAAATCCAAAAACCTACAGATATGTCACAGACAGTACTAAAACCAAATTAAAACCTGTTAATTATGTGTATCCAGAAAATCCCAAATCTACTTCAGATAAGGGATCCACTTCTACACATCATTCTGAGACTAGAACTGTCAAAAACAAGAATGTAGGTCTTTTGTCTAAGAAACAATTAAGGGATAGAATCTGTGAAGTAACAGATAGGAAGAAACCTCCAACTGTCAAAAGAAACAAGAATGGTAAAGTTGGAATAAACAAGGAGAATGATTATAAGTATATTCCAAATGCACCAAGGAAAGTATGCATTAACTGTGGTAACTCTAATCATCTCTCTATTGATTGCAGGAGGAGTAAAAAAAGGCTACTGTAGTTCCTAAGTCTGACATTAGGAATAAATCAGTATTTTATAAACCACAAAATCCTTGTTTCCATTGTGGCAGTGAATGACATTCTATTTATACATGTGAAGAATACCATAATTTGTACTATAATTATTATGAGCCTTTGCCTAAGTTCAATAAAAGTGCAAATTTTGGAAAAACAAAGAACTTGAACACTAAGCATGCATCTGTTAAGGAAAAGACTAATTCTGATGGACTCAATCCTGATGAAGGTGTTTTTACAAGAAAATCTTCTGCTGCTAAAAATGTTAAGTTGCATGAAATGAGAACCCAACAAGTATGGGTTCTTAAAAATTCTAACTGAGTTCTTTGTGATTCTGATTGCAGGGTAAAAAGAAAAATGTGTTAGTCATGGATAGTGGATGCTCTGTGCACATGACTGGAGACAAAACCTTGCTATCAGAATTTGAGGAGAAGGCTGGCCCAACTGTGTCTTATGGAGATGGCAACATTGGACAAACTTTGGGATATGGCAGTATTGTAATTGGAAATGTCATCATTGAAAAAGTAGCTCTGGTGAAAGGACTCAAACACAATCTGTTAAGTGTTAGTCAAATCACAGATAGAGGTTATCGTGTCAATTTCAATGATACTCATTTTGAAGTTATCAGCAAATCTTCAGGGAAGGTTGCATTAACTGGTCAAAGACATGGTAACATTTATGAAGCCAACATTCACACCAATACTGATAATCCAGCTACATGCCTCATCAGCAAAGCTTCTGTAGATGAAAGTTGGAATTGGTATAAGAAGCTTTCTCATCTCAACTTCAACAATATAAATGAGTTAGTTAAGAAAGACTTGGTGAGAGGATTACCAAAGGCATTGTATACTCCTGATGGAATCTGTGATGCTTGTTAGAAGGCTAAACAGAGAAGGACATCATTCAAGAGTAAATCTGAATCCTCAATTGCTGAACCATATCACATGCTTCATCTTGACTTGTTTGGACCAGTGAATATTATGTCCATCAGTAAGAAAAGGTATACTCTAGTCATTGTTGATGAATATACTAGATTTACCTGGGTTTATTTTCTGCACAGAAAAGATGAAACTACGGAAATACTGCTGGACCATGTGAGGCTCATTGAAACTGGCACAAAATACAAAGTCAAGATCCTGAGAAGTGATAATGGGACTGAATTCAAGAATTCAGCAATGAAAGAGTTCTGCAAATACAAAGGAATAGTTCAACAATTCTCTGCTCCTGGCACACCTCAGCAAAATGGAGTAGTTGAAAGAAAGAACATGACTCTTATTGAAGCTGGCAGAACTATGTTGGAGGAAGCTAAACTACCTACATATTTCTGGGTAGAAGCAGTCAACACAGCATGCTACACTCAGAACATCACCTTAATCAATAGACATGGTGTGACTCCTTATCAAATGATTAAAGAAAAGAAGCCAAGTTTGAAGCATTTACATGTGTTTGGCTGCAAGTGCTTTGTTCTAAGACCTCATCCTGAACAGCTAGGAAAATTTGAGACTAAAGCTGATGAGGCCATCTTTATTGGCTATCCAACAACAAGAGCCTTTAAAATCTACAATCTAAGAACAAAGACAGTCATGGAATCTATTAATGTATCTTTTGATGACAAAAAGATAACAGGGATAACAGAAGACTATCATGATAGTTTGATCTTTGCAAATGAAGCTACCAAGAATTCTGGTGAAGTAATGTCAGATCCTGACGACCGATCAATTCCTGATCGAACACTAGATACTGATAATGACTCAAATAATGCAAATGTTAAGGGGGAGCAAGAGCAAGACATCACCAGTACTGATACAACTCAAACATCAAGTAGAGACTCATCAGAAATAGATTCAAGTGACAATCCTGATAGTATATCAGGAAGAGATAGAACTATCTCAGGGGGAGCTTCTAGCAATTCTAGTTCTTTTGAAGATAACACCAATCCAGGGGGAGCATCCAGTTCAAGAAATGACTTACCATCAGCAAGGAAATGGACTAAAAGTCATACTCCTGATTTAATTATTGGGAATCCTGAAGCAGGTGTTAAGACAAGAAGTGCAACTCAGAATGAATGTTTATATAATAACTTTCTATCAAAGGAGGAGCCTAAGAAAGTTGAAGATGCACTTAAGGATGCTGATTGGGTAACAGCTATGCAAGAAGAACTGAATGAGTTTGAAAGAAATGAAGTCTGGAAACTAGTACCAAGGCCAAAGGGTAGGTCTATTGTGGGTACAAAGTGGGTATTCAGAAACAAGACAGATTCAGATGGCACAATTGTGAGGAATAAAGCAAGGCTAGTAGCAAAGGGGTATTCTCAACAGGAAGGAATAGATTATGATGAGACTTTTGCTCCTGTTGCAAGACTAGAGGCCATCAGAATTTTTCTGGCATATGCAGCCCACAAAAAGTTCAAAGTATTCAAGATGGATGTGAAAAGTGCATTCCTCAATGGAGAATTGGAAGAGGAGGTATATGTTGGCTTCATTGATTCCAAATATCCAGATCATGTCTATAGACTGGATAAAGCACTTTATGGACTAAAGCAAGATCCAAGAGCCTGGTATGAAACTCTGGCTCAATTCTTACTGGAAAGTGGATTCAATAGAGGTACAATTGATAAAACCTTGTTTTATTTGAATCATGGTAAGGATTTGCTGTTAGTTCAAATATATGTTGATGATATCATTTTTGGGTCAACTAACTCTAAGCTGTGTGCACTACGCCATAGATGGCCTATAACAACCCCCAAACTGTGTTACCTTAGACCCCATTTTAAAGTTACCATAGGCCAAAATAGGGCTATGGTAACACTTCAGCTGTGTTAGGTTCTCAGCAGTAACTACAGGTATCTAAGGTAACATCAAAACACAGCCTAAGGTAACATAGCAAATGTGGTTACCAAAAACCTCTATAGCAACATTTTAAACACTCTATAGTAACATAGTTTGTGTGTTACAACAGATAATACAATTTTGCACAGGTGTCACATGTGGGTCCCACAGGTTATTTTTCTACCATTTCCTTCCTCTAATATTCATAAAAAAAATGCATAGATACAACAAAAAAAATAAAAAATAGCCAAATGTCAAATCTAAAATAAAACTACAAACTATAAATATCATTAATTTAAATAAAATTTTACAAATCGTACAACCGATTACATTTACTTAAACATTTCAACAAAAACTAATCTTTAAAGCATATTAGTTTACAACAACTGATCCCGGTAGGTAGAATGCCTGAATGGAGAAACAGACATTTAAAGATTTTATATAAAACTAATTATCCCAAAATTGGAATTATCATTTGCTTCCAGACCTTGCCCGATAATTCTTGATCCTCCCAAATATTATCATATGGAGATTCCTTCTTTCTGTCAAGTCTGTAGTAGCAACAAGAGAAAAAATAAATTAATCAAGAAGCCGTTAACTGTTAACTTTTGTAGTATGAACATTTAGCCAGGCAAGAAACAGACCTTTCAGTTTGTATGGGAACTATAAGAATGAGTAGCTTTGGTTTAAATGTGAGTGCCTTGTCAATGAATTTGTTTGCCAAGTATCCATGGACACCAGATTAGAACCAGCAGGTAATTCTTCTAAAGTGACAGTCATCCAATCTTTCTGCTCAAAGTTAAAGTCATTCTAAGGAAAAAGAAAGGAAACATTAGTAGTAAACTGGCTCAGGTCCTTGACAATGATGATGGTCGTCTTCCTGACCTAATGATGATGCTGAAGCACGACAGCTTAATTGAGACTCCTCTGGCACCTGTTTTGTCGAGTAAGAAAGAATGCATTACTGTTGTAAAAATATACAAGGCTACAAAGTACGATAAACCGTTTATGTTGTAAAAATGATTTGTCATTAACATAAGGAAAAAAATTGCTATAGGATTCAAATCTCGTCAAAAAAAAGATTACTTAGATCGATAGGTATATACTATTCTGTAATAGAGATGGGTGCATCTTACTTCAGCTTTTCAACCCATGCTTCAATTCCTTTAATTGAGCAGATGACATCAACCTACAATATCCAACAAAACTATATCATTACTACAAGTTATCCAGTAGCCAGAAAATGAATCAAGGTTAGGTTGTTAAACAACTAAAAGACTATGAAGCTTGGAATCATCATCAATATCATCATCCTTGTTGTTGGAACCCGAGTCTCGGATTGGTTTAAAGAAGAGGAAGAGCAGAGAAGTTACGAAAATAATATAGCAATGCAGTTCCTTGTTATATATCCTTTCATTTAGTAACTTTCAATTCAATCAAATATTAAGAAACCACCAGCCTACGGTTTTGACCCGAATTAAACTTGGAATCAAATAAGAGAGGTGAGGAAATCATGGACTAATTTTATTTTCTGCATCAACTATCAAGTACCACCAGAGATGAGAAATGTTTTGACATGTTATAGCCCAAATTAAGTAAAATGTAAAAGTTATAGTTATATACATAAAAAGTTTCGTATTATTTCTTGCTGAATACATAAAATTATTGCATAATTGTGATAGTTGAAGTTATCCAGTAGCCAGCAGAGGGAATAACTATGATTAAACGAAAATGTACTATAATGGTATAGAAAGACAAAATAACCAAAACTAATTAAAATTTATTGATTTTAAAACTTTAGATCAATCAATTAATAATGGAAAACCTCAATCAAGTTGAGGTGTGTGTGAGTACAAATTTGGAAATACAAAAATCAATTTTCACAGTACGTATTAAACGACATTATAACTCGTTTTCACAGGAATTGTTATAACGGAAGCAAGAAAGATGATAAACTTATTATAAAGGTGGGGAATGCCTGGAGAATAATTTAAATTCTTACTTGTCCATTGTAAATGGTCACATTTACTCATTTTGCCAAAAGCTCATCAACCTGTATGCAGTATGCAAATCAATAATCAAACAAGTAATTTGTCTGTGATAAGTTTCAATAGTGTAAAGTATTCAATGTTACTTATGAATAGAAGAAACTATGGAAAATTTCGAGATATTTGCATACCTCATTGATCCTTGGTTTCATGAAATCCCCTGAAAGTGCCTCGAAAACAGAATCCGATTGCCCTCCCCATCTGCAAACAAGAGGGGGTGATTTATTTATTTTCCTAAGTGGAAACCCCTTAGTATACTTGCAGAAAGAATATTCACAGGTTTTGAAGCAATGGAAAAAACTTACTGCAAATCTTTTGGGATTATCTTAAGTTTTTTTCTTAAGAATAACATTCATCAAAGTGTCTAGATCACCTTCACCACCCGGCAAAGCTCTTGAAGAATCGAGATATCTTGAGTATCGCTTCAACGTGATTTTCTAAGCCAGCTCAGAAGCTGTTGCAGACACGGAATCCATGCCAAAATCCAAGAGGAAATTATAAAAATCCTAAATACTCTTTCATATTGGACACAAACACACATACCAAACAGAAATAAATAAATTGCAAGAAGTTAATAATTTTCACCGGTTTGATTCCTCTACACCTTTGCTGTCAAGCCTGGAAACATCTTTAAGAAGAGTTGCCCATGAAAACTGCATTATAAATTGACTGAGCAAGATGTGAATGGAATAAAAATAACAAGAATTGACTATTCAAGAAAACACCAACCACAAAATCTTCCGGTGATATGCAACTATCTCCCAGTGCAATCCCTACAAGTCAAATCTGAATTATGTGCACATTGTAACCCCACAATGATGAATGAAACCTTGAATTCAGATTGAGATTACCTCCAAGTTTGAGTTTTAATTTTCCTGCTTCAATAGCCTTTAGAGCTGATAATCCAAGAGTGACTGCATATTTTCCTCCATAAGACTCTGCTACTATATACAAAGGACTTTTTTGAAGGACTTTATCAATATTCTACACATACATATAAGAAATCAATAAACATTACTAACTAAGCAAATTCCAAAACACAAATCCGCAAAAAATAAGCATAAAACCAAAACAAAAAATAACAATTTATTTCATACCACCTTGCAGAGCTTCTTAATCAAAGCCATAGGCTTCCTCTTCAAACCTCTCTGGAACCTATCATATTCATCATATCCAAAATAACAATTCAAATATTAAACATCACAATTAATAAAATCAACAAAAATGCAAGTATAATTAAAAAAAGAGAGAAAAGAAATAGACCTTCTCCGAGCACGAGTACCGAAGAGCTTAACAAAGTCATTAGTAGACATATCAAGAAGAGCATCTAAATCAACTCCTCTGAAACTGAACTTCTTGAACGTCATCTTCTTCGGCGCCTAAAAGAACCCATCAAATTCAGAGAAGCCCTCTTAATGTCGATACACAAAAACCGAAGCCCTAGTTTAGTTTGGTTGAGAGACTGTTAAATCAATTAGTTGTGAACAAATTGAGCCCAACAAATAGAAACAACCAATAAATTCAACCAGTAAATCATTTAGTATGGATATAGAGAAGTCGATTGATTGAGATTGAGAAAGGGGGGTAGGGTTCTTGGAAAAGGGGGATGAGCGGCTTACTTTCAGAGAAGTGAGAAGTGAGAGTAAGGAGTTGTGTTTTTAGATTTTAGTTTTATGGTTTTAATTTTTTAAATAATTTTTAAGTTTAGTTTTAAGTTTAAGGTGGGAAATTTTGGTTTGGGAGGGGGGGATTTTGGTTAAGGGAGGGAGAATTTTAATGAAATATTGAAAATTTTGGTTGGGGGGAACGCGCGAGACAAAATATTTTTGGAGGCATCTTTAACATCGGTCGAAAGAATAACCAATGTCTAAATAACTAAAGACATCGGTTTTATTTTAGCCGATGTTAAAAATCCTTTTAACATTGGTTTTATTTTTAGCGATGTTAAAACCTATTAACAGATTTTTAGTAGTGTTATTTTAGTCAAATTATAATATTCCATAATTATTCCAAGCCGTAATTTTCTATAATAATTTTTTTTAATGCTTTTAATCAAAATTTATTAGTTTTCATTTATTACTTTATTTTAACACCTATTTATTTTGAATTTGTTGAAAAAATTTTAGTTTTTAAAAAATATTAATAATCGGTTTATTGATAATAATTTGGGTATTACTTAATTTTAAAACCTTTTTATGTGAAATTTATAAACATAATTTAATATTTATGAAAAATCAATAATTTAATTATTTGATGGAATATTACGTTTTAAAAGGATTATTTTAATGATTTTGTTAAAATTAATTATTTTTAAAGTAAAATAATTATTAAATCATTAATTTTAAATAAAATAAAAATTTTGTTAATGAATACTCTATGGTAACACACCTCATGGTGTTACCCATTGTTAACACCTTTATAACTAAAGTAACATACTTTTGTGCCTATGGTAACACCACAATCAAAAGGTTGCGATAGGTCAAAATTTTCATAGCTATGGTAACACCCGTAGTGGTAACACCCATGCCAAAAGGTTGCGATAGGCCATCTATGGCGTAGTGGTGAGAAGTTTTCGAAGCTAATGCAGTCTAGATATCAAATGAGCATGATGGGAGAAATGAGCTATTTCTTAGGTTTGCAAGTTAAACAGACTGATGATGGGATTTTTATAAATCAGTCAAAGTATGCAAAGAATTTGTTGAAAAGGTTTAATATGCAAGATAGCTCTACAGCTTCAACTCCTATAGCTACAGCTACAAAGCTTGATCCTGATCAAGGAACAGAGGTAGATGTGACCAACTACAGAGGGATGATTGGCTCACTCTTATATCTAACTGCTAACAGACCAGATATCATGTATGCAACCTGTCTATGTGCAAGATTTCAAGCAAACCCCAAGGAACCACATCTCATTGCAGTGAAAAGGATTTTCAGATATCTTAAGGGCACTTCTTCTCTCGGCCTTTGGTATGCTAGAGAATCAGACTTTAGTTTATGTGGTTACTCAGATGCTGATTTTGCAGGATGCAAAATAGACAGGAAAAGTACTTCAGGCAGTTGTCAGTTTCTTGGTGGAAGACTAGTTTCTTGGTTTAGTAAAAAGCAAAAGTCAATCTCTACATCAACTGCAGAAGCTGAGTACATTGCTGCTGGAAGCTGTTGTGCTCAGATCATGTGGATGAGAAATTAGCTAATGGACTATGGTTTGTCATTTTCAAAAATACCTATTTATTGTGATAACCAAAGTGCTATTGCCATGACAGGAAATCCAGTTCAACATTCTCTTACTAAGCACATCAGTATCAGGTATCACTTCATAAGAGAACAAGTACTGGAAGGGACAATTTAACTTCATTTTGTCTCTACTGATCAACAGTTAGTTGATATATTCACCAAGCCACTACCTGAGACTACTTTTACAAAGTTGGTGAACGAACTTGGAATGGTAAACTATGGGAGTTCTTGAGAGATAGAAGTCATCAGATACTGACGACTTGCAAATACTGATGGAAAGTCAATCCTGACAGTGGTCAACATCAAATCCTGATGCGACGGTTCGATTATCAGTATTATGTTCAAAATCTAACTGTCTTCGTTTTATTTCAATTTCCTGATTCAAACTATGATTAATGTTATTGAACTTCTGATAATGTGATCACTTTAATTAGTTCTCATATTTATTTCTCAGATTATATCTCAGTTCATAACATGATAAATCAGGAAAACATTGAATAGAATAGAGAAACTGAATTTTTCATTGATAATAAGAAAGAGATTACATGTAAAATATCACATATTTTTGTTCTCTATCTACTAATCTATTCAACATAAAAAGAAAAAGTGCAGTCCAAACCACTCCATTGTTAGCAGCCATCCCAGATCCCATCTTTGCCACTTTGTATGGATGGAAGTTGAAAGGGATAAGGTTATTTTTGCTGACATATTCATTAACAATGGTTGGGAGTGTTGGATGAGGATGCTTTAGAGGAAAGCCAATCCAATGTTGCTTGAAGAGCAGCATCGATATCGATTACTCTTGCAGGTTTTTCCTTCTCAATCTCGTCAAGACAAGCATCCATCTGAAGCCACAATGTCTCGAGCTGCCTTTCCTGGTCAAACGCTTCAAACTCTTCATGCACTACAAGAAAAATGTCTATCAGCGACCAAAACTATCAACGACCGCAATGTCCGTCGCTAATACTTATTATTTGCGACCGCTTTCTGTGACCGCGAAAAATTTCGTCGCTAATATTTATCAGCGACTGACTGCAGTAGTAAATAATGGTCGCTCATTAAAAAATAGCATTTTTGGGCCCAAATAATTGGCGGTCTGTTCGAAAACACAGGCGGGATTCTAAAGAAATTTGCCGGGCTTACAAAATAATTAAACAACGCAGAAAATATATTAAAACAGACACAAACAAATGCATCCATATCGTATCCCACAGACAAGTTACATCTTTCTCTCGAAACCACTTGGTTGTTCTTCGTTTCTCCGACGAATTCATCGTCTTTCTATGATGAAATACCGATTAAACACTACTCTATACACTATACATCATCTTATCATCGATTTAATTCTCAGAAATCTCAAATCGACTCTAAAATCAAAACGGTTGGGTACAGAATAAGGATTTTTGATAAACAAGTCGTTATCACCTTAATCAATTTCGATTTGTAAATCAAAATCAACAGATATATACATATACACACGTGCTCACAGTTTCTTCGATGTTTATGATTGATTATTCAAAACCCTAATTCCTATCTTGAGTGTTTTATGCAGGATTGTTAAAAGAAAGTTTCAAATCGAGTCTTTGATTGCGATATAAAGCCCCAATTCAAGAGTAAAGGACACCTAAATCGGTGGAATCACCTTCGACTCAGTGTGTCAACTGGGCGCTTATCAATTTCTTTTGGATAAGGTAAGATCCCAAGAAGACGATGAGGCCTTGGGCTTAGGTATATTTTTGATTAATTCATACTCTTGAATTGTTCTGTGATATCTTCAACTTTCATGAATTTCTCTGTGATATCTCAAACTTTCGAGTTGATATTCGGTTATTTGTCTAATTGATTTATTGTAGCTTTTATTTTAATCTACTGTTTATGGCCATTGATTTTACTCTATTTATCTCTTTGTGTCTATATATATGTATGTCTACAAGATATAATCTTTGGTACATGTGTGTCTGTGTGTGTATTTTGAAGTTTTACCAAAGCAAGTATATGAAAGATCTATGAGCTCTTCTTTTACTTGTAGATTCGACATGTTACCTAGATTATAATAAATTATAAACGAGTTCATCATACAATTTAAAAAGATTTAGAATTTGTCCAGCGTGATCACAGAGCATATTGGCCCATATTGAATATGATAGCTTGTTATAGGCAGAATCAATTTAATAAGTATGCAAATTTCATTCCCTGTCTAGACGTTACATACCCTCATTTCAATACTGTCTGCAACGATTTCCACATCTCACTTTTCTATACAGAATGAACTAAATGGATAAGGCATTTCCGATGGACTCCTGTAGCATGGAATATCCCACAGTTGTAAACTGTGAATCGTAGCAGATGTGGTGTAGTTGGCCTAACCTTTATTATGACGGCAAATATGGTTGATTCCCTATGTCTGTTTAATTTGCGAGATAATATTTCATTTTAAATTTTGGTTGATTCGGAAGCATCTTAGTGTTATATATGAAGTTATGTTAGAGAAGACATTAAGCAGCAGCTATTACATGCTAGTGCTAGTACAATGCTTGGTTCTTAAAATGGGGATTGTGTCAATTTTTTATTAAATTTAACCTTGTTGCTCGGAGTTAATTTCTTGGTAAAAGTTATTTGTACTATTATTTCTAATTTTGGATGATTGGTCGTGTTTCTGTCAAAAGGTTTGGGCAATTGCGGATTCAAAGCGACAAGGCTTTCTAGGTTTGAATGAGTTTATCACTGCTATGTAGGTTAGATCTATAGTTCTTTCTCTTTTGCTAACTGATATGCAGTCCTCTACTTAATACTTTCATGTTTACCAGCAAAAGTTGTTATGTATTCTAGTGATAACTTTGTAACAGTTGATGTCATTGGCACAAGCAGGGCATGAACTTAAACAAGACTTTCTCAAAACTAAAGGCAAGTATATTCACTTGCAATTTAGCATGCTCTCAAGCATATATAATTTTGTATAGTAAACCTCATTTAGTTAGTCAGAAAAAAAACGTCAATTAGTTAATATCCTTTGTAGTTAATATCATTCAGTTAATAAGTCATAGACTTAATTTTTTTTTTTTTGCTAAATTGATAATATATTAAAAAGAAAAAGGAATACAGGGATTAACCCTTGCTCTAAGCCAAAGCAAAGAGAGAAACAAACAGAAGAACAAAAAACAACCTACAAACTACAACCAAACCACAAACAGATTGGAAGAAAAACAAAAATCAAATCAAATCAAATAAAAAGCCATCTATAAAGATCCAAATTAGCATGCTTCATGAACCATTCTGTGTTGATGACCTTCGACTTAATTTCCACAATGATATTTTGAATCAAATTGTTCGGGCCAGAAGCCCCTCTATCATGAACTCTAGCATTTCTTTCACGCCATAAATGATACGAAAGATCTGCACAGATAGGAGAGCAATGTTCCTATGAAAGATGTTCGAAATGTTACCCAAAGAAGAGATAAACTCCACCCAGGTTGTCCCAGCAATAGCAAAATTAACGATACCAGCCATCTTGGAAAGAATAAAACTTGCATAAGAGCAGGTGATGAACAGATGAGAATCTGTCTCAATCCCCCCTACACACAGGTTGCAGAACTGAGAAACTTCCAATCCAAAAGAAGCAAGTCTGTGAAAAGTTGAAAGACGGCCATGACATAGAATCCATTCTAAATGAGCATATCTCAGAATTTTCAACCTATTCCAAACCAGATTGTGACATGAAACTTGAGGAGATGAAGATCGAATACAATTCCAAATACCTCGAGTTTTAACCTTCGAAAGTAAAATGCCATCCCAACGAATGTTATCAGATGAACCTAGATCAAATGCTGGGAAATCAAAGTTTTGATTCCAATGCAGCAAACCAGGATCAAGGTGATGAAAACGATTCGAAAGACATGGAAGAATCCAGCTGCCCGAATTGATAATAGAATGCACAGTTGCCTCGCTCGAGATACCAGCCTGAGCAATTATTCGATCGTGATTGTTATTAGCCAAGCAAGTGTCATGCCACCAAGGATCAAACCATAACGAAGTATTAAGACCATTGCCAATGTTGAATGAGAGAAAACTACGAGCCAAAGGTCGAAGTTTGAGTAAATTTTTGAAGATCCATGAACAGTCATTTGGCATTTTCATAGTCCAGAAATGGTGATTCTTCAACAGAGTTTTATTAACCCATTGAGGCCACAAAGCCTTGCTCTTGCAAATAACCTTGAAAAGATGATGAATTATCTGAGCCTGATTCCATTCTTTCGAGTTTTTAAAAGCTAAACCCCCTTCTTCGTACGATAAACATATAGTGTCCCAGCTAATTTTAGCACCCCCTTTTGCATTTATATCCCCTTTCCACAAAAATCTAGTGAAGATAGATTGCAACCTACAATGCACAGAAGCTGGGAAAATAAAATGGTTGGACCAATATGCTTGAACAGCATAAAGTACAGACCTAATAAGCTGCACTCTACCAGCCAGAGATAGCAAAGAGGAGGTCCAACAAGATATCCAAGTATGTCAAAGAGCTTCTCAAGAAATATCAAATGGAGGACTCATCTTCAGCAAGAACACCATCATCTACAGCTGTTAAATTTGGAGCGTGTGAAAATTCTGCTAAGGTAGATATCACAAGCTATAGAGGTATGATAGGCTCATTACTTTACCTTACTGCAAGTAGACCAGATATTATGCATGCTACATGTTTGTGTGCAAGGTTCCAATCGGATCCTAGAGATGTTCATCTCATTGCTGTTAAACGAATCTTAAGATATCTTAAGGGTACGCCTAACTTAGGCATCTGGTACCCTAAAGATTCTGGTTTTAATCTTGTTGGATATACAGATTCAGATTATGTAGGAAGTGTTGTAGATAGGAAAAGCACCTCTGGGAGTTGTCAATTCCTAGGTGGCAGGTTGGTTTCCTGGTACAGCAAGAAACAACAAACAGTTTCCAACTTAACAGCTGAAGCTGAATACATAGCTGCTGGAAGCTGTTGTGCACAGATCTTGTGGATTAGGAATCAGCTAAGGGACTATGGCTTTGTACTTGACAAAATTCCTATCTTGTGTGACAATACAAGTGCCATAGCAATCTCCAACAATCCTGTGCAGCACACGAGAACAAAGCACATTGACATCAGGTATCATTTTATTCGAGAGCATGTCATGAATGGTATCGTGGAGTTACATTTTGTACCCACGGAAGAACAAACAACAGATATTTTTACTAAGTCTCTTGACGAATCCACATTCACCAGAATTGTTGGTGAATTGGGTATGTTAAATTGTCCTAGTAATTAAACTAGTTAATATCTGAGGTTTGCTCTTTAATAATTTATAAGTGATTACTTTGTAAATATTTGTTATTAAAATCACTTGTATAATTATTTTATCAAATTATTTTCTTGCTTGTTAATTCTTAAATCGTTGTTAATATCTTTTTAATATATTCCTACTTACTTCTTTTAATTTTAGAATATTTTAATTTTCTCTAAAAATATTTTTCTCAAATTTTACAAGTTGAAATTAGTGAGAAATCTATTTTTGTTGAAAATTACTTTTGAATATTTGTGTTGATTTAATAAGTCATATTTTCTCTTTAATTGATTTTCTATAAGAAAATTACTTTATTAAGAAAATATATAGATTTATTAATTTACTACAAATATTTATTTAAATAGTTAATAGTTTATTAAATAGTTTGTAGTGTTTGTCCTTTTGTTATTAATGTTTGATTTCGTAAAAAGGATAACCTATGGCATTTTTTTTAGTATTTTCTTATTTTCTATTTAGCTATTTTTAATTAGTTATGTTGTTGTAAATATTTTTGTAAGTTATTTTCTTTTATTTCTAATATTCTGTAAATATTATTAATACAGTTATTTTTGAATAATAAAAAAAAAATAAAAAATAAATTGTATTTTTCTTTTGTTTTTAGTTTTCATTTTATATAATTATTATGTATATTATTTCTTATATTTGTATATTATTTTTCATGTGTATATAAATAGTTTTTCAGTTTAGTCACTATACTTTCAAAACTTACAAACAGGTCCCTGTACTTGGTTCTTTTGTACTTCTTCTGTTTAACACACACATATCATGCTGTTTTAACTTCTAATTTTTGTTGTGTTGTTGTTATTAACAGAATTTCATATATAGGAACATTGTTGGTATCAAAATGGTATATGTCAATTCAATTGTTTAGGAACTAACGTTTGATTTTCAGGTTCTAACAATTGGAAGACAAGACCTAACAAGTGTTAACAAGTGGTAACAGTTGGTATCTAACATACAGGATCTGAAACATGATAAAATAGTTTTGTTTGTATTGGTTTAAACATTAACATTCATTAATTTGATTAATATTCATTGTTAATTGGATTTTTGTTTATGTTTTTGTTTAGTAAAACCGGCTCAAGATCTATATCTTTCCTAACTCAAAATTTCTTTCTACAGCTGTGATTGCTTACATTGTAAATCTTTTGAAATCACAACTGTATATCATTCTATCTCTATTGCTCATAATCTGTGATGCAGGTTCATCTACATGGAATTTTGTTTTCTCACATGATTAGTCATGAGGTTGTAAACCCAACAACTTTTATCCCAGACTACAGTCAAACTCAAACACATTATATCTTACACCCTAAAAGGAAGTAACCTATCAGACTAAAGGTCACCAGGGAGTAACTGCATCTGATGCAGCAAATAAGGATGTGTGGGATATTCAGTTGGAGATTCACTACCTTATACACCAACCAAAATATTTCATATGCACAAAGTGAGAATGCACACACTAAGGATGAATTGACGGAAACCTGTAATCCAACCATTTTACGGTTAGGATTATAAGTTAAAGGTTCTTTAATGAACTAAGTGTCTTCACAGACATAAGAAGGAAATCTTGATCTCAATGCTAAATTTCTAGTTCATTGTTTACCTTCTCAGAATTCAAATCTGAAAACCTTAAAAAGGGAAAACTAGCAACTTGTAGATTATGACTCAGATTCGTCTGACGAGTCCAACGAGGATTTGGGATTTGCGAACTCCCATTGCACCACCACTGACCTCTCTTGAAGGGGCTAGGGTGATTTTTCCTTGCAGGTTCTACACTAATGGATGTTGGAGCTATGAGTGATACACCAGTGAGAAAGAGTGTAAACACAGAGAGAAGTGAGACACTCAACACAAATGAGTGGAGAGAAGAGTGAAACACTTGTGAGGTACACTAAACACTATCACACACTCACAGTGAGGAAGAAAATGTAACTTCATTTCTAACAAAGAACTCGATAATTGGTACAACTACTTTGTCAACTAGTTGATTGGAGGATTCCTCAACTAAGGGGGAGAAGTAAAGGGGTACAAGAAAAAGGAGAGTTGGTTAGAAAGGGGGAGCATTTACAGACTGTGCTTTGAAAGAGAAGCAAGTCAAGTTACTAAGGGGGAGCCTTAGTTGGAAAAGTAAGGGGAGATTCAGTTGAAAAGAAAGTGGAGATATAAGGAGAAGTTACATCACAATACTATTCTATTAGTCTCTCAATGTAATATGTATGAAGGCTAACTGGAGGAGTAGTAGATTTCCTAGAAGTTATAGAAATGGTATTGATTCACCATTGTCGATATAGTAAGAGCAGTTGTTTTTCTTAAGTGAGAAAAGCTGTGTCAGAGAAGGGAAGTGATTGTAAATCAAGAACTGCTGATAAACACCAATGTAAGATGTGAAGGATTATCAGGCAGAGATATGAAGAATCAAAAATGAAGATGAGTTATCTATTGAAGATCAGTTCAGTGCTAGAGGAACAATCATCTATCATTTCATCAACTGAGGATTCTGGAATTGTTAAATTCAAACCAGAGAATTTTTTTTTTGTATTATTTACTAAGCTATTAAATGCTTAATCTTTTTCTTGTTTAAGTGAGTTAGTTGAGTTATCCTCTAGGTATTTGCTTGTTATTGTCTAACAAACAAATAGGGGGAGATTGAAAGGCATATGATGTAGCCTATTTGTATTTCGAGGATACAACTCAACTTAAACAAGATTGTAATAGTGAATAGTATATAGACTGTCACAAGGAATCTCAGATTGTATTATCTATCAGAAGAAAAAGATCAAGGTCAATCTACAGACTTGGGGAATTACTACATTGAAAGAAGCTCAGACATCTGATCAAGCCTCAGTGGAGTATTCGATAAAGAAGTGGATTCGTTTAAAGTGACAAAGATTTCAAGGTGACAGAGACAGTACAGAAGATTAAAGAGAGAGGAGAAAACAAAAGGAACCAGTTTTTAAAGTCAATATATGAAGAACAGTCATTGCGGTTAGTCACTCATGAACCAGACAGTACATCGAGTGTCAACATTAAACAGTGGTTGTTAGTCATTAACTTCAGTGGTTCAAGCTATCAAGACTGGTAAGAGAGAAAATCATTGTGCAAGCAACAGAAGGGTTAAATTATTTGATCACAAGGATTTTATTATCAAGTGGACTGGCTACGAGGAAAAAGGATTATCACAAAGAAATTCTAAGTGATATATTCTTAATGGTGAAACCCCGGTTAGAATTGTTGTATTTTTTGCTAAGCAAAAGGAGTCCGGTTTCACATCCTCAAGAGACCGCAGCTTACACCTGGACGGGTTATGAGAAAATAGAATTATCACAAGAATATTGAAAGTGATATATTCTTAAAGCTGGAACCCCGGTTGGAATTGATTCATTTTTTGATAAGCAAAAGGAGTCCGGTTCCAGACGCTCAGGTAACCGCAGTTTAGAGTTTAAAAATAATTTTATATTAATAAATATTTTATTTATTTAGAAAATTATATTTATAAATATCTAATAATATTAGATATTTATTTTTATAATTTCTAAATTAAATAATTATTTATTAATTAAAGATTATAAGCTGTGCGGGATAAAAAGCAGGCCCCGGTTTTGATTCAATTTGAGCAGGTTGTGTATTTGTTTAAACAATCAAATGAAAAAGTAAACAAAGTAAACAAAGCATGCAGGCTTTGTCGGCAACACGGCTTACTCTCCTGCACGCGCATGTGCGCCACGCGTCAGAAAGAAAACGAGCAACAGCCAGCACGTGTTCTACAACTCCCTGTCCTGCATCTGGTCTTCAGCATGGCAGCAGTTCATTTGTTTACAAAAGAATTAAAGCAGTAGTCTACCGTGTTTAGTTAATTGATTTACAGACTATATTAATAGTCACACCGATAGTCTAGATTTTAATTTGATAGTCATACCGACAGTCTGCAAGAGTAATTGATAGTCTGTATTATTAAATGGATAATCTACAAGCCATTTAATAGTCTATCAATGATAGTCACACCGGTAGTCTGCAGCTCAACTGGATAGTCTGCAAGTCATTTGTTAGTCTCTGGATAGTCTAAAAAGTGAAGAAAAGACAGAAGAGTCAGGAGATAAAAGACAGGAGGCGGCCACAACTAAAACAACAACATAATATCAAAACATACACAGACTCCATTTCTCTCTCTCAAACAAGAACACATCAAGCTTTAATTATTTTCTGTAAATTCAAGTTCTAAGCCTTTGTAATATTTTATCCGGTGAAACTTGATTATTTATGATTCTTGTACTACTAGCGAATTAAGTTTCCTAGTTCTTATCTTGATTTTTATTAACTAAATTAGAAAAGTTCATGTCGAATTTTCTAATTAGTTTTTATCATCTTGATAATTAATCTGTACTGAAATTGTAACACCCATCAAGTTAATATATTGTTATATTCAACTTGAAATTTGTTTCAATTTATTCCGCACAAATTTGTCTAAACTAAATTTTATTTAACGGACAAATTTCGATAAATTGGTAAAGATTGTATTCAACCCCCCCTTCTACAATCTTATCGGACCTAAGTTATATTCTTTTATTATTGCTAAATAATAGGGAATGAAAACATGTTATGAGCTACTCCCTCCGTCCCAAAAAGATTGACACACTTTCCTTTTTGGGACGTCCCAAAACTAATGAACCTATTTTACTTACTATTTTTGAACACTACTTTTCACTATTACACCCACTACTTCTCCATTTTATACTCTTTTTTACACTATTACACCCACTACTTTCCTCCACTATCTCAAATCTACAATTAAATATTAATAGGTCCCACCACTTTATCCACTTTTCAACTAACTTTACTCTTTTTCTACTACATTTTCTTAATATCCGTGAAAGTCAAACCAGCTCAGTCTTTTTGGGACGGAGGTAGTATAATTGTTGACTAGTTCACCACTGTCCTATTTTTTAGCATTGTGTAGTAATTATGGGTTGGGGGAGAAGTGTCTTTATTTTCTTAAATATTACAGTAGTAAGTGCTAAATATTAGAAGCTTATGTACTTGGTGCATTTCCAAATTTTGGCAGCATGTTTAGTGTAAGAACCCAGATTTTTGGGTAGAATTAAAACTTTTATTATGTATTGATGTAAGAGTGAACAGTGGTTACAACTACAATGTAATACTGGCCTTAAGGGATGAATAATCGAAGGATATATATTCCAAGGTCATATGGCCTGAAGGATGCTATTGGGTGATAACTTAGATTAGAATAATTTATCTCCTAGAAAGTTAAGATAAGATTCCCTAGGGAGAAATAGATACCCTCATGTCATCCAAATCAATATCTATTATAAGCCCAGCGGTTCCGTAAAAAGGTTAAGGAACACTCGAGGGTGAACCAGGTTCATTTTCCTAATTATAGGAATTAAATAAAAATAAGTGATGAATAGTGATTTTGGTGGAATTTGGAATATTATTATAATAATGTTATACCCGGTATTCGGAATGGATTTCTGAGTTCGTATTAGTGATCCAGGAGGAAAATAAGTGTATGTAAAAGCTGTCGGATTCAGAAACAGAGCACTTTCATTTTCTCCGAGAATTCCCTGGACACTGCAAGACTTAAGGATTTATAAAAGGGAATTAAGGAATTTAAATTCGAGAAGTATTAAGAAAGATGAAGAATAGTATTAGAATTATTAAGAAGGTTTTCGGTAAAACCCTAACTAGAAACGAATGAGTTATTCCCACGAACGATCAATGAATTGAGCAATAATCGGACAAAAGAACAAGCAGAGAGTCAAGATATAAGCATGTGCTAGTGGAAAATATCTAGTAACCAAGTAGTTACAAGAGTAACTAGAACACTTAGAGATCAAACCACTTACTTAGCATGAATCTCTCATCTTACCACAAATCAACAACACTTGTCCACTTACTTGCATCATGGATGACCCAATCACTTTATTAAAGTGGCTTATTGCCAAGATATTATCTACCACCCATCAATAATTCATTTTGGATGAGAACAAGCAAGAGAACCAAGCAAACAAAAAATCAAAAACTCCATCTCTCCCTTGAAAAGCTCCATTCGGCTTTTGCCTTAATTCAAGAATCAAAAACCCTCTTCCAACCATTGTTTGATCACCAAACTTTTATCCTAGATCCTATATTTCATAAAAGTTATACCCTAGAAATCTTAGCCTCAAAATCCATTGTTTCCATTTTCAATAAAATCATCAAAGTCTAGGGTGAATAGTAACTTCAAGAACAAATCTTGGTTTTTCTTGATTTCTTGGATGATCTAAGCTCGGTTATGGATGGTTATGGACTATACAAGGCTTAGCAAGGCCTTTACACACTCCAAGGATGGTATAAATCTTAAGAACCTTAGATCTTACTTTGAGTTTTTTTGCATGTTCTTGATGATCTTAGTGTAGTTATGATTATAGTGATGTTATAAGCATGATTAGTTAGTGGTTTAAGTTGATCTAAGTATGATGATGATTATGATGTCAAAGTCAGTGGTTCTTGGTCTTGTAAGATGGATAATATGATTAAGAGATGTATGGTATGCCCGTTGTGGCTTGGTTTTAGTGTTACGATTAGTAGAACGTTCGATTTATAGCCGTCGTAATGCCCGATTTCCGTTTAACCTTGAAATTCGAACTTGACAGTAGATAAAACTCACTGCATAGCTTCGACTTATGCCATGATTAGCTAGATTATGTTATGAGCTTCGTTTTGATATAAAGATCGCATGAAACGGACTTACGGTTTAGGAGTTATGATTAAATTCGTAAAAGTGGTTCGGAACCGTAATCAAAAGTTCGTAACCGAAATTGGATCCCTTTAATATTGTGAAATCAGTGGCGAATCTTAATAATTAAATATTAGAGGTAAAAATGAAGGTGTGGGAGAAGACCACATGTCGAATGGATCGTTTTCCGATTTTATAAAAATGTTTGAATCGAGGTTAAACGCGAACGAACCTTTTAAAGGTATGACTTTGGTTATAACTTAGAAAACGGGCGATAACACTCGAGGTATAATCTTGATTCGTAAATGACCAACCTTAGAACTTATACGACTTAAGTATATACCAAGTATAAGCATGATGACATGTCTTGATAACGAACGAATGTCGGATCGTATCGGTGATAAAAAGGGTTACACTAAAAGAGACGTAACGAGATAACTCGAAAACGTGTTTCGATTTAAGTGGAGTTTATACTTAGCCTTTTAATAAGCGTTAAGTGGTTAATCTTAAATATTCTGATTGTTTATAGATTGTCGAGCTGACCCGGGACACATTACCCCTACCCGCACTCGATTCTCAGGCAAGTTTCCAATACCTTGGAACTGTTGTTGTGATAATATATATGATTGTTGTTATACCTATGCCATAGCATGCATGTTTGCTTTCAAGTTAATATTGAATTATTTGTTCCCTGAATTGTTATCGGCTTATAGATTATATATGAAATATCAGTTATAAGCCGGATTGTTTGGTTAAGACCCTTAGCGAAGGGCGTATGATATTCATACTTCAAATATAGACCGGGAGTCGATATTTTGTAATATATAAATAGTCGTGGAACCAGCGACAAATTTATTATTTCGAGGATTTTTATTCGATTACGAATCTTTCGAGGAACGTTATTTGAGTATTACCTCAGTGAAGGAATATTTAATGAATATTATCTTAATATTCATTTAGAATGTCATTTATTTAATGAATATTATTTTGATCATTCATTGGAGTTATTTAGTTAATGAATATTATTTTGAATATTCATTAGAGTTATTTGGTTGACGAATATCATTCCCAAATATTCATTTGGCTTACTTATTATTATTTGGAATATTCATTTGATCTTTATTTATTTAATGAATATTACTTTCGAATATTCATTTAAGGTTTGATTTACTTAATGAATATTATTTTAAAATATTCATTGGAAGTTTTATTTACTCAAGGAATTTTACTTCGAATATTCCTTTAAAGTTTCGATTACTAAATGAATATTATTCGGATATTCATTTAGAATATTATTTGTTAAATGAATATTATTTTGGATATTCATTTAGAATATTATTTGTTAAATGAATATTATTTTGGATATTCATTTAGAATATTATTTGTTAAATGAATATTATTTTGGATATTCTTTTGGAATGTTATTTGTTAAATGAATATTATTTTGGATATTCATTTGGAACGTTATTTGTTAAATGAATATTATTTTCAAATATTCATTTAAGGTTTGATTTATTCAGTAAATATTATTTTAAATATTTATTTAAGTTTATTTATTCAATGAATATTATTTTAAATATTCATTTAAGAAGAGATTTATTTAATAAATCATTCTATATATTCATTCGAGGATTACTTACGGGCAATATTATGATTTAATAATATTTCGTAATTATTATTGACTTAATAAATATTCTTGGAATATTTAATTAAATTCTTTTGAATTCTTTTTGTAATGATTTATATTATTCAAAGGTTATCCTTCACCTTCAGATATTATGTAAAATATTTCGAAGTCTTTTATGACTATGTTATCAAGGAGAGGTTCCTAAACTTTAATTTCATTTAAATCTATCTTAAAGAAGATTTAAATACTCGCTCAACTTCCAAACGTATATAATGGGACCTCACTTTAGCGATGTTATTTATTGGACTGCCCGGTCCTATACTTGCTAAAACTATCTTGTCACTCACATCTTGATTCTTTCAAGCATCGATATGAGTCTTTTGGTTACCTCCTCAACGCTCGAGGGGTATGATTGATGTAACAAGTTTATATCCATTAACAAGCATCAGCTTGAGAAATATTGGTGAATTTTCCTTTCCAATTAGATACGACTACTTTGTGGAGTCCTATCAACAAGTGTTACACTTGGGGAAAAAGGGGAACGAACTTTACGTTTCAGAGTCATGGATGATATTCGAACTAGGAGACGCGTAAGTGGCCGAGTGGCGCCGGTCCAGCAATAGCCCCACCGTTGGCTGAGGAGTTCCAGAGTGCGGTAGATAAGTAATTCCGTCGGAGCTACCTTCTACATGTAGAGAACGACTGATGAGATGCATGACATACGACTGATCATCGTAAACGTCAGGGCATCTGGCGCGGCAATGCTCCCGTATTAGTTCATCTTCTAAAAGTGAGAAATTTCTGCAACACTGTTGGTGTTGGCAAGGTGAAAAAGTGTTGAAACCGGAATTGCAATATTTTTCCTGCAATTTCCTCTTTTATGATAATTGAGAATATCTTGCTTATCTTTTGCATAGCAGATATTTACTCAAAACAAATATATTTTTGAGTTACCTTGTAACTTCATCTCATACCTTATATTGGTACTACATCGTTAATGCATGGCATATGGTTTCAAAGATATTTTGGACTGTTATATATTATCACTGTTCAATTATATTTCTGGTGGGCTATTGCTCACCCTTGCTTTATTTATTTATATCACAACAACAGCTAGATCAGATGGCCGCGCAAGGCGCACACAGCGTAAGCAGGTGTCAACCGTCAGAGGTTTACCGCTAAGGTCTTGGCTACCTTTGTTGAGGATGCAACTACTGGTAGGCTAGTTGTTAGCAATTGAGCCTCAAATGTATTTATATTATGGTATCTATTAATGGATGGCAAAGAGTATGTAATTATACAATTGTAATTCTTTGGGTTGTAAGAACTCAAACTTGTGATTAATAATATTGTTGGTTACTCTGATTTCATCTCTGGGACTATAATGGGTGTGTTTTATGTTGTTGTTTTGGGTCACAAGGTTGTAATTTAAATTATGTTGGTTTTGTGGTTGGATATTGAGACCGTAACGACCAGATCCCTGACCCTGGATCTGGGGGTGTTACAGAAATGGTATCAGAGAGAGCGTTATATATCCCAGAGATGATGCGACGTTAAAACAATAAATTCATTAAGATAATAAGAACTCTTGCCAAGTTCATAGTCGGACTACTTAATGTAGTACTGACGTATAAAACCCTTATAGGAACTATTAAGTATCATGATAGTGACTTAGCTCGTTCTTGTATCGACTAGTAAGGCGATAGACCTTGGGGATTACGAGAAGTGACTCAATGATGCCTGATTATATGCTGACGATCGGATGGTGAATGCGATAGAGTACCCTACTGAAAACCCGGAAGAGGTTTCAGCAGAAGGGGAGAATCCTGTTAGAGACAGGGAAGTTTACCTTGAGGAGATGAGGGCTGCAGCCAGAGAGACTGCAAGAATCTAGATATAGTGCTAAGAGAAATGAGCTTAAATAATTGAGATATTATTAAGAGAATTAAAGAGGCATATTGGATTCATAGCCGGACTACCGGATGAAGTGCCAGCAAGTAAGATGGATTTGAGGAATTACTCAAGATCTTATGTAAGGATAGATAAGAATCCTTGGAGACTTTCAGATTAATGAGGAAGGAATTAGAATGATGCATGATTATCAAAGACATTGATATAGGACGGGGAGCAGAGTCCCTAGGAACAGTTAAGACATAGGTGGCAAGTGCCATATCTTCAGATAAATTAATTAGTGTGAATGTGGTTAAGGATAATTCGCCATGAGAAGGCAGATTTCCTAGGTGATAATTTATAAAGTCAACTGAGATTGATGAGGTGGTTTATCCAGTGAGATGTCCATTTTATGAATGGATTAGCTAAGAAAGTAAAGATAGTGGAAAGCAATGGCCTGAATGAATAAAGTTACATAAGGAAGTAGTAAGCAAGACAATGATCTCAGAACCTACAAGACTAAAAGACCAGTGAGTCTATGATAAACTAGTAATGAGGCTATCGTCAAGAAACCAAGTATAAGTTCAGTTCAATTCAGTGAAATGATGAACCAGAAACATTAGTTGCATGTGATTCAGAAGAATTTTAAATTCTTTCTTTTCCTTGAATGGATTATGGTAGTTACCTTAAGTTTATTCTGACACTGAATCATCAATGGATTAGGCAAGGCGAGCAGTGGTCGAGATGTAATTGAGAATGCTTCTAGATGCAACCTGAAAGAACAGGCGTAGGACATGTTCTTGAAATAAGAGTTTTGGCAAAACGAAGTCCAGCAATAGGACACATGATCAATAAGAGTAGTGTTGGTCGGCCCTACCAAGTTAAAGACAGTTTCAAATAGAGATTGGCCAACCACACTGGCAAAGGTGAGAAATTTCATAAAATTCACAAGGTATTACCAAAGATTTGCTCAGGACTTTACAGAAAGTGTAGTCCTGTAACCCGACTTATCATAAGAATAAAATTTTGAATGGACAAGATAAACGTGAGAAGATCTTCCTGGAGCTAAAGATAAAGTTGGTGATGACCAGGGTTGGCGTTGCCTAATGGAAGAAGGGAACTTTGGGAGATGTTATGATGCAGCTCATACAGGTATAGGTCTGCGCTTATGCAACACGACAGCGTAATTTTGAATACATTTAGACAGCGCAGTTCATCAGATTCGGATGGCCTTGGTAGTGCCAATGTTGAGGAACGACTAACCCCGACGGTAGTGTTCCTTCTGAGACTAGTTGTTAAGAAGACTGGTATTTGGTAGTATCGACTAATAGGACGAAAATGTATCGGGAAGATGTGGCATGTTACTAGTGGGTGAATAGATTAACTGAAATTTCCCTAATCCTGGAAAGGAATTCGACGAATTCTGGCAAACCTTGTCTTTCTGATTATCTGAATACGTCACCTAAGAGAATGGAAACTGGAGCGAACCCTATGGATTGGGTAGGATAGCCGCTATGCAGGCTGGTAGACAGACCCCGATTATTATGACTGATTATAGGGATAAAATTATGAAGTTGAGATTTGAAGGAAAAAAAAAAAAAAAAAAGGAAATGTAATTAAGAAACAAGCCGGACTAAGAAAGTTCGGGATTGACTTAAATGAAAAGGTTGTTATGCCAGAAATGTTAAGCTTTTGTGGCACGTGAAATTAATAAGAGTAACTAGAAGAAAAGTAAGGGTGACCGGAGATGGTACCGAGGAGTCGATTGAGACTTATATGGAGTGAAGTTTTGAAAAGATCAAAAGGTATCAAGTAGAAGGCACTATGCCAACAATTGCTAGAAAAGTAATGCTATTAGCCAACCCCTAAATTCACATATTTTAGTGTGGCCAGTTGGGGCCAAGTCACTAAGGATTGTCAAGTGACTAATCCAGCAATGTAAGGACAAAGCGGGGTGCTTCTAACAAAGTGCCAACCGCAAGAACTTTTGATGAAGAATTAATTGAGATACATGATGATGGATTTTATAAATACCATGGATGTGTTGGGAATGAGGATGGTGACCAGTAAAGGTTATGAGGATTGTCAGAGATGGTGCAGTATGATGCATAAATGTTATTTGAAACTTGGTGTCCTCAAGAGGAGCATTAGGCATTAAGAGATTCACGTTGAACACGACCAATATCTTTCAGAACATCCTTGCTACCATTACCAAGTTCTGTAAGAAAGACAGATAGACATACGTTGTCTTTTGGGAAAGTCATATAGACTGACATTCGTTTGAAAGAAGAGGTAACATTAAGCTACCTATAGATTATCAAGATTGGAATGATTGAAAAGAGACCCTTATTATGGATATATGATTAAAATTGCCAAAGTACAGGATGTAAGTATTCCTCGAAAATGGAATTGAGGATAGAATTTCCATAGATTAATACGAACCCTGGGGGATGCACAAAGGATAGCATCACCCCTAACAAAGACATTGTGAATTCAGACGATATAAGTTGAATCGACCAAAGTATCAATAACCTGTAAGGATTTGTGGAAAGGAGTCTCCAAAAGTACATAGACAGAGATGTTATAGAATTGACTAATGATGTTTGATATACCCTGTAACCAGGAGATGCAGGAGGAATGATGAGGATGGCCTAAGAAACCTTATAAGGGAAGTGCTAATATTCTAAACTTCAAACGGGAAGTTTGGTAAGGAATGTATGACATAGTAACAATACGGCCAGAGGAATTAGGTGTGAAACCATGAGAAAGTATGGATGGAACCAATAAGGTTGAGATTATCCTAAAAACAAGAAGGGAGTTAAGTAAGGAAATATCCTAGGTATGATTTGGAGTACCTGTAGTCAAGATCGCACTAGAAAGGTGGAAGCAATGACTTTTGGAAAAGACTGATAGATGCTTTCTCTCATTCAGCAGAATTTAAGGGAGAATGCTTCCAACCTGAGTTGGAATAGATCCAGAAAATATTGATTTCAAGAAAATATTATATTCAGGAAAGGCCAATGAGGTGGACGACACTTTAAGTATAAGGGAGTAAGTATATATGCTCATACTAGAGAAATAGAAGGATAATGTAAGGACCTCGATGGTCATAATGTGGTAGAGGAAGTTACATTCCGTTTGATGATTTTGCCAGGATCAACTATAAGAATAGTTTAAGTAAAGATTCGATTCCTGATGTTGCCAGTAGCACATTACCGACATTAGGAGGCTCTACGACAGACCAGACCAAATTCCCCAAGAGACTCGCCTTTTCTTTGGAAAGAGAGAGGGGAGGTTAAGTAACAATGAATGGGTAGTAAATGACCAGAAATAGAAAGGGTACAAATATTGATAAGCCAAATGGCACGATGATGAATGATAAGCAAGTTTATGTTGGTGTATTTCTGTGCAAACAAGATAGAGAATTATGAGGTTGGCAAGCGATTAAGCAAACCGCTAAGCTTTAGTCTTCTACCGGAGATATGTGATTAATAATCTCACCAGCCTGTTCCAGCTGCGATGCTGGAAGCTTTCCTGCAATTTTATCTGCTTCATGTAATATCTACGTCAAGTTCAGGAAGCATTCCCTATGGATAGGGAATAGTGATTATTTTGTTTTCCTAGAGGATCTTGAATTGACAATTATGATGCTTAGTTGTTAAAGCACTAAGTAACGATAAACGATGGTGATCCTTCTGAAAAATTAGGTGGTAACAACTGTGGAAATGTCGAATTGAATCTAAGTTAAAGAAATCATCCAGGTTTATTTTGGATGGTGTAATTTCTGGAACGACGGGATATTTGAAATGAAGAATTAGGTTATGATGGTTCAGAAGATGATTATAGTAGAAATAAAGACAAGAGAGTCAGATAGGTGGGCTCATGAGAAGCCCCAGTAATGAAGCGAGAAGAGTATGGAATCGGCAAGGTAAGGGTATTGGCCAAGGCGGAAAGTTGGAATTAGGAGCATGAATGACATACAAATTGACTCCTTTTAAGTTTGGAAAATCCGAGGAAATATGGAATAGTTTGATTGAGTAATAAAAGAGACTCATGGAATGAGAAAGTGAAATCTAGATGGTTGAACAAAGGAAAGTTTGACCACAAACGTGCCACGTATATTGAATAAAGGTAACACGCGTTCCCCTAATAAGGTGACGGTGGAGTTCAATAACAGAAGTGAATGAGAACTAGATGATAAGATGGATGTGATTGATAAAGAAAAGAATGGGAAATAATTATGGAATGTGAAGCAAGAAATGTTATGAATGGATTGATGAATGGGTTTTTCCTAGCGAGCACTCGGAATGACAACCTGATAGTGTTAGAATTATGAGTATGAAAGAGCCAGTGTCGGGGCGTGAAATATGAGTAATAATAATGTCAAGCGGGAAATCCAAGATTTAACCTGAGAGGTTGAAGGATTTTCCAAAAAGTAAGTGGTGCTAATATCAAGCAAGAGTATAGGTCCATAGAATGATGGACAGAATAGCAGGGACATGTGATATGTGAGATTACGAAAAGGTGGAATTTGATACGAATATGATTATTTCTCTTCTCTAATAAACCTCTATAGTTCAGAGGTAAATTCTAAGTATGATATTTTGACAATCATGAAAACTTTCTTATATGATTCTTTGAAATTCGTTCTTTTCTTCTCCCTTATTTATCTTCTTCTAAATTGAGAAGAACAACCCTTTAAGGAGGGGAGGTAATACTACGTGACTCTCTGTCTGTGTGATAGGAGTCTAAGTGGAATGCCATTAATTGTTTAATTGCTTGTCAAGTACTAAAGGTTGGCCCCCTTTTTGTACTAACTATGCAATATAACAAATGTTCATTGATCACAGTGATCTCTCGATAAAATTTTTTCACCTAAATATATATACATCGAGATTGTGAAGATTAGGAATTGCAAAATTACGAGTGAGGGTATCTCCGAATTCGTAGCGCCTTAGTGATACCGAAGTCACTGCATGTACCAATAAGGTTAATAGTATAAGACCAGACAAGAGCGTATACCGGATAATGTGTCATGCGAAAGTATCAAAGAATTGGTAGAACGGATAAAGGGTGTATTGTAACACCAGTACGATGTGCTTTAGAAAGATTGGAATGTGTAAGGATCAACCAGAGAATTGGAAAGCGAAATAACCAACAAGTACCCCATTTGTCTTCTACTTGATTCCGGGACGGAATCCTTTTAAGGAGGGGAGACTGTAAGAACCCAGATTTTTGGGTAGAATTAAAACTTTTATTATGTATTGATGTAAGAGTGAACAGTGGTTACAACTACAATGTAATACTGGCCTTAAGGGATGAATAATGGAAGGATATATATTCCAAGGTTATATGGCCTGAAGGATGCTATTGGGTGATAACTTAGATTAGAATAATTTATCTCCTAGAAAGTTAAGATAAGATTCCCTAGGGAGAAATAGATACCCTCATGTCATCCAAATCAATATCTATTATAAGCCCAGCGGTTCCGTAAAAAGGTTAAGGAACACTCGAGGGTGAACCAGGTTCATTTTCCTAATTATAGGAATTAAATAAAAATAAGTGATGAATAGTGATTTTGGTGGAATTTGGAATATTATTATAATAATGTTATACCCGGTATTCGGAATGGATTTCTGAGTTCGTATTAGTGATCCAGGAGGAAAATAAGTGTATGTAAAAGCTGTCGGATTCAGAAACAGAGCACTTTCATTTTCTCCGAGAATTCCCTGGACACTGCAAGACTTAAGGATTTATAAAAGGGAATTAAGGAATTTAAATTCGAGAAGTATTAAGAAAGATGAAGAATAGTATTAGAATTATTAAGAAGGTTTTCGGTAAAACCCTAACTAGAAACGAATGAGTTATTCCCACGAACGATCAATGAATTGAGCAATAATCGGACAAAAGAACAAGCAGAGAGTCAAGATATAAGCATGTGCTAGTGGAAAATATCTAGTAACCAAGTAGTTACAAGAGTAACTAGAACACTTAGAGATCAAACCACTTACTTAGCATGAATCTCTCATCTTACCACAAATCAACAACACTTGTCCACTTACTTGCATCATGGATGACCCAATCACTTTATTAAAGTGGCTTATTGCCAAGATATTATCTACCACCCATCAATAATTCATTTTGGATGAGAACAAGCAAGAGAACCAAGCAAACAAAAAATCAAAAACTCCATCTCTCCCTTGAAAAGCTCCATTCGGCTTTTGCCTTAATTCAAGAATCAAAAACCCTCTTCCAACCATTGTTTGATCACCAAACTTTTATCCTAGATCCTATATTTCATAAAAGTTATACCCTAGAAATCTTAGCCTCAAAATCCATTGTTTCCATTTTCAATAAAATCATCAAAGTCTAGGGTGAATAGTAACTTCAAGAACAAATCTTGGTTTTTCTTGATTTCTTGGATGATCTAAGCTCGGTTATGGATGGTTATGGACTATACAAGGCTTAGCAAGGCCTTTACACACTCCAAGGATGGTATAAATCTTAAGAACCTTAGATCTTACTTTGAGTTTTTTTGCATGTTCTTGATGATCTTAGTGTAGTTATGATTATAGTGATGTTATAAGCATGATTAGTTAGTGGTTTAAGTTGATCTAAGTATGATGATGATTATGATGTCAAAGTCAGTGTTTCTTGGTCTTGTAAGATGGATAATATGATTAAGAGATGTATGGTATGCCCGTTGTGGCTTGGTTTTAGTGTTACGATTAGTAGAACGTTCGATTTATAGCCGTCGTAATGCCCGATTTCCGTTTAACCTTGAAATTCGAACTTGACAGTAGATAAAAATCACTGCATAGCTTCGACTTATGCCATGATTAGCTAGATTATGTTATGAGCTTCGTTTTGATATAAAGATCGCATGAAACGGACTTACGGTTTAGGAGTTATGATTAAATTCGTAAAAGTGGTTCGGAACCGTAATCAAAAGTTCGTAACCGAAATTGGATCCCTTTAATATTGTGAAATCAGTGGCGAATCATAATAATTAAATATTAGAGGTAAAAACGAAGGTGTGGGAGAAGACCACATGTCGAATGGATCGTTTTCCGATTTTATAAAAATGTTTGAATCGAGGTTAAACGCGAACGAACCCCTTAAAGGTATGACTTTGGTTATAACTTAGAAAACGGGCGATAACACTCGAGGTATAATCTTGATTCGTAAACGACCAACCTTAGAACTTATACGACTTAAGTATATACCAAGTATAAGCATGATGACATGTCTTGATAACGAACGAATGTCGGATCGTATCGGTGATAAAAAGGGTTACACTAAAAGAGACGTAACGAGATAACTCGAAAACGTGTTTCGATTTAAGTGGAGTTTATACTTAGCCTTTTAATAAGCGTTAAGTGGTTAATCTTAAATATTCTGATTGTTTATAGATTGTCGAGCTGACCCGGGACACATTACCCCTACCCGCACTCGATTCTCAGGCAAGTTTCCAATACCTTGGAACTGTTGTTGTGATAATATATATGATTGTTGTTATACCTATGCCATAGCATGCATGTTTGCTTTCAAGTTAATATTGAATTATTTGTTCCCTGAATTGTTATCGGCTTATAGATTATATATGAAATATCAGTTATAAGCCGGATTGTTTGGTTAAGACCCTTAGCGAAGGGCGTATGATATTCATACTTCAAATATAGACCGGGAGTCGATATTTTGTAATATATAAATAGTCGTGGAAACCCGGAGGGATCCCAGCGACAAATTTATTATTTCGAGGATTTTTATTCGATTACGAATCTTTCGAGGAACATTATTTGAGTATTACCTCAGTGAAGGAATATTTAATGAATATTATCTTAATATTCATTTAGAATGTCATTTATTTAATGAATATTATTTTGATCATTCATTGGAGTTATTTAGTTAATGAATATTATTTTGAATATTCATTAGAGTTATTTGGTTGACGAATATCTTTCCCAAATATTCATTTGGCTTATTTATTATTATTTGGAATATTCATTTGATCTTTATTTATTTAATGAATATTACTTTCGAATATTCATTTAAGGTTTGATTTACTTAATGAATATTATTTTAAAATATTCATTGGAAGTTCTATTTACTTAAGGAATTTTACTTCGAATATTCCTTTAAAGTTTCGATTACTAAATGAATATTATTCGGATATTCATTTAGAATATTATTTGTTAAATGAATATTATTTTGGATATTCATTTAGAATATTATTTGTTAAATGAATATTATTTTGGATATTCATTTAGAATATTATTTGTTAAATGAATATTATTTTGGATATTCTTTTGGAATGTTATTTGTTAAATGAATATTATTTTGGATATTCATTTGGAACGTTATTTGTTAAATGAATATTATTTTCAAATATTCATTTAAGGTTTGATTTATTCAGTAAATATTATTTTAAATATTTATTTAAGTTTATTTATTCAATGAATATTATTTTAAATATTCATTTAAGAAGAGATTTATTTAATAAATCATTCTATATATTCATTCGAGGATTACTTACGAGCAATATTATGATTTAATAATATTTCGTAATTATTATTGACTTAATAAATATTCTTGGAATATTTAATTAAATTCTTTTGAATTCTTTTTGTAATGATTTATATTATTCAAAGGTTATCCTTCACCTTCAGATATTATGTAAAATATTTCGAAGTCTTTTATGACTATGTTATCAAGGAGAGGTTCCTAAACTTTAATTTCATTTAAATCTATCTTAAAGAAGATTTAAATACTCGCTCAACTTCCAAACGTATATAATGGAACCTCACTTCAGCGATGTTATTTATTGGACTGCCCGGTCCTATACTTGCTAAAACTATCTTGTCACTCACATCTTGATTCTTTCAAGCATCGATATGAGTCTTTTGGTTACCTCCTCAACGCTCGAGGGGTATGATTGATGTAACAAGTTTATATCCATTAACAAGCATCAGCTTGGGAAAAATTGGTGAATTTTCCTTTCCAATTAGATACGACTACTTTGTGGAGTCCTATCAACAAGTGTTACACTTGGGGAAAAAGGGGAACGAACTTTACGTTTCAGAGTCATGGATGATATTCGAACTAGGAGACGCGTAAGTGGCCGAGTGGCGCCGGTCCAGCAATAGCCCCACCGTTGGCTGAGGAGTTCCAGAGTGCGGTAGATAAGTAATTCCGTCGGAGCTACCTTCTACATGTAGAGAACGACTGATGAGATGCATGACATACGACTGATCATCGTAAACGTCAGGGCATCTGGCGCGGCAATGCTCCCGTATTAGTTCATCTTCTAAAAGTGAGAAATTTCTGCAACACTGTTGGTGTTGGCAAGGTGAAAAAGTGTTGAAACCGGAATTGCAATATTTTTCCTGCAATTTCCTCTTTTATGATAATTGAGATCAATATCTTGCTTATCTTTTGCATAGCAGATATTTATTCAAAACAAATATATTTTTGAGTTACCTTGTAACTTCATCTCATACCTTATATTGGTACTACATCGTTAATGCATGGCATATGGTTTCAAATATATTTTGGACTGTTATATATTATCACTGTTCAATTATATTTCTGGTGGGCTATTGCTCACCCTTGCTTTATTTATTTATATCACAACAACAGCTAGATCAGATGGCCGCGCAAGGCGCACACAGCGTAAGCAGGTGTCAACCGTCAGAGGTTTACCGCTAAGGTCTTGGCTACCTTTGTTGAGGATGCAACTACTGGTAGGCTAGTTGTTAGCAATTGAGCCTCAAATGTATTTATATTATGGTATCTATTAATGGATGGCAAAGAGTATGTAATTATACAATTGTAATTCTTTGGGTTGTAAGAACTCAAACTTGTGATTAATAATATTGTTGGTTACTCTGATTTCATCTCTGGGACTATAACAGGTGTGTTTTATGTTGTTGTTTTGGGTCACAAGGTTGTAATTTAAATTATGTTGGTTTTGTGGTTTGATATTGAGACCGTAACGACCAGATCCCTGACCCTGGATCTGGGGGTGTTACATTTAGCATGGATGATCCTCATGCTAAACACAAACAGTGGGATGAAGAGAGCCTACAGAGAGAAGGTGAAGATTACACAATGAACTCAGTTGAGCACTCCAGCGAGATCTGCAACATTTGCAACATCTATGTGACGTTGTAAAATTTATTGTTGTTGGCTTGTTGCTTGGGTATCTGAGATGTAGAAAGTAAAAGATCTATACATGATCATAAAAATTTTGTACCCGATTGGAGATTGTTATCAAGATATTGGATGTTAAATAAAATGATTTGAACTTTATTTATTCGATTATTTGGATTTTTAGATGTTTATATTGTTGTGAATGTGTTAGGACAAAGTAGATGTTTTTATTGTTTTGAATTTGTTAGTACAAAATAAGGGTAAAATTATGGTAAATCTGGGAAAAAAAATTAAATTTTAATTATCAAGCATCAGCTACCGTAGTCGGTCGCTAATAGTGGTTGCTATTATTAGCTACTGCAGTCGGTTGCTAATAGTGGTCGCTGTTATTAGCGACCGAAGTCGGTAACTGATAGGTGTCGCTGTTATTAGCGACCCCTATCGGTCGCAATAGTGCATATCAGCGACCAGATTATATGCGACCGGTATTAGCGACCGGATCCGGTCGCTGATAGCTATCAGCTACCGATATCGGTCGCTGATAGGCGGTCGCTGATAGGCGTTTTTCTTGTAGTGATGAGTATAGCTAAAGATGTCTCTTTTCTCTACGAGATGGAGATTCTTTTCTTTGATGGTAAGGTTCGACATTGTTGTAAAATTTTGTTGTGAAGGGTTTCTCTTATTTTTTTTCAGGAGAGAATGAAGGGTTAAAGAAATAATGGACAAAGCTGAAGATATTTAATAGAGATGAGCATGTAACGAGGACTGGAAACGGTTCGAATTCTGGTTTCTCAGTACCAAAATAATACGAGCGCGTGTGTTTCACTCAATCAATACATATAGTTACATATGGTAAGTCGTGACGCGTGCAATAATTACCACTCTCTCACGTTATTTGGTCCATTACTCAAGTATGCACGAATAGATTACTGACACCTGTTTTTGAGAAATCATTAGTATTGTCTAAATATCAATTTAGTTTTCTAATTGATTTATTATTCCCAAAACTATTAGTAAAACATCATCTCTCTATCTCTGTTCTCTCAAACCCTAATTTCAAAATTAGCACAACTCTCGTGTTTGCATTTACAATGGAGAAATTATCTTTCAATAACAGCAAGGTCGTAATCAATGGAGTTACTTTTAACACAAATAACTTCACTGCAGTTCTAGATCATCAGGACTTGCCCAATGATTTCCACATTATACAGGACTTTTTGGCCTCAAGCCCAATAAATTATGCTCTAACCCAACCTGCCAAGATATCTTTTTAGTCTGTAATGCAGGTTTGGAACACAAGTGTCTTTGGGAAAGGACTTCCATCAGAAAAGCCTCAAATGAGCTTTGAGTATAATAATGTTACGTACTATGTGACTCCTGAGATTGTCGCTGAAGCTCTACACTTACCATCAATTATTGGTAAGCCGGTATTCAAAGTTCCTAATTCAAGACTCCTTGAGTATGTTGTAAGTTTGGGTTACAATGGAGCGCCAAAGAAGTTTGGAGAGCTCTACAGAACAAAGCTTAAGAAGGAATGGAATTTCTTCTTTGACACTATCAGCAGATGTTTCTTGAATAAAGTGTCAAATTTTGATGCTTTACCCACAGGTTCAGCCAAAATTGGGTATTCTCTAATTCATGATCTGTTAACTCGAATAACTTGTAGAAGGGGGGGGGGGTTGAATACAAGTTATATAATCGTGTCTGATTTTTGCTTGATTATATGAACAAGAATAAACGAATGAATCAAACTCTTGTTTGTATTAATAAGATCAAATACAAACTCTACCAAAGGTGTACAATACCTTTAGCAGCTGCTGACAATACAAATCTCTCTCTCTGTTTGTTTCGAACTCTTGAATACAAACCTTATACAGAGCTACGCACACGAACTCACAACTTCGTCGCTCTTTTACAATGATATTGAGAGAGTATTTATAATGCTACCTATCAACTAATAACAGAAAGATATAATCTATACATAACAATGTTCTGCCTTCTAGTCGATAGTTTCCTTCAATAGAAAACTCTTTCCTTCATAATATCTTCTTGCTTGTTCTTCAAACAACGATCCTGTTTTATAGCACTTGCCAGTTTCTGTAGCATCCATAATGACATCATCAGTAACACGACTGATATCAGGATCTGTACACTGCATCAGTATCTGATCAACCATCAGTATTGGACCATCATCAGGATTTGCTCTCTGTTCCTGACATGTAGTCTCCGATACACTGTTCATTCTTGACTAAACTATACAGATAACTGTCTTTACACATAAATCCTATATACAGTGCTAAATCCTTTATAAGATCAGGATTACAAGAAGTATAATGTGTAAATTCTATTCTTAACATCACAACTTATGAATTATTCCTAACAATCTCCCCCTATTTATGCTTTACAATCTGAAGCATAAATCTAAGTTGTGGATGTCAAAACATATAACAATACAACCAGAATAGAATTTATAAATGTAGAATTATGAAGTTAAGTACCTCCTTCTCAGATGTAGACGATTATCTAGTACTTAGAAGAAAGAATTTTAACTATTAATGCTGCTCTTCCTTTACCACTTCCTAGCTGAGATTCACCACTGTCACTCCTGCTAGTTCTTCTTTTTACTACCCTTTGTCTGATCTTTATCTCCCCCAGCTTTATCATCCCCAGTCTGGTGGTGTTGTTGTTGTTGTCTTTGAATTGACTTTATCTCCCCCTTTTTGACATCAGCAACATTAATTCCAAGAGATTCAGAAACAGAACAAATGAGATTCATAAGAACTGCTTGATTTTCCATAATTGTGACTTGGTTATCTTCAAGTGATTGAAGTCTTGTTTGAATATCAATTTGAGAATTCTGAATATCTTTCAAAACATCAGAATGAACTTCAATGTTGGAAGTGCTTCTAGTATCTCTAGTATCAGAATCAGAAAGAACTGTATCGTCAAGTCTTTGATGTGTCAAATTATACCTAACCGCAAGCGCACGGTGTCTATTGCTAGTACAGATGGCAAGCGGGTCGAATCCACAAGGAGACAGGTTCTACTAATTCCTTTTCAGTTATCGCTAATTGTTTCAAGGGTCAAACGATTATTGAAGAATTATTAATTAACTAATTAAACTAACTAAATTAACACTAATTAAACAGATGATAAACAAATTATTTAAAACCTAGGGCAATCAGGTCCACCATGCTTACACAATTGGCTCTTAAGCTAAAGCAATCAATGTGATCCTATAACTAGAGTATGTTAATCTCTCTCAAGCATTAACACTCTCGAAACATTCAACACAATTAACCACTTTTAGTAATTCAATCAATCAGGTAATTAGAGTCAAGTTAATCTTTTCCAAGCATTAACGCTCTTAGAAATCCAATGATGCTCTCGCACTCAAATTCAATTCTGCTAATCGTATGTGTGCCTCTAGTAAGTAAATCTCTCAATCCATACCCCTATTTGCATATAATTAATCCATGATATCGGCCGATTACACAAATTAATGATTAAAACATATCAATCAGAATTAACCATAACCAATCAAACCACTATGAAAATCATGCCAATATTAGTGCAAACATGGCTTCCCTTTAAGCCCTAGAGATAACTACTCGCTAATAATTAAACAAGTAAAACAACTAGTAAAACAAGAAAACATAATTAAACTAATAAGAACAAAGAAAAGATTAAGAGAACAAAACCTTCAAACTTCAATGTTGTCACCCAAAAGAAGAGTCATGGTGTTTCTCTACATCTCCAACTAATAATATTAATCTACTCTAAACTATATTATATGATCTAATATTACTCCCTCCTAATAATTTACATCATACCCTAGATGTGTTTATATAGGCTCTAAAAGTCTTGCCCAATAAAAGTATTTTAATACTCTAAATAAATTACAAATAGGATTCCATAACTGAATAGGATTCCTTAATTAAAATTCGTCACTTCTTTTTCTCCTCTGTTTCTGGCCTCTTACAGTTGGATTTTGCTTATTGGACCACCTCTGAATTAAAGATAATTCCCTAAGCTTCGCGTGGACAGTAATTTCATCAAATTCTGACTTCTGGAACTCAAGATATGGCCAAAACAGTGCAGGCAGCCCGTATAGCCCAATATTACGAATTTTCTCCTATTTTATTTCCAAAATAGCTCTTTTTGCTCCAAATCCTTCCAAGTTATGAATTCTTTATTTCCTACAATAAAACAATCAAATCTATTAAATAAAAATCCAAATCAATGCAAAACACAATAAATATGAGAATAAAATCATCTAAAATATATATAAAAATATACTCTATCAAACATCCCCACACTTAGCATTTGCACGTCCTCGGGCAAATAAGTGAAATAAAAACTAAGTCCTAACAAACTTCACTTTCGTAGATGACACGATTGCATTGAGCATATGCAACAAGCCGTTAAACCCCTAGGCAGCCCTCGTAGGACGAGTGTTGTCTCGTGAGGGTTTATAGTGAATGTACCCACAAAATTCATCCAACCATGCAAAAGATCAATGCTAACACAACACCACACACACAAGTCCTCTCATGCCACATCAACTTAAGAATCAAATTAAACATACGATGTCTTGGTGTCGAAAGTGCAAGTATTCACGTAGTCTACTCAACCAACATGCAGAAGGTCATAAAAATTCATGTCAAGTGTAAAAATCGTTGGTAATCATGCTAAGCCCACAAGAAATACATCTTTAAGTCTAAACCTGGGATCTCCTATGCCAAAACAAGTAATAACTCACCTTTCACTCAAAAACGAATATTCACTCAAGAACAAGGTTAAGTGTATCACTCAATTCCAACAAAATCATAAACACAACTTGACACTCGCAATCAATCTCACTCTCAACACAACATACATCACTGATGACAATCAAAAGGTCTTTATTCGGGTTGTAATGGGGCTAGGGACTAGGTATGTCAAGTAAAGCTAAAACAGGTTAATGTCAAAAGCTAGTACCCAACAATAATCATTATTCAATTCCCTTTCTATTAAAACAAATACTTCCCCACACTTGGATTTTTCAATAACCCTTACATAATAACTTGACTAGTCGAATGAAGAAGGATCATACAAACATAAGAATGCTCTCGAATTTATTTATTTTTTTCTTTTTTTTTCTATTTTTTTTTCTTTTTTTTTCTTTTTTTTTTCTTTTTTTTCTGAGAGCTAAGGAATAAGCACAATGATCCATAGATATTATTATGAATTTCGACTAGCAAGCATCAACCCAAAATCAATATTCCCCAAAAGTATGATCATCAATAAAACCCCCCTTTTATGAACACCTTATTACTCCCTTAAGCACGATACTAGCCTTTGACAATTTAGGTTCAAATTCAATGTAAGGCCAATAGAATAAAAAAGATAATGGCAAGTAATGTGGTGTGTCACCGAAAGAATAGGATTAGGCTCAAAGGGTTAACTAATTGATCATGTATAAAAGGTGTGGAAATATGGGAAATACGAGGTTAAACCTAAGTGCCTTTATCATCTCATCAACAAGTAATATCATGCATTTCAAGAAAGATCTCAAGTAAGTGCTAGCAATGTAAACAACATGTGGACACTCAAGCAAACGAAAAATCATGCAAAAGATATGCATATAGGCTCAAAACTCACTTGGTGTGACAAAACATAATCAATCCCAGGTAACAAGACTCTCTAACGCACCTACTTGTACTCAAAGCATGGAAACCAAGTCATCTTGCACATATTCATGTCATTCTAATCACTTACAACATCCAATTAAGTCTACCAGCTTCAACTTGCTAGTGAAAGTGTGTGCACAAGAACAAAGCACGTCACTTCTCATACAAAAGCGTCAATAAACACAAGAATTCTACGCATGCATGGGTGTATCAAGCAAAATACAACAACTAATCAAATTGCATTGCTAGAATTATTTTTGGTATTTTTAATTTTTTTTTTTGAATTTTTTTTTAAACAAGTAATACACTACGTTGAGAACACCTCCCCACACTTAAGCGCTTCATTGTCCTCAATGAACAAATATAGAAAAGAAAAGAAAAAAAATAAATATAATAAATATACAAAGAAAGGTGTAGAATACTCCCCTAGTGCATAAGCATGAAGTGGCCTTTGAAAATATTGAAGAAGTATGTGCTTGCTCAAATTTAATTTCTACAAGGCGCGCCTTACATATCCTTCCCCATCGCAACTAACATGCTTGTTAGGCAAAAATCCCCTGTTTGTAGCAATTTCCCAACACTAGCACCATCTCTCCCAACTCACAAGAAGCTCAACCAATAATTTTCAAGCAATATCACACCAAAAATAGCCCAAATTCCAAGAATAATGCAAAATAATTTACAAGAACACAAATTCGTAATAAAAATAAGATTAGAGAAAAAGATTTACCCAATACGAATCGGAGAGGTGAACTTGCAATTAATTCCTCTTTAGAATTGAATTTTTAGAGATTTAAAGAAATAGAAGAGGAATTGGATTTGTTATGGATAGGTGGGTATATAAATATAAGATGATGGATAGGTGAAATTTAAAAATTTAGAGTGTAGGAGAGATTTAGGAGGGTATGGAATTGATGTAGGATAGATATAGGTATTAGGGATCAAAGAAATTTGAATTAGGATAGAATTTGGGGGAATTTTTATAGGTTAAAACACCAAAAATCGGCAAAAAAAATAAAATCTGAAGCCTATAACGCATACGCAGCCTGCGTTACAGGTACGCAGACTGCGGAACAGGCAGACACGCAGGCGCAGCCTGCGTGACACAGGCGCAACCTGCCTGGAAGTCAGTAACGCAGGCGCAACCTGCGTGACAGAGTTGCAGCCTGCTCGAAAATCAGTTTTTTTTTTTTTTTTTTTTTTTTTTTTTGAAAAAACAACAATTTTTTTTTTTTTTTATTTTAAGAGAACACATACAACACAATTTTTTTTTTTATAAGAAAATGAAATAAAAAAAAACCTACTAACCTTATAAAAATCATGGGTTGCCTCCCAAGCAGCGCTTTTTTAGAGTCATTAGCTTGACCTCCTAAAAAAAAATACTCCGGTAAAGGCGTAATATCCACTTTCTCGATCATAAACTCGCCACCACAAAAAGTATCAAGAGTGTTAGTGGTTGTCTTTATCCTGCAAAAAGTCTCCAAACAAGCATTAGTAAAATAAAATATGTCATTAATAAGCAATAGAGAGAGTGCTTGTGCAGTTTTGGAAAACTTTGTGATAAAACAGCGATAAAATTCAACACCACGAAAATATTGAACTCCCTTGACATAAGGTGGAGGTTCTGGTGGTGGTTTTTCTTCACTCCTCACTTTCACTGGAGTCATTCGGACATCTTGGCTTATCACATCATTGGCTAAAAAAACACTTCCATCTTTTCCCTCTTCCCGAGCTTGAAACGTATGAGCCACTTTGTATGGATTCTCAACCAGAATTTGAGAAATATCATCTTGAACAATATTTGTTATCACATCAACCTTGAAATAAGTGTTCTTGAGCAAAGAAGCCTGGTAAGTAGAGGCTAGATCGAGAGCAAATTTATCAATACATGGTAGCTTAGTCACAGGTTGTGGAAGAGAAACAACAACCATCTCTGTATTGCTTTCCTTTGTAGCCTCATCATCAGTCACATTGTCCTTGGGAGCAGCAACATCATTGATCTCGTCATCGGTGGCATGCTCCTTCTCTTTATCAATGGCCTCATCATCAACATACATGGAGAAACTATCATATTCCTGATCACTTGTGAGATTGATAGCAATCAGGTCCTCTTCGGATCGGATAGATGATGATGGTAAATAATCGAGCTGCCCTGTAGTAGAAGAGTTAGCCAACTGTGCAATTTGAGATTCAATCGCCAAACTTTGAGTTTCTAATTCTTTGATCTTCTCGGCTTGTTCTTCAGAACTCTTTAGTAGTTTATTCAAGATATCCCACATCTCATTTGTCTGATCAGCTTGCACATCTACACTGGTTTGAGAAATATGTAGATCTTCTTGTAGAGGAGGATATTGATATTCTTGCTGTGGCGGCTGCTCATATGACTGATAATATTGTTGCTCAAACTGTTGCTGATTATGATATGAAAAATTTTGAGCACCATTGTCCTGGTAGTAGAAATCTGGTTGATTCACGTATTCTTGATCAAAAGTGTTTGAATACTGATTGTACCCATATCCTTCTTCAAAAGAATTCATTTGTCCCAACTGAGCACTCTGAGAATTATAGACATTGTAATAGCATTCCAAACCATAATGACCCTGGACACCACAAATTGGACAGAAGTTGTAAGTTTTAGGGGCCACTTGTGACATCTCATTGATACTCATTGGACGCATAGTGGGCTCTGTAGGGTTGAATGAGGCAATTTCTTGAGTGCGTGCCTCCAACATGGAAGAGAGTAATGCTAAAGTATCAACTTCACCCATAGTAACCTGTAAACACTCAACAAAGCCAAGAAAACGTAAAATCTATCTCAATTGGAACAAAGGTTCCAATGAGACAATGGAAACAATCTAAACAACTAAATTAAAATCAATAGAAACTCGCTGTCTCCCCGGCAGCGGCGCCAAAAACTTGATGTGTCAAATTATACCTAACCGCAAGCGCACGGTGTCTATTGCTAGTACAGATGGCAAGCGGGTCGAATCCACAAGGAGACAGGTTCTACTAATTCCTTTTCAGTTATCGCTAATTGTTTCAAGGGTCAAACGATTATTGAAGAATTATTAATTAACTAATTAAACTAACTAAATTAACACTAATTAAACAGATGATAAACAAATTATTTAAAACCTAGGGCAATCAGGTCCACCATGCTTACACAATTGGCTCTTAAGCTAAAGCAATCAATGTGATCCTATAACTAGAGTATGTTAATCTCTCTCAAGCATTAACACTCTCGAAACATTCAACACAATTAACCACTTTTAGTAATTCAATCAATCAGGTAATTAGAGTCAAGTTAATCTTTTCCAAGCATTAACGCTCTCAGAAATCCAATGATGCTCTCGCACTCAAATTCAATTCTGCTAATCGTATGTGTGCCTCTAGTAAGTAAATCTCTCGATCCATACCCCTATTTGCATATAATTAATCCATGATATCGGCCGATTACACAAATTAATGATTAAAACATATCAATCAGAATTAACCATAACCAATCAAACCACTATGAAAATCATGCCAATATTAGTGCAAACATGGCTTCCATTTAAGCCCTAGAGATAACTACTCGCTAATAATTAAACAAGTAAAACAACTAGTAAAACAAGAAAACATAATTAAAATAATAAGAACAAAGAAAAGATTAAGAGAACAAAACCTTCAAACTTCAATGTTGTCACCCAAAAGAAGAGTCATGGTGTTTCTCTACATCTCCAACTAATAATATTAATCTACTCTAAACTATATTATATGATCTAATATTACTCCCTCCTAATAATTTACATCATACCCTAGATGTGTTTATATAGGCTCTAAAAGTCTTGCCCAATAAAAGTATTTTAATACTCTAAATAAATTACAAATAGGATTCCATAACTGAATAGGATTCCTTAATTAAAATTCGTCACTTCTTTTTCTCCTCTGTTTCTGGCCTCTTCCAGTTGGATTTTGCTTATTGGACCACCTCTGAATTAAAGATAATTCCCTAAGCTTCGCGTGGACAGTAATTTCATCAAATTCTGACTTCTGGAACTCAAGATATGGCCAAAACAGTGCAGGCAGCCCGTATAGCCCAATATTACGAATTTTCTCCTATTTTATTTCCAAAATAGCTCTTTTTGCTCCAAATCCTTCCAAGTTATGAATTCTTTATTTCCTACAATAAAACAATCAAATCTATTAAATAAAAATCCAAATCAATGCAAAACACAATAAATATGAGAATAAAATCATCTAAAATATATATAAAAATATACTCTATCAGTCTTGTAGAAGAAGTTGCTTGATTTGTATGATACTCAAGTAATAAAACCTGATTAGAAGTATCACCATCTTCATCTTTCTGTTCTGAAACTGAAACATGATCATCATTTCCTTCACCAGTATTCTGTGTACTAACATCTTCAAATCCTGACTCCTCCTTAGAGTGATCATAGACTGTTGATGTTTCAATTCGAGCTGATATTGGAAGTACATACAAAGGAACACTAGGATCATTAGGATCTTCATCTGGTACATATGTATCAAGAGATTGCTTTATCCTGGCACCTCTTCTGTTAATAATTCCTGCAAGCCTCTCCTTTTACTTCTGAGCTTTAACTTCTGGCTTTGCATTGTGATGTGCTAGGTCATTCTTCTGATACATTTTGATGAATGAATAAGTACCAGCATCCATACCCAAATTTTCAGACCAAGATTCAGGAAAAACCTGATCCCAGAAATCAAATGATGGTTTCCTAATTTTCTCTCCCTCACTATGGAGTTGATCATCCATACCCTCATTCTCACTTTGACTTACTAAAGTCAACACTCTTTCTACCTCACCTTTTGCCTGGTCAGGAGCCAGCCGCTCAAATTGTGGATCTAAGTCCATCTTTTCAAGTGTATCACTCAAATTTAGATAAGTGCTCTCATGACCTACAGAAAAATAGGGTTTAGAAGGAGTTTTTATACCTGAACTCACATGGAGAGAGGGTTCCTCATTTGGCATGTGGCTTGAGGTTTTCTCCAAGGAGTGAGCTGCTATAGTCTCTGAACCCTTACAATCATTCCAGTATACCACTTTCAGGTTCTTTACTAGACTCTGATGTCTTCAGTAATACTTCATTAGACACCATAGTTAGTACATCACCATCTTTAAGTGTTGTTTGCTGAGACACACCCTCAAGGTGGATAGACTCTGACTGAACAAAATTTGTTTGATCTTCAGAAAAATCAACCAAAGTCATTCCTCCCATATCATAGGGTATCTCACTTGCATTCTCAGTCATCACAGAAGTCCTTTCAACATCAGCTATCACAGCTCCTGAGTCATCCTTCCTCTGACTAGATGGTTCTTGTGTTACAGTGACTGTGATCTGATCTTTCCTACTATTCACCACTGATGCAATAGTATCTTCTGTTGACTGCTTCCCTCTATCTACTTCCTCCAGTTGTTCACCTTGAGTTGAAGCATCTTCAATAATTACATTCTTGTCAAATAAATATGCATGAAGTGATTGAAGTGCACCATGTTTCGAGAGTCCAAATTTCTTGACTAATTGTCTTCTGACAGACACATAGAAATACATCTTCATTAAGTCAAGTCTTTGATGTAAAAGTCCATATTCATCTGGAAATAAAAGTTTTGGTACTCTTTCAACCAAAAAGTCTAGAACAGGCCTTGACAACTTCACTTTGAGAGAAATTAGTCCCATAGCCAGTCTGTATGATAATGTAGTTTCCCATGAAGAATCAATATCCAGATCTGGTAAGTGGAGTTTATATCCACTTGGAGCATTCTAAATTGGCTTAAATTGATTGTCTTGGACTTAAGTTTCTGGTAGTTTTGATGTGTTTTGCTTAGTTGTGCAGATTTACGAGAATGTTGACTAAGGTGGATGCTTCTATTAATTTTTGGGAATTAATTGATCAAAATTCGGATTTTTAAGAAGGGTTGCGCAGTCTACACTGTTTGGGCCATATCTTGAGTTCTATAAGTCTGTTTTCAGCCCGTAAGCAGTCCACGTGAAGATAACGAGATTCTCTATCATTCTAAGGTGGTCCAGAGGCCCAATTACGTCTGGAACGGCTCTGGAAAATAGAAGAAAAGTCAGCCACGAATTTCCTTAAGAAAACAGAATCAGTTTAGGAAACGCATCTTGCAGAAATTCTATTATAATTCTGTTTTGGTATTTTCTTGCTGGGCAAGACTTTTAGAGCCTATTTAAACACATCCTACCATTGTAATAGATACAGATTATCATAGTTTTATTATTTTGTAACCTAGCTTAGATCTGCAAGGGAGAAAAGGAGAGAAGGGTTCAACGCTCGTGACAAGCAACGGATCTAGATCTACTTCATCTTTTGTTATAGATTTGTTTTCTCAAACCCTTGTTTATTAATATAATTATTTCTTTTATTCATATCTTGTTATTTACCATGTTTTCATCAAATCCCATGGTGACGAAAGGTTTAATTATGAACTAATCGTTGTCATGGGATCCTAGTGGATTTATCTATGTAGCTTAGTAGTTTGCATGCCTTAAAGATTTATGTGTGGTGAATTCTTGATATCCTCGTATGGTTAATCTTAATGCTTTTGGATGCGTAGCTAACATCTAAACTGAATTGTTAATCTCTTGTGAAGCGAGAGTGGATCTTGAGATTTAGAACTTGCCATGCTAGCATAGGATAGGTTGGTGTTTTGACATCATGATTTGTGGCATCAATAGAGATATTATGCTACCCTATGTGATCTAAGTGGATAACTTGTGCTTCAACCTTTATGTTTTCAAATTCTATAGAGATATAGGGTCTAAACATAATAGGTGCCTATTCATCTTCTATCTCTTTTGTGGATGTATGTGTAGATTGGTACTAGTATACCGAGAGGTAACTTTTACTCTTTTCGTGTTATCCGATCAGATATCATAACCATCGCATATTTTAATTAAAGGCTGCAACTCTAAGTGAAGTAGATGATGAAACTAGGGTTCCATGTTTTAATTCTCATAAGTAACTCGATTTCTATTCTTATTAGTTAATTTAATTCTTAGTTTTATAATTTTGCATCTTAGTTTAATTTAGTAGTTAGTAAAAATACAATTTGTTATTTGTCTTAGCAGTGGATAAAAACCATACATTGTTGCATAGGCATATTTACTGAATAGAACCATAACTTGATCCCTGTGGGAACGAATTTGGACTTAACCTTATATATTACTTGTGACCACGTGCGCTTGCGTGATTTTGCATAACAAGATCTCTCTTGTCAAATACTGACATAGATGTAGCTTGATTTGTAGAAACCTGCATGATATTAGTTGGACTAGACTCTGTGTGTGTAGGTGACAATTGAATCTTTCTCCTTGTTCTCCTGATATAGTGAGCAAAAGATTTATCCTGAGAAGACTCAAGAGGTGTAGACACAGAAGTGATCTTGGGATGAGATCTTTGTTCAATAGACACAGTCTTTTGAGAGACAGTATCCAGTACCTGTTTTCCCTTTTTAAGAACTACAGTCTTTTGGGAGACTGCAGCCTGGCTGTGACTAGGTTTTTCATCTCTTTGTGCTAACAAAGAAAGTTGAATTGCAGCCTTCAATTCTGCTCTCTCAGCAAGAGTTAAATCATCATCATCTTCACTAGAATTACTACTACTACTTGACACAACAAATCTTCTCTTCCTTACAACCGATGTCTTTTGAGAAACACCAGAGGTTGGTTTCTTTGAAACAATAGGCTGTGGATCAAAATTTGGTTCTTGAATTGTTTCAGAGACTATAATGTTTTGGGCTACTTGGGTAGACACAGGTGGGTTCTCCTCCAATTGAGATTCCTGAGCCATTTCACCACAAAAGAAAGAAGAATTGTAGAAAGTAGGAAGATGAGTTTTAAGAATTACCTGAACATGATATGGATAATGAATTGCAGGTATTTCATCTAGATTCTTTTCATTGTCCTTCTTTGTAATGTCAGAGAAAATTCTCTTTTGCTGTTCATAAGAAGAAACACAATGTTCTCTACCAAATCTAGTTTCAACATCAGGAATAAAATGGTTAACAAACAATTGCATAAATCTATGATAATAAACCATTTTCCTGTTTTGATCTCTTAACCCAAGTTTAATACTCATCTGACTTAAGATAATATGACCAATGTTGATTACTCTGTCATAAAGCAAACTATAAGCAATATGTGAAGTAACAGAAGTAATTTGCTGAAAAGAACTACATTTGCCAGTAAAACATTTAGCAATTTGATCAAGGTAAAAAGACCATTCCTTTCTAAGAAAAGACCTATTCAACTGGCTCATGTTATCTAGAGGTCCACTATAACCTAATTCAGACAACATAGTTCTTATATTATCATCAGATGGTACATTCTCATAACTATCAGTAACAGGTAAGCAAAGTACTGAATTAACAACCGATTCAGTAATGTCAAATGAATCTTGTCCTAAATGTAGAACAATCTTACCTGATTGACTCTGAGTAGAATCAATTACCTCAGCATTCTTCCAAGCTTGTGAAACAGCTACTTGATTAATTTGTGGAGATGCTGTCAATGCATAACTTAATGGTCCATATGCCAGAAAGTCCATGATTGGATGAAAATCAGATGATACTCCTTCCTTGTTGGTGATAGCTGCAACATGATTGTTTGTCATAAAATCAAAGTCACCAAACTTGAAGTCTACTGATTTAGGTAATCTTCTCTGAGCTGCCATTTTTAATCTGAAAAGAAACTTGAAAAATTCTTGAAATGGATTAGTGATTTTGAAAACTCAAAAGTGATTTTTGCTTTAGAGAATGTAAAATTAGAGAAAGCAATTACACGATTAGAGTTTCAAAACAAATATATTTCACAAATCTTTCAGACCACTATCCCACGTTGACACGTAGATTGACAGGTGTCAGTCCCTGAAAAATGCGGTTACCCACGATTTTTGGAAAATAAAATCCAAAATTGATTTTTCATGAAATAGATCAGGGTATAAATAAGTAATACTGATCAACTTCCTTTTCCTGATGACCTCTCATCAAAATAATCACAAAATGCAATGTGATTTAAAAATATAATTTTCAAATCCTGATGGTCACACATGAAATCCTGACCAATATCATCAGAGACTTAATATGGAGTTTTCCACGTGGCATTTTTCTTTTATCTGAAAAAGAAATAAACAATTAATCTGAACAGAAAATCAATTGGTTAGATATTTTCAATATTTCTTGAAACAAGAAATATAGTCACACGCAATAATTAGCATTTGACTTCATTAAAACTTCCAAGTGACTGCTCAGCTTCTCACGTCTTCCTTTAAAAGAACCAGACGCCTTATGCCATTCTCCATAACCTTTCAATTTCTTTTCTTCTTAACAATGCTTCTCAAACCAAAAACCCCTTCAAACCCATTTTCCAGATTTTTCTTGATCGATGAACATCCTGTTCTTGATCATCTCTTTGAACAAATGACTCTTCTCATCGAACTAATCATGAATGGATTGGTTTTCGAAAATATCCAGAGGTTTCTCCTAGAACATCCATCTGTTGGATACAATCTTCCCCTAACCTCCTCAAAACTTGAGAATGAAGAATTTGGCCGAGAGTCTGAGGTTGATCTTGATGGAGATGCTATTCATTTAAGTTAGCTGCTCTCATTCAAGTCGCCCAGACAAGGAATCCAAGAGCAAACGAGGCTTTCATCCCCTGATGGATTTCTTGAGATGCTCCTTGTCCTGTTCCTCACAATTCATATCAAAGACAAGTATAGAATAGAAATTTAGACAAAAAGATGTTGTATTTCATTTCCATGTAATGATTTCTATTAATGAAAATACAGTTTCTTGTTATCCGCTTGTCTTTTGATTTTTGAATGATGTATAAATTATCAGTATGCAAATATTAAAACTTGCTAGCATAGACTTAACACATCACAGAATCAGATTACTATACAAAGTAAACGTCAGGATCTGAGACAATTTTCATAATCCTGATACTGACACAATACTGATGATGTCAGCATCCTGATGACAAATCTAATCCTGATGATTATTAACAAGTCTATCATACTGAAATTTATCAAGGCAAAGTGTTATAGCTGAAACATTTAACAATCAAATATAGCTCCTGACAGGAATATCAAGTCTATAAGCTAAGAACAACATACCTTGCTACTTTTGCAGATGTTACAGATCTAAAAATTTAACATTCCTAACTCACTTACTAGTCTACTGAATGTAGTCTCATCAAGTGGTTTAGTTAGAATATCTGCAAGCTGTTTGTCAGTAGGAACAAAATGAAGTTCCACAGTACCATTCTCAATATGTTCTCTAATAAAATGATACCTGACATCAATGTGCTTAGTCCTTGAATGTTGAACTGGATTTTCTGCAATTTTAATAGCACTAGTATTATCACAAAACATAGGAATATTACTAAGTGTCATACCATAATCCAGCAACTGATTTCTTATCCAAAGGAGCTGTGCACAACAACTGCCTGCTGCTATGTACTCAGCTTCTGCAGTTGAGGTTGAAACAGATTGTTGCTTCTTGCTTGCCCAAGAAATCAATCTATTTCCCAAGAATTGACATGTACCTATAGTGCTTTTCCTGTCTATCTTACACCCTGCATAATCAGAGTCTGAATAGCCAATTAGAAAGAAATCAGATTCTCTAGGATACCACAAACCAAGATTTGGAGTTCCTTTGAGATATCTAAAAATTCTCTTCACAGCAATTAAATGAGATTCCTTAGGATCACTTTGGAATCTAGCACATAAACAGGTAGAAAACATTATATCTGGCCTACTTGCAGTTAGATATAACAATGAGCCTATCATGCCTCTATAACTAGTATTATCCACACTCTTTCCTTTAGGATCAGAGTCTAGTTTAGTGGCTGTTGCCATGGGTGTTTTTGCAACTGCACAGTCTTGAAAGTCAAACCTTCTTAAAAGATCTTTGATATACTTTGACTGATTAATGAAAATACCAGTCTCAGTCTGTTTGACCTGCAAGCCTAAGAAATAATTTAGTTCACCCATCATGCTCATCTGATACTTAGACTGCATAAGCTTGCTAAACTTAGCACACAACTTTTCATTAGTAGAACCAAAAATAATATCATCAACATAAACTTGAACTAAAAGCAATTCACCTTTTATCTTTCTAAAGAATAGAGTTTTGTCAATTGTACCTCTTGTGAAGCCATTTTCAAGAAGAAATTTAGACAAAGTCTCATACCATGCTCTTGGTGCCTGCTTTAGTCCATAGAGTGCCTTGAATTTTGAATGAGCTGCAAATGCAAGAAACATTCTGATTGCTTCCAACCTTGCTACAGGTGCAAAGGTCTCATCATAATCAATGCCTTCTTCCTGAGAATAACCCTTGGCCACCAGTCTTGCTTTGTTTCTTACAATCATACCAGATTCATCTAGCTTGTTTCTGAAAACCCATCTTGCACCAACAATAGATCTATCTTTAGGTCTTGGTACCAGTTTCCAAACTTTGTTTCTCTCAAACTCATTTAACTCCTCCTGCATTGCAATTACCCAATCAGGATCCTGTAAGGCTTCTTCAACCTTCTTAGGTTCATTCTTTGAGAGAAAGCAACTATACAAGCATTCATTTTTAATTGATCTTCTAGTTCGAACACCACTATTTGGATCACCAATTATCAAGTCTTCAGTATGATCCTTTGTCCATTTTCTAACAGGTGGTAGATTAACTCTGCTAGTCTCTCCCCCTAAGTTAGTGGTATCCCTTGTAGAAGAATTCTCTCTACCTTCAAAAACTCTCCTTTGATCAATAGAATCAGTAGATTCCATATTGCTGCTAGTTACTGATCTTTCCTCAGTAGACTCTGAAAGGTCAGTTCCTGATGGAGTAGACTCTGAAACGTCAATTCCTGATGGAATAGATTCTGAAAGACTAGTCTGCTCCTGATGATCACTGTGTTCTCTTTGATTCATTTGCTCCCCCTCAACAGTAGCATTCCTTTGAGAAGCAATAGAAATTCCTTCTGGAGAACCTTCATCATCACTTGAGAGTATCTCAGAATTCTTCAGATTTTCAAATTCCAGTTTGTCATGGCTTTCATCAGTTTGCAAAATTCCAAATTTCTTATCATCAAATGCAACATGAATTGATTCCATAACAACGTGAGTTCTGAGATTATAAACTTTGAAGGCCTTAGATGCTGAATATCCTAGAAAAATTGCTTCATCCGATTTGGCTTCAAATTTTCCAAGTTGTTCTGGATGAACTTTTAGGACATAGCATTTGCATCCAAAGATGTGAAAATATTTCACACTTGGTTTCTTTCCTTTGATCATCTCATAGGGAGTTTTTCCATGACTATTTACCAAGGTACAGTTCTGAGTGAAACATGCAGTGTTAATAGCTTCTACCCAAAAGTAGGTTGGAAGTTTTGCATCTGCAAGCATGGTTCTTGCTGCCTCTATGAGAGTCCTGTTCTTTCTTTCCACTACACCATTTTGTTGAGGTGTACCAGGTGCAGAAAACTGTTGAGTGATTCCATTGTCTGCACAAAACCCCTCCATTGTAGAATTCTTGAATTCTGTACCATTGTCACTCCTAAGTACTTTGACTTTGTACTCAGAGTTATTATGAATATTCTTGATGAGTTCAATGATTTGCTGAGGAGCTTCATCCTTCTTGTGTAGAAAGAACACCCATGTGAACCTTGTGAAATCATCCACCATAACTAGAGCATATCTTTTCTTGCTGATAGACATAATGTTTACTGGACCAAACAGATCAAGATGTAGCATGTGAAATGGTTCAGTAATTGAATTTTCAGTCTTGCTCTTGAAAGTGGTTCTTCTTTGCTTTCCAAGCTGACATGCATCACAAAGTCCATCTTGCACAAAATTCGCCTGAGGTAGGCCTCTCACCAAATTGTTTTTAACAAGTTGATTAAGCTTCTTGAAATTAAGATGTGAGAGCTTCTTGTGCCAATTCCAGCTTTCATCACTTGTTGCTTTGCTGTAGAGACATCTAACAATTCCTTTAGATGTATCACTTAAGCTGGCTTCATATATGTTACCATGTCTTTGACCAGTTAGAACAATGTCTCCATTCTGCATATTCAAGACTTTGCATCCTTCTCTGTCAAAGATTGATTTGTAACCTTTATCACCCAGTTGACTTATGCTTAAAAGAGTATGTTTCAAGCCTTCAACCAGTGCTACATTTTCTATGATGACATTCCCCAAAACAATTGAGCCATATCCCAGAGTTTCTCCTTTGTTGCCATCTCCAAAAGATATTACTGGGCCAGCTTTCCTCTCAAACTTTGTAAGCAGGGACTTCTTTCCAGTCATATGTCCAGAGCATCCACTGTCCAAGATAATTGAATGCTTCTTTCCTGTGCCCTGCAAACAAAAAGTAACTAGTTAGAATTTTTTAGGACCCAACTTTGATTGGATCCTTTCTTACTAGATTTAGAGACAACAGACTTTGAAGATTTTGCTTTTATTTTACCTGTTGCAGAGTCAACTTTAGACTCTGATCTCACAAACTGTTTGTGACTAGGAGTTTCAGATTTCAAAGAATAACAGTCATAATACAGTTCATGATATTCTCTACACATGTAAATGGAATGAAGTAAACTACCACAATGATAACAAGCTTTTTGTGGTTGGTATTGAATTTTCTGAGTCTTGGGGAATCTGGACTCAGTTTTCCAAGAAGGTTTTTGATTGCAGTCTAGGGCCAAATGATTATGATTTCCACACCTATAGCATTTTTTCCTAGGTGCATCAGGTACATTCTTGTAATTATTCTCTTTGTTAATACCTTCTTTTCCATTCCTATTTCTTTTGATCTTGCTAGACTCTGAAAGACCATCTAATCTCTGTTTCAACTGAGACTTAGACAGAAACCCTATGTTTACATTCTTAGGTTTCTCTAACACTTTCTCATCTGAATAACTATTGTTAATCCTTTTGTGTACAACAGGGGTACCTTTTGAATCAACAAATTTAACATGATTAGGTTCAGAAACAATTTTCTTACCTTCAGATTTAGATGTGTTAGCTTCTACCTTACTATCATTATTGACAGTAGCTACTTTTTCTTCTTGTCTAGCCTTATCAAAACCTAAACCATTAACCTTACCACGAATTCCACTCTCAAAGATTTCTATTGTCTTCTTACTGGAATTGTTAATGGTTTTAATCACATCTCTCTCTTCTTCTAGTTCTTTTCTGACATAGTCATAAGCCTCAAGAATAACACTATAATCATGCTTAGCTTTATCAGAACTTAACTTGTATTCTTCCATTTGAATTAATTCAGATTCAAGAAAATTATTTCTATCAACTAATTTATCATTCTTAACCTTAAGTTCATCTCTTTCACAAGTAAGAATTCTAAAATTAGTCATAAGATTTTTGAACTCAGCATGGATAGATCTAATTTCATCAGAATTTAAGCTATCAAATGAATCAAGAGAGTGAAGTGATACCTTAACAGAGGATGGAGAAGTTTTCTTTAGAGATCCAGGTTTGTCTGAACTATTGGCCATCAATGCAATGTTGTCATAATCCAATTCATCTTCAGAGTCACTGGAATCAGCCCAATCCTTCTGTGTGACCATAAGTGCATTACCCTTTCCTGAATTTCTAGGCTTCTTACACTCACTAGCAAAGTGTCCAAGCTCGCTGCAGTTAAAGCACTTGATCTTGGCCTTATCAAGCTTGACAATTGTACTTTTGCTTTTGTCACTCTTCTTCTCCTCCTTCTTTTGAAAAGGTCCTTTTCTAAATCTTCTCCTGTTGAATCTTCCTTTCTTGAAAGCTTTAGCAAACATAGCAAAGAGTTCTTGCATCTCAGATTCAGAATCATTGTTGTCAGAGTCCATATCAGTAGTCTCTGACTCAGAACTTTCTTTGCTTTTCTTCTTCCTTGAATTCTTTACAGCAATCTCTTCATGCTGTTCTTCAGGAAGCTTCTTAACTTCAGATTGAGCAGTAAGTGCAATAGACTTCATCTTTCCTTCACTCCTGCTCTTCTTCTGCTGCTTGTCAAGTTCATAAGCTCTCAATTTTCCATATACTGCCTCTAATGAAATCTCATCCAGATCATTAGCTTCCTCGATCGCAGATATCTTCTCATTGTAGAAATCAGGCAAAGCTTTCATGAACTTTGTATTCATATCCTCCAAGTCATAATATTTACCATGCATGGCCATCTCATTGATGAGTTTTGTAAACCTATCAAAGGTATCAGTAAGTGACTCACCAGACTTGGATTCAAAGTACTCATACTGTTGTATAAGTAATGTCCTCATATTCTTCCTGACAGGCTTAGTTCCTTCACAGTGAACCTTAAGATTGTCCCATATATCCTTAGCAGTTTTACAAGAGAGAACATAGTTAGTGAGAACAGAATCAAGACTGTTGAATAATATGTTTCTCACTTTAGCATCTTTGAGAACATTCTCCTTGTCCTTATCTGACCATTCAGATTTTGGCTTCTCTGCTGTATGTTCTGGAACAACCACACCATCAACAGTTGCTTGTCCAACGACCTTTGTTGGAACAAAAGGTCCATCTCTGATTCTGTCAAGATAATCAGGATCTGTTGCTTCCAGATGATGCAACATCTTTACTTCCCATAGAGTATATTCGTTTATCTTGAGCATAGGAATTTTAGTATTTCCATCCTTGTAACCAGACATGATTGCAGATCTTTATGATTATTCGAAATCAACCTGCTCTGATACCAATTGTTAACTCGAATAACTTGTAGAAGGGGGGGGGGGTTGAATACAAGTTATATAATCGTGTCTGATTTTTGCTTGATTATATGAACAAGAATAAACGAATGAATCAAACTCTTGTTTGTATTAATAAGATCAAATACAAACTCTACCAAAGGTGTACAATACCTTTAGCAGCTGCTGACAATACAAATCTCTCTCTCTGTTTGTTTCGAACTCTTGAATACAAACCTTATACAGAGCTACGCACACGAACTCACAACTTCGTCGCTCTTTTACAATGATATTGAGAGAGTATTTATAATGCTACCTATCAACTAATAACAGAAAGATATAATCTATACATAACAATGTTCTGCCTTCTAGTCGATAGTTTCCTTCAATAGAAAACTCTTTCCTTCATAATATCTTCTTGCTTGTTCTTCAAACAACGATCCTGTTTTATAGCACTTGCCAGTTTCTGTAGCATCCATAATAACATCATCAGTAACACGACTGATATCAGGATCTGTACACTGCATCAGTATCTGATCAACCATCAGTATTGGACCATCATCAGGATTTGCTCTCTGTTCCTGACATGTAGTCTCCGATACACTGTTCATTCCTGACTAAACTATACAGATAACTGTCTTTACACATAAATCCTATATACAGTGCTAAATCCTTTATAAGATCAGGATTACAAGAAGTATAATGTGTAAGTTCTATTCTTAACATCACAACTTATGAATTATTCCTAACATGATCTCTCATTTGATTATGGGTCTTTTATACTAAAGGCATTAAGTGAAAGAAAAGCAGATAAATGTGGTTATGTTTGCTTTCTTAGATTTTTCCAATTAATATTCTCTCACTTATGTCCTGATGCTGTTTTTGAGAATGATACAATTTTGCCAATATGTAAAATCTCAGAAAACAATATAAAGAGTCTAATCAATTCTGATAAAGCAAATAGGTTTGATGGAACTCCATACATTCCTGATGAAGTATGGTCTCTTTTAAGACAGAGAATGTCTATTCAATATGGCCCAGCAACTGGTGCTATGGGACAGGACCTTACACATCCTATTCCAGACACAAGCACACAACCTAAACACTCTTCTAAACAGTCAACCACCTCTGATGTCTCACAAAAGACATCAGTTATAAAATTAAAGAAATTAGCTAGATCTGATGTGTCTGCGAGGCAATCAGGATCAAAGGATTTCTTCACTCCAACTCACTCTCAAATGAAGTTACAAGGGGGTGAACAAGGGGTCCTGGGTGCATCTGGTCTGAATAGAGAAACAGGAGTAAAGAGGAAAGTTAGTAAGAGAGCTGATTCTGATTCTGATTCTGATGATGACACAATGCCTATATCAGTTTTGATGAAGAAAAAGGAGATTGATGCTGTTGAAACTAGAGAAGTGGCTGTCTCTAAGAAGCCAAAGAAAAGAAGAAGATTAATCAACAAAGGCAAATTTGTTGTTCCTATAGAATTACAGAATCTTACTGATGCTATGGAGAGCAATCCTGATGTCTCTACTATTCAAGATGGATCATCAGTTCCTGTCACTACTGTCAATCCTGACATCTCTACTCCTGATAATTCACCTGTGAAGGCTGTTGAGATCTCTGATTCTCCAGCATCTGTATCTCCAAAAAGAAGAATTATTGAGATGTCTGTTGATCAAGTAAATGCTATTGCTGCTCAGTTTAATTGGTTTAAAACCTTCACCTCTTGAAAAGAAAAATGCTGAAGCAAATGTCTTTCATAGACAGAAGAAACAGAGGACTACTATGTCACCTCTGAGAGGATCAAGCCCACAAGAACCTGAACTTCAAAGGAGTTCAGCAGCTATTGCAGATCCAGTCACACAAGAACCACCTACTCAAAGTGTGGGTGCAGACAATTTTGAAGGAATAGTCCCACAAGAACCACTTTCTCAAAGGAAAGGTGAAGACAAGAATATTCCTGCCCCACAAGAACCATCTTCTCAAAGTGAAGATGCTGGCAAAGTAACATCAGCAGAGGAGTTTCCTGACAATGCTCAAGGGACTTCTGAAATTGAATTTGAAGTAACTAAAAGTTTGGCAGATAAAGCTGCTCATGATTTGCACATTGCTGAATGTGATGAAGTGATCACTGACACTGCATTTGAGGGAAGCACACAAAAACCTTTGACTCAAAGTGTTAAAGCAGCTTCAAAACTTCAGAGTACACAAGAACCAGTGGTAGACAATACTAATGTAAGTCATACTATAATTGCAGCTGTCAATCCTGATGTCAATACTACTGATCCAAGTATTCCTCTTCTTGTTGAGCCTATTTCTTCAAGGCCAATGGATTTGATTCCTACTGTATCAGGTAACACTTCTCTCTCTACTTCCTTTATTACTGATAGTATGATTACAGATAGACCTGATATAAGGGACACCTCTATTTGTATGACTTCAGACCACTCTTCTAAGCCACCTCTTATTTCTTCGCATTTGATGAGTCAGAACCTTTCTTGTGAGAATAAGAGTGAACATTTAGAGAAAAAGAAGAGTGATGAGAGGCAGTCTCCTGAACTGGCAAAAGGAGAGGTAGAAAAGAGTGAGAAGTTGTTAACTTCCAGTGAGGTAGCAGTTACTATTGACAATAACTTAGGTAACACTGTGAAAAGTGATGAGATCACTTTAAAAGAAACGAGAGATTTAGGAAATGTTACTATTCTGTCTACAGGTCATCAGGATTCACCAGTTGCATCTACTGGTGAATTGAAATTGAAAGGTGTTATGCATCCTGATGAGAATGTTGATGATAAGATTCTGACTAATAAATCTGGTTCAAATTCAGATGATGATCCTGATGTTGCTGATCATGTTGAAGCACTTTATGTACAGGCTGCTGTAAGAGCGAGTCTACGTTCAGGAACTCAGGCTCAGGCTTCTTCAAGCAAGTATCCGGAATCTTGCAGTAACAAGGGTGAATACAACAATATTACTCCTGATCATGTTCAAGCTCTAAGGAGGTATGAATGGGATACTAAATGGGATAAGCCTACTACTTCTATCAACTTCACCAATGCTCTCTTTCATTCCACGCATATAGCTTCCAAGTTGTCTAATTCTGATCTCAAGGATCATCTGAAGACTACTACTATCTTGACAAAGGGACTAAAAGATGAGATTGTTTCTGTAAAGAAGAATAATGATCAGTTTCATGCTCGTTTTCTTAAGGATCATTCTGAAGTTGCATCTGCTTCACAGCTTAAATGTTTAACTACTGACGTTAATGCAAGGATGAACTCTGTAGAAACTAAAGTTGATACTTTGTCTTCTAAGGTCAATAATATTGAAGAAACTCTCAAACTAATCTTATCTTTCTTTCTTGATGAGGATTCTGATGTCAAAAAGGGGGAGAAGATAGTCAAAACAAAATGCTCACCTAATCTAGTTGTACAAAAGGATGATTATATTTCTGGAAATGATGGTGGTGCTAAGTCACATAAAGTTGAAACCTCTGATGCTGCTTTATTAACAAAGAGAAGTCAATCTAATACTCAAACTAGGCAGTCAACTCATGTTTCTAGATCTGGTAAGAAGACAGTGACAACAATGGTACAATCTCAGAGTCTGACAGAAGAATAGTTCGTGACACCTGGTAAAACTCTGTCAACCATTCCTGAGAATGATGTGTATGTGGAACAGGATGAAGATGCTGCTAATCTGTTTCATGAACTTGACACTGGGGATGGTCGTGTTCTTAAATTGTTTCATAAAGACAAAAGAGTTCAACAGTATCATGCTGAGAAGGTGCTTATCTTAACTACTGGAGAGAATCCAAACATGAATACTGATGAGTTCTTAGAAGAATAGAACAGGATTCTCGAAGAGATTGCAAGACAAAATGAAGCTCTTGTTGCAAGAAGAGGAAGAGGCAGAGGAGGAAGATACAGAGGTAGAGGAAGAATACCTGCTCAAACAAGTACAAGGCAAACAAGATCTGGTGGAATCAAGTTAAAAGATGATTCTGAGAATGAAAAGAAGAAAACTCCACTATCTCTTGTACTGACTCCGAATAACAGATTCAATGCTCCTAAAGAAATTGAAGAGGAGATATTGCCTTTAAAAAGAAAGAGCAAGATTGTTGTTCAATCTAATGTATCTAATAAGAAGTCAGTTTTTGGTTCAATTCCTGATGTTGTCTCTGATTCTGGAGAAGCTGAAATTTTAAAAGAACTTAAGATTATGATTCTTAAGGTTGTGGTTGAATTTCACAATATGGAAGTTATTGAAGATACACTGAAGTATGAGCAAGAAAATTTCAGAAGATTTGAAAGAGAAGGTGAAATCAGAGCTAAAGCAAAAGAAGCAGAAAGGATAGCAACCAGAGATTACTTGAAAAATGTTTATAAATCTAACAGGAAGTTATGGTATGATAAAAGTAAATCTGTTCCTGAACATCAGCAGTATTATCCAACAGATGAGAAGAAGAAAAGCTAGAAAAAGGAGAAGAGTGAGTGTGATTATAGGAAACCAATTGTTTTCAAGTCTGCAGGACTGATAACAGAATCTTCTTTGATTAATGAATCTTTATTGATTGTTAAATCAAAGTCTACTGCATTTGTTGCTAAAAATCCACCAAAGTGGGTAAGTATGCAATCTAGTTTGAAGGGATTGGAACCTGGAACAAGAGGAGGTATTGGATATAATAATGCACAAGTTGTTTTTATTGTACAAACTGATCAATATGCTCTAGTTGACAAGATTGGTAATGAGTTAACTGTTAATCATCTCTGGAAACTTGAAGCTGTTGCTATCATTGCTGATTATCATGCTGGTGCTAAGAAGGTAGAAAAGATGTTGTACTTCATAAAAGACAGAAGTGTAAAGAAGATTGATATTCATGAGTTGTTGTGTAAATCCGCAAAAGAGCTGAAATATGTTCTGTATCTGCTCAGATGTAAAAGCATCAATGTTAAAGAAAGAGAAGTCTACTACAATTGGTCTGTCATGATTTACAGGACAATCAGATAGAGATTTATGGATGGAGGAACGAGGTATGATGGCAATTATATTCCTATGTACTTAAATTTAAGAGGCATAGAGGTTAAAATGAAGAAAGGTACTGCTGTTAGAGAAGAGTATCTAGGCATGGAACAACTGTCTCTTAATCCAGATGGGAAGGAGATTGCTTATGTGTTGCTAGGTGATTTAGATCTTCCAAGAAGCTCAATTCAGAATCTCAGGGCATCTATCTATCAGATTAATGAGGAAGATGAAGGACTCAAAAATCTGAAAAAGAAACTGATTCAAATTCTTGAAAGCAAGGAAGAAGAATTGATATCTGACTTCTTGAAGATGAATCTGTTTTATCAAAGAATGTCTGAAATTGTTCCTGATGAATTTTAGAAGGTATTTTGTTTTGAGTTTTTGACATCTTTGAAACAAGAAATCTGTGCTTTATTTCACAAAGAACAAATTGGGGGAGATTGTTAGATATTGATTCAAGTGATGATCAGGATCTGGGCGTTACTGATCAGATACTTATGCTGACGTAATCAGTACAACGTCAGTATTTGGGTAGATTAGGATTACAAGCAGATTTACATTAGTCCAGAGATTATGGGAAGATTGATTTGTCGGTTCCTAAATTATAGGAATGCAGCTATCATTCAAGATATGTATTAAGAGTCGTATGTAATTGATTTGATATATCTTGTAATTGATAGAGCAGCTGTGTACACTATATAAACACAGTTTAGGTTTTACATGATTGTAATCGGATACACGAGTTATTCTGTAACCTAGCAGCTCTTAAGAACATAAGGTTTTCTTAAGAGAGTTTGTAACAATTTTATATCAGAATTAATAAAGCTGTATTGATTCATACTTGTGTTAAGTCGAAAATCTATGCAATTGTATTCAACCCCCCTTCTACAATTATTATTTACTGGCCAACACCAAGAAATATGCAATCTATACCTCGTTCACCCAAGTTTCTTCTTTTGGGTTCAGTGAGTCTTACAACTGCTCTACATCCCCAAACTCTCAGAAAACTCAATTTTGGTGACTCTTTATACCAAAGTTCATAAGGGGTAATCTTATTCCTCTTACTAGGAATTCGATTCAATAAATGACAGGCTGTCAACATAGCCTCACCCCAAAATCCCTCACTCAAACCCGAGTAGGATAACAAGGAATTAACCATTTCTTTCAAAGTCCTATTCTTTCTCTCGGCCACACCATTTTGCTGTGGTGTATAAGGAGCCGTGGTTTGATGTATTATACCATTAGATTGAAAATAAACCGGATCATAATATTCACCTCCTCTATCAGTACGTAGATTTTTAATCATGGTACTCTGATGTAGCTCTACTTCTTCTTTATAAATTTTAAAGAAGTCAAGAGCTTCATCCTTAGCATTCAATAAATATACATAGCAATATCTAGTAGCATCATCAATAAAAGTCACTACATACTTTTTATTTTCTAATGATGGTGTAGAGTGGAAATCACACAAATCACTATATATTAGTTCTAAAACATCAGACACCCTATTAACCTCTTTAAATGGCATCCTAGTTATCTTTGTTAACATGCATGTTTTGCATTTTTCATTGTCCAAATCAATAGCAGGTATGAGACTCATTTTTGACATATCCTTTATTCTTTTGTAATGTACATGTCCTAGTCTAGCATGCCATAATTCTGGTTTGTTCAAATTATTGCTAGTACTAGTAGAAGCCATGCATGCAGAATCGTCATTAAATGGAGTATTTACATTCAACATAAACATACCATTACACAAATAGCCAAAACCAACAAAAGAGCCATGTTTTGACAATATATATTTGTCACTTTCATAAACTTATTTATATCCACAATTGTTCAATACAAACACCAGACAAGAGATTCTTCCGAATCCCAGGAACATACAACACTTTATTTAACAATATACATTTGCCAAAAGTAAAAACTATCTTGACATTTCCTAGTCCTTTGATCGGTTTAGTTGCAACATTTCCCATCTTTAAGATAGATCCATCTTCGATTGGTTGAAAGTCTCTGAACCAACGAAGATCTTTGCATACATGACTCGTTGCTCCTGAATCAATCCACCAAGCAACATTGTCATCCTGCACATAAAATGCCTCAGATATTAGTGATACATAATTCTGACCAGAATTATGATTTTGTATCAAAATCTGACCTTGTTGCTTTTCTGGATCCTTGGATCCACTTGGACCAGCATTTTGCTTTTCTTGCTTGCCTTTACCAACCCGACAATCCTTCTTGAAATGTCCAGGTTTGCCACACTTCCAACATGCCATCTTAGGCCTTTTGTTGGAAGAATTGTTGTTGTTTCCTTTAAACTTTCATTTATCACCCTTGCCATTCTTAGAGTTCTTGGAAGATCCACCATCTTCAACCATATTCACAGAAGAGTTACCGACTTGGTTCTTTCCCTTAGGATTATTCTCAATTTCTTGAGTCCTCAAAGCCTCTTCAATTCTGAAGTGACTTCCAAGTTGAACCAGAGTCATATCATCTTTATTATGTTTCAAGGAGTGTTTAAAATCCTTCCATGATGGTGGTAGTTTATCTATAACACCAGAGAAAATCCTTCCAAGAGAATCCCACAATTCTTTCGCTGACTCAACATTTTGGTATATATCAAAAAGGGAATCAGACATACCGTTTAAGATGTGACCGCGGCAGATGTAGTCATCGTTTTCCCATTTGCAACGCTTCCTTGTTTGTTCAGCGATTTCGTTCTCGATCACTTCTGGCATGGGGGTACTCAGAACATACCCAACCTTCAGCGTGGTCAATAGAAAATGCATCTTCTTTTGCCATCTTCTAAAATCCTGACCCTCAAACTTGTCCAGTTTTGCAAACTTGCTTGTCATATCCTTTGCAGATTCTGCGTTCGCCATCTTCAGAAAATAGATAACTTCAATCTTTGTTGGGGAATATTGGTAATTACTTGGATTTTTCTGAAGTCGTGTGAACACTTTCAGATTGAAGTTATTTGTGGTTCACCTAAATAATTCAATCGGATAAAGTCAGAAATTTTGCAAGAAGAGAGAATGTGTTTTGTTGTGAATTTCAAATGAACCTATATTGAAAATGATCAATGCCACACATATTTATAGATGTCAACAGATGTGTCTTTTGCCAATAGACACATCTCAAGATGTGTCTTTTGCCAAAAGACATATCTCATTTCCAACAGTCATGTCCAATGCTAATAGACACATCTCAAGATGTGTCTTTTCCCAATAGACACATCTCATTCTAACAGATGTGTTTGATGCCAATAGACATGTCTCACAAGCAATAATTCTGAAATCATAACGAACTCGAACAGAGCATGCACTCCACACTCTCCCGACTTGTTCGATGTAATATTACGATTACATTAATCAACTAGTCAATCTAATTATACTAAAATATCCAACAAAAAGTGGGATATTAAGACAACCACTATAAGAGATAATTATGATCTTGCTGACACTGAGATTGATGAAATCTATGGGTTGCTCAAAACTCATGAACTGGAAATGGAACAGAGAAACAGGAGATCAAGCAAGAAAACAAAGTCTGTTGCTCTTAAGGTTGAAGAAAAACCCTTGAAGAAGGAAGCATCAAGGAAGAAAGCTAAGGGAAAAGCTTTGGTCATACATTCTGAAAGTAAGTCATCAAATTCTGATGTTGACTCAAACACTGATGAATCATCTGACTTTGAGGATGATGAAGAAGAAATGATGCAAATGGCTGCTTTGATGGTGAAGACTTTCAAGAAGAAGGGTTTCAAGAACTTCAAGAAGGGAAAAAGGTTCTCTAAGAAAGATTCAGATTCTGACAGAAAGAGTTTCAGAAAGTCTGAGAGAAAGGATACCAAATCTGGGAAGAAAGACAAGTATGAGATTCAATGCTACAAGTGTAAGGAGATGGGTCACTATGCTCCTGAGTGCAAGAAGGGTAAAACTGAAAAAGCACTCTTCACAAAAGGCAGAGACTGGGCAGACACTTCAGACTCAGATGAGGATGTTAACTATGCTCTCATGGCTATTAATGAGAATTAATCTGAAGATTCTGAAAACAAGGTACCCCTAACTACCTATGCTTATAATACTGATAATATATCTGAATTGAGAATTTATCTTAAGGCCTTACATATCAGTTATAGGGATCATACTTTAGAGAATGAGAGAATCAAATATGAGAATTCTGAACTTAAAGAAAGAAATAAATTTGTTGAAGAGAAACTTGTTAACATGCAACAAGTTCAGAAAGAAAGAGATGATGCTGTTTATCTAGAACAGGAGTTGTTTGGAAGATATAGGCAACTAAAATCTGAATTGGAGAAAGCAAATCATATAATTAAGACTTGGACTGATTCTGGAAAAGACATTCATGAGGTTTTTCAGTCAGACATAGTTGGTTTAGGTTACTGTGAGGAAGATGAACTTAGGTTTCAAAATGAAGTCAAAATTAGAACACATCTTCCATCTAAAAAATTTGTTACTGGAACAAATGAACCTAAGTCTGAAGTTGAAAGAGAAGCTGTTAAGGAAGAATCAGTAAAAACTTGTGTTAAACAGATTAATATTGGTTCAATGACAGATAAACAACTCAAACATAAGCTTAAGGAGTTAAAATCTGTTAAGAAACAGAAAGTGTCCAGGAAGAATAGAAATGGTAAAGTAGGCATTACTAAAGGCTATAATCAAATGCTTGCTACTTATGCTCCAAGAAAGACATGTCATAACTGTGGTAGTACTAACCACCTTCCTAGTTTCTATAGGAAAAATAAAGACATTAATTCTTTACCCTCCAAGTCTGGAGTAAAGAATGATTATGTTAAAACTAGACCACAGACTTTATGCAAACATTGTGGAAGTACTTGGCATTCTATTTATACTTGCAGGAATTATCATGCTATTTATCATAATTATTATGAACTGAAGCCGAATTTAAAATGGGTTAAGGTTAATTCTGCAAGTGTAAACTCTGAAAATGTTAGCTTAAACTCTGATAATAAGAATTCCGCTGCTAAAGCTGACAAAGTTAAGAAAGCCAAAGGATCCGAGCAAGTGTGGATCCTTAAATCTGACCTTCAGTGAATGTTTGTGATTGCAGGGCATCAGGGAGAGTACCCTAGTCATGGACAGTGGATGTTCAAGACACATGACTGAAAATAAAGCCCTGCTATCAGAGTATGAGGAGAAGGCTGGCCCAAAAGTTTCCTATGGAGATGGCAACGTAGGACGTACTCTGGGATATGGCAATATCAAATTTGGAAGTGTCATCATCACAAATGTAGCTCTGGTTCCAGGACTCAAGCATGATCTGCTATCTGTGAGTCAAATCTATGACAGAGGTTATCATATAGATTTTCAACCTGAATACTGTGAAGTTATCAGTAAATCTACAGGGAAAGTTGTTCTAGTTGGACACATGCGCAATAATATCAATGAAGCAAGGTTGTTGACAAACTCTGATGGAAAAGCTGTGTGCCTGTCAACAAGAATGTCTAGTGAAGAGAGTTGGAAGTGGCATAAGAAACTCTCTCATTTGAATCTAAACAACATCAATGAGTTGATAAGAAAGGATCTTGTAAGGGGACTCCCAAAGTCTTTATTAAATGTTGATGGCCTGTGTGATTCCTGTCAAAAGGACAAACAAAGGAAGTCATCTTTTAAAAGCAAGTCTGAATCTTCAATTGTTGATCCTTATCATCTTCTACATGTTGATCTGTTTGGACCAGTGAATCTCTTGTCTATTGGAAGAAATAAATATGCTTTAGTCATTGTTGATGAACACACCAGATACGCTTGGGTGTATTTTCTAGCAAAGAAAGATGAAACTGCATTAACTCTGATGGAGCATGTAAAGTTGCTGGACAAAGGATCAAATCACAAAGTCAAAATAATCAGGAGTGATAATGGAACTGAGTTTAAGAATGCAACAATGGAAGAATTATGCAAGAACAGAGGAGTGAAGCAAGAGTTTTCTACACCTGGTACACCACAGCAAAATGGTGTAGTTGAGAGGAAAAACAGAACCTTAATAGAAGCTGCTAGAACTATACTTGATGATGAAGCAAAATTGCCAACCTATTTCAGGACAGAAGCAGTTCAAACTGCCTGTTTGACTCAGAATGCCACTCTGATCAACAAGTATGGGAAAACACCATATAAGATGGTGAAGGAAAAGAAGCCTAACCTGAAATATTTTCATATTTTTGGGTGCAAATGCTTTGTGTTGAAAACTCATTCTGAACAGTTGATCAAATTTGAGTTAAAAGCTGATGAAGGAATTTTTGTTGGCTATCCGCTGTCAACTAAGGCATTCAGAGTTTATAATCTGAGAACCAAGGTAATTATGGAATCAATTCATGTGTCATTTGATGACAAGAAAATAATTGGACTTGAAGATGTAGATGAACATGATCAACTGCACTTTGAAAATGAAGATTTAATCTCTGATGAAGTTAACTCTGATGAAGCTGAGTCGACAAACTCTGTTGAAGCATACTCTGAACCTCTACTAGTAAACACTGAAGAAACTTCTCAGCCAGAACAAAGGGGAGAACCAGTTGAGGGGGAGCATGAAGGATCACTTCAAAATGATGACTCAAATACTGAAAGTGAGTCAGCTGAAAAATCTGGATCAAACTCTGATGACTCAAACTCTGAAAGTTCAAAATCTAACAGTTCAAACTCTGAGCAGTCAAATTCTGGGGGAGCCTTAGAGAATGAAGAAAGGCAACAAGAAAATCAGGAGAACATGGATCAAGGGGGAGGATCGTATACTGATAGAAGTCATTTACCTTCAGCTAGGAAATGGACAAAATCTCATACACCTGATCTAATTATTAGAGATCCAGATGCAAAAGTAAGGACAAGGAGTGCTACAACAAATGAATGTCTGTTTCATGCATTCTTGTCTAAATCCGAACCAAAGAAAGTACAAGAAGCTCTTCAAGATGCTGACTGGATAACAACAATACAGGAGGAGTTAAATGAATTTGAAAGAAATGAAGTTTGGACCCTTGTACCAAGACCAAAGAATAGATCTGTTGTTGGTACTAAATGGGTTTTCAGAAATAAAACTGATAGTGAGGGAGTTGTTACAAGGAACAAGGCTAGACTTGTGGCAAAAGGCTATTCATAGCAGGAAGGAATAGACTATGATGAAACTTTTGCTCCAGTTGCAAGATTGGAAGCAATAAGGATTTTTCTAGCATATGCCTCTCAAAAGAAATTCAAGTTATTTCAGATGGATGTAAAAAGTGTTTTTCTGAATGGAAAGCTTGAAGAAGAAGTGTTTGTTGAACAACCACCAGGATTTGTGGACCCCAAATATCCAGATTATGTGTACAGGCTGGATAAGGCTCTCTATGGACTTAAGCAGGCACCAAGAGCATGGTATGAAACTCTGACTAAATTTCTTTTAGAAAGTGGGTTCAAGAGAAGTACAATTGATAAAACCCTGTTCTATTTTAAATCTGGTAGTGACTTGCTTTTAGTTCAGATATATGTTGATGACATAATTTTTGGGTCTACAAATGTTAAACTCTGTAAGAAGTTTGCCAAGCTCATGCAGTCCAGGTATCAAATGAGCATGATGGGAGAGCTTAGTTATTTTCTAGGCCTACAAGTGAAGCAAACCGATGATGGCATTTTTATAAATCAAGCAAAATATACCAGAAATCTTCTCAAGAAATTTGGTATGCTTGACTGTTCATCTTCAACAACTCCCATGGCAACAGCAACAAAGTTGGACAAAGACACAGGAGCTCCAGTAGATATTGTAACAACCCGAATTTTCAAAATAATATTTTTTTATTATTTTACGTTGACCGATAGGTGTTTTGAGAGAAGAGAATAGTTAAATATTATTTTATAATATTTTCGATTGTGGAGCATTTATGTGATTAAATGTTGTTTGTGTATGATTAAGTGGATTTGATTAAAAGTTTTATGAATTAAGTCGTGTGAATTAATTGCCTAAGTGATTATATGAGTTATCTGAATTAAGTTGATATGTTTATGTGACTTATATGTGAACTTGTATGATTAAATGAGCTTGTATGAATTTTTAATGCATTTAAAATGATATTTCTAAGTGCTGTTTAATTTTTCTAAAATTCTTGAAGCATCGAAAAATCATGAAATATCTTTCATAATTTTTTTCAGTATTTAGAAACGTTTTAAAAATGCAAATTTATTTTATTTGGGCTCTAATAATTTTAAGAGATTTTTAAAGCATGAATTTCTTTTTAGATAAATTATCTTGTAAAATCTCTAGTTTAATAATTGCAAGTCATAAAAATATATTTTTGGTACGTATGTGTTTCTGAATTTATACTCTTGGTTATAAAAATGAGAGTTTAATTATTTTTGGGCTTTATGGATTTTTATATGATTTTACCAAGAATATTTCTTTATAAAGACTATTTCTTGTAAAATCCATATCTTCCTAAATAATGATTTCAAAAATATTTTAAAAATACCTGGGGAAATGTAATTTTGTGTTCTAAATATATATGCAAAAAAATTTATTTTTAACTCCATACATTTTACAACTTGGATTTTTGATTCAATTATAAGCATTTAATTGACAAAGTGTTTTAGAAATTTTGTGAGAGTAGTATAAAAGCCCAAGCCCACTCCCCATTTCATTTTAATCGCCAAAAAGAAACCCTCCCCTACTCTTTTCTCTCTTTCCCCGAGACCATCATCTTCTCCAAAACTCCATTAAAACTCAAACTTCAACCTCTTATTTCAAGGTAATTTCTCCACCAAATTGTGTGTTCTTGTAACTAAAATGACCCTATTTCAATCCTCTATCTTTTCCTACCCATATCTTTGAGTTTTATTTACTTTTTAAAATCTGAATTATTTAGTATGAGTTCTTGAACCCTTTTCTTACATGCAATGGTGGAATATGATTGTGGGGATTGTTCTTGATGTAGATCCATAAGTTTTGAGCTCACCCAAGACAAACCCATCAATGGGCAATGAACTCAAAGTGAGCTCATGGATTGTTTTAATGGTTTTATATGATTATAAACATCTCTTGTTAGTGTTAGAGTATGAATAAATCATTGCATGAGAGTTTTGAATATATTTTAGTTGTGACCGGGCCGTCGCGTGCCTATCCAATAATAATAAATTCTAACAAATCCTTCTAACAATGTAGTAGGGTAAGTCAGAGTCGATCCCACAGAGACAAACGTATCAATCACTAGTTGTTTCTGATTTAATTCGGCTAAGCAAGTAACAAAATTAATATTGAGAATTTATTAAACTAAACTTATGCTAAGCGAATTGTGTTTATATTAAATCAAATATTTAAAATATCCAGAATTAAGTGTCCCCACTAGCATGAATTGATGCAATTGTGAATTCCCGCCCCAATTAATCGTACGCTGCTCAACAGGAAAGATGCGCCCTATAAATACCAATAACCTCTCTCGAGTATTAATGGCTTCTCTAAAATACAATCAAGCCTATTCTCATGGTATCATGCATATTAGAGACATTAAGCATAGCACCCTAAATTCCTAACAATCCATTCTACCTATTCTCATGGAGAATTTCATGTTCTTACTGGATAAATCACAACCATCTAAATCCAACTCTCGTTGATAATTAGATATTGGTTCAAACAATACACATAATCACATCTGATTTGTAATTGCTAATTAAAACAACTCAATAAGCAAGAGCAATTAAACAATCAAATTAGGGGAATTGGGAAATTCACACATCAATCATAACTAGGGTTCTACTTAACCCTAGATTAATTATCTACTCACTCATGATTGAATTAATAAAATAAGAATTAATAATTGAACACATAATTATAAGAATAGTAGAAAAACCTTTAATCTTGATCTTCAAAGAAAATAAATATTCTCCCAAAAATCTCCAGAAGAAAGTGTTTACAAAGTTGTGTCTATAATAAAATTTTTCGATCCCCAAATTAATAACCTAGATGTGTTTTTATATTAGTGTTACAAGGCTAAAATAATTGGCTTAATTAAATAGAGCCCACAAATTTAACAATTAAAATAAAAAACGTGAAAGACAACAACAGGGAGGTGTGGGGACCAGTTTTTGAAAAACATGCTCGCGTCCTTGCATGCAGGTGCAACATAACATGTTAAATCATTAAACATGTTGGCACTTAGAAGTTGTAATTCAAACAGGAAGCCTGGCGCCTAGCGCGTGTGGTAGAGACGCGCAGGAAAAGAACGGCTCAAACTCGCGCGTGTCATGCAAGCACAGGTGGGGCGCGTGATTGGAAACAGCAAGTGGGTTCGCATGATTTGTACGGAGTAACCAGGAGAGACACAAGTAGAGTAATAAAGAATCAAAACTTTAATTCTTTTCACAGAGAATTCCGCACGGCAGTTATAAAATTGGCACGCCCAATTTTTTATTTCTGTTTCTTTTCGTCTGTTAGCACGGCTATCTTTTTTTCTGCATGGCCAACATAATATTTCTGTTCTCTTTTATTTTAAGTGGCACCTTTTGATCACAAAATTCTGCTCCAAAATGCTTAGAAACGAACCGAAATTTCGTCCTTTCTCCTCATAAATTCATAAAATCATTCCTTCGAATTAAAAACACCGTAAAATCATCAAATATTATCAAATCCCTTCCAACTTGGCATTTATTTATTTCCTGCAACAAACTCAAATAAAACTAATTAAATCGACACGATTATTCGCAAAAACACCGTAAATGTGGGAATAAAATCCTATAAATATATATAAAATACACTCTATCAAATATCCCCACACTTAGCACTTTGCGCGTCCTCGTGCAAACTAAAATAATACACTAAACTAACTAGTACCACTTCCGTAGGTGATCACGGTTGCATTTGACATATGCAACAAGTCCTTTAAACCCCTAGGTAGCCCTAGTGGACGAGTAAGGTCTCGTGAGGGTTTATAGTGAATATACCCACAAAATTCATCCAACCATGATAAAGATTAATGCCAACACAACACCACACACACAAGTCCTCTCATGTCACATCAGCTTAAGAATCAAAATGAAAATGCAATGCCTTGGTGTCTAAAGTGCAAGTATCCACATAGTCTACTCAAAGAAGATACATAAGATCATAGAAATTCATGTCAAATGTAAGAATAGGTTGGTAAACATGCTAAGCACACAAGAGCACATCTTTGAGACAAAATCTGGGATCTCCTATGCCAAAAGCAAAAACTCACCGTTCACTCACAAAAATATTCACTCAAAACAAAGGGTAAGTGTTTCACTCAACTCCAACAATATCATAAACATGCTTCGTCCTTGTTATCAATCTAACCTTTAACGCAACATACATCATCAATGACAATCAAAAGGTCTTTGTTAAGGTTGTAACGGGGCTAGGGACAAGGTATGTCAAGAAAGCCAAAGAAGGTTAAGTCAAAAGCTAATACATGACAATGAAATTCAAACAACTCCCATACTTTCATCCCCACACTTGAACTTTTATTTATAAACAACTTGACTAGTCGAATCAAAGTAGGATCACAAAAGATAAGAATGCTCTCATATTTATTTTTCTGCTTTTTTTTTCTTTTTTTTTATTATTTTTTTTTCTTTTTTTTTTAAGAGAGCAAAATAATAGCAAGAACAACGATCCCCTATATATGATTTCAAACTTCGACTATCAAGCTATGAACCAAACCCCAAATATTCCCCCAAAATTATGATCATCAATAAAACCCCCCTTTTATACACACCTTATCACTCCCTTACGAACAATACTAGCCTTTGACAATTTGGTTCAAATTTAATGCAAGGCCAATAGAATAAAAAGGATAATGGCAATTAACTTGGCGTGTCACCGAAAGAATAAGATTAGGCTCACAGGGTTAACTAATGGATCATGTATAAATGGTTTGGAAATATAGGAAATATGAGGTTATCCTAATTGCCTTTATCATGTTATCATCAATTAATGTCATGCATCTCAAGAAAGACTTCAAGCAAGTACTAGCAATGCAAACGACAAGTGGACACTCAAGCAAACGAATAATCATGCAAAAGATATGCATATAGGCTCAAAATCTCACTTGGTGTGACAAAGCATAATCAATCCCAAAAAATAGTCTCTCTAACGCACCTACTTGTATTCAAAGCATATAGACCAAATTACCTTGCACATATTCATGTCATTCTAATCACTTAGCACATTCAAAAAGTCTACTAGTTTCTACTTGCTAGTGTAAGTGTGTGCACAAGAACATCACATATCACTTCTCAATCAAAAGCATCCATAAACACAAAATTCCTACGCATGCATGGGTGTATTTAGCAAAATACAACTAATCAAATTGCATGGCTAGAATTATTTTTTCATTTTTTTAAATTTTTTTTTTTTAATACTAATATGCTACTACAACAAAGCACATCCCCACACTTAAATGTGGCAATGTCCTCAATGGCACAATACTAAGAATATCAACTAATAAAAAGAAGGAAAGAAATACTCCCCTATGCCGAAGCATGAAGTGCACCAGTCCTCCACAGTATACAGAAACCATGGGTTGCCTCCCAAGTAGCGCATTTGTTTAACGTCGTTAGCCCGACACCGACTCATCAATCATTCAGCAGAAGGAGAAGACAACAGAATATTCACCTCCTCATTAATTGGTTCACCAGCTCTATAGTGCTTTACTCTTTGCCCATTCACCTTGAATGACTCTCTATGGCTATTCATCAATTCAACGGCACCATAGGGAAAAACCTTGCGTACCTTGAACGGACCCGACCACCTAGAACGAAGTTTTTCGGGAAAAAGTCTTAACCTCGAATTGAATAGAAGAACTAACTCCCCTTCCTTGAATTCTCTTCGTAACAGCCCTTTGTCATGCCACTTCTTTGTTTTCTCTTTGTAAAGCTTAGAACTTTCATAAGCCTCAAAACGAAGCTCATCTAGCTCATTAAGTTGTAGAAGTCTCTTCTCACCTGCTGCTAACGTATCAAAATTCAGACCTTTGATAGCCCAAAATGCACGGTGCTCTAACTCAACGGGAAGATGACATGCTTTTCCATAAACCAATCTGTACGGAGTTGTCCCAATAGGTGTCTTAAACGCAGTTCTATAAGCCCAAAGTGCATCATCAAGCTTCATAGACCAATCCTTCCTTGATTTTGCAACTGTCTTCTCCAAGATATTCTTTATTTCACGGTTAGAGATCTCCACCTGACCACTGGTTTGGGGATGATAAGAAAGTCCCACCTTATGATAAACTCCATATTTCTTCAACATAGCTTCGAACCTATTCTCGAGAAAATGCTTTCCTCCATCACTAATCAAAATCCTTGGCACTCCAAATCTAGGAAAAATCGTCTTCTTGAAGAACTTGCTCACAACACAAGCATCATTAGTGGGAGATGCAATGGCTTCAACCCATTTCGAGACGTAATCCACAACTACCAAGATATACCTGTTCTTAAAAGATGGAGGGAATGGTCCCATGAAATCTACTCCCCAAACATCAAAAAGCTCCACTTCAAGAATGCCATTGAGAGGCATCTCATTGCGTCTTGAAATATTTCCAGTTCTTTGACAACGATCACAAGAATGAACATATTGGTGGACATCTTTAAAAAGAGTTGGCCAATAAAAACCGCACTGAAGAATCTTTGCAGCAGTTTTCGTAGTACTTGCATGACCACCACTTGGCAAATCGTGACAATGTGAGATTATAGAGGAAATCTCATTATATGGAACACATCTTCTAATGACTCCATCTGCACAAGATTTATAGAGAAACGGATCATCCCAAAAGTGCTTCCTCACATCATAGAAAAATTTCTTCTTTTGCTGCGATGAGTAACCATAAGGAACAGTTCCACTAGCTAAGAAATTAGCTATGTCAGCATACCAAGGAACCTCTAGACTTGCAAGAGAAAGTAGATGATCATCAGGAAAAGAATCATCAATTGGAGTAGATTTACCATCATCCTCATCAAGAGTAAGGCGTGAAAGATGATCAGCAACCACGTTCTCAGCCCCTTTCTTATCTTTAATCTCTAAGTCAAATTCTTGAAGAAGCAAAATCCAACGAATTAGACGAGGTTTAGCATCCTTCTTACTCATCAGGTATCTCAAAGCTGCATGATCCGTATGAACAATAACTTTCGAACCAACGAGATAAGATCGAAATTTTTCCATAGAATACACCACTGCTAGCAATTCTTTCTCCGTTGTTGCATAATTCATCTGAGCCCCATCCAAGGTCTTGCTTGTATAGTATATAGCATGCAGCTTTCCATCTTTCCTTTGGCCTAGGACTGCACCAATAGCTTGATCACTAGCATCACACATGATCTCAAATGGTAGACTCCAATCCGGTGGTTGTATAATTGGAGCAGAGACAAGAGCTTTCTTCAATGTTTCAAAAGCCTTAACACAAGCAGCAGTGAACACAAAAGGTACCTCCTTACCCAAGAGCTCGGTAAGAGGTCGAGCAATCTTCGAAAAATCTTTTATGAAGCGGCGATAGAATCCCGCATGACCCAGAAAACTTCTTATCCCCTTGACTGAAGTAGGGTGTGGTAAGCGTTCAACAACCTCGACCTTGGCTCTATCAACTTCAATGCCTCTTTTTGACACCACATGACCCAGAACAACTCCCTCTTGTACCATAAAATGACATTTTTCCCAATTGAGAATTAGATTAACTTCTTGACATCTATGAAGCACCTTCTCCAAGTTATGTAAGCATGCATCAAAAGAAGTTCCACCAACTGAGAAGTCATCCATAAAAACTTCCATAATGTCTTCAATGAAATCTGAGAAAATTGCCATCATACACCGCTGAAATGTGGGAGGAGCACAACATAGACCAAACGGCATTCTGCGGTATGCAAATGTACCATAGGGACATGTAAAAGTTGTCTTTTCTTGATCATTCGGATGGATAGGAATCTGGAAAAAACCTGAATATCCATCTAAGAAGCAGAAGTAAGAATGTTTCGCCAACCGTTCAAGCATTTGATCAATAAAAGGGAGAGGAAAATGATCTTTCCTTGTGGCCTTATTCAATTTCCGATAATCAATGCACATGCGCCACCCTGTAACAGTTCTAGTAGAAATCATCTCACCCTTATCATTCTTCACAACGGTCATTCCTCCTTTCTTTGGAACAACATGCACAGGACTAACCCACTTGTTGTCAGAGATAGGATAGATTATACCTGCATCAAGAAGTTTTAGAACCTCCTTTTTGACCACCTCCATCATATTAGGATTGAGTCTCCGTTGAGGCTCAATAGAAGAAGCTTGCTCATCTTCCAGAATAATCTTATGCATGCAGAATGATGGATTAATCCCCTTGATATCATCAATGGAATACCCAATAACATTTTTATATTTTCTCAAGACCGTGAGCAACTGCTCAATTTGAATGTCATCAAGCTCAGAATTAACAATGACAGGATATGATTCATTAGGGCCCATAAACACATATTTCAAAGATGCAGGTAGTGGTTTCAGTTCTACCTTAGGATGCGTGGAACTCTCCTTAACTTCCTCATGTTGTAGCACATTAGAATGTTCATGCTTATATGTAGGTGCTGCATCCAAAAGCTTCTCGTAACCCTGATACTCTCCATTTTCTTCATCAACATTACCCTCAAGAACAGCTTGAAGTGGATCCTCAGATAAAAGAATTTTGGCTTTCATGTCGATCACTTCCTCTAGTGCATCCACCCTATTTACAGACTCATCCGTAGAAGGATGTCCCATTGTACTTTGCAGCTTGAATTCCATCTTCTCTTCGCCTACCTCAAAAGAAATCCTTCCATTTTTCATGTCAATGATAGCTCCAGCTGTTGCTAAGAAAGGCCTCCCAAGAATGATAGGAATATTTGCATCTTCTTCCATTTCCATGACAAAAAAATCACATGGAATATAAAACTTTCCTACCTTAAGGGGCACATCTTCAAGAATTCCCAATGGAAATTTCACACTTCTGTCTGCTAGTTGTAAAGAGATGCGTGTGGGTTTCAGTTCACCCATCTGAAGCTGTTCACAAATCGACAAAGGCATCAAACTGACACTGGCTCCAAGATCACACAAAGCTCTTTTTATTTCGACATCCCCAAGCTGAACAGGAATAGAATAGCTACCTGGATCCGCTAACTTCTTCGGAAGATCATTTTGCAAGATGGTACTGCACTCTGCCGTTAATGAGATGGTAGAGCTTTCTTCAATTTTTCTCTTCCTTGACAAAATATCTTTCAGGAATTTTGCATAAGATGGCATCTCAGTGATAGCATCCATGAATGGGATATTGATATGTAGCTTCTGCAAAATTTCAAGGAACTTACCATACTTCTTCTCTAGCTTCGCTTGTGCCAACCTTTGTGGAAAAGGAACAGGCGGCACATATGGTTTGAGAGGAACAGCTTCTGATTCTTTGGTTTCTTTCTCCCCGACCTCTGGTTCTACCGGTTTCTTTGTTGCAATCTCATCTTCACTTTCCTCAGCATTCACAACATTTTTGCTCGCATTCAATTCAGGCCCTTTCAATTCTTTACCACTTCTCAAAGTTACAGCATTGATATGGCCCCTTGACGGCTGCTCAGTTTGGCCAGGAAGTTGGCCTGAAGACTTATTAAGTTGGCTCAACTGTTGAGAAATTTGAGTGATCGTGTTTTCCATCATTTTGTTGTGAGCCTTTATCTCATTGATGCTTGAATCGAAGTGCTCATTCTTCTTCGATTGAGTAGAGATAAATCCTTCCATAAGACTTTCCAAGTTAGATTTCTGCGGCTGAGCTTGCTGAAAACCAGGAGGCTGAGAAAAATTATTTTGTGAAGATTGTCCTTGACCCTGATTGTTCCTGTAGGAGAAATTTGGATGATCTCTCCAACCTGGATTGTACGTGTTGGAGTAAGGATTATACTGCGGCCTCTGATTCTGATTGTAAAGAGCATTAGCTTGCTCAACTGCCATTCCAGAAGGATTGTATTGACAAGCAAGTTTGGTGTGTCCAACAACACCACATATCTCACATGAAGCAACAGTAGATGAAGTGCTTCTGGCATCCAATTGCTCAATCTTTTTTACCATAGCCTGCATAGTAGTATTCAACATGGTTAGAGAATCAATATCATACTTACTACCTTTCTTAGGATGATTTCGATCACTGTATGGATAATTATCATTAGACGCTATCTCGTCTAACAAAGCTTTCGCATCCTCAGTACTCTTCTTTATAATAGAACCACCAGAAGAAGCATCAACAAAGTTTCGGAACTCTTGTATCAACCCATTGTAGAATGTTTGGATCAACAACCAGTCAGGAATTCCATGGTGAGGGCATTGTCTTTGAAGTCGGTTAAATTTTCTCCAAGCATCATGAAGTGACTCGTCATCATCTTGACGAAAATTAGAGATCTCATTCCGGAGCTTAGAGGTCTTCTTCTGACTGAAGAATTTAAGTAGAAAAGCCTTCGCAAGACTATCCCAAGTAGTGAATGTGTTTGGTCCTTCATCTTTCAACCAATCCTTTGCTGTATCTCGAAGAGAGAATGGAAATAAGCGCAGCTTTATAGCATCATCACTAACATTGGTCAGCTTTATTATATCACACTTTTCAAGAAAACTCTCAAGATGATCAACAGGATTTTCAGTGGACAATCCTGCGAAAGAATCATTGGAGATGAATTGGATGAACTGAGGCTTGAGTTCAAAGTGTGTAGCTGTGACTGTTGGTCTGACAATACTGGAGAGTACGCCTGTAGCATCTGGCATACCATGCTCCCTGAGAGCTTTAGCTGTTGTATCAGTCATAATTTCCTTATCCTTGTTTTTCCTTCGCTTGCCTGCTTGCCTTCTTGTTGTAGCTTCAATTTCAGGATCAATTTCAATTAAGTTTTCAGTACCTGAACTTCGAGTGTGCACGCAACAAGAGAACTAGAAACGATGATCAATTAACAAGGGAATAATAGCCGAAGCAACTCAACTAAAATACTTAGCTAAATCAATTCAAAATTAACTAATCTAACACTGCTTTGTCCCCGGCAGCGGCGCCAAAAATTTGACCGGGCCGTCGGGTGCCTATCAAATAATAATAAATTCTAACAAATCCTTCTAACAATGTAGTAGGGTAAGTCAGAGTCGATCCCACAGAGACAAACGTATCAATCACTAGTTGTTTCTGATTTAATTCGGCTAAGCAAGTAACACAATTAATATTGAGAATTTATTAAACTAAACTTATGCTAAGGGAATTGTGTTTATATTAAATCAAATATTTAAAATATCCAGAATTAAGTGTCCCCACTAGCATGAATTGATGCAATTGTGAATTCCCGCCCCAATTAATCGTACGCTGCTCAACAGGAAAGATGCGCCCTATAAATACCAATAACCTCTCTCGAGTATTAATGGCTTCTCTAAAATACAATCAAGCCTATTCTCATGGTATCATGCATATTAGAGACATTAAGCATAGCACCCTAAATTCCTAACAATCCATTTTACCTATTCTCTTGGAGAATTTCATGTTCTTACTGGATAAATCACAACCATCTAAATCCAACTCTCGTTGATAATTAGATATTGGTTCAAACAATACACATAATCACGTCTGATTTGTAATTGCTAATTAAAACAACTCAATAAGCAAGAGCAATTAAACAATCAAATTAGGGGAATTGGGAAATTCACACATCAATCATAACTAGGGTTCTACTTAACCCTAGATTAATTATCTACTCACTCATGATTGAATTAATAAAACAAGAATTAATAATTGAACACATAATTATAAGAATAGAAGAAAAACCTTTAATCTTGATCTTCAAAGAAAATAAATATTCTCCCAAAAATCTCCAGAAGAAAGTGTTTACAAAGTTGTGTCTATAATAAAATTTTTCGATCCCCAAAATAATAACCTAGATGTGTTTTTATATTAGTGTTACAAGGCTAAAATAATTGGCTTAAATAAATAGAGCCCACAAATTTAACAATTAAAATAAAAAACGTGAAAGACAACAACAGGAGGTGTGGGGACCAGTTTTTGAAAAACATGCTCGCGTCCTTGCATGCAGGTGCAACATAACATGTTAAATCATTAACCATGTTGGCACTTAGAAGTTGTAATTCAAACAGGAAGCCTGGCGCCTAGCGCGTGTGGTAGAGACGCGCAGGAAAAGAACGGCTCAAACTCGCGCGTGTCATGCAAGCACAGGTGGGGCGCGTGATTGGAAACAGCAAGTGGGTTCGCATGATTTGTACGGAGTAACCAGGAGAGACACAAGTAGAGTAATAAAGAATCAAAACTTTAATTCTTTTCACAGAGAATTCCGCACGGCAGTTATAAAATTGGCACGCCCAATTTTTTATTTCTGTTTCTTTTCGTCTGTTAGCACGGCTATCTTTTTTTCTGCATGGCCAACATAATATTTCTGTTCTCTTTTATTTTAAGTGGCACCTGTTGATCACAAAATTCTGCTCCAAAATGCTTAGAAACGAACCGAAATTTCGTCCTTTCTCCTCATAAATTCATAAAATCATTCCTTCGAATTAAAAACACCGTAAAATCATCAAATATTATCAAATCCCTTCCAACTTGGCATTTATTTATTTCCTGCAACAAACTCAAATAAAACTAATTAAATCGACACGATTATTCGCAAAAACACCGTAAATGTGGGAATAAAATCCTATAAAATATATATAAAATACACTCTATCAAGTTGAATTGATGAAGTGGGTTTGTGTTTCTTGCCAAAAACATGGATGATCTTAGTATCTTATATGTTTTCCATGCTTAGTTCTGTGTTTTTTATATAAATTGATGAGTTTTAGTTTGGGTTGGTACTTGACCTTGAGGATGGATCTGCTTCAGTTCAATTTCCAAAAGAATATTTGGTTCGTGCTCAGAAACAGTGGGAATCTAGCATTATTGGTCACTTTATTGGGGGAAATTTTGCCTTTAAATTTGTTAAGGAACAGGCTCAAAAATTATGGCAAAATAGAGGATTAACTGGTGTATACTACAGCTCCAAAGGCTATTACACATTCCGATTTGATTCGATCGAAAAGAAATGCGGCCCTAAATTTGAACTCGGTCCAAATGGGTGGTAAAACGTTGTATTTGATGATGGATGGAGGGCTCGAAATTTAAACGAAATGTGATAGATAAGGTTCCATGTTGGATTCGTCTTGTCGATGTCCCCTCCCCTCTTTGGTCAAAGGATAGCCTTTCTTCGATTGCTAGAGCTGTGGGAAAACCTCTTAAATTTGATACGGCCACATCTAGATTTGAGACTCTTAAATATGCTAACGTTCAAGTAGAGTTTACTTACTCTGCTCCTAGGCCGGACTATATATGGGTTAATGTCTTGAACCTAGAAGGTGTTGAAAAGAAAGAAAAGATAGAAATTCAATATCCGCAACTACCTTACTTTTGTAGTTTGTGTAAGGCATTTGGTCACTCTATTACTAGATGTATTAACAATCCAAACAGGATAAACAAGAAGCCTAGAAGACACTCTGCCTCATCTTCGAATGTTGCAACAACCAACAATGAAACGACTACTCATGATAAGGCAGAGTATATGAAAAATATGGAGCTGGTTCCCTATGTAGTTGGTGAATTTTGTGGCTGTGATGTTGTCATGGATGAGGATGAAATCCTGAATGAGCTCCAAAAAGAACAAGACAGCTTAGAAGAATTCGACAGAAATCCTATGAGCCAAGCAACAGGAAATGAAAGCACTGTGAATGTGAACCCTGTGGTTGGAAATGTATTACCAATTGCTATTGATAATGGTTTTGTAGCACTTGAAGGAACTACTGAAGACCAGATTGCAGAACAGATCAGAGAACATGTTGGTCTCTTTCCGGGACATAAAAGAAAGAAGGATGTAACACATGCCAATAACTGACGTTCAGAGGTTATCACCCATTCTATAGTCATTGATCTTAATTCTCAGCATGGCCCTAGTATTCAAAAGCCCCCTAAGCCAAACACTAAGAAACTTATTGATGACGAGGGTTTCACAAAAGTCTCAAACAGGAAAAGCCCCAGGTTGGCAGGTGTGTCAACAACTCAACCTTCTTAATGAATCTTGCAGTTTGGAATGTTAGAGGCCTAAATAAAGGTACTCATCAACGTGAGCTTATGAACTTCATTTTTGGTAACTCCCTTTCTTTTATTGGTCTGATGGAAACTAGGGTCAAAGAGGGACGCTCATTGCGGATCTCAAAGAAAATTAATAGATCTTGGAATTGGTTATTCAACTACGAATCTCATTACAATGGTCGTGTGTGGGTGGGATGGAATCCCTCTGTTTAGCGTGTGTCCCTTCACTCTAAATCAGCTCAACATATCACTTGCACTGTCACATTTCTTGAAAAGGATCTTACCTTCTTGGCAACGTTTGTTTATGCTTCGAATGATGCACACGAACGTGCTCTGTTATGGAACGATTTGCAGTCTATTAGCAGTAACAACTTACCATGGTGCTATCTAGGGGATTTTAACTACATTCTTAATCTTAATGAAGTATGTGGAGGGAGGGAGATCTGGACACCCGATATGCAAACTTTCAAGGACTGTCTTTCAAATGCTAGCCTTAATTCTTTACGGACAGTGGGTGACCCCTTTACTTGGACTAATAAGCGCATTCTTGATCCTATTTACAAGCGCCTTGACCGAGCTGTTGGTAATGGAGCTTGGTTAAATAATCACACTGAGACATACGTCATGGTCAAAAACAGGGGTATCATGGATCACAACCCACTCCTTCTAACTGTTCCTATGCATATAGATCGTTTTGGCAAGCCTTTTCAGTTCTATAATTACATGCTTGATATCCCAGAATTTCAGATTACTGTCTCAACTGCTTGGAACTCTACTATCCTTTTTGGAGACCCTATGGCTATTTTATGTAGGAAACTCAAGGCTGTAAAGAATGCCCTCGTTGATCTCAATAAAAATCATGGCAATCTTCACTCTAATGTTCACTTTGCTCGGGAAGATCTTGTTGACACTCAAAATAAACTCCTAACAACACCTTCACCAGACCTAATATCGAAAGAATATGACCAGATTCATAAGCTTAACAAGGCGATGTTAGAAGAAGAATCTCTACTTCTACAGAAATCTAGGGTGAAATGGCTCTCTAAAGGAGATGGAAACAACAAATTCTTCCATAATCAATGCAAATCTAACTGGAACCAAAACAAGGTTCTAACTCTAATGGATCATTCTGGAAATTTAGTTCATGGTCAGAAACAGTGTGCTAAGGTTGCTGTGGACTATTACACGGACTTTCTAGGAGGACATGTGTCTCAAGTTGCCGATGATACAAGGCTTGATGGAATTAATTGTCCATCAATTTCGGAAGTGCAAGCATCTAAATTGGAAGCTCCTGTCTCTTGTGAGCTCATTTACGCCACCTTGAAGAAGATGAAGAGGAATAAAGCCCTGGGGCCAGATGGTTTTACTATTGAGTTTTTCTTAGCCACTTGGAACATTGTGGGAGAATGCTTTTGTGAGGCTGTGCTTTCTTTATTTAATAACTTCAACATGCACACGGGTATTAATTCTACATACATTGCTCTAATTCCCAAGGTCAGCACTCCTACTCATATGCGTGACTTCCGGCCTATCTCCCTATGCACTATTGCTTACAAGTGCATATCCAGAATCATTGCTACTAGACTTAAATCTGTGTTGCCTGGTGTCATTAATATCTCTCAGTCGGCTTTCATCTCGGGTAGGAATATTTCTGACAACATATTATTAGCCCAACAATTATTCAGGGGCTTTGATAGGGGTACAGGAACTTCAAGGTGTGCCCTCAAACTTGACCTTCACAAAGCTTTTGACTCCATTAGGTGGGATTTTATCTTAGCTGTGCTGCAGAAAATGAATTTCCCTCCTCGCTTTGTGAGATGGATCCAGTTGTGCATTTGTCAAGTCAAATACTCCGTAAAGCTTAATGGTACAATTCATGGCTACTTTAATGGCAAAAAAGGGATCCGACAAGGTGACCCTATGTCCCCTTACATCTTTGTTCTATGTATGAACGTTTTATCTCAAATGTTAGAGCCGAAACCTACAGGGTTTAAGCATCACTGGAGGTGCAATGAGCTAGATCTCACACACCTATTCTTCGAAGATGATGTCCTTTTCTTTAGCAATGGGGATCAGACTTCCATTACCCACATCATGGACTCTGTGCAGGCTTTCTCTGAGCTCAATGGTCTTGTTCCTAGCGTTCATAAGAGTACTAGCTTCTTTTGTAACTATTCTCCTGCCCTAATGGAATGGTTTGATGCTTCATATGGAATTCCTCAAGGAAACCTCCCAATGCGGTTTTTAGGTGTACCTCTCATATCGTCTCAGCTTTGTATCAATGATTGCATGCCCCTAGTGCAGAAACTTACAAATAGAATCATTACATGGACATCTTTACTTCTCTCTTTCGCGGGTAGAGTACAACTGGTCAGAACAGTTCTTTTTGCCATACAAGCCTTTTGGTCCAACCATTTTCTTCTTCCTAATGCGATTCATGATATTATTCAATCCATGCTTACCAAATTCATATGGAAGGGAAACATTAACGATAAAGGGGGAGCCAAGATCAGTTGGAAGAATATTTGTTTACTAAAGTCGGAAGGCGGATTAGGGCTAAAGGATTCTTCTGAATGGAACAAAGCTCAACTCATTTCTCACTTGCTTAAAATCATTAAAAAGGGCCCTACTTTATGGGCAACCTGGGTGAACAAAACAGTACTCAAGCGTAAACATTTCTGGACTATGCAAATTCCTTCAGACTGCTCATGTATTTGGAAGAAAATTCTAAGGCTGCGTCAACTTGCCCTCCATTTCATCTCTTATTCGATAGGTAATGGATCCAATATTTCTCTTTGGTTTGATCATTGGTGGAACGGTACTTGCCTTGCTCATTCCTTGACAGCCCCTATCATCTCTCAATGTGTTTGAACAAAGATGCTAAGGTGCACAATATTATATCTTCGGGTACTTGGTGCTTGCCTCGTCTTAACCAGAGACACCATCACACGGATCACACCTTGTCTCAGTGGATCCTCACCTTTGACTACCCTTGTTTTAATCTTGATAAACCTGATGCCATTTTGTGGGATGGTCTGGACACTCGCAAGGTCAAAACATGGCATGTGTGGGAATCCATTAGGACTCATAATCAACAGGTGATGTGGTTTCAAACGGTTTGGCATCATCTCAAAGTGGATAGGTATGCTCACCATCAATGGATGCTAAGTCATGGTCGTCTTAATACATTGGCTCGTCTTGCTAGGTTTGGTATTCAGTTGGATGAGCATTGCTTGATGTATGTGGGGGGCAGGGAAACTGACAACCATCTGTTCCTACACTGCTCCTTTAGTCAACATGTCCTCTCGTCTTTCCTTTTGCTTTTTAACGTGGGAATTAATGGTCACGCCTGGATTGATTTCCAACAGCATATCTATTCTATTTCGGACGGTGCAAAGAGGAAGGTGCTTTTACTTCTGATCCAGGTTTTCACCTACTGCATTTGGCGTGAAAGAAATGCTCGAATGCATAACAAAGGTATCATGCAATGAAGACTGTTCTTACGAGTATTCTTGATGACACACGAGCCAAGCTTGCGAGCTCATCTTGGTTTTCGAAGATAGTTGAGAGTAGGAACGATCTAATCTTTTAACTTAGTCTACTTCTTGTGGTGCTTTCTCAGTTTGTTTGTTTAGAGATAGTTCAATCTATGTCATATCATAGATCATGGGTTAACCCCTCTGTATTCTTTCCTCTTTTCTAATATATATTAATTTAGTAAAAAAAATGATCATTTCAAACTAAAACTTTTACGTTAGGTAGATATAACATTCGAGATGATGTTAGAAAAAGGTTTTATGTTAAAGTGTTGATTTTGTTTAATTTATTAAATATTGTTACAGCATGGAACTCTATTTGAGTGTTTTGTTAAAGTACGCAATATGGACTTGAGTTTTTGGTCATTAACATCTTATATGTTCAAATGTGATGATTTATGTTATCAAAGAATTTGAGTGCAAAGGTTTCAATTGAGATTGAAATTATGATTTAAGATTTGCCGGACATAGACCCTAGATGTTATAAAGTTATTATGTGTAAATGGTTGGTTAAAGTGTTTATTGTGGTAAGGTGTTGTATACACCTGGAAGTGTTTTATATTAATATTTGTGATTAAGTTGAACGTGTTAGAGTGTGCGTACTATCATCGGTAGAACGTATGTTTATTCCGAAGACTAAAGTACCGTATTGTGTTAACTATAGAATCGACGTACGAGTTCGATCTCGGTGAACCAGGTTCGTGGCAACCGCAAGTGCGTTGAATCAACGAAGGATCAAATCAGAGGATTGGACACGCGGGACAAACGAAGGAATGTTCTCTCTAAATCGTAAATCGTACTTATTAACTAGGACCGAAGGCAAGTCTACTAACCGTACTCTTTCATTCAGAGTATGTATGTTTTAAATATTTATGCTGTATGTTCAAGTAAAATATTATGCTTTTTTAAAAACGAAAATTCTGCAAATGCCTTATTTAAACTCGTAAATTCGTGAGAAATCGCTCAAGTCATTTAACAAGTTTTATAACTACTTTCAACTTATCGCAAGCATGTGATTTTATCCATTGTGTTATGAAAGTTTACAATTTCTCTTATTCCCTACAAGAACTATTTTACATTTCTTTCATGATTATGATACGCTTCAATATCTGTTGGAAATGTGAATCCCTTTCGTTTGAATATCCTTATCATATTGGAACGCCCTTTTTGACCGAGGCGCCGGTCCCCCCTGTTATATTTATATTAAGGCCTGTGTGTGCCTAAGGATCCTTTCATATTTGAGAACACTGTATTGGATATACGGGTTCGGTGCTCTGTCGTGGGCCGATCACCAAGCTTAGCTCGTAGCGTCTTATTGTAGTTCCAATCTTTGATGGTTATTCCTTCTGAAAAATCATATTTTATTGTTGAGAATCAAATGTCGAATCTTTTATTGAATTATTCTATATTAATTCGAGATTCAGATTGTCGCTAGAGCATTTGTTGCACAGTGATGGTTAAAAATCGAGAATGAATTGAGATCTTCTTATTTATTCATGAACTCATTATTGTCAGGCCGGTTTGGTAGCTAAGTTTGTAAGTGCTTAGTCGACAAGAGTGAGATTATGAATAATTAGGAATTTCTTGTATGTTGTCTCTTAGTAGCTGAAGCACTGTCGCTCAGTTATTCAAAGTTTTTATCGGAAGTCGCTATAAAAAAAATTGTTGAGATAAATATCAAAAATCCTTTTATAAAGCTGTCGAGTTGAATTCCTTATTGAATTCTGTAAATCTCTTTTCTATTGAAAAATCTTCGTTATAAATATTTCAAAAATGATATCATCCACACATTGGATTTGAAACCTTCAAAGTTTTTCTAAAATTATCTTAGTATACTCTATTATATTCTTGCTGAGCGCCTCTTTCGCTCATTCTTGCTTTTGTTTTAAATCTTATTTTACAGAGATAGATAGTTGATGCGGTTGACTTAGTTAGCTCGAAGCAGGGCAAGTCATGGGTCGAGTTGAGGTTTGGCTCAGAGCAATTCTATCATTCAGAATAGTCTACTAGATGTATAGTTAGACTGGTAATGTATTTATTACTTGTGTTGTACTATTTGTGTATTAGATTATTGTGGCTGTTGTATGCCTTATATCAAGGTGATACTAACAGCATAAGATTGTATAAGAGATTGTTGTAATAAGAGTTGTAAGTTAATAAAAGAAGTTAATTTTACTATGTTTTGGATTTCTTGTTTTCTAGTCTATAACCTGAAAGATCTTGTTAGGTTGGGGTCGGATGTCATGTTTTAGATTAAATATTGGCAGGTGATTATTTGATTATTAAGGTTTCGGCAGTAGCGACCCATATCCTTGACCCCGGATTTGGGGGCGTTACAGATATGACAAGCTACAGAGGCATGATAGGGTCTCTTCTTTATCTAACAGCAAGCAGACCTGACATCATGTATGCAACTTGTCTCTGTGTAAGGTTCCAGGCAGACCCTAGAGAACCACATCTGACAGCTGTGAAGAGAATTTTGAAGTATCTCAAGGGCACCATAACCTTAGGTCTGTGGTATCCTAGAGAATCAGATTTCAAGCTACATGGTTACTCTGATGCAGACTTTGCAGGCTGTAAGATAGACAGAAAAAGCACCAGTGGAAGTTGTCAATTTCTGGGTGACAGACTTGTTTCTTGGTACAGCAAGAAATATAAATCAATTTCTACATCTACAGCTGAAGCAGAGTATATTGCGGCTAGTAGCTGTTGTGCACAGATTCTGTGGATGAAGAATCAATTGCTGGATTATGGATTAAGGTACAGTAAAATACCTATTTACTGTGATAATCAAAGTGCTATTGCTATGACAGGTAATCCAGTACAACATTCAATGACCAAGCACATCAGCATAAGGTACCATTTTATCAGAGAACATGTAGAGGAAGGAAATATTGATCTTCATTTTGTGTCTACAGAACAACAACTTACAGACATCTTCACCAAGCCATTGAGTGAAGCTACATTTACAGGGCTGGTAAATGAACTAGGAATGATATCTGGTTTCGACTAGAGATCCTAGTTAGACTCAAAATTTTCTTATATAATATGTTGCTCATGTTTCTCTGATTATGTTTCTATGATTAGTATACCTTGATGTGGTAATACAACTGTTAGAATACTCTGTCATACACTGTTGAAATGTTGGATAAACTCTGACAAACTCTGATAATGTTATTGTCTGAACATAAACACCGATGAAGAAATCTGTATGAAGCATGATTCTCAGTAATTAATCATGAATCCTTCTAAGTTATTTATTGTTAGGAATAATTCATAAGTTGTGATATTAAGAATAGAATTTACGCATTATACTTCTTGTAATCCTGATCTTATAAAGGATTTAGCACTATATATAGGATTTATGTGTAAGACAGTTATCTATACAGTTTAGTCAGGAATGAACAGTGTATCGGAGACTACATGTCAGGAGTAAAGAGCAAATCCTGATGACGGTCTAATACTGATGATGATCAGATACTGATGCAAGATGAAATCCTGATATCAGTCGTGTTACTGATGATGTCATTATGGATGCTACAGAAACTGGCAAGTGCTATAAAACAGGATCGTTGTTTGAAGAACAAGCAAGAAGATATTATGAAGGAAAGAGTTTTCTATTGATGGAAACTATCGACTAGAAGGCAGAACATTGTCATGTATAGATTATATCTTTCTGTTAGTAGTTGATAGGTAGCATTATAAATACTCTCTCTATATCATTGTAAAAAGAGTTCAGTTCATAAGGTTTGTAATCGTGAGTATACGAGAGTACAAACAGAGAGAGAGATTTGTATTGTCAGCAGCTGCTAAAGGTATTGTACACCTTTGGTAGAGTTTGTATTTGATCTTATTAATACAAACAGAGTTTGATTCATTCGTTTATTCTTGTTCATATAATCAAGCAAAAATCAGACACGATTATATAACTTGTATTCAACCCCCCCTTCTACAAGTTATTCGAGTTAACAATTGGTATCAGAGCGGGTTGATTTCGAATAATCATAAAGATCTGCAATCATGTCTGGTTACAAGGATGGGAATACTAAGATTCCTATGCTCAAGAGAAACGAATATACTCTATGGGAAGTAAAGATGTTGCATCATCTGGAAGCAACAGATCCTGATTATCTTGACAGAATCAAAGATGGACCTTTTGTTCCAACAAAAGTCGTTGGACAAGCAACTGTTGATGGTGTGGTTGTTCAAGAACATACAGCAGAGAAGCCAAAATCTGAATGGTCAGATAAGGACAAGACGAATGTTCTTAAAGATGCTAAAGTGAGAAACATATTATTCAACAGTCTTGATTCTGTTCTCACTAACTATGTTCTCTCTTGTAAAACTGCTAAGGATATATGGGATAATCTTAAGGTTCACTGTGAAGGAACTAAGCCTGTCAGGAAGAATATGAGGACATTACTTATACAACAGTATGAGTACTTTGAATCCAAGTCTGGTGAGTCACTTACTGATACCTTTGATAGGTTTACAAAACTCATCAATGAGATGGCCATGCATGGTAAATATTATGACTTGGAGGATATGAATACAAAGTTCATGAAAGCTTTGCCTGATTTCTACAATGAGAAGATATCTGCGATTGAGGAAGCTAATGATCTGGATGAGATTTCATTAGAGGCAGTATATGGAAAATTGAGAGCTTATGAACTTGACAAGCAGTAGAAAAAGAGTAGGAGTGAAGGAAAGATGAAGACTATTGCACTTACTGCTCAATCTGAAGTAAAAAAGCTTCCTGAAGAACAGCATGAAGAGATTGCTGTAAAGAATTCAAGGAAGAAGAAAAGCAAAGAAAGTTCTGAGTCAGAGACTACTGATATGGACTCTGACAACAATGATTCTGAATCTGAGATGCAGGAACTCTTTGCTATGTTTGCTAAAGCTTTCAAGAAAGGCAGATTTAACAGGAGAAGATTTAGCAAAGGACCTTTTCAAAAGAAGGCGGGGAAGAATAGTGACAAAGGCAAAAGTACAATTGTCAAGCTTGATAAGGCCAAGATCAAGTGCTTTAACTGCAGCGAGCTTGGACACTTTGCTAGTGAGTGTAAGAAGCCTAGGAATTCAGGAAAGGGTAATGCACTTATGGTCACACAGAAGGATTGGGCTGATTCCAGTGATTCTGAAGATGAATTGGATTATGACAACATTGCATTGATGGCAAATAGTTCAGACAAACCTGGATCTCCAAAGAAAACTTCTCCATCCTCTGTTAAGGGCACAGGAAAGAAGCATTCAATTATCTTGGACAGTGGATGCTCTGGACATATGACTGGAAAGAAGTCCCTGCTTACAAAGTTTGAGAGGAAAGCTGGCCCAGTAATATCTTTTGGAGATGGCAACAAAGGAGAAACTCTGGGATATGGCTCAATTGTTTTGGGAAATGTCATCATAGAAAATGTAGCACTGGTTGAAGGCTTGAAACATACTCTTTTAAGCATAAGTCAACTGGGTGATAAAGGTTACAAATCAATCTTTGACAGAGAAGGATGCAAAATCTTGAATATGCAGAATGGAGACATTGTTCTAACTGGTCAAAGACATGGTAACATATATGAAGCCAGCTTAAGTGATACATCTAAAGAAATTGTTAGATGTCTCTACAGCAAAGCAACAAGTGATGAAAGCTGGAATTGGCACAAGAAGCTCTCACATCTTAATTTCAAGAAGCTTAATCAACTTGTTAAGCACAATTTGGTGAGAGGCCTACCTCAGGCAAATTTTGTGCAAGATGGACTTTGTGATGCATGTCATCTTGGAAAGCAAAGAAGAACCACTTTCAAGAGCAAAACTGAAAATTCAATTACTGAACCATTTCACATGCTACATCTTGATCTGTTTGGTCCAGTAAACATTATGTCTATCAGCAAGAAAAGATATGCTCTAGTAATAGTGGATGATTTCACAAGGTTCACATGGGTGTTCTTTCTACACAAGAAGGATGAAGCTCCTCAGCAAATCATTGAACTTATCAAGAATATTCATAATAACTCTGAGTACAAAGTCAAAGTACTTAGAAGTGACAATGGTACATAATTCAAGAATTCTACGATGGAGGGGTTTTGTGCAGACAATGGAATCACTCAACAGTTTTCTGCACCTGGTACACCTCAACAGAATGGTGTAGTGGAAAGAAAGAACAGGACTCTCATAGAGGCAGCAAGAACCATGCTTGCAGATGCAAAACTTCCAACCTATTTTTGGGCAGAAGCCATTAACACTGCATGTTTCACTCAAAATTGTACCTTGGTAAATAGTCATGGAAAAACTCCCTATGAGATGATCAAATGAAAGAAACCAAGTGTGAAATACTTTCACATCTTTGGATGCAAATGTTATGTCCTAAAAGTTCATCCAGAACAACTTGGAAAATTTGAAGCCAAATCGGATGAAGCAATTTTTCTAGGATATTCAGCATCTAAGGCCTTCAAAGTTTATAATCTCAGAACTCACATTGTTATGGAATCAATTCATGTTGCATTTGATGATAAGAAATTTGGAATTCTGCAAACTGATGAAAGCCATGACAAATTGGAATTTGAAAATCTGAAGAATTCGGAGATACTCTCCAGTGATGATGAAGGTTCTCAAGAAGGAATTTCTATTGCTTCTCAAAGGAATGCTACTGTTGAGGGGGAGCAAATAAATCAAAGAGAACACAGAGATCATCAGGAGCAGACTAGCCTTTCAGAGTCTATTCCATCAGGAATTGACGTTTCAGAGTCTACTCCATCAGGAACTGATCTTTCAGAGTCTACTGAGGAAATATCAGTAATTAGCAGCAATATGGAATCTAATGATTCTATTGATCAAAGGAGAGTTTTTGAAGGTAGAGAGAATTCTTCTACAAGAGATACCACTAACTTAGGGGGAGAGACTAGTAAAGTTAATCTACCACCTGTTAGAAAATGGACAAAGGATCATACTGAAGATTTGATTATTGGTGATCCTAACAGTGGTGTTCGAACTAGAAGATCAATTCAAAATGAATGCTTGTATAGTTGCTTTCTCTCAAAGAATGAACCTAAGAAGGTTGAAGAAGCCTTACAGGATCCTGATTGGTTAATTGCAATGCAGGAGGAGTTAAATGAGTTTGAGAGAAACAAAGTCTGGAAACTGGTACCAAGACCTAAAGATAGATCTATTGTTGGTGCAAGATGGGTTTTTAGAAACAAGCTAGATGAATCTGGTATGATTGTAAGAAACAAAGCAAGACTGGTGGCTAAGGGTTATTCTCAGGAAGAAGGCATTGATTATGATGAGACCTTTGCACCTGTAGCAAGATTAGAAGCAATCAGAATGTTTCTTGCATTTGCAGCTCATTCAAAATTCAAGGTATACCAGATGGATGTAAAGAGTGCTTTTCTAAATGGCAAACTTGATGAGAAAGTGTATGTGGAACAGCCACCTGGATTTGTTGATCCAAAGTTTCCAAATCATGTCTACAAACTTGACAAGGCACTCTATGGACTAAAGCAAGCACCAAGAGCATGGTATGAGACTTTGTCTAAATTTCTTCTTGAAAATGGCTTCACAAGAGGTACAATTGACAAAACTCTATTCTTTAGAAAGATAAAATGTGAATTGATTTTAGTTCAAGTTTATGTTGATGATATTATTTTTGGTTCTATTAATGAAAAGTTGTGTGCTAAGTTTAGCAAGCTTATGCAGTCTAAGTATCAGATGAGCATGATGGGTGAATTAAATTATTTCTTAGACTTGCAGGTCAAACAGACTGAGACTGGTATTTTCATTAATCAGTCAAAGTATATCAAAGATCTTTTAAGAAGGTTTGAGTTTCAAGACTGTGCAGTTGCAAAAACACCCATGGCAACAGCCACTAAACTAGACTCTGATCCTAAGGGAAAGAGTGTGGATAATACTAGTTATAGAGGCATGATAGGCTCATTGTTGTATCTAACTGCAAGTAGGCCAGATATAATGTTTTCTACCTGTTTATGTGCTAGATTCCAGAGTGATCCTAAGGAATCTCATTTAATTGTTGTGAAGAGAATTTTTAGATATCTCAAAGGAACTCCAAATCTTGGTTTGTGGTATCCTAGAGAATCTGATTTCTTTCTAATTGGCTATTCAGACTCTGATTATGCAGGGTGTAAGATAGACAGGAAAAGCACTACATGTACATTTCAATTTTTGGGAAACAGATTGATTTCTTGGGCAAGCAAGAAGCAACAATCTATCTCAACCTCAACTGCAGAAGCTGAGTACATAGCAGCAGGCAGTTGTTGTGCACAGCTCCTTTGGATAAGAAATCAGTTGATGGATTATGGTATGACACTTAGTAATATTCCTATGTTTTGTGATAATACTAGTGCTATTAAAATTGCAGAAAATCCAGTTCAACATTCAAGGACTAAGCACATTGATGTCAGGTATCATTTTATTAGAGAACATATTGAGAATGGTACTGTGGAACTTCATTTTGTTCCTACTGACAAACAGCTTGCAGATATTCTAACTAAACCACTTGATGAGACTACATTCAGTATATTAGTAAGTGAGTTAGGAATGTTAAATTTTTAGATCTTTAACATCTGCAAATGTAGCAAGGTATGTTGTTTTTAGCTTATAGACTTGATATTCTTGTCAGGATCTATATTTGATTGTTAAATGCTTTAGCTATAACACTTTGCCTTGATAAATTTCAGTATGATAGACTTGTTAATAATCATCAGGATTAGATTTGTTATCAGGATGCTAACGTCATCAGTATTGTGTAAGTATCAGGATTATGAAAATTGTTTCAGATCCTGACGTTTACTATGTGTAGTAATCTAATTCTGTGATGTGTTAAGTCTATACCAGCAAGTTTTAATATTTGCATACTGATAATTTGTACATCATTCAATAATCAAAAGACAAGTAGATAACAAGAAATTGTATTTTCATTAATTGAAATCATTACATATATGGAAATGAAATACAACATCTTTTTGTCTAATTTCTACTGATAATTCTATACTTGTCTATTGATATGAATTCTGAGGTACAGGACAAAGAGCATCTCAAGAAATCCATCAGGGGATTTGAACAGCTTCGTCTGCTCTTGGATCCCTTGTCTGGGCGACTTGAATGAGAGCAGCTAACTTAAATGAATAGCATCTCCATCAAGATCAACCTCAGACTCTCGGCCAAATTCTTCATCCTCAAGTTTTGAGGAGGTTAGGGGAAGATTGTATCCAACATATGGATGTTCTAGGAAAAATCTCTGGATATTATCGAAAACCAATCCATCCATGATTAGTTCGATGAGAAGAGTTGTCTTTTCGAAGAGATGATCAAGAACAGGATGTTCATCGACCATGAAAGATCTAAAGAATGGGTTTGAAGGAAATTTTGGTTTTAGAAGCATTGTTGAGAAGAAAAGAAATTGAAAGGTTTATGGAGAATGGCATAAGGCGTCTGTTTCTTTTAAAGAAAGACGTGAGAAGCTGAACAGTCACTTGGAAGTTTAATGAAGTCAGATGCTAATTATTGCGTGTGACTGTATTTCTTGTTTTCAAGAAATATTGAATATATCTAACCAATTGATTTTTGTTCAGATTAATTGTTTATTTCTTTTTCAGATAAAAGAAAAATGCCACGTGGAAACTCCATATTAAGTCTCTGGAATCAGGATGATATTGATCAGGATTTCATGTGTGACCATCAGGATTTGAAAATTATATTTTTAAATCACATTGCATTTTGTGATTATTTTGATGGGAGGTCAACAGGAAAAAGAAGCTGATCAGTATTGATGTTTATCTTGATAATACCCTGATTTATTTCATGAAAATCAATTTTGGATTTTATTTTCCAAAAATCGTGGGTAACCGCACTTTTCAGGGACTGACACCTGTCAATCTACGTGTCAACGTGGGATAGTGGTCTGAAAGATTTGTGAAATATATTTGTTTTGACACTCTAATCGTGTAATTGCTTTCTCTAATTTTACATTCTCTAAAGCAAAAACACTCTTGAGTTTTCAAAATCACTAATCCATTTCAAGAATTTTTTTCAAGTTCTTTTCAGATCAAAAATGGCAGCTCAAAGAAGATTACCTAAATCAGTAGCCTTCAAGTTTGGTGACTTCGATTTTATGACAAACAATCATGTAGCAGCTATCACCAACAAGGAAGGAGTGTCATCTGATTTTCATCCAATCATGGACTTTCTGGCAAATGGACCATTAAGTTATGCATTGACAGCATCTTCACAAATTAATCAAGCAGCTGTTACACAAGCTTGGGAGAATGCTGAGGTAATTGATTCTACTCAGAGTCAATCAGGTAAGATTGTTCTACATTTAGGACAAGACTCATTTGATATTACTGAATCGGTTGTTAATTCAGTACTTCACTTACCTGTTAGTTTGATTTATGAGAATGTACCATCTGATGATAATGTAAGAACTATGTTGTCTGAATTAGGTTATAGTGGACCTCTAGACAACATGAGCCAGTTGAATAGGTCTTTTCTTAGAAAGGAATGGTCTGTTTACTTTGATCAAATTGCTAAATGTTTTACTGGTAAATGTAGTTCTTTTCAGCAAATTACTTCTGTTACATCACATATTGCTTATAGTTTGCTTTATGACAGAACAATTAACATTGGTCACATTATCTTAAGTCAGATGAGTATTAAACTTGGGTCAAGAGATCAAAACAGGAAAATGGTTTATTATCATAGATTTATGCAAATGTTTATTAATCATTTTATTCCTGATGTTGAAGCTAGATTTGGTAGGGAATATTGTGTTCCTTCTTATGAACAGCAAAAGAGAATTTTCTCTGACATTACAAAGAAGGACAATGAAAAGAATCTAGATGAAATACCTGCAATTCATTATCCACATCATTTTCAGGTAATTCTTAAAACTCATCTTCCTACTTTCTACAATTCTTCTTTCTTTTGTGGTGAAATGGCTCAGGAGTCTCAATTGGAGGAGAACCCACCTGTGTCTATCCAAGTAGCCCAAAACATTATAGTCTCTGAAACAATTCAAGAACCAAATTTTGATCCACAGCCTATTGTTTCAAAGAAACTAACCTCTGGTGTTTCTCAAAAGACATCAGTTGTAAGGAAGAGAAGATTTGTTGTGTCAAGTAGTAGTAATTCTAGTGAAGATGATGATGATTTAACTCTTGCTGAGAGAGCAGAATTGAAGGCTGCAATTCAACTTTCTTTGTTAGCACATAGAGATGAAAAACCTAGCCACAGCCAGGCTGCAGTCTCTCAAAAGGCTGTAGTTCTTAAAAAGGGAAAACAGTTACTGGATACTGTCTCTCAAAAGACTGTGTCTATTGAACAAAGATCTCATCCCAAGATCAATTCTGTGTCTACACCTCTTGAGTCTTCTCAGGATAAATCTTTTGCTCACTATACCAGGAGAACAAGGAGAAAGATTCAATTGTCACCTACACACACAGAGTCTAGTCCAACTAACATTATGCAGGTTTCTACACATCAAGCTACATCTATGTCAGTATTTGACAAGAGAGATCTGGATATTGATTCTTCATGGGAAACTACATTATCATACAGACTGGCTATGGGACTAATTTCTCTCAAAGTGAAGTTGTCAAGGCCTGTTCTAGATTTTTTGGTTGGAAGAGTACCAAAACTTTTATTTCCAGATGAATATGGACTTCTACATCAAAGACTTGACTTAATGAAGATGTATTTCTATGTATCTGTCAGAAGACAATTAGTCAAGAAATTTGGACTCTCGAAGCATGTTGCACTTCAATCACTTCATGCATATTTATTTGACAAGGATGTCATTATTGAAGATGCTTCAGCTCAAGGTGAACAACTGGAGGAAGTAGAAAGAGAGAAGCAGTCAACAGAAGATACTATTGCACCAGTGGTGAATAGTAGGAAAGATCAGATCACAGTCACTGTAACACAAGAACCATCTAGTCAGAGGTTGGATGACTCAGGAGCTGTGATAGCTGATGTTGAAAGGTCTTCTGTGATGACTGAGAATGCAAGTGAGATACCCTATGATATGGGAGGAATGACTTTGGTTGATTTTTCTGAAGATCAAACAAATTTTGTTCGGTCAAAGTCTATCCACCTTGAGGGTATGTCTCAGCAAACAACACTTAAACACGGTGATGTACTAACTATGGTGTCTAATGAAGTATTACTGAAGACATCAGAGTCTAGTAAAGAACCTGAAAGTGGTATACTGGAGCCTGTAGTCTCTGGAAGGAAAGAAGATGATTGTAAGGGTTCAGAGACTATAGCAGCTCACTCCTTGGAGAAAACCTCAAGATACATGCAATATGAGGAACCCTCTCTCCATGTGAGTTCAGGTATAAAAACACCTTCTAGCCCCTATTTTTCTGTAGGTCATGAGAGCACTTATCCAAATTTGAGTGATACACTTGAAAAGATGGACTTAGATCCACAAACTGAGAGGCTGGCTCCTGACCAGGCAAAAGGTGAGGTAGAAAGAGTGTTGACTTTAGTAAGTCAAAGTGAGAATGAGGGTATGGATGATCAACTCCATAGTGAGGGAGAGAAAATTAGGAAACCATCATTTGATTTCTGGGATCAGGTTTTTCCTGAATCTTGGTCTGAAAATTTGGGTATGGATGCTGGTACTTATTCATTCATCAAAATGTATCAGAAGAATGACCTAGCACATCACAATGCAAAGCCAGAAGTTAAAGCTCAGAAGCAAAAGGAGAGGCTTGCAGGAATCATTAACAGAAGAGGTGCAAGGATAAAGCAATCTCTTGATACATATGTACCAGATGAAGTTCCTAATGATCCTAGTGTTCCTTTGTATGTACTTCCAATATCAGCTAGAATTGAGACATCTATAGTCTCTGATCACTCTAAGGAGGAGTCAGGATTTGAAGATGTTAGTACACAGAATACTGGTGAAGGAGATGATGATCATGTTTCAGTTACAGATCAGAAAGATGAAGATGTTGATACTTCTAATCAGGTTTTATTACTTGAATATCATACAACTCAAGCAACTTCTTCTACAAGACTTGAAGATACAGTTCTTTCTGATTCTGATTCTGAAGATACTAGAAGCACTTCCAACATTGAAGTTCATTCTGATGTTTTGAAAGATATTCAGAATTCTCAAATTGCTATGCAAACAAGACTTCAATCACTTGAAGATAATCAAGTCACAATTATGGAAAATCAAGCAGTTCTGATGAATATCATTTGTTCTGTTTCTGAGTCTCTTGGAATTAATGTTGCTGATGTCAAAAAGGGGGTGTTAGTTCGAATACACAATAGGTAATCAAATACTGTATGAGTAACTTAACAAGAACACACTGTTTAATACTTAAAAACTGTTTGGAATTAACAATTCCTCTCTCAGTGATGTAAAATATCACAGAGAGCTGCTTAGGTTACAATCAATAAATTTCTCAATGTTCGATACCCTTCTAGGGTTAACCTAACTGTATTTATAAAACATACAGCTTCGTACAATCAGTAATTGATTCTCCTATAATTAAGCTATACAATTGATATCAATCACGATTGCTCTAGTCTTCCAAGTCAACTCAATCTCTTTGACAGCTTTCCAATCTTCAAAGATATTGCTTCCAAATTTATCTTGTATCAATCTTCAAACACTGTTGACTCTTCAGACAATACCGCTACAGAGTTTAACAATCTCTGTTGCGCTTCCAGTCAGTGTTTAACTAAACTCTGACTGCTTCCAGCTAAACTCTGTTTTGTCACTATAGCTTCCAAACACTGTTCTCATCAATCATTTCTAACAATCTCCCCCAACTTGTCCATTAGCAAGAATGTACAAGTTTACAGTAAATGATGATGTCAAAACAAATACAAAGTTTTACAGTGTCTAACATACAAACAGAGTTTAAGCTTTTACTTAACAAATTCTACAGAAAATAAGAAAATCCTTACAGACTTTAATTTCTAATCTCTTGTAGATCTGGCATTGTTCTGATATAGTCTATAAGCAATCTTCTTTCAGCATTTTCAAGCTCTATCTGCATAGCTTCCTTGATTTCTCTCAACTGAGGATCATTCTCATCAGTTTGATAGATAGCAGCTCTAAGATCGTAGATTTTGTTTCTTCTCATTTCATTTCCCAGTATTTTAATTCAATATCCTTTTCAGAAACTTTAAACACTGTTCCATCAGCCATGAAATATAGCAAGAAATCCTTCTCTAAACTCTTCTGATATACAAGCTGTACTGACTCCAGTCTGTCTAAACTCTCTTGAGTAACACCACGACCTGGAACAGACAGTGAAGAAGGATCTCTGGGACCAACATATTGTCTTGTGTCTCTGTGTGAGCCTATGCCTCCTTTGTTGTATCCGATTTTACCAGATAAGGCTCTACCATCAGTGAAATCCATTGGAACTGTAGCTTCTAGCCTTGAATCATGAAGAACACCTTTTCCAAATGTTGATTTCAACTGAGAAGACAATAATGGTGTGGTCACAACTTGTGCAGTAACAGAGGTTGTGTCTTCATTCTTCTGTACAACATGTGTATCAACAGAGGTTGTAACAATACTTTTCAGCTTTTACTTAGCTTCTGCATCTGTTGGTTTTCTGAACACTTGCATCCTTTGATTTGTACCAACTGGTTCTTTGATTTGAATACCTTTAAGAACAGGCTTTGCAGCTTTAACATTCTTTTTCAATTTATCAGACTTTAAAGTCTTCAAATACTTTTCTTGCAGACTCTTCTCTTCAGCTTTAGCATCTTCTATAGTAACTCCTTCTGCATTCTCTTCCATGAAAAGCTTAACAGCTAACTCCTCATCAGTCTTTGGATTTGATATTAATTCCAAACTCTTGGTTTTTGAAGTACCTTGAGTTTCAGCGTTTATTCCAACAGACTGTGACTTAAGAGATTTGCCAGATCTCAGAGTTAGTGTTTCAGAGTTTAAAGCCTTACTCTTATCATTTGCCCCTCCATCTCCAGCATCATCCTTTTGAAGCAGAGTTTGAGAAACTTTGCATTTAGACTTAGCAACTCTCTCCCCCTTTTTGACATCATCAGGAATGAGTATAGATGTAATGAGCTCCAAAGAGTTAGCAATAGAATCAACCTTAGAAAACAAAGCAGCTTGATTCTCTTCAACCTTTCCTAGCCTGGCAAAGAGAGTATCTTGAACTTTAGACAGCTGTGCAGCTTTAATTTTGGACTCTCTTTCCATCTTCATTTCTCTTGACTGTATCTCAGTCATCAAAGAAGCAATTTCTTGTTTTGTGTCAGCAAAATTTCCATCCAGAGTTTTGACTTGTACTACAGTTACCTTTAAACATGATAAAATCTCTGGATTTGAAATTTTACTTGCAGTCTGCTTAACAAAATCAGCTGCTCTCCCTTTTGGAAAAATACAGTCTTGTTTATACCAATTAGCAGCATATTTAGCAAGGTGCTCTACTTCAATTGCATAAGATGGACAAGGCTGATCAAAAGGTTTATGTTTATTTTCAGTCTGTGCTGGTGCACTCAGAAAAGAATCAGAGTTTGCACTGTTTTCAGATTCATCTTCAGCACTTGCATCATTAGCTTGAGCATCTTTTAAAGAACCACTGTGCTGAGCTGTGTCAGCCACAGTTTCTGCAACAACTTCTGCAATCTTGTCAATAGTTTCCTCATGTTGCACAGGCTCTGCAACAGAGTTTGTATGTGTAGCTTCAACAGTCATAGATTCAGAAATTATCTTAGTTGCCTGATCAACCTCATCACCTTTATCTGGAATTGGAGAAGCATTAGATATCAGTTCTGTGTGTGATGCTGCAGCTTCAGGTAAATTAACTACAGGCTCATCAGCTACACCAGGAGCTTCAGTATGAACAACAGGTGAGATAGGATCAAGGATTGGTTGAAATGATTCAAGAACATCATTCACTGGTGAAAAATCATCTCTGTGATCCTCTTCTACAGGCATGTTATCCTCTGTAGGTACTTTAACATTAACAGCATCCTCTGCAGGTATTTCAACCTCTACAGGTATTTCAACATTGACAGCCACAATATCCTCTGCAGGCATTTCAACCTCTACAGGTATAGCAACATTCTCTGCAACCTCAACAGTAGGTGTTTGCAGTGAAACCACCTCTGGAGCATTAACAACATTCTCATCATCTGATTCTGAAAGAATTAATCTTCTCTTCTTGACTTGAGGCACTACAATCTCCTCTTCTTCTTCACTAGAGCTCTCTTTAGGTGGTGAAAGTGAAGGTCTGTTTGCCTTTTGTTTCTTTCTTCTAGTATACACAGCTCCAGGTAATGTCTGTTTAGCCTTTGAGTGTTTTGGGCGGTGTGTATTTTTCTTTTTGGTTTGGATTTGGGTTTTTCAGTAGGTGCTGGCTCAGAGTTTAAGGTTTCAGAGTTTAGTGGTGGAGAGTTTATTGTTGGAGAGTTTAAGGTTTCAGAGTTTATGTGTTCTGGTTGTGGTTGATGAGATGTAGTAGGTACAGTTGTTGTGGGTGTTGTGGGTGTTGGTTCAGAATGTATGGTGTCTAATGGTTCAGGCATGTGTTGTGGTGACTGAGAATCTTGAGGTTGGTTAACATAGTTTTGTAAGGCTAGTGGCATAAACATATCAGGTATTTGTTGTTTAGTAACATCTTTATTTGTCAAATCAGAAAACATCCTTTTAGCAACTTGAAAAGGCTGAATCACATCAGCTTCATCAATTGTAATATTAGGCACACAAGCAGTGAATAGCATTTGACAAAAACGAGCAAAATAAACAGAAGTAGGCTCAGACAAACGCTCTCCCAAATTCATTAGCACTAGTCTACCAAAATCAAAATTACCTCCATACAGTAGAGCATGACCAATTTGGAGAGTGTCAAGAGGAAGTGCATCCCAATTTGTTGTCTTCTTTCCAAAAGCTCTTGTAATGCAATCGAAAAAGAAGCTCCATTCCTTTCTCAAAAGCGGCCTTCTCAGAGACCCTAGCTTATTCAAGTTGCCTGCACATCCAATTTGCTGCAACATTGTCCTCAAGCGATCATGACCAACAACACTGTAAGAAGTGTGAGTCTCAAAATCTAGAGCATCCCTAACCGTAGTTGGAGTAATGATATACTCTGATTCAGCATGAGTGAAAGTGATTGTTGGAGTGCCAGACTCTTCTCCATCATCATATACAGAGTTTGTCCAAAAAGTAGCAATTTGTGAAGCAAAAAGTATTGGTGGTGCAGTTAACGCCTTCCCTATTTCAGAGTCTTTCAAGAAATTTTGAAACAAATGAAACGCCTCTGGAGTATTTGCATTCTCCAGTGGTGCTGCATAGTTGCTAGGAAGAAAAACTAATCCTGCTGCATCAAACGCTTTGGTTGCCATTAGTAAGATATGATACGAAGATATTCAGAGAAAAGATGTATGGTAAGTGTTTACCAAAATGTGAAGGAGAATGAGTGAGAATTTTGAAAGTGAATGAGTATGCAAGTAACTGTGAGTGGGTGAATATGAATAGATGTGAAGTGAGAGAACAAAAACGATTAGAGTAAAACTAAAACTCAATCGTTTATTCAGTAAAAACGCGCAACTGATTGTAGAGTAATGTGTGAGTGGGACACTATCATGGGACACGTGTCAAACAACCAATGGATCACTTAATAATTACCGCTGTCATTCCTATAATCACGACACTTTGACATATTTACACTAATTAACAGTTGTCAACTACCCCAATTACTCCAAAATAGTCAAATCATCTCAATGAAACTTTACCTTAGAGTACTTAACACAACTCAACAGTGTTTATCAATTTTCCAACTTTATCACTGAAACCCTTTCAAAAATTGCACAGTTGTGAATATGAGTGTGTGTGAAGCAGAGTTTACCAAAATCAATTTTTAGAGCATCTAATATTTCATAAAATCCATAACAAAAAATAAATAAACACTGAATGCACAAACTCTCATAGTAAACACTGATTGTTTGATGAATGCTAAACTCTGTAGTTACTGTTATACAGAAATCTGAAAACTTCTATTCCCATTGATGTCCATGATTATCCAAGTAAGCACACAGTCTTTGAAGACAAAAAGATCAAGAGATAGAAATCAGAGCATCATTCAGTGAATAACAGTCATGAATTTGATAATCTCACAAACTCTCAAAGCACACAGGTGTTTAGGTGAAGTGTTTACACTCACATTCAACCAGGAAAAGCAGATTCTACCATATGCTTGAATGTCCACCAAATCTACACTACTTTGAGTACATGTATGCACAAATCAAAAGGACTTTATTCAGGGTTGTAATGGAGTAAGATCAAACAGATGAATAGAGATGTTTTATTCATGAGTAAATTTCAAGCTGAACATTTTAATAGAGCAAAGTGTTCAGTCACACTGTTAGTACATATTTGCACAAGATCAGTATATATGCCCCTTTTTCCTTTTTTTTTTTTTTATTTAACATATATACTGAAAAACTTTTCTTTTCTTGAGAAACACTCATCTGCTTGATTTTTTTCAAAAAAAAAAATATAACTGCTCTTAATACTTCAGAGTATAAGAAAAATGAGCAGTTAATTAGGCTCAAAGGGGTTTACTAAGGGTGGTTTTTATGAACAGTGTTTATACAGAGTTTGAACAGTGTTCAAAAGAATTTTGAACAGTGTTTGAAGGAATGGTAAATCCTATTGGCTTTATCATTTTCATGCACACACATATCATGTAGTCTCAAAGTGGTTTAATACAAGTTCTAGAGAAACATACTTCCTGATGAACATCACACAACAATAAATACTGATTGATAGAAAATGTATCAATCACTGATTTGGCTCAAACTCTCACAGGGTGTAAACATGAATCTGAACTCACCAAACTAATCAATGACACATCTCAAGTTTTATGGTTTTCACAAGTACAAACAAGGAATCACCAGGAACCATACCTTTGGAAACAGAATGTCACTTATCAGAGTTTAGAGTTCATCAATAATCAAAATTATTTATGAGAGGCAATGCACACAATATTCATAAACTCAGAGTTTAGGACTGAATAAACTAAGAGATGCTATAAATATGAAACAGTATCATGCTGTGTTGATTTACTGCACAAAGTCTGATTAGATTACAGTGAATCAGAAAGAATCATGATTTAATTACTGAGAATCATGCTTCATACATTTTTCTTCATTGGTGTTTTCATTCAGACAAAAATCAATTCTGAATTCACTGAGTGTATCCAACATGATAACAGTGTTTAACAGACAAACATGCTGACAGAGTTTAACAAGGTTTAAACATAAGCATGCATAACAGAGTTTAATACTAAGGTTCACATAGCACTTAACAATTTGCAGAAACATGAGCAATATATTTTAGAGATAAGTCTTTGAGTCTAACCAACATCTCTAGTCAAAACTAGAGACCATTCCTAGTTCATTGACCAGTCTTGTAAATGTAGCTTCACTCAATGGCTTGGTGAAGATATCTGCAAGTTATTGTTCTGTAGACACAAAGTGAAGCTCAATGTTGCCTTCCTCTACATGCTCTCTGATGAAGTGATACCTTATGCTGATGTGCTTTGTCATTGAATGTTGTACTGGATTACCTGTCATTGCAATAGCACTTTGATTATCACAGTAAATAGGTATCTTGGTATACCTTAATCCATAATCCAGCAGTTGATTTTTCATCCATAAAATCTGTGCACAGCAGCTACCAGCAGCAATATACTCTGCTTCAGCTATAGATGTAGATATTGACTTCTGTTTCTTGCTGTACCAGGAAACAAGTCTGTCACCCAGAAATTGACAACTTCCACTGGTGCTTTTTCTGTCTATCTTACAGCCTGCAAAGTCTGCATCTGAATAACCAAGTAGTTTAAACTCTGATTCTCTTGGATACCACAGCCCCAAAGTTATAGTGCCTTTGAGGTACTTAAAAATCCTCTTTACTGCTGTTAAATGTTGTTCTCTTGGATCTGCCTGGAACCTTGCACACAAACAAGTGGCATACATGATATCAGGTCTACTAGCTGTTAAATAGAGTAGAGAACCAATCATTCCTCTGTAACTTGTCATATCTACTGATGACCCTGCATCTTTGTCCAATTTTGTTGCAGTTGCCATGGGAGTTGTTGCAGATGAACAGTCAAGCATACCAAATTTCTTGAGAAGATTTCTGGTATATTTTGCTTGATTTACAAAAATTCCATCATCTGTTTGCTTCACCTGTAAGCCTAGAAAATAACTAAGCTCTCCCATCATAATCATTTGATATCTTGACTGCATGAGTTTGGCAAACTTCTTACAAAGTTTATCATTAGTAGATCCAAAAATGATGTCATCTACATATATCTGAACTAAGAGCAAGTCACTACCAGATTGGAAGTAAAACAGAGTTTTGTCAATAGTACCTCTGTGAAATCCACTTTCTAGTAGAAATTTGGCAAGGGTTTCATACCATGCCCTTGGTGCCTGCTTAAGTCCATAGAGTGCCTTGTCTAACCTGTAGACATGGTCTGGATATTTTGGATCTACAAAACCTGGTGGTTGTTCCACAAACACTTCTTCTTCAAGTTTTCCATTTAAAAATGCACTTTTCACATCCATCTGAAACACTTTGAATTTCTTATGAGAGGCATATGCTAGAAAGATTCTGATTGCCTCCAATCTAGCAACTGGAGCAAATGTTTCATCATAGTCTATTCCTTCCTGTTGTGAATAGCCTTTTGCAACCAGTCTTGCTTTGTTTCTTGTGATAACACCCTCACTGTCAGTTTTATTTCTGAAAACCCATTTAGTACCAACAATGGATCAGTTTTTGGGCCTTGGTACAAGGGTCCACACTTCATTTCTTTCAAATTCATTTAGCTCTTCTTGCATTGCTGTTATCCAGTCAGCATCTTTAAGAGCTTCTTCCACTTTCTTTGGCTCAGTTTGTGACAAGAATGCATGAAACAGACATTCATTTGTTGTTGCACTTCTTGTTCTTACTTTTGCATCTGGATCACCAATAATTAAATCAGGTGTATGTGACTTAGTCCATTTTCTTGCAGAAGGCAAATTGCTTCTGTCATCATGTGATCCTCCCCCTTGATCCATGCTCTCCTGATTTCCTTGGTGTCTCTCTTCATTTTCAGATGCTCCCCCTGAATGTGACTGCTCAGAATTATCAACAGAGTTTGAATCAACAGAGTTTGATTCAGAATTATCAACTGAGTCACTTTCAGTGTTTGAATTATCACTTTGATGTGATTCTTCATGCTCCCCCTCAACTGGTTCTGCCCTAGTTTCTGATTGAAGAGTTTCTTCAGTATTTACCAGTAGAGGTTCAGAGTTTAGATCAACAGAGTTTGTCAGATCAGTCCGATCAGAGTTTACTTTTTCAGAGAATAAATCTTCATTTTCAAAGTGGAGTAGATCATGTTCATTGACATCTTCAAGTCCAGTTATTTTCTTGTCATCAAATGACACATGAATTGATTCCATGATCACTCTAGTTCTCAGATTATAAACTCTGAATGCCTTAGTTGACAGTGGATAGCCAACAAAAATTCCTTCATCTGCCTTTAGGTCAAATTTGGTCAACTGTTCAGGATGAGTCTTCAACACAAAGCACTTGCATCCAAAAATATGAAAATATTTTAGATTTGGCTTTTTCTTCTTCACCATTTCATATGGTGTTTTGCCATGCTTGTTGATCAGTGTTGCATTTTGAGTAAAACAAGCAGTTTGAACTGCTTCTGCCCAGAAGTATGTTGGCAATTTTGCTTCATCTAGCATGGTTCTGGCAGCTTCTATCAAGGTTCTATTCTTCCTCTCCACTACACCATTTTGTTGTGGAGAGTGCCAGGTGCAGAAAACTCTTGTTTGATTCCTTTACTCTTGCAAAATTCTTCCATTGATGAATTCCTGAATTCAGTTCCATTGTCACTTCTGATTATCTTCACTTGATTTTCTGACCCTTTGTCCAGTTGTAAAATATGTTCTGTCAGTGTTAATGCAGTTTCATCCTTCTTTGCAAGAAAATATACCCATGTGTATCTGGTATATTCATCAACAATGACTAGTGCATATTTCTTCTTTCCAAGAGACATCACATTCACTGGTCCAAAAAGATCCACATGTAGGAGATGATAAGGATCAACAATTGAAGACTCAGATTTGCTTTTGAAGGAGGCTTTTCTCTGTTTGGCCTTTTGACAAGAATCACACAGGCCTTCTACATTCAACAAAGACCTTGGTAGACCTCTTACAAGATCATTCTTGATTAGCTCATTGATGTTGTTCAGGTTCAAATGAGAGAGTTTCTTGTGCCACTTCCAACTCTCTTCACTGGACATTCTTGTTGACAGACACACTGCTTTGCCATCATTGTTTGTTGACAATTTAATTTCATAGATGTTATTGTGTCTGTTTCCAACTAGAGCAACTTTCCCTGTAGATTTGCTGATGACTTGACAATATTCAGGCTGAAAATCCACATGATATCCTCTGTCACAGATTTGACTCACAGATAGCAGATCATGCTTGAGTCCTGGAACCAGAGCTACATTTGTGATGATGACATTCCCAAGATTAATATTGCCATATCCCAGAGTATGTCCTATGTTGCCATCTCCATAGGAAACTTTTGGGCCAGCCTTCTCCTCATACTCTGATAGCAGGGCTTTATTTCCTGTCATGTGTCCTGAACATCCACTGTCCACGACTAGGGTACTCACCCTGGTGCCCTGCAATCACAAACAATCACTGATTGTTAGTTTTAAGGATCCAGACTTGCTTGGATCCTTTGGCTTTCTTAATTCTGTTAGCTTTTGCAGCGGAATTCACATTATCAGAGTTTAAGCTAACTTTTTCAGAGTTTACATTTGCAGAGTTTACTTTAACCCATTTCAAATTTGGTTTGGGTTCATAGTAATTATAGTAAAGAGCATGATAATCTCTGCAAGTGTAAATAGAATGCCATGTACTTCCACAGTGTGTACATAAAGTCTGTGGTCTAGTCCTCACATAATCATTTTTAACTGCAGTTTTAGAGGGCAAAGAATTAATGTTCTTATTCTTACTGCAGAAACTAGCAAGATGATTAGTGCTACCACAATTAAAGCATGTTTTTCTAGGAGCTAATGAAGCAAGCATTGGCTTAATTCCTGATGTTATGCCTACTTTTCCATTTTTGTTTTTCTTAGGCATTCTCTGTTTGTTGACAGATTTTATCTCTTTAAGCTTATGCTTGAGTTGTTTATCTGTCATTAAACCAATGTTAGCCTCTTTAACAAAAGTCTTAGCATATGATTCTTTAACAGCCTTTTTCTCAGCTTCAGTCTTAGGTCCACCTGTTCCCATAACATTACCTTCAGATGAACGATGTGGTCTAACTTTTACCAAATTTTCAAATCTAAGTTCATCTCCTTCAGAGTAACCTAGACCTACTGTATCTGACTGAAACACTTCTTGAGTGTCTTTACCAGAGTGTGTCCAAGTTTTAATAATGTGTTTAGCATCCTCCAATTCAGATTCTAGTTGCTTATACTTACCTAGCAACTCCTGTTCAATAAACACTGCATCATCTCTCTCTTTCTGAACTTTATTCATTTTCTCTAGCTGTTCCTCAACAAGTTTATTTCTATCTTTGAGTTGAGAGCACTCATTTTTTATCCTCTCATTTTCTAAAGTCTGATCCCTATAACTGATATGTAATGCTTTAAGATAAATTCTCAATTCAGTTATATTATCAGTATTATAAGCATAGGTAGTTGGAGGTACCTTTAGATCATCATCTTCATTTTGAGTAGTAGCCATGAGTGCATAGTTGACTTCCTCATCTGAATCTGAAGTGTCTGCCCAATCTCTGCCTTTGGTGTAGAGTGCCTTTTCAGTTTTACCCTTCTTGCACTCAGGAGCATAGTGACCCATCTCCTTACACTTGTAGCATTGAATTTCAGACTTATCTTTCTTACCAGATTTGAAGTCCTTTCCCTCAGATTTCTTGAAATTCTTCTTGTCAGACTTTGAGTAGTCCTTGGAGAATCTCTTTCCCTTCTTGAAGTTCTTGAATCCCATCTTCTTGAAGGTCTTTACCATCAATGCAGCCATTTGCATCATCTCTTCATCATCTTCAGAATCAGATGTTCCATCTGTGTTTGAGTCAACATCAGTGTTTGATGACTCACTTTCTGAGTGTATGACTAAAGCTTTTCCTTTTGCCTTTTTCCTTGATGCTTCCTTCTTTGATGGTTTCTCCTCAACCTTAAGAGCAACAGACTTTGACTTTCTACTTGATCTTTTGTTTCTCTGCTCCAATTCCAATTCATGGGTTTTGAGCAGTCCATAAATTTCATCAATCTCTGTTTCACCAAGTTCATAGTTATCTCTTATGGTGGTTGTTTTCACATCCCACTTTTCAGGTAAAGAAAGAAGAAACTTGAGATTTGAGTCTTCTAAATCATACTCTTTGTTAACCAATGACAAATCATTGAGCAGTTAACAGAATCTGTCAAATGTTTCTGTCATGGTTTCTTCAGACTTTGCCTCAAAATGCTCATACTCCTGAGTGAGTATGTTTCTTCTGTTTTTCTTGATTGCAGGAGTTCCTTGACACCTAACCTCAAGTGCATCCCATATTTCCTTTGCAGTTGTGCAATTAATCACTTTATTAGACATAACATTGTCTAATGCACTGTGAAGTAAGTGTCTTACTTTTGCATCCTTTGCAATAGATGAAAGATCCTCAGCAGTTAGATCTTTCTTTTCTTTTGGAATGACCTTTGATTCCTCACCAGCAGCAGCAGCAGATAACTTTGTAGGTTTGTGAGGACCTTCATAAATTCTATCAAGGTATTCTGGATCTGTAGCCTCCAGAAACATGGTCATCTTCACCTTCCAAATTGCATACTCTGATGGCCTAAGTATAGGAACCCTAATTGTTTCATACCTACTAACAGTAGTAGGGGCTTTCTCAGATGGTGGAGGTATCTCTGCCATTGATTACTATTGTGTTTTGGATATTTAACTGTAATAAAGTAACAGATTGGCTCTGATACCACTTGTTAGTTCGAATACACAATAGGTAATCAAATACTGTATGAGTAACTTAACAAGAACACACTGTTTAATACTTAAAAACTGTTTGGAATTAACAATTCCTCTCTCAGTGATGTAAAATATCACAGAGAGCTGCTTAGGTTACAATCAATAAATTTCTCAATGTTCGATACCCTTCTAGGGTTAACCTAACTGTATTTATAAAACATACAGCTTCGTACAATCAGTAATTGATTCTCCTATAATTAAGCTATACAATTGATATCAATCACGATTGCTCTAGTCTTCCAAGTCAACTCAATCTCTTTGACAGCTTTCCAATCTTCAAAGATATTGCTTCCAAATTTATCTTGTATCAATCTTCAAACACTGTTGACTCTTCAGACAATACCGCTACAGAGTTTAACAATCTCTGTTGCGCTTCCAGTCAGTGTTTAACTAAACTCTGACTGCTTCCAGCTAAACTCTGTTTTGTCACTATAGCTTCCAAACACTGTTCTCATCAATCATTTCTAACAGGGGGAGATAAAGATAATTCAAAGACAACAACAACAACAACACCACCAGACTGGGGGAGATAAAGCTGGGGGAGATAAAGAGCAGACAAAGGGAAATAAAAAGAAGAACTAGGAGTGACAGTGGTGAATCTCAGCTAGGAAGTGGTAAAGGAAGAGCAGCATTAATAGTTAAAATTCTTTCTTCTAAGTACTAGATAAACGTCTACATCTGGGAAGGAGGTACTTAACTTCATAATTCTACATTTATAAATTCTATTCTGGTTGTATTGTTATATGTTTTGACATCCACAACTTAGATTTATGCTTCAGATTTTAAAGCATAAATAGGGGGAGATTGTTAGGAATAATTCATAAGTTGTGATGTTAAGAATAGAATTTACGCATTATACTTCTTGTAATCCTGATCTTATAAAGGATTTAGCACTATATATAGGATTTATGTGTAAGACAGTTATCTGTACAGTTTTGTCAGGAATGAAAAGTGTATCGGAGACTACATGTCAGGAGCAAAGAGCAAATCCTGATGACGGTCTAATACTGATGATGATCAGATACTGATGCAAGATGAAATCCTGATATCAGTCGTGTTACTGATGATGTCATTATGGATGCTACAGAAACTGGCAAGTGCTATAAAACAGGATCGTTGTTTGAAGAACAAGCAAGAAGATATTATGAAGGAAAGAGTTTTCTATTGATGGAAACTATCGACTAGAAGGCAGAACATTGTCATGTATAGATTATATCTTTCTGTTAGTAGTTGATAGGTAGCATTATAAATACTCTCTCTATATCATTGTAAAAAGAGTTCAGTTCATAAGGTTTGTAATCGTGAGTATACGAGAGTACAAACAGAGAGAGAGATTTGTATTGTCAGCAGCTGCTAAAGGTATTGTACACCTTTGGTAGAGTTTGTATTTGATCTTATTAATACAAACAGAGTTTGATTCATTCGTTTATTCTTGTTCATATAATCAAGCAAAAATCAGACACGATTATATAACTTGTATTCAACCCCCCCCTTCTACAAGTTATTCGAGTTAACATTTATGATCTAATCTTAGACTCTGAGTCTGTACACTACGCCATAAATGCTCATATGCAACACTTTTAGAAAGTGTTTCACTGAAAGTGTTTCGTTAGGTATGAAATTTTGGCTCTAACGAAACAGAACTTGAACTAGTGTTGCATTACATATAACTTAGTGTTGCATTTGATCCACGGTGTTTCACATAATGCAACACTAACAGCTGGCGTTGCATTAGATATTTTTTAATTTTAAAAAATGTTGATGTGGCAGCAGTGGGGCCCACAAGTGCTGACGTGGCATTTGCTGACGTGGCAAGTGTGGGGCCCACAATTGCTAACGTGGCAAATGTGGGACCCACATTTGATGACGTGTCATTGGCTGATGTGGCAGAAGCGTTGCATTAGATGAAAGAGGTGTTGCATTTGCTGTTTAAAAGCGCTGCATTAGATATTTTTGAATTTTTAATAAATGCTGACGTGGCAGTTGTGGGACCCCACCAGGGTGACGTGGCAGTGTGGGGTCCACCAGGGTGACGTGGCAGAGGCCCACAGATGCTGATGTGGCAAGTGTGGGGCCCACAATTGCTGACGTGGTAGATGTGGGGCCCACATTTACTAACGTGGCATTGACTAACGTGGCAAAAGCGTTGCATTAGGTGAAAAAGGTGTTCCATTTGCCTTTAAAAGCGTTGCATTAGTCAGTTTTGAATTTTTAATAAATGCTGACGTGGTAGTTGTGGGACCCACCTGGGTGACGTGGCAGTGTGGGCCCCACCAAGGTGACGTGGCAGGAGGCCCACAGATGCTGACGTGGCAAGTGTGGGGCCCATAATTGCTAACGTGGCAGATGTGGGGCCCACAATTGCTAACGTGGCATTTATTGACGTGGCAGAAGCGTTGCATTAGGTGCATTAGGTGCAGGTGCAAATTTTCGAAAAATTTGCTAGATGCATTTCGTTTGGTTTTATAACGGTCAAACTGGTCAAAGTAGACTTTCCTTTTAACTAGTCTTGTCCGGAATGATGAAACTATTTTTTTAAAATCTTTTTTCGACGTTCCAATCGTACGGATGTCGAGATATAACGATTTTAGTGAAGTGGTAAATTTTCGAAAAATTTGCTAGATGCATTTGGTTTGGTTTTATAACGGTCAAACCGGTCAAAGTAGACTTTCCTTTTAACTAGTCTTGTCCGGAATGATGAAACTACTTTTTTAAATTCTTTTTTCGACGTTCCAATCGTACGGATGTCGATATATAACGATTTTAGTGAAATGGTAAATTTTTGAAAAATTTGCTAGATGCATTTGGTTTGGTTTTATAACGGTCAAACCGCTCAAAGTAGACTTTCCTTTTAACTAGTCTTGTCCGGAATGATGAAAATATTTTTTTAAATTCTTTTTTCGACGTTCCAATCGTACGGATGTCGAGATATAACGATTTTAGTGAAGTGGTAAATTTTTGAAAAATTTGCTAGATGCATTTGGTTTGGTTTTATAATGGTCAAACCGGTCAAAGTAGACTTTCCTTTTAACTAGTCTTGTCCGGAATGATGAAACGATTTTTTTAAATTCTTTTTTTGACGTTCCAATCGTACGGATGTCAAGATATAACGATTTTAGTGAAGTGGTAAATTTTTGAAAAATTTGGTAGATGCTTTTGGTTTGGTTTTATAACGGTCAAACCGGTCAAATTAGGCTTTCTTTTTAACTAGTCTTGTCCGGAATGATGAAACTATTTTTTTAAATTCTTTTTTCGACGTTCCAATCATACGGATGTCGAGATATAACGATTTTAGTGAAGTGGTAAATTTTCAAAAAATTTGCTAGATGCATTTGGTTTGTTTTTATAACGGTCAAACCGGTCAAAGTAGACATTCCTTTTAACTAGTCTTATCCGGAATGATGAAACAATTTTTTTAAATTCTTTTTTCGACGTTCCAATCGTACGGATGTCGAGATACAACGATTTTTGTGAAGTGGTAAATTTTTGAAAAATTTACTAGATGCATCCGGTTTGGTTTTATAACGGTCAAACCGGTCAAAGTAGACATTCCTTTTAGCTAGTCTTTTCCGGAATGATGAAACAATTTTTTTAAATTCTTTTTTCGACGTTCCAATCGTACGGATGTCGAGATATAACGATTTTAGTGAAGTGGTAAATTTTCGAAAAATTTGCTAGATGCATTTGGTTTGGTTTTATAACGGTCAAACCGGTCAAATTAGGCTTTCCTTTTAACTAGTCTTGTCCGGAGTGATGAAACTATTTTTTTAAATTCTTTTTTCGACGTTCCAATCGTACGGATGTCGAGATATAACGATTTGAGTGAAGTGGTAAATTTTCGAAAAATTTTCTAGATGCATTTGGTTTGGTTTTATAACGGTCAAACCTGTCAAATTAGGCTTTCCTTTTAACTAGTCTTGTCCGGAATGATGAAACTATTTTTTTAAATTCTTTTTTCGACGTTCCAATCGTACGGATGTCGAGATATAACGATTTTAGTGAAGTGGTAAATTTTCAAAAAATTTGTTAGATGCATTTGGTTTGGTTTTATAACGGTCAAACCTGTCAAATTAGGTTTTCCATTTAACTAGTCTTGTCCGGGATGATGAAACTATTTTTTTAAATTCTTTTTTTGACGTTCCAATTGTACGGATGTCAAGATATAACGATTTTAGCGAAGTGGTAAATTTTCAAAAAATTTGGTAGATGCTTTTGGTTTGGTTTTATAACGGTCAAACCGGTCAAATTAGGCTTTCCTTTTAACTAGTCTTGGCCGGAATGATGAAACTATTTTTTAAAATTCTTTTTTCGACGTTCCAATCATACAGATGTCGAGATATAACGATTTTAGTGAAGTGGTAAATTTTCAAAAAATTTCCTAGATGCATTTGGTTTGTTTTTATAACGGTCAAACCGGTCAAAGTAGACAATCCTTTTAACTAGTCTTATCCGGAATGATGAAACAATTTTTTTAAATTCTTTTTTGACGTTCCAATCATACGGATGTCAAGATATAATGATTTTAGTGAAGTGGTAAATTTTTGAAAAATTTTCTAGATGCATCCGGTTTGGTTTTATAACGGTCAAACCGGTTAAAGTAGACATTCCTTTTAGCTAGTCTTGTCCGGAATGATGAAATAATTTTTTAAAATTCTTTTTTTGACGTTCCAATCGTACGGATGTCGAGATATAACGATTTTAGTGAAGTGGTAAATTTTCAAAAAATTTGCTAGATGCATTTGGTTTGGTTTTATAACGGTCAAACCGGTCAAATTAGGCTTTCCTTTTAACTAGTCTTGTCCGGAGTGATGAAACTATTTTTTTAAATTCTTTTTTCGACGTTCCAATCGTACGGATGTCGAGATATAACGATTTTAGTGAAGTGGTAAATTTTCAAAAAATTTGCTAGATACATTTGGTTTGGTTTTATAACGGTCAAACCTGTCAAATTAGGCTTTCCTTTTAACTAGTCTTGTCCGGAATGATGAAACTATTTTTTTAAATTCTTTTTTCGACGTTCCAATCATACAGATGTCGAGATATAACGATTTTAGTGAAGTTGTAAATTTTCGAAAAATTTCCTAGATGCATTTGGTTTGTTTTTATAACGGTCAAACCGGTCAAAGTAGACATTCCTTTTAACTAGTCTTATTCGGAATGATGAAACAAGTTTTTTAAATTCTTTTTTCGACGTTCCAATCGTACGGATGTCGAGATATAATGATTTTAGTGAAGTGGTAAATTTTTGAAAATTTTTCTAGAGGCATCCGGTTTGGTTTTATAATGGTCAAACCGGTCAAATTAGGCTTTCCTTTTAACTAGTCTTGTCCGGAGTGATGAAATTATTTTTTTAAATTCTTTTTTCGACGTTCCAATCGTACGGATGTCGAGATATAACGATTATAGTGAAGTGGTAAATTTTTGAAAAATTTGCTAGATGAATTTGGTTTGGTTTTATAACGGTCAAACCTGTCAAATTAGGCTTTCCTTTTAACTAGTCTTGTCCGGAATGATGAAACTATTTTTTTAAATTCTTTTTTCGACGTTCCAATCGTACGGATGTCGAGATATAACGATTCTAGTGAAGTGGTAAATTTTCGAAAAATTTGCTAGATGCATTTGGTTTGGTTTTACAACGGTCAAACCGGTCAAAGTAGACTTTCCTTTTAACTAGTCTTGTCCAGAATGATGAAACTATTTTTTTAAATTCTTTTTTCGACGTTCCAATCGTACGGATGTCAATATATAACGATTTTAGTGAAATGGTAAATTTTCGAAAAATTTGCTAGATGCATTTGGTTTGGTTTTATAACGGTCAAACCGCTCAAAGTAGACTTTCCTTTTAACTAGTCTTGTCCGGAATGATGAAACTATTTTTTTAAATTCTTTTTTCGACATTCCAATCGTACGGATGTCGAGATATAACGATTTTAGTGAAATGGTAAATTTTTGAAAAATTTGCTAGATACATTTGGTTTGGTTTTATAACGGTCAAACCGGTCAAAGTAGACTTTCCTTTTAACTAGTCTTGTCCGGAATGATGAAATGATTTTTTTAAATTCTTTTTTTGACGTTCCAATCGTACGGATGTCAAGATATAACGATTTTAGTGAAGTGGTAAATTTTCGAAAAATTTGGTAGATGCTTTTGGTTTGGTTTTATAACGGTCAAACTGGTCAAATTAGGCTTTCTTTTTAACTAGTCTTGTCCGGAATGATGAAACTATTTTTTTAAATTCTTTTTTCGACGTTCCAATCATACGGATGTCCAGATATAACGATTTCAGTGAGGTGGTAAATTTTTAAAAAATTTGCTAGATGCATTTGGTTTGTTTTTATAACGGTCAAACCGGTCTAAGTAGACATTCCTTTTAACTAGTCTTATCCGGAATGATGAAACAATTTTTTTAAATTCTTTTTTCGACGTTCCAATCATACGGATGTCGAGATACAACGATTTTTGTGAAGTGGTAAATTTTCGAAAAATTTACTAGATGCATCCGGTTTGGTTTTATAACGGTCAAACCGGTCAAAATAGACATTCCTTTTAGCTAGTCTTTTCCGGAATGATGAAACAATTTTTTTAAATTCTTTTTTCGACGTTCCAATCGTACGGATGTCGAGATATAACGATTTTAGTGAAGTGGTAAATTTTCGAAAAATTTGCTAGATGCATTTGGTTTGGTTTTATAACGGTCAAACCGATCAAATTAGGCTTTCCTTTTAACTAGTCTTGTCCGGAGTGATGAAATTATTTTTTTAAATTCTTTTTTCGACGTTCCAATCGTACGGATGTCGAGATATAACGATTATAGTGAAGTGGTAAATTTTCAAAAAATTTGCTAGATGCATTTGGTTTGGTTTTATAACGGTCAAACCTGTCAAATTAGGCTTTCCTTTTAACTAGTCTTGTCCGGAATGATGAAACTATTTTTTTAAATTCTTTTTTCGACGTTCCAATCGTACGGATGTCGAGATATAACTATTCTAGTGAAGTGGTAAATTTTCGAAAAATTTGCTAGATGCATTTTGTTTGGTTTTACAACGGTCAAACCGGTCAAAGTAGACTTTCCTTTTAACTAGTCTTGTCCAGAATGATGAAACTATTTTTTTAAATTCTTTTTTCGACGTTCCAATCGTACGGATGTCAATATATAACGATTTTAGTGAAATGGTAAATTTTCGAAAAATTTGCTAGATGCATTTGGTTTGGTTTTATAACGGTCAAACCGCTCAAAGTAGACTTTCCTTTTAACTAGTCTTGTCCGGAATGATGAAACTATTTTTTAAAATTCTTTTTTCGACATTCCAATCGTACGGATGTCGAGATATAACGATTTTATTGAAGTGGTAAATTTTTGAAAAATTTGCTAGATACATTTGGTTTGGTTTTATAACGGTCAAACCGGTCAAAGTAGACTTTCCTTTTAACTAGTCTTGTCCGGAATGATGAAACGATTTTTTTTAAATTCTTTTTTTGACGTTTCAATCATACGGATGTCAAGATATAACGATTTTAGTGAAGTGGTAAATTTTCGAAAAATTTGGTAGATGCTTTTGGTTTGGTTTTATAACGGTCAAACTGGTCAAATTAGGCTTTCTTTTTAACTAGTCTTGTCCGGAATGATGAAACTATTTTTTTAAATTCTTTTTTCGACGTTCCAATCGTACGGATGTCGAGATATAACGATTATAGTGAAGTGGTAAATTTTCAAAAAATTTGCTAGATGCATTTGGTTTGGTTTTATAACGGTCAAACCTGTCAAATTAGGCTTTCCTTTTAACTAGTCTTGTCCGGAATGATGAAACTATTTTTTTAAATTCTTTTTTCGACGTTCCAATCGTACGGATGTCGAGATATAACTATTCTAGTGAAGTGGTAAATTTTCGAAAAATTTGCTAGATGCATTTTGTTTGGTTTTACAACGGTCAAACCGGTCAAAGTAGACTTTCCTTTTAACTAGTCTTGTCCAGAATGATGAAACTATTTTTTTAAATTCTTTTTTCGACGTTCCAATCGTACGGATGTCAATATATAACGATTTTAGTGAAATGGTAAATTTTCGAAAAATTTGCTAGATGCATTTGGTTTGGTTTTAAAACGGTCAAACCGCTCAAAGTAGACTTTCCTTTTAACTAGTCTTGTCCGGAATGATGAAACTATTTTTTAAAATTCTTTTTTCGACATTCCAATCGTACGGATGTCGAGATATAACGATTTTATTGAAGTGGTAAATTTTTGAAAAATTTGCTAGATACATTTGGTTTGGTTTTATAACGGTCAAACCGGTCAAAGTAGACTTTCCTTTTAACTAGTCTTGTCCGGAATGATGAAACGATTTTTTTTAAATTCTTTTTTTGACGTTTCAATCATACGGATGTCAAGATATAACGATTTTAGTGAAGTGGTAAATTTTCGAAAAATTTGGTAGATGCTTTTGGTTTGGTTTTATAACGGTCAAACTGGTCAAATTAGGCTTTCTTTTTAACTAGTCTTGTCCGGAATGATGAAACTATTTTTTTAAATTCTTTTTTCGACGTTCCAATCATACGGATGTCCAGATATAACGATTTCAGTGAGGTGGTAAATTTTTAAAAAATTTGCTAGATGCATTTGGTTTGTTTTTATAACGGTCAAACCGGTCAAAGTAGACATTCCTTTTAACTAGTCTTATCCGGAATGATGAAACAATTTTTTTAAATTCTTTTTTCGACGTTCCAATCATACGGATGTCGAGATACAACGATTTTTGTGAAGTGGTAAATTTTTGAAAAATTTACTAGATGCATCCGGTTTGGTTTTATAACGGTCAAACCGGTCAAAATAGACATTCCTTTTAGCTAGTCTTTTCCGGAATGATGAAACAATTTTTTTAAATTCTTTTTTCGACGTTCCAATCGTACGGATGTCGAGATATAACGATTTTAGTGAAGTGGTAAATTTTCGAAAAATTTGCTAGATGCATTTGGTTTGGTTTTATAACGGTCAAACCGATCAAATTAGGCTTTCCTTTTAACTAGTCTTGTCCGGAGTGATGAAATTATTTTTTTAAATTCTTTTTTCGACGTTCCAATCGTACGGATGTCGAGATATAACGATTATAGTGAAGTGGTAAATTTTCAAAAAATTTGCTAGATGCATTTGGTTTGGTTTTATAACGGTCAAACCTGTCAAATTAGGCTTTCCTTTTAACTAGTCTTGTCCGGAATGATGAAACAATTTTTTTAAATTCTTTTTTCGACGTTCCAATCGTACGGATGTCGAGATACAACGATTTTTGTGAAGTGGTAAATTTTCGAAAAATTTACTAGATGCATCCGGTTTGGTTTTATAACGGTCAAACCGGTCAAAATAGACATTCCTTTTAGCTAGTCTTTTCCGGAATGATGAAACAATTTTTTTAAATTCTTTTTTCGACGTTCCAATCGTACGGATGTCGAGATATAACGATTTTAGTGAAGTGGTAAATTTTCGAAAAATTTGCTAGATGCATTTGGTTTGGTTTTATAACGGTCAAACCGATCAAATTAGGCTTTCCTTTTAACTAGTCTTGTCCGGAGTGATGAAATTATTTTTTTAAATTCTTTTTTCGACGTTCCAATCGTACGGATGTCGAGATATAACGATTATAGTGAAGTGGTAAATTTTCAAAAAATTTGCTAGATGCATTTGGTTTGGTTTTATAACGGTCAAACCTGTCAAATTAGGCTTTCCTTTTAACTAGTCTTGTCCGGAATGATGAAACTATTTTTTTAAATTCTTTTTTCGACGTTCCAATCGTACGGATGTCGAGATATAACTATTCTAGTGAAGTGGTAAATTTTCGAAAAATTTGCTAGATGCATTTTGTTTGGTTTTACAACGGTCAAACCGGTCAAAGTAGACTTTCCTTTTAACTAGTCTTGTCCAGAATGATGAAACTATTTTTTTAAATTCTTTTTTCGACGTTCCAATCGTACGGATGTCAATATATAACGATTTTAGTGAAATGGTAAATTTTCGAAAAATTTGCTAGATGCATTTGGTTTGGTTTTATAACGGTCAAACCGCTCAAAGTAGACTTTCCTTTTAACTAGTCTTGTCCGGAATGATGAAACTATTTTTTAAAATTCTTTTTTCGACATTCCAATCGTACGGATGTCGAGATATAACGATTTTATTGAAGTGGTAAATTTTTGAAAAATTTGCTAGATACATTTGGTTTGGTTTTATAACGGTCAAACCGGTCAAAGTAGACTTTCCTTTTAACTAGTCTTGTCCGGAATGATGAAACGATTTTTTTTAAATTCTTTTTTTGACGTTTCAATCATACGGATGTCAAGATATAACGATTTTAGTGAAGTGGTAAATTTTCGAAAAATTTGGTAGATGCTTTTGGTTTGGTTTTATAACGGTCAAACTGGTCAAATTAGGCTTTCTTTTTAACTAGTCTTGTCCGGAATGATGAAACTATTTTTTTAAATTCTTTTTTCGACGTTCCAATCGTACGGATGTCGAGATATAACGATTATAGTGAAGTGGTAAATTTTCAAAAAATTTGCTAGATGCATTTGGTTTGGTTTTATAACGGTCAAACCTGTCAAATTAGGCTTTCCTTTTAACTAGTCTTGTCCGGAATGATGAAACTATTTTTTTAAATTCTTTTTTCGACGTTCCAATCGTACGGATGTCGAGATATAACTATTCTAGTGAAGTGGTAAATTTTCGAAAAATTTGCTAGATGCATTTTGTTTGGTTTTACAACGGTCAAACCGGTCAAAGTAGACTTTCCTTTTAACTAGTCTTGTCCAGAATGATGAAACTATTTTTTTAAATTCTTTTTTCGACGTTCCAATCGTACGGATGTCAATATATAACGATTTTAGTGAAATGGTAAATTTTCGAAAAATTTGCTAGATGCATTTGGTTTGGTTTTAAAACGGTCAAACCGCTCAAAGTAGACTTTCCTTTTAACTAGTCTTGTCCGGAATGATGAAACTATTTTTTAAAATTCTTTTTTCGACATTCCAATCGTACGGATGTCGAGATATAACGATTTTATTGAAGTGGTAAATTTTTGAAAAATTTGCTAGATACATTTGGTTTGGTTTTATAACGGTCAAACCGGTCAAAGTAGACTTTCCTTTTAACTAGTCTTGTCCGGAATGATGAAACGATTTTTTTTAAATTCTTTTTTTGACGTTTCAATCATACGGATGTCAAGATATAACGATTTTAGTGAAGTGGTAAATTTTCGAAAAATTTGGTAGATGCTTTTGGTTTGGTTTTATAACGGTCAAACTGGTCAAATTAGGCTTTCTTTTTAACTAGTCTTGTCCGGAATGATGAAACTATTTTTTTAAATTCTTTTTTCGACGTTCCAATCATACGGATGTCCAGATATAACGATTTCAGTGAGGTGGTAAATTTTTAAAAAATTTGCTAGATGCATTTGGTTTGTTTTTATAACGGTCAAACCGGTCAAAGTAAACATTCCTTTTAACTAGTCTTATCCGGAATGATGAAACAATTTTTTTAAATTCTTTTTTCGACGTTCCAATCATACGGATGTCGAGATACAACGATTTTTGTGAAGTGGTAAATTTTCGAAAAATTTACTAGATGCATCCGGTTTGGTTTTATAACGGTCAAACCGGTCAAAATAGACATTCCTTTTAGCTAGTCTTTTCCGGAATGATGAAACAATTTTTTTAAATTCTTTTTTCGACGTTCCAATCGTACGGATGTCGAGATATAACGATTTTAGTGAAGTGGTAAATTTTCGAAAAATTTGCTAGATGCATTTGGTTTGGTTTTATAACGGTCAAACCGATCAAATTAGGCTTTCCTTTTAACTAGTCTTGTCCGGAGTGATGAAATTATTTTTTTAAATTCTTTTTTCGACGTTCCAATCGTACGGATGTCGAGATATAACGATTATAGTGAAGTGGTAAATTTTCAAAAAATTTGCTAGATGCATTTGGTTTGGTTTTATAACGGTCAAACCTGTCAAATTAGGCTTTCCTTTTAACTAGTCTTGTCCGGAATGATGAAACAATTTTTTTAAATTCTTTTTTCGACGTTCCAATCGTACGGATGTCGAGATACAACGATTTTTGTGAAGTGGTAAATTTTCGAAAAATTTACTAGATGCATCCGGTTTGGTTTTATAACGGTCAAACCGGTCAAAATAGACATTCCTTTTAGCTAGTCTTTTCCGGAATGATGAAACAATTTTTTTAAATTCTTTTTTCGACGTTCCAATCGTACGGATGTCGAGATATAACGATTTTAGTGAAGTGGTAAATTTTCGAAAAATTTGCTAGATGCATTTGGTTTGGTTTTATAACGGTCAAACCGATCAAATTAGGCTTTCCTTTTAACTAGTCTTGTCCGGAGTGATGAAATTATTTTTTTAAATTCTTTTTTCGACGTTCCAATCGTACGGATGTCGAGATATAACGATTATAGTGAAGTGGTAAATTTTCAAAAAATTTGCTAGATGCATTTGGTTTGGTTTTATAACGGTCAAACCTGTCAAATTAGGCTTTCCTTTTAACTAGTCTTGTCCGGAATGATGAAACTATTTTTTTAAATTCTTTTTTCGACGTTCCAATCGTACGGATGTCGAGATATAACTATTCTAGTGAAGTGGTAAATTTTCGAAAAATTTGCTAGATGCATTTTGTTTGGTTTTACAACGGTCAAACCGGTCAAAGTAGACTTTCCTTTTAACTAGTCTTGTCCAGAATGATGAAACTATTTTTTTAAATTCTTTTTTCGACGTTCCAATCGTACGGATGTCAATATATAACGATTTTAGTGAAATGGTAAATTTTCGAAAAATTTGCTAGATGCATTTGGTTTGGTTTTATAACGGTCAAACCGCTCAAAGTAGACTTTCCTTTTAACTAGTCTTGTCCGGAATGATGAAACTATTTTTTAAAATTCTTTTTTCGACATTCCAATCGTACGGATGTCGAGATATAACGATTTTATTGAAGTGGTAAATTTTTGAAAAATTTGCTAGATACATTTGGTTTGGTTTTATAACGGTCAAACCGGTCAAAGTAGACTTTCCTTTTAACTAGTCTTGTCCGGAATGATGAAACGATTTTTTTTAAATTCTTTTTTTGACGTTTCAATCATACGGATGTCAAGATATAACGATTTTAGTGAAGTGGTAAATTTTCGAAAAATTTGGTAGATGCTTTTGGTTTGGTTTTATAACGGTCAAACTGGTCAAATTAGGCTTTCTTTTTAACTAGTCTTGTCCGGAATGATGAAACTATTTTTTTAAATTCTTTTTTCGACGTTCCAATCGTACGGATGTCGAGATATAACGATTATAGTGAAGTGGTAAATTTTCAAAAAATTTGCTAGATGCATTTGGTTTGGTTTTATAACGGTCAAACCTGTCAAATTAGGCTTTCCTTTTAACTAGTCTTGTCCGGAATGATGAAACTATTTTTTTAAATTCTTTTTTCGACGTTCCAATCGTACGGATGTCGAGATATAACTATTCTAGTGAAGTGGTAAATTTTCGAAAAATTTGCTAGATGCATTTTGTTTGGTTTTACAACGGTCAAACCGGTCAAAGTAGACTTTCCTTTTAACTAGTCTTGTCCAGAATGATGAAACTATTTTTTTAAATTCTTTTTTCGACGTTCCAATCGTACGGATGTCAATATATAACGATTTTAGTGAAATGGTAAATTTTCGAAAAATTTGCTAGATGCATTTGGTTTGGTTTTATAACGGTCAAACCGCTCAAAGTACACTTTCCTTTTAACTAGTCTTGTCCGGAATGATGAAACTATTTTTTAAAATTCTTTTTTCGACATTCCAATCGTACGGATGTCGAGATATAACGATTTTATTGAAGTGGTAAATTTTTGAAAAATTTGCTAGATACATTTGGTTTGGTTTTATAACGGTCAAACCGGTCAAAGTAGACTTTCCTTTTAACTAGTCTTGTCCGGAATGATGAAACGATTTTTTTTAAATTCTTTTTTTGACGTTTCAATCATACGGATGTCAAGATATAACGATTTTAGTGAAGTGGTAAATTTTCGAAAAATTTGGTAGATGCTTTTGGTTTGGTTTTATAACGGTCAAACTGGTCAAATTAGGCTTTCTTTTTAACTAGTCTTGTCCGGAATGATGAAACTATTTTTTTAAATTCTTTTTTCGACGTTCCAATCATACGGATGTCCAGATATAACGATTTCAGTGAGGTGGTAAATTTTTAAAAAATTTGCTAGATGCATTTGGTTTGTTTTTATAACGGTCAAACCGGTCAAAGTAGACATTCCTTTTAACTAGTCTTATCCGGAATGATGAAACAATTTTTTTAAATTCTTTTTTCGACGTTCCAATCATACGGATGTCGAGATACAACGATTTTTGTGAAGTGGTAAATTTTCGAAAAATTTACTAGATGCATCCGGTTTGGTTTTATAACGGTCAAACCGGTCAAAATAGACATTCCTTTTAGCTAGTCTTTTCCGGAATGATGAAACAATTTTTTTAAATTCTTTTTTCGACGTTCCAATCGTACGGATGTCGAGATATAACGATTTTAGTGAAGTGGTAAATTTTCGAAAAATTTGCTAGATGCATTTGGTTTGGTTTTATAACGGTCAAACCGATCAAATTAGGCTTTCCTTTTAACTAGTCTTGTCCGGAGTGATGAAATTATTTTTTTAAATTCTTTTTTCGACGTTCCAATCGTACGGATATCGAGATATAACGATTATAGTGAAGTGGTAAATTTTCAAAAAATTTGCTAGATGCATTTGGTTTGGTTTTATAACGGTCAAACCTGTCAAATTAGGCTTTCCTTTTAACTAGTCTTGTCCGGAATGATGAAACTATTTTTTTAAATTCTTTTTTCGACGTTCCAATCGTACGGATGTCGAGATATAACTATTCTAGTGAAGTGGTAAATTTTCGAAAAATTTGCTAGATGCATTTGGTTTGGTTTTACAACGGTCAAACCGGTCAAAGTAGACTTTCCTTTTAACTAGTCTTGTCCAGAATGATGAAACTATTTTTTTAAATTCTTTTTTCGACGTTCCAATCGTACGAATGTCAATATATAACGATTTTAGTGAAATGGTAAATTTTTGAAAAATTTGGTAGATGCATTTGGTTTGGTTTTATAACGGTCAAACCGCTCAAAGTAGACTTTCCTTTTAACTAGTCTTGTCCGGAATGATGAAACTATTTTTTAAAATTCTTTTTTCGACATTCCAATCGTACGGATGTCGAGATATAACGATTTTATTGAAGTGGTAAATTTTTGAAAAATTTGCTAGATACATTTGGTTTGGTTTTATAACGGTCAAACCGGTCAAAGTAGACTTTCCTTTTAACTAGTCTTGTCCGGAATGATGAAACGATTTTTTTTAAATTCTTTTTTTGACGTTTCAATCATACGGATGTCAAGATATAACGATTTTAGTGAAGTGGTAAATTTTCGAAAAATTTGGTAGATGCTTTTGGTTTGGTTTTATAACGGTCAAACTGGTCAAATTAGGCTTTCTTTTTAACTAGTCTTGTCCGGAATGATGAAACTATTTTTTTAAATTCTTTTTTCGACGTTCCAATCATGATATAACGATTTCAGTGAAGTGGTAAATTTTTAAAAAATTTGCTAGATGCATTTGGTTTGTTTTTATAACGGTCAAACCGGTCAAAGTAGACATTCCTTTTAACTAGTCTTATCCGGAATGATGAAACAATTTTTTAAAATTCTTTTTTCGACGTTCCAATCATACGGATGTCGAGATACAACGATTTTTGTGAAGTGGTAAATTTTCGAAAAATTTACTAGATGCATCCGGTTTGGTTTTATAATGGTCAAACCGGTCAAAATAGACATTCCTTTTAGCTAGTCTTTTCCGGAATGATGAAACAATTTTTTTAAATTCTTTTTTCGACGTTCCAATCGTACGGATGTCGAGATATAATGATTTCAGTGAAGTGGTAAATTTTTGAAAAATTTGCTAGATGCATTTGGTTTGGTTTTATAACGGTCAAACCGATCAAATTAGGCTTTCCTTTTAACTAGTCTTGTCCGGAGTGATGAAACTATTTTTTTAAATTCTTTTTTCGACGTTCCAATCGTACGGATGTCGAGATATAACGATTTTAGTGAAGTGGTAAATTTTTGGAAAAATTTGCTAGATGCATTTGGTTTGGTTTTATAACGGTCAAACCTGTCAAATTAGGCTTTCCTTTTAACTAGTCTTGTCCGGGATGATGAAACTATTTTTTTAAATTCTTTTTTTGACGTTCCAATTGTACGGATGTCAAGATATAACGATTTTAGCGAAGTGGTAAATTTTCAAAAAATTTGGTAGATGCTTTTGGTTTGGTTTTATAACGGTCAAATTAGGCTTTCCTTTTACCTAGTCTTGTACGGAATGATGAAACTATTTTTTTAATTTCTTTTTTCGACGTTCCAATCATACAGATGTCGAGATATAACGATTTTAGTGAAGTGGTAAATTTTCAAAAAATTTCCTAGATGCATTTGGTTTGTTTTTATAACGGTCAAACCTGTCAAATTAGGCTTTCCTTTTAACTAGTATTGTCCGGAATGATGAAACTATTTTTTTAAAAATTTTTTCGACGTTCCAATCGTACGGATGTCGAGATATAACGATTGTAGTGAAGTGGTAAATTTTCGAAAAATTTGTTAGATGCATTTGGTTTGGTTTTATAACGGTCAAACCTGTCAAATTAGGCTTTCCTTTTAACTAGTCTTGTCCGGAATGATGAAACTATTTTTTTAAATTCTTTTTTCGACGTTCCAATCGTACGGATGTCGAGATATAACGATTTTAGTGAAGTGGTAAATTTTCGAAAAAATTTGCTAGATGCATTTGGTTTGTTTTTATAACGGTCAAACCGGTCAAAGTAGACATTCCTTTTAACTAGTCTTATCCGGAATGATGAAACAATTTTTTTAAATTCTTTTTTCGACGTTCCAATCGTACGGATGTCGAGATACAACGATTTTTGTGAAGTGGTAAATTTTCGAAAAATTTACTAGATGCATCCGGTTTGGTTTTATAACGGTCAAACCGGTCAAAATAGACATTCCTTTTAGCTAGTCTTTTCCGGAATGATGAAACAATTTTTTTAAATTCTTTTTTCGACGTTCCAATCGTACGGATGTCGAGATATAACGATTTTAGTGAAGTGGTAAATTTTCGAAAAATTTGCTAGATGCATTTGGTTTGGTTTTATAACGGTCAAACCGATCAAATTAGGCTTTCCTTTTAACTAGTCTTGTCCGGAGTGATGAAACTATTTTTTTAATTTCTTTTTTCGACGTTCCAATCGTACGGATGTCGAGATATAACGATTTTAGTGAAGTGGTAAATTTTTGAAAAATTTGTTAGATGCATTTGGTTTGGTTTTATAACGGTCAAACCTGTCAAATTAGGCTTTCCTTTTAACTAGTCTTGTCCGGGATGATGAAACTGTTTTTTTAAATTCTTTTTTTGACGTTCCAATTGTACGGATGTAAAGATATAACAATTTTAGCGAAGTGGTAAATTTTCAAAAATTTTGGTAGATGCTTTTGGTTTGGTTTTATAACGGTCAAACCGGTCAAATTAGGCTTTCCTTTTAACTAGTCTTGTCCGGAATGATGAAACTATTTTTTTAAATTCTTTTTTCGATGTTCCAATCATACAGATGTCGAGATATAACGATTTTAGTGAAGTGGTAAATTTTCGAAAAATTTCCTAGATGCATTTGGTTTGTTTTTATAACGGTCAAACCGGTCAAAGTAGACATTCCTTTTAACTAGTCTTATCCGGAATGATGAAACAATTTTTTTAAATTCTTTTTTCGACGTTCCAATCGTACGGATATCGAGATATAATGATTTTAGTGAAGTGGTAAATTTTTGAAAAATTTTCTAGAGGCATCCGGTTTGGTTTTATAACGGTCAAACCGGTCAAATTAGGATTTCCTTTTAACTAGTCTTGTCCGGAGTTATGAAATTATTTTTTTAAATTCTTTTTTCGACGTTCCAATCGTACGGATGTCGAGATATAACGATTATAGTGAAGTGGTAAATTTTCGAAAAATTTGCTAGATGCATTTGGTTTGGTTTTATAACGGTCAAACCTGTCAAATTAGGCTTTCCTTTTAACTAGTCTTGTCCGGAATGATGAAACTATTTTTTTAAATTCTTTTTTCGACGTTCCAATCGTACGGATGTCGAGATATAACGATTCTAGTGAAGTGGTAAATTTTTGAAAAATTTGCTAGATGCATTTGGTTTGGTTTTACAACGGTCAAACCGGTCAAAGTAGACTTTCCTTTTAACTAGTCTTGTCCAGAATGATGAAACTATTTTTTTAAATTCTTTTTTCGACGTTCCAATCGTACGGATGTCAATATATAACGATTTTAGTGAAGTGGTAAATTTTCGAAAAATTTGCTAGATGCATTTGGTTTGTTTTTATAACGGTCAAACCGATCAAAGTAGACATTCCTTTTAACTAGTCTTATCCGGAATGATGAAACAATTTTTTTAAATTCTTTTTTCGACGTTCCAATCGTACGGATGTCGAGATACAACGATTTTTGTGAAGTGGTAAATTTTCGAAAAATTTACTAGATGCATCCGGTTTGGTTTTATAACGGTCAAACCGGTCAAAATAGACATTCCTTTTAGCTAGTCTTTTCCGGAATGATGAAACAATTTTTTTAAATTCTTTTTTCGACGTTCCAATCGTACGGATGTCGAGATATAACGATTTTAGTGAAGTGGTAAATTTTCGAAAAATTTGCTAGATGCATTTGGTTTGGTTTTATAACGGTCAAACCGATCAAATTAGGCTTTCCTTTTAACTAGTCTTGTCCGGAGTGATGAAACTATTTTTTTAATTTCTTTTTTCGACGTTCCAATCGTACGGATGTCGAGATATAACGATTTTAGTGAAGTGGTAAATTTTTGAAAAATTTGTTAGATGCATTTGGTTTGGTTTTATAACGGTCAAACCTGTCAAATTAGGCTTTCCTTTTAACTAGTCTTGTCCGGGATGATGAAACTGTTTTTTTAAATTCTTTTTTTGACGTTCCAATTGTACGGATGTAAAGATATAACAATTTTAGCGAAGTGGTAAATTTTCAAAAATTTTGGTAGATGCTTTTGGTTTGGTTTTATAACGGTCAAACCGGTCAAATTAGGCTTTCCTTTTAACTAGTCTTGTCCGGAATGATGAAACTATTTTTTTAAATTCTTTTTTCGATGTTCCAATCATACAGATGTCGAGATATAACGATTTTAGTGAAGTGGTAAATTTTCGAAAAATTTCCTAGATGCATTTGGTTTGTTTTTATAACGGTCAAACCGGTCAAAGTAGACATTCCTTTTAACTAGTCTTATCCGGAATGATGAAACAATTTTTTTAAATTCTTTTTTCGACGTTCCAATCGTACGGATATCGAGATATAATGATTTTAGTGAAGTGGTAAATTTTTGAAAAATTTTCTAGAGGCATCCGGTTTGGTTTTATAACGGTCAAACCGGTCAAATTAGGCTTTCCTTTTAACTAGTCTTGTCCGGAGTGATGAAATTATTTTTTTAAATTCTTTTTTCGACGTTCCAATCGTACGGATGTCGAGATATAACGATTATAGTGAAGTGGTAAATTTTCGAAAAATTTGCTAGATGCATTTGGTTTGGTTTTATAACGGTCAAACCTGTCAAATTAGGCTTTCCTTTTAACTAGTCTTGTCCGGAATGATGAAACTATTTTTTTAAATTCTTTTTTCGACGTTCCAATCGTACGGATGTCGAGATATAACGATTCTAGTGAAGTGGTAAATTTTTGAAAAATTTGCTAGATGCATTTGGTTTGGTTTTACAACGGTCAAACCGGTCAAAGTAGACTTTCCTTTTAACTAGTCTTGTCCAGAATGATGAAACTATTTTTTTAAATTCTTTTTTCGACGTTCCAATCGTACGGATGTCAATATATAACGATTTTAGTGAAGTGGTAAATTTTCGAAAAATTTGCTAGATGCATTTGGTTTGTTTTTATAACGGTCAAACCGGTCAAAGTAGACATTCCTTTTAACTAGTCTTATCCGGAATGATGAAACAATTTTTTTAAATTCTTTTTTCGACGTTCCAATCGTACGGATGTCGAGATACAACGATTTTTGTGAAGTGGTAAATTTTCGAAAAATTTACTAGATGCATCCGGTTTGGTTTTATAACGGTCAAACCGGTCAAAATAGACATTCCTTTTAGCTAGTCTTTTCCGGAATGATGAAACAATTTTTTTAAATTCTTTTTTCGACGTTCCAATCGTACGGATGTCGAGATATAACGATTTTAGTGAAGTGGTAAATTTTCGAAAAATTTGCTAGATGCATTTGGTTTGGTTTTATAACGGTCAAACCGATCAAATTAGGCTTTCCTTTTAACTAGTCTTGTCCGGAGTGATGAAACTATTTTTTTAATTTCTTTTTTCGACGTTCCAATCGTACGGATGTCGAGATATAACGATTTTAGTGAAGTGGTAAATTTTTGAAAAATTTGTTAGATGCATTTGGTTTGGTTTTATAACGGTCAAACCTGTCAAATTAGGCTTTCCTTTTAACTAGTCTTGTCCGGGATGATGAAACTGTTTTTTTAAATTCTTTTTTTGACGTTCCAATTGTACGGATGTAAAGATATAACAATTTTAGCGAAGTGGTAAATTTTCAAAAATTTTGGTAGATGCTTTTGGTTTGGTTTTATAACGGTCAAACCGGTCAAATTAGGCTTTCCTTTTAACTAGTCTTGTCCGGAATGATGAAACTATTTTTTTAAATTCTTTTTTCGATGTTCCAATCATACAGATGTCGAGATATAACGATTTTAGTGAAGTGGTAAATTTTCGAAAAATTTCCTAGATGCATTTGGTTTGTTTTTATAACGGTCAAACCGGTCAAAGTAGACATTCCTTTTAACTAGTCTTATCCGGAATGATGAAACAATTTTTTTAAATTCTTTTTTCGACGTTCCAATCGTACGGATATCGAGATATAATGATTTTAGTGAAGTGGTAAATTTTTGAAAAATTTTCTAGAGGCATCCGGTTTGGTTTTATAACGGTCAAACCGGTCAAATTAGGCTTTCCTTTTAACTAGTCTTGTCCGGAGTGATGAAATTATTTTTTTAAATTCTTTTTTCGACGTTCCAATCGTACGGATGTCGAGATATAACGATTATAGTGAAGTGGTAAATTTTCGAAAAATTTGCTAGATGCATTTGGTTTGGTTTTATAACGGTCAAACCTGTCAAATTAGGCTTTCCTTTTAACTAGTCTTGTCCGGAATGATGAAACTATTTTTTTAAATTCTTTTTTCGACGTTCCAATCGTACGGATGTCGAGATATAACGATTCTAGTGAAGTGGTAAATTTTTGAAAAATTTGCTAGATGCATTTGGTTTGGTTTTACAACGGTCAAACCGGTCAAAGTAGACTTTCCTTTTAACTAGTCTTGTCCAGAATGATGAAACTATTTTTTTAAATTCTTTTTTCGACGTTCCAATCGTACGGATGTCAATATATAACGATTTTAGTGAAATGGTAAATTTTCGAAAAATTTGCTAGATGCATTTGGTTTGGTTTTATAACGGTCAAACCGGCCAAAGTAGACATTCCTTTTAACTAGTCTTATCCGGAATGATGAAACAATTTTTTTAAATTCTTTTTTGGACGTTCCAATCGTACGGATGTCGAGATACAACGATTTTTGTGAAGTGGTAAATTTTCGAAAAATTTACTAGATGCATCCGGTTTGGTTTTATAACGGTCAAACCGGTCAAAATAGACATTCCTTTTAGCTAGTCTTTTCCGGAATGATGAAACAATTTTTTTAAATTCTTTTTTCGACGTACCAATCGTACGGATGTCGAGATATAACGATTTTATTGAAGTGGTAAATTTTCGAAAAATTTGCTAGATGCATTTGGTTTGGTTTTATAACGGTCAAATCGATCAAATTAGGCTTTCCTTTTAACTAGTCTTGTCCGGAGTGATGAAACTATTTTTTTTTAATTCTTTTTTCGACGTTCCAATCGTACGGATGTCGAGATATAAAGATTTTAGTGAAGTGGTAAATTTTCAAAAAAAATTCTAGATGCATTTGGTTTGGTTTTATAACGGTCAAACCTGTCAAATTAGGCTTTCCTTTTAACTAGTCTTGTCCGGAATGATGAAACTATTTTTTAAAATTCTTTTTTAGACGTTCCAATCGTACGGATGTCGAGATATAACGATTTTAGTGAAGTGGTAAATTTTCGAAAAATTTGTTAGATGCATTTGGTTTGGTTTTATAACGGTCAAACCTGTCAAATTATGCTTTCCTTTTAACTAGTCTTGTCCGGGATGATGAAACTATTTTTTTAAATTCTTTTTTTGACGTTCCAATTGTACGGATGTAAAGATATAACGATTTTAGCGAAGTGGTAAATTTTCAAAAAATTTGGTAGATGCTTTTGGTTTGGTTTTATAACGGTCAAACCGGTCAAATTAGGTTTTCCTTTTAACTAGTCTTGTCCGGAATGATGAAACTTTTTTTTTAAAATTCTTTTTTCGACGTTCCAATCATACAGATGTCGAGATATAACGATTTTAGTGAAGTGGTAAATTTTCGAAAAATTTCCTAGATGCATTTGGTTTGTTTTTATAACGGTCAAACCGGTCAAAGTAGATATTTCTTTTAACTAGTCTTATCCGGAATGATGAAACAATTTTTTTAAATTCTTTTTTCGACGTTCCAATCGTACGGATGTCGAGATATAATGATTTTAGTGAAGTGGTAAATTTTTGAAAAATTTTCTAGAGGCATCCGGTTTGGTTTTATACCGGTCAAACCGGTCAAATTAGGCTTTCCTTTTAACTAGTCTTGTCCGGAGTGATGAAATTATTTTTTTAAATTCTTTTTTCGACGTTCCAATCGTACGGATGTCGAGATATAACGATTATAGTGAAGTGGTAAATTTTCGAAAAATTTGCTAGATGCATTTGGTTTGGTTTTATAACGGTCAAACCTGTCAAATTAGGCTTTCCTTTTAACTAGTCTTGTCCGGAATGATGAAACTATTTTTTTAAATTCTTTTTTCGACGTTCCAATCGTACGGATGTCGAGATATAATGATTCTAGTGAAGTGGTAAATTTTCGAAAAATTTGCTAGATGCATTTGGTTTGGTTTTACAACGGTCAAACCGGTCAAAGTAGACTTTCCTTTTAACTAGTCTTGTCCAGAATGATGAAACTATTTTTTTAAATTCTTTTTTCGACGTTCCAATCGTACGGATGTCAATATATAACGATTTTAGTGAAATGGTAAATTTTCGAAAAATTTGCTAGATGCATTTGGTTTGGTTTTATAACGGTCAAACCGCTCAAAGTAGACTTTCCTTTTAACTAGTCTTGTCTGGAATGATGAAACTATTTTTTTAAATTCTTTTTTCGACATTCCAATCGTACGGATGTCGAGATATAAAGATTTTAGTGAAGTGGTAAATTTTCAAAAAAAATTCTAGATGCATTTGGTTTGGTTTTATAACGGTCAAACCTGTCAAATTAGGCTTTCCTTTTAACTAGTCTTGTCCGGAATGATGAAACTATTTTTTAAAATTCTTTTTTAGACGTTCCAATCGTACGGATGTCGAGATATAACGATTTTAGTGAAGTGGTAAATTTTCAAAAAATTTGGTAGATGCATTTGGTTTGGTTTTATAACGGTCAAACCTGTCAAATTAGGCTTTCCTTTTAACTAGTCTTGTCCGGGATGATGAAACTATTTTTTTAAATTCTTTTTTTGACATTCCAATTGTACGGATGTAAAGATATAACGATTTTAGCGAAGTGGTAAATTTTCAAAAAATTTGATAGATGCTTTTGGTTTGGTTTTATAACGGTCAAACCGGTCAAATTAGGCTTTCCTTTTAACTAGTCTTGTCCGAAATGATGAAACTTTTTTTTTTAAATTCTTTTTTCGACGTTCCAATCATACAGATGTCGAGATATAACGATTTTAGTGAAGTGGTAAATTTTCGAAAAATTTCCTAGATGCATTTGGTTTGTTTTTATAACGGTCAAACCGGTCAAAGTAGATATTTCTTTTAACTAGTCTTATCCGGAATGATGAAACAATTTTTTTAAATTCTTTTTTCGACGTTCCAATCGTACGGATGTCGAGATATAATGATTTTAGTGAAGTGGTAAATTTTTGAAAAATTTTCTAGAGGCATCCGGTTTGGTTTTATACCGGTCAAACCGGTCAAATTAGGCTTTCCTTTTAACTAGTCTTGTCCGGAGTGATGAAATTATTTTTTTAAATTCTTTTTTCGACGTTCCAATCGTACGGATGTCGAGATATAACGATTATAGTGAAGTGGTAAATTTTCGAAAAATTTGCTAGATGCATTTGGTTTGGTTTTATAACGGTCAAATCTGTCAAATTAGGCTTTCCTTTTAACTAGTCTTGTCCGGAATGATGAAACTATTTTTTTAAATTCTTTTTTCGACGTTCCAATCGTACGGATGTCGAGATATAACGATTCTAGTGAAGTGGTAAATTTTTGAAAAATTTGCTAGATGCATTTGGTTTGGTTTTACAACGGTCAAACCGGTCAAAGTAGACTTTCCTTTTAACTAGTCTTGTCCAGAATGATGAAACTATTTTTTTAAATTCTTTTTTCGACGTTCCAATCGTACGGATGTCAATATATAACGATTTTAGTGAAATGGTAAATTTTCGAAAAATTTGCTAGATGCATTTGGTTTGGTTTTATAACGGTCAAACCGCTCAAAGTAGACTTTCCTTTTAACTAGTCTTGTCCGGAATGATGAAACTATTTTTTTAAATTCTTTTTTCGACATTCCAATCGTACGGATGTCGAGATATAACGATTTTAGTGAAGTGGTAAATTTTTGAAAAATTTGCTAGATACATTTGGTTTGGTTTTATAACGGTCAAACCGGTCAAAGTAGACTTTCCTTTTAACTAGTCTTGTCCGGAATGATGAAATGATTTTTTTAAATTCTTTTTTTGACGTTCCAATCGTACGGATGTCAAGATATAACGATTTTAGTGAAGTGGTAAATTTTCGAAAAATTTGGTAGATGCTTTTGGTTTGGTTTTATAACGGTCAAACTGGTCAAATTAGGCTTTCTTTTTAACTAGTCTTGTCCGGAATGATGAAACTATTTTTTTAAATTCTTTTTTCGACGTTCCAATCATACGGATGTCCAGATATAACGATTTCAGTGAAGTGGTAAATTTTTGAAAAATTTGCTAGATGCATTTGGTTTGGTTTTATAACGGTCAAACCGGTCAAAGTAGATATTTCTTTTAACTAGTCTTATCCGGAATGATGAAACAATTTTTTTAAATTCTTTTTTCGACGTTCCAATCGTACGGATGTCGAGATATAATGATTTTAGTGAAGTGGTAAATTTTTGAAAAATTTTCTAGAGGCATCCGGTTTGGTTTTATACCGGTCAAACCGGTCAAATTAGGCTTTCCTTTTAACTAGTCTTGTCCGGAGTGATGAAATTATTTTTTTAAATTCTTTTTTCGACGTTCCAATCGTACGGATGTCGAGATATAACGATTATAGTGAAGTGGTAAATTTTCGAAAAATTTGCTAGATGCATTTGGTTTGGTTTTATAACGGTCAAATCTGTCAAATTAGGCTTTCCTTTTAACTAGTCTTGTCCGGAATGATGAAACTATTTTTTTAAATTCTTTTTTCGACGTTCCAATCGTACGGATGTCGAGATATAACGATTCTAGTGAAGTGGTAAATTTTTGAAAAATTTGCTAGATGCATTTGGTTTGGTTTTACAACGGTCAAACCGGTCAAAGTAGACTTTCCTTTTAACTAGTCTTGTCCAGAATGATGAAACTATTTTTTTAAATTCTTTTTTCGACGTTCCAATCGTACGGATGTCAATATATAACGATTTTAGTGAAATGGTAAATTTTCGAAAAATTTGCTAGATGCATTTGGTTTGGTTTTATAACGGTCAAACCGCTCAAAGTAGACTTTCCTTTTAACTAGTCTTGTCCGGAATGATGAAACTATTTTTTTAAATTCTTTTTTCGACATTCCAATCGTACGGATGTCGAGATATAACGATTTTAGTGAAGTGGTAAATTTTTGAAAAATTTGCTAGATACATTTGGTTTGGTTTTATAACGGTCAAACCGGTCAAAGTAGACTTTCCTTTTAACTAGTCTTGTCCGGAATGATGAAATGATTTTTTTAAATTCTTTTTTTGACGTTCCAATCGTACGGATGTCAAGATATAACGATTTTAGTGAAGTGGTAAATTTTCGAAAAATTTGGTAGATGCTTTTGGTTTGGTTTTATAACGGTCAAACTGGTCAAATTAGGCTTTCTTTTTAACTAGTCTTGTCCGGAATGATGAAACTATTTTTTTAAATTCTTTTTTCGACGTTCCAATCATACGGATGTCCAGATATAACGATTTCAGTGAAGTGGTAAATTTTTGAAAAATTTGCTAGATGCATTTGGTTTGGTTTTATAACGGTCAAACCGATCAAATTAGGCTTTCCTTTTAACTAGTCTTGTCCGGAGTGATGAAACTATTTTTTTAAATTCTTTTTTCGACGTTCCAATCGTACGGATGTCGAGATATAACGATTTTAGTGAAGTGGTAAATTTTTGAAAAATTTGCTAGATGCATTTGGTTTGGTTTTATAACGGTCAAACCTGTCAAATTAGGCTTTCCTTTTAACTAGTATTGTCCGGAATGATGAAACTATTTTTTTAAATTCTTTTTTCGACGTTCCAATCGTACGGATGTCGAGATATAACGATTTTAGTGAAGTGGTAAATTTTTGAAAAATTTGTTAGATGCATTTGGTTTGGTTTTATAACGGTCAAACCTGTCAAATTAGGCTTTCCTTTTAACTAGTATTGTCCGGAATGATGAAACTATTTTTTTAAATTCTTTTTTCGACGTTCCAATCGTACGGATGTCGAGATATAACGATTTTAGTGAAGTGGTAAATTTTTGAAAAATTTGTTAGATGCATTTGGTTTGGTTTTATAACGGTCAAACCTGTCAAATTAGGCTTTCCTTTTAACTAGTCTTGTCCGGGATGATGAAACTATTTTTTTAAATTCTTTTTTTGACGTTCCAATTGTACGGATGTTAAGATATAACGATTTTAGCGAAGTGGTAAATTTTCAGAAAATTTGGTAGATGCTTTTGGTTTGGTTTTATAACGGTCAAATTAGGCTTTCCTTTTAACTAGTCTTGTCCGGAATGATGAAACTATTTTTTTAAATTCTTTTTTCGACGTTCCAATCGTACGGATGTCGAGATATAACGATTCTAGTGAAGTGGTAAATTTTCGAAAAATTTTCTAGTTGCATTTCGTTTGGTTTTATAACGGTCAAACCGGTCAAAGTAGACTTTCCTTTTAACTAGTCTTGTCCGGAATGATGAAACTATTTTTTTAAATTCTTTTTTCGACGTTCCAATCGTACTGATGTCGAGATATAACGATTTTAGTGAAATGGTAAATTTTCGAAAAATTTGCTAGATGCATTTGGTTTGGTTTTATAACGGTTAAACCGGTCAAAGTAGACTTTCCTTTTACCTAGTCTTGTTCGGAATGATGAAACTATTTTTTTTAAAAAAAATTCGACGTTCCAATCATACGGATGTCGAGATATAACGATTTTAGTGAAGTGGTAAATTTTCCAAAAATTTGCTAGATCCATTTTGTTTGGTTTTATAACGGTCAAACCGGTCAAAGTAGACTTTCCTTTTAACTAGTCTTGTCCGGAATGATGAAACTATTTTTTTAAATTCTTTTTTCGACGTTCCAATCGTACGGATGTCGAGATATAACGATTTTAGTGAAGTGGTAAATTTTTGAAAAATTTGCTAGATGCATTTGGTTTGGTTTTATAACGGTCAAACCGATCAAATTAGGCTTTCCTTTTAACTAGTCTTGTCCGGAGTGATGAAACTATTTTTTTAAATTCTTTTTTCGACGTTCCAATCGTACGGATGTCGAGATATAACGATTTTAGTGAAGTGGTAAATTTTTGAAAAATTTGCTAGATGCATTTGGTTTGGTTTTATAACGGTCAAACCTGTCAAATTAGGCTTTCCTTTTAACTAGTATTGTCCGGAATGATGAAACTATTTTTTTAAATTCTTTTTTCGACGTTCCAATCGTACGGATGTCGAGATATAACGATTTTAGTGAAGTGGTAAATTTTTGAAAAATTTGTTAGATGCATTTGGTTTGGTTTTGTAACGGTCAAACCTGTCAAATTAGGCTTTCCTTTTAACTAGTCTTGTCCGGGATGATGAAACTATTTTTTTAAATTCTTTTTTTGACGTTCCAATTGTACGGATGTAAAGATATAACGATTTTAGCGAAGTGGTAAATTTTCAAAAAATTTGGTAGATGCTTTTGGTTTGGTTTTATAACGGTCAAATTAGGCTTTCCTTTTAACTAGTCTTGTCCGGAATGATGAAACTATTTTTTAAAATTCTTTTTTCGACGTTCCAATCGTACGGATGTCGAGATATAACGATTCTAGTGAAGTGGTAAATTTTCGAAAAATTTGCTAGTTGCATTTCGTTTGGTTTTATAACGGTCAAACCGGTCAAAGTAGACTTTCCTTTTAACTAGTCTTGTCCGGAATGATGAAACTATTTTTTTAAATTCTTTTTTCGACGTTCCAATCGTACTGATGTCGAGATATAACGATTTTAGTGAAATGGTAAATTTTCGAAAAATTTGCTAGATGCATTTGGTTTGGTTTTATAACGGTTAAACCGGTCAAAGTAGACTTTCCTTTTACCTAGTCTTGTTCGGAATGATGAAACTATTTTTTTAAAAAAAAAATTCGACGTTCCAATCATACGGATGTCGAGATATAACGATTTTAGTGAAGTGGTAAATTTTCCAAAAATTTGCTAGATCCATTTTGTTTGGTTTTATAACGGTCAAACCGGTCAAAGTAGACTTTCCTTTTAACTAGTCTTGTCCGGAATGATGAAACTATTTTTTTAAATTCTTTTTTCGACGTTCCAATCGTACGGATGTCGAGATATAACGATTTTAGTGAAGTTGTAAATTTTCGAAAAATTTGCTAGATGCATTTGGTTTGGTTTTATAACGGTCAAACCGGTCAAATTAGGCTTTCCTTTTAACTAGTCTTGTCCGGAGTGATGAAACTATTTTTTTAAATTCTTTTTTCGAAGTTCCAATCGTACGGATGTCGAGATATAACGATTTTAGTGAAGTGGTAAATTTTCAAAATATTTGTTAGATGCATTTGGTTTGGTTTTATAACGGTCAAACCTATCAAATTAGGCTTTCCTTTTAACTAGTCTTGTCCGGAATGATGAAACTATTTTTTTAAATTCTTTTTTCGACGTTCCAATCATACGGATGTCGAGATATAACGATTTTAGTGAAGTGGTAAATTTTCCAAAAATTTGCTAGATCCATTTTGTTTGGTTTTATAACGGTCAAACCGGTCAAAGTAGACTTTCCTTTTAACTAGTCTTGTCCGGAATGATGAAACTATTTTTTTAAATTCTTTTTTCGACGTTCCAATCGTACGGATGTCGAGATATAACGATTTTAGTGAAGTTGTAAATTTTCGAAAAATTTGCTAGATGCATTTAGTTTGGTTTTATAACGGTTAAACCGGTCAAAGTAGACTTTCCTTTTAACTAGTCTTGTTCGGAATGATGAAACTATTTTTTTAAATTCTTTTTCGACGTTCCAATCATACGGATGTCGAGATATAACGATTTTAGTGAAGTGGTAAATTTTCGAAAAATTTGCTAGATCCATTATGTTTGGTTTTGTAACGGTCAAACCGGTCAAATTAGGCTTTCCTTTTAACTAGTCTTGTCCGGAGTGATGAAACTATTTTTTTAAATTCTTTTTTCGACGTTCCAATCGTACGGATGTCGAGATATAACGATTTTAGTGAAATGGTAAATTTTCAAAAAATTTGCTAGATGCATTTGGTTTGGTTTTATAACGGTCAAACCGGTCAAATTAGGCTTTCCTTTTAACTAGTCTTGTCCGGAGTGATGAAACTATTTTTTTAAATTCTTTTTTCGACGTTCCAATCGTACGGATGTCGAGATATAACGATTTTAGTGAAGTGGTAAATTTTCAAAAAATTTGGTAGATGCATTTGGTTTGGTTTTATAACGGTCAAACCTGTCAAATTAGGCTTTCCTTTTAACTAGTCTTGTCCGGAATGATGAAACTATTTTTTTAAATTCTTTTTTAGACGTTCCAATCGTACGGATGTCGAGATGTAACGATTTTAGTGAAGTGGTAAATTTTCGAAAAATTTGTTAGATGCATTTGGTTTGGTTTTATAACGGTCAAACCTGTCAAATTAGGCTTTCCTTTTAACTAGTCTTGTCCGGGATGATGAAACTATTTTTTTAAATTCTTTTTTTGACGTTCCAATTGTACGGATGTCAAGATATAACGATTTTAGCGAAGTGGTAAATTTTCAAAAAATTTGGTAGATGCTTTTGGTTTGGTTTTATAACGGTCAAACCGGTCAAATTAGGCTTTCCTTTTAACTAGTCTTGTCCGGAATGATGAAACTATTTTTTTAAATTCTTTTTTCGACGTTCCAATCGTACGGATGTCGAGATATAACGATTTTAGTGAAGTGGTAAATTTTCAAAAAATTTGCTAGATGCATTTGGTTTGGTTTTATAACGGTCAAATTAGGCTTTCCTTTTAACTAGTCTTGTCCGGAGTGATGAAACTATTTTTTTAAATTCTTTTTTCGACGTTCCAATCGTACGGAGGTCGAGATATAACGATTTTAGTGAAGTGGTAAATTTTCGAAAAATTTGCTAGATGCATTTGGTTTGTTTTATAACGGTCAAACCGGTCAAATTAGGCTTTCCTTTTAACTAGTCTTGTCCGGAGTGATGAAACTATTTTTTTAAATTCTTTTTTCGACGTTCCAATCGTACGGATGTCGAGATATAACGATTTTAGTGAAGTGGTAAATTTTCAAAAAATTTGGTAGATGCATTTGGCTTGGTTTTATAACGGTCAAACCTATCAAATTAGGCTTTCCTTTTAACTAGTCTTGTCCGGAATGATGAAACTATTTTTTTAAATTCTTTTTTCGACGTTCCAATCATACGGATGTCGAGATATAACGATTTTAGTGAAGTGGTAAATTTTCCAAAAATTTGCTAGATCCATTTTGTTTGGTTTTATAACGGTCAAACCGGTCAAAGTAGACTTTCCTTTTAACTAGTCTTGTCCGGAATGATGAAACTATTTTTTTAAATTCTTTTTTCGACGTTCCAATCGTACGGATGTCGAGATATAACGATTTCAGTGAAGTTGTAAATTTTCGAAAAATTTGCTAGATGCATTTGGTTTGGTTTTATAACGGTCAAACCGGTCAAATTAGGCTTTCCTTTTAACTAGTCTTGTCCGGAGTGATGAAACTATTTTCTTAAATTCTTTTTTCGAAGTTCCAATCGTACGGATGTCGAGATATAACGATTTTAGTGAAGTGGTAAATTTTCGAAAAATTTGCTAGATGCATTTGGTTTGGTTTTATAACGGTCAAACCGGTCAAATTAGGCTTTCCTTTTAACTAGTCTTGTCCGGAGTGATGAAACTATTTTTTTAAATTCTTTTTTCGACGTTCCAATCATACGGATGTCGAGATATAACGATTTTAGTGAAGTGGTAAATTTTCAAAAAATTTGGTAGATGCATTTGGTTTGGTTTTATAACGGTCAAACCTGTCAAATTAGGCTTTCCTTTTAACTAGTCTTGTCCGGAATGATGAAACTATTTTTTTAAATTCTTTTTTCGACGTTCCAATTGTACGGATGTCGAGATATAACGATTCTAGTGAAGTGGTAAATTTTCGAAAAATTTGCTAGATGCATTTTGTTTGATTTTATAACGGTCAAACCGGTCAAAGTAGACTTTCCTTTTAACTAGTCTTGTCCGGAATGATGAAACTATTTTTTTAAATTCTTTTTTCGACGTTCCAATCGTACTGATGTCGAGATATAACGATTTTAGTGAAATGTTAAATTTTCGAAAAATTTGCTAGATGCATTTGGTTTGGTTTTATAACGGTTAAACCGGTCAAAGTAGACTTTCCTTTTAACTAGTCTTGTTCGGAATGATGAAACTATTTTTTTAAATTCTTTTTCGACGTTCCAATCACACGGACGTCGAGATATAACGATTTTAGTGAAGTGGTAAATTTTCGAAAAATTTGCTAGATCCATTTTGTTTGGTTTTATAACGGTCAAACCGGTCAAAGTAGACTTTCCTTTTAACTAGTCTTGTCCGGAATGATGAAACTATTTTTTTAAATTCGTTTTTCGACGTTCCAATCGTACAGATGTCGAGATATAACGATTTTAGTGAAATGGTAAATTTTTGAAAAATTTGCTAGATGCATTTGGTTTGGTTTTATAACGGTCAAACCGGTCAAATTAGGCTTTCCTTTTAACTAGTCTTGTCCGGAGTGATGAAACTATTTTTTTAAATTCTTTTTTCGACGTTCCAATCGTACGGATGTCGAGATATAACGATTTTAGTGAAGTGGTAAATTTTCAAAAAATTTGCTAGATGCATTTGGTTTGGTTTTATAACGGTCAAACCGGTCAAATTAGGCTTTCCTTTTAACTAGTCTTGTCCGGAGTGATGAAACTATTTTTTTAAATTCTTTTTTCGACGTTCCAATCATACGGATGTCGAGATATAACGATTTTAGTGAAGTGGTAAATTTTCAAAAAATTTGGTAGATGCATTTGGTTTGGTTTTATAACGGTCAAACCTGTCAAATTAGGCTTTCCTTTTAACTAGTCTTGTCCGGAATGATGAAACTATTTTTTTAAATTCTTTTTTCGACGTTCCAATTGTACGGATGTCGAGATATAACGATTCTAGTGAAGTGGTAAATTTTCGAAAAATTTGCTAGATGCATTTCGTTTGGTTTTATAACGGTCAAACCGGTCAAAGTAGACTTTCCTTTTAACTAGTCTTGTCCGGAATGATGAAACTATTTTTTTAAATTCTTTTTTCGACGTTCCAATCGTACTGATGTCGAGATATAACGATTTTAGTGAAATGTTAAATTTTCCAAAAATTTGCTAGATGCATTTGGTTTGGTTTTATAACGGTTAAACCGGTCAAAGTAGACTTTCCTTTTAACTAGTCTTGTTCGGAATGATGAAACTATTTTTTTAAATTCTTTTTCGACGTTCCAATCATACGGACGTCGAGATATAACGATTTTAGTGAAGTGGTAAATTTTCGAAAAATTTGCTAGATCCATTTTGTTTGGTTTTATAACGGTCAAACCGGTCAAAGTAGACTTTCCTTTTAACTAGTCTTGTCCGGAATGATGAAACTATTTTTTTAAATTCATTTTTCGACGTTCCAATCGTACAAATGTCGAGATATAACGATTTTAGTGAAATGGTAAATTTTTGAAAAATTTGCTAGATGCATTTGGTTTGGTTTTATAACGGTCAAACCGGTCAAATTAGGCTTTCCTTTTAACTAGTCTTGTCCGGAGTGATGAAACTATTTTTTTAAATTCTTTTTTCGACGTTCCAATCGTACGGATGTTGAGATATAACGATTTTAGTGAAGTGGTAAATTTTCAAAAAATTTGGTAGATGCATTTGGTTTGGTTTTATAACGGTCAAACCTGTCAAATTAGGCTTTCCTTTTAACTAGTCTTGTCCGGAATGAGGAAGCTATTTTTTTAAATTCTTTTTTAGACGTTCCAATCGTACGGATGTCGAGATGTAACGATTTTAGTGAAGTGGTAAATTTTCGAAAAAGTTGTTAGATGCATTTGGTTTGGTTTTATAACGGTCAAACCTGTCAAATTAGGCTTTCCTTTTAACTAGTCTTGTCCGGGATGATGAAACTATTTTTTTAAATTCTTTTTTTAACGTTCCAATTGTACGGATGTCAAGATATAACAATTTTAGCGAAGTGGTAAATTTTCAAAAAATTTGGTAGATGCTTTTGGTTTGGTTTTATAACGGTCTAACCGGTCAAATTAGGCTTTCCTTTTAACTAGTCTTGTCCGGAATGATGAAACTATTTTTTTAAATTCTTTTTTCGACGTTCCAATCGTACAGATGTCAAGATATAACGATTTTAGTGAAGTGGTAAATTTTCGAAAAATTTGGTAGATGCTTTTGGTTCGGTTTTATAACGGTCAAACCGGTCAAATTAGGCTTTCTTTTTAACTAGTCTTGTCCGGAATGATGAAACTATTTTTTAAAATTCTTTTTTCGACGTTCCAATCGTACGGATGTCGAGATATAACGATTTTAATGAAGTGGTAAATTTTTGAAAAATTTGCTAGATGCATTTGGTTTGGTTTTATAATGGTCAAACCGGTCAAATTAGTCTTTCCTTTTAACTAGTCTTGTCTGGAGTGATGAAACTATTTTTTTAAATTCTTTTTTCGACGTTCCAATCGTACGGATGTCGAGATATAACGATTTTAGTGAAGTGGTAAATTTTCAAAAAATTTGCTAGATGCATTTAGTTTGGTTTTATAACGGTCAAACCTGTCAAATTAGGCTTTCCTTTTAACTAGTCTTGTCCGGAATGATGAAACTATTTTTTTAAATTGTTTTTTAGACGTTCCAATCGTACGGATGTCGAGATGTAACGATTTTAGTGAAGTGGTAAATTTTCGAAAAATTTGTTAGATGCATTTGGTTTGGTTTTATAACGGTCAAACCGGTCAAAGTAGACTTTCCTTTTAACTAGTCTTGTCCGGAATGATGAAACTATTTTTTTAAATTCGTTTTTCGACGTTCCAATCGTACAGATGTCGAGATATAACGATTTTAGTGAAATGGTAAATTTTTGAAAAATTTGCTAGATGCATTTGGTTTGGTTTTATAACGGTCAAACCGGTCAAATTAGGCTTTCCTTTTAACTAGTCTTGTCCGGAGTGATGAAACTATTTTTTTAATTTTTTTTTCGACGTTCCAATCGTACGGATGTCGAGATATAACGATTTTAGTGAAGTGGTAAATTTTCGAAAAATTTGCTAGATGCATTTGGTTTGGTTTTATAACGGTCAAACCGGTCAAATTAGGCTTTCCTTTTAACTAGTCTTGTCCGGAGTGATGAAACTATTTTTTTAAATTCTTTTTTCGACGTTCCAATCATACGGATGTCGAGATATAACGATTTTAGTGAAGTGGTAAATTTTCAAAAAATTTGGTAGGTGCATTTGGTTTGGTTTTATAACGGTCAAACCTGTCAAATTAGGCTTTCCTTTTAACTAGTTTTGTCCGGAATGATGAAACTATTTTTTTAAATTCTTTTTTCGACGTTCCAATTGTACGGATGTCGAGATATAACGATTCTAGTGAAGTGGTAAATTTTCGAAAAATTTGCTAGATGCATTTGGTTTGGTTTTATAACGGTCAAACCGGTCAAATTTGGCTTTCCTTTTAACTAGTCTTGTCCGGAATGATGAAACTATTTTTTTAAATTCTTTTTTCGACGTTCCAATCGTACGGATGTCGAGATATAACGATTTTAGTGAAGTGGTAAATTTTCAAAAAATTTGCTAGATGCATTTGGTTTGGTTTTATAACGGTCAAACCGGTCAAATTAGGCTTTCCTTTTAACTAGTCTTGTCCGGAGTGATGAAACTATTTTTTTAAATTCTTTTTTCGACGTTCCAATCGTACGGAGGTCGAGATATAACGATTTTAATGAAGTGGTAAATTTTCGAAAAATTTGCTAGATGCATTTGGTTTGTTTTATAACGGTCAAACCTGTCAAATTAGGCTTTCCTTTTAACTAGTCTTGTCCGGAGTGATGAAACTATTTTTTTTAAATTCTTTTTTCGACGTTCCAATCGTACGGATGTCGAGATATAACGATTTTAGTGAAGTGGTAAATTTTCAAAAAATTTGGTAGATGCATTTGGTTTGGTTTTATAACGGTCAAACCTATCAAATTAGGCTTTCCTTTTAACTAGTCTTGTCCGGAATGATGAAACTATTTTTTTAAATTCTTTTTTCGACGTTCCAATCATACGGATGTCGAGATATAACGATTTTAGTGAAGTGGTAAATTTTCCAAAAATTTGCTAGATCCATTTTGTTTGGTTTTATAACGGTCAAACCGGTCAAAGTAGACTTTCCTTTTAACTAGTCTTGTCCGGAATGATGAAACTATTTTTTTAAATTCTTTTTTCGACGTTCCAATCGTACGGATGTCGAGATATAACGATTTTAGTGAAGTTGTAAATTTTCGAAAAATTTGCTAGATGCATTTGGTTTGGTTTTATAACGGTCAAACCGGTCAAATTAGGCTTTCCTTTTAACTAGTCTTGTCCGGAGTGATGAAACTATTTTCTTAAATTCTTTTTTCGAAGTTCCAATCGTACGGATGTCGAGATATAACGATTTTAGTGAAGTGGTAAATTTTTGAAAAATTTGCTAGATGCATTTGGTTTGGTTTTATAACGGTCAAACCGGTCAAATTAGGCTTTCCTTTTAACTAGTCTTGTCCGGAGTGATGAAACTATTTTTTTAAATTCTTTTTTCGACGTTCCAATCATACGGATGTCGAGATATAACGATTTTAGTGAAGTGGTAAATTTTCAAAAAATTTGGTAGATGCATTTGGTTTGGTTTTATAACGGTCAAACCTGTCAAATTAGGCTTTCCTTTTAACTAGTCTTGTCCGGAATGATGAAACTATTTTTTTAAATTCTTTTTTCGACGTTCCAATTGTACGGATGTCGAGATATAACGATTCTAGTGAAGTGGTAAATTTTCGAAAAATTTGCTAGATGCATTTCGTTTGATTTTATAACGGTCAAACCGGTCAAAGTAGACTTTCCTTTTAACTAGTCTTGTCCGGAATGATGAAACTATTTTTTTAAATTCTTTTTTCGACGTTCCAATCGTACTGATGTCGAGATATAACGATTTTAGTGAAATGTTAAATTTTCTAAAAATTTGCTAGATGCATTTGGTTTGGTTTTATAACGGTTAAACCGGTCAAAGTAGACTTTCCTTTTAACTAGTCTTGTTCGGAATGATGAAACTATTTTTTTAAATTCTTTTTCGACGTTCCAATCACACGGACGTCGAGATATAACGATTTTAGTGAAGTGGTAAATTTTCGAAAAATTTGCTAGATCCATTTTGTTTGGTTTTATAACGGTCAAACCGGTCAAAGTAGACTTTCCTTTTAACTAGTCTTGTCCGGAATGATGAAACTATTTTTTTAAATTCGTTTTTCGACGTTCCAATCGTACAGATGTCGAGATATAACGATTTTAGTGAAATGGTAAATTTTTGAAAAATTTGCTAGATGCATTTGGTTTGGTTTTATAACGGTCAAACCGGTCAAATTAGGCTTTCCTTTTAACTAGTCTTGTCCGGAGTGATGAAACTATTTTTTTAAATTCTTTTTTCGACGTTCCAATCGTACGGATGTCGAGATATAACGATTTTAGTGAAGTGGTAAATTTTCGAAAAATTTGCTAGATGCATTTGGTTTGGTTTTATAACGGTCAAACCGGTCAAATTAGGCTTTCCTTTTAACTAGTCTTGTCCGGAGTGATGAAACTATTTTTTTAAATTCTTTTTTCGACGTTCCAATCATACGGATGTCGAGATATAACGATTTTAGTGAAGTGGTAAATTTTCAAAAAATTTGGTAGATGCATTTGGTTTGGTTTTATAACGGTCAAACCTGTCAAATTAGGCTTTCCTTTTAACTAGTCTTGTCCGGAATGATGAAACTATTTTTTTAAATTCTTTTTTCGACGTTCCAATTGTACGGATGTCGAGATATAACGATTCTAGTGAAGTGGTAAATTTTCGAAAAATTTGCTAGATGCATTTCGTTTGGTTTTATAACGGTCAAACCGGTCAAAGTAGACTTTCCTTTTAACTAGTCTTGTCCGGAATGATGAAACTATTTTTTTAAATTCTTTTTTCGACGTTCCAATCGTACTGATGTCGAGATATAACGATTTTAGTGAAATGTTAAATTTTCCAAAAATTTGCTAGATGCATTTGGTTTGGTTTTATAACGGTTAAACCGGTCAAAGTAGACTTTCCTTTTAACTAGTCTTGTTCGGAATGATGAAACTATTTTTTTAAATTCTTTTTCGACGTTCCAATCATACGGACGTCGAGATATAACGATTTTAGTGAAGTGGTAAATTTTCGAAAAATTTGCTAGATCCATTTTGTTTGGTTTTATAACGGTCAAACCGGTCAAAGTAGACTTTCCTTTTAACTAGTCTTGTCCGGAATGATGAAACTATTTTTTTAAATTCATTTTTCGACGTTCCAATCGTACAAATGTCGAGATATAACGATTTTAGTGAAATGGTAAATTTTTGAAAAATTTGCTAGATGCATTTGGTTTGGTTTTATAACGGTCAAACCGGTCAAATTAGGCTTTCCTTTTAACTAGTCTTGTCCGGAGTGATGAAACTATTTTTTTAAATTCTTTTTTCGACGTTCCAATCGTACGGATGTTGAGATATAACGATTTTAGTGAAGTGGTAAATTTTCAAAAAATTTGGTAGATGCATTTGGTTTGGTTTTATAACGGTCAAACCTGTCAAATTAGGCTTTCCTTTTAACTAGTCTTGTCCGGAATGAGGAAACTATTTTTTTAAATTCTTTTTTAGACGTTCCAATCGTACGGATGTCGAGATGTAACGATTTTAGTGAAGTGGTAAATTTTTAAAAAATTTGTTAGATGCATTTGGTTTGGTTTTATAACGGTCAAACCTGTCAAATTAGGCTTTCCTTTTAACTAGTCTTGTCCGGGATGATGAAACTATTTTTTTAAATTCTTTTTTTAACGTTCCAATTGTACGGATGTCAAGATATAACAATTTTAGCGAAGTGGTAAATTTTCAAAAAATTTGGTAGATGCTTTTGGTTTGGTTTTATAACGGTCTAACCGGTCAAATTAGGCTTTCCTTTTAACTAGTCTTGTCCGGAATGATGAAACTATTTTTTTAAATTCTTTTTTCGACGTTCCAATCGTACGGATGTCAAGATATAACGATTTTAGTGAAGTGGTAAATTTTCGAAAAATTTGGTAGATGCTTTTGGTTCGGTTTTATAACGGTCAAACCGGTCAAATTAGGCTTTCTTTTTAACTAGTCTTGTCCGGAATGATGAAACTATTTTTTAAAATTCTTTTTTCGACGTTCCAATCGTACGGATGTCGAGATATAACGATTTTAGTGAAGTGGTAAATTTTTGAAAAATTTGCTAGATGCATTTGGTTTGGTTTTATAACGGTCAAACCGGTCAAATTAGTCTTTCCTTTTAACTAGTCTTGTCTGGAGTGATGAAACTATTTTTTTAAATTCTTTTTTCGACGTTCCAATCGTACGGATGTCGAGATATAACGATTTTAGTGAAGTGGTAAATTTTCAAAAAATTTGCTAGATGCATTTAGTTTGGTTTTATAACGGTCAAACCTGTCAAATTAGGCTTTCCTTTTAACTAGTCTTGTCCGGAATGATGAAACTATTTTTTTAAATTGTTTTTTAGACGTTCCAATCGTACGGATGTCGAGATGTAACGATTTTAGTGAAGTGGTAAATTTTCGAAAAATTTGTTAGATGCATTTGGTTTGGTTTTATAACGGTCAAACCGGTCAAAGTAGACTTTCCTTTTAACTAGTCTTGTCCGGAATGATGAAACTATTTTTTTAAATTCGTTTTTCGACGTTCCAATCGTACAGATGTCGAGATATAACGATTTTAGTGAAATGGTAAATTTTTGAAAAATTTGCTAGATGCATTTGGTTTGGTTTTATAACGGTCAAACCGGTCAAATTAGGCTTTCCTTTTAACTAGTCTTGTCCGGAGTGATGAAACTATTTTTTTAAATTCTTTTTTCGACGTTCCAATCGTACGGATGTCGAGATATAACGATTTTAGTGAAGTGGTAAATTTTCGAAAAATTTGCTAGATGCATTTGGTTTGGTTTTATAACGGTCAAACCGGTCAAATTAGGCTTTCCTTTTAACTAGTCTTGTCCGGAGTGATGAAACTATTTTTTTAAATTCTTTTTTCGACGTTCCAATCATACGGATGTCGAGATATAACGATTTTAGTGAAGTGGTAAATTTTCAAAAAATTTGGTAGATGCTTTTGGTTTGGTTTTATAACGGTCAAACCTGTCAAATTAGGCTTTCCTTTTAACTAGTCTTGTCCGGAATGATGAAACTATTTTTTTAAATTCTTTTTTCGACGTTCCAATTGTACGGATGTCGAGATATAACGATTCTAGTGAAGTGGTAAATTTTCGAAAAATTTGCTAGATGCATTTCGTTTGATTTTATAACGGTCAAACCGGTCAAAGTAGACTTTCCTTTTAACTAGTCTTGTCCGGAATGATGAAACTATTTTTTTAAATTCTTTTTTCGACGTTCCAATCGTACTGATGTCGAGATATAACGATTTTAGTGAAATGTTAAATTTTCGAAAAATTTGCTAGATGCATTTGGTTTGGTTTTATAACGGTTAAACCGGTCAAAGTAGACTTTCCTTTTAACTAGTCTTGTTCGGAATGATGAAACTATTTTTTTAAATTCTTTTTCGACGTTCCAATCACACGGACGTCGAGATATAACGATTTTAGTGAAGTGGTAAATTTTCGAAAAATTTGCTAGATCCATTTTGTTTGGTTTTATAACGGTCAAACCGGTCAAAGTAGACTTTCCTTTTAACTAGTCTTGTCCGGAATGATGAAACTATTTTTTTAAATTCGTTTTTCGACGTTCCAATCGTACAGATGTCGAGATATAACGATTTTAGTGAAATGGTAAATTTTTGAAAAATTTGCTAGATGCATTTGGTTTGGTTTTATAACGGTCAAACCGGTCAAATTAGGCTTTCCTTTTAACTAGTCTTGTCCGGAGTGATGAAACTATTTTTTTAAATTCTTTTTTCGACGTTCCAATCGTACGGATGTTGAGATATAACGATTTTAGTGAAGTGGTAAATTTTCAAAAAATTTGGTAGATGCATTTGGTTTGGTTTTATAACGGTCAAACCTGTCAAATTAGGCTTTCCTTTTAACTAGTCTTGTCCGGAATGAGGAAACTATTTTTTTAAATTCTTTTTTAGACGTTCCAATCGTACGGATGTCGAGATGTAACGATTTTAGTGAAGTGGTAAATTTTCGAAAAATTTGTTAGATGCATTTGGTTTGGTTTTATAACGGTCAAACCTGTCAAATTAGGCTTTCCTTTTAACTAGTCTTGTCCGGGATGATGAAACTATTTTTTTAAATTCTTTTTTTAACGTTCCAATTGTACGGATGTCAAGATATAACAATTTTAGCGAAGTGGTAAATTTTCAAAAAATTTGGTAGATGCTTTTGGTTTGGTTTTATAACGGTCTAACCGGTCAAATTAGGCTTTCCTTTTAACTAGTCTTGTCCGGAATGATGAAACTATTTTTTTAAATTGTTTTTTCGACGTTCCAATCGTACGGATGTCAAGATATAACGATTTTAGTGAAGTGGTAAATTTTCGAAAAATTTGGTAGATGCTTTTGGTTCGGTTTTATAACGGTCAAACCGGTCAAATTATGCTTTCTTTTTAACTAGTCTTGTCCGGAATGATGAAACTATTTTTTAAAATTCTTTTTTCGACGTTCCAATCGTACGGATGTCGAGATATAACGATTTTAGTGAAGTGGTAAATTTTCGAAAAATTTGCTAGATGCATTTGGTTTGGTTTTATAACGGTCAAACCGGTCAAAGTAGACTTTCCTTTTAACTAGTCTTGTCCGGAATGATGAAACTATTTTTTTAAATTCGTTTTTCGACGTTCCAATCGTACAGATGTCGAGATATAATGATTTTAGTGAAATGGTAAATTTTTGAAAAATTTGCTAGATGCATTTGGTTTGGTTTTATAACGGTCAAACCGGTCAAATTAGGCTTTCCTTTTAACTAGTCTTGTCCGGAGTGATGAAACTATTTTTTTAAATTCTTTTTTCGACGTTCCAATCGTACGGATGTCGAGATATAACGATTTTAGTGAAGTGGTAAATTTTCGAAAAATTTGCTAGATGCATTTGGTTTGGTTTTATAACGGTCAAACCGGTCAAATTAGGCTTTCCTTTTAACTAGTCTTGTCCGGAGTGATGAAACTATTTTTTTAAATTCTTTTTTCGACGTTCCAATCATACGGATGTCGAGATATAACGATTTTAGTGAAGTGGTAAATTTTCAAAAAATTTGGTAGATGCATTTGGTTTGGTTTTATAACGGTCAAACCTGTCAAATTAGGCTTTCCTTTTAACTAGTCTTGTCCGGAATGATGAAACTATTTTTTTAAATTCTTTTTTCGACGTTCCAATTGTACGGATGTCGAGATATAACGATTCTAGTGAAGTGGTAAATTTTCGAAAAATTTGCTAGATGCATTTCGTTTGGTTTTATAACGGTCAAACCGGTCAAAGTAGACTTTCCTTTTAACTAGTCTTGTCCGGAATGATGAAACTATTTTTTTAAATTCTTTTTTCGACGTTCCAATCGTACTGATGTCGAGATATAACGATTTTAGTGAAATGTTAAATTTTCCAAAAATTTGCTAGATGCATTTGGTTTGGTTTTATAACGGTTAAACCGGTCAAAGTAGACTTTCCTTTTAACTAGTCTTGTTCGGAATGATGAAACTATTTTTTTAAATTCTTTTTCGACGTTCCAATCATACGGACGTCGAGATATAACGATTTTAGTGAAGTGGTAAATTTTCGAAAAATTTGCTAGATCCATTTTGTTTGGTTTTATAACGGTCAAACCGGTCAAAGTAGACTTTCCTTTTAACTAGTCTTGTCCGGAATGATGAAACTATTTTTTTAAATTCATTTTTCGACGTTCCAATCGTACAAATGTCGAGATATAACGATTTTAGTGAAATGGTAAATTTTTGAAAAATTTGCTAGATGCATTTGGTTTGGTTTTATAACGGTCAAACCGGTCAAATTAGGCTTTCCTTTTAACTAGTCTTGTCCGGAGTGATGAAACTATTTTTTTAAATTCTTTTTTCGACGTTCCAATCGTACGGATGTTGAGATATAACGATTTTAGTGAAGTGGTAAATTTTCAAAAAATTTGGTAGATGCATTTGGTTTGGTTTTATAACGGTCAAACCTGTCAAATTAGGCTTTCCTTTTAACTAGTCTTGTCCGGAATGAGGAAACTATTTTTTTAAATTCTTTTTTAGACGTTCCAATCGTACGGATGTCGAGATGTAACGATTTTAGTGAAGTGGTAAATTTTTAAAAAATTTGTTAGATGCATTTGGTTTGGTTTTATAACGGTCAAACCTGTCAAATTAGGCTTTCCTTTTAACTAGTCTTGTCCGGGATGATGAAACTATTTTTTTAAATTCTTTTTTTAACGTTCCAATTGTACGGATGTCAAGATATAACAATTTTAGCGAAGTGGTAAATTTTCAAAAAATTTGGTAGATGCTTTTGGTTTGGTTTTATAACGGTCTAACCGGTCAAATTAGGCTTTCCTTTTAACTAGTCTTGTCCGGAATGATGAAACTATTTTTTTAAATTCTTTTTTCGACGTTCCAATCGTACGGATGTCAAGATATAACGATTTTAGTGAAGTGGTAAATTTTCGAAAAATTTGGTAGATGCTTTTGGTTCGGTTTTATAACGGTCAAACCGGTCAAATTAGGCTTTCTTTTTAACTAGTCTTGTCCGGAATGATGAAACTATTTTTTAAAATTCTTTTTTCGACGTTCCAATCGTACGGATGTCGAGATATAACGATTTTAGTGAAGTGGTAAATTTTTGAAAAATTTGCTAGATGCATTTGGTTTGGTTTTATAACGGTCAAACCGGTCAAATTAGTCTTTCCTTTTAACTAGTCTTGTCTGGAGTGATGAAACTATTTTTTTAAATTCTTTTTTCGACGTTCCAATCGTACGGATGTCGAGATATAACGATTTTAGTGAAGTGGTAAATTTTCAAAAAATTTGCTAGATGCATTTAGTTTGGTTTTATAACGGTCAAACCTGTCAAATTAGGCTTTCCTTTTAACTAGTCTTGTCCGGAATGATGAAACTATTTTTTTAAATTGTTTTTTAGACGTTCCAATCGTACGGATGTCGAGATGTAACGATTTTAGTGAAGTGGTAAATTTTCGAAAAATTTGTTAGATGCATTTGGTTTGGTTTTATAACGGTCAAACCGGTCAAAGTAGACTTTCCTTTTAACTAGTCTTGTCCGGAATGATGAAACTATTTTTTTAAATTCGTTTTTCGACGTTCCAATCGTACAGATGTCGAGATATAACGATTTTAGTGAAATGGTAAATTTTTGAAAAATTTGCTAGATGCATTTGGTTTGGTTTTATAACGGTCAAACCGGTCAAATTAGGCTTTCCTTTTAACTAGTCTTGTCCGGAGTGATGAAACTATTTTTTTAAATTCTTTTTTCGACGTTCCAATCGTACGGATGTCGAGATATAACGATTTTAGTGAAGTGGTAAATTTTCGAAAAATTTGCTAGATGCATTTGGTTTGGTTTTATAACGGTTAAACCGGTCAAAGTAGACTTTCCTTTTAACTAGTCTTGTTCGGAATGATGAAACTATTTTTTTAAATTCTTTTTCGACGTTCCAATCGTACGGATGTCGAGATATAACGATTTTAGTGAAGTGGTAAATTTTCGAAAAATTTGCTAGATGCATTTGGTTTGGTTTTATAACGGTCAAACCGGTCAAATTAGGCTTTCCTTTTAACTAGTCTTGTCCGGAGTGATGAAACTATTTTTTTAAATTCTTTTTTCGACGTTCCAATCATACGGATGTCGAGATATAACGATTTTAGTGAAGTGGTAAATTTTCAAAAAATTTGGTAGATGCTTTTGGTTTGGTTTTATAACGGTCAAACCTGTCAAATTAGGCTTTCCTTTTAACTAGTCTTGTCCGGAATGATGAAACTATTTTTTTAAATTCTTTTTTCGACGTTCCAATTGTACGGATGTCGAGATATAACGATTCTAGTGAAGTGGTAAATTTTCGAAAAATTTGCTAGATGCATTTCGTTTGATTTTATAACGGTCAAACCGGTCAAAGTAGACTTTCCTTTTAACTAGTCTTGTCCGGAATGATGAAACTATTTTTTTAAATTCTTTTTTCGACGTTCCAATCGTACTGATGTCGAGATATAACGATTTTAGTGAAATGTTAAATTTTCGAAAAATTTGCTAGATGCATTTGGTTTGGTTTTATAACGGTTAAACCGGTCAAAGTAGACTTTCCTTTTAACTAGTCTTGTTCGGAATGATGAAACTATTTTTTTAAATTCTTTTTCGACGTTCCAATCACACGGACGTCGAGATATAACGATTTTAGTGAAGTGGTAAATTTTCGAAAAATTTGCTAGATCCATTTTGTTTGGTTTTATAACGGTCAAACCGGTCAAAGTAGACTTTCCTTTTAACTAGTCTTGTCCGGAATGATGAAACTATTTTTTTAAATTCGTTTTTCGACGTTCCAATCGTACAGATGTCGAGATATAACGATTTTAGTGAAATGGTAAATTTTTGAAAAATTTGCTAGATGCATTTGGTTTGGTTTTATAACGGTCAAACCGGTCAAATTAGGCTTTCCTTTTAACTAGTCTTGTCCGGAGTGATGAAACTATTTTTTTAAATTCTTTTTTCGACGTTCCAATCGTACGGATGTTGAGATATAACGATTTTAGTGAAGTGGTAAATTTTCAAAAAATTTGGTAGATGCATTTGGTTTGGTTTTATAACGGTCAAACCTGTCAAATTAGGCTTTCCTTTTAACTAGTCTTGTCCGGAATGAGGAAACTATTTTTTTAAATTCTTTTTTAGACGTTCCAATCGTACGGATGTCGAGATGTAACGATTTTAGTGAAGTGGTAAATTTTCGAAAAATTTGTTAGATGCATTTGGTTTGGTTTTATAACGGTCAAACCTGTCAAATTAGGCTTTCCTTTTAACTAGTCTTGTCCGGGATGATGAAACTATTTTTTTAAATTCTTTTTTTAACGTTCCAATTGTACGGATGTCAAGATATAACAATTTTAGCGAAGTGGTAAATTTTCAAAAAATTTGGTAGATGCTTTTGGTTTGGTTTTATAACGGTCTAACCGGTCAAATTAGGCTTTCCTTTTAACTAGTCTTGTCCGGAATGATGAAACTATTTTTTTAAATTGTTTTTTCGACGTTCCAATCGTACGGATGTCAAGATATAACGATTTTAGTGAAGTGGTAAATTTTCGAAAAATTTGGTAGATGCTTTTGGTTCGGTTTTATAACGGTCAAACCGGTCAAATTATGCTTTCTTTTTAACTAGTCTTGTCCGGAATGATGAAACTATTTTTTAAAATTCTTTTTTCGACGTTCCAATCGTACGGATGTCGAGATATAACGATTTTAGTGAAGTGGTAAATTTTCGAAAAATTTGCTAGATGCATTTGGTTTGGTTTTATAACGGTCAAACCGGTCAAATTAGTCTTTCCTTTTAACTAGTCTTGTCTGGAGTGATGAAACTATTTTTTTAAATTCTTTTTTCGACGTTCCAATCGTACGGATGTCGAGATTTAACGATTTTAGTGAAGTGGTAAATTTTCAAAAAATTTGCTAGATGCATTTAGTTTGGTTTTATAACGGTCAAACCTGTCAAATTAGGCTTTCCTTTTAACTAGTCTTGTCCGGAATGATGAAACTATTTTTTTAAATTGTTTTTTAGACGTTCCAATCGTACGGATGTCGAGATGTAACGATTTTAGTGAAGTGGTAAATTTTCGAAAAATTTGTTAGATGCATTTGGTTTGGTTTTATAACGGTCAAACCTGTCAAATTAGGCTTTCCTTTTAACTAGTCTTGTCCGGGATGATGAAACTATTTTTTTAAATTCTTTTTTCGACGTTCCAATCGTACGGATGTCGAGATATAACGATTTTAGTGAAGTGGTAAATTTTTAAAAAATTTGCTAGATGCATTTAGTTTGGTTTTATAACGGTCAAACCTGTCAAATTAGGCTTTCCTTTTAACTAGTCTTGTCCGGAATGATGAAACTATTTTTTTAAATTGTTTTTTAGACGTTCCAATCGTACGGATGTCGAGATGTAACGATTTTAGTGAAGTGGTAAATTTTCGAAAAATTTGTTAGATGCATTTGGTTTGGTTTTATAACGGTCAAACCTGTCAAATTAGGCTTTCCTTTTAACTAGTCTTGTCCGGGATGATGAAACTATTTTTTTAAATTCTTTTTTTGACTTTCCAATTGTACGGATGTCAAGATATAACGATTTTAGCGAAGTGGTAAATTTTCAAAAAATTTGGTAGATGCTTTTGGTTTGGTTTTATAACGGTCAAACCGGTCAAATTAGGCTTTCCTTTTAACTAGTCTTGTCTGGAATGATAAAACTATTTTTTTAAATTCTTTTTTCGACGTTCCAATCATACAGATGTCGAGATATAACGATTTTAGTGAAGTGGTAAATTTTCGAAAAATTTGCTAGATGCATTTGGTTTGGTTTTATAACGGTCAAACCGGTCAAATTAGTCTTTCCTTTTAACTAGTCTTGTCTGGAGTGATGAAACTATTTTTTTAAATTCTTTTTTCGACGTTCCAATCGTACGGATGTCGAGATATAACGATTTTAGTGAAGTGGTAAATTTTCAAAAAATTTGCTAGATGCATTTAGTTTGGTTTTATAACGGTCAAACCTGTCAAATTAGGCTTTCCTTTTAACTAGTCTTGTCCGGAATGATGAAACTATTTTTTTAAATTGTTTTTTAGACGTTCCAATCGTACGGATGTCGAGATGTAACGATTTTAGTGAAGTGGTAAATTTTCGAAAAATTTGTTAGATGCATTTGGTTTGGTTTTATAACGGTCAAACCTGTCAAATTAGGCTTTCCTTTTAACTAGTCTTGTCCGGGATGATGAAACTATTTTTTTAAATTCTTTTTTCGACGTTCCAATCGTACGGATGTCGAGATATAACGATTTTAGTGAAGTGGTAAATTTTTAAAAAATTTGCTAGATGCATTTAGTTTGGTTTTATAACGGTCAAACCTGTCAAATTAGGCTTTCCTTTTAACTAGTCTTGTCCGGAATGATGAAACTATTTTTTTAAATTGTTTTTAGACGTTCCAATCGTACGGATGTCGAGATGTAACGATTTTAGTGAAGTGGTAAATTTTCGAAAAATTTGTTAGATGCATTTGGTTTGGTTTTATAACGGTCAAACCTGTCAAATTAGGCTTTCCTTTTAACTAGTCTTGTCCGGGATGATGAAACTATTTTTTTAAATTCTTTTTTTGACTTTCCAATTGTACGGATGTCAAGATATAACGATTTTAGCGAAGTGGTAAATTTTCAAAAAATTTGGTAGATGCTTTTGGTTTGGTTTTATAACGGTCAAACCGGTCAAATTAGGCTTTCCTTTTAACTAGTCTTGTCTGGAATGATAAAACTATTTTTTTAAATTCTTTTTTCGACGTTCCAATCATACAGATGTCGAGATATAACGATTTTAGTGAAGTGGTAAATTTTCAAAAAATTTCCTAGATGCATTTGGTTTGTTTTTATAACGGTCAAACCGGTCAAAGTAGACATTCCTTTTAACTAGTCTTATCCGGAATGATGAAACAATTTTTTTAAATTCTTTTTTCGACGTTCCAATCGTACGGATGTCGAGATATAATGATTTTAGTGAAGTGGTAAATTTTTGAAAATTTTTTTCTAGATGCATCCGGTTTGGTTTTATAACGGTCAAACCGGTCAAATTAGGCTTTCCTTTTAACTAGTCTTGTCCGGAGTGATGAAATTATTTTTTTAAATTCTTTTTTCGACGTTCCAATCGTACGGATGTCGAGATATAACGATTATAGTGAAGTGGTAAATTTTCGAAAAATTTGCTAGATGCATTTGGTTTGGTTTTATAACGGTCAAACCTGTCAAATTAGGCTTTCCTTTTAACTAGTCTTTTCCGGAATGATGAAACTGGTTTTTTAAATTCTTTTTTCGACGTTCCAATCGTACGGATGTCGAGATATAACGATTCTAGTGAAGTGGTAAATTTTCTCAAAATTTGCTAGATGCATTTGGTTTGGTTTTATAACGGTCAAACCGGTCAAAGTAGACTTTCCTTTTAACTAGTCTTGTCCAGAATGATGAAACTATTTTTTTAAATTCTTTTTTCGACGTTCCAATCGTACGGATGTCAATATATAACGATTTTAGTGAAATGGTAAATTTTCGAAAATTTGCTAGATGCATTTGGTTTGGTTTTATAACGGTCAAACCGGTCAAATTAGGCTTTCCTTTTAACTAGTCTTGTCCGGAGTGATGAAACTATTTTTTTAAATTCTTTTTTCGACGTTCCAATCGTACGGATGTCGAGATATAACGATTATAGTGAAGTGGTAAATTTTCGAAAAATTTTCTAAATGCATTTGGTTTGGTTTTATAACGGTCAAACCTGTCAAATTAGGCTTTCCTTTTAACTAGTCTTGTCCGGAATGATGAAACTGTTTTTTTAAATTCTTTTTTCGACGTTCCAATCGTACGGATGTCGAGATATAACGATTCTAGTGAAGTGGTAAATTTTCTCAAAATTTGCTAGATGCATTTGGTTTGGTTTTATAACGGTCAAACCGGTCAAAGTAGACTTTCCTTTTAACTAGTCTTGTCCAAAATGATGAAACTATTTTTTTAAATTCTTTTTTCAACGTTCCAATCGTACGGATGTCAATATATAACGATTTTAGTGAAATGGTAAATTTTCGAAAAATTTGCTAGATGCATTTGGTTTGGTTTTATAACAGTCAAACCGGTCAAAGTAGACATTCCTTTTAACTAGTCTTATCTGGAATGATGAAACAATTTTTTTAAATTCTTTTTTCGACGTTTCAATCGTACGGATGTCGAGATACAACGATTTTTGTGAAGTGGTGAATTTTTGAAAAATTTACTAGATGCATCCGGTTTGGTTTTATAACGGTCAAACCGGTCAAAGTAGACATTCCTTTTAGCTAGTCTTTTCCGGAATGATGAAACAATTTTTTTAAATTCTTTTTTCGACGTTCCAATCGTACGGCTGTCGAGATATAATGATTTTAGTGAAGTGGTAAATTTTCGAAAAATTTGCTAGATGCATTTGGTTTGGTTTTATAACGGTCAAACCGGTCAAATTAGGCTTTCCTTTTAACTAGTCTTGTCCGGAGTGATGAAACTATTTTTTTTAATTCTTTTTTCGACGTTCCAATCGTACAGATGTAAAGATATAACGATTTTAGTGAAGTGGTAAATTTTCGAAAAATTTGCTAGATGCATTTGGTTTGGTTTTATAACGGTCAAACCTGTGAAATTAGGCTTTCCTTTTAACTAGTCTTGTCCGGAATGATGAAACTATTTTTTTAAATTCTTTTTTCGACGTTCCAATCGTACGGATGTCGAGATATAACGATTTTAGTGAAGTGGTAAATTTTCGAAAAATTTGTTAGATGCATTTGGTTTGGTTTTATAACGGTCAAACCTGTCAAATTAGGCTTTCCTTTTAACTAGTCTTGTCCGGGATGATGAAACTATTTTTTTAAATTCTTTTTTTGACGTTCCAATTGTACGGATGTCAAGATATAACGATTTTAGTGAAGTGGTAAATTTTCAAAAAATTTCCTAGATGCATTTGGTTTGTTTTTATAATGGTCAAACCGGTCAAAGTAGACATTCCTTTTAACTAGTCTTATCCGGAATGATGAATCAATTTTTTTAAATTCTTTTTTCGACGTTCCAATCGTACGGATGTCGAGATTTAATGATTTTAGTGAAGTGGTAAATTTTTGAATTTTTTTTTCTAGATGCATCCGGTTTGGTTTTATAACGGTCAAACCGGTCAAATTAGGCTTTCCTTTTAACTAGTCTTGTCCGGAGTGATGAAACTATTTTTTTATATTCTTTTTTCGACGTTCCAATCGTACGGATGTCGAGATATAACGATTATAGTGAAGTGGTAAATTTTCGAAAAATTTGCTAGATGCATTTGGTTTGGTTTTATAACGGTCAAACCTGTCAAATTAGGCTTTCCTTTTAACTAGTCTTGTCCGGAATGATGAAACTGTTTTTTTAAATTCTTTTTTCGACGTTCCAATCGTACGGATGTCGAGATATAACGATTCTGGTGAAGTGGTAAATTTTCTCAAAATTTGCTAGATGCATTTGGTTTGGTTTTATAACGGTCAAACCGGTCAAAGTAGACTTTCCTTTTAACTAGTCTTGTCCAAAATGATGAAACTATTTTTTTAAATTCTTTTTTCAACGTTCCAATCGTACGGATGTCAATATATAACGATTTTAGTGAAATGGTAAATTTTCGAAAAATTTGCTAGATGCATTTGGTTTGGTTTTATAAAGGTCAAACCGCTCAAAGTAGACTTTAATTTTAACTAGTCTTGTCCAGAATGATGAAACTATTTTTTTAAATTCCTTTTTCGACGTTCCAATCGTACGGATGTCGAGATATAACGATTTTAGTGAAGTGGTAAATTTTTGAAAAATTTGCTAGATGCATTTGGTTTGGTTTTATAACGGTCAAACCGGTCAAAGTAGACTTTCCTTTTAACTAGTCTTGTCCGGAATGATGAAACGATTTGTTTAAATTCTTTTTTTGACGTTCCAATCGTACGGATGTCAAGATATAACGATTTTAGTGAAGTGGTAAATTTTCGAAAAATTTGGTAGATGCTTTTGGTGTGGTTTTATAATGGTCAAACTGGTCAAATTAGGCTTTCTTTTTAACTAGTCTGGTCAGGAATGATGAAACTATTTTTTTAAATACTTTTTTCGACGTTCCAATCATACGGATGTCGAGATATAACGATTTTAGTGAAGTGGTAAATTTTTAAAAAATTTGCTAGATGCATTTGGTTTGTTTTTATAACGGTCAAACCGGTCAAAGTAGACATTTCTTTTAACTAGTCTTATCCGGAATGATGAAACAATTTTTTTAAATTCTTTTTTCGACGTTCCAATCGTACGGATGTCGAGATACAACGATTTTTGTGAAGTGGTAAATTTTCGAAAAATTTACTAGATGCATCCGGTTTGGTTTTATAACGGTCAAACCGGTCAAAGTAGACATTCCTTTTAGCTAGCCTTTTCCGGAATGATGAAACAATTTTTTTAAATTCTTTTTTCGACGTTCCAATCGTACGGATGTCGAGATATAACGATTTTAGTGAAGTGGTAAATTTTCGAAAAATTTGCTAGATGCATTTGGTTTGGTTTTACAACGGTCAAACCGGTCAAATTAGGCTTTCCTTTTAACTAGTCTTGTCCGGAGTGATGAAACTATTTTTTTTAATTCTTTTTTCGACGTTCCAATCGTACAGATGTCGAGATATAACGATTTTAGTGAAGTGGTAAATTTTCGAAAAATTTGCTAGATGCATTTGGTTTGGTTTTATAACGGTCAAACCTGTCAAATTAGGCTTTCCCTTTAACTAGTCTTGTCCGGAATGATGAAACTATTTTTTTTAATTCTTTTTTCGACATTCCAATCGTACGGATGTCGAGATATAACGATTTTAGTGAAGTGGTAAATTTTCGAAAAATTTGTTAGATGCATTTGGTTTGGTTTTATAACGGTCAAACCTGTCAAATTAGGCTTTCCTTTTAACTAGTCTTGTCCGGGATGATGAAACTATTTTTTTAAATTCTTTTTTTGACGTTCCAATTGTACGGATGTCAAGATATAACGATTTTAGCGAAGTGGTAAATTTTCAAAAAATTTGGTAGATGCTTTTGGTTTGGTTTTATAACGGTCAAACCGGTCAAATTAGGCTTTTCTTTTAACTAGTCTTGTCCGGAATGATGAAACTATTTTTTTAAATTCTTTTTTCGACGTTCCAATCGTACAGATGTCGAGATATAACGATTTTAGTGAAGTAGTAAATTTTCGAAAAATTTCCTAGATGCATTTGGTTTGTTTTTATAACGGTCAAACCGGTCAAAGTAGACATTCCTTTTAACTAGTCTTATCCGGAATGATGAAACAATTTTTTTAAATTCTTTTTTTGACGTTCCAATCATACGGATGTCGAGATATAATGATTTTAGTGAAGTGGTAAATTTTTGAAAAATTTGCTAGATGCATCCGGTTTGGTTTTATAACGGTCAAACCGGTCAAAGTAGACATTCTTTTTAGCTAGTCTTGTCCGGAATGTTGAAATAATTTTTTTAAATTCTTTTTTCGACGTTCCAATCGTACAGATGTCGAGATATAACGATTTTAGTGAAGTGGTAAATTTTCAAAAAATTTGCTAGATGCATTTGGTTTGGTTTTATAACGGTCAAACCGGTCAAATTAGGCTTTCCTTTTAACTAGTCTTGTCCGGAGTGATGAAACTATTTTTTTAAATTCTTTTTTCGACGTTCCAATCGTACGGATGTCGAGATATAACGATTTTAATGAAGTGGTAAATTTTCAAAAAATTTGCTAGATGCATTTGGTTTGGTTTTATAACGGTCAAACCGGTCAAAGTAGACTTTCCTTTTAACTAGTCTTGTCCGGAATGATGAAACGATTTTTTTAAATTCTTTTTTTGACTTTCCAATCGTACGGATGTCAAGATATAACGATTTTAGTGAAGTGGTAAATTTTTTCGAAAAATTTGGTAGATGCTTTTGGTGTGGTTTTATAATGGTCAAACTGGTCAAATTAGGCTTTCTTTTTAACTAGTCTTGTCAGGAATGATGAAACTATTTTTTTAAATTCTTTTTTCGACGTTCCAATCATACGGATGTCGAGATATAACGATTTTAGTGAAGTGGTAAATTTTTAAAAAATTTGCTAGATGCATTTGGTTTGTTTTTATAACGGTCAAACCGGTCAAAGTAGACATTCCTTTTAACTAGTCTTATCCGGAATGATGAAACAATTTTTTTAAATTCTTTTTTCGACGTTCCAATCGTACGGATGTCGAGATATAATGATTTTTGTGAAGTGGTAAATTTTCGAAAAATTTACTAGATGCATCCGGTTTGGTTTTATAACGGTCAAACCGGTCAAAGTAGACATTCCTTTTAGCTTGCCTTTTCCGGAATGATGAAACAAATTTTTTAAATTCTTTTTTCGACGTTCCAATCGTACGGATGTCGAGATATAACGATTTTAGTGAAGTGGTAAATTTTCGAAAAATTTGCTAGATGCATTTGGTTTGGTTTTATAACGGTCAAACCGGTCAAATTAGGCTTTCCTTTTAACTAGTCTTGTCCGGAGTGATGAAACTATTTTTTTTAATTCTTTTTTCGACGTTCCAATCGTACAAATGTCGAGATATAACGATTTTAGTGAAGTGGTAAATTTTCGAAAAATTTGCTAGATGCATTTGGTTTGGTTTTATAACGGTCAAACCTGTCAAATTAGGCTTTCCTTTTAACTAGTCTTGTCCGGAATGATGAAACTATTTTTTTAAATTCTTTTTTCGACGTTCCAATCGTACGGATGTCGAGATATAACGATTTTATTGAAGTGGTAAATTTTCGAAAAATTTGTTAGATGCATTTGGTTTGGTTTTATAACGGTCAAACCTGTCAAATTAGGCTTTCCTTTTAACTAGTCTTGTCCGGGATGATGAAACTATTTTTTTAAATTCTTTTTTTGACGTTCCAATTGTACGGATGTCAAGATATAACAATTTCAGCGAAGTGGTAAATTTTCAAAAAATTTGGTAGATGCTTTTGGTTTGGTTTTATAACGGTCAAACCGGTCAAATTAGGCTTTCCTTTTAACTAGTCTTGTCCGGAATGATGAAACTATTTTTTTAAATTCTTTTTTCGACGTTCCAATCATACAGATGTCGAGATATAACGATTTTAGTGAAGTGGAAAATTTTCGAAAAATTTTCTAGATGCATTTGGTTTGTTTTTATAACGGTCAAACCGGTCAAAGTAGACTTTCCTTTTAACTAGTCTTGTCCGGAATGATGAAACAATTTTTTTAAATTCTTTTTTTGACGTTCCAATCGTACGGATGTCAAGATATAACGATTTTAGTGAAGTGGTAAATTTTCGAAAAACTTGGTAGATGCTTTTGGTGTGGTTTTATAATGGTCAAACTGGTCAAATTAGGCTTTCTTTTTAACTAGTTTTGTCAGGAATGATGAAACTATTTTTTTAAATTCTTTTTTCGATGTTCCAATCATACGGATGTCGAGATATAACGATTTTAGTGAAGTGGTAAATTTTTAAAAAATTTGCTAGATGCATTTGGTTTGTTTTTATAACGATCAAACCGGTCAAAGTAGACATTCTTTTTAAATAGTCTTATCCGGAATGATGAAACAATTTTTTTAAATTCTTTTTTTGACGTTCCAATCATACGGATGTCGAGATATAATGATTTTAGTGAAGTGGTAAATTTTTGAAAAATTTGCTAGATGCATCCGGTTTGGTTTTATAACGGTCAAACCGGTCAAAGTAGACATTCTTTTTAGCTAGTCTTGACCGGAATGTTGAAATAATTTTTTTAAATTCTTTTTTCGACGTTCCAATCGTACGGATGTCGAGATATAACGATTTTAGTGAAGTGGTAAATTTTCAAAAAATTTGCTAGATGCATTTGGTTTGGTTTTATAACGGTCAAACCGGTCAAATTAGGCTTTCCTTTTAACTAGTCTTGTCCGGAGTGATGAAACTATTTTTTTAAATTCTTTTTTCGACGTTCCAATCGTACGGATGTCGAGATATAACGATTTTAGTGAAGTGGTAAATTTTCAAAAAATTTGCTAGATGCATTTGGTTTGGTTTTATAACGGTCAAACCGGTCAAAGTAGACTTTCCTTTTAACTAGTCTTGTCCGGAATGATGAAACGATTTTTTTAAATTCTTTTTTTGACTTTCCAATCGTACGGATGTCAAGATATAACGATTTTTGTGAAGTGGTAAATTTTTTCGAAAAATTTGGTAGATGCTTTTGGTGTGGTTTTATAATGGTCAAACTGGTCAAATTAGGCTTTCTTTTTAACTAGTCTTGTCAGGAATGATGAAACTATTTTTTTAAATTCTTTTTTCGACGTTCCAATCATACGGATGTCGAGATATAACGATTTTAGTGAAGTGGTAAATTTTTAAAAAATTTGCTAGATGCATTTGGTTTGTTTTTATAACGGTCAAACCGGTCAAAGTAGACATTCCTTTTAACTAGTCTTATCCGGAATGATGAAACAATTTTTTTAAATTCTTTTTTCGACGTTCCAATCGTACGGATGTCGAGATATAACGATTTTTGTGAAGTGGTAAATTTTTGAAAAATTTACTAGATGCATCCGGTTTGGTTTTATAACGGTCAAACCGGTCAAAGTAGACATTCCTTTTAGCTAGCCTTTTCCGGAATGATGAAACAAATTTTTTAAATTCTTTTTTCGACGTTCCAATCGTACGGATGTCGAGATATAATGATTTTAGTGAAGTGGTAAATTTTCGAAAAATTTGCTAGATGCATTTGGTTTGGTTTTATAACGGTCAAACCGGTCAAATTAGGCTTTCCTTTTAACTAGTCTTGTCCGGAATGATGAAACTATTTTTTTAAATTCTTTTTTCGACGTTCCAATCGTACGGATGTCGAGATATAACGATTTTATTGAAGTGGTAAATTTTCGAAAAATTTGTTAGATGCATTTGGTTTGGTTTTATAACGGTCAAACCTGTCAAATTAGGCTTTCCTTTTAACTAGTCTTGTCCGGGATGATGAAACTATTTTTTTAAATTCTTTTTTTGACGTTCCAATTGTACGGATGTCAAGATATAACAATTTCAGCGAAGTGGTAAATTTTCAAAAAATTTGGTAGATGCTTTTGGTTTGGTTTTATAACGGTCAAACCGGTCAAATTAGGCTTTCCTTTTAACTAGTCTTGTCCGGAATGATGAAACTATTTTTTTAAATTCTTTTTTTGACTTTCCAATCGTACGGATGTCAAGATATAACGATTTTAGTGAAGTGGTAAATTTTTTCGAAAAATTTGGTAGATGCTTTTGGTGTGGTTTTATAATGGTCAAACTGGTCAAATTAGGCTTTCTTTTTAACTAGTCTTGTCAGGAATGATGAAACTATTTTTTTAAATTCTTTTTTCGACGTTCCAATCATACGGATGTCGAGATATAACGATTTTAGTGAAGTGGTAAATTTTTAAAAAATTTGCTAGATGCATTTGGTTTGTTTTTATAACGGTCAAACCGGTCAAAGTAGACATTCCTTTTAACTAGTCTTATCCGGAATGATGAAACAATTTTTTTAAATTCTTTTTTCGACGTTCCAATCGTACGGATGTCGAGATATAACGATTTTTGTGAAGTGGTAAATTTTCGAAAAATTTACTAGATGCATCCGGTTTGGTTTTATAACGGTCAAACCGGTCAAAGTAGACATTCCTTTTAGCTTGCCTTTTCCGGAATGATGAAACAAATTTTTTAAATTCTTTTTTCGACGTTCCAATCGTACGGATGTCGAGATATAACGATTTTAGTGAAGTGGTAAATTTTCGAAAAATTTGCTAGATGCATTTGGTTTGGTTTTATAACGGTCAAACCGGTCAAATTAGGCTTTCCTTTTAACTAGTCTTGTCCGGAGTGATGAAACTATTTTTTTAAATTCTTTTTTCGACGTTCCAATCGTACAGATGTCGAGATATAACGATTTTAGTGAAGTGGTAAATTTTCGAAAAATTTGCTAGATGCATTTGGTTTGGTTTTATAACGGTCAAACCTGTCAAATTAGGCTTTCCTTTTAACTAGTCTTGTCCGGAATGATGAAACTATTTTTTTAAATTCTTTTTTCGACGTTCCAATCGTACGGATGTCGAGATATAACGATTTTATTGAAGTGGTAAATTTTCGAAAAATTTGTTAGATGCATTTGGTTTGGTTTTATAACGGTCAAACCTGTCAAATTAGGCTTTCCTTTTAACTAGTCTTGTCCGGGATAATGAAACTATTTTTTTAAATTCTTTTTTTGACGTTCCAATTGTACGGATGTCAAGATATAACAATTTCAGCGAAGTGGTAAATTTTCAAAAAATTTGGTAGATGCTTTTGGTTTGGTTTTATAACGGTCAAACCGGTCAAATTAGGCTTTCCTTTTAACTAGTCTTGTCCGGAATGATGAAACTATTTTTTAAAATTCTTTTTTCGACGTTCCAATCATACAGATGTCGAGATATAACGATTTTAGTGAAGTGGTAAATTTTCGAAAAATTTTCTAGATGCATTTGGTTTGTTTTTATAACGGTCAAACCGGTCAAAGTAGACTTTCCTTTTAACTAGTCTTGTCCGGAATGATGAAACAATTTTTTTAAATTCTTTTTTTGACGTTCCAATCTTACGGATGTCAAGATATAACGATTTTAGTGAAGTGGTAAATTTTCGAAAAACTTGGTAGATGCTTTTGGTGTGGTTTTATAATGGTCAAACTGGTCAAATTAGGCTTTCTTTTTAACTAGTTTTGTCAGGAATGATGAAACTATTTTTTTAAATTCTTTTTTCGATGTTCCAATCATACGGATGTCGAGATATAACGATTTTAGTGAAGTGGTAAATTTTTAAAAAATTTGCTAGATGCATTTGGTTTGTTTTTATAACGGTCAAACCGGTCAAAGTAGACATTCTTTTTAAATAGTCTTATCCGGAATGATGAAACAATTTTTTTAAATTCTTTTTTTGACGTTCCAATCATACGGATGTCGAGATATAATGATTTTAGTGAAGTGGTAAATTTTTGAAAAATTTGCTAGATGCATCCGGTTTGGTTTTATAACGGTCAAACCGGTCAAAGTAGACATTCTTTTTAGCTAGTCTTGTCCGGAATGTTGAAATAATTTTTTTAAATTCTTTTTTCGACGTTCCAATCGTACGGATGTCGAGATATAACGATTTTAGTGAAGTGGTAAATTTTCAAAAAATTTGCTAGATGCATTTGGTTTGGTTTTATAACGGTCAAACCGGTCAAATTAGGCTTTCCTTTTAACTAGTCTTGTCCGGAGTGATGAAACTATTTTTTTAAATTCTTTTTTCGACGTTCCAATCGTACGGATGTCGAGATATAACGATTTTAGTGAAGTGGTAAATTTTCAAAAAATTTGCTAGATGCATTTGGTTTGGTTTTATAACGGTCAAACCGGTCAAAGTAGGCTTTCCTTTTAACTATTCTTGTCCGGAATGATGAAACTATTTTTTTAAATTCTTTTTTCGACGTTCCAATCGTACGGATGTCGAGATATAACGATTTTATTGAAGTGGTAAATTTTCGAAAAATTTGTTAGATGCATTTGGTTTGGTTTTATAACGGTCAAACCTGTCAAATTAGGCTTTCCTTTTAACTAGTCTTGTCCGGGATGATGAAACTATTTTTTTAAATTCTTTTTTTGACGTTCCAATTGTACGGATGTCAAGATATAACAATTTTAGCGAAGTGGTAAATTTTCAAAAAATTTGGTAGATGCTTTTGGTTTGGTTTTATAACGGTCAAACCGGTCAAATTAGGCTTTCCTTTTAACTAGTCTTGTCCGGAATGATGAAACTATTTTTTTAAATTCTTTTTTCGACGTTCCAATCATACAGATGTCGAGATATAACGATTTTAGTGAAGTGGTAAATTTTCGAAAAATTTCCTAGATGCATTTGGTTTGTTTTTATAACGGTCAAACCGGTCAAAGTAGACATTCCTTTTAAATAGTCTTATCCGGAATGATGAAACAATTTTTTTAAATTCTTTTTTTGACGTTCCAATCATACGGATGTCGAGATATAATGATTTTAGTGAAGTGGTAAATTTTCGAAAAATTTGCTAGATGCATTTGGTTTGTTTTTATAACGGTCAAACCGGTCAAAGTAGACTTTCCTTTTAACTAGTCTTGTCCGGAATGTTGAAATAATTTTTTTAAATTCTTTTTTCGACGTTCCAATCGTACGGATGTCGAGATATAACGATTTTAGTGAAGTGGTAAATTTTCAAAAAATTTGCTAGATGCATTTGGTTTGGTTTTATAACGGTCAAACCGGTCAAATTAGGCTTTCCTTTTAACTAGTCTTGTCCGGAGTGATGAAACTATTTTTTTAAATTCTTTTTTTGACGTTCCAATCGTACGGATGTCGAGATATAACAATTTTAGTGAAGTGGTAAATTTTCAAAAAATTTGCTAGATGCATTTGGTTTGGTTTTATAACGGTCAAACCTGTCAAATTAGGCTTTCCTTTTAACTAGTCTTGTCCGGAATGATGAAACTATTTTTTTAAATTCTTTTTTAGACGTTCCAATCATACGGATGTCGAGATATAATGATTTTAGTGAAGTGGTAAATTTTTGAAAAATTTGCTAGATGCATCCGGTTTGGTTTTATAACGGTCAAACCGGTCAAAGTAGACATTCTTTTTAGCTAGTCTTGTCCGGAATGTTGAAATAATTTTTTTAAATTCTTTTTTCGACGTTCCAATCGTACGGATGTCGAGATATAACGATTTTAGTGAAGTGGTAAATTTTCAAAAAATTTGCTAGATGCATTTGGTTTGGTTTTATAACGGTCAAACCGGTCAAATTAGGCTTTCCTTTTAACTAGTCTTGTCCGGAGTGATGAAACTATTTTTTTAAATTCTTTTTTCGACGTTCCAATCGTACGGATGTCGAGATATAACGATTTTAGTGAAGTGGTAAATTTTCAAAAAATTTGCTAGATGCATTTGGTTTGGTTTTATAACGGTCAAACCGGTCAAAGTAGACTTTCCTTTTAACTAGTCTTGTCCGGAATGATGAAACGATTTTTTTAAATTCTTTTTTTGACTTTCCAATCGTACGGATGTCAAGATATAACGATTTTTGTGAAGTGGTAAATTTTTTCGAAAAATTTGGTAGATGCTTTTGGTGTGGTTTTATAATGGTCAAACTGGTCAAATTAGGCTTTCTTTTTAACTAGTCTTGTCAGGAATGATGAAACTATTTTTTTAAATTCTTTTTTCGACGTTCCAATCATACGGATGTCGAGATATAACGATTTTAGTGAAGTGGTAAATTTTTAAAAAATTTGCTAGATGCATTTGGTTTGTTTTTATAACGGTCAAACCGGTCAAAGTAGACATTCCTTTTAACTAGTCTTATCCGGAATGATGAAACAATTTTTTTAAATTCTTTTTTCGACGTTCCAATCGTACGGATGTCGAGATATAACGATTTTTGTGAAGTGGTAAATTTTTGAAAAATTTACTAGATGCATCCGGTTTGGTTTTATAACGGTCAAACCGGTCAAAGTAGACATTCCTTTTAGCTAGCCTTTTCCGGAATGATGAAACAAATTTTTTAAATTCTTTTTTCGACGTTCCAATCGTACGGATGTCGAGATATAACGATTTTAGTGAAGTGGTAAATTTTCGAAAAATTTGCTAGATGCATTTGGTTTGGTTTTATAACGGTCAAACCGGTCAAATTAGGCTTTCCTTTTAACTAGTCTTGTCCGGAGTGATGAAACTATTTTTTTTAATTCTTTTTTCGACGTTCCAATCGTACAGATGTCGAGATATAACGATTTTAGTGAAGTGGTAAATTTTCGAAAAATTTGCTAGATGCCTTTGGTTTGGTTTTATAACGGTCAAACCTGTCAAATTAGGCTTTCCTTTTAACTATTCTTGTCCGGAATGATGAAACTATTTTTTTAAATTCTTTTTTCGACGTTCCAATCGTACGGATGTCGAGATATAACGATTTTATTGAAGTGGTAAATTTTCGAAAAATTTGTTAGATGCATTTGGTTTGGTTTTATAACGGTCAAACCTGTCAAATTAGGCTTTCCTTTTAACTAGTCTTGTCCGGGATGATGAAACTATTTTTTTAAATTCTTTTTTTGACGTTCCAATTGTACGGATGTCAAGATATAACAATTTTAGCGAAGTGGTAAATTTTCAAAAAATTTGGTAGATGCTTTTGGTTTGGTTTTATAACGGTCAAACCGGTCAAATTAGGCTTTCCTTTTAACTAGTCTTGTCCGGAATGATGAAACTATTTTTTTAAATTCTTTTTTCGACGTTCCAATCATACAGATGTCGAGATATAACGATTTTAGTGAAGTGGTAAATTTTCGAAAAATTTCCTAGATGCATTTGGTTTGTTTTTATAACGGTCAAACCGGTCAAAGTAGACATTCCTTTTAAATAGTCTTATCCGGAATGATGAAACAATTTTTTTAAATTCTTTTTTTGACGTTCCAATCATACGGATGTCGAGATATAATGATTTTAGTGAAGTGGTAAATTTTTGAAAAATTTGCTAGATGCATCCGGTTTGGTTTTATAACGGTCAAACCGGTCAAAGTAGACATTCTTTTTAGCTAGTCTTGTCCGGAATGTTGAAATAATTTTTTTAAATTCTTTTTTCGACGTTCCAATCGTACGGATGTCGAGATATAACGATTTTAGTGAAGTGGTAAATTTTCAAAAAATTTGCTAGATGCATTTGGTTTGGTTTTATAACGGTCAAACCGGTCAAATTAGGCTTTCCTTTTAACTAGTCTTGTCCGGAGTGATGAAACTATTTTTTTAAATTCTTTTTTTGACGTTCCAATCGTACGGATGTCGAGATATAACAATTTTAGTGAAGTGGTAAATTTTCAAAAAATTTGCTAGATGCATTTGGTTTGGTTTTATAACGGTCAAACCTGTCAAATTAGGCTTTCCTTTTAACTAGTCTTGTCCGGAATGATGAAACTATTTTTTTAAATTCTTTTTTAGACGTTCCAATCATACGGATGTCGAGATATAATGATTTTAGTGAAGTGGTAAATTTTTGAAAAATTTGCTAGATGCATCCGGTTTGGTTTTATAACGGTCAAACCGGTCAAAGTAGACATTCTTTTTAGCTAGTCTTGTCCGGAATGTTGAAATAATTTTTTTAAATTCTTTTTTCGACGTTCCAATCGTACGGATGTCGAGATATAACGATTTTAGTGAAGTGGTAAATTTTCAAAAAATTTGCTAGATGCATTTGGTTTGGTTTTATAACGGTCAAACCGGTCAAATTAGGCTTTCCTTTTAACTAGTCTTGTCCGGAGTGATGAAACTATTTTTTTAAATTCTTTTTTCGACGTTCCAATCGTACGGATGTCGAGATATAACGATTTTAGTGAAGTGGTAAATTTTCAAAAAATTTGCTAGATGCATTTGGTTTGGTTTTATAACGGTCAAACCGGTCAAAGTAGACTTTCCTTTTAACTAGTCTTGTCCGGAATGATGAAACGATTTTTTTAAATTCTTTTTTTGACTTTCCAATCGTACGGATGTCAAGATATAACGATTTTTGTGAAGTGGTAAATTTTTTCGAAAAATTTGGTAGATGCTTTTGGTGTGGTTTTATAATGGTCAAACTGGTCAAATTAGGCTTTCTTTTTAACTAGTCTTGTCAGGAATGATGAAACTATTTTTTTAAATTCTTTTTTCGACGTTCCAATCATACGGATGTCGAGATATAACGATTTTAGTGAAGTGGTAAATTTTTAAAAAATTTGCTAGATGCATTTGGTTTGTTTTTATAACGGTCAAACCGGTCAAAGTAGACATTCCTTTTAACTAGTCTTATCCGGAATGATGAAACAATTTTTTTAAATTCTTTTTTCGACGTTCCAATCGTACGGATGTCGAGATATAACGATTTTTGTGAAGTGGTAAATTTTTGAAAAATTTACTAGATGCATCCGGTTTGGTTTTATAACGGTCAAACCGGTCAAAGTAGACATTCCTTTTAGCTAGCCTTTTCCGGAATGATGAAACAAATTTTTTAAATTCTTTTTTCGACGTTCCAATCGTACGGATGTCGAGATATAACGATTTTAGTGAAGTGGTAAATTTTCGAAAAATTTGCTAGATGCATTTGGTTTGGTTTTATAACGGTCAAACCGGTCAAATTAGGCTTTCCTTTTAACTAGTCTTGTCCGGAGTGATGAAACTATTTTTTTTAATTCTTTTTTCGACGTTCCAATCGTACAGATGTCGAGATATAACGATTTTAGTGAAGTGGTAAATTTTCGAAAAATTTGCTAGATGCCTTTGGTTTGGTTTTATAACGGTCAAACCTGTCAAATTAGGCTTTCCTTTTAACTATTCTTGTCCGGAATGATGAAACTATTTTTTTAAATTCTTTTTTCGACGTTCCAATCGTACGGATGTCGAGATATAACGATTTTATTGAAGTGGTAAATTTTCGAAAAATTTGTTAGATGCATTTGGTTTGGTTTTATAACGGTCAAACCTGTCAAATTAGGCTTTCCTTTTAACTAGTCTTGTCCGGGATGATGAAACTATTTTTTTAAATTCTTTTTTTGACGTTCCAATTGTACGGATGTCAAGATATAACAATTTTAGCGAAGTGGTAAATTTTCAAAAAATTTGGTAGATGCTTTTGGTTTGGTTTTATAACGGTCAAACCGGTCAAATTAGGCTTTCCTTTTAACTAGTCTTGTCCGGAATGATGAAACTATTTTTTTTAAATTCTTTTTTCGACGTTCCAATCATACAGATGTCGAGATATAACGATTTTAGTGAAGTGGTAAATTTTCGAGAAATTTCCTAGATGCATTTGGTTTGTTTTTATAACGGTCAAACCGGTCAAAGTAGACATTCCTTTTAAATAGTCTTATCCGGAATGATGAAACAATTTTTTTAAATTCTTTTTTTGACGTTCCAATCATACGGATGTCGAGATATAATGATTTTAGTGAAGTGGTAAATTTTTGAAAAATTTGCTAGATGCATCCGGTTTGGTTTTATAACGGTCAAACCGGTCAAAGTAGACATTCTTTTTAGCTAGTCTTGTCCGGAATGTTGAAATAATTTTTTTAAATTCTTTTTTCGACGTTCCAATCGTACGGATGTCGAGATATAACGATTTTAGTGAAGTGGTAAATTTTCAAAAAATTTGCTAGATGCATTTGGTTTGGTTTTATAACGGTCAAACCGGTCAAATTAGGCTTTCCTTTTAACTAGTCTTGTCCGGAGTGATGAAACTATTTTTTTAAATTCTTTTTTTGACGTTCCAATCGTACGGATGTCGAGATATAACAATTTTAGTGAAGTGGTAAATTTTCAAAAAATTTGCTAGATGCATTTGGTTTGGTTTTATAACGGTCAAACCTGTCAAATTAGGCTTTCCTTTTAACTAGTCTTGTCCGGAATGATGAAACTATTTTTTTAAATTCTTTTTTAGACGTTCCAATCCTACGGATGTCGAGATATAACGATTTTAGTGAAGTGGTAAATTTTTGAAAAATTTTCTAGATGCATCCGGTTTGGTTTTATAACTGTCAAACCTGTCAAATTAGGCTTTCCTTTTAACTAGTCTTGTCCAGGATGATGAAACTATTTTTTTAAATTCTTTTTTTGACGTTCCAATTGTACGGATGTCAAGATATAACGATTTTAGCGAAGTGGTAAATTTTCAAAAAATTTGGTTGATGCTTTTGGTTTGGTTTTATAACGGTCAAACCGGTCAAATTAGGCTTTCCTTTTAACTAGTCTTGTCCGGAATGATGAAACTATTTTTTAAAATTCTTTTTTCGACGTTCCAATCATACATATGTCGAGATATAATGATTTTAGTGATGTGGTAAATTTTCGAAAAATTTCCTAGATGCATTTGGTTTGTTTTTATAACGGTCAAACCGGTCAAAGTAGACATTCCTTTTAACTAGTCTTATCCGGAATGATGAAACAATTTTTTTAAATTCTTTTTTCGACGTTCCAACCGTACGGATGTCGAGATATAATGATTTTAGTGAAGTGGTAAATTTTTGAAAAATTTTCTAGATGCATCCGGTTTGGTTTTATAACGGTCAAACTGGTCAAAGTAGACATTCCTTATAGCTAGTCTTGTCCGGAATGATGAAACAATTTTTTTAAATTCTTTTTTCGACGTTCCAATCGTACGGATGTCGAGATATAACGATTTTAGTGAAGTGGTAAATTTTCGAAAAATTTGCTAGATGCATTTGGTTTGGTTTTATAACGGTCAAACCTGTCAAATTAGGCTTTCCTTTTAACTAGTCTTGTCCGGAATGATGAAACTATTTTTTTAAATTCTTTTTTCGACGTTCCAATCGTACGGATGTCGAGATATAACGATTTTAGTGAAGTGGTAAATTTTCGAAAAATTTCCTAGATGCATTTGGTTTGTTTTTATAACGGCCAAACCGGTCAAAGTAGACATTCCTTTTAACTAGTCTTATCCGGAATGAAGAAACAATTTTTTTAAATTCTTTTTTCGACGTTCCAATCGTACGGATGTCGAGATATAATGATTTTAGTAAAGTGGTAAATTTTTGAAAAATTTTCTAGATGCATCCGGTTTGGTTTTATAACGGTCAAACCGGTCAAAGTAGACATTCCTTATAGCTAGTCTTGTCCGGAATGATGAAACAATTTTTTTAAATTCTTTTTTCGACGTTCCAATCGTACGGATGTCGAGATATAACGATTTTAGTGAAGTGGTAAATTTTCGAAAAATTTGCTAGATGCATTTGGTTTGGTTTTATAACGGTCAAACCTGTCAAATTAGGCTTTCCTTTTAACTAGTCTTGTCCGGAATGATGAAACTATTTTTTTAAATTCTTTTTTCGACGTTCCAATCGTACGGATGTCGAGATATAACGATTCTAGTGAAGTGGTAAATTTTCGAAAAATTTGCTAGATGCATTTCGTTTGGTTTTATAACGGTCAAACTGGTCAAAGTAGACTTTCCTTTTAACTAGTCTTGTCCGGAATGATGAAACTATTTTTTAAATTCTTTTTTCGACGTTCCAATCGTACTGATGTCGAGATATAACGATTTTAGTGAAATGGTAAATTTTAGAAAAATTTGCTAGATGCATTTGGTTTGGTTTTATAACGGTTAAACTGGTCAAAGTAGACTTTCCTTTTAACTAGTCTTGTTCGGAATGATGAAACTATTTTTTTAAATTCTTTTTCGACGTTCCAATCATACGGATGTCGAGATATAACGATTTTAGTGAAGTGGTAAATTTTCGAAAAATTTGCTGGATCCATTTTGTTTGGTTTTATAACAGTCAAACCGGTCAAAGTAGACTTTCCTTTTAACTAGTCTTGTCCGGAATGATGAAACTATTTTTTTAAATTCTTTTTTCGACGTTCCAATCGTACGGATGTCGAGATATAACGATTTTAGTGAAGTGGTAAATTTTTGAAAAATTTGCTAGATGCATTTGGTTTGGTTTTATAACGGTCAAACCATTCAAAGTAGACTTTCCTTTTAACTAGTTTTGTCCGGAATGATGAAACTATTTTTTTAAATTCTTTTTTCGACGTTCCAATCGTACGGATGTCGAGATATAACGATTTTAGTGAATTGGTAAATTTTCGAAAAATTTGGTAGATGCATTTGGTTTGGTTTTATAACGGTCAAACCGGTCAAATTAGGCTTTCCCTTTAACTAGTCTTGTCCGGAATGATGAAACTATTTTTTTAAATTCTTTTTTCGACGTTCCAATCATACGGATGTCGAGATATAACGATTTAGTGAAGCGGTAAATTTTCGAAAAATTTGCTAGATGCATACGGTTTGGTTTTATAACGGTCAAACCGGTCAAAGTAGACATTCCTTTTAACTAGTCTTGTCCGGAATGATGAAACTATTTTTTAAAATTCTTTTTTCGACGTTCCAATCGTACGGATGTCGAGATATAACGATTTTATTGAAGTGATAAATTTTCAAAAAATTTGGTAGATGCATTTGGTTTGGTTTTATAACGGTCAAACCGGTCAAAGTAGAGTTTCCTTTTAACTAATCTTGTCCGGAATGATTAATCTATTTTTTTAAATTATTTTTTCGACGTTTCAAACGTACGGATGTTAGTATCACGATCAAAATTTTGATCTCACGCATTTTTAAACTTTTATGTTTTAACTGTTTTATGTTCATATGATGACATGGTTTTCCTTTTACATCCTTTATCCTTTATGTTGTGGCTGATGACAACCCAAAAAACATTAGGTACCTATTTGTAACTGACAATAGTTTATCTAGTGAATTTCATATATTTTAAGGTACCTATGTGTATCTGACAATAGTTCTAATACTAGAGCTCGAGTGGAACTGCAAGTCCAGTCATTTGTACTACTATTGTTAGCAATACAGTTTGATTAATATGATAATACTATAACAGTATATTTGTTATATTGTTTTTAAAATTTTACATCTGTAGTAAACTAATTGTATTTTCAGGGTTGTACTGCAACAATGCTTATGGTATGGACTGACGATCATGAAAATTACTACGTGGAATGTGCAAATATTGGAGACCCTGCTTGTTTTATAAAGTATGTCGTAAATCACATTCAATATTGTGTTAGTTAAATGTAAAATTTTAAATGGCATAACAAGTACAGTGCCTGGTTTTTATGCTCAGTATGCCATTGTCCTGATAATAGATTTTTTTAATTCAATGAGAAACCTCAGTTCTTGATAATGAGAAAATGAGTTGAAAGACACTCCTGTTAGTTTATTTTAATTAATCATGAGGTAAGGCTGCGGATTTGCTAAATTACGCTAGCCAACAGTTGGGATACATTTATCTGCACACTGCAGAAGATAATCAGGAGTACTTGGACTCCCTGCCGAAATGGGCTAACATGTCACTTTTTTGCTGAACGTAAAGCAAATATAATTTGCTTATGCTGGACATAATATATTTATTTACTGTATGACACAATGTCGATTTTATTTTGCTAGAAGGCTAGAAGCCTGCTTTGTACATTTTTAAGTGGTTTTTAATGGTTTTTTAAGTGCTTGGCTCTGTTTTCTGCTACAAGGGATTTTTAAGGGATTTTATTTTATTTACTTTTATCTTGTTACATCTACTTGGAGGACTTTCTGGCAATTTTACTAGCTTTTTTCACATGGCAGACCCAACTGTTGGTGGGACGGTGAGCATTATTTTCAGTATTCTGTTTACGGTTAAAAATGCATCAATATATGCAAGAATTGTAGATTACTTGACAGTGTTGGGTTGAGCCACTCTTGTACAACTAAATCTCGACTCCTTCTAAAGTGTAATCAGATTGATAGGTTTTTGCCCATAGAATGAATTTCTAGCCCTTAGCATATTTCACGGTATGATGAGAAGTCTACATTTTCCATGAACAGAAAGACAACCTGAGATTGTTAATCCATCCATGTGTTTCATAGTTTGCTTGTAACTGATGTGGAGCATGGATTAATGAAATTAGTTATTAGTTTTTTTTATCTATAATGATAATTTATTTGTAGCTAAGTTGATTCTCTTTTATATAATATGTAAGTATATAAATATTAGGTTGTGGTATCAATCATAATTAATCTTCTTTTAACTTGGAATTTTCTCGTAGTTGGAAGATCAGGTATTATGGAGAGTTGAATTATATGCAAATATTAATCTTGCTGCTAAATAATGATATGACAAATTCAAGTGGCATAGGTAGGTATCTTCTTAATATGCAAATTTCCAGCTATACAAATGTTGAAGGTGTCGTGATTTTATTTAATTATTGTTTTAATGTATAGTTGTTATTCAAGGAAAAGGTCCTGGTCCACGATATGGTCATGTTCGTGTTCTGATTTCAGATGGATTGCAAGTAAGTTTTACCCGCTTTATAGCTTTGATCTCAAGTTACACTCTCCCTAATAATTTTTAAAAGAGTTAATACAGCCTGCTTATGGTCCAGGCCTTTTTTGACCAGAAAAAGCATCACCATCCTGCTTAGTCTTCAGCAGAAACAAACGTGTATATATTGGTATATTTATTTTGCACTAACGTCCACATAATAATAGATGATTTAAAAGTAGGAGTAATTATTTGTGCAGGGAATCATTTTTTTTTGCACTAAATGAAGAATTTTTTTATTTCATTTTCTCAGGCTTTTTTCGAAGGCAAAGTTGAGATGTAAAGGTGTGCAAGCAACATCAATTCTAGTGTTAGCCAACTTAGCTTCACTCTCACATGAGATACACATACGTAGAACTAAATATTAGGCTTTTTTCTTGTATTATGTTATATATGTGGTTGGTTTTGGTAGGTAGTTATATTTTGGGAAGTATTTGTATGGTGTGGATAGGATGTAAATTATTTGGATGGCTGGTAGGATGATTGAATGTATAGTGAATGTTTTGGATTGGTTTCTTTATGTATGAAACTATATATTGCAGAAATTTTAATTACAGCATTACATTTGATAATTTTAGTGTTGCATTAGATATTTTAGTGTTGCATTTGGTAAATATAGTGTTGCCTTTGATCAGATACTAGTGTTTTAAAAAGCAAAAAAAAGCGTTGCATTACATAGCTGTGGGCCGCAGTGCTGACGTGGCACGTAGGACCCACTGCTGACGTGGCTAGTGGGACCCCTGTACTGATGTGGCACATGGGACCCACTGCTGAGGTGGCATGGCAGGCCCCATCGCTGACATGGCACGTGGCCCCCACATGATGACATGGTAAGTGGGCCCCACATGCTGACGTGGCATGCCAGCTGGACTGTTGCTGACGTGGCATGCCAGCTGGACTGTTGCTGACGTGGCTTGTCAGCTGGACCCATTGGTGACGTGGCAAGCTAGTGGGACCCACTTAGTGACGTGGAATTGTAATTTTAGCTAATGTCAAATGCAACGCCCGTTTGGTGTTGCATTTGAATGCTCTGGTGTTGCTTTATATGTCAGATGCAACACTTATTGATGTTGCTTTAGATGCCATAAAACGTTACCTTTGGGGGTCTAACAGGACGGTGGCGGATGCAACGCCCCCTGGTGTTGCATTTGGTCTAACGCAATGTTTTTTTGGTCTAAAGCAATAGTAAACATGGCGTTGCATTTGTCCGTTTATGGCGTAGTGGTAAATGTTGTGTGCATTGCCTCTCATGAATAACTTCTGATGTTGATGACTTCTAAACTCTGTTAAGTTAGATACTGTTATTAGTCTACCCACAAAGCAAATGTATATAGGCTGTTAGAACTCCTTTGAGATAATGTTATGTCTAGGACGACCCAGGAACTTGCTGGTAAAAAGTAAGGGCTAAAATTCTCTAATTTTTGGTGACTAGTCAAAGACTAGGAAGACCCAGGAACTTATCAAAAAGATAAGGGCTAAAATTATAGGATTTTTGCACTACGCCATAAAAGGCCTACAGCAACACCGAAAATGTGTTGCCATAGGCCCGAAATATGTTGTTGTAGGGCCAAAAAACCCCTAAGGCAACATTTTGCTGATGTTGCTATTTTTGCCGTTGCCTTTGGTGTCAATGGCAACATTCTTATTCTCTATGGCAACATCAGTTTTAATGTTGGCATAGACTTGTTATAGCAACATTATTATTAGTCTTTAGCAACATAATATTATGTTGCCTCTGTGTAACATTTTTTTTAAAAATAGTGGGCCCCACCAGTGGACCCCACTTTTGGGACCCACTGTTGGGCCCACTTTTGGGACCCACAGTGGGGCCCACTTTTGGGCCCACTGTGGGGACCACTTTAATGGCAACACAAATTTTTGCCTATAGCAACATTTTTAACAACATTTCTTAACATTATTTTTCTTTTTTGCCAACACTTTATAGCCTCAATGGCAACACTTTATAGCCTCAATGGCAACACTTTTCTATTTTAAACAAAAATTCATAAATATGAAAATATTCATTCCCTTAATAACCAAATCAACACAACGAACTTTAAAATCGTTATGATCCATACCAGATTCAATACAATCACAGCCAACAACCAAAACTAGTTAACACACAAAATTTTACTAAGTACGTAAGACTAAAATATGGCCTAAAACATATGCAATGACTAAATTAAGAGCTAATGCCACTAGTCACTAGAGTACGATCTTCATTGTCACTCGAAATGGTCGCACAAAGCTCCCCAAGATATTCATTGTCGCTTCACGACTTCACGTACATTTATCTGAAATGTATAGCAAAATAAGTTTGTAAGTGAAAGTGAAGTTGCACTATTAAGATTACAAATACACACTTTGCACAACTATATACGATGATTCTATAATGGAATACTCAACAAACTCTAGTATATTGTCCGTAAAAAATAAGTTGCCAGCTGCCAGCCTAACAAAACCAATTTCATTAGACCTAAAACCAAGTTAAAACTTTTGTTAACAAAAAACATGTTTAAACAGACAAGAAACAAAACCACAAAGAAGAAAAGGTACACCATCAAAAGTAGTTCTTGCCTTGCATGTACATAGCAAACCTTTGAAACCATTCACGCGGCAATTTATGAACCATTCATGCCAACTGTTATTTCAAGTAATACAGGACAGGAAAAGAGAAACATAACCGAGATCACATACTGTAAAACGTCCGCATCTCAAATACAATGTCTAAGTAGCTGTAGTTTTTAAAAAATACACAGATAGACAATAGGTACCATACTCAGCCTCCTGCCTTGTCTCTTGATCTTTTAATAAGTACATAATGATAAACATACCTGATATTTACTGAAACTGATTGATACAACAATAGCAACAAATACCTACTCAAAATAAACCAAATTAATATGACCGCACAAGACCTTGTCATTCTCATGTCTCGTTTTCTTTCTCTTGTACATAATGATCTAAAACGTGTGTGATCATAATCAACCAAATACACAATAAACTTAGTGTTTTGGCTATAGTAACAAATACCTGCCCAGAACAAAATCAAATATTACCACACAAGTCTTCATCAATCACTTCTGGACAAAATTACGGAACCTAGAATCTTCAGCAACATCACAAAAATATAACACAGCATCAACCGAAAACAAGCAGAAAGTCAACATCAGGCACGACAGAGAAGAGCAAAATGTGTCTACCATAACAATCCCGACATCATCATGAGTTGAATTTATCATTACCTTGGTGTATTTATGCCTCTATTTCCACAAAAGCACTGACTCTCATCGTATTCATTTACTAATTCTGCCACTAAGAACATCCTACGCCGTCCGATAAGAGTATCTATTACTTCACTGGATTGGATACAAAAAAATTGTAGACAAAATAACCCTTAACTTACTAAACAAGAGAGAATCCTCAGAATCAAACCAATTTCTTCAATGAGAAAATTAACTTTTTAAAAATAAATTTGGAAGCAGAGAACATGCAACACAGAAATATGATGTCAGGAAACAGCTGTATTCAGCATAAAGTAAAACACAAAATCGAAGTAAACCACATAACTCCCCTTAAGTACCAAAATAATGTATCGACCTCTCAGAGTTTCATATTAGAAGTTCCCAAGTAACAAATCCTGAAAAAGAAAGTGGTATGGGAGGGAGGGAAAGGGGGGGGAGAGAGAGAGATAGTTATTATTACAGTAAATTTAGTCCACTTATTTAATTAAGAATATTCATTGGTTAGTTAGTAAATATTTTCTTTTAAAGTTGATCTATATTCAAGTAAATTAAACAATAATACAAAGTTTAATTTAGCATAAAAATATAATGTATAATATAATCTTGCATACCATGGTCAATAAAGCTGACAAAATTAACTTCCTGTACAGCAAAACACGTTTAAACAAAAAGGAACAGAACTACAAAGAAGAAGGTACATATCATGAACATGAAAAAGGATTTAAAAAATCAATGAAATCAATAAGGCAACAATTAATAAAAGATTGAGATTACTCGTACCATTACACTTTTTTGAGTCATGTTTTTTTTATCACCGTCACCCGAGTAGTGTCATACATCTTGCATGCAAGTCAAAACATGAATTCATCACATTCAGTTATGCCACAAGTAACATACTACAACTTCTATACAAATTTCTAAATTTTCACCAAACAAATGAGAACAAATCAAACCAGACCATCCTCAATAGAGCTTGCCAGGAATCTTAAGCTGTGATATATTTGACTTTATCTGGAGAATGAAACAAAATAGAGCAATCATATTAAATATCTTTTGAGAAATAACCTTGGATTAATGGTTCTAATGTATACAATGATGCTGCAAGTAATATAAACATACCTCGTATCATTTCACGCATGGCAGCATCTGTAATGGCATACACATGTGGGCTATCATTGGATCTACGCTGATAAGCTTCATCACTATCATTCCCATACAAAGGGACCTTCTTAAAGGAATGGCAACCAACATTGGACCTGCGTTCGTCTAGAAACACAGAGGTACAGAGACTTAGTATTTCAGGCAGTCAAAATCAAACTTCAGCATCCCTAACAAATTTGACAATTAAAGTACAAATAAATACATACAAATCAGAATCAATTCTCTCCAGTTACATATACTATATGGTCCAACATAATGAGATTACACACACATGTACACACATATCAGAATAATTGAGTATCTATATTTATAAACTCATGATTCTAGGTGTCTGGAATAAGTAAAGCATAAATATACCTTCAATTTTCTATAAGATTTTCTTGACTTTATGCTTACAGCCATCATAGTGTATGTTAACTTTGAGGACACAAGTCTGTATGTGCAAAACACTACGCCATAGATGGCCTATAGCAACCCCCAAACTGTGTTACCATAGACCCCATTTTGAAGTTACCATAGGCCAAAATAGGGCTATGGTAACACTTCAGCTGTGTTAGGTTCTCAGCAGTAACTACAGGTATCTAAGGTAACATCAAAACACAGCCTAAGGTAACATAGCAAATGTGGTTACCAAAAACCTCTATAGCAACATCTTAAACACTCTATAGTAACATAGTTTGTGTGTTACAACAGATAATACAATTTTGCACAGGGACAAATGTGGGGCCCACATCTAGGTGGGGTCAACAATCTATTGGAACACCCTCTTTTACCAATTGTAACACTTTGTGTGTTACATAATTAAAATCATTTATAAATAATTTTTTAACAAAAAAATTGACATTTAAATATTACATTTTCAAGTAAAAGAAATCAAGAACCAAATTAATTACATTTCAATAACATCATCCAACATCATTTCAATAACATCATCTTGTACAAAACCAATCATCCAAAATATCTACCAACACTAGCTAATGAACAAAACTTAAAACGTACAAGTACTAGAGCTAATAACATGCATACTAGCTCAAATGGTACTATGCAATTTCTGTATTGCTTCAAATCATGAATAATAGTACTAGCATCTCCTTGAGTTGGTTTGCATTTTTGCATCTCCTTGTTGATGCAGGGTCAGACTATTCAACAGAAGAGTACGAAGAGTGAAGAGGACCATCTAAGATTATATTGACAAGTAATTCAAACTCTTCAATGAACTTCTCAGCAGACAAGCTTCCTGCATAAGGTAAAATCGTAGAATAGTTATCTTTAGTTGAAAAGGATAAAAGAGAAAACAGGGATATCATATAACTAGTATGAGACTGAAAATCATCAGGATATAGCAGACATACCCTGTGCTACATGCCTCACTTAACATACTGACTGAATCAGCATATATCTTATCGTATATCCTGCATAAGGTAAAAATGCTCGTAATAAAATATCGCATATCTGTGACAGGGACATAAGCATATCTGTGACAGGGATATATCTAGTGAAGCATGTACAACTAGGAGAGGGATATATCTATTTCTTGTTGGGTTTATAAAATTATTACTTCACAATAAAAAAAAGAGAGAACAAAAACAGGACTTTTGATTTCTTATGAATGTACCTAATTCTGCTAGAACATCAGCACATATTGCCAAATGTTGGCCTTCAGCATACAGAAAAGGTCACCAACACACGATGCACATAGTTTGATTAGGAAGCTGGTCATGATCAGAAAATATTAAAAATAGATGTCCATTTTGTCATGCCAGTAGTCAGCTTACTATTCTTTTAAATCCAGAAGTTGGCGGGTGTTTTCTTACCACAAAGTTTGTCATGCTATGCTCCTGATTCTTGAGCTCTAATTACTCAACATATGACGCACAATAATACTCTAATGTTTACATTATTATTTTATTTCTTTTTTTTTAGGAGGATTTTCCAGGAATATTGTGAAGCTATGAGCAATCTCTCTCTTGTTATCATGGAGCTTCTTGGAATGAGCCTTTGTATTGGTTGTATCTTAGGGAATTTTTTGAAGGAAACGACTCAATAACGAGGTTAAATTTCTACCCTCATTGCCAGAAACCGGATCAAACTTTAGGAACTGGACCTCACTGTGATCCTACATCCCTAACCATTCTTCATCAAGATGATGTTGGAGGTCTTGAGGTGTATGTTGATAATCAGTGGCGGTCTATCCTTCCCAACAAGGAAGCTTTTGTCGTAAATATTGGTGACACATTTATGGTAGGTTCAATATCAGTGTTCTAGTTTTATATCACACAACAGAGATATGTCAAGTCAATTAAGTAACTTTTAACTAGCTGTAAATCTTTAACACTGAACAGCATGAACGTTTACTAATGAACTACTCACTACTGTAAATCTGTTTCAGGCTCTATCAAATGGAATTTACAAGAGTTGTTTGCACAGAGCTGTTGTAAACGATTTTACACCAAGGAAATCTCTTGCTTTTTTTTCTTTCCCCAACAGAGTTGTTTGATTTTACACAGAGTTGTTTGATTTTACACTTTAGCAAGAGACACCTTCGAACCGTAAAGCTGATAGAGAGGTTACAGGTCTTTCTTAATTTGTCATAAATTTATGTGCGCACAAAAAGAAGGGACAACAGAAAAGGTGTACTACAGATTGCAAGTTTCCAGTTAGGGCCTCGTCACTAGGCTCAAAACTCATGGATATTTATTTTACATGGAAATAGTTAAAGATGTGCTGTGCTTTCAACGATTTCTTGCATTAAAAAAACTACTTAATAGATGCAACATTTGAATTTACACTAGACAGAATGGTCATCACTAGGTAGCATAGGTGTATAACTTGCACTTGCAAGAAACCAGAAAAATAAAAAAGGCTCATCTTACCTGCTGGGTGGTAGACGAGCTCTACGGCATCTACACTCACAGAGGCTTCATCTCCTATGTGATACCAGTGCAAATGCTTCACCTGACAAAGAATTTAATTTCCATGTATAAGTATTGTATGCCATTTATTTATCAATTTGGATGACTTGACCTAGGATTGAACAGGTTCAAAACAAAGAAAATGATAAAATATCATCCTAAGGACAAAATACTTGACTCACGTAAATAGACACTGATGTAATATATAGCTGCAGTTATGCACTTATGCAAGTTATAGTTTGCAGAGAACGGTATGGTGAAATGAATAACCAATTTCCAGAGAACTTAAACAATCAACAATGATGAGTTTCAGGAGAATACAGCACAGTATGTGTGAGGTTTGTGTGAACTGTACAACTGCAGGCATTCATCTCTAGTGTAAAAACAATAGAAACTATAAATAATATTCGCCGTGCAATACGGGATCTCTATGTAATGCCAAAGAGAATCCCATAAATATTAAGACGGGGACATATGTTACAGATGAGCAAGCGTTTTCTTTATAATTCAGCTATGCACACAACAATGAACTAACATCAATTATTCAAAAAACACAATACGAATCACAATTATGCATCATATGTGTACAAAAGCTTAATGCAAACAAACGAAAGAAAGTAAACTCACCAGCAATGTTCTGTGCTTCATTATTACATGGGTCTTTATGCCAAATTTATTGCGCACATAGCAGGACCCTTCATCAGGGCTTGTCCCCAGTCCAATTATAGTTCCCAACAGAGTCCTTGACCCACTTACAACACCCTCGGAATCTCTAGGAAACTCAAGAGACAAGGGTATTGATGCTGCAGTAGAATTAAGATAAATATGTATGTGATCTTCAGAGTCTTCATTTTGCATAGGTGGTACTCTTGTAGCTACAGCAATAACCCTTCCCGACATATGCAATTCTAAATCTTTATATCCAATAAACCAATTGGAACCAAATATACACATACACATTTATACATACACTTAACATATACATACACACAACACATATACAGATGCATAAAGAAATTTATACATTGAATAGAAAAGGTAGAAAAAGAAGTACCTTAAACGAAGATATAAACCAACTCGAACTAAATAAACCATCAGGAACCACGTCGCTCAAATCTGAATCTGAAACAAAGATAAACCCAAATTAAAGAGAGCAATTGAAGACTAAATCGATTAAAACACCATGAATAAAAAACCCCTAATTTAAACCATAAACCGATTAAAGCACAAATCGATTGAAAACCCTAATTTTATTGTAGTAGGTTGAAGCCCTAATTGATTTGTAAACCCTAATTAAACGCTAATTGTTTATCATCGAGAGCGAGAGATGGAAAAGAGAGAGTGTGAGAGTGAAAAGAGAGAGTGTTAGAGAGTGTAAAGAGAGAGGTGGGCGGTATTTTTGCCGCTCGTGTTTTTGTTGAAATTTTCTAAGCCCGCCCTTATTTTCGTTCTGTGTCTTAACATCTTAGTTATGAGCTGTGTGTCTGTGAGAGGTTTTAAAAAATATTTTTTTTTAATTAATCTAATCAATTTAAAAAAAATTAATCTAATTAAAATAATTAATTTAATTACTTTCCAAATCTTAAAAAATTTTAATGTAATTATGTTAATTAAAATAGATTTTTTAATACTTGTCTACTACAACCTATAGCAACATATTGGTATGCTATGGTAACATCAAATGACTGTGTTTGCCGCTCATCTCTCCTCAATAATTTACAGTACTTTTCTTTTATTTTTTTTAAAAAATATTAATAATTTATTCAAATTTCTTGATATTAGATTATAATTATTAAATTTATTAATTTAATTATTTGTAATAATTCAAAGTTTATACAAATTATTATTTTCTCTATTAAATTTTTTAATGAATTTAGTTAAAATTTAATAATGTTTGGATATTACTTTATTTTAAAACCTTTTTATGTGAAATTTATAAACAAAATTTAATATTGAAAAATCAATAATTTAATTATTTGATGGAATATTACGTTTTAAAAGGATTATTTTAATGATTTTGTTAAAATTAATTATTTTTAAATTCAAATAATTATTAAATCATTAATTTTAAATAAAATAAAAATTTTGTTAATGAATACTCTATGGTAACACAACTCATGGTGTTACCCATTGTTAACACCTTTATAACTAAAGTAACATACTTTTGTGTCTATGGTAACACCACAATCAAAAGGTTGCGATACGTCAAAATTTTCATAACTATGGTAACACCCGTAGTGGTAACACCCATGCCAAAAGGTTGCGATAGGCCATCTATGATGTAGTGAAAAACATAGCCAAACAACATACAAATTAAAATGCAATCCAGTGAGGTAGAGTTGGTAACAAGCAAAACCATTGAAAAGGTAACACAAAATATACAATATGGGCATGTAAAAACATGAAAAAAAATGAAATTAAATTGGGTACCTGGATCTTCAAAAACTCTTCTTTACTCATATTTTCTTGAATAATGCAAATGGGTAAAAGAGTAGTTATAAAACTAGGTTTGTGAATAATAAAACTCCCTCCGGGCATACCCCAGAATTCGTGTCCAGCCATTACAGTGGCAAGAAATCCACCTCCTATGCCACCCATGCGGCCAATAAGATGCAAAAACCTAAACCGAGCTCCTCTTGCAGAATCTCAAAACAAATTAACCCAAAATTTAATATACACATCTACATATATCTGCACACAAAACTAATTAAACCAAAGAGGAACTTAAAAAGAAAAGGTGAAAGTACCTTAAAAAGCCCAACTTAATTGAAGCCCTAATTAAGCCCTGAAAAAAGATAAACTCTAATTAATCGAAGTGATTGACCTCAAATTGAACCCGAACTTAAGCCCTAATTTCCAATTGAACCCGAACTAAAGCCCCAAATTGAACCCGAACTTAAGCCCTAATTTCCAATTGAAAATTCAAAATCAGCTCCAATCCATCGAAGAAAGCTAAAATCGGTGTAGTTTTTATGTATGTATAGATTATGCATATAAAGAGAGAAAAGAGAGATGGAAAGAGATAGCAAGAGGGAGAGAGAGGCAGTAACTGAGAGAGGGGCATGGAGAGATAAAGAGAGATAAAGGGCGATATTAAAGAGAGATTAAGGGCGGGGTGTTTTGGTTCATGAAATATTTGGAAATAGCGGTCTTTTTCCCTCTCACTCCATTTTTCATTTTTTTTAAGTAGCACTCTATTTTTCATTTGTTTTCTTAAATAGTGGGTATAAATAATATTTTTTATATTTTTATTAAAATATATGTTTTATTAAAATTTTAATAAATAGGTTAAATTCTATTTAACTTTTATAAAATAATTATATATTTTTTAATATTTTTAATTTGCAAATGATAATAAACGAAATATTTTTTTATTTCTTGATATATTAAAATATATTAAAAAATTATTTTAAAAATTTTGTTTAATAAAATTTAATAAATATAAAAATAAAATTACAAATCTTAAAATGTTTTAACATTTTTAGTGAAATATTCACTCTCTAATGGAATATTCTAGATTTTTATAAAAATAATTTTATTATTTTTATCCAAAAAAAATAATTTTCATGTGAGAAAAGGTTAAAAAAAAAAATTTAGTAGAAAATCTAAAATTTTGTTCACTGCAAAATTATGGCAACATAATTTCATACCTACGGCAACATGTAAACATTTTTAGTCTATGCCAACATATTTTTGCTGCCTAAGGCAACATGAAAATGATAATGTTGTATTAGCCAAAAACATGCATGGCAAAGGCAACATATCCAAAGGCAACATAGGCTCTAAATGTGGTCGTAGGCCTTTTATGGTGTAGTGTTGGTGACTAGTTCCAACCTCTGATTACAAAAAAAAAAAAAAAATTTAGTTAGAAGGGGGGGTATAAGTTAGTTCAGAGTTACTGTATATCAATTATTTACTATGGAGTTTAGCATTCATCAGACATTAAGTGTTTACTATGAGAGTTTGTGCAAACAGTGTTTACTGATTTATTTTATGGATTTTATGAAAAATTAGATGCTCTAAATACTGAATTAGTAAACTCTGCTATACACAAACATAAATTCACAATTGTGCAGTTTTTGAAAGGGTTATGGTAATAAAGTTGGAGAATTGACAAACACTGACGAATTTTGACTAGTACTCTAAAGTAAATTTTATTTCAGACAATTTACATACTTGGGGTAAAAAAAGAGTTTTTGAAAGATGAGATAAATAATTGCCAACTGTTAATGAGTGTTAGAGTGTTAAAGTGTATTGGAAATAGGAGAGAGAGAGTAGCAGTAATTATTGCTATAATTACTGAGCGTGAAAAGTTGTTCCATTTGATGTGTGCCACGTGTCCCACTCACACATTTAACAAGAAACTGGTTGCGTGTGTTAATGTTAAAACGATTGGGTTTTAATTTTTAATTACAAATCTAATCATTTTACATAAACGGTTCATATTTCTATTGCACACCGGTATTCTCTTTGCACACAACCACTCACAGTTACTTTGTTCTTTCACTTGCACATTTTCACAAACACCTTTCATACACATTTTTTTTCTCTAATATTTTCTTCTCGAATATAATCTCATGGCCACCAAAGCTTTTAACGCTCGAGGGTTAGTGTTTGTACCTAACAACTATGCAGCTCCGTTGAATATTGAGAACGTTCCTGAGGTGTTTCATCTAATTCAAAACTTCTTGCTGGATTCAGAGATTGGTAGAGCCCTAGTCGAACCAACAAAGCTCTCTGATGCACATATTGCTACTTTCTGGCAGACAGCTACTTATGATGATGGAGGAGAGAATGGGACTCCTTCGATTATTTTCACATATGAGGAAATAGAGTATGTCATTACTCCAATGACGGTCAGAGAATCTTTGGGTTTGATACACACTCTGCATATAGTGTTGTTGGTGAAAAATATCTAAAAGAGATGTTGCAGCAAATTGGGTACTCAGGACCTTTAGCGAGACTTGGTTCAGTGAAAAGGCCACATCTGAGGAAGGAGTGGAGTTTCTTTTTCGATTGAATCACAAGGGCGTTTGGAAAGAAAATCACCAATTGGGATGCTATTCCTACTAACAGTCTTCAAATCGGGTATTCTCTTCTTTATGGAAGTAATTTTTATTTTGGTAGACTTGTCTTGATGAATATAGGTGAAAGATTGTCAGAGTCTAGTACCACTGTTTATTTTTCTAGATTTTGTCAATTACTATTCTCTGCTTGTCTGCCTGATGTTGAAATTTCTGAGGAAGACGTTATTCAGGCCTTTAAAGTTCATAAGAGAGTATTTTTCTGATTTGACAAACAAGGATGCAAACAAGGAAGTACCTGACTTGATTTTGCCTCTTGCTCTTCAAAACTTCTTAAATCAACCTCAAGAACCACAACTGTAATAACCCTAACTTTAGCAATGCTACCGTGATCATATGAATAGTAAATTTTAAGGATTTAGGGAAATGGTATGTAAGTACTCTATAATTAAAACAGAAAATGAGTAAACAGAAACCATATTAGTGTTGTACAATGAAAATAAGTGACTTGAAATGATGATGGATTTCAGAAATTCCTGAATATGGATTTTGAGGATTTTGATTTCGAATAAGCTTCAATTGGATATTAAGGAGCATGGAGATATTAAAGGAATTATATATTGAGGAATTAGTGAATTAGGGTAAACTAAGGGATTATTAATTTAAGGAAATACTAAAGGAATTTGGATTGTTAAATGATTTCAGAACCACTGAGATAATGAGGTATATTCGAAACGAATCGCAATTAGAGGAGTATGGAAACCGAACAACCAAGACTTATAAAATAACAAGGATACCTACCACATTATTAATTACCAAGAGTATTAGCATATTACTTAGAAAAATTGAGAAAAGAGATTAAGAGATCATCACATGGCATCATTAGGTGATATCACTTTCCACTAACACTTGTTTAAGGGGTAATTAGTCATTAACAAAGGTAAATATCTACACCACTCCACAAGACTCTAGAATTTACAAGATTAATCAAGATAAGATAAAAAATCAAGAGCAAAACCTCTTCCCCTTCCATTTTCATTCCATTCGGCAATTACAAAGAAAAAGGAGAAAAACAAAATCAAAACTCAAGTTCTAGCCAACAAGAAATCAAAGAATAATTCATGGAGGATCTTGGAGGATAAATTAAGACATGCACAAAGTTTCATAGCCAATCATCATCATTTACATAGGTAATAAAATCACCAAAGTTACTAGATGAATAGTAATGAATAGTGTTTTCCAAGAACTTACTTTGTTTTTATTGTTTCCTTAGTTGATCCAAGCTAGTATAAGGTTGATTAAGAATATCCCAAGGTTCATTAAGTGTTATTGAAGCTTCAAGAAGGTATAAATCTCAAGACCCTTTAGTATTACTTTGAATAAATGATGGATTATAGAAAGTTTAGTGATTAAGGTTATGATAAGTGATTATTCATGATGATATATGTGTTTGTAAGTGGTTTAAGTTAAATATTGAAGTGTGTTGTGATTGTAACCATGGTTGGTATGATGACCACATGGTGTAGGGTTGATATATGTGTTTGGTGATGGATTTGGAGGAGTTGAATTTTGGAAAGTATGAAAATATAGCCGTTATAATGCCCGATTTTCGTTAAACCAAATAGATGCCCTATTTTTGGACACCAATGCCCGTACGGTAGCACCCTGCCTAGGGTACCATTCGACCATTAAAAGATAGAGCTTATGCCCTAGATTGTTTTGATATAAAGTACGTTAAAATCTGATGAACGGTTTAGGAGAAAAGTCAGTTTTAGTGAAAGACGTTCAAAAACCGAGAAAACGTAATTGTATCAACTTTGAGGCTATAATTACCATACTTAAACATTTTTAAAAATTATGAAATTTTGGGATATTGTAGTAGGGTGGTCAGAGAACTATTACCAGTCGACCTTGAGTTAAAATTCGAAATTTATATTTTATAAGAATTTTCACAGTCGAGAGTGGTTGATAAGAAAATGGTGGAATACACTAAAACTTTGATCGAGTTTAAAAATGATTAAGTTCATGTAAACTTTTGGTGCATAAAAACTATGTTAAACATATAATATGTGTCAAGGGTGTTATTGTATAGAGATTAGGTGATTAAGTGGGATATATACTAACGGTGATCCTTTCGTTTCTATAGAGACGAGAGACGTACTCAGGATCATACCTACTCGCTTTAGAGATCCAGGCAAGATTTCTTTTATCCTTATTTTGATAAACTGTTTATGTTCAAAGAAAAATGATTTCATGGAATATATATGTGATTACATTGTTACTATATTGTTAAGAATTTATTTCCTGATTTTGGGAATTTAAGAGAAATGGATATGGATTGTGGATTATGGATAGAGCGAACATGCTTTATGTTTAAAAAGGATATGAAGGAATGGTATCAGTTGTTATCTAGGGTTATATGATTTATAATATTATGTTGAAAATATTCTTTTTAAATATAGTGATTTAATAAATATTATTCGATTATTATTTGCTACTTTTAAAATATATGGAATATTCTATGTATATATAAGTGTCTTAGATTTCATTGAATACAGAGGAGATGTCTGAGTCATAATCAAAGTATTATGACATATATATATATTTTTTAAAGGTAATGATAGATGGAAATGGAAACGGAAAAAAAAATGGAAAATGTGAAATGGTGTTTTATAAATTGAATAATGATTTAACAAAAAGGGGGATTTCAACAGTAAGCGTAAGAGGCTGTGTGGGAATGGCACAGTCCGGCTTTTGAAACAGTAAGCATAAGAGGCTGTGTGGGAGTGGCACAGTCCGGCATTGCAACAGTAAGCGTAAGAGGCTGTGTGGAAGTGGCACAGTCCGGCACTCAATATTTTATTACGGCCCAAGAGTTGCCGAAGGAGGATGTAGCAGGTGGCCTTCTTCCAGGGTTGATGACCAGATGAGATCATCCCTTCTACTAGTAGTAAACAGAGAGCAGGTACGGTCAGGCGACTGATCATCGTCCTACGTATCTGGCGCTAGCAGATATCCCCAAAACTTAAAAGAAAGAATTGATAATGGTTTTCAGAGTTGTGTACTGAAAAAGGAGAATGGTATAAAATGATGGAATTGTTTTTACAGTGAGAAGAAAAACTGATTTTATATTATTTTTACATAATTGTTGTATAAAAAGGAAATATGGAAAATATGGAAGGAGTATTTATCGAATAAAAATAAATCCTCTTCATAATAATTATGATTTGTCTTCTGTTTATTATTCAGATATATCTATGTTTCCTTTAATGTTAGTTTATAAAGTTTATCGTGCTGAGCTCTTATAGCTCACTCTTGCTACTTATTTATACAACAGCTAGGTCGCATGCCGATACTCCGTACTACACCCCGCAAGAGGGTAAGGGAAAGGCGAAAAGAAGATTGATTATAGACTATCTCAGATCAACACCAGATGTTGAGGAAATTAAGTAAATAAAGCTCTGTAAGTATTTCTTGTTTTCTGTAAATTTTGTTTAAGTAGAAGTTTAAACTCTGATTATTTATTAAACACTGTATTTGTCTAATTGTTTTGACATCATCAATTTTTATTAACTTGTGCATTTTTGCTAATGAACAAGTTGGGGGAGATTGTTAAATATAATTGATGTGAGTAATGTCAGTGTTTAAGTGTTACAGAGGTTCATCAGAGTTTAACTGGAAGCTGGAAGCGGTCAGAGTTTAATTAAACTCTGACAGATGGAAGCCCGACAGAGTTTGCTAAACTCTTTCAGGAGGAAACGTCTACTAGTCATCATCAGACTTTGAAGAATAATTGAAGATAAATATGGAAGTGATATCTTTGAAGATTGGATAGCTGTCGAAGACATCGTGTGGACTAAGAAGACGTGTAACAATCATAATTGATAATATTTGTATAACTGATTTATAGGAGTATTAATTATGGATTGTAAGATAAATACAATTAGGTTAACCCTAGAAGGGTATTGAAGAACGATTATCATTTTCATTGTAACCTTAAGCAGCTCTCTGTGATATTTTACATCACTGAGAGAGGAGTTATTAATTCCATACAGTTTTTGATTATTTAAATGTGTGTTAATTGTTATTCTCTCATACAAACTTGATTATATTCGTGTATTCGGCCTAACATATATGATTTAAATCATTGAAATACACTTTTTTTGTATTTCATTATAAATACATTTTTTAGTTTACATGTTAAAAAATAAAATATTGTTATGTTAGATCCATCGTTTTTCATCCATTTATTTTATGATGTAATAGTTCTTATTTATTTTGTCGTATTGAAGACCATACTACCTACTGCCAGAGTTTTAGACAAAATCACTCTTAAAACTATATTTGGTTGTTAGTACAATTATCTTCAAATAATAAGAAAGATATTTTGATAATTAAAATGAAATATAAGTAAATTTCATAAATCGAATTTTCAACAAAAAAATCGTCAATTTTTTCTTTCTTTTGTTTCTACTTAGTTTTAACTTCACTCTTTTATTTTTGTGTAGTTTTAATTGGAAAAGAATTGTTAAATAATCACTAAAATAAAGATTATTTTGTTAATTTTATGTGGACTGTAAAATCGTCAAATTAAAATTTTAAGAATTAAAGATAGAGCACAAATATTAGATTGAACGTGTAAAATCTTATATATATATATATATATATATATAAGCAACAATTTGATATGTAAATTAATAACATATAAATATTAAAATAATTAATATAATTATAGATATTAGAAAAGTAGCCGTGCGTTGCACGGGTTATAAGCTAGTACTTTTAAAAGAGCTTTAAAATGAGTGTTACGTCGATGTCGATGTAAAAAACCTGGGAGATGGAGAGAGTATATAGACAATTGATCATACAAAAACATTTACTAATATGTAAATATCTTCACCCCATTTCCTTCCTCTTCCTTCCATGAACAACCTCCTGCGATCGACAACATCATTAATTTCAACAGCGTACACACATTTTCTCTCACCCTCTCCCCTTCTTCTTTCTCTCCTTTTTGTTCTTTGCTTACCAAATTTGGCGTGAAACTTCTACCACCGTAATTACTTCGACCAAATCCATTTCATGAAAACATCGCTATCATCATCGCATTTAGACTAGACCGTTTATTATTTGCTCATTATTAACATAAATGTTTGTTGGTGATTTTCTCAATTTTTTGTTGATCTGTAAATTTATTCGTGATATCTAATTGTAAGTGTTGATTAGGTGAATATGGATGGTATGTACATAATGAGCATGGCGATGATGGTGGCAACGGTTGTGATTAGTGGCGGTGGTTGCAAGGTTAGGGAACTTACACAATTCGAGATTCATAAATACCATTGCAAAGGACACACATAACCAATCGATTAATTGATAAAATCCACCGTAACGCGATCACACGTTATTCAAGTATTACTTCTAATTCTATCAAATGAATAAGTAAAAGCAAAATAAGAACACACACAATATTTGACGTGGAAACACCCACGTCCCAACCGGTATTATTAATCCAATCAATAATCAATAATACATTAGAACAATAACACGTTAAAGGTGTCCCAAACTCGATACTAATACCTAAGACTACATCTCTTAAGTATTCACCTCCTTAAACAAATATAATATGACTATGTATATATAGCCACCAAGACTTACAACACTTGTTCTACAAATCTTACCATACTAATTATACAAGTCTTTCAATTCTTGGAACCTAATTACCCAACTTAGTGATCAAGACATACCATATATAATAATTGTCTACACATACAATTATTATCTTACCCATATATATCTTGGACCATCCAAGCCCATAACATCATATTGGGTTGCAATCCAATAGTGGTAGTTTTGTAGATGTTTATTTAAATTTGATGATTTTTTGATATGATGGTTGTGATTTCTTGTTGTGAATGGACTGGCAGTCGTAGATAGTGGCAGTGTAGTGGTTTATGATGATTTTCATTCAACAACAATGATTTCTTCAATGAAATGGTTGTGATTCTTTTAAGTGGTTGGAGGTGGTCGACCGTGATGGTGGTACAAATAAAAAAAATGATGGTTGGATATAAAGATGTGGACAATATTTTTGACGATCGTGAGATGAAATATAACCAAATTAGGATTAGTTTTTATTTCTCACAATAGTTGTACTTCTCGTACTAGCATCACACTATATATATACTATAACTTCTTTTTAATATGAAATCCATTATATAAATATCTATTAAATAAATATCTAGAACCAAGAAACCAAATTAAATACAAACTTTTTTACAATTAAAAACTTACAGAAATTTTCTAACATGTTAATCTTTTTCAGTTGTTGTTCTCAACCGATTATCAGGGAAAATCTTGTGCAATTGCTTGCCAAATTCCTTCATTTCCTCCGACTTTGAAAAAAAGTTGGATCCATTTGCTGCCTCCCGGTGCAACATATATTATTTTTTTAAGAATATTCAAACATTTGTAAGAATAATATTATTGATATGGGCTAAAAGTAAGCCCTAAAATCACATTTAACGATGCATTAAATGAACCTAGTTTGGTCTACGAAGTCCATTAATGAGGCCCAAAATCCTAATTCAATATTAATTTCGTAATTCATATTGAGGGTGATTAACAACTCAGCAATAAGAGTCAAATAAGGATATTACTCCTACAAGAAGTAGCCTCCAAGGCACCGAATTCAACATGGAAACAAACTCCTACAAGGTAGGAGTCTAGAACCTTCTTCAAGGAGGCGACTTGTCCATCAAGTCTCCTAACCCTACTCTAATCTTAGGCTCTAAACGCCTATATAAGGGCCTGACCCCTCATTCTCAGAACTATGTTTTGGCTTGATTCTCAACCTCGAGATACGTAGATATTCTGTGAGGACCGCTTAGTCTTGAACGCAGAAACAACCATTAAAGCTTGAAGCTCACCAATCCTAGCATTAAATACAATTCAATAACCTAGTTTTTATTCCACAACATTTGGCACCGTCTGTGGGAAGACAACATCAACCATGGTGCAAACACGAAGAACAACACCATCCTCAACTAAGGCAACCACCGTTACCTCTGTTCCACCCGTCGTCACTGAACAAGGGTATGTACCCCCATCAACAGGGGCGAGCACTCAGCCTCATGTTTCTTAACCTATAGGGAAGACTCCCCATACTGAGAGGACTCTACCCGTGGTTGTCCAACCAAACCAGGAGACCATCCCTCTTCAGATGGTGGTCTCTCCCCTTGTCAATCATCCACTACCTCTGGGGTACAGATCTCTACTACAGATCTCCCTAAAAGTATGAATCCGGTATACGGGTTGCCTAACTACCCCCCCAAATACTTGAGGTGTTGGACCAAACGGGCATGCCTTGTAAATACATGAGTCGTATAACCCTCCTTACATTAGTGGCTTGGGCCCTGATCAAGGATATTATGACTATTATGATCCTTATATTGATGATTCTTCATCTGAGGATGACAATCGTAATCATGCCCCGAGGAGTCGACATCCAAGTAAGGAGCTTATAAGGCGTACTCGATGAATCCATGATGGACCCCCTATGATAGCCGCTGAGAGAATCAAGGCTTATGAAGCCAAGATCCAGAAGCTGAAGGACGATATAGAAAGGGAGCACGAAAGACAGAACTAGAACCGACCCCCTCCGAGATCAGGAGGCTTTCTTAGTTTGGAGAGACCTTTGAGGAGAGAGAGAAGGACCGAAGTCCCAAGAGGTGGAACTACAAGAGCAGAAGTCTCCAAGGGTGATCCTCGAGATTTGATGCAAGTTGGAGATCCTGATGATCCCACACCCTCATTCATCGAAGAGGTGATGAATGCTCACGTCTCTAGAAAGTTTAAGCTGCCTACAATTAAGGCATATAATGGAACGGGCGATCCTGCAAACCATGTGAGAACGTTCTTGAAAGCAGTGTTGTAGCCTGCTAGTGACGCTCTTAGGTGTAGGGCGTTCCTTCAAACCCTGGCGGGCATGGCTCAAAGATGGTATAGCCATTTGCCTGCCGACTCGATTGGCTCTTTCAAGGAATTGAGCACGGTCTTTATCAACTAGTTTGTTAGTGGGAGAGTCCACGAGAAGAGCTCTGCATCTCTCATGAAGGTGATACAAGGAGGTAACAAGAACCTAAGGGACTATCTCAAGCGCTTCACCAAAGAGACGTCGAATATCCCTGATCTGGAAAACAAAGTAGCTATAATAGCCTTGCAGAATGGGACGTCGAATCTTTTCTTTCAGATGTCACTGAGCTCCAAAAACGGGTGAGCAAATACATAAAAGCTGAAGAAAGCATGAGGAAAACAGAGACCTATACCGAAAGTAGTGAAAACGGGAACTCTAAGAAGCAAAAAATAGAGTAGGAGTATGATGCTAGGGACAAATATCCCCGAACTAGCAAAGACTCCGACTCTGCTCTAGGACCAAGGTTTGTTGAGTATGCAAGGTTGAACACTCCCAGGAGTCGAATCTTGTTGGACATTGAGAAGGATAAGGATTTCCGATGGTTGAAGCCACTCGGGGGTGATCCCGCAAAAAGAAACAGGAATTAGTATTGCAGATTCCACAAGGCTGTGGGGCATGATACTGATGATTGCAAGCAACTCAAAGATGAGATCGAGTTCTTGATCCGTAGAGGGAAGCTGAGCCACTCCACTAAGGGTGAAGATCGTGGTTATCAAAGAAGAGATTATGATAGAAGGGTTGACGATCAAGTTCGCAACCCACAACCCCGAGGGCCAGTAATCAACATGATCTCAGGAGGCCCAACCGCGGCCGGGACAACAAAGAATTCTTGAAAGTTTATGCTAAAGAAGTAACGCACATTGTTGGAAAAATACCGAAGCGTGCAAGAACTGAAGTAGAAATCAGTTTCGATGATTTGCACTTGGAAGGGGTGAAGTTCCCCCATGACGACCCGCTGGTCATAACTCCTGTAAGAGTCATAAGCTAGTTGGTGGGTTTGTCCAAGTTATATATTCGACTCTTTAGTGTTTAATTTTCAAATATAACTTGTTCTTAAGTAGTCTTACATTTGTCATATTTACACACTTGTTCTTGAAGTAAATTCGTGTAGTGTGTGTAGACAACTTGTAAGCTACCAAGAGGAGGTTCGTTTAAGAACTTAATAAGCCCTCTTTAAGCCCTTAGTAACCACTTGATTTATACTTGGTTATAAGGCAAAGAAGTATCTTTTGGTTTGTGCTTAACTTGCATAAACTAGTTTCTACCTTAAGTGGTTTAAACTTGTTACATCTTAAGTCAAAAGAAAGCTTCTTTTAGTATTGGTTATACAATTCCCTTGAACCTTAATTGTGTTTAATCTTTAAGGACTTAACCAAGACTACCCAAACTAGTTTCTTAACCGAAACCAAATTCATATCATTCGGCCCTTACTTGCATATATTGCCCAGTAAATAACTATAACATCCAAGCCTACAACCGAATGCATACCGGACCCAACAACCCACCACATGTCAGTCCAAAAATGCTAGCAAATTGGTACACATTGGTCATTAACTTGTCTATATAAAGATCTCAAACACTCTTTTCTTATCGATGTGGGATGTTACAAACACCCCCTCTTATAAGGTCGACGTCCTCGTCGAGCCCACAATCACACATTCGGAACCCGGGCAGTGCCTTTGCACTTCCGGCCAGGTAGAGCTCTAATACCATTTATAACATCCAAGTCCAAAACCGAATGCATACCGGACCCAACAACCCACCACAGGTCAGTCCAAAAATGCTAGCAAATTGGTACACATTGGTCATTAACTTGTCTATATAAAGATCTCAAACACTCTTTTCTTATCGATGTGGGATGTTACAAACGAAATAAGTCAAAGCATACTAGCCCAATTGCAACCAACTTAGGTAGTCCACAAGCCCACCACAGGCCCCCAAAAGATCATGATTTGTTGGTGCAATTAGTAGTAGTACTTTGCCTTATAAACTGAACAGAAGTCCCAACTCTCCTCGATGTGGGACTGGGGTGTTACAATAACAATTGTAGAAGGGGGGTTGAATACAATTTTATAAGATTTTCGACCTTTAACTAAATATGAATCAGAAGTATGAAGAAATAATAGCTTTAATGATTACTAATATAAAACTGTTACAAAACTCTCTCAAGAAATTCTGATGTTCTTGAGAGCTTCTAGGTTACAAGATAACTCGTATAAGCGATTACACCTATGTAAAACCTAAACTGTGTTTATATATATCACACAGCTGCTCTATCAATTACAAGATATGTCAAATCAATTAACTACTTTTTACAATACATATCCTAACTGATAGCTACGTTCCTATAAGTTAGGAATCGACATATCAATCTATCCTATAAATAAGGAGTAATAGATATCTTCACAATCTTCAATCCTCATCATTCTTGCAATCCTGATATAGCTTTCAATCCTAACGATCACCAATACTGATGATGTCACTTCATGCAATCCTGATCAGCTCCTTAGGATAGATACTGACATCACTTGAATCTGCATTTCCAACAATCTCCCTCAATTTGTACTTTGTAAAATAAAGCACAAATTCCTTGATTCAATGATGTCAAAGACTCAAAAACAAAATCTTCTAAAAATCATCAGGAATAGTTTCAGAAATTCTTTGGTAGAAAAGATTCATCTTCAAGAAGTTTGATAATAACTCTTCTTCCTTGCTTTCAAGAATTTGAATCGGTTTCTTCTTCAGACCTTTGAGTTCTTCATCTTCCTCATTAATCTGATAAATAGCTGCCCTGATATTCCAAATTGAGCTTCTTGGCAAACTTAGATCTTCTAGCAGTAGATATGTAATTTCCTCTCCATCAAGATTAAGAGACAATTGTTCCATACCCAAAGTCACTTATTTAACAACAGTGCCTCTTTGCATTTCAACTTCTTGACCTCTTGTATTTAAGTACATGGGAGTATAGTTGCCATCATACCTTACTCCTCCATCTAAAAATCTCTATCTGATAGTTCTGAGAATCATACTAGACTAGTTGTTGTAGACTTCACCCTCTTTTTCATTGACACTGTTAATTCGAATAACTTGTAGAAGGGGGGGTTGAATACAAGTTATATAATCGTGTCTGATTTTTGCTTGATTAAATAAACAAGAACAAATGAATCAATCAAACTCTGTTTGTATTAAATAAATCAAATACAAACTCTACCAAATGTGTACAAATACCTTTAGCAGCTGCTGACAAAATAAATCTCTCTCTGTTTGTTTCGAACTCTCGAATACAAACCTTATACAGAGCTACGCACATAAACTCAATTGCTAAACTCACAATTGATTCGCATGACCACTACACTTTTTACAATGATATAGAGAGAGTATTTATAATGCTTCCTATCAACTAATAACTGAAAGATAATCTATACATGACAATGTTCTGCCGTCAAGTTGATAGTTTCCATCAATAGAAAATTCTTTCTTTCATAATATCTTCTTGCTTGTTCTTCAAACAAATATCCTATTTTATTGCACTTGCCAGTTTCTGTAGCATCCTTAATGACATCATCAGTAACACGACTGATATCAGGATTGCACACTGCATCAGTATCTAACCATCCCATCAGTACTTGATTTGCTCTATCAGGATTCGATCTCAGTTCCTGATATGTAGTCCTCGATGCACTGTTCCTGACTTAAATTCTATATATCACTGTCTAATACATATATCCTATACAAAGTGCTAAATCCTTTATAAATCAGGATATACAAGAAGTATAATGTGTAAATTCTATTCTTAACATCACAACTCATGAATTATTCCTAACAATCTCCCCCTATTTATGCTTTAAGATCTGAAGCATAAATCTGAGTTGTTGATGTCAAAACATATAACAATACAATCAGAATAGAATTTATGAATTTAAAAATCATGAAGTTAAGTACCTCATTCTTCAAATGTAGACAAAGTATCTAGTACTTAGAAGAAAGAATTCAACTATTTGATGCTTCTTTTCCTTTACCACTTCCACGATAAGATTCAACTTTGTCATCCTTAGTTCTTCTTTTATCTTTCCCAGTCTGTTTATCTCCCCCAGTATGTTGGCTTTGAATTGTTTTTATCTCCCCCTTTTTGACATCAGCAACATTAATTCCAAGAGACTCAGTAACAGAACAAATGAGATTCATCAGAACTTCTAGATTTTCCATAATAGTGACTTGGTTATCTTCTAGTGGTTGAAGTCTTGATTGAATTTCAACTTGAGATTTCTGAATGTCTTGTAAAACTTCAGAATTGACTTCAATGTTGGAAGTGTTTGGAACATCTTCAGATTCAAGCCTTGTAGAAGAAGTTGCTTGTGTAGAATGATATTCAAGTAATAATACTCGATTAGACTTACAAACATCTTCATCTTTATGATCTGAAGCTGCAATATGATCATTCTGTCCTTCACCAGTATTCTGTGTACTAACATCGACAAATCCTGACTCCTCCTTAGATTGATTAGATACTGTTGATGTCTCAATTCTGGCTGATATTGGAAGTACATACAAAGGAATACTAGGATCATTAGGAATTTCTTCTGGTACAAGTGATGTAGAAGTTTTTATTAGCCTTTCACCTCTTCTGTTGATAATTCCTGCAAGCCTTTTTTTCTGCTTCTGAGCTTTAACTTCTGGCTTTGCATTGTGCTTTGCTAAGTCATTCTTCTCATACATCTTGATAAAAGAATAAGTACCAGCATCCATACCAAGATTGTTAGACCAAGATTCAGGAAAAACATGATCCCAGAAATCAAACGATGGTGGTTTCCTAATTTTCTCTCCCTCAGTATGGAGTTGATCATCCATACCCTCATTCTCACTTTGACTATCTAAAGTCAACACTCTTTCTACCTCTCCTTTTGCCTGGTCAGGAGCCAGCCTCTCAGATTGTGGATCAACATCCATCTTTTCAAGTGTATCACTCAAATTTGGATAAGTGCTCTCATGACCTACAGAAAAATAGAGTTTAGAAGAAGTTTTTATACCTGAACTCACATGGAGATAGGGTTCCTCATTTTGCAAGGGGCTTGAGGTTTCTCCAAGGAGTGAGCTACTATAGTCTTTGAATTCTCACAAGCATCTTCTTTCCTTTCAGAGACTACAGGCTCCAGTATACCACTTTTAGGTTCTCTACTAGACTCTGATGTCTTCAGTAATACTTCATTAGACACCATAGTTAGTATGTCACCGTCTTTAAGTGTTGTTTGCTGAGACTCACCCTCAAGGTGGATAGACTCTGACTGAACAATGTTTGTTTGATCTTCAGGAAAATCAGTCAAAGTTATTCCTCTCATATCATAGGGTTTCTCACTTGCAATTTCAGTCATCACAGAAGACCTTTCAGCATCAGCTATCACAACTCCTGAGTCATCCAACCTCTGACTAGATGGTTCTTGTATTGCAGTGACTGTGATCTGATCTATCCTACTATCCACCACTGGTACAATAGTATCTCCTGTTGACTGCATTCCTCTATCTACGTCCTCCTGTTGTTCACCTTGAGCTGAAGCATCTTCAATAATGACATCCTTGTCAAATAAATATGTATGAAGTGATTGAAGTGCAACATGCTTCGTGAGTCCAAATTTTTTGACTAATTGTCTTCTGACAGATACATAGAAATACATCTTCATTAAGTCAAGTCTTTGATGTAGAAGTCCATATTCTTCAGGAAATGAAAGTTTTGGTACTCTTTCAACTAGAAAATCTAGAACAGGCCTGGATAGCTTTACTTTGATAGAAATAACTCCCATAGCAAGTCTGTATGACAATGTAGTTTCCCATGAAGAATCAATATCAAGATCTCTATTGTCAATTGCTGACTTGATTGTAGCTTCATTTGTGGAGACCTGCATGATATTAGTTGGACTAGACTCTGTGTGTGTAGGTGATAATTGAATCTTTCTCCTTGTTCTCCTGATATAGTGAACAAAAGATTTATCCTGAGAAGACTCAAGAGGTATAGACACAGAAGTGATCTTGGGATGAGATCCTTTTTCAATAGACACAATCTTTTGAGAGACAATATCTAGTAACTATTTTCCCTTTTTAAGTACTACAGTCTTTTGAGAGACTGCAGCCTGGCTATGACTAGGTGCTTCATCTTTTTGTCCTAGCTTAGAAAGTTGAATTGCAGCCTTCAATTCTTCTCTCTCAGCAAGAGATATGTTATCATCATCTTCACTAGAACTACTACTACTACTACTACTTGACATAACAAATCTTCTCTTCCTTATAACTGATGTCTTTTGAGAAACACCAGAGGTTGGTTTCTTTGAAACAACAGGCTGTGGATTAAAACTTTGTTCTTGAATTGTTTCAGAGATTATAATGTTTTAGGCTACTTGGGTAGACACAGGAGATTTCTCCTCCAAACGAGATTCCTGAGCCATTTCACCACAAAAGAAAGAAGAATTGTAGAGAGTAGGAAGATGAGTTGTTAGAATTACCTGAACATGATGTGGATAATGAATTGCAGGTATTTCATCTAGATTCTTTTCATTGTCCTTCTTTGTAATGTCAGAGAAAATTCTCTTTTGCTGTACATAAGAAGAAACACAATGTTCTCTACCAAATCTAGCTTCAACATCAGGAATAAAATGGTTAATAAACATTTGCATAAATCTATGATAATAAACCATTTTCCTGTTTTGATCTCTTGACCCAAGTTTAATACTCATCTGACTTAAGATAATGTGACCAATGTTAATTACTCTATCATAAAGCAAACTATAAGCAATATGTGATGTAACCGAAGTTATTTGCTGAAAAGAACTACATTTACCAGTAAAACAATTAGCAATTTGATCAAAGAAGAAAGACCATTCTTTCCTAAGAAAAGATCTATTTAACTTGCTCATGTTATCTAAAGGTCCAGAATAACCAAACTCAGATAACATAGTTCTAACATTATCATCAGATGGTACATTTTCAAAGTTCATACTAACAGGTAAGTAAAGTACTGAATTAACAACAGATTCAGTAATATCAAATGAGTCTTGTCCTAAGTGTAGAACAATCTTACCTGATTGACTCTGAGTAGAATCAATTACTTTAGCATTCTCCCAAGCTTGTGAAACAGCAGCTTGATTTATTTTTGGAGATGCTGTCAATGCATAACTTAATGGTCCATTCACCAAAAAGTCCATAATCGGGTGAAAATCAGATGACACCCCTTCCTTGTTGGTGATAGCTGCTACATGATTATTCATCATAAAATCAAAGTCACCAAACTTAAAAGCTACTGATTTTGATAGTTTTCTTTGAGCTGCCATTTTTGATCTGAAAAGAACTTGTGAAATCTTGAAATTGATTAGAGATTTTGAGAACTTAAATGAATGTTTTTGCCTTAAGAAATACAATTTAGAATTTAGCAATAAACAATCAGAGTCTCAAAATAAAATATATTCAAAAATTCTTCAGACCCACTAACCCACGTTGACACGTTGACACGTAGGTTGACAGGTGTCAGTCCCTGAAAAATGCAGTTTACCCACGATTTTTGGAAAATAAAATCCAAAATTGATTTTAACGAAATAAATCAGGGTAAAATCAAAATTAAATCAATATTGATCAGCTTCCTTTTCTTGTTGTGATCTCCTATCAAAATAATCACAAAATGCATGTGATTTTAAAAATGATAAATTTTCAAATCCTGATGGTCACACTTGAAATCCTGATCAATATCATCCTGATTCCAGAGAATAAATGAAGTTCCACGTGGCAATCTCAGAATTTTAACCTGAAAAGAACATCAATATTCCGAACAAAAATATTTTGTTAGATTGTCAAAATATCTTGGAAATTCGAAAAGACCAGTCATACGCATAGATATATACGCAGATACATTGAACACTTCAAAATGACTGTTCAGCTTCTCACTCTTTCCTTTATAAACACCTGACACTACTGGAAAAAGTGGTTAAATCCAACGGAATAAATTCAACAGACGATAAATTCAACCAGATCCCGTTGGTTTTATGGTCAATGTCTAGTGAGCTTTGACTAAGCATCAATTTCAACGGAGCAAACTCAACCGATGCTAAATGCAACGGAATAAAATCAACCGAAATCAAATTCAACGGTATCTCGTTGAATTTAATTATGCCACTATTTCACACGGTTCCCACATAAAGTTAAAGTAAACATAATAAAACCGCCGAAAACAAATGCAACCGTATCTCGTTGAATTTATTTTATGCCTTTATTTCATGGGCCGACAAAATTCCCACCAAAAAATAAAGTAAATATAATAATACCAGCCGAAAACAAATTGAACCGTATCTCGTTGAATTTATTTATGCCTTTATTTCATGCCCCGGCAAAATTTCCACCAAAAGTTAAATTCAACGGAATTAAATCAACCGAAATTAATTCAACAGTATCTCGTTGAATTTACGTTTGCATAGGGCGGCAAAATTCCCCCAAAAGTTAAATTCAACGGAATAAAATCAACCGAAATAAATTCAACAGTATCTCGTTGAATTTACTTTCACCTTTATTTCACATGTCGACAAAGCTTCACCGAAAATAAATTCAACGGAATAAAATCAACCGAAAATAAATTCAACAGTATCTCGTTGAATTTACTTTTGTCTTTATTAAGATGACTTTGATTTTTGCGAAAAAAGAATCTTTAACTTTCTTAAAAAAAATCGATTGATTGTTAATTTTATTATTCCAATTGTTTTTCTATAATATAAAAAAATCTTTAAAATATGGTCAACCAACAAATACACTTTAAATTTTATTTTTACTGATAATTTGTGGAAATTAATCTTTGATATTTAAGAAAATGATAAATATTTATTTGATATATAATTTTAAATAAATATTATCAATACTCGATAATTTATGAAAGTCATAAAAAATTCACTAGAATTTTGAATTTACATACCCAACATTTTAGAATTTACTTTATTACTCAGATAGATGTGTAAAATTTTAAATCAATAGTTGACTACTAATTTCACTATCCAACCAAAATCTTAGTAGTGTTCTACTAAGATCTCCAACCAAAATAATTTTTTATTTTTTAAAAATTTAGGAATGTCTTTATTTAAGATATATATTGACATCCTTACGGTTGGATCTTCGATTAATGTTTTTTAAAAAATAGAAATAATAATCTGGGACAAAGCAATAGTTACGAGTTCTAGACAATATAGTAGCGTTCTACTAAGATCTCCAACCAAATTAATTATTTATTTTTTGAAAATTTCGGAATATCATTATTTTAGATATATATTGACATCCGTACGGTTATATCGTCGATTAATGTTTTTTAAAAAATAGAAACAATAATCTGGGACAAAGCACTAGTTACGAGTTCTTGACAATATAGTAGTGTTCTACTAAGATCTCCAACCAAAATAATTTTTTATTTTTAAAAATTTGGGAATATCTTTATTTAAGATATATATTGACATCCTTACAGTTGGATCTTCGATTAATGTTTTTTAAAAAATAGAAATAATAATCTGGGACAAAGCAATAGTTACGAGTTCTAGACAATATAGTGGCGTTCTACTAAGATCTCCAACCAAATTAATTATTTATTTTTTAAAAATTTGGGAATATCATTATTTTAGATATATATTGACATTTGTGCGGTTGGATCGTCGATTAATGTTTTTTAAAAAATAGAAACAATAATCTGGAACAAAGCACTAGTTGCTAGTTTTAGACAATATAGTAGTGTTCTACTAAGATCCCCAACCAAAATAATTTTTTATTTTTTAAAAATTTGGGAATATCTTTATTTAAGATATATATTGACATCCGTACGGTTGGATCTTCGATTAATGTTTTTTAAAAAATAGAAATAATAATCTGGGACAAAGCAATAGTTACGAGTTCTAGACAATATAGTGGCGTTCTACTAAGATCTCCAACCAAATTAATTATTTATTTTTTAAAAATTTGGGAATATCATTATTTTAGATATATATTGACATTTGTACGGTTGGATCGTCGATTAATGTTTTTTAAAAAATAGAAACAATAATCTGGAACAAAGCACTAGTTGCTAGTTTTAGACAATATAGTAGTGTTCTACTAAGATCCCCAACCAAAATAATTTTTTATTTTTTAAAAATTTGGGAATATCTTTATTTAAGATATATATTGACATCCGTACGGTTGGATCTTCGATTAATGTTTTTTAAAAAATAGAAATAATAATCTGGGACAAAGCAATAGTTACGAGTTCTAGACAATATAGTGGCGTTCTACTAAGATCTCCAACCAAATTAATTATTTATTTTTTGAAAATTTGGGAATATCATTATTTTAGATATATATTGACATCCGTACGGTTATATCGTCGATTAATGTTTTTTAAAAAATAGAAACAATAATCTGGGACAAAGCACTAGTTACGAGTTCTTGACAATATAGTAGTGTTCTACTAAGATCTCCAACCAAAATAATTTTTTATTTTTTAAAAATTTGGGAATATCTTTATTTAAGATATATATTGACATCCGTACGGTTGGATCTTCGATTAATGTTTTTTAAAAAATAGAAATAATAATCTGGGACAAAGCAATAGTTACGAGTTCTAGACAATATAGTGGCGTTCTACTAAGATCTCCAACCAAATTAATTATTTATTTTTTAAAAATTTGGGAATATCATTATTTTAGATATATATTGACATTTGTACGGTTGGATCGTCGATTAATGTTTTTTAAAAAATAGAAACAATAATCTGGAACAAAGCACTAGTTGCTAGTTCTAGACAATATAGTAGTGTTCTACTAAGATCCCCAACCAAAATAATTTTTTATTTTTTAAAAATTTGGGAATATCTTTATTTAAGATATATATTGACATCCGTACGGTTGGATCTTCGATTAATGTTTTTTAAAAAATAGAAATAATAATCTGGGACAAAGCAATAGTTACGAGTTCTAGACAATATAGTGGCGTTCTACTAAGATCTCCAATCAAATTAATTATTTATTTTTTGAAAATTTGGGAATATCATTATTTTAGATATATATTGACATTTGTACGGTTGGATCGTCGATTAATGTTTTTTAAAAAATAGAAACAATAATCTGGGACAAAGCACTAGTTACGAGTTCTTGACAATATAGTAGTGTTCTACTAAGATTTCCAACCAAATTAATTTTTTATTTTCTAAAAATTTGGAAATATCATTATTTTAGATATATACTAACATCCGTACGGTTGGATCGTCAATAAATATTTTTTAAAAAATAGAAACAATAATCTGGGACATCCGTGTGGTTTTGATATAAGGTGTATCGTATTTATTTGGACATTTATCCTTATTTAACTTCGACAATTTTAAATAAATACTTCCCCATGCTAGAAAAACATGAAACTTGGAATTGGTTATTTAATTTATATTTTCTAGGCATGTTATTGGCTCACAGCATAGCACATGGATTGTGCTTCTTCAATCAATTTATAGTCCTCGATTAAAACAAAGAAACACACATCCAACCATTCATATTTTATCCCAATAATTAACTAACCCCCAACCCCCCTCCCCCCCTCCCTTTTCTCCACCCCTCTCTTTTGTCTCTCGCCTCTCTCCCATTTCTCCTTATCTCTCTCTTCTCACCGCCCTCACCCTCTCCTTTCTTCACTGTATAACAGGGAGTTCACTCGCTTGCTTACCTTCAACAACCATTTCTACCAAACAAACCTTCTCTTTTCTCCTTAAAAGAACCCCAATTAAACCAATCTTTTCTTCTTCAATCAGGTTTATGTCTTATGACAAGGAACTCGCCGCTGCTACTAAAGCTGCAGCTCTTGCTGCTCACCTTTGTAGTGTTTTTTCTTTGACTGTTTTGCAGTGTTTTTGTATGCACACCACCAGTTTGATGAAATGGCTGTGACACGGCGAAAATGAAGAGGAATGGAGGAGGGGTTCGAAGGTGATGTGGGGTTGGTTCGGCGGTGGTGCTGTGGGTCGGAATGAAAAGGGTGAAGTGAGACAGTGGTGGGGTTGGTGGTGGAAAGGGGTGTTGTTGTCGGTTGTGTTGGAGGTGGAGGTGTAAGAAAAAGGAAGGTGGCGAACGGAGAAGATGGGTGTGGTGGTTGATTGCCGGCGGAGGGAAGAAGGAGATGGGGGCGGTGCAGGAGAAGAAAAGTGAACAGTTACATTGAAAATTGGAGAAAGAAAGGGTGTGGAAGACCAAATGACCAATACAAAGATGACAATATTGTATAATGCCAAGATGTGGCAGTGAAAGCCAACGAGGATTCAAAAATTTTCGTTAACATGAATAAAAAACAGAGGGTGTTAACATATATTTTGCGTCAATTGATTTCGTTTTGATTTATTTTCAATGCACTACCACTATACTTACTGGCCTTGTGTGTGTGTGTTTATCTATCGACCATTTCGAGTTTTTCTGTAAGACTATACTAGCTTAGCTTTATCTGAATAACAGAGCCGATCATGCAGTATCAATTGTTTGTATTCTTGATCCGAGTTATAGTAAAAATTTATCAACACATACATCCTCTCTGTTTTTACCAACAAGAAATAAGAAAGTCGATGTTGCTTGAACTCAAAATTAACATAGATAAATAATAAAAAATTATTATTTAAATATATTGTATTACTAAAAAATAGAGAATAAAAGTTTTAATCAACCCAATCTTGTTGATTTTGATAGAATTAAATGTAACAAGATTCAGTTGAATTTAATCCACAGAGACACGTGCCAAGATGATATAACCAACGAAAATTACGAAAATTGCTTGATTATGGTAGGATTAAATTCAACAATTTTCCGTTGATTATATTACCATTGGCGGGAAAATGTTTTTTTTGGTGAAATTCAAAATTGAAATTTCAAATTTTTCAAAAATGCTCAAGGACATTTTCAACGGAAATTGGTTGAAAATGGGACCAACAAAATCAACGGGAAGTCGTTGAATTTAACATTAAATTCAACCGAAATGCTAATTTCAACGCCCTTATATTCAACGGGAAGGATTCTGTTGAATTTGTTGTAAATGTAACGGGATCCTGTTGTAATTAAACTAAATCAACAGAATTTTATCCGTTGAATTTAGCCGCTTTTCTAGTAGTGTGATAACAATTAGATTACTACACAAAACTTGTTGTTCATTATAGATATATACGCAGATACATTGAACACTTCAAAATGACTGTTCAGTATGCACATATTAAAACTTGCTGGCATAGACTTAACAAAACTCAGAATTAGATTACTACACAAAGTAAACGTCAGGATCTGAAACAATTTTCACAATCCTGATACTGACACAATATTGATGACGTCTGCATCCTGATAACAATTCTAATCCTGATGATTATTAACAAGTCTATCATACTGAAATTTATCAGGGCAAAGTGTTACAGCTTAAGCATTTAACAATCAAATATAGATCCTGACAAGAATATCAAGTCTATAAGCTGAAAACAACATACCTTGCTACTTTTGCAGATGTTAAAGATCTAGAAATTTAACATTCCTAACTCACTTACTAACCTACTGAATGTAGCCTCATCAAGTGGTTTAGTTAGAATATCTGCAAGCTGTTTGTCAGCCAAAACAAAGTGAAGTTCCACAGTACCATTTTCAATATGTTCTCTAATAAAATGATACCTGACATCAATGTGCTTAGTCCTTGAATGTTGAACTGGATTTTCTGCAATTTGGATAGCACTAGTATTATCACAAAACATAGGAATATTAATTAGTGTCATACCATAATCCATCAACTGATTTCTTATCCAAAGGAGCTGTGCATAACAACTACCTGCTGCTATGTACTCAGCTTCTGCAGTTGAGGTTGAGACATATTGTTGCTTTTTGCTTGCCCAAGAAATCAATCTGTTTCCCAAGAATTGACATTTACCTGTAGTGCTTTTCCTGTCTATTTTACACCATGCATAATCAGATTCTGAATATCCAATTAGGGAGAAATCAGATTCTCTAGGATACCACAAACCAAGATTTGGAGTTCCTTTGAGATATCTAAAAATTCTTTTCACAGCAATTAAATGAGATTCCTTAGGATCACTTTGGAATCTTGCACATAAACAGGTAGAAAACATTATATCTGGTCTGCTTGCAGTTAAATATAACAATGAGCCTATCATGCCTCTATAACTAGTGTTATCCACACTCTTTCCCTTAGGATCAGAGTCTAGTTTAGTGGTTGTTGCCATGGGTGTTTTTGCAACTACACAGTCTTGAAAGTCAAATCTTCTTAAAAGATCTTTGATATACTTTGACTGATTAATGAAAATACCAGTCTCAGTCTGTTTGACCTGCAAGCCTAAGAAATAATTTTGTTCACCCATCATGCTCATCTGATACTTAGACTGCATAAGCTTACTAAACTTAGCACACAACTTTTCATTAGTATAACCAAATATGATATCATCAACATAAACTTTAACTAAAAGAAATTCACCTTTTATCTTTCTAAAGAGTAGAGTTTTGTCAATTGTACCTCTTGTGAATCCATTTTCAAGAAGAAATTTAGACAAAGTCTCATACCATGCTCTTGGTGCCTGCTTTAGTCCATAGAGTGCCTTGTTAAGTTTGTAGACATGATTTGGAAACTTTGGATCAACAAATCCAGGTGGCTGTTCCACATATACTTCCTCATCAAGCTTGCCATTTAGAAAAGCACTCTTTACATCCATCTGGTATACCTTGAACTTTGAATAAGCTGCAAATGCAAGAAACATTCTGATTGCTTCCAATCTTGCTACAGGTGCAAAGGTTTCATCATAATCAATACCTTCTTCCTGAGAGTAACCCTTGGCCACCAGTCTTGCTTTGTTTCTTATATACAATCATACCAGATTCATCTAGCTTGTTTCTGAAAACCCATTTTGCACCAACAATTGATCTTTCTTTAGGTCTTGGTACCAGTTTCCAGACTTTGTTTCTCTCAAACTTATTTAATTCTTCCTGCATTGCAATTACCCAATCAGGATCCTGTAAGGCTTCTTCAACCTTTTTAGGCTCATTCTTTGAGAGAAAGCAACTGTACAAGCATTCATTTTGAATTGATCTTATAGTTCGAACACCACTATTTGGATCACCAATAATCAAATCTTCAGTATGATCCTTTGTCCATTTTCTAACAGATGGTAGATTGACTCTGCTAGTCTTTCCCCCTAAGTTAGTGGTTTTTCTTGTAGAAGAGTTCTCTCTGCCTTCAAAAAATCCCCTTTGATCAATAGAATCAATAGATTCCATATTGCTGCTAGTTACTGATCTTTCCTCAGAAGACTCTGAAGGATCAGTTCCTGATGGAGTATACTCTGAATAGCTAGTCTGCTCCTGATGATCACTGTGTCCTCCTTGATTTATTTTCTCCCCCTCAACAGTAGCATTCCTTTGAGAAGTAATAGAAATTCCTTCTAGAGAACCTTCATCATCACTGGAGAGTATCTTAGAATTCTTCAGATTTTCAAATTTCAATTTGTCATGGCTTTCATCAGTTTACAGAATTTCAAATTTCTTGTCATCAAATGCAACATGAATTGATTCCATAACAATGTGAGTTCTGAGATTATAAACCTTGAAGGCCTTTGATGATGAAAATCCTAGAAAGATTGCTTCATCCGATTTGGCTTCAAATTTTCCAAGTTGTTCTGGATGAACTTTTAGGACATAGCATTTGCATCCAAAGATGTGAAAGTATTTCACACTTGGTTTCTTTCCTTTGATCATCTCATAGGGAGTCTTTCCATGACTATTTACCAAGGTACAATTTTGAGTGAAACATGCAGTGTTAATAGCTTTTGCCCAAAAATAGGTTGTAAGTTTTGCATCTGCAAGCATGGTTCTTGCTGCCTCTATGAGAGTCCTGTTCTTTCTTTCCACTACACCATTCTGCTGAGGTGTACTAGGTGTAGAAAACTGTTGAGTGATTCCATTGTCTGCACAAAACTCCTCTATTATAGAATTCTTAAATTCTGTACCATTGTCACTCCTAAGTACTTTGACTTTGTACTCAAAGTTATCTTTATATTCTTGACAAGTTCAATGATTTACGGAGGAGCTTCATCCTTCTTGTGTAGAAAGAACACCCATGTGAACCTTGTGAAATCATCCACTATAACTAGAGCATATCTTTTCTTGCTGATAGACATAATGTTTACTGGACCAAACAGATCAAGATATAGCATGTGAAATGGTTTAGTAATTGAATTTTCAGTCTTGCTCTTGAAAGTGGTTCTTCTTTGTTTTCCAACCTGACAGGCTTCACAAAGTCCATCTTGCAAAAAATTTGCCTTAGGTAGACCTCTCACAAGATTGTGCTTAACAAGTTGATTAAGCTTCTTGAAGTTGAGATGTGAGAGCTTCTTGTGCCAATTCCAGCTTTCATCATTTGTTGCTTTGCTGTAGAGACATCTAACAATTCTTTTAGATGTATCACTTAAGCTGGCTTCATATATGTTACCATGTCTTTGACCAGTTAGAACAATGTCTCCATTCTGCATATTCAAGATTTTGCATCCTACTCTGTCAAAGACTGATTGATAACCTTTATCACCTAGTTGACTTATGCTTAACAGTGTATGTTTCAAGCCTTCAACCAGTGCTACGTTCTCTATAATGACATTCCCCAAAACAATTGAGCCATATCCCAGAGTTTCTCCTTTGTTGCCATCTCCAAAAGATATTACTGGGCCAGCTTTCCCCTCAAACTTTGTAAGCAGAGACTTCTTTTCAGTCATATGTCCAGAGCATCCACTGTCCAAGATAATTGAATGCTTCTTTCCTGTGCCTTGCAAACAAAAAGTAACTAGTTAGAATTTTTTAGGACCCAACTTGATTGGATCCTTTCTTACTAGATTTATAAACAACAAGCTTTGAAGATTTTGCCTTTACTTTACCTGTTGCAGAGTCAATCTTAGACTCTGATTTCACAAACTGTTTGTGACTAGGAATTTCAGATTTCTGAGAATAATAGTCATAATACAATTCATGATATTCTCTACACATGTAAATAGAATGAAGTAAACTACCACAATGATAACATGCTTTTTGTGGTTGGTATTGAATTTTCTGAGTCTTGGGAAATGTGGACTAAGTTTTCCAAGAAGGTTTTTGATTGCAGTCTAGGGCCAAATGATTATGATTTCCACACTTATAACATTTTTTCCTAGGTGCATCAGGTACATTCTTGTAATTATTCTCTTTGTTAATACCTTCTTTTCCATTCCTATTTCTTTTGATCTTGCTAGACTCTGAAAGACCATCTAATCTCTGTTTCAACTGAGACTTAGACAGAAACCCTATGTTTACATTCTAATTAGGTTTCTCTAACACTTTCTCATCTGAATTACTATTGTTAATTCTTTTGTGTTCAACAAGAGTACCTTTTGAATCAACAAATTTAACATTTTTAGGTTCAGAAACAATTTTCTTACCTTAAGATTTAGATGTGCTAGCTTCTACTTTACTATCATCATTGACAATAGCTACTTTTTCTTCTTGTCTAGCCTTATCAAAACCTAAACCATTAACTTTACCATGAATTCCACTTTCAAAGATTTCTATAGTCTTTTTACCAGAATTGTTAATGGTCTTAATCACATCTCTCTCTTCCTCTAGTTCTTTTCTGATATAGTAATAAGCTTCAAGAATAACATTATAATCATGCTTAGCTTTATCAGAACTTAACTTGTATTCTTCTATTTGAACTAGCTCAGATTCAAGAAAATTATTTCTATCAACTAACTTATCATTCTTAACCTTAAGTTCATCTCTTTCACTAGTAAGAATTCTTGTTAGGAATAATTCATAAGTTGTGATGTTAAGAATAGAATTTACACATTATACTTCTTGTAATCCTGATCTTATAAAGGATTTAGCACTATATATAGGATTTACGTGTAAGACAGTTATCTGTACAGTTTAGTCAAGAATGAACAGTGTATCGGAGACTACATGTCAGGAGCAAAGAGCAAATCCTGATGACGGTCTAATACTGATGATGATCAGATACTGATGCAAGATGAAATCCTGATATCAGTTGTGTTACTGATGATGTCATTATGGATGCTACAGAAACTGGCAAGTGCTATAAAACAAGATCGTTGTTTGAAGAACAAGCAAGAAGATATTATGAAGGAAAGAGTTTGCTATTGAAGGAAACTATCGACTAGAAAGGCAGAACATTGTCATGTATAGATTATATCTTTCTGTTATTAGTTGATAGGTAGCATTATAAGTACTCTCTCTATATTATTGTAAAAAGTGTTCGTAAGTTCATAAGGTTTGTAATCGTGAGTATACGAGAGTACAAACAGAGAGAGAGATTTGTATTGTCAGCAGCTGCTAAAGGTATTTGTACACCTTTGGTAGAGTTTGTATTTGATCTTATTAATACAAACAGAGTTTGATTCATTCGTTTATTCTTGTTCATATAATCAAGCAAAAATCAGACACGATTATATAACTTGTATTCAACCCCCCCTTCTACAAGTTATTCGAGTTAACAATTGGTATCAGAGCGGGTTGATTTCGAATAATCATAAAGATCTGCAATCATGTCTGGTTACAAGGATGGGAATACTAAGATTCCTATGCTCAATAGAAACGAATATACTCTACGGGAAGTAAAGATGTTGCATCATCTGGAAGCAACAGATCCTGATTATCTTGACAGAATCAGAGATGGACCTTTTATCCCAACGAAGGTTGTTGGACAAGCAACTGTTGATGGTGTGGTTGTTCCAGAACATACAGCAGAGAAGCCAAAATCTGAATGGTCAGATAAGGACAAGGAGAATGTTCTTAAAGATGCTAAAGTGAGAAACATATTATTCAACAGTCTTGATTCTGTTCTCACTAACTATGTTCTCTCTTGTAAAACTGCTAAGGTTATATGGGATAATCTTAAGGTTCACTGTGAAGGAACTAAGCCTGTCAGGAAGAATATGAGGACATTACTTATACAACAGTATGAGTACTTTGAATCCAAGTCTGGTGAGTCACTTACTGATACCTTTGATAGGTTTACAAAACTCATCAATGAGATGGCCATGCATGGTAAATATTATGACTTGGAGGATATGAATACAAAGTTCATGAAAGCTTTGCCTGATTTCTACAATGAGAAGATATCTGCGATTGAGGAAGCTAATGATCTGGATGAGATTTCATTAGAGGCAGTATATGGAAAATTAAGAGCTATGAACTTGACAAGCAGCAGAAAAAGAGCAGGAGTGAAGGAAAGATGAAGACTATTGCACTTACTGCTCAATCTGAAGTAAAGAAGCTTCCTGAAGAACAGCATGAAGAGATTACTGTAAAGAATTCAAGGAAGAAGAAAAGCAAAGAAAGTTCTGAGTCAGAGACTACTGATATGGACTCTGACAACAATGATTCTGAATCTGAGATGCAGGAACTCTTTGCTATGTTTGCTAAAGCTTTCAAGAAAGGCAGATTTAACAGAAGAAGATTTAGCAAAGGACCTTTTCAAAAGAAGGAGGAGAAGAAGAGTGACAAAGGCAAAAGTACAATTGTCAAGCTTGATAAGGCCAAGATCAAGTGCTTTAACTGCAGCGAGCTTGGACACTTTGCTAGTGAGTGTAAGAAGCCTAGGAATTCAGGAAAGGGTAATGCACTTATGGTCACACAGAAGGATTGGGCTAATTCCAGTGATTCTGAAGATGAATTGGATTATGACAACATTGCATTGATGGCAAATAGTTCAGATAAACCTGGATCTCCAAAGAAAACTTCTCCATCCTCTGTTAAGGTATCACTTCACTCTCTTGATTCATTTGATAGCTTAAATTCTGATGAAATTAGATCTATCCATGCTGAGTTTAAGAATCTTATGACTAATTTTAGAATTCTTACTTGTGAAAGAGATGAACTTAAGGTTAAGAATGATAAATTAGTTGATAGAAATAATTTTATTGAATCTGAATTAATTCAAATGGAAGCATACAAGTTAAGTTCTAATAAAGCTAAGCATGATTATAGTGTTATTCTTGAGGCTTATGACTATGTCAGAAAAGAACTAGAAGAAGAGAGAGATGTGATTAAGACCATTAACAATTCCAGTAAAAAGACTATAGAAATCTTTGAAAGTGGAATTCGTGGTAAGGTTAATGGTTTAGGTTTTGATAAGGCTAGACAAGAAGAAAAAGTAGCTATTATCAATGATGATAGTAAGGTAGAAGCTAACACATCTAAATCTGAAGGTAAGAAAATTGTTTCTGAACCTAATCATGTTAAATTTGTTGATTCAAAAGGTACCCCTGTTGTACACAAAAGGATTAACAATAGTAATTCAGATGAGAAAGTGTTAGAGAAACCTAAGAATGTGAACATAGGGTTTCTGTCTAAGTCTCAGTTGAAACAGAGATTAGATGGTCTTTCAGAGTCTAGTAAGATCAAAAGAAATAGGAATGGAAAAGAAGGTATTAACAAAGAGAATAATTACAAGAATGTACCTGATGCACCTAGGAAGAAATGCTATAAGTGTAGAAATCATAATCATTTGGCCCTAGACTGTAATCAAAAACCTTCTTGGAAAACTGAGTCAAGATTTCCCAAGACTCAGACAATTCAATACCAACCACAAAAAGCTTGTTATCATTGTGGTAGTTTACTTCATTCCATTTACATGTGTAGAGAATATCATGAACTGTATTATGACTATTATTCCTTGAAATCTAAAACTCCTAGTCACAAACAGTTTGTGAAATTAGAGTCTAAAGTTGGCTCTACAACAGGTAAAGTAAAAGCAAAATCTTCAAAGCCTGTTGTTTCTAAATCTAGTAAGAAAGGATCCAATCAAAGTTGGGTCCTAAAAAATTCTAACTAGTTACTTTTTGTTTGCAGGGCACAGGAAAGAAGCATTCAATTATCTTGGACAGTGGATGCTCTGGACATATGACTGGAAAGAAGTCCCTGCTTACAAAGTTTGAGAGGAAAGCTGACCCAGTAATATCTTTTGGAGATGGCAACAAAGGAGAAACTCTGGGATATGGCTCAATTGTTTTGGGAAATGTCATCATAGAAAATGTAGCACTGGTTGAAGGCTTGAAACATACTCTTTTAAGCATAAGTCAACTGGGTGATAAAGGTTACAAATCAATCTTTTACAGAGAAGGATGCAAAATCTTGAATATGCAGAATGGAGACATTGTTCTAACTGGTCAAAGACATGGTAACATATATGAAGCCAGCTTAAGTGATACATCTAAAGGAATTGTTAGATGTCTCTACAGCAAAGCAACAAGTGATGAAAGCTGGAATTGGCACAAGAAGCTCTCACATCTTAATTTTAAGAAGCTTAATCAACTTGTTAAGCACAATTTGGTGAGAGGCCTACCTCAGGCAAATTTTGTGCAAGATGGACTTTGTGATGCATGTCAGCTTGGAAAGCAAAGAAGAACCACTTTCAAGAGCAAAACTGAAAATTCAATTACTGAACCATTTCACATGCTACATCTTGATCTGTTTGGTCCAGTAAACATTATGTCTATCAGCAAGAAAAGATATGCTCTAGTAATAGTGGATGATTTCACAAGGTTCACATGGGTGTTCTTTCTACACAAGAAGGATGAAGCTTCTCAGCAAATCATTGAACTTATCAAGAATATTCATAATAACTCTGAGTACAAAGTCAAAGTACTTAGAAGTGACAATGGTACAGAATTCAAGAATTCTACGATGGAGGGGTTTTGTGCAGACAATGGAATCACTCAATAGTTTTCTGCACCTGGTACACCTCAACAGAATGGTGCAGTGGAAAGAAAGAACAGGACTCTCATAGAGGCAGCAAGAACCATGCTTGCAGATGCAAAACTTCCAACCTATTTTTGGGCAGAAGCCATTAACACTGCATGTTTCACTCAAAATTGTACCTTGGTAAATAGTCATGGAAAAACTCCCTATGAGATGATCAAAGGAAAGAAACCAAGTGTGAAATACTTTCACATCTTTGGATGCAAATGTTATGTCCTAAAAGTTCATCCAGAACAACTTGGAAAATTTGAAGCCAAATCGGATGAAGCAATTTTTCTAGGATATTCAGCATCTAAGGCCTTCAAAGTTTATAATCTCAGAACTCACATTGTTATGGAATCAATTCATGTTGCATTTGATGATAAGAAATTTGGAATTCTGCAAACTGATGAAAGCCATGACAAATTGGAATTTGAAAATCTGAAGAATTCTGAGATACTCTCCAGTGATGATGAAGGTTCTCAAGAAGGAATTTCTATTGCTTCTCAAAGGAATGCTACTGTTGAGGGGGAGCATATAAATCAAAGAGAACACAGAGATCATCAGGAGCAGACTAGCCTTTCAGAGTCTATTCCATCAGGAATTGACGTTTCAGAGTCTACTCCATCAGGAACTGATCTTTCAGAGTCTACTGAGGAAATATCAGTAACTAGCAGCAATATGGAATCTACTGATTCTATTGATCAAAGGAGAGTTTTTGAAGGTAGAGAGAATTCTTCTACAAGAGATACCACTAACTTAGGGGGAGAGACTAGTAAAGTTAATCTACCACCTGTTAGAAAATGAACAAAGGATCATACTGAAGATTTGATTATTGGTGATCCTAACAGTGGTGTTCGAACTAGAAGATCAATTCAAAATGAATGCTTGTATAGTTGCTTTCTCTCAAAGAATGAACCTAAGAAGGTTGAAGAAGCCTTACAGGATCCTGATTGGATAATTGCAATGCAGGAGGAGTTAAATGAGTTTGAGAGAAACAAAGTCTGGAAACTGGTACCAAGACCTAAAGATAGATCTATTGTTGGTGCAAGATGGGTTTTCAGAAACAAGCTAGATGAATCTGGTATGATTGTAAGAAACAAGGCTAGACTGGTGGCCAAGGGTTATTCTCAGGAAGAAGGCATTGATTATGATGAGACCTTTGCACCTGTAGCAAGATTGGAAGCAAACAGAATGTTTCTTGCATTTGCAGCTCATTCAAAATTCAAGGTATACCAGATGGATATAAAGAGTGCTTTTCTAAATGGCAAACTTGATGAGGAAGTGTATGTGGAACAGCCACCTGGATTTGTTGATCCAAAGTTTCCAAATCATGTCTATAAACTTGACAAGGCACTTTATGGACTAAAGCAAGCACCAAGAGCATGGTATGAGACTTTGTCTAAATTTCTTCTTGAAAATGGCTTCACAAGAGGTACAATTGACAAAACTCTATTCTTTAGAAAGATAAAAGGTGAATTGCTTTTAGTTCAAGTTTATGTTGATGATATTATTTTTGGTTCTACTAATGAAAAGTTGTGTGCTAAGTTTAGCAAGCTTATGCAGTCTAAGTATCAGATGAGCATGATGGGTGAATTAAATTATTTCTTAGGCTTGCAAGTCAAACAGACTGAGACTGGTATTTTCATTAATCAGTCAAAGTATATCAAAGATCTTTTAAGAAGGTTTGACTTTCAAGACTGTGCAGTTGCAAAAACACCCATGGCAACAGCCACTAAACTAGACTCTGATCCTAAGGGGAAGAGTGTGGATAATACTAGTTATAGAGGCATGCTAGGCTCATTGTTATATCTAACTGCAAGTAGGCCAGATATAATGTTTTCTACCTGTTTATGTGCTAGATTCCAAAGTGATCCTAAGGAATCTCATATTAGACCCCAAATTATATCCAATAGAGGTTTTTGCAACGTTTTTGCCAAAATTGAGCGTTGCATCTGCTGCCGTTGCAATAGACCCCTATAGCAATGTTTTACCTACTTATTGCAACATTTTTAAAGTATTACAATATCCACTTTAGTGCAACACTTTTGTCATGTTTTGTGACACTTTTATGATGTTGCAATAGACTATTGCAACACTATTTTGTAACATATTTTAGTTAAAAGTATTGCTAAGTCAATTTATTGCAACATTTTCATGTAACATTTTATTCCCTATTGTAATGCTTTTCATTTTTTAGCAATATTTATGTGCAACACTTTTGTTCCTATTGTAATACATTTAGATTATTTTAGCAACAGTTATTTTGTCCAAATTGCAATAGCTGTTTAAAATGTTAATAAACCATTACAAAAGCATATCAAACCAGAAATCATATATCCAAGTTCTTAGATAGCAAATCCAATAGAATATATGTTAACAAAACCCAAACAAAGTCGATCGAATTATACAAACAAAGTCTTCCATGTGAAAGTGCCAAGCTAATTTGTGAAAACCTATAACACAATGCAATGAAAAAATTACATGTATATCCCTTTCTATATTCTGCAAACTAACAAATTAAATTTGAGAATTCTATCTCTAGTTTGACAATTATATCAGCTGCTCCATCGACAGTATTGCTCTGTTGTCCATGTGAAACAAGTATAGAAGTAAAAAAGTTGATTATTAATACAAAAGGGAAATCATACTCATAAACAGATAACAAGACATATTGCAGAAAATAGAAACAAACTGAACAAGAATGCAATGAAACTGAACAAGCTATTATCATTATCTACAACACATGTGATTGCCCTAGAAAGAATGCATTGAAATTGAACAAACTATTATCATTATCTACCAGTATAAAGGCTATTTACAGTCTCTGCCAATTAAAGAACACGATGAAAGAATATGGAACCAGCTTACTCATCTAAAAAAGATACAAAAGTATCATGGAACAGTGGGCACTTGCCTCCACCGCGCACCAAGTCATTAGCACACTTTGAACAAGCGCACATGTAGCCACATCTGGAGAAAATGAGTATGATCAGCAACAAAAATGAATGAGCAGGTTAGGTGACAACTTCTCAAGCAACACTTGTACTTTTCACGCTTCACCTAGAGACTCATATCTACATGTTGATACATGATTTAAAATGTTTAGCATATACTATGCCCTGTGTAGATACCAATAAGGCCCGGTACTTTGTTCAACAATCAATCCTGACTACTTAAATGCTCTACTAAAGAGACACTGATTTAGACAAGATTTACAATGGATAATTTGCGCTCAATTACATATAGCCATATAACTTCGTAAGCAGCGTACCTGGAATAGCAGGGACTTTGCACAAAAGGACTGCTGTGGTCATCACCTTCTTCTGCGCGTACATGCACTTGATCCATGCTGCAAATTGACCATTCAGCATATTGTTATATACACACAAATATGCACTTGAAATGTAGTGATTATGATTAAGTCCATATATATTTGACTTGCATTTGCTTTCAGTAAATTTATTTATATATGTGTGTTTAAAAATTCCTGGCTTAATGCATAAAACTAAAATAATGTCTGCACTGGTACCTTGTAGTAATCAATTGTAACAAAGTTAGCCATCGATTTCCAACAACACCATAACAGGTTTGAAGCATGTCAATCATGTTTTGCGAGTTCTGTCCACATGCTAATAGTTTGACTGATACAGACCTAAAATAATTAACCAAACAATTAGAGAGACAATACAAGAAGAGAGTATAACAAATAGAGTACAACAAACAACAAACTGTCTATGTAATATAGTACATTTTCAAAAGTTTGCTAATTACTAAAATTACAGTGTGATTCATAAAATCATTCAAAATTAACACAAAATCCCCTCAAATTAAACACAAAAATCGTATTCAAGCATAATCAGATCGTTAAAACTTAGGAGCATGTTTTATTCACATGATGCAGCAAATCCTGAACCTAGGAGCAGCATGTTTTATTCACATGGCATACCTCCATTGTCACTTGAAAAATAAAAATGTACTTTCAATGGTTATTTATTTAAGTAACATCTTGAGATGAATCAACTTGTTTATGAATTATGACAATGATTTATGGAGAACAAGTGAAGTTATGTAGTTTCTAACCTGCATTGCACAAAATTAAAACTTTAACCACCATAAACAGAAACAAGTAGCCTGTAAAACACAAATGTATAGACTTGGTTCATACGGAAGAAGGCCTTCTTCTAGCGGCTCCCAAGATATACCCAATTCATAAACTACTACCTCTACAGAAAAAATACAGATTGAAGCCGGAAAACTACCTTAACAATAGGAGGGTTTATGGCCTGAGTAAGCTGTTAATTTGCTTTCCCAATCGGATGTATAGTATATGATTCAACCCCAGCAGCTAGCTTCAGAATATCAATAGAGACCAATCATAATCTAAATGTAGTCTGCACCAGAATGGATAATTAATATTGTAATCATACACATTACATAATTAATTTTAATCGAAATCATATTAAAACATACTGAATTTATCAACTACATACTTTTTGATCTTTAAACATATTAAGTGGAAAATTAAGATTTATTTATATTTTTTTATGCAATATCTATTTTTCAAACAAGAAAATCAAGGCTGACACAGTAGAGTAACTATGGATCAGGTTGGATCAGGTTAATGAACTTGTCTTTTGTCCAGCTATGTATATGGTCTCACAGAAACTTTGAATGTGGTTAGCCCGCAAACTAAAATTGTTGGCAATGACACAAATACAGCTTATTAGCTTAAGCACTGCAAGTGTAGCAACTAGCACATTGTTCTCTGAAATAAAAAAAATCGCAACTTAAATATCATAATAGATATTCATTACTAACTTAAAGAAATTGAGAAAAAATGTAACTTAATATGTCACTAAAAACAACCAAAAAAGGGGCTTCAAACACGCACATTAGGACAATACTTAGCAATTGTTCACTATAAAAGAACAGAGCTTGATCCATTTCTCTCCTTCAACATCCATTTTCTACATAAATTATTTGAAAAAAGAACACAACACGTCAATAAGGAACACAACACCTCATTACAACATTAACTTGTTAATGTACTTGTTAACTTGTTATCTAAAGAAACAAACTACTGAACAATAATACACTGTAAAAGATGCACAGCTCAAGTTTTAAACCTTTAACAACAAGATGAGAACCCATGTAATTAACACAACTTGAAAAAACAAAAAAGTTAACACATGTAATTATTTAACAAAATTAGAAATTAACAAGAACAATATTTACTAAGGTATTGTACTAAGGTATTAGGTCCAGGAGCTACAAAGGCCAGGAGCTACAGAAGTGAAATTAAGACAAAGTGAAATTGTAACTTAAATGTTAAGACAACATTAATTTATGTAAGGAATATAAACACAAAAAATCAAAAAAAATAAAATACGGTACAAGAACATAGTACAACAGATAGAGTACACAAACAACATATATATAATACAGTGTAAAATTACAGATCCATTCATAAAAGGGCTTCAAAATTAACACAAAATCCATTCAAATTAAACACAAAAATCCTACTAATTAACATAAAATCTACAAATTAACACTTAATACCAGCTTTAATCCAACATATAATCGAAAAATTTCACATGCATACATATATATATACATGTATAATACAATATAGTCAGAGAATGATGGGTAATATACCTCTAATTGAAGCTTTAATCGGTTATTTGCTCAAATCTTTGCTCAATCGGTGTTGGGGGGTTTTGCTCAAATCTGGTACCAAATCAAAATTTACGGTGAGTGTTAGAGGTCCATTAGATGAATGAGTTAAAGAGAGATGGTGAGACGAGCTGTAGAGATAGATGGGTGAGAAACGGAGAGAGAGAGAGAGACCGGTGAGGTTGCGGCGGAGATGGAGAGAGAGACGAGTGAGAGAGACGAGTGTTTTCAGTTTTATGTAATAAAAGTTTAATTTTGTGTATTGTGTAGGTTATGTTTTGTGTGAATATTATTTAATTTTCAGCCGCCCAAATTTTAGTACCAATTTAGCCGCCACTGAAATATTTAGTTCCCCGCCTATAATTTTGGGTCAATTTGAAAAAAAGCGTTTTATCTATTGTAACGCTTTTGAAAGTATTGCAATTGTTCCAAAAATTTCAAAATATCCTACGGCTTGCAACACTTTCATAGTTTATATTACACTTTTCAAAATATTGCAATAGACTAGCAATTTTTCAGGCTATAGCAACACTTTATGCAACACATATGTATATTGGGCTTGCAATAGCCCATATTTCTTGTAGTGATATCTAACTGCAAGTAGGCCAGATATAATGTTTTCTACCTGTTTATGTGCTAGATTCCAAAGTGATCCTAAGGAATCTCATTTAATTGCTGTGAAGAGAATTTTTAGATATCTCAAAGGAACTCCAAATCTTGGTTTGTGGTATCCTAGAGAATCTGATTTCTTTCTAATTGGCTATTCAGACTCTGATTATGCAGGGTGTAAGATAGACAGGAAAAGCACTACAGGTACATGTCAATTTTTGGGAAACAGATTGATTTCTTGGGCAAGTAAGAAGCAACAATCTGTCTCAACCTCAACTGCAGAAGCTGAGTACATAGCAGCAGGCAGTTGTTGTGCACAGCTCCTTTGGATAAGAAATCAGTTGATGGATTATGGTATGACACTTAGTAATATTCCTATGTTTTGTGATAATACTAGTGCTATTAAAATTGCAGAAAATCCAGTTCAACATTCAAGGACTAAGCACATTGATATCAGGTATCATTTTATTAGAGAACATATTGAGAATGGTACTGTGGAACTTCATTTTGTTCCTACTGACAAACAGCTTGCAGATATTCTAACTAAACCACTTGATGAGACTACATTCAGTAGATTAGTAAGTGAGTTAGGAATGTTAAATTTTTAAATCTTTAACATCTGCAAATGTAGCAAGGTATGTTGTTTTTAGCTTATAGACTTGATATTCTTGTCAGGATCTATATTTGATTGTTAAATGCTTTAGCTATAACACTTTGCCTTGATAAATTTCAGTATGATAGACTTGTTAATAATCATCAGGATTAGATTTGTTATCATGATCCTGACGTCATCAGTATTGTGTCAGTATCAGGATTATGAAAATTGTTTCAGATCCTGACGTTTACTATGTGTAGTAATCTAATTCTGTGATGTGTTAAGTTTATACCAGCAAGTTTTAATATTTGCATACTGATAATTTGTACATCATTCAATAATCAAAAGACAAGTAGATAACAAGAAATTGTATTTTCATTAATTGAAATCATTACATATATGGAAATGAAATACAACATCTTTTTGTCTAATTTCTACTGATAAGTCTATACTTGTCTATTGATATGAATTCTGAGGTACAGGACAAGGAGCATCTCAAGAAATCCATCAGGGGATTTGAACAGCTTCGTCTGCTCTTGGATTCCTTGTCTGGGCGACTTGAATGAGAGCAGCTAACTTAAATGAATAGCATCTCCATCAAGATCAACCTTAGACTCTCGGCCAAATTCTTCATCCTCAAGTTTTGAGGAGGTTAGGGGAAGATTGTATCCAACAGATGGATGTTCTAGGAGAAACCTTTGGATTATATCGAAAACCAATCCATCCATGATTAGTTCGATGAGAAGAGTTGTCTTTTCAAAGAGATGATCAAGAACAGGATGTTCATCGATCAAGAGAGATCTAAAGAATGGATTTGAAGGAAATTTTGGTTTGAGAAGCATTGTTGAAAAGAAAAGAAATTGAAAGGTTTATGGAGAATGGCATAAGGCGTCTGTTTCTTTTAAAGAAAGACGTGAGAAGCTGAACAGTCACTTGGAAGTTTAATGAAGTCAGATGCTAATTATTGCGTGTGACTGTATTTCTTGTTTTCAAGGAATATTGAATATATCTAACCAATTGATTTTTGTTCAGATTAATTGTTTATTTCTTTTTCAGATAAAAGAAAAATGCCACGTGGAAACTCCATATTAAGTCTCTGGAATCAGGATGATATTGATCAGGATTTCATGTGTGATCATCAGGATTTGAAAATTATATTTTTAAATCACATTGCATTTTGTGACTATTTTGATGGGAGGTCAACAGGAAAAAGAAGCTGATCAGTATTGATGTTTATCTTTATAATACCCTGATTTATTTCATGAAAATCAATTTTGGATTTTATTTTCCAAAAATCGTGGGTAACCGCACTTTTCAGGGACTGACACCTGTCAATCTACGTGTCAACGTGGGATAGTGGTCTGAAAGATTTGTGAAATATATTTGTTTTGACACTCTAATCGTGCAATTGCTTTCTCTAATTTTACATTCTCTAAAGCAAAAACACTCTTGAGTTTTCAAAATCACTAATCCATTTCAAGAATTTTTCAAGTTCTTTTCAGATCAAAAATGGCAGCTCAAAGAAGATTACCTAAATCAGTAGCCTTCAAGTTTGGTGACTTCGATTTTATGACAAACAATCATGTAGCAGCTATCACCAACAAGGAAGGAATGTCATCTGATTTTCATCCAATCATGGACTTTCTGTCATTTGGACCATTAAGTTATGCATTGACAGCATCTCCACAAATTAATCAAGCAGCTGTTACACAAGCTTGGGAGAATGCTGAGGTAATTGATTCTACTCAGAGTCAATCAGGTAAGATTGTTCTACATTTAGGACAAGACTCATTTGATATTACTGAATCTGTTGTTAATTCAGTACTTCACTTACCTGTTAGTTTGATTTATGAGAATGTACCATCTGATGATAATGTAAGAACTATGTTCTCTGAGTTTGGTTATTCTGGACCTCTAGACAACATGAGCAAGTTAAATAGATCTTTTCTTAGGAAAGAATGGTCTTTCTTCTTTGATCAAATTGCTAATTGTTTTACTGGTAAATGTAGTTCTTTTCAGCAAATAACTTCGGTTACATCACATATTGCTTATAGTTTGCTTTATGATAGAGTAATTAACATTGGTCACATTATCTTAAGTCAGATGAGTATTAAACTTGGGTCAAGAGATCAAAACAGGAAAATGGTTTATTATCATAGATTTATGCAAATGTTGATTAACCATTTTATTCCTGATGTTGAAGCTAGATTTTGTAGGGAACATTGTGTTTCTTCTTATAAACATCAAAAGAGAATTTTCTCTGACATTACAAAGAAGGACAATGAAAAGAATCTAGATGAAATACCTGCAATTCATTATCCACATCATTTTCAGGTAATTCTTCAAACTTATCTTCCTACTTTCTACAATTCTTCTTTCTTTTGTGGTGAAATGGCTCAGGAATCTCAATTGGAGGAGAACCCACCTGTGTCTACCCAAGTAGCCCAAAACATTATAGTCTCTGAAACAATTCAAGAACCAAATTTTGATCCACAGCCTATTGTTTCAAAGAAACCAACCTCTGGTGTTTCTCAAAAGACATCAGTTGTAAGGAAGAGAAGATTTGTTGTGTCAAGTAGTAGTAATTCTAGTGAAGATGATGATGATTTAACTCTTGCTGAGAGAGCAGAATTGAAGGCTGCAATTCAACTTTCTCTGTTAGCATAAAGAGATGAAAAACCTAGTCACAGCCAGGCTGCAGTCTCTCAAAAGACTGTAGTACTTAAAAAGGGAAAATAGTTACTGGATATTGTCTCTCAAAAGATTGTGTCTATTGAAAAAGGATCTCATCCCAAGATCACTTCTGTGTCTATACCTCTTGAGTCTTCTCAGGATAAATCTTTTGTTCACTATATCAGGAGAACAAGGAGAAAGATTCAATTATCACCTACACACACAGAGTCTAGTCCAACTAATATCATGCAGGTCTCCACAAATGAAGCTACAATCAAGTCAGCAATTGACAATAGAGATCTTGATATTGATTCTTCATGGGAAACTACATTGTCATACAGACTTGCTATGGGAGTTATTTCTATCAAAGTAAAGCTATCCAGGCCTGTTCTAGATTTTCTAGTTGAAAGAGTACCAAAACTTTCATTTCCTGAAGAATATGGACTTCTACATCAAAGACTTGACTTAATGAAGATGTATTTCTATGTATCTGTCAGAAGACAATTAGTCAAAAAATTTGGACTCACGAAGCATGTTGCACTTCAATCACTTCATACATATTTATTTGACAAGGATGTCATTATTGAAGATGCTTCAGCTCAAGGTGAACAACTAGAGGACGTAGATAGAGGAATGCAGTCAACAGGAGATACTATTGCACCAGTGGTGAATAGTAGGTAAGATCAGATCACAGTCACTGCAATACAAGAACCATCTAGTCAGAGGTTGGATGACTCAGGAGTTGTGATAGCTGATGTTGAAAGGTCTTCTGTGATGACTGAGAATGCAAGTGAGATACTCTATGATATGGGAGGAATGACTTTGGTTGATTTTTCTAAAGATCAAACAAATTTTGTTCGGTCAGAGTCTATCCACCTTGAGGGTGTGTCTCAGCAAACAACACTTAAAGACGGTGATGTACTAACTATGGTGTCTAATGAAGTATTACTGAAGACATCAGAGTTTAGTAAAGAACCTGAAAGTGGTATACTGGAGCCTGTAGTCTCTGGAAGGAAAGAAGATGATTGTAAGGGTTCAGAGACTATAGCAGCTCACTCCTTGGAGAAAACCTCAAGCCATATGCCAAATGAGGAACCCTCTCTCCATGTGAGTTCAGGTATAAAAACTCCTTCTAGCCCCTATTTTTCTGTAGGTCATGAGAGCACTTATCCAAATTTGAGTGATACACTTGAAAAGATGGACTTAGATCCATAAACAGAGAGGCTGGCTCCTGACTAGGCAAAAGGTGAGGTAGAAAGAGTGTTGACTTTAGTAAGTCAAAGTGAGAATCAGGGTATGGATGATCAACTCCATAGTGAGGGAGAGAAAATTAGGAAACCATCATTTGATTTCTGGGATCAGGTTTTTCCTGAATCTTGGTCTGAAAATTTGGGTATGGATGCTGATACTTATTCATTCATCAAAATGTATCAGAAGAATGACTTAGCACATCACAATGCAAAGCCAGAAGTTAAAGCTCAGAAGCAAAAGGAGAGGCTTGCAGGAATCATTAACAGAAGAGGTGCAAGGATAAAGCAATCTCTTGATACATATGTACCAGATGAAGTTCCTAATGATCCTAGTGTTCCTTTGTATGTACTTCGAATATCAGCTAGAATTGAGACATCTACAGTCTCTGATCACTCTAAGGAAAAGTCAGGATTTGAAGATGTTAGTACACATAATACTGGTGAAGTAGATGATGATCATGTTTCAGTTCCAGATCAGAAAGGTGAAGATGTTGATACTTCTAATCAGGTTTTATTACTTGAATATCATACAACTCAAGCAACTTCTTCTACAAGACTTGAAGATACAGTTCTTTCTGATTCTGATTCTGAAGATACTAGAAGCACTTCCAACATTGAAGTTCATTATGATGTTTTGAAAGATATTCAGAATTCTCAAATTGCTATGCAAACAAGACTTCAATCACTTGAAGATAACCAAGTCACAATTATGGAAAATCAAGCAGTTCTGATGAATATCATTTGTTCTGTTTCTAAATCTCTTGGAATTAATGTTGCTGATGTCAAAAAGGGGGAGATAAAGATAATTCAAAGACAACAACAACAACACCACCAGACTGGGGGAGATAAAGCTGGGGGAGATAAAGAGCAGACAAAGGGAAATAAAAAGAAGAACTAGGAGTGACAGTGGTGAATCTCAGCTAGGAAGTGGTAAAGGAAGAGCAGCATTAATAGTTAAAATTCTTTCTTCTAAGTACTAGATAAACGTCTACATCTTGGAAGGAGGTACTTAACTTCATAATTCTATATTCATAAATTCTATTCTGGTTGTATTGTTATATGTTTTGACATCCACAACTTAGATTTATGCTTCAGATTTTAAAGCATAAATAGGGGGAGATTGTTAGGAATAATTCATAAGTTGTGATGTTAAGAATAGAATTTACACATTATACTTCTTGTAATCCTGATCTTATAAAGGATTTAGCACTATATATAGGATTTACGTGTAAGACAGTTATCTGTACAGTTTAGTCAGGAATGAATAGTGTATCGGAGACTACATGTCAGGAGCAAAGAGCAAATCCTGATGACGGTCTAATACTGATGATGATCAGATACTGATGCAAGATGAAATCCTGATATCAGTTGTGTTACTGATGATGTCATTATGGATGCTACAGAAACTGGCAAGTGCTATAAAACAGGATCGTTGTTTGAAGAACAAGCAAGAAGATATTATGAAGGAAAGAGTTTGCTATTGAAGGAAACTATCGACTAGAAAGGCAGAACATTGTCATGTAGATTATATCTTTCTGTTATTAGTTGATAGGTAGCATTATAAATACTCTCTCTATATTATTGTAAAAAGTGTTCGTAAGTTCATAAGGTTTGTAATCGTGAGTATACAAGAGTACAAACAGAGAGAGAGATTTGTATTGTCAGCAGCTGCTAAAGGTATTTGTACACCTTTGGTAGAGTTTGTATTTGATCTTATTAATATAAACAGAGTTTGATTCATTCGTTTATTCTTGTTCATATAATCAAGCAAAAATCAGACACGATTATATAACTTGTATTCAACCCCCCCCTTCTACAAGTTATTCGAGTTAACAATTCTAAAGTTAGTCATAAGATTCTTAAACTCAGCATGGACAGATCTAATTTCATCAGAATTTAAGCTATCAAATGAATCAAGAGAGTGAAGTGATACCTTAACAGAGGATGGAGAAGTTTTCTTTGGAGATCCAGGTTTGTCAGAAACATTTGCCATCAGTGCAATGTTGTCATAATCCAATTCATCTTCAGAATCACTGGAATTAGCCCAATCTTTCTGTGTGACCATAAGTGTCCAAGCTTGCTGCAGTTAAAGCACTTGATCTTGGCCTTATCAAGCTTGATAATTGTACTTTTGCCTTTGTCACTCTTCTTCTCCTCATTCTTTTGAAAAGGTCCTTGCCTAAATCTTTTCCTGTTGAATCTTCCTTTCTTGAAAGCTTTAGTAAACATAGCAAAGAGTTCCCGCATCTCTAATTCAGAATTACTGTTGTCAGAGTCTATATCAGTAGTCTTTGACTCAGAACTTTCTTTGCTTTTCTTCTTCCTTGAGTTCTTTATAGCAGGCTCATCATGCTATTCATCTGGAAGCTTCTTTGATTCAGATTGAGCAGTAAGTGCAACAGTCTTCATTTTTCCTTCACTCCTGCTCTTCTTCTGTTGCTTGTCAAGTTCATAAGCCCTCAGTTTTCCATACACTACCTCTAATGATATCTCATCAAGATAATTAGCTTCCTCAATTGCAGATATCTTCTCATTGTAGAAATCAGGCAAGGCTTTCATGAATTTAGTATTCATATCCTCCAAGTCATAATATTTACCATGCATGGCCATCTCATTGATGAGTTTTGTAAACCTATCAAAGGTGTCAGTAAGTGACTCACCAGACTTGGATTCAAAGTACTCATACTGTTGTATAAGTAGTGTCTTCATGTTCTTCCTGACAGGCTTAATTCCTTCACAGTGAACCTTAAGATTGTCCCATATATCCTTAGCAGTCTTACAAGAGAGAACATAGTTAATTAGTGAGAACAGAATCAAGACTGTTGAATAATATGTTTCTCACTTTAGCATCTTTAAGAACATTCTCCTTGTCCTTATCTGACCATTCAGATTTAGGCTTCTCTGCTGTATGTTCTAGAACAACCTCGCCATCAACAGTTGCTTGTCCAACAACCTTTGTTGGGATAAAAGGTCCATCTCTGATTCTATCAAGATAATTAGGATCTGTTGCTTCCAGATGATGCAACATCTTTACTTCCCATAGAGTATATTCGTTTCTCTTGAGAATAAGAATCTTAGTATTCCCATCCTTGTAACCAGACATGATTGCAGATCTTTATGATTATTCGAAATCAACCTGCTCTGATACCAATTGTTAACTCGAATAACTTGTAGAAGGGGGGGTTGAATACAAGTTATATAATCGTGTCTGATTTTTGCTTGATTAAATAAACAAGAACAAATGAATAAATCAAACTCTGTTTGTATTAAATAAATAATATACAAACTCTACCAAAGGTGTACAAATACCTTTAGCAGCTGCTGACAAAATAAATCTCTCTCTGTTTGTTTCGAACTCTCGAATATAAACCTTATACAGAGCTACGCACACAAACTCAATTGCTAAACTCACAATTGCTTCGTATGACCACTACACTTTTTACAATGATATAGAGAGAGTATTTATAATGCTTCCTATCAACTAATAACAGAAAGATAATCTATACATGACAATGTTCTGCCGTCCAGTTGATAGTTTCCATCAATAGAAAATTCTTTCCTTCATAATATCTTCTTGCTTGTTCTTCAAACAAAGATCCTATTTTATAGCACTTGTCAGTTTCTGTAGCGTCCTTAATGACATCATCAGTAACACGACTGATATCAGGATTGCACTCTGCATCAGTATCTGACCCATCCCATCAGTACTTGACTTGCTCTATCAGGATTCGATCTCAGTTCCTGATATGTAGTCCTTGATGCACTGTTCCTGACTTAAATTCTATAGATCACTGTCTAATACATATATCCTATACAAAGTGCTAAATCCTTTATAAATCAGGATATACAAGAAGTATAATGTGTAAATTCTATTCTTAACATCACAACTCATGAATTATTCCTAACAGACACTTTTATCCTTGAGCAAATAAAGAACATATTTCAATTCCTTTGTAGATTTGCATAATAGCTCACGGATACCTAGCCTCTTAACACTTTTGCCTTTCATGAAGTACAACAATTATTGTATCTTCTTAGTACAGGCATGACAATCAACAATGATTCTAATAGCTTCAAGCTTCCACAGATGATCAGCAGTTAATATATCACCAATTCTATCAAATAAGAGATGTTGATCAGAACTGCTGATATTCACAAATTCAGCTTCATCATGTCCAATGCCTGCATAAGTATATGGAGATATTCCTTCAATTTCTGTCTGCATCTTTGTCCACAATGGTGGTTTAGATTTTTTGAGATTATTCTCTTGCTCTACCACAGCTTCATCAACCTCAGAATTATAAGAATCAATATAAGCAGTGTAAACAATGATTCTTAAGTCTGTCAGGAGATCAACCTCTTCAGAATCAAAAATAGTGGCTTGAGTAGTATCAGAAACTTTGACTTGAACTGTATCAGGAGTAGTGGTCTGTGAACTCTTTTTCTCCTCTTCTTCATTAACTTTTCTTTTCTTAACAAGTTATCCCACCTCTTCAGTTTCTTCACTTATATCATGTCTGTTAGCTGGAATCATTCTAAGAGATAATGGAGTTTTTCTCTTTGTAGAAGAATCTTCAGTTACTTCCTTAATTTTCATTCCACTAGACCTTGTTTGTTTAGTGTCGTTTTAGCGCTGTTTAGTGACGCTGTATCGCCGATTTAGCGTCGTTAAACGCCGTTTACCATCGTTTGGTGCCATTCAACGCCGTTTAACACTGTTTAAACGTCGTTTAAGGCTGTTTAGTGTTGTTAACACCATTTTAATACCATTAAGGGTTAGTTCACCAGACAAATAGGTAAACATCATCGTAAATGCGTCAATCGCTCCACGCTTTACATCAAGACGGTATTCGTGAAACACTAGTGTACAATTATAAATCCCGAGTCTCAAAAAAGGTAGTTATAACTTCAATGAAAACCTGATCAATTTTCCTAGAAGTTGGGGGCAAATGATATGGGTTAAAACTAAGACCTAAAGACATATTTAATGATACATTAAATGAACTTGGTTTGGTCCGAATACGAAGCCCATTAATGACGCCCAAAACCCTAATTCAATATTCATTTCGTAATTAATATTGAGGGGGATTATAACAATTCAACAATAAGAGTCAAATAAGGAATTATAAGGCCCAAAACACAGCTGATGTTTAGATAAGGGGCAATCTTGTCATTCCACCACGCTAAAACGAAACAAAATCACTTTAACTCACTTCCGAAATCGTAATAAATGGAAAAATTAGGGAAAAAATAAATTTTCATTTTCAAAACGTAGAGTACAAAATTACGAACACACACATATTTTTAAAATATTTTAAGATAAAAAATGAATTAAATACGAATTTTACAAATTTTGATCCTTTAAATACATCATAAATCTTAAAATCATTTTAAAATACAAATTCCACCAATAATTTTAAAAACTCAATAATAACATAAAGATAATATCACGAGAGATTTCGTGATTTTTGACAACTCTGATGATTTTATAAAAATCTCAGAAGATCAAATAATGCATGATTTAAATACATTTAAATCCTCAGAACTATAAATAAAAATACACGGATTTATAAAATATGCCACGGGTATTTTCTTGTACACGGATTAATTCCTACTAATTTAGGAATTTTCTTGTACCCACGGGTATTTTTTGGATCATTCTTGACAACTTAAATATGCCATTCATGAATTATTTGGTCTTATACGAGACTTAAAATAATTTAGGGGATCTCAATCCTACAAAATTTAAAAATTTCGTAGTTTTTTGGTGTCATCGGACAATTTCTTGAAAATATTTTCCAATATTTTAATCGGAAATATTAGTTTGTGCACACGTGCATTTTAGAGGGATTATTTCGTAATTTTCCAGGAATTTTTTGTCAACTTACAAAGTTCGGGGACAAATCTTTCAGTTTTTAAACTAGAGGGATCAACATGTCGATTTATAAACATGAGGGACCACTATGCGAACCCTGCAAAGCTTGGGGGTGCTAAACTGCACTTTTCCAGCCAACCTCATTTGAGGTCGTCCAAGCTCTTATTTTGGCGGTGGTCGTAGCTATGCCGGGGTGAATTTGCGACCTCACTTGAGGTCGTGACCTTTTTCCTTTTAAAAAAAAAAAATATTTTTGAATAATATTATTTATTTTATTCAAATTTTGAATAACTTTTATACCCAAGTCAGGATTCTCCTACCCGGATAAAATTTTCGTTTGAATAAAGTCCGATCGGATTTTATTATTAAATAATAATAATTTGTTAAAATTTATTATTAAATAATAAAATTTTCTTGTAATATGTCACTACGCCGCACTTTTCCAGCCGACCTCATTTGAGGTCGTTCTTTTGCTTCATTTGTGGAGCAGGTCGTGATTATTTTCGAGGTCAACTTCGACCTTAAATGAGGTCATCAAAGGGTTCATTTAGGCAGTGCTCGCGGGCTTTTCCAAGGTCATCTCCGACCTCATTTGAGGTCGTGATATTTTTTTAAATAATATTATTGAATAATATTATTTATTTTATTCAAAATTTGAATAATTATACCCAAATCAGGGTTGTCCTACCCGGATAAAATTTCGCTTGAGTAAAGTCAAATCAGATTTTATTATTAAATAATAATAATTTTTTACAAATTATTATTAAATAATAATATTTTCTTGTAATTTTGTGTGGGGGTCCTAGCCCTGATAGACTTGAATTGAGATATAACTAGGCCCTCAAATTGACCAGGTCTAGGGCCTTCAGGACCTCAACTCTAAGGCCTGGTTTGAGGCCGCCACATGGCTTTCATTTATTACAGGTCTTGAGGTTCTAGGACCTCAATTACGACATGGATTGAGGTCGTGTAAGGCCTTCAATTTGGGCTGGTCGTGAGGTTTACGACCTCAATTCATGACCTGGATTGAGGTCGTGTAAAGACCCAAAATATCAGTGGTCGCGAGGCCAACGATCTCAAACCACGACCTGGATTGAGCTCGTGTAAATGGTCGTGAGGTCTACTATCTCAAAGCACGACCTGGATTGAGGTCTTGGAATTACTCAATTTTACCCAGGTCTTGAGGTTCTACGACCTCAATTACGATTTGAATTGAGTTCGCCACAAGGATTCATTTTTGGCTGTTCGTGGGACTTAAGAGCTTCATCCACGACTTGGATTGAAATCGTATAAAGGCTCTTTTTTTGACTGGTCGTGAGGTCTGTGACCTCATTCTAGGACCTAGATTGAGGTCGTATTTTGCCTAAATTTTACATTGGTTACGGGGTGTGTGACTTCATTATATGACCTCGATTAAAGTCTTTTTAAAGCCTCGTTTGTCCTAGGTCTTGGGTCATCACAACCTTACCTTTGAGACCTAGAGGTGGTCAATCGTGACTTGAAATTCCAACCCCTGAAGACATGGATTGAGGTCACATTTTTGTCCTTTAACTCGATTATTAGGCCCACTTATTCCATGAGTATTGAAAAATCCATATCTTTTTGCTCGTTGCTCCGATTTGAGCTTACAATATATCGAATCGAAGCTTGTTTCGAGCTCTAACTCCTTGCAATAGTTTTTTTAAATAATTTCTCACATTGTTTGAGCCTTAAAATGGATGGTACGTGGCCTTTTCGAGCATTTGGTTGGACGAAACACGGCCTCTTCGAGCATTTAGTTCCTTACAGCTAGCTTCCCTCCCTCTGTGGCATCGTTTGTGATAAGTGGATTTATATCCACTTGGAGCATTCTAAATCGGTTTAAATTGATTGTTTTTGACTCAAGTTTCTTGTAGTTTTGATGTGTTTTGCTTAGTTGTGCAGATTTACAAGAATGTTGATTAAAGTTGTTGCTTCTATCGTTTTTGGAGATTAAATTGATTAAAATTCGGATTTTCCGGGAAGGCTGCGCAGCTTACACTGTTTTGGCCATATCTGGAGTTCTAGAAGTCCGTTTTTAGCGATCTTACTGCCCACGCGAAGCTTGAGAGACTTTCTACAACATGGAACAGGTGTTGCACGTTCAAGTTGCGCGTGGTGGGGGCAGGAAGCACGACAAACAAAATGTTGGGAGCAGGGAAATTACTGTTTTGCCCTTTTCAAGTTCTAATTGTATTTTGGGCAGTTTTTAGCACCTTAATTAAATTCTAATTGTAATAGAAGATAAATTCTTGCTGGGCAAGAAATCTAGAGCCTATAAAAACACATCTAGGCATTGTAATTTGTACCATTGTTTTATTATTGTAACCAGCTGAGATCTGCAAGGGAGAAAAGGAGAGAAGGATTCAACGCTCGGTGACAAGCACGGATCTAGATCTACTTCATCTTTTGTATACGTTGGATTATAGATTTGTTTTCTCAACTCTTAATTTTAATAATATTATTACTTCTTTCTTCCATATCTTGTTTTATATCATGTTTTCATCAAATCCCATGACGATGAACGGTTCAATGATGGGCTAATCGTTGTCATGGGATTCTAATAGAGTTATTTATGTAGCTTAGTAGTTTGGTGCTTTAAAGATTACGTGTGGTGAAATCTTGATATCCTTGTATGGTTGTGTTTCATGTATTTAGATGTGTCGCGAACATCTAACTTGTTAATCTCTTGCTAAACGAGAGTGGATCTTGAGATTTAGAACTTGCCATGCTAGCATAGGATAGGTTGATGTTTTAACATCATGATTTGTGGCATGAATAGAGATATTATGCTGCCCTATGTGATCTATATGGATGACTTGTGCTTAAACCTTTATGTTTTCAAATTCTATAGAGATATAGGGTCTAAACATAATAGTTGTCTACTCGTCTTCTATCTCTTTTGTGGATGCATGCGTAGTTTGGTACTAGTATACCGAGAGGTAGCTTTTACTTGTTTTGTGTTATCCGATCAGATATCGAATCCCACATGTATTGATTAAAGGCATCGACTCTAAGTGAAGTATTTAATGAAGTTAGGATCCCATGTTTATTCTTATATAAGTAATTCGATTTTAATTCTTGTCAATTAGTTAATACTTCGATTTATAATTTGCATCTTAGTTTAATTTAGATAATCAAATCCAATTTATTATTTTTCTTAGCAATGAATTAAAACCATACATTGTTGCATAGGCATATTTTTTGAGTAAAACTTAACCAGATCTCTGTGGAACGAACTTTAATTGTATTACTTGTGACTACGTGCGCTTGCGTGATTATAGCATAACAGTTTGGCAACCAGCCATTCTTAAGGTATGCTTTGATAGGATCTATCCAGCATCCTCCTATCCCGATAGGAGCAATAAGCTTAGAATCAATTGTAGGGGTTCTCAGAACTTGGAAGTAGACACTCCCAGAATGGGTCTCGACCTCTGAAGAAGTATACTGAGATAAGGCATGGACCTTTGTATTCTCCTCCCTTAGGATATACTCAACGTAGCACTCGTCGAACTGGGCTATTGCAGCTTTCACAATCCTAAAGTATTTGGCCATATTCTTTTCTCTAGCCTCAAACTCTCCATCGACTTGTGAGACTACCAGCTTTGAGTCTCCACAGACTTTCAGGTTCTTCACCATCAGGGCTCTTGTCAATCCAAGGTCGGCTATCAGAGCTTCATACTCTGCCTCATTGTAGGTTGTTTGGAAGTCCAACTTCAAGGCATACTCGACTGCGAACCCATCAGGGCTTTGCAAAACTAAACCTGTACCACTGGTTTTTGTTTTTGATGCCCCATCAAAATAGAGCATTCAATACTCCTTCTTCTCTACCAGGGGCTTCTCACCTTGCTGACCTTCCTGGTCTATTACCTCCTATCCCCCGACTTCTTGGTTGTCAATGGTATATTCAACCACAAAGTTAGCTATGGCCTGGGCTTTGATGGCCGTCCTAGGCTTGTACTTAACATCAAATTCTCCTAGTTCGATTGCTTACTTGATGAGCCTTCAATTACATTGAACGCGGCCTATTCGAGCCTTCAATTGCATGGAACATGGCCTATTAGAGCCTTCAATTGAATGGAATGTGGCCTATTCGAGCCTTCAATTCCTTAGAGCTAGAAGCTTGTGCATTCATCGAACCTTATTTCCACTTAATCTGATCAGGTGGAGTGTCTTAACCGGATGCTCAGATACGATAAACCTTGAGGTTTGGGGTGTGCCAAGTCTAGGCACCACATTTCTTTCAAACAATTCCAGCTTGTAAGAGCCTCATTTTTTAATTGTCAACCATTTCTGGCTACAAGGATTGGTGGAAGTCTATATCTACGTATCACACTTTCCCACAGGAATTGTGTCATTTACTTGGTGGTTATCCAGGCTTGGGGTTTGGCCTCAGTCTACTTCATGAAGGTATCAATTGCAGCTATCAGGTGGTTCCTCTGGGCATTTGCCACTGGGATGGTCGAACTGATGGTTTTCAACATTTCAGGGGATTGATCAACAGTTGCGTGTTTTTGTATATCGATCGCACATAACTTCTGGCATCAGCCATCATGCCTGGCTAATATAATCCAAATCGGGTCATCTTTTGGGCAAGGGTCCTGCCCCCCGAGTACTGCCCCCATATTTTTAGATGAATTTCTTTCAAGGCTAAATTCGCGTTTTGAGGCCTCAGTGTTCTTATTGATAACTTTCGTGCCTCCAAGGCATTATCGGGTAACCACCCGGTTTCCTGGCGAGCCTCTGTAGGATCTATACAATGGCTTTTCATACCTATAGGTGTTATCATCTTTTCTATCAACGCTTCGGGTCTCCAAGACTTGGAAGTAAGAACTTTCAACATAATTCTCTATCTCTGAGGAGGCAAACATAGATAGGACATCAGCCTTTACGTTTTCCTCCATCGTAACACTCATTGAATTGAGTCAAGCTTCAAGTATTTTGTCATGGTTCCAGCCCTGGCCTTGAACTCGCCATTCATTTTTGTACTACCGATCTTGAGTCTCCACAAACTTTAAGGTCTTGACCGTCGGGGCTCCGTCCAAACCAGGTATGGCTATCATGGCTTTGTACTCAGCCTCATTGTTTGTCGTTGGGGAATCATGAACCCATCGTAGTATGTTCTCACTTAATTTTGTTTTAGATTCTCCATCAAAATTGATCCATTAAGTACTGCTTCTGGATCCTCCTTCTCTAATTCCTTGCCCTCCTAGGGTACTACCTCCTGCCCCCCGACTTCTTGGTTGCCAATGGTGTATTCAACCATGAAGTCGGTGAGTGCTTGGGGATTTATTATGGTTATTATGTCCAATGCAAGACCTTTTTCACGTAACAGATGGGTTTCTGAACCTTATTTTCCTCTCAAATCCTTATCAAATATAGCAAAGTATAGATACAATATCTTTCCGTAATTTTTTTATGTCAACACGTGGAGGTTCCATGTCAAGGATTGCTCTACTCTGATTGGCCTCAATTTTCATGCTTGGAGACCATTAAACCCAAAATTTTTCCTGATCCTATGCAGAAGGCACATTAATTCAGATTCAATATCATCTTGTGGTGTCCTAACACCTCAAACGCCTCATAAGAATGCTCGATGTGACTTGCCTTAGCGAGGCTCTTGATTAACATGTCATTTACATAGACTTCTATAGTCTTCCCAATAAGATGCTCAGAATTGTTATTCCTCTATCTTCGATATGTCGCCCTTTTGGGACGTCACCTTTATGCATTTTGATCCTAGCATTTCATGACCAGCTGCTGCATTGGTTAATATATCGTTCCTTGGTAGGGGGAAGTAGTCCTGAGACATGCATAATTCATATCAATGAAGTCCATGCACATCCATCACTCTCCATTGGCTTTCATGCCTTTTGGAATCAAACTTTCTTTCCTTCCGTTTCATCGTCTCCCTATTCGGGTGTATGTTTAGTTTACGTAATCAATTGTAGATCGACCCCTGGCATATCAGCTACTGTCCAAGCAAACATAAACCGTTCTTTTGTAGGAACACATCCAATTCGTCCTTCAAGGATTCATTCAGCAATGCCCTACGTAGGTAACTTTTCCGGTTCTTTAGGAACTAAGGGAATGGGGACCAAGTCCTCGATGAGATTTCCTCTTTGTTTCTCAGCTTCTTGGACATTCATGTCTTCAATCGGGAGTACCTTCCCTCTGACTCCATCAGGTCTCAACATGGCTGGATAGCAAATCTTTGTTATTTTTTGATCTCCCTTCTCTTCATCAACTTCATTCCTTGTAGGAAATTTGATCTTCAGGTCTTAGCTCAAGGAAACTGCCTTAAAGGCGTGCAAGCCTATCCTCCCAAGGATCGCATTGTAAGCGAAAGTTGCTTTAACCAACAAAAGGTTCGACTTATGAGTGGCCTCCCTAGGCTCTCGTCCTACTATCATTGATAGCCAAATAGTTTCTTTAACTCTTGACTCAACTCTATAGAACCCATAGACGGGCATATTGGAGGGGGTCAATTGAGAATCGTTGTATCCCATCTTTGAGAATGCGTCATGAAACAAGATATCCACTGAAGTCCCATTGTCTACCGAGACTCCTTTCACTTGCCAATTGCCTGTCACAGGTGTTATGACCAAAGGGCCATCATGGAGGCACTTCACCCCTTCCAAGTCAATCATCAAAGGCAAATGCCATTTCAGTTTTTGCTCGTTATAGAGCTTCTCTTACAATGTGCATAGCTTCTTGAGCGTAAGCTTTATGAGAGCTCCTTGTATTCTCGATTGTCGTCGGGTCTTCAGAAATCATGTTTATCATCGGCCCCTCGGGGCTATGGATTGTGATCTTGATCGCCATCCTTCCTTTTATAATCTCTACTTCATAACCCTTCCTTAGGTTACCCTATTGGCCATCCTTGGCGGACTTATACAACCTTGTTCTTCGGATCAGAAACTTGATCATGTGTTTTAGCTGTCTATAATCGTGAAATTTATTTCCCACATTTTTATGGAAATGACAACATTGGTTCTTGTTTCTCTTCTCGGGATCAGCCCTTAGTGGTTTCGACCATCAGAGATCCTTATCTTTTACAACGTCCATTAGGAATTGGCTCTTTGGAGTATACAAATGTGCGTAGCTGGTGAACCTCGATCCTTGTTTGTTCTTTCTTCCGGGGAGAGTCAGAGACTTTACTTGTTCGAGGATACATATCCTTAACATTCTACTCATTACCACCTTCGCTTCTTGTTATTATCTCCATTGCCTCCCGCCGGGGTTGAGGCTTCCCTTACACTTTCCTCTACCTTGATGACTACTCTATCACCTAGGTTCGGGAACTTCAAGGCTTCCTTGGTAATTCGCTTCATGTAATCCCTCAAGGATTCATTATTTCCTTGTTTCACATTCATGGGGATGTAAAACATTTCTCATGAACTTTCCATCAATAAACGGGGCGACGAATGCCCTTCTTAGTCCTTTAAAGGAGCTGATTGAGTTCGGGGCCAACCGTCTTTACAATCGTTGTGTCATGCCCCCCAGGGTTTGAGGGAGCGCCCTATACTTGATTACGTCAATCACAGGTTAAAATTTGTAGTGCATTGGAAGATGTCTTCACATGATTATCGGGGTCTCCTGCCCTAACATACACCTCGATGGTGGGCGTCTTGAATTTTCTTGAGATATGAGCATTCATTATCTTGTTGTCGAATGATAGGATAGGATGATCATGATCTCCTAGAGGCATAGAATCCTCTGGATCATCCCTTTGTGTATCAACCCTTCTTCTCATAGGGGTATCACTCAAATTAATAACATGGGGGATCCTAGCCCTTCAGGGCTGCCTAGCCTATTGTACTTCAAGATCTTTCTTTAATTTTCGGATATGTGCTTCATGAGCGATTATATATCCTCCCTCCTTAAGTCTTGGGAGCTAGTCCTTTGGATCCTCGGGGGTGAGAAGGCCCTAACCCTCATTCGAGCTCCTTGCTTATAAGTTCTCCTCCTGAAATAGTTATCTTCTTCAGTGGATGATAAATCGTCAACAATATAGGGTACGGGAAAATCATGACTCCTTCATTGGTGTTCTAGGCATTATATATATTGAGGTACGTATGCCTCGTGTTGTTGGCTACTCCTACCATCCTTTCGTTTATGGCCTAAAGAGCCATTCCTTGAGTCCCTCGGGGTTAAGAACGTCCTGATCCTATGACGGGATCCTTACCTTGACGTCTCTTGCTAGAATAGATGTCCTCTTCTTCATCTTCTTCAGACGAGAAGTCATCTTGGGTGTATGATCTGGATAAACCTTGGTGTCCTCCAACAAGGGGACCAAGCCTTTAATGTATTGAGGCACATACTTCTCATGAGTAGATCAACGATTCTGTCAGTAGTTGAGAATCGTAACAACCCATAAACGGGGTTCCGAGTTATTGGAATTAGCATGACGTTGGTGGCGATCCGTGATCCTTATGTTCCATTAGAGGTAAAACCACCATCTGCACTTGGGGATTCTCTCCTTGAGTTAGTGGATTTTGAATCCCCTCTTCGGGATCACCCCTTGGAGATGCGTCTTTGGGGGAGTCGTTCCTTGATTGGAAGTCGAGTGGAGTGGATCATCACTCCTATTGTGTTTATATCCATGTTTTTTCCATGGTTGATGTTTTCTTCCCACAGACGGCGCCAAATGTTGTGGAATAAAAAGTAGGGTATATTTATTGCGTATTAACTACTAGGATTTGTGGGAGCTTGGAGCTTTAATGGTTGCGCTTGTGTTTCGTGACTCAATTTTGGTCCTCAAAAGATGCCTACGTATCTCTGTATTGCTAGAGAATCAAGCCAATACGTAGTTCTGAGAATGAAGGGTCAGACCCTTATATAGGCTGAGAAGCCTTAGAATCGTAGTAGGGTTAGGTGACTTGGTGGGCATGTCACCACCTTTGAGGAAGGTTCTAGGCTCCTACCTTGTAGGAGTCTGTTTCCATGTATGACTATGTGCCTTGGAGGCTACTCATAAAGATATTGTATCATTATTTGACTATTATTTGCAAGCTATTAATTAGCCCCTAATATTAATTACGAAATTAATATTTAATTGGGGTTTCGGGCCTCTTTAATGGGCTTCATCTTTGGACCAAGCTGGGACTAATGAATGCAACATTAATTGTATCTTTAGGGCTTATTTTTAGCCCATATCAGTATGCCAGTGCAAAAAAGATAAAAGTTTAGAACATGTAATTTTTTTCGCATAATTTTTTGTTGCTAAGTTAATTTTTTTCGCAATTGATTATACATCACCTCAATATCTTTCATCATTGCGTAGATAATTTCTTGTGGTACCGAGAATTTCAAAATATAACTAATAGATGAATAAATATGTTATCCTTGTATAATTGACACTTAAACTTGATTCTCGCGAGTAGTATTACATAAATACGGTCTCTCCATTTTCCTATTTTCACTATTAATTTAACTTTTTAGTAAATATGTTAATGAAGACTTATATTATTTATAAAACTTTGTATTTTATTATCAAAAATTAATATAATAAATGATTATCTATACAACCAATTTTACAAATTTTTAATATCAAATTTTGATAACGGTATCTTGTGTGATGTACATTATTCTTTATTTTATTTTATATGACAACCCGGGTCAAATCACGAGCCTTTTTCAAAAATCGGGTTGAGTCCCGATTCTGAATCCGAAATAAGTCAAAGTAAACTGTCTTAAATGCAACCAACTTGGGTAATCCACAAACCCACCACAGGCCCCCAAAAGATCATGATTTGTTAGTGCACTTAAGTAGTACTTTGTCTTATAAACTGAACATAAGTCCCAAACCTAATCGATGTGAGACATGGGTGTTGCGTGATCTCATATTTTTATTAAAAAAAGTTACCAATGAATGAGAACACTCAAACATTTGGAAGATTTTTTGGGTTCACTTTTTGGATTATCTAACATTTTTTTCTTTTTATATTTCATTTACTTAAAACCTTTTTAAGAACAATTATAGTAGTAACCAATGAATATATAAAAATTAATAAAAAAATAACACAAAAGAAATGGATTTGTATGGAAAATGACCTTATGAATCTCCATATATGTAAAATAGTTGATTAAAAGATGATAAACTAATGATAACAAGCGTAACAGCCTGTGCAATGTATGTAGACATCACTAGTACATGCAAAGTAGATACCCATTCACCGGTACTAAATACGAATAAGGGTTGGGGACTCTACTAACATAACACTCTAATAATTACGATTACTTAGGACCTCACAATCAGCATATTACTAACCCATTTTCTGCAATCTTTATTACAACAATACTACTAGTGTCAACATACAAGCCGGTGTCTTGCACGGGCACTGTTACCCTAGTTCCATATAATCATCTTACCTAAATAACATAAATAAATACTCATTATTTAAAGTTTACATGTATAATATATAAAATCCCATTCACATAACAAATAACCATAATTTATGGTATAGCTATATGTGTAATATATAGAAACCCCATGTTAATATATATAATTAGTTACATACACATTTATACTAATATATCAAAGTGGAAAAATTGAAATTTTGTCGATTTGGTTATCCTAATTATTTAAATTAATAATAGCATAATATAAATAATGGTAATTAGCCGATAGCCTTTTTCAAATTTACTTTAGTTAAAGATATTACCTTTTATAAACAGCTAAAAACATCAATCTACCATTACATAAAAACATCAATCGTACCATTTCTTAATAATAACATAATAAAATTAATGGTAATTAGCTGATTGTCTTTTTCACATTTAATTTTAGTTAAAGATATTACCATTTATAAACACCTAAAAATATCAATGGTACATCTATTTCGTCATTAATATTTCTTTTCTAATTAAAACACGTTAATGTAAAACTAATCTTACAATAATTAATATATACCAAAAAATATCACACCACTTTTAAAAACATTTAAAATATTGTGTCCTTCAATCAATAATATTTTTCTAATTAAAACACGTTAACTTTTAATTTAAAACATAATCTTGCAATAATTAATATATACCCAAAAATATCTCACCATATCTTCTAATCACCAACAAAATATAATAAAAATCTGTATACAACGAATAATAATCGTAAGATTTTTATTAAAAAATTAAAAGCGTTAGATCTGATGATTAGATGTATCATATGATTAAATTAATTTACTAAAATTTCAGGATTCGAATTCCGTCAACGACATATTTAGTTTTAAATTTTATAATATAAATTTTAAAAAATGTAAATCATTAATTAAATTTATACTAAATTATTTAAATTAAAATGAAAATAAATTATTGAAAATAGTGATTGTAAAATAAAATAAAATTTATTACATAATAAAAGAAACCCGTAGCACGGGTTATAAGTTAGTAACATATTTAATCTAAAATTCATATTTATATAATTGGTTGATGTGTGCTATATTTTTTATATTATGACATTATTTATAATATAGTCATTTTTTTTTGAATGCATAATATAGTCTTTTTGGTTAAATTTGTTTTGTGAAAAATTATAAATGAAGTATATTATATGATAATATGAATAACTTTTTTTCTTGGGATATATTATTTATTTTTTTAAAATCAAATTGAAATAATAAAAAAATGGCATTTTTCAAATAATTTGTCATTCATACTATGATGTCAAAATCGAAATATTAAAAATTTGGTAGTCTACAATTACAATACTTTTTTGGTACTTTGACTTTATACTTAAATTTTGATTTGGTTTTTTGGTCTACTTATCATACAAAAGTATATCTGTTTTTTTTGGTAATGTCACTTAATTTTAAATTTGTGTGTTTCCGCCTAACTATTTTACAAATCTATATTTAAATTTTTACGATTTAATCATTTTAACATGTCTAATTATTTTACAAAATCATTATTAAAAAATATATAACTATTTTAATTTAAGCAAATATGTGGGCTTACTTTTTTTGAACTATTCTATTACAAACACATATCTAGGGTATAATTATTATAATGTCCTAATTATTAAAATTTTATTTTAATAAACCTATTTATTTATTTATTTTCTTATTTTTAAAACTTATTTTTAACTGTTTAGTTATTACAAAATTATTTTAATTAAAATATTTATAACAAAAACAAATATAAGTATAAATGCAAAAAATAATTAAGATTCATCTTTTTATGCATGTTACATGGTCATGATATGATATTATGCAATAAATATAATATTTTAAGTTTAATTTCATATTTGTGAATGTGTTTTCTTGAAATTAATATTTGAAATTAGTTTATAATTCTTCATTGAAAAATTACTTAAAATACAACTTTTCTATTTTTTTTTTTTTTTGCAATTTTACCATTTTATGAAAATATTTGCAAAAATACGGTTCGTAACCAAAAGCAAGTGCAACTTGTTTTGATGATTTTTCTGAAAAAATAATTGAAATTGCTCTTTTGGTTGCGCAAGGTCAGTTGCTTATTTTCGCAAATTATTTAAAATAAGTATTTTTACAATTATTTCAGAAAAATCATATTTTTACAAAAATGAGAAGATATTTATTTAAAATTTTCGATCATGGGTACTTTTGAAAAATTCTCAATTCTTTATTTTGTCAACCACCTTATATTTCTGAATTATCTCCTTTAATACTTATAAAATTTATTTTTGTATTATATTAATAAGAATCCATTTTTGAATTCTTTTAGAATCATCATTTAAATAAATATCAAGGTTGTTTCAAATTATTTAATTTGAATTCTTTTTGTAAAATTTGTGAATAAATTTATTGGAAATTGAAATAGATGAATGACTTAAAAACCAAAACAGAAAAGAAAATAAAAGATTCAACAACTTCCCATGACTATGGGTATTTGATTTGATCTTACCATGACTTCAAGTTATGGGTAGGCAAGACGAATTTTGATCTAATTCTATTACTTCTTGATTCTTCAAACCGAATACAAGAGAATGAAATTTATACGAAATAACAATCTCAATCATAAGGAAATTATGATCCTAAAATCTCTCAATGAATCCTACACAATTTGGACTTTCCTAAACCAAATATAATAACCCATTACTTATTCCACGATCCTAAAATTAAGCGAACAAACATCAGACCAAATCAAAGACATCCGACCAAATCAAATCAAATACTGCAAAACATAAATAAATAAAACAAGCTAGATTAATTTCCAACAATCCCCTTAATCTAAGCTTGTTGCTGCAGATTCTTCACATATCCCGTATGGCATTCAACTGAGCCCGTATGGCTATTGAATTGAGCCCATATGGCTGATTTGACTAAACCCGTATTGCTAATTCGACTGAGCCCATATGGCTATTAAACTGAGCCTGTATGGCTAATAATCTAAGCCCGTATGGCTAATAATCTGAGCCCGTATGGCTAATAATTTGAGCCCGAATGGCTATACTTATGACTATAACAAAGCTGGTTCATCATCCTCAATGATTGCCATGTTTACTTCTTGCCTCTTCTCTCTTTCCCATCGTGGTTTGCTACATTCTGACGCATAGTGTCCCAGGGTGTTACAGTTGTAGCACCTTATCCTACTCTTGTCACAGAAATAACCACCTCTAGCTCTTTGATTCTGAGATGCCAAGAGAAGTTGTCGACCTGCGCCACCTGCGCTCTCAGACCTGCCCTTCATCCTTTCCTCGTGAGCTTTAAGACGACCCACTAACTCTTCAACCGTCATAGCTTTCATGTCTCCGAACTGTTCGATATTTGAAGCAATCTAGAGAAATTTATCAGGGACTGCACGTAGGATCTTCCTCACAACACTTGACTCCTCCATCACTTCTCCAAGAACCCGTATGTTGGTTGCTATCCCGCTTAGCTTCATACAAAACTCGTCGATGCTATCTGTCTCCTTCATGGTAAGAGACTCAAACTCTCCCCTCAAAGTTTGTACCTTAGCCTCCTTCACTCGCTCTGCTCCCACACACATCGTTTTAATGGCTTCCCAAGCTTCCTATGCGATTTCTTTCTCAGCAATGGTCAGCAATAGTTCTTCTGCCATACCTTGATATATTGCTGCAAAAGCTATCTGTGCCATCCTCTCATTAACAACAGTCTTTGGGTCTCCTTCGATCGCACCCCAAACACCTTGCGCCTTCATGAAAACCTTCATTTTTAGGAAACCATGTTGTATAGTTACTTTTCGTTAGCATTGGATAACTTAAACCCACAGAACCTTTTTTGTCTTGGTTATCTCCATAGTTTTGTTTATGTGTTAGGGCTGATATTTAGACATACACCACCTGGATGCTCTGATACCAAGTATTGGAAATTGAAATAGATGAATGACTTAAAAACCAAAACAGAAAAAAAATAAAAGATTCAACAACTTCCCATGACTTCAAGTTATGGGTATTTGATATGATCTTCCCATGACTTCAAGTTATGGGTAGGCAAGACATATTTTGATCTAATTCTATTACTTCTTGATTCTTCAAACCGATTACAAGAGAATCAAATTTATAGGAAATAACAATATCAATCATAATCAAATTACGATCCTAAAATCTCTCAATGAATCCTACACAATTTGGACTTTCCTAAACGAACTCTAACAACCCATAACTTATTCCACGATTCTAAAATTAAACGAACAAACATCAGACCAAATCAAAGACATCTGAACAAATCAAATCAAAGACTGCAAAACATTAATAAATAAAATAAGCTAGATTACTTTCCAACAAAATTTATTTCATATTAATAAAAATCCTATTTAGAATTTTTAGGAATGAGAATATAACTATTTAATTCAACTAAAACAAAATCTTAATTTACGTATTTTGTCCTATAGTTTAGTTTTTGCTGGCTGGTATATCCCGATTCTATACCAGTTAGGACTTCTGCGTCTGTCTAGGTTGTTTAGGGGGTACTCTGTCTAGGTTGTTTAGGACTATCATTAATAGATGTCTGTTAGGTTATTATCATTAGGATATAATCTAGATTATTATTAAGATTTAGATCTAACGGTCAAAATTATTATTAAGATTTAGATCTAATGGTCAATATTTGTTTCGTGGTATCCACCTTATGTTTATTATAAATAGGATATAAATTGAAAATAATTCTACGCAATAAATTATTTTACTTAATTTTTGTAGTTAATATATTAATAGAAAAAGACGTCGATAAATAATAAAATTTACTTTAAAAACTGAAAAAATATTGAAAAAATTTAATATTTATATTCATTTACTTGGTTATTAGTTAAATTAGTCTCTTCCTTATTAACAATTTAATTATTAACACTCATATTAATTTTTTGTTAGATAGGATTTTTCTTATAATTTAATTTCCTTTTATGTAACATTTTTCTAAGAAATTAGGACTCCTTATTAATAACTTTTTTTTCTTTGATTAGTTTTTTTTTATAATTAGAAGAAAATTTATTATTTATTAATTTTTACAAATATATGTTAATATTTTTCTATAATAACTAAAATAGTAAAAATTTAGGGTCATGGTCCTATTTGCACAATTTGGATGAAAATGGTTCAAAATGGCATAACATGAAAAATGGTACTTTTTGTCACGTAAAACGGAACTTTTGTCATTTAGAAATGTTACTTGATTTTGCGTTGTTGTTGCTCTTTTTGCTCAAAATTAAATTTAGAAACCCAAGTTGAATTCATGCTTTAAAAAAAAAAAAAGAAGGAGAAAGAAATGCAACTTGAACACATTTTTTGTAGGCGTTATACTGGCCCAAATATGAGTAAGCCTGAAAAGAAAATCATTATCCAATGTTAATGTACAGAAACTCAAACCAATCTTGCGTTCATAAATGATAACTAGGATCATGGAGCATTTTAACTTCAAACTCTGTTAGAAGAGACGTTCTTTGAGTTGAGTTTTTTTTTTTTAGCAATGCTAGGGATCCCCAAATGTTTCTCAAAATTGTTCCCAAATGCCAAATGACATCTTTTAATTAGTGGACTCATATGAATACATGGAGGGTTTCTTTATTTATAAAATACTTATCCAATCAAAACATACCAACTACGCTTTTGGGAACCGTTTTGGGATTTTTTTTGGGCACTCTAGCATTTTTTTTTTTTTTTTTGAGAATTTGAGTTGAGTTATATGGAACATTTTAACTTCAAATTCTATTAGAGAAGTCCTTTTAAAGAAAAAATTTGATTGGAGTAAATTTATATAAGAAGTAAATATTTATTAGATTTTAGAATGTGACTTTTGTTTATTTGTAGTTCAATTAATTTTTAACATTTTAGTTATAATACTTAATTTAAATACTTGTTGGATAGGTTCAATAATCAAAATAAAATCCTTCTATAATTTTTTTTAAAATTTTTATCTGAGCATGTAGACTAAAACAGATACGCTATTGGTATCAAAAGTACTGGTAGCAAAGAGGACATTGTTTGCAGGGATGACAAAAATACCCGATCAATGGATATTTGATTCATGATTTGATTAGATTTTATCGAATATGATTTTTTGGATTGGATTTGGATTTGAATTTAATTTTAATCCTGAAAGATTTTGGATTTGGATTTGGATTTTACGTGTACTAAACCGGACCCCATCCGAAAATCCGAATTCCGATCCAAATCCGAAACCAGAAAAAAACCGACACACACACACACACACATATATATATATATATATATATATATATAGGAATTTTCTCAAATGAGAACCCCAATTAAAATGATAACTGAGATCTAATCTCAGCCCCACATTCTCTATATCCAATTAAATCCTAGCCACGCATATTAAACTAACACGTATACACACATTACACGTACTATACATACACCCAGCACACACACCCACTACACACACTCACACGCACCATCCACCCCCTCACTGACTGCTTGAAAAAAAAACTCAAACTTCAATTGTCAATTGTTCTTCCGACGCCGAACATCCTCCGTCATCGACAACATTCAATTGTTCACTGTTTGTTAAAGAATTTCAAATTTATGTGATAATTGTTCACCTCTCTCTCTCCGTTCCTCATTTTTTGTTGATTTGTTGGTCGCCGGAATGTAAGTCAACGACTTTCCGGTGGACGTACAGTACGCATTGTGACAGCCCCAAATTCGGGGTCAAGAATTCAGACCGTCACAGACCAATTTCCATTTAATAATATTCTACTCTTGGCAACTGGCATATAGATGCATAATAAAACTCACACTTTAGACCCCACACTTAATGATATTAATACACACTAGTCATATGCTCAGAGAACAACATCCACAATATTAAAAGTTTTGAGTTAAACAGTTATTACAAACCCAGAATCTTACTCAGTACATTGTTGAATAATACTTTTGCAGGAAGCATCTCAACAACCAAAAGTTTATTACACGAGCTTACACACTTAATGTACATAATTCTACCAGGACCCGTCTGCCTAGCGCTACCTCAGGAATCGGTGCCAGCGTGCTCTCAAAAGGTCCCCTTTCCCTTACCCTCTTGCGGGGTGTAGTACGGAGTATCGGCATGCGACCTAGCTGTAGTATAAATAAGTAGCAAGAGTGAGCTATAATAGCTCAGCAAGATAAACTTTATAAACTAACATCAAATGAAAGCATAGATATATCTGTATAATAAACAGAAGACAAATCATAATTATTATAAAAAGAATTTATTTTTATTCAATAAATACTCCTTCCAAATATTTTTATACTAAAAGAAATATATAGCATTCTAATATCAGTTTCCCTTCTAAAATAATTAAAAACCATTACATCATCTCAGTATAATATTTCAAGGTAATATATCACCTGCACAAAATCTCTCAATATAATATTTCCATTTTCCTTCTTATACAACAATTATATAAAAGTAATATAAAATCAGTTTCTCTTCTTACTGTAAAACAATTCCATCATTTCATACCATTTTCTTTTTTTTTTTTCAGTATATCAATCTGAAAACCATTGTCAATTCTTTCTTTTAAGTTTTGGGGATATCTGCTAGCGCCAGATACGTAGGACGATGATCAGTCGCCTGACCGTACCTGCTCTCTCTTTACTACTAGTAGAAGGGATGATCCTACCTGGTCATCAACCCTGGAGGAAGGCTACCTGCTACATCCTCCCTTGGCATCTTCGTGCCGAAAAATATTGAGTGCTGGACTGTGCCGCACACAGCCTCTTACGCTTTTTGTTGCAATCCCCCTTTGTCAATCAATATTCCATTCACATTTTCATTCACATTTCTCATTTCCATTACCATTCATCTTCACCTTTAAATATATATATATATATATCATAATACTTTGATTATGACTCAGACATCTCCTCTGTATTCAATGAAATCAAATACGCTTATATAAATACATAGAATATTCCAATATATTTTAAAAGTATTAAATAATAATCAAATAATATTTATTAAATCACAACTACTTTAAAAGAATGTTTTGACATAATATTATAAATCATATAAACCTAGATAACAACTGATACCATACCTTCATATCCCTTTTTAAACATAAAGCATATTCGCGCTATTCATAATCCATATCCAATTTCTCTTAAATTCCCAAAATCAGGAAATAAATTTCTTAACAATATAGTAACAATGTAATCACATATATATTACATGAAATCATTTTTCTTTGAACATAAACAGTTTATCAAAACAAGGATAAAAGAAATCTTGCCTCGATCTCTAAAGCTCAGAGGTATGACCCGGTGCTTGCCCTGAGTTTCTATAAACACGAAATGGATCATTGTTAGAATATATTTCACTTAACCTCCTAACCTTGATATAGTAATAGACTTAACATATGATATATGTTTAACATATCCTTTTGTACCAAAAGTTCCAAGAACTTAACCATTTCTAAACTCGATCAAAGTTTTACACTACTACAGAATAGGCTTTTAGCGTCGGTCAAAATAGGCTTTAGGCGTCGGTTATTTGGCGTAGTATATGAAGGCGATGCTATAGGTATAGGTCTATAGCGTCGGTTAAAATGGCGACGCTGATTGTCTACTTTAGGCATCGGTCATTTAAATGACCGACGCTAAAAGTGTACTTTAGGCGTCGGTCATTTAAATGACCGACGCCAAAAGTGTACTTTAGGCGTCGGTCATTTAAATAACCGACGCTAAAAGTGTGCTTTAGGCGTCAGTCATTTAAATAACCGACGCTAAAAGTCTGCTTTAGGCGTCGGTCATTTAAACAACCGACGCTGGAAGTCTGATTATAGGCGTCGATCATCTAAAGAACCGACGCATAAAGTCAATTTTTTTAAAAAAAATAAAATTTTAAAATTGCAATTTCACTGATCTTTACCTCAAACCCAACAAACACCACAATATAGTATAAAACAATTACAATTTTTCAAACAATTACAATTATCACATGCCAACAAACATCACATTTATAATCCACCAATGTAACAAACAAATACACAATTAAATCCACCAATGAAACAAAAGAATAAATTTTCATTATTTCTTTACAACTCTTTGCTATGTGCTGAATTCTTGTCCAAGGCCTTCATGACTTTCAATTGTCTGCCTTTGACAATAATACCCACACCAGCTACAGCACTTGCTGCCGAAATTGCAGCATCAGCTGCTTCTATTGTTTTAAACTTGAGAAATCCAGTTCCTTTTGGACGCCTGCACAGATGAATAACAAAAAAAAATTAAATTAAATAAAACATACAAGATGTAAAAGAATGCGCACAAAAACTTAAAGACATCGAAAGAGACATTAAATATAAACTATTACTTGTACACTACAGAAAGGAGACGCATACATGACACTTATAATAAAACTGAAAAAGATGACAAAGATGCGTAAAGACTTTCCTGACCAGCTGGCATATCAAAATCACCGGTCAAGTTCACAGCTTCAACATATTCGCACCACTCAGGCTTTGAAACTTCCTTTGTACCATCAACCTCCTGCCAAGGACCAAACAATCTCCTCAGTTGAATGACTTCCGTGGCGAGGTAACCATTTGAGCCAATACATAATCCTGCGAAGATAGAAAATTCTAATTAACTTCAGAGTATGCAAAGCTCCAATCTCAATAAGAAGTACAAAAACACTGTGGCACATTAATATTACAGGTCCTGATACAGAATACAAACATATTTAGTAAACTACACTACTATTTAAGGGATCAGATGAATCTGGAATGTTAATCCGGTTAAATGTAGTCAGACGAGATAGAAGCGGTTGTTGATTTTCTGCCCGATTGACGAGAAGCGATATAAATTTCCTGTGATCTTCCCCTCTCATAACCCCCTGTACGACAAAAAGTTTAATAAATAATAGTTTCACCAGCAACATAGTTCGATTTATATGCAGTGGAAACAAACCTTGGTGGGTATCCCTCTGACAACGTATAGTCAACAAAATCAAGGGAACTGTGGTCTGTTGTACGATAAACTTCATGGTTGTGGTCATCAGAAACATGTTGATCTTTGTCTCCTTCGAATTTTAGACAAAATGAGAAGCATTCTTTTCTCTCCAATGTTCCTGGTACTCGAAGTACTTTTTTATTAAGAGTCCTCGTAACTTTATCTACAATGTCACCAACAGTAAAGACAAAGTGTACTACAATTTTCTCTTCGAGCGAATCCACCACAAACTCATTTCCTAAGTCACGGACAACGTGTTGATTTGACCTGATGTTTTGCTACAAAGTTCTTAGCTGCCTCTTCGTCCATATAATTTCCAGTTGCCGCCATGAACTTCATCATCATCTCAATCCACTGATCATGATCGGCTTTACTAGCTAATGCTGTCAAGGGAAAGACACCCAGTTCTAGCTCTGTGCGCTTTAAGGATCCCAAAGAATGGTGACAAGCTTCCTTCTGCTTTATATAGATGGCCTATAAAACATACATATGAGAGTTATGATATGAAAGATAGTAGATTACCACCACATGTACTTGTAACTACTGCTTTAGTTTCTTCATTGCTAGTGAAAATCAACAAATATAATTTGGTGAATTTATCCAACTTAATGTAACTGACAAGAGTTTATGCGAAAAATGAAAGTACATAATCTAGCTAAAAGCAAGTCAATGATTTTGTACGTCGTAGTATTCCATCATGTAAGAGCAACTGTAAATTAGTGCAAAATATTGGATAGGAGGCTCAGCTTGTAAATTTTAGTACCTGCTCCTTGTATTCACCTTGTAAACCAGTTGTAACATATATCTCGAATAAAGGGGTTCCATTTTTGGTTGTTGCAAGTTGCCTAAAACCAAAAACACAATTGCCAACCAAAAGCTTTAACAGAACAGTTAAAGAGTAATCGAATTCGGTACAACAAGAATCTGATAAATACTAATAGGATCAACTTGTAACAAAATGTACAGTGCACATGAATAATGTGATATGGCTAAGTGCAAGCCAACAAGGCTTTAAATGTCATATGTACGAACTTTTAAAAATAAAGTGAAGTGAACTCCGAACAATATGTAATGTAGGTGAAACTGTTCTGTAATTTTCCAGAAAGAAGGTCATGTAGTGTTTCGCAATCCATAAACGCTACAAAAAAGATGTATCGACAGGTCAGAATCTTTAAATTTAAATACAGTGTTGTGGTTAAAATGTTATTATAAAAACGGATCATTGTGAAAGAATGAAGGCATAGAGGTGAAGTGCCACAATGCTTTTGAACTTACCAAGGACTATAACTTCTTGCCAAGTATCTTCCCTGTTCTGCACTTATATAAATAAGCTGACCATAAGGATGTTTTTTTTCTCTGAAGTCCAGGACCAACTAGCTGACTCATTAAATAGCACATCTCGACTGATAATAAAATTTCCACTAATTGGATTATACAGTCTATAAGCTTTGGAATGCACACTATAACCAAGAAAAACACATTTCTCTGATTTTTCTTCAAGTTTATGACGAGATGATTTCACCAAAGCATAAGCTACACAACCAAAAACTTTTAAATTATGTACCTCAGGTTTCTCCTTATACCATGCTTCATATGGAGTTTGATTCATAACAGCTTTTGTGGGGGAAATGTTCCGAAGATACACCGCTGTTGCTACCGCTTCTGCCCAGAATTTATTTGGAAGACCCCTTGCCTTTAACATGCTTCTGGCCATTTCTACTACTGTCCGGTTCTTGCGTTCAGCAATACCATTTTGCTCCGGTGTGTATGGTGCTGTGAGCTGCTTAAATATTCCAAGTTCTTCACAAAAATCATCAAAATTATTAGAGCAAAATTCACCTCCATTGTCTGTCCGCAACTTCTTTATAGAACAACCTGATTGTTTTTCTACATAGACTCGAAATTTTTTGAACATGTCGAGTGCTTCAGACTTGTATTTCAAAAAATACACCAAACTCATTCTTGTATAATCATCCGTGAACATCAAAAAAATAACGACTCCCACTCAATGAATCCGTTTTCATCGGCCCACAAAGATCAGCATACACTAATTCAAGAACTTCTGAGGCTCTCCAAGACTTCCCAACAGAAAATGGCCTTTTACTCTGCTTTCCTAAGACACAGCCTTCACAAAATGCAAGTGAATCTATGTTTGGCAGCCCTAATACCATTTGTTTCTTACTTAACAATTTCAAACCATTAAGATGCAGGTGACCATACCTTAAATGCCACATATCAGAATCATTACATCCCTTAACAACCAGAGCATTCTTCTCAATAGTAGACAAATCAAGTGGAAACATATTATTTTTGGTCATGACGCTACTAGCAAGAATGGAAGCAGATTTTTTGTCTTTAATAACACATTTACCATCATCAAATACAACTACCAATCCACCATTCATTAATTGTCCCACACTCAACAGATTATGTGCCAAACTAGGTACAAAGTAAACATCATGCAATAATTTCTTTGTACCACTACTAGTGCAGATAGCAACCGTACCTTTTCCTTCGACCTCAACTTTCTTGTTATCACCAAGTCGAACTTCTGATTTTTGGGAGATGTCAAGCTTCTCAAACAACGAGCGAGAACTGCATATGTGGTTGGAACATCCGCTATCGAGGAACCAAATATCATCATTTGGTGGGTTGTTGGAATACTGCGCCATGAACAGCATTTTTGATGTATCATCATTTTCAACATAATTGGCCTTTGTTCCTGATTCCTTCTGTTTTGACCAACATTCTGATTCCTTGTGCCCATATTTTTTGCAGTAGTGACACTGGATAGAACTTTTATAACTAAATGCTCGATTTTCAGATGATCGACCATGACCTCCACCAGCATTACGACCACCACGACCTCTTCCACGAGATCCTCCTCCTCTTCCATATCCTCGTCCACCAAAACTTCTGCCATATCCTCGTCCACCAAAATATTCACCTCTGCCATATCCTCGTCCACCAGAATATCCATTTCTCTCCTTGAAATCTTCACCTTTCACCTGAAATGCTTTTTCCTCTGTTTTTCCTTGCTTCCTGTTCAACCTCTCTTCATGATTTTGCAAGGAGCTCATTAAATCATCAAAGGAATAAGTGGACAGATCATGTGCTTCCTCAATTGCGGGAACAATGAGATCAAAACGATCATTGAGAGTTCTCAATATTTTTTTAACCACCGTTTCATCAGTAATTTTTTCTCCATAAGACCTCATTTTATTAACAATTGAACTTGCCCTAGATAAATAATCTTGAACAGACTCCTTCTTTTCCATCTCCAAATTTGAAAAATCAGAACGAAGGGTTTGGAGTTTTACCTCAATCACTTTTGCTGAACCCTGAAATTCAGTTTTTAAGGTTTGCCAGGCCTCTTTGGATGTTGTTGCAGATGCAATTCTGGAGAAAAGAGAATCACTTACAGATTGTTGCAAAAAAACCAAAGCTTTAGCATCTTTCTTCTTGTACTCCTTTAATTTCTGCTCATCTTTTTCTTTTTCATCATACCCATCCTCAACAAATTCCCACAGCTCTTGAGATTTGAAGAGGGTTTTCATTCTGATTGACCAAAACTCATATTTCTCACCCTCAAAAACTGGTATCAATGGTTGGGAACTAGTGGAGATCCCATTGTTTGCCATGATTTCACTCTTGTGGATAACTGCTCTCAACTGAAACAAGCTGCGTTGCCTGCTTCCTCACCCACTATGCTCTCTCTGTGTTTTTTTTTTAAGGGAAGGACCTAACCTGGTTATGCTCTGATTGACTTGCAGCTTTTAATTCTCGAAACTCAGTTTAATCGGAAGAACTCATTTTTGTATTTGTAGGAGAAACATAGGAAAGAAGATGGATATGGAGATAAGAGGAACGAAGATGGAAATGGAGATGTAGTTGAATTGAAAATTAGGGCTGGGAGGATGAGGGGGTCGGTCTAAAATTGGGGATCCGTGTTTTGATTCAAAGTCTGAGCAAAATTATGGGTCATATTTTATTTTCTTATTTTAACTTTCCTTGGTAAAAGCCTGATGTTATATTTAGAATTTTAATTTAATATTATCATTTAATTTAACTAAATAGAAATCAATGTAGTATTTTGAAAAAGATATATTTTAATTATATAGAATATTCTATATAATTAAAATATATCCTAAAATATATGTTTACTTAACCATTAATGTAAAAGATTATATGTTTTTACTTAAAAATGGAAATTGATTGGTTACTGAAAAATATAGAAAATATAACATGTTCTATCTGAAAAATAAATTGATTAGTTATTAGTACTTAAAATATTATTTTATTCAATTAATTAGAATTGAGTAAGGATAATTAGGTAAAAACATATAAAATTATGTTTGAAATTTTTAATTTTTAATTTTTTTTATTTTATAAAATAGTTAAAATTGGGGAAAAAAAGAATATTAGTGAAAGTTGGGTAAATTTTTTTAATACAAATAGTGAGTATGACTAATTTGATGTGTATGAATTTATTTTCAAAATTTGAAATTTTTCCTATTTTTAATATATGTTTTTACTTTTTTACTAATTAATATATTTTAATTTTAATATATGTTTTTACTTTTTTACTAATTAATATATTTTTACTTTTTTACTTTTTCTATAATTTTTATTTAAAACTTTAGGCGTCGGCATTACTAGGCCCGACGCTACAGGCCCAGCATAAATTATCTTTGGCGTCGGTTGAGTAATAACCGACGCTTATTTGTCGATTTTATGCGTCGGTTGAGTAAACGCCGACGCTAAAGGGTTGGTTTTAAGCGTCGGTTGACTAACGACCGACGCTAAAGGTTTGGATTTTAGGCGTCGGTTGTTTATGCGACGCTACAGGTTGGTTTTAGGCGTCGGTTAAGTAAAGACCGACGCTAAAGGGTGAGTTTTAGGCGTCGGTTGTTTAATAACCGACGCAAAAGACCCAGCAAAAATGACTTTAAGCATCGGTTAAGCTAGAAACCGACGCCTAAAGTATGTATAAGCAACGGCTCTCTAGATAACCGACGCCTAAAGTGCGACGCTAAAGGCCTATTCTGTACTAGTGTTAGTGTATTCCATCATTTTGTTATCAACCACTCTCAACTGTGAAAATTCTGATAAAATATAAATCTCGAATTTTAACTCAAGGTCAACTGGTAATAGTTCTCTGATCAGCCTACTACAATATCCCAAAATTTCGTAATATTTAAAAATGTTTAAGTATGGTAATTATAGCCTCAAAGTTGACACAATTACGTTTTCTCGGTTTTCGAACGTCTTTCACTAAAACTTACTTTTCTCCTAAACCGTTCATCAGATTTTAGCGTACCTTATATCAAATTGATCTATGAACTAAGATCTATCATCTCATGGTCACTTGGTACCATAGGCAGAATGCTACCGTACGAATATTAGTTTCCAAAATAGGGCATCTTTTGGTTTAACGAAAATCGGGCATTATAACGGCTATATTTTCATACTTTCCAAAATTCAACTCCTCCAAATCCATCACCAAACACATATATCAACCCTACACCATGTGGTCATCATACCAACCATGGTTACAATCATAACCCACTTCCATATTTAACTTAAACCACTTACAAACACATATATCATCATGAATAATCACTTATCATAACCTTAATCACTAAACTTTCTATAATCCATCATATATTCAAAGTAATACTAAAGGGTCTTGAGATTTATACCTTCTTGAAGCTTCAATAACACTTAATGAGCCTTGAGATATGCTTAATCAACCTTATACTAGCTTGTATAGTCTAAAGAAACCATGAAACACAAGTTAGTTTCTTAAAGTTACTATTCATTACTATTCACCATCAACTTTCATGAATTTACTACTGTTAGGTCGAATACACAATAAGCAATCAAATACTGTATTAGTAACTTAACAAGAACACACTGTTTAACAATTAAAAACTGTTTGGAATTAATAATTCCTCTCTCGGTGATGTAAATATCACAGAGAGCTGCTTAGGTTACAATCAAAAGATTTCTCAATGTTCGACTACCCTTCTAGGGTTAACCTAACTGTATTTATAGAACATACAGCTTCGTACAATCAGTAACTGATTCTCCTAAAATCAAGCTATACAATTGATATCAATCACGATTGCTTCAGTCTTCCAAGTCAACTCAATCTCTTTGACAGCTTTCCAATCTTCAAAGATATTGCTTCCATATTTATCTTGAATCAATCTTCAAACACTGTTGACTCTTCAGACAATACCGCTACAGAGTTTAACAACCTCTGTTGCGCTTCCAGTCAGTGTTTAACTAATCTCTGACTGCTTCGAGCTAAACTCTGTTTTCTGACTTTAGCTTTCAAACACTGTTTTCATCAATCATTTCTAACAATCTCCCCCAACTTGTCCATTATCAAAATGTACAAGTTTACAGTAAATGATGATGTCAAAACAAATACAAAGTTTTACAGTGTTTAACATACAAACAGAGTTTAAGCTATTACTTAACAAATTCTACAGAAAATAAGAAAATTCTTACAGACTTTAATTTCTAATCTCTTGCAGATCAGGCATTGTTCTGAGATAGTCTATAAGCAACCTTCTTTCAGCATTTTCAAGCTCTATCTGCATAGCTTCTTTGATTTCTCTCAACTGAGGATCATTCTCATCAGTTTGATAGATAGCAGCTCTAAGATCGTAGATTTTGTTTCTTCTCATTTCATTTCCCAACCTTATGTATTTCACCTCTTCAGATTTTACATTGAAATCCAGAACAGTAATTCCAAGATCTGTTTTCAGCTTTGTAGTTCCTTTCTCCATTTCTATCAGATTGCCATTCCAATCTCTGTATTTAGGAACATACTTACTGTTGATTTTCATTTGTCTTCTTGCAAGGTTCTGAATCATTCTCTGTCTGAGCACATTTGCAACTGACTGAGCTCTTTGATTTCTCACTCTGAAAATATATAGGACATATTCAAGTTCTTCAGCATACTTTAATTCGATATCCTTTTCAGAGACTTTAAATACTGTTCCATCAGCCATGAAATATAGCAAGAAATCCTTTTCTAGACTCTTCTGATATACAAGCTGTACTGACTCCAGTTTGTCCAAACACTCTTGAGTGACACCACGACCTGGAACAGACAGTGAAGAAGGATCTCTAGGACCAACATATTGCCTTTTATCTCTGTGTGAGCCTATGCCTCCTTTGTTGTATCCAACTTTACCAGATAAAGCTCTACCATCAGTAAAATCCATTGGAATTGTAGCTTCTAGTCTTGAATCATGAGGAGCACCCTTCTTAAATGTTGATTTCAACTGAGAAGACAATAATGGTGTGGTCACAACTTGTGCAGCAACAGAGGTTGTGTTTTCATTCTTCTGTACAACATGTGTATCAACAGAGGTTGTAACTATACTTTTCAGCTTTTGCTTGGCTTCTGCATCTGTTGGTTTTCTGAATACTTGCATTCTTTGATTTGTACCAACAGGTTCTTTGATTTGAATGCCTTTAAGAACAGGCTTTGCAGCTTTAGCAACTTTCACATTCTTCTTTGCTTTTTCAGACTTTAGAGCTTTCAGATGCTTTTCTTGTAAACTCTTCTCTTCAGCTTTAGCATCTTCTAAAGTAACTCCTTCTGCATTCTCTTCCATAAAAAGCTTAACAGCTAACTCCTCATCAGTCTTTGGATTTGATATTAATTCCAAACTCTTGGTCTTTGAAGTACCTTGAGTTTCAGTGTTTATTCCAACAGACTGTGATTTAAAAGATTTGCCAGATCTCAGAGTTTGCTTTTCAGAGTTTAAGACCTTGCTCTTATCACTTGCCCCTCCATCTCCAGCATCATCCTTTTGAGTCAGAGTTTGAGAAACTTTGCATTTAGACTTAGCCACTCTCTCCCCCTTTTTGACATCATCAGGTATAAGTATTGATGTAATGAGCTCTAAAGAGTTAGCAATGGAATTCACCTTAGAAAACAAAGCAGTCTGATTTTCTTCAACTTTTCCTAGCCTGGCAAAGAGAGTGTCTTGAACTTTAGACAGCTGAACAGCTTTTATTTTAGACTCTCTATCCATCTTCAATTCTCTTGACTGTATCTCAGTCTTTAAAGAAGCAATCTCTTGTTTTGTTTCAGCAAAATTGCCTTCCAGAGTCTTGACTTGCACCACAGTTGCCTTTAAACAGGATAAGATCTCTGGATTTGAAATTTGCTTTGCAGTTTGCTTAACAAACGCAGATGCTCTTCCTTTTGGAAAAATGCAGTCTTGTTTATACCAATTTTCAGCAGATTTAGCAAGATGCTCTACTTCAACTGCATGAGATGGACAAGGCTGATCAAAAGGTGTATGCTTATTATCTGTCTGTGCTGGTGCACTCACAAAGGAATCAGAGTTTGCACTACTGTCAGAAACATCTTCAGCACTTGCATCTTTAACTTGAGTATCTTTTAAAGAACCACTGTGCTGAGCAGTGTCAGCCACAGTTTCTGCAACAACTTCTGCAACCTTTTCAACAGTCTCCTCATGTTGCACAGGCTCTGCAACAGAGTTTACCTTTGTAGCTTCAACAGGTATGGATGCAGAAATTATCTTTGTTGCCTGATCAACTTCATCACCTTTGTCTTGAATTGGAGAAGATACCAGCTCTGTGTGTGAGGCTTTAGCTTCAGGAACTTTTACTGCAAGCTTATCAGCTACACCAGGAGCTTCAGTATGAACAATAGGTGAGATAGGATCAGAGAATGGTTCAAATGAGTCAAAAATATTATCCATTGGTGAAAGACCATCTCTGTTATCCTCTTCTACAGGCATTTTATCCTCTGTAGGCATTTGAACATTAACATTATCCTCTGCAGGCATTTCAACCTCTGCAGGTATTTCAACTTTGTCAGTGATAATATCATCTGCAGGCATTTCAACCTCTGCAGGTATAGCAACATTCACTGTAACCTCAACAGTAGGTGTTTGCTGTGAAACCACCTCTGGAGTTTCAACAAGATTCTCTTCATCTGAATCAGAAAGAATTAATCTCCTTTTCTTGATTGGAGGCACCACATTCTCCTCTTCATCTTCACTTGAGCTCTCTCTTGGTGGTGAAAGTGAAGGTCTGTTTGCCTTTTGTTTCTTCCTTCTTGTATAAACAGCTCCAGGTATTGTTTGTTTAGCCTTTGAGTGTTTAGTGTTTTGGGCAGTGTGTTTCTTTCTTTTTGACTTGGTTTTGGCTGGTTCAGTAGGTGCTGACTCAGAGTGTAAGGTGTCAGTGTTTAAGATTTCAGTGTTTAATGGTTCAGTGTTTGAGGGTTCAGTGTTTAATGGTTCAGTGTTTGAGGTGTCTATTGGTTCAGGCATTTGTTGTGGTGATTGAGGGTCTTGTGGTTGGTTTACATAGTTTTGTAGGGCTAAAGGCATAAACATATCTGGTATTTGCTGTTTAGTGATATCTTTATTTGTCAAATCAGAAAACATTCTCTTAGCAACTTGAAAAGGCTGAATAACATCAGCTTCATCAATTGGAATGTTAGGCACACAGGCAGTAAATAGCAGTTGACAAAAACGAGCAAAATATACAGTAGTAGACTCAGACAAACGCTCTCCCAAGTTCATTAGTACTAGTCTACCAAAATCGAAGTTACCTCCATATAGTAGAGCATGACCAATTTGGAGAGTATCCAGAGGAAGTGCATCCCAGTTTGTTGTCTTCTTTCCAAAAGCCCTTGTTATACAATCGAAGAAGAAACTCCATTCCTTTCTCAAACTCGGTCGTCTCAAAGACCCTATCTTATTCAAGTTTCCTGCACACCCAATTTGCTCCAACATTGTCCTCAAACGATCATGACCAACAACACTGTAAGAAGTGTGTGTCTCAAAATCCAGAGCATCCCTAACAGTAGTTGGAGTAATAATATACTCTGATTCATCATGAGTGAAAGTGATTGTGGGAGTGCCAGACTCTTCTCCATCATCATATACAGAGTTTGTCCAGAAAGCAGCAATTTGCGAAGCAGATAGTGTAGGTGGTGCTGTTAGAGCTTTCCCTATCTCAGAATCGTTCAAGAAATTTTGGAACAAATGAAATGCCTGTGGAGCATTTGCATTCTCCAATGGTGCTGCATAGTTACTAGGGAGAAAAACTAACCCTGCTGCATCAAACGCTTTAGTTGCCATTAGTAAAAAGTGATACGAAGATATTCAGAGAAAAGATGTGTATGCACTGTAAGTGTTTATCAAAATGTGAAAGAGAGTATATGAGAAGTGTGAAAGTGAATGAGTATGCAAGTAACTGTGAGTGGGTGAATGTGAATCGATATAGAGTAAGAGACTAAAGACGATTTGAGTAAAATTAAAACTCAATCGTTTATTTAGTAAAAGCGCGCAACTGTTGTAGAGTAGTGTGAGAGTGGGACACAATCATGGGACACGTGTCAAACAACCAATGGATCACTTAATAATTACCGCTGTCATTCCTATAATCACGACAATTACACTAATTAACAGTTGTCAACTACCCCAATTACTGCAAAATAGTCAAATCATCTCAATGAGATTTTACCTCAGAGTACTTAACACAACTCAACAGTGTTTATCAATTATCCAACTTTATCACTAAAACCCTTTCAAAAATTGCACAGTTGTGAATTAAGTGTGTGTGAAGCAGAGTTTACTGAAATCAATTTTTAGAGCATCTAATATTTCATAAAATCCATAACATGAATCAGTAAACACTGAATGCACAAACTCTCATAGTAAACACTGATTGTTTGATGAATGCTAAACTCTGTAGTTACTATAATACAGAAATCTGAAAACTTCCATTCCCTTTGATGTCCATGATTATCCAAGTAAGCACACAGTCTTTAAAGACAAAAATATCAAGAGATTGAAATCAGAGCATCATTCAGTGAATAACAGTAATGAACTGGATATTCTCACAAACTCTCAAACACACAAGTGTTTAGGTAAAGTGTTTACACTCACATTCAATCAGACATAGCAGAATCTACCATATGCTTGAATGTCCACCAATTCTACACTACTTTGAGTACATGTATTCACAAATCAAAAGGACTTTATTCAGGGTTGGAATGAGATAAGATCAAACAGATGAAAAAGATGTTTTATTCATAAGTGAATATCAAGCTGAACATTTCAATAAACCAAAGTGTTCAGTCACACTGTTAGTACATATTTGTACAAAATCAGTATATATGCCTTTTTCTTTTTTTTCTTTTTTTTTTTTTATTATTATTATTATTATTTTTTTTAAATTTAGCATATATACTGAGTAGACTTTTCTTTTCTTGAAAAATACTCATCTGCTTGAAAAAAAAAATATAACTGCTCTTAACACTTCAGAGTATAAGAAAAATGAGCAGTTAATAAGGCTCAAAGGGGTTTACTAAGGATGGAATTTATGAACAGTGTTTATACAGTGTTTGAACAAAGTTCAAAAGAATTTTTGAACAGTGTTTGAAGAAATGGTAAATCCTATTGCCTTTATCATTTTCATGCACACACATATCATGTAGTCTCAAAATGGTCTAATACAAGTTCTAGAGAAACATACTACCTGATGAATATCACACAACAATAAATGCTGATTGATAGAAAATGTATCAATCACTGATTTGGCTCAAACTCTCACAGGTTGTAGACATGAATCTGAACTCACCAAACTAATCAATGACACATCTCAAGTTTTATGGTTTTCACAAGTACAAACAAGGAATCATCATGAACCATACCTTTGGAAACAGAATGTCACTTATCAGAGTTTAGAGTTCATCAATAACCAAAATTATTTATGAGAGGCAATGCACACAATATTCATAGACTCAGAGTTTAGGACTAAATAAACTAAGAGATGCTATAAATATGAAACAGTATCATGCTGTGTTGATTTACTGCACAAAGTCTGATCAGATTACAGTGACTCAGAAAGAATCATGATTTATTTGCTGAGAATCATGCTTCATACATTTTTCTTCATTGGTGTTTTCATTCAGACAATAATCAATTCTGAATTCACTGAGTGTATCTAACATGTTAACAGTGTTTAACAGACAGACATGCTGACAGAGTTTAACAAGTTTTAAACATAAGCATGCAGAACAGAGTTTAATACTAAGGTTCACATAGCACTAAATAAATTACAGAAAACATGAGCAATAAGTTTTTGAGTCTAACCAACATCTCTAGTCAAAACTAGAGACCATTCCTAGTTCATTGACCAGTCTTGTAAATGTAGCTTCACTCAATGGCTTGGTGAAGATATCTGCAAGTTGTTGTTCTGTAGACACAAAGTGAAGCTCAATGTTGCCTTCTTCTACATGCTCTCTGATGAAGTGATACCTTATGCTGATGTGCTTTGTCATTGAATGTTGCACTGGATTACCTGTCATTGCAATAGCACTTTGATTATCACAGTAAATAGGTATCTTGGTATACCTTAATCCATAATCCAGCAGTTGATTCTTCATCCATAAAATCTGTGCACAGCAGCTACCAGCAGCAATATACTCTGCTTCAGCTGTAGATGTAGATATTGACTTCTGTTTCTTGCTGTACCAGGAAACAAGTCTGTCACCCAGAAATTGACAACTTCCACTGGTGCTTTTTCTGTCTATCTTACATCCAGCAAAGTCTGCATCAGAGTAACCAAGAAGTTTAAACTCTGATTCTCTTGGATACCACAGCCCCAAAGTTATAGTGCCCTTCAGGTACTTGAATATCCTCTTTACTGCTGTTAAATGTGGTTCTTTTGGATCTGCCTGGAACCTTGCACACAAACAAGTTGCATACATGATATCAGGTCTGCTAGCTGTCAAATAAAGTAAAGAACCAATCATTCCTCTGTAACTTGTCATATCTACTGATGACCCTGCATCTTTGTCCAATTTTGTTGCAGTTGCCATGAGAGTTGTTGCAGATGAACAATCAAGCATACCAAATTTCTTGAGAAGATTTCTGGTATATTTTGCTTGATTTATAAAAATTCCATCATCTGTTTGCTTCACCTGCAGGCCTAGAAAATAACTAAGCTCTCCCATCATACTCATTTGATATCTTGACTGCATGAGTTTGGCAAACTTCTTGCAGAGTTTATCATTAGTAGACCCAAAAATAATGTCATCCACATATATCTGAACTAAAAGCAAGTCACTACCATTTTGGAAGTAAAACAGAGTTTTGTCAATAGTACTTCTGTGAAATCCACTTTCTAGTAGAAATTTGGCAAGGGTTTCATACCATGCCCTTGGTGCCTGCTTAAGTCCATAGAGTGCCTTGTCTAACCTGTAGACATAGTCTGGATATTTTGGATCTACAAACCCTGGTGGTTGTTCCACAAACACTTCTTCTTCAAGTTTTCCATTCAAAAATGCACTTTTTACATCCATCTGAAACACTTTGAATTTCATATGAGAGGCATATGCTAGAAAAATTCTGATTGCCTCCAATCTAGCCACTGGAGCAAATGTTTCATCATAGTCTATTCCTTCCTGTTGTGAGTAGCCTTTTGCAACCAGTCTTGCCTTGTTCCTTGTGATAACACCCTCACTGTCAGTTTTATTCCTGAAAACCCATTTAGTACCAACAATGGATCTGTTCTTGGGCCTTGGTACAAGTGTCCACATGATAGAGTATATTTTTATATATATTTTAGATGATTTTATTCTCATATTTATTGTGTTTTGCATTGATTTGGATTTTTATTTAATAGATTTTATTGTTTTATTGTAGGAAATAAAGAATTCATAACTTGGAAGGATTTGGAGCAAAAAGAGCTATTTTGGAGATAAAATAGGAGAAAATTCGTAATATTGGGCTATACGGGCTGCCTGCACTGTTTGGGCCATATCTTGAGTTCCAGAAGTCAGAATTTGACGATCTTACTGTCCACGCGAAGCTTGTGGAATTATCTTTAATTCAGAGGTGGTCCAGTAAGCAAAATCCAACTGGAAGAGCCCAGAAACAGAGGAGAAAAAGAAGTGACGAATTTTAATTAAGGAATCCTATTCAGTTATGGAATCCTACTTGTAATTGATTTAGAGTATTAAAATACTTTTATTGGGCAAGACTTTTAGAGCCTATATAAACACATCTAGGGTATGAGGAAAATTTAGGAGGGAGTAATATTAGATCATATAATATAGTTTAGAGTAGATTAGTATTATTAGTTGGAGATGTAGAGAAACACCATGACTCTTCTTTTGGGTGACAACATTGAAGTTTGAAGGTTTTGTTCTCTTAATCTTTTCTTTGTTCTTATTAGTTTAATTATGTTTTCTTGTTTTACTAGTTGTTTTACTTGTTTAATTATTAGCGAGTAGTTATTTCTAGGGCTTAAAGGGAAGCCATGTTTGCACTAATATTGGCATGATTTTCATAGTGGTTTGATTGGTTATGGTTAATTCTGATTGATATGTTTTAATCATTAATTTGTGTAATTGGCCAATATCATGGATTAATTATATGCAAATAGGGGTATGGATCGAGAGATTTACTTACTAGAGGCACACATACGATTAGCAGAATTGAATTTGAGTGCGGAAGCATCATTGGATTTCTGAGAGTGTTAATTCTTGGAAGAGATTAACTTGACTCTAATTACCTGATTGATTGAATTACTAAAAATGGTTAATTGTGTTGAATGTTTCGAGAGTGTTAATGCTTGAAAGAGATTAACATACTCTAGTTATAGGATCACATTGATTGCTTTAGCTTAAGAGCCAATTGTGTAAGCATGGTGGACCTGATTGCCCTAGGTTTTAAATAATTTGTTTATCATCTGTTTAATTAGTGTTAATTTAGTTTAATTAGTTAATTAATATTCTTCAATAATCGCTTGTCCCTGAAACAATTAGCGATAACTGAAAAGGAATTAGTAGAACCTGTCTCCTTGTGGATTCGACCCGCTTGCCATTTGTACTAGCAATAGACACCGTGCGCTTGCGGTTAGGTATAATTTGACACATCAAGTTTTTGGCGCCGCTGCCGGGGAGACAGCGAGTTTCTATTGATTTTAATTTAGTTGTTTAGATTGTTTCCATTGTCTCGTTGGAACCTTTGTTCCAATTGAGGCAGATTTTACTACGTTTTCTTGGCTTTGTTGAGTGTCTACAGGTTTGCAATGGGTGAAGTTGATACTTTTGCACTACTCTCTTCCATGTTGGAGGCACGCACTCAAGAAATTGCCTCATTCAACTCTACAGAGCCCACTATGCGTCCAATGAGTATCAATGAGATGTCACAAGTGGCCCCTAAAACTTACAACTTCTGTCAAATTTGCGGTGTGCAGGGTCACTATGGTTTTGAATGCTCTTACAATGTCTATAATTCTCAGAGTGCTCAGTTGGGACAAATGAATTCTTTTGAAGAAGGATATGGGTACAATCAGTATTCAAACACTTTTGATCAAGAATACGTGAATCAACCAGATTTCTACTACCAGGACAATGGTGCTCAAAATTTTTCATATCATAATCAGCAACAGTATGAGCAACAATATTATCAGTCATATGAGCAGCCGCCACAACAAGCATATCAATATCCTCCTCTACAAGAAGATCTACATGTTTCTCAACCCAGTGTAGATGTGCAAGCTGATCAGACAAATGAGATGTGGGATATCTTGAATACAATGCTAAAGAGTTTTGAAAAATTAGAAACTCAAAGTTTGGCGATTGAATCTCAAATTGCACAGTTGGCTAACTCTTCTACTACAGGGCAGCTCGACTATTTACCATCATCATCTATCCGATCCGAAGAGGACCTGACTGCTATCAATCTCACAAGCGATCAGGAATATGATAGTTTCTCCATGTATGTTGATGATGAGGCCATTGATAAAGAGAAGGAGCATGCCACCGATGACGAGATCAATGATGTTGCTGTTACTGAGAACAATGTGACTGATGATGAGGCTACAAAGGAAAGCAATACAGAGATGGTTGTTGTTTCTCTTCCACAACCTGTGCCTAAGCTACCATGTATTGATAAATTTGCTCTCGATCTAGCCTCTATTTACAAGGCTTCTTTGCTCAAGACTACTTATTTCAAGGTTGATGTGATAACAAATATTGTCCGATGATATTTCTCAAATTCTGGTTGAGGATCCATACAAAGTGGCTCATACGTTTGAAGCTCGAGAAGAGGGAGAAGATGGAAGTGTCTTATTAGCCAATGATGTGATAAGCCAAGATGTTCGAATGACTTCAGTGAAAGTGAGGAGTGAAGAAAAACCACCACCAGAACCTCCACCTTATGTCAAGGGAGTTCAATATTTTCGTGGTGTCGAATTTTATCGCTGTTTTATCACAAAGTTTTCCAAAACTGCACAAGCACTCTCTCTATTGCTTATTAATGACATATTTTATTTTACTGATGCTTGTTTGGAGACTTTCTGCAGGATAAAGACAACCACTAACACTCTTGATACTTTTTGTGGTGACGAGTTTATGATCGAGAAAGTGGATATTACGCCTTTACCGGAGTATTTTTGAGACGTCAAGCTATTGACGTTAAAGAAGCGCTGCTTGGGAGGCAACCCATGATTTTTATAAGGTTAGTAGATTTTTTTTTTTTTTTTTTTATTTCATTTCCTTAAAAAAAAAAAATTTTTGTGTTGTATTTGTAAAAAAAAAAAAAAAAAAAAAAAAAAAAAAAAGGAACAGTGATTTTCGCGCAGGCTGCACACCTATAACGCAGGCTGCACCTGCGTTTCTGCTTGCCGCGCAGATCGCCCCCCTGTAACGCAGGCTGCACCTGCGTTACTGCATCTAGCGCAGTCTGCACAGGTGTAACGCAGCCTGCCCCTGCGTTACAGCCTTTCCAGGATTTTTTCTGTTCGAATTTTTTGTGTTTTGCCTACAAAATCAACCCCAAATTTTATCCTAACCCCAATTTCTTCAATCCCTAATTCTTATATCTATCCTAGATCAATTCCATACCATCCCAAATCTCTCCTACACTGTAAATTTTTTTTTATTCAACCTATCCATCATCTTATATTTATACCCACCTATCCATACAAATCCAATTCCTCTTCTATTTCTTTAAATCTCTAAAAATTCAATTATAAAGAGGAATTAATTGCAAGTTCACCTCTCCGATTCGTATTGGGTAATTCTTTTCTCTAATCTTATTTTTATTACGAATTTGTGTTCTTGTAAATTGGGATTTTGTATTATTCTTGGAATTTTGGTTATTTTTGGTGTGATATTGCTTGGAAATTATTGGTTGAGCTTCTTGTGAGTTGGGAGAGATGGTGCTAGTGTTGGGAAATTGCTACAAACAGGGGATTTTTGCCTAACAAGCATGTTGAGTTGCGATGGGGAAGGATATGTAAGGCGCGCCTTGAGCAAGCACATACTTCTTCAATATTTTCAAAGGCCACTTCATGCTTATGCACTAGGGGAGTATTCTACACCTTTCTTTGTATATTTATTATATTTATTTTTTTCTTTTCTTTTCTATATTTGTTCATTGAGGACAATGAAGCGCTTAAGTGTGGGGAGGTGTTCTCAACGTAGTGTATATATAAAAAAAAAAAAAAAAATCCAAAAAAAATTAAAAAAATAAAAATACCAAAAATAATTCTAGCCATGCAATTTGATTAATTGTTGTATTTTGCTTGATACACCCATGCATGCGTAGAATTCTTGTGTTTATTGACGCTTTTGTATGAGAAGTGACGTGCTTTGTTCTTGTGCACACACTTACACTAGCAAGTTGAAGCTAGTGGACTTAATTGGATGTTGTAAGTGATTAGAATGACATGAATATGTGCAAGATGACTTGGTTTTCATGCTTTGAGTACAAGTAGATGCGTTAGAGAGTCTTGTTACCTGGGATTGATTATGTTTTGTCACACCAAGTGAGTTTTGAGCCTATATGCATATCTTTTGCATGATTTTTCGTTTGCTTGAGTGTCCACATGTTGTTTACATTGCTAGCACTTACTTGAGATCTTTCTTGAAATGCATGACATTACTTGATGATGAGATGATAAAGGCACTTAGGTTTAACCTCGTATTTCCCATATTTCCACACCTTTTAAACATGATCAATTAGTTAACCCGTTGAGCTTAATACTATTCTTTCGGTGACACACCACATTACTTGCCATTATCCTTTTTATTCTATTGGCCTTATATTGAATTTGAACCTAAATGGTCAAAGGCTAGTATCGTGCTTAAGGGAGTAATAAGGTGTTCATAAAAGGGGGGTTATTGATGATCATACCATTGGGGAATATAAATTTTGGGTTGATGCTTGCTAGTCGAAATTCATAATAAAATCTATGGATCATTGTGCTTATTCCTTAGCTCTCAAAAGAAAAAAAAACAGAAAAAAAAAGAAAAAAAGAAAAAAAAAAGAATAAATTTGAGAGCATTTTTATGTTTGTATGATCCTTCTTCATTCGACTAGTCAAGTTATTATGTAAGGGTTATTGAAAAATCCAAGTGTGGGGAAGTATTTATTGGTTTTAATAAGTATGGGAGTTGTTTTAATTTCATTGTTGGGTACTAGCTTTTGACATTAACCTGTTTTAGCTTTACTTGACATACCTTGTCCCTAGCCCACGCTACAACCCGAATAAAGACCTTTTGATTGTCATCAGTGATGTATGTTGTGTTGAGAGTGAGATTGATTGCGAGTGTCAAGTTGTGTTTATGATTTTGTTGGAATTGAGTGATACACTTAACCTTGTTCTTGAGTGAATATTCTTTTTTGAGTGAAAGGTGAGTTATTACTTGTTTTGGCATAGGAGATCCCAGGTTTAGACTTAAAGATGTATTTCTTGTGGGCTTAGCATGATTACCAACGATTTTTACACTTGACATGAATTTTTATGACCTTCTGCATGTTGGTTGAGTAGACTACGTGAATACTTGCACTTTCGACACCAAGACATCGTATGTTTACTTTGATTCTTAAGTTGATGTGGCATGAGAGGACTTGTGTGTGTGGTGTTGTGTTAGCATACATGATATCAGGTCTGCTAGCTGTCAAATAAAGTAAAGAACCAATCATTCCTCTGTAACTTGTCATATCTACTGATGACCCTGCATCTTTGTCCAATTTTGTTGCAGTTGCCATGGGAGTTGTTGCAGATGAACAATCAAGCATACCAAATTTCTTGAGAAGATTTCTGGTATATTTTGCTTGATTTATAAAAATTCCATCATCTGTTTGCTTCACCTGCAGGCCTAGAAAATAACTAAGCTCTCCCATCATACTCATTTGATATCTTGACTGCATGAGTTTGGCAAACTTCTTGCAGAGTTTATCATTAGTAGACCCAAAAATAATGTCATCCACATATATCTGAACTAAAAGCAAGTCACTACCATTTTGGAAGTAAAACAGAGTTTTGTCAATAGTACTTCTGTGAAATCCACTTTCTAGTAGAAATTTGGCAAGGGTTTCATACCATGCCCTTGGTGCCTGCTTAAGTCCATAGAGTGCCTTGTCTAACCTGTAGACATAGTCTGGATATTTTGGATCTACAAACCCTGGTGGTTGTTCCACAAACACTTCTTCTTCAAGTTTTCCATTCAAAAATGCACTTTTTACATCCATCTGAAACACTTTGAATTTCATATGAGAGGCATATGCTAGAAAAATTCTGATTGCCTCCAATCTAGCCACTGGAGCAAATGTTTCATCATAGTCTATTCCTTCCTGTTGTGAGTAGCCTTTTGCAACCAGTCTTGCCTTGTTCCTTGTGATAACACCCTCACTGTCAGTTTTATTCCTGAAAACCCATTTAGTACCAACAATGGATCTGTTCTTGGGCCTTGGTACAAGTGTCCACATGATAGAGTATATTTTTATATATATTTTAGATGATTTTATTCTCATATTTATTGTGTTTTGCATTGATTTGGATTTTTATTTAATAGATTTTATTGTTTTATTGTAGGAAATAAAGAATTCATAACTTGGAAGGATTTGGAGCAAAAAGAGCTATTTTGGAGATAAAATAGGAGAAAATTCGTAATATTGGGCTATACGGGCTGCCTGCACTGTTTGGGCCATATCTTGAGTTCCAGAAGTCAGAATTTGACGATCTTACTGTCCACGCGAAGCTTGTGGAATTATCTTTAATTCAGAGGTGGTCCAGTAAGCAAAATCCAACTGGAAGAGCCCAGAAACAGAGGAGAAAAAGAAGTGACGAATTTTAATTAAGGAATCCTATTCAGTTATGGAATCCTACTTGTAATTGATTTAGAGTATTAAAATACTTTTATTGGGCAAGACTTTTAGAGCCTATATAAACACATCTAGGGTATGAGGAAAATTTAGGAGGGAGTAATATTAGATCATATAATATAGTTTAGAGTAGATTAGTATTATTAGTTGGAGATGTAGAGAAACACCATGACTCTTCTTTTGGGTGACAACATTGAAGTTTGAAGGTTTTGTTCTCTTAATCTTTTCTTTGTTCTTATTAGTTTAATTATGTTTTCTTGTTTTACTAGTTGTTTTACTTGTTTAATTATTAGCGAGTAGTTATTTCTAGGGCTTAAAGGGAAGCCATGTTTGCACTAATATTGGCATGATTTTCATAGTGGTTTGATTGGTTATGGTTAATTCTGATTGATATGTTTTAATCATTAATTTGTGTAATTGGCCAATATCATGGATTAATTATATGCAAATAGGGGTATGGATCGAGAGATTTACTTACTAGAGGCACACATACGATTAGCAGAATTGAATTTGAGTGCGGAAGCATCATTGGATTTCTGAGAGTGTTAATTCTTGGAAGAGATTAACTTGACTCTAATTACCTGATTGATTGAATTACTAAAAATGGTTAATTGTGTTGAATGTTTCGAGAGTGTTAATGCTTGAAAGAGATTAACATACTCTAGTTATAGGATCACATTGATTGCTTTAGCTTAAGAGCCAATTGTGTAAGCATGGTGGACCTGATTGCCCTAGGTTTTAAATAATTTGTTTATCATCTGTTTAATTAGTGTTAATTTAGTTTAATTAGTTAATTAATATTCTTCAATAATCGCTTGTCCCTGAAACAATTAGCGATAACTGAAAAGGAATTAGTAGAACCTGTCTCCTTGTGGATTCGACCCGCTTGCCATTTGTACTAGCAATAGACACCGTGCGCTTGCGGTTAGGTATAATTTGACACATCACCACACTTCATTTCTTTCAAATTCATTTAGCTCTTCTTGCATTGCTGTTATCCAGTCAGCATCTTTAAGAGCTTCTTCAACTTTCTTTGGCTCAGATTGTGACAAGAATGCATGAAACAGACATTCATTTGTTGTTGCACTTCTTGTCCTTACTTTTGCATCTGGATCACCAATAATCAAATCAGGTGTGTGAGATTTAGTCCATTTTCTTGCAGAAGGCAGATTGCTTCTGTCATCATGTGATCCTCCCCCTTGATCCATGCTCTCCTGATTTTCTTGGTGCCTTTCTTCATTTTCTGATGCTCCCCCTGAATGTGACTTCTCAGAATTATCAACAGAGTTTGAATCAATAGAGTTTGATTCAGAATCATCAACTGAGTCACTTTCAGTGTTTGAATTATCACTTTGATGTGATTCTTCATGCTCCCCCTCAACTGGTTCTTCACTTGTTTCTGATTGAAGAGTTTCTTCAGTATTTACCAGTAGAGGTTCAGAGTTTAGATCAACAGAGTTTGTCAAATCAGTCTGATCAGAGTTTACTTTTTCAGAGAATAAATCTTCATTTTCAAAGTGCAGTTGATCATGTTCATTGACATCTTCAAGTCCAGTTATTTTCTTGTCATCAAATGACACATGAATTGATTCCATGATCACTCTAGTTCTCAGATTATAAACTCTGAATGCCTTTGTTGACAGTGGATAGCCAACAAAAATTCCTTCATCTGCCTTTAGGTCAAACTTGGTCAACTGTTCAGGATGAGTCTTCAACACAAAGCATTTGCATCCAAAAATATGAAAATATTTTAGATTTGGCTTTTTCTTCTTCACCATTTCATATGGTGTTTTACCATGCTTGTTGATCAGTGTTGCATTTTGAGTAAAACAAGCAGTTTGAACTGCTTCTGCCCAGAAATATGTTGGCAACTTTGCTTCATCTAGCATGGTTCTGGCAGCTTCTATCAAGGTTCTGTTCTTCCTCTCCACTACACCATTTTGTTGTGGAGTGCCAGGTGCAGAAAACTCTTGTTTTATCCCTTTACTCTTGCAAAATTCTTCCATTGATGAATTCCTGAACTCAGTTCCATTGTCACTTCTGATTATCTTCACTTGATTTTCTGACCCTTTTTCCAGTTGTAATATATGTTCTGTCAGTGTTAATGCAGTTTCATCCTTCTTTGCAAGAAAATATACCCATGTGAACCTGGTATATTCATCAACAATGACTAGAGCATATTTCTTCTTTCCAAGAGACATTACATTCACTGGACCAAAAAGATCAACATGTAGTAGATGATAAGGATCAACAATTGAAGACTCAGATTTGCTTTTGAAGGAGACTTTTCTCTGTTTGGCCTTTTGACAAGAATCACACAGTCCTTCTACATTCAATAAAGACTTTGGTAGACCTCTTACAAGATCATTCTTGATTAGCTCATTGATGTTGTTCAGGTTCAAATGAGAGAGTTTCTTGTGCCATTTCCAACTCTCTTCACTGGACATCCTTGTAGACAGACACACTGCTTTGCCATCAGTGTTTGTTGACAATTTAATTTCATAGATGTTATTGTGTCTGTTTCCAACTAGAGCAACTTTCCCTGTAGATTTACTGATCACTTGACAATATTCAGGCTGAAAATCCACATGATATCCTCTGTCACAGATTTGACTCACAGATAGCAGATCATGCTTGAGTCCTGGAACCAGAGCTACATTAGTGATGATGACATTTCCAAGATTAATATTGCCATATCCCAGTGTATGTCCTATGTTGCCATCTCCATAGGAAACTTCTGGGCCAGCCTTCTCCTCAAACTCTGATAGCAGGGCTTTATTTCCTGTCATGTGTCCTGAACATCCACTGTCCACGACTAGGGTACTGACCCTTGTGCCCTGCAATCACAAACAATTACTGATTATTAGTTTTAAGGATCCAGACTTGCTTGGATCCTTTGGCTTTCTTAAATCTGTTAGCTTTTGCAGCGGAATTCATATTAACAGAGTTTAAGCTAACTTTTTCAGAGTTTACATTTGCAGAGTTTACTTTAACCCATTTCAAATTTGGCTTGGGTTCATAGTAATTATAGTAAATAGCATGATAATCTCTACAAGTGTAAATAGAATGCCAAGTACTTCCACAGTGTTTGCATAAAGTCTGTGGTCTAGTTCTCACATAATCACTCTTTACTGCAGTTTTAGAGGGCAAAGAATTAATGTTCTTATTCTTACTGCAGAAACTAGCAAGATGATTAGTGCTACCACAATTAAAACATGTTTTTCTAGAAGCTAATGAAGCAAGCATTGGCTTAATTCCTGAGGTTATGCCTACCTTTCCATTTCTGTTTTTCTTAGGCATTCTCTGTTTGTTGACAGACTTTATTTCCTTAAGCTTATGCTTGAGTTGTTTATCTGTCATTAAACCAATGTTAGCCTCTTTAACAAAAGTTTTAGCATATGACTCTTTAACTACCTTTTTCTGTGCTTCAGTCTTAGGTCCACCTGTTCCCATGACATTACCCTCAGATGAACAATGTGGTCTAACCTTTACCTGATTTTCAAATCTAAGTTCATCTCCTACAGAGTAACCTAGACCTACTGTATCTGACTGAAACACTTCTTGAGTGTCTTTACCAGAGTGTGTCCAAGTTTTAATGATGTGTTTAGTATCCTCCAATCAGATTCTAGTTGCTTATACTTACCTAGCAACTCCTGTTCAATAAACACTGCATCATCTCTCTCTTTTTGAATTTTATTCATGTTCTCTAGCTGTTCCTCAACAAGTTTATTTCTTTCTTTGAGTTGAGAACACTCAGACTTTATCCTCTCATTTTCTAAAGTCTGATCCCTATAACTGATATGCAATGCTTTAAGATAAATTCTCAATTCAGTTATATTATCAGTGTTATAAGCATAGGTAGTTGGAGGTACCTTGAGATCATCATTTTCAGTCTGAGTAGTAGCCATGAGAGCATAGTTGACTTCCTCATCTGAATCTGAAGTGTCTGCCCAATCTCTGCCTTTGGTGTAGAGTGCCTTTTCAGTTTTACCCTTCTTGCACTCAGGAGCATAGTGACCCATCTCCTTACACTTGTAGCATTGAATTTCAGACTTATCTTTCTTACCAGATTTGAAGTCCTTTCCCTCAGCTTTCTTGAAATTCTTCTTGTCAGACTTTGAGTAGTCCCTGGAGAATCTCTTTCCCTTCTTGAAGTTCTTGTATCCCATCTTCTTGAAGGTCTTTACCATCAATGCAGCCATTTGCATCATCTCCTCATCATCTTCAGAATCAGATGATTCATCTGTGTTTGAGTCAACATCAGTGTTTGATGACTCATTCTCTGAATGTATGACTAAGGCTTTCCCTTTTGCCTTTCTCCTTGATGCCTCCTTCTTTGATGGTTTCTCCTCAACCTTAAGAGCAACAGACTTTGACTTTCTACTAGATCTTTTGTTTCTCTGCTCCAATTCCAATTCATGGGTTTTGAGCAGTCCATAAATTTCATCAATCTCTGTTTCACCAAGTTCATAGTTATCTCTTATAGTGGTTGTTTTCACATCCCACTTTTCAGGTAGAGAAAGAAGAAACTTGAGATTTGAGTCTTCTAAATCATACTCTTTGTTAACCAATGACAAATCATTGAGCAGTTTACAGAATCTGTCAAATGTTTCTGTCATGGTTTCTTCAGACTTTGCCTCAAAGTGCTCATACTCCTGAGTGAGTATGTTTCTTCTGTTTTTCTTGATTGCAGGAGTTCCTTGACACCTAACCTCAAGTGCATCCCATATTTCCTTTGCAGTTGTGCAGTTAATCACTTTATTAGACATAACATTGTCTAATGCACTGTGAAGTAAATGTCTCACTTTTGCATCCTTTGCAATAGATGAAAGATCCTCAGCAGTTAGATCTTTCTTTTCCTTTGGAATGACCTTTGATTCCTCACCAGCAGCAGCAGCAGATAATTTTGTTGGTTTGTGAGGTCCTTCATATATTCTATCAAGGTATTCTGGATCTGTAGCCTCCAGAAACATGGTCATTTTCACCTTCCAAATTGCATACTCTGATGGCCTAAGTATAGGAACCCTTATTGTTTCATACCTACTAACAGTAGTAGGGGCTTTCTCAGTTGGTGGAGGTATCTCTGCCATTGATTACTATTGTGTTTGGATCTTTAACTGTAATAAAGTAACAGATTAGGCTCTGATACCACCTGTTAGGTCGAATACACAATAAGCAATCAAATACTGTATTAGTAACTTAACAAGAACACACTGTTTAACAATTAAAAACTGTTTGGAATTAATAATTCCTCTCTCGGTGATGTAAATATCACAGAGAGCTGCTTAGGTTACAATCAAAAGATTTCTCAATGTTCGACTACCCTTCTAGGGTTAACCTAACTGTATTTATAGAACATACAGCTTCGTACAATCAGTAACTGATTCTCCTAAAATCAAGCTATACAATTGATATCAATCACGATTGCTTCAGTCTTCCAAGTCAACTCAATCTCTTTGACAGCTTTCCAATCTTCAAAGATATTGCTTCCATATTTATCTTGAATCAATCTTCAAACACTGTTGACTCTTCAGACAATACCGCTACAGAGTTTAACAACCTCTGTTGCGCTTCCAGTCAGTGTTTAACTAAACTCTGACTGCTTCCAGCTAAACTCTGTTTTCTGACTTTAGCTTTCAAACACTGTTTTCATCAATCATTTCTAACAACTACCTTACTAAATGATGCTTGATGACTATGAAACTTTGTGGATGTCTTAATCTATCCTCCAAGATACTCCATGAATTTTATCTTGATTTCTTGTTGGCTAGAACTTGAGTTTTGGTTTTTTTTTTCTTTTTGTTTTTCTTTTGGCCGAGTGGAATGAAAGTGGAAGGGGGAGAGATTTTGCTCTTGATTTTTGATCTTATCTTGCTAAATCTTGTTAATTCTAGAGTCTTGTGGATCCTTGGTGATAGTTATGAAAAAATCTTCACATTAAATGACTATTCTACCCTTAAATTCAAGTTAGTGGATGATGACATCAACCTAATGATCTCATAATCTCTTTTGTTTTTCTTTTCTAAGTATTATGCTAGAAATCTTGGATAATAATAATGTGGTATTTATCCTTGTTATATTACTAATCTTGGTTGCTTGGTTTCCATATTCGTCTAATTGTGATTCGTTTCGAATATACCTCATTATCTCAGTTGTTCTGAAATCCTTTAACAATCCAAATTCCTTTGGTATTTCCTTAACTTAATAATCCCTTAGTTTACTCTAATTCACTAATTCCTCAATATATATAATTCCTTCAATATCTCCATGCTCCTTAATATCCAATAGAAGCTTATTCGAAATCAAAATCCATATTCAGGAATTTCTGAAATCTATCGTCATTTCGAGTCACTTATTTTCATTGTACAACACTAATATGGTTTCTGTTTACTCATTTTATGTTTTAATTATAGAGTACTTACATACCATTTCCCTAAATCCTCAAAATTTACTATTCATGTGATCACTGTAGCATTCCTAAAGTTAGGGTTATTACAGTCTTCCCCCTTAAAAGGATTCCGTCCCGGAATCATGTTGAAAATATCTATAGGTACCTTTTTCATCCACACCTTCTAACTTCCACACTATTTCCTCTATCATTTTTCCTTTCATAATATCTCTATCTTGTTTGCGCATAAATACACCAATATAAACTTGCTTGTCATTCATCAACATGCCATTTAGCTTATCAATAACAGTCTTTTTCATTATCTTCCCTTGCCAATCTCTTCCCGTATTTAATCGTTCTATTCTTATCTTCTCCTTCTCCTTCCTTTTTACTAGTACCTCGGCCACCACATTGGCCTTTCCTACATGGTAGTGTATCTCACTAGGGTTTGGCTATATTTTGATCTCTATCATGACATAAAATATGAACACTTCAATCTTATTATATCCTGTCTCTGTAAAATCCTCCAGAAATTTGACTATAACATTACTCCTTGAACCCATTGTAAGAAAATACTACCTATAATATATATTTCCTGTTCGTACCTAAACAAGTTTGTGTTTTTCCCCAAAATACTCTTACTTTCTCTCTCTGGATCAGCATATCTTACTTCCTAATCAGATAGATTATTCTTATCTATTTTATTAACTTATTTACACCATTCATTGACCAAGTTGATTCCTAACCAAACATTTACACTTAGAAGGTTAAATAATAAAAGAAAAATTTTACCTGCATCTGTATCCGGCTTTTTCAACGTTTCTCCTCAAGTCATATTGTACACTCTGGCAGTAGGTTTATTTGAAGATGTCATACTTTGTCCTGCCGCAGACGACCCACCCGAACGGCAATCTCTAGCTATGTGTCCTAGTTTCCCACATTGATAACACTTGATATCAATCTTGTCAGTTGATGGGCACTGGTTATAATAGTGTCCTTTTTGTCCGCACTTAAAGCAAGTTATTTCCAACATCCTACACACTCCCGTATGCTTTCTACCACACGTGTTATAATCTGGTAATGGTGGTCATGATTGATTGGACTGAAACGTTCCTGAAGATTTACAACCTTGATTTACAGTCTCACTAACAACCCTATTAGTTCCCGACCTCCCCACAAACTGAGATCTTTGTCCTTTACCGATCTTGCTAAAGTAACTTCCTTCACTTGAACCTCCTTTCTAGCCCTCAAGTCTCCTTTTCTTATTCTCCCGACCTATTTGACTTTGTTCACTCTCGGCTTCTATAATAGATGCTTTTTGAACTACCGCAGCATAATCAGTTAACTCAAATGGTGCCACTCTGGTCCGTAGCCATGATTTCAATCCCTGCTGGAACCTTTTTTGCTCGTTGTTCCTCAATACGCACAAATTCTGGAACAAACCTAGACAGTTCAGTAAATTTAGTCTCATACTCTGCCACTTTTAGGTTGTCCTGCTTTAACTCCAAAATTTTTATTTCCATTTGGTTTTCCAGATACCTAGGGGAATATTTGTCTAGAAACACCCTAGTGAAACGTTTCCAGGTTATCACTCCCGCTCCCTCTAAATTTTTCTTGGCTTCCCACCAATAATTTGCATCTCCCTATAAGAGATAGGCTGCAAAGATTGTTTTCTGATCCTCTTCTATCCTCAATATCTCAAAAGCTTTCTCCATCACTTTTAGCCAGGCTCTAGCTACTACTGGGTTAGTAGTTCCCTCAAACTCCGGGGGTTTTAATGACTTAAAGGCACGAAAGGAGTTAGGTGCCTGATTGGGGAGAACAGGTGGTTGTTGGGGATTCTGTGGATTAGCTAAATTCTGTCTTAATAAGTCCATGAATTGGTTAAAGGGATCACCCCCATGATTTTCTTGTTGGCCAGTTGATTCATCTTCTTCTTCCTCATGATCTTGTTCATTATGAGCATTTCCATTCTGTCTATTTTGACTTCCTTCATCTCTCTCATTTTCCCTTGCATTCGTTCTATTATTACGCTTAGGCGGCATGATTCTGTACATAACAATACTCTCCATTAATTACCCAAATTTAGGGTACAATATACATCATTTCTATATACACAATTATATCATTAACTCATTTATACACACAATATTTTTACTCAATACAGTTAATATCTAGTTATAATACCACTTTAGCAAATAAGCTTATCACCTTTAGCACAATAACCTTTTCATTTAGGTCAATCACCTGACATACATTAATATTTTCGAATCCCAACATTTAGTATCAAAATACGATAAAACTTAAGCAAAATAGATAAACTTCATTAATTCACATAAATATTTTACAACTTGTGGATAACATCCTTCACTACTAGGTAATATATACATCATAAAGTACAAGGTTCGAAACCCCAAAAGCATATCCGTACATACTAATCCGCTATAACAAAAGTACTACTAACTATCCTCTAAGTAGACTGGGATTAAGACAGTAAACAACTAAACTAATCCCCAAAATGACATCAACAAGATGACTAGTCTGATTAGTGACTAACACCACTATCCCAGCTCACGGTAGCGCCGCTCTAACAACATCCCTGATCTGAACCACCATAGATGTGACCACATCTACTATCTCGGCTCTCCATGCTGGATCTCCCCTCTCTGCTAACAACCTCCTAATGCTACCAAGTGCTCGCAGCTCAATACTAACCAATCCCAAGGATAAACCATCTGGCATAGTACCTCCTCCTCTCCCTCTATCTGACCTCTGCAATAGTGTATCTATCATCCTACGGGACTCCTCTAACTGACCCTGTAAGACAAAGTACTCTGACAATAAAATCGCTGGGAGGTGGTCATCCACAGGTATAGGTGCCTCCTGTGGGGGTATAGCCGCTGGAGAGGGTGCAGCTATAGGTGAAGGTGCATCTACTAGTGGAGATGGAGGAACTGGCTCTGTATCTGCATCCTCAGAAGGGTCCTCCTCCACCTCATCCTCTGAGAAAATAAATTGTCCCGGTGGAGTGAACTGCTCTGCTTGATCCTCTAAAGGATCAGGGCTCGGTAGAGGGGATGGAACTGGTGAGGGCACTGGAACAGGTAGGACAGGAGTAGGAATCATGTGAATATCCCTCCACTCAGTCTGCTCCTCAGCTATAACCGATAACCTAGGCCTCTTACGCAATGGCATCTCCTCCTCTGGAATCTCGGACCTCAATCGGGAAGGACCTGCCCCATCAGATCCTACCGAGGGTCTACCGGTGTATGGCACCATAGCCAGGGCATCTCTCTGTCTGCGCTCCTCTGCCTCCTCTCTCAGGCTCTGCTCATATCTCTCTCTGGCACTCGCACGACGTCTCTCCATGAGGTCATCAACAACATACTCTAGAACCTCTACACCTACTAGCTGTAAGTCTATAATCTCCTGCTCTGATACTAAACTGTGACAGACCCAAATTCGGGGTCAAGAATACAGACCGTCACGGACCAATTTCCATTTAATAATATTCTACTCTTGGCAACTGGAATATAGATGCATAATAAAACTCACACTTTAGACCCCACACTTAATGATATTAATACACACTAGTCATATGCTCAGAGAACAACATCCACAATATTAAAAGTTTAGAGTTAAACAGTTATTACAAACCCAGAATCTTACTCAGTACATTGTTGAATAATACTTCTGCAGGAAGCATCTCAACAACCAAAAGTTTATTACACGAGCTTACACACTTAATGTACATAATTCTACCAGGACCCGTCTGCCTAGCGCTACCTCAGGAATCGGTGCCAGCGTGCTCTCAAAAGTTCGCCTTTCCTTACCCTCTTGCGGGGTGTAGTACGGAGTATCGGCATGCGACCTAGTTGTAGTATAAATAAGTAGCAAGAGAGAGCTATAATAGCTCAGCAAGATAAACTTTATAAACTAACATCAAATGAAAGCATAGATATATTTGTATAATAAACAGAAGACAAATCATAATTATTATAAAAAGAATTTATTTTTATTCGATAAATACTCCTTCCAAATATTTTTATACTAAAAGAAATATATAACATTCTAATATCAGTTTCCCTTCTAAAATAATTAAAAACCATTACATCATCTCAGTATAATATTTCAAGGAATATATCACCTGCACAAAATCTCTCAATATAATATTTCCATTTTCCTTCTTATACAACAATTATATAAAAGTAATATAAAATCAGTTTCTCTTCTTACTGTAAAATAATTCCATCATTTCATACCATTTTTTTTTCAGTATATCAATCTGAAAACCATTGTCAATTCTTTCTTTTAAGTTTTTTACTGTAGGGCGATGATCAGTCGCCTGACCGTACCTACTCTCTGTTTACTACTAGTAGAAAGGATGATCCTACCTGGTCATCAACCCTGGAGGAAGGCTACCTGCTACATCCTCCCTTGGCATTTTCGTGCCGAAAATATTGAGTGCTGGACTGTGCCGCACACAGCCTCTTACGCTTTTTGTTTCAATCCCTCTTTATCAATCAATATTCCATTCACATTTCTCATTTCCATTACCATTCATCTTCACCTTTAAATATATATATATATATATATATATATATATATATATATATATTAAAAGTATAAAATAATAATCAAATAATATTTATTAAATCACAACTACTTTAAAAGAATGTTTTAACATAATATTATAAATCATATAACCCTAGATAACAACTGATACCATACCTTCATATCCCTTTTTAAACATAAGCATATTTGCGCTATTCATAATCCATATTCCATATCCATTTCTCTTAAATTCCCAAAATCAGGAAATAAATTTCTTAACAATATAGTAACAATGTAATCACATATATATTCCATGAAATCATTTTTCTTTGAACATAAACAGTTTATCAAAACAAGGATAAAAGAAATCTTGCCTCGATCTCTAAAGCTCAGAGGTATGACCCGGTGCTCGCCCTGAGTTTCTATAAACACGAAATGGATCATTGTTAGAATATATTTCACTTAACCTCCTATCCTTGATATAGTAATACCCTTAACATATGATATATGTTTAACATAACCTTTTGTACCAAAAGTTCCAAGAACTTAACCATTTCTAAAATCGATCAAAGTTTTAGTGTATTCCACCATTTTGTTATCAACCACTCTCGACTGTGAAAATTATGATAAAATATAAATCTCGAATTTTAACTCAAGGTCAACTGGTAATAGTTCTCTGATAACCCTACTACAATATCCCAAAATTTCGTAATATTTAAAAATGTTAAGTATGGTATTCATAGCCTCAAAGTTGACACAATTATGTTTTCTCGATTTTTGAACGTCTTTCACTAAAACTGACTTTTCTCCTAAACCGTACATCAGATTTTAGCGTACTTTATATCAAAACGATCTATGAACTAAGATCTATCATCTCATGGTCACTTGGTACCCTAGGAAGAATGCTACCATACGAATATTAGTTTCCAAAATAGGGCATCTTTTGGTTTAACGAAAATCGGGCATTATAACGGCTATATTTTCATACTTTCCAAAATTCAACTCCTCCAAATCCATCACCAAACACATATATCAACCCTACACCATGTGGTCATCATACTAACCATGGTTACAATCATAACCCACTTCCATATTTAACTTAAACCACTTACAAACACATATATCATCATGAATAATCACTTATCATAACCTTAATCACTAAACTCTCTATAATCCATCATATATTCAAAGTAATACTAAAGGGTCTTGAGATTTATAACTTCTTGAAGCTTCAATAACACTTAATGAGCCTTGAGATATGCTTAATCAACCTTATACTAGCTTGTATAGTCTAAAGAAACCATGAAACACAAGTTAGTTTCTTAAAGTTACTATTCACTACTATTCACCATCAACTTTCATGAATTTATTACCTTACTAAATGATGCTTGATGGCTATGACACTTTGTGGATGTCTAAATATATCCTCAAAGATACTCCATGAATTTTCTCTTGATTTCTTGTTGGCTAGAACTTGAGTTTTGGTTTTTATTTTTATTTTTTTTTTCTTTTGGCCAAATGGAATGAAAGTGGAAGGGGGAGAGATTTTGCTCTTGATTTTTGATCTTATCTTGCTAAATCTTATTAATTCTAGAGTCTTGTGGATCCTTGGTGATAATTATGAAATAAATCTTCACATTAAATGACTATTCTACCCTTAAATTCAAGTTAGTGGATGATGACATCAACCTAATGATCTCATAATCTCTTTTGTTTTTCTTTTCTAAGTATTATGCAAGAAATCTTGGATAATAATAATGTGGTATGTATCATTGTTATATTACTAATCTTGGTTGCTTGGTTTCCAAATTCGTCTAATTGTGATTCATTTCGAATATACCTCATTATCTCAGTAGTTCTGAAATCCTTTCACAATCCAAATTCCTTTGGTATTTTCTTAACTTAATAATCCCTTAGTTTACTCTAATTCACTAATTCCTCAATATATATATAATTCCTTCAATATCTTCATGCTCCTTAATATCCAATAGAAGCTTATTCGAAATCAAAATCCTCAAAATCCATATTCAGGAATTTATGAAATCTATCGTCATTTCGAGTCACTTATTTTCATTGTACAACACTAATATGGTTTCTGTTTACTCATTTTCAGTTTTAATTATAGAGTACTTACATACCATTTCCCTAAATCCTCAAAATTTACTATTTATGTGATCATTGTAGCATTGCTAAAGTTAGGGTTATTACACGCATCGACGAAGATGAAGACATGTCGATTTGAATGGGAATTTTTTATTACAATTTTCGAGGTGTGTGTGTTTTTTATGTTAGTTGGTGTGGTCGGAATTTTGAATCATAATCAAAATGATTTGCTAACGTCGATTCTGAAGATTGATTCGGTTGAATCAATGACGATGTTGCTCGAGAACCGTGACGGTTGAATTGAAGCAAATGGATGTTGTTTACGACGTCATTTGCGCTGTTAATTGGAGTTGGATAGGTGTTGATGTGGCGGAGATCGACGATGACGAAGAGATTGAAGAGTTTCGAGCCGACGACTGGTTATTTGTGATGATTTTTGGTTCCGGTGGTGATTTGTTGGTGGTGGCCGGAGGTGGTGGTGGTTTGGTTGCGGTGATTTTCGTACACCGGTGGTGATTTGTTGGTGGTGGCCGGAGGTGGTGGTGGTTTATGGTGGTTTATGGTGGTTTGGTTGCGGTGATTTTCGTACATCAGTGGTGATTTTTTGGTGGCAGTGGTGGTCGGAGGTGGTGGAGTGCGGTGATTTTTGTTTATAGTTGGTGATTTTTGTTGGTGGTGGCGGCGGCTTGGTGGCCGGAAGTGGCGGCAGTGTGGTGATTTTCTGTTTACCGGTGGTGATTTTCTGGGTTGGCCAGAATTTGTCGCCGGAGATGGTGATCGGAAATGGTGACCGGAGTAAGGAAGAAATGATTGTGGAAGATGATATTGAATTAAATGAATAATAAAAAAATTAAAATTTTAAATATTAATTGTGGGCTAGGATTTAATTTAGATATAAAAAATGTATGGCTAGGATTTAATTTAATAGTACTCATCACTGTACGAATGTTTATACATGTGTACCACAACTTGTTACTGTCCGAAACATCGTGTTCAGGTTATCACGCTTTAGTTAAAGTTTATATTTGATTATTATTATAATTATTTAATGGTAATCAGACCTATACAGTTTCATCTTCTGGGCATGTACTTTTTAACATGTTGATAACTTATGAAAAATATTAGTTTAAAAGGGATACTTATGTGAAAATATATAATTAGTCCCTCATGTAAAAATATTATGAATTAATTTTTGGACTACTATAGTGATTTCTTAATTATTAAAGTATTGGATGGACCAACGAAAATCTTTTACTTTAATTATTAGGAGAATTAAAAATCACCTAATGTACGTGTACAAGTTGATGTACGAATCGGCCCAACGGAAGATTTGTATATTAATTTTGTAAACGGAATTTTTAAAGTTCAAATTGTAGAATTTAAATTATTTTCTGCCCAACGGTGATATAATTTAATATTTTACTTTTTATAATCTCATGTTTAATGATAAAATTAATTTTGTATTAATAATCGGCCCAACGGAAGATATTAATATTAAATTAATTTTAATTGTAGGAAAATTTTTGTGTATTTTATTTTTCCTATTTAGATAAACTGTTTATTCCTCAGTTTATTTAACTTATGTGTTACTTGGTGAACTAACTGTGTTTCATCATGTGGATTATATTTATTGTACTTGTTGTACTTATGTGCATGATTGTGATTAACCTTGATTCAGCATTTGGTCCTGTTTCACTTACCAACTACTTTTCACACATTGAACCATTGAGTGGCTCTAATTTTAAGAAGTGGAAAGAACAAATTGATCTTACGTTGGGAGTTACTGCCCTTGATTATGCCATAAGGGTTGCAAAACCTGCTGCCATTACAGCCGAAAGCTCTGCTGAGCAAAAGGCTGATTATGCAAAATGGGAGCATAGCAACCGTGTTTCCTTAATGATTCTTAAGGGGTCCATTACTAGTGCAATTCATGGAGCAATTCCCGAATCTGATAATGCAAAGGAGTACCTAGCGAACATTGAGGAACAATTCAAGGCTTCCACTAAGGCTCAAGCTACTACACTGATCTCGAAAATGGTCACTCTCAAGTATAATGGTTCAAGTGGTGTTTGTGATCACATTATGAGAATGGATGATATGGTTGCTCAGTTAAAGGATATGAACATGGAAATCTCTGAAGGTTTTCTCGTCCACTTCATAATGACTTCTCTTCCTGCACAATTTGGTCCTTTTAAGATCAACTACAATACGCAGAAAGAAAAGTGGAAGATGAGCGAGTTGATTTCTATGTGCGTTCAAGAAGAAGAACGCCTTAAGTCTGAGAAGGTTGAAAGTGCTCATGTTGTGACCACGACACCCGCTAAAGGAAAAGGAAAGAAATATGGCAATAGTCAAAAGAAAAAGGGAATTGATGCAACTGTCACGAAAGACAAGGGACAGACTTCTGGCACAAAGAACTTTGGAGGTCCTAAATGTAACTTCTGCAGAGCTAAAGGACACATAAGGAAAGAGTGTTCCAAATTTCGTGAGTGGTTAGATAAGAAAGGTAATGCATCTATTTATGTTTGTTATGAAGCTTTTACATCTGAAGCTCCTTTAAATACATGGTGGATAGACACTGGTGCAACTGTGCATATAACTAATTCATTGCAGGGATTCCTTTCCGTGAAGAAGCTAAATAAAGGAGACCGATATTTTCTCGTTGGAAATGGAGAGAAAGTACAAATTGAAGCTGTAGGAACTTTCCGACTTATGTTGGAAAGGGGTTTTAATTTGGATTTAGTGGATACTGTTTATGTTCCCAGTATTACTAGAAACCTTATTTCTGTTTCAAAGTTAGACGCTTATGGATATTCGTTTAAATTTGAAAATAAAGGGTTTTCTCTGTTTCTTTATTCTGAGTATATTGGCTCTGGGCTGTTAGAGGGAAACCTTTACAGATTATGTTTGAATGCTTCTTTTAGTGAATCCTTAATTTCAATGAATGTGCAAGATGAAGTTGCAACTGGTTCTAAAAAGAGAAAAAGAAATGATGAGAATTCCTCAAAATTGTGGCATGAATGACTTGGTCACATCACACACCACTCGAATAGTTGAGACTAGAAATGCAGTATTTTTTTAGGATGCTGAAGTCAGTGGGAGTACATCTCGAAAGATAAATCTGGAAGAGATTCAGGAAAATGTCCCTATTCCTATCATTCCAGATATTAGTGCACCAGAAAATGATGATAAAAATGTTGGTGCAAATGAGAATGTACATCAAGAACCACCTCAAGATGACAATAACACTACTGAACCTCTTAGGAGGTCAGAAAGAGTAAGACGATCAGCAATCTCGGATGATTATATTGTGTATTTAGATGAAATTGAGTCTAATCTTGGCATGGGACCTGATCTTATTTCTTATAAAGAAGCTATTGCTAGTAACCATTCAACTCAATGGCTTGTAGCCATGGAGGATGAGTTGAAATCCATGAAGGATAATGATGTATGGGATTTAGTTGAGTTGCCACAAGGGGTCAAAGCTGTAGGCTGCAAATGGGTCTACAAAACTAAGCTTGATCCTAGTGGTAACATCGAAAGATATAAAGCTAGATTGGTTGCAAAGGGCTTCACACAAAGAAAAGGAATTGATTATAATGATACATTTTCCCCTGTTTCGAGTAAGGACTCATTTCGTATCATCATGGCTTTAGTAGCTCATTATGATTTAGAGTTACACCAAATGGATGTTAAAACTGCTTTTCTTAATGGTGACTTGCATGAGGATGTCTACATGTCACAACCAGAAGGTTTTGTAGTCAAAGGCAAGGAACACATGAAATGTCGGTTAAAGAAATCCATATATGGATTAATGCAAGCTTCTAGAGAGTGGTATATTAAATTCGATGATGTGATTTGAAAATTTGGGTTTAAAGAAAATTTTGTTGACCAATGCATATATCTAAAAGTGAGTGGGAGCAAGTACATTATTTTAGTACTATATGTGGATGATATTCTACTCGCTAGTAGTGATATGAATTTAATGCATGAGACAAAGAGATTCCTTCATAAGAATTTTGATATGAAGGATCTGGGGGAAGCATCTTATGTCTTGGGCATTGAAATTCATAGAAATAGATCTCATGGAATTTTGGGTTTGTCACAGAGAGCTTATATTGATAAAGTTCTCAAACGTTTTAACATGCAAAATTGTTCTCCAAGCGTTGCTTCTGTTGTCAAGGGTGATAAATTTAGCTTGAAACAATGTTCTCAAAATCAGCTAGAATTGGATCAAATGGAGCATATTCCTTATGCTTCGGCAGTTGGGAGTCTTATGTATGCTCAGGTTTGTACTCGTCCAGACATAGCATATATTGTTGGAATGCTAGGGCGATACCAAATAAATCCAGGTCCGGATCATTGGAAAGATGTTAAAAAGGTCATGCGGTATTTACAAGGTACAAAAGATTTTATGCTCACATATCGAAAGACGGATAACCTTGAAGTCAATTGTTATTCGGATTCCGATTATGCTGGGTGTAAAGATGAGTTGAAATCCACTTCAGGTTACATTTTTATGCTTTTTGGAGGAGCTATATCATGGAAAAGTGCTAAGCAGTCGCTGCATACCTCTTCTACAATGGAAGCTGAATTTGTGGCTTGCTATAAGGCAATGAAGCAAGCTCTATGGTTGAGGAATTTTGTCACGTATCTCAAAAAAAAGTTGACACTATTTCTAGACCACTGAAAATTTATTGCGATAATAAAGCTGCTGTTTCTTTCTCTAAAGACTACAAGATAAGTGATGCGACAAAACACATAGATATAAAGTATCTTGTAGTGCCAGAAAGAGTTCAAAAACAACAAGTGGGCTAGCGTTCAAATAGAAACCAACCTTAGAATAGAAACTAGAAACATATACTAAATAAATTATATTTCATTTATTTTAATGGCCCCGCTAGGGGCACCTTCACAAAAAACTTATAAAATTCTTGGCTCTATTCAACAAAAATATAAAAAAAAATAATAATAAATAATTTTAAAAAAAGTTACTATTCACGTGCCACGTCATCATGTGAACAGTAACTTTTTCTATTTTTTTTTATATTTTTGTTGAATAGAGCAAATAATTTTAAACTTTTTTTGTATTGGGGTACCCATAATTTGGTCATTAGATTAGCTTGAAATATTTAATTTAGGTTTAGTTTCTAGTTTTTATTCTAAGTTAGTTTCTATTAGAACAAGACCATATATATATATATATATATATATATATATATATATATATATATATATATATATAGGGGGCTACTCCAATACAAACCTCCTTAAAATACAAACCTACAAACCAAGCATAATCTAATATTTCAAGCTAATCTAATGACCAAACTAGGGGTACCCCAATACAAAAAATGCTTAAAATAATTGGCTCTATCCAACAAAAAAAAATAAAAAAATAAAAAAAATAAAAAAAAATCACTGTTCACGTGATGACGTGGCAGTGGATTTCACTGGTTAACGGTGCTTCGCACCTTCTTGTACGGCGCTTCGCGCCTTTATCATTCTAAAGTTGTAAGGAATGGCAATCAATGGTAAAGGCAATAGACGATTGACGGGTGTGTCGAGGGCCTGCGGCCCTCATGACTACCTAACTCATCCGTTTACTGTCTTAAATGCTTCGCATTTCCACGGCAGTGATTTTTTTTTTTTTTTTCAATTTTTTTTTTTTTTTTGGTGGATAGAGCCAATTATTTTAAGCATTTTTTGTGAAGGTACCCTTGGCGGAAACCTTAGAATACATGAAATATAATTAATTTAGTGTTGGTTTGTAGGTTTGTATTTTAAGATTGGTTTGTATTTGAGCACTTGCCTATATATATATATATATATATATATGTGTGGGCTGCTCAAATGAGACCCCCTTATAATGAGACTCTCTCTTATAATGAGTCCCCCTCATATTTCATGTATTCTAAAGGGCTCCGCCAGGGGCATCCAATACGAAAAAGGCTTATAATTCTACGCTCTATCCATTCATGAAAAAAAAAGTTAAAAAATAATATTTTTTTAAAAAATGATGACGTGGCAGCAGTTTTTTTAATTTTTTAAATGTATTTTTTTATGAATGAATAGAGGGTAAAATTATTAAGAGGGGTCTCATTATAAAAAAGGGACTGATTATAAGAGGGGTCTCATTTGAGCACCTCCCTATATATATATATAGGGTCTTGCTCAAATGAGAACCTATATTATGGTGAGAACTGAGATCTAATCTCAGCCCCACAGTTTTTAAATCAATTTTATATCCTAGCCATACAATACAAATACTCATCACACATTATACCCACCAGTCCACCACACATGACACACACATCCACATGACATGCACAAACACACACATATACACACACAAACACCATCACCCACCACCTGCCTCCACCCCCACCACGTCCGTCGCCGTCGACGTCGCCACCCACCCGCCATCACCACTACCACCACCTCCCTCTCATCCCTCGTTCTCTTTTTTTCCTCTCTCTCTCTTCTCTTTCAACCTACCTGACTCCCTCCCGCCATCCTCCTTCCCGTTCATTCCTCTCTACCTGATTGTTTAATTGGCTTGAATTGTTAGTTCAAAATTTATTTAATTGGCGATCGGAGAATTAGAAACAGTTAGGGGGAGTAAATGGAGTGGATGTTGTGTTGTATAGTGATTTTTTGTAATCTGATGCCTACCAGTGGTGACCGGTGATGATGGTGATTTTTAGTAGTTGCTGTGTTAAAATTGTGGTGATTTTGTGTTGAATTGGGTGTTTATAGATAGTGGTGGAGTGATAATTTGTGTGTAGTAATGGGAAGTGGTGGCCGGAAATGATGGGGGAATATGGTTGAAAATTTGGAGAAGCTGGTGATTTTTGTTTGTCAGTGGTGATTTTATTCTGAACCGTGGTGATTTTAATGACGACGGTGGTGATTGCTGGTGGTTGCCGGAGATGGTGGTCGCCGAAAATGGTAGTCGCCGGTGGCCAATGGTGCTGGATGGGTGGAGGTGCAGTGCTAAAATATTATTATTATTTTTTTTAAATGAATGAATGGTGGGAGATGGGTGTAGGTTATGAAAATGAGTGGAATCTCGAGTTCTGACCCTCTATATATATATATATATATATATATGTCTGGGTTCATTTAGGAATTGAGTAACTGAGAAACTCAACTACAGTACAACACGTGTATGTAACCTCTGTTTAAAAAACACGTCTGTTTTGTATTAACCTAAACAGTCTGTTTTGTATTAACCTAACAAACCAAGTTGATGTTACGTCTGTTAAAAAAAAGTCTGTTCTGTATTAACCTAAAACCAAGTTTGTTTTGTTTCTACTATTTTTTTTTTGTCAGCTTATTTTAAATGTACAAAGTATAAAAAAAATTGCATAACATTTATAAAACATAATTAAAACAGTTATATTTAAATACAGTACACAAAGTAAAGTACGTAAACAATCAAAAATCAAAAATAAAATATTTCACATGCACTAATAAATTATAGAACATAAAAAGAGAGTAGAGAACATAGAAAAACTACATAACATAAATTAAAAAAATATTAGAAATTACAAAATACATGATTAAAAAAATACATAACACATCAAAATACAGAACACAAAAAAATTTCAGAACAAAATGGGACAAAGTACTATTAAATACAAAAGTTACGTTTAACATAAAAAGAAAAAGAAAACATATTATAAATTCCAAAAAAAAAAGTAATGGACAGAAAAAAAATACAAAACACAAAATAAATTCAAAACAAGAATTACTAACCACAACCAAATAACAAAATTTTATTATTTATGTTTTACTTAGTTCTAATATCATTATTATTATGTGTTTTATAATTATTTTTTTCCATTTTTTAATAATTTTTTGGTTGTTCTGTATTTTTAAAATATTTCATATGCACTAATAAATTATAGAACATAAAAAAAGAGTACAGAACATAGAAAAAATACATTACGTAACACATCCAAATACAGTACACAAAAAAAATTCCAGAACAAAATGGGACAAAGTACTATTAAATACAAAAGCTACATAAAAAGAAAAAGAAAAACACATATTATAAATTCCAAAAAAGAAAAGTAAAGGACAAGAAAAAAATACAGAACACAAAAAAAATCAAAAGAAGAATTACTAACCATAACAAAAATTTATTATTTAAGTTTTACTTAGTTCTATTATTATTATTATTATTATTATTATTATTATTATTATTATTATTATTATTATTATTATTAGGGATAGTTTCAAAACTACCCATGTGAACTATCAGATTTTTAAATATATACTACCCATCTTTCTGAAATTCTAAAAATACCGACCTTGTTTTCAAAATTCCAAAAATACTACCTTCCTCAATTGCAACTTTTGCAACCTCATTTGCAACTTCCAGTTTTCAAATTTCTGATTTCATGTTCTAGGGTTCAGATGTCATTTTCGACCTCTTTTTTGGACTCTGATATATATATATATATATATATATATATATATATATATATATATATATATATATATATATCAGAGTCCAAAAAAGAGGTCGAAAATGACATCTGACAAATGGAACTAGAAATCAGAAATTTGAAAACTGGAAGTTGCAAATGAGGTTGCAAGGCCCCGCCAAGGGCACTCATAATTGGTGAATTTGGGTTGCAAGGCCCCGCCAGGGCACTCATAATTGGTGGATTTCAAATTTGCAACTTTCAGTTTTCAGTTGCAACTTTTGCAACCTCAGTTGCAACTTTTGCAACCTCAGTTGCAACTCCTCAGTTGCAACTTTTGCAACCTCAGTTGCAACTTTTGCAACCTCAGTTTTCAGTTGCAACTTTTGCAACCTCAGTTGCAACTTTTGCAACCTCAGTTGCAACTTTAGCAACCTCAGTTGCAACTTTTGCAACTGAGGTTGCAACTTTTGCAACTGAGGTTGCAACTTTTGCAACTAAGGTTGCAACTCCTCAGTTGCAACTTTTGCAACCTCAGTTTTCAGTTGCAACTTTTGCAACCTCAGTTGCAACTTTTGCAACCTCAGTTGCAACTTTAGCAACCTCAGTTGCAACTGAGGTTGCAACTTTTGCAACTAAGGTTGCAACTCCTCAGTTGCAACTTTTGCAACCTCAGTTGCAACTGCGGTTTGCAACCTAAATTGCAACTTTTGCAACCTCAGTTGCAACTTTTGCAACTGAAAACTGAAAGTTGCAAATCAGAAATCCACCAATTATGAGTGCCCCTGGCGGGGCCTTGCAACCCAAAGTCACCAATTATGAGTGCCCTTGGCGGGGCCTTGCAACCTCATTTGCAACTTCCAGTTTTCAAATTTCTGATTTCTAGTTCCATTTGTCAGATGTCATTTTCGACCTCTTTTTTGGACTCTGATATATATATATATATATATATATATATATATATATATATATATATATATATATATATATCAGAGTCCAAAAAAGAGGTCGAAAATGACATCTGAACCCCAGAACATGAAATCAGAAATTTGAAAACTGGAAGTTGCAAATGAGGTTGCAAAAGTTGCAATTGAGGAAGGTAGTATTTTTGGAATTTTGAAAACATAAAAGTATAATGAGGTAGTATTTTTGAAAAAATGATTTTATAGAAGTGAAAAGATAGTTGGGTGGTAGTAAAATTGGAAATAATTATTAAAATCTTATGTATTTATGTAAATATCCCTTATTATTATTATGTGTTTTGTAATTATTTTTTTTCCCTTCTTAATAATGTTTTTGGTTGTTCTGTATTTTTAAAATATTTCACATGCACTACTAAATTATAGAACATAAAAAAAGAGTAGAGAAGATAGAAAAAATTCATAACAGAAATTTTAAAAATATTAGAAATTACAAAATACAAGATTAAAAGAATACATAACACATCCAAATACAGAACAGAAAAAATTTTCAGAACAAAATTTTATTATTTAAGTTTTACTTAGTTCTATTATAATTATTATGTGTTTTGTATTTATTTTTTTTCCTTCTTTAATAATTTTTTTGGTTGTTCTGTATTTTTAATTATATGTTTAGTATTATCTTTGTATGTTTAGTATTATCTTTAAAATTTGCATGTTATGTATTAAATTTGTTACGTGTGTAATGTAGTTGATATAAATTGTTTTAACCGCTGGTTTTATGTTCTTGTGTTCCGTTTGTGTTACGTCTGTGTCAGTACGTGTTATTTAATCATATCCCTCCATTTTACTAGGGATAAGATCTTAGTTACCAGGTTCCCCACACACACACACATATATATATATATATATATATATATATAGCCTTGGTTCATTTAGGAACTAAAAAATTTGAGTAACTTGGTAACTAAATATCAGCCTTTTAAAACTTATCTAGGGTTTTAGGTGTCTTTAGGTGTCTCTACTTTTTCAATCTAAATTTTTATAAAGTTTAATAAATTTTTTAATTTTGTAAATATTAAAATACCAATTCAATAAAAAAGTTATTTAAATAATATTAAATATATTTAAATATCTATAAGCACGTTTGAATTGAAGAACACAACAAAAAATAATAAAAAAGTAATTAGGAAAAATGTAGAACACATAAAAAGGACATATAAAACATTATTTTAATATATGAAATAAAATAAAAAGTACAAAAAAATAAAAAGATAAATACAAATTAAATATAAAAAAAATTAAAATTACAGAACACACAAAAGTTATAAAACATGAAAATACATATTATAATAATATACAGTACATAAAGTTAGTATATAAAAAATTATTTAAAAAATTGAAAAAAACAAATACAAGTAAAATTATAGAACATATGAAATTTAGAAAAAAACTATAATACATAACAAAAAACATATATAACAAAATTACTATACAGAAAACGTGAATATCTAAAACAAAAATAAAAAAAAACAAAAAACATTAACATACAAAATATAAATAATAATTATAGAACAAAATAAATTTACAGAACAAAATAAATTTACATGAGTTGAATCAATACAATTCAATGTTATTTTCATTGTTTCTTTTACTTTAAACGTATAAAATTAGAAAATATTAGATATTTTTTCTAAAAAAAATACAGTACAAAAGAATATATGCAGTACCAAATTTTAAATATTAAATACAGGACAAAACTTTAAAATAATACAGAACATACAAAAAACATAAAAGTTATGTATTTACTATTTATGTTTTGAGAAAATATAAATTATAAAATAAAAAATCACATAAATAATAATAAATATATTTAAATATCTATAAACACGTTTAAATTGAAGAACACAACAAAAATAATAAAAAAGTAATTAAGAAAAATGTAAAACACATAAAAAGGACATATAAAACATTGTTTTAAGATATAAAACAAAATAAAAAGTACAAAAAGTAAAAAAGATAAATACAAAATTAAAAAAAATTAAAATTACAGAACACAAAAAAGTTATAAAACATGAAAATACATATTATAATAATACACAAAACTTAAAGTTAGTATAAAAAAAATGAAAAAAATTGAAAAAAACAAATACAAATAAAATTACAGAACATATGAAATTTACAAGAAAACTATAATACAGAACATAAAAAAACATACATAACAAAATTAATATACAGAAAAAGTGAAAATCTAAAATAGAAATAAAAAAACAAAAAGCATTAACATACAAAATATAAATAACAATTACAGAACAAAATAAATTTACAGAATATAATAAATCCACATGAGTTGAATCAATACAATTCAATGTTATTTTCATTGTTTCTTTTACTCTAAACGTATAAAATTAGAAAATATTAGATTTTTTTTAAAAATACAGTACAAAAGAATACAGGACCAAATTTTAAATATAAAATACAGGACAAAACTTTTAAAATAATACATAACATACAAAAAAACTTAAAAGTTATGTATTTATTATTTATGTTTTGAAAAAATATAAATTATAAATTGTAAAATAAAAAAGCACAATTAGAACACAAATACAATATGGAACATAAAAATACATAAAGGTCCTATATTAGTTACTAAGTTTTATACTGTTATGTTAAAATAAGAATAATAGAAATGAAATGAAATGACAGTTACATTAACACAAACAGACGTTTTAACCTGTATACTGGTTCCTAGGTTACTCATTTAAAGGAGTTCCCCACTGAGAAGCCCTCATATATATATATATATAATCAAGTTCAGTGGAGACTTGATATATTGTGGAGACCTGGAGTCCAAGATCTTGGCCATTGATTTCAATATAATCCAATGGTCAGGATTTTATTCTGTTTAAAAAATAAAAAAAAGGATCCAAGGGGTATAATAGTCAATTTCAATCGTATGTGGTTATTCTGTATCTATAGAACATGTAGCTTATCTCCGAGGCAATTACTTTGATTCGTGTTGTTAGTAGTATTTTTATGTGTTCGTTCGCAGGAAAGGACTGAATGTAATATCAAGTTCAAGTTTCTTATCTCTCACAATTTAGAAGTGTAGAAGAATGTTTGGTTTGCTTATAAACTAAGTTAAACTAATTATCAATCGAGAATAAAATATATGAGGAAAACAATCCAAGAACTGGGGTTCTTCACTTGGTTTCAATGCACATTGAATATCTATGCGATGTCTATGTTCTTACTCTGCTGAAAACAATTCTTCTAAGGTTATAATGTTCTCTTCCAAGATACAATATAGTGTCTACAACTACACCTTAATTGTCACTTCCATGATACAATCAAAGTACAATCATAAACTATTACGCACCAAGAATTATAAGTCTCACAACTCTCCTATTAATCTTCCAATCAAATATTCGAGTTATGTCTGTTAAATCTTGTACTAAAATTGCAACTCCTTTTCCAAGTTATTACAATCGCTAAAATACAATCAAAGGTTCATGACGCCCCTAATTGTGTTAAGCCCTCAATAACAAATCAGCAAAGCAAGAAATCACAGATAATTAAACACACATGAATACCAAGGAATACTACCCAATCCTCAAATTAGAGATTTAGTTACACATAATTAAGGAAGAAAACAAAACACATGGATTAATAGAAGAACTCATAATTATAAGAATATAGAAAAAACCTTCAATCTTCAATCTTTGAAGAAAATAATAATTCTCCAGAAAAATCCCTAAAAGCTGCGTACAAAGTTGTATCTATAGAATAGTGTTTTTTTTCTCTCTTAATCTCTAAATTAATAACCTAGATGTGTTTATATAGATACTCCAAGTCTTGCCCAGCAAGAAATTACCTTCTATTACAATTAGGATTTAAAGAAAGAACCCAAAACTGCCCAGAATACAATTAGAATTAGAAAAAGGGCAAAACAGTAAATTCCAAGCCTTCTTTTACAAGATCACGTGCGTGATTTCATTCAGCATATTCCTTGCACGTGCTATCTATCCCAGGTTGTAGAAAATCTCTCAAGCTTCGCGTGGGCAGTAAGATCGCTGAAAACAGACTTCTAGAACTCCAGATATGGCCAAAACAGTGTAGACTGCGCAACCCTTAGAAATCCGAATTTTAATCAATTAATTCTCCAAAAACGATAGAATCATCCACCTTACTCAACATTCTCGTAAATCTGCACAACTAAGCAAAACACATCAAAACTACACAAACTTGAGTCCAAAACAATCAATTTAAGCCGATTTAGAATGCTCCAAGTGGATATAAAATCCACTTATCAAACACCCCCAAACTTAAACTGATGCTTGTCCTCAAGCATAAACAATTACAATTAACTAACTAACTAGTACCACTTCCGTAGGTGCTCACGGTTGCATTTGGCATATGCAACAAGCCCTTTAAACCCCTAGGCAGCCCTAGTGGACGAGTAAGGTCTCGTGAGGGCCTATAGGGAATGTACCCACAAAATCCAATTAACCTAATGCAATGCAATGCATGAACGCAACTAATATGAAAATGCAATTAATCTAGTACTAATATCCTACCATACCTTTAAATCCTCTCATGCCATATCAACTTAAGAATCAAAGTAAAAAGCAATGTCTTGGTGTCGAAAGTGCAAGTATTCACATAGTCTACTCAATGAACATGCATAAGTTCTCACAAGTCCATGTCAAGTGTAAGAATAAGTTAGTAACCATGCTAAGCCTACATGAGTACATCTTTGAGTCAAAACCCGGGATCTCATACGCAAAAACAAGCAAACACTCACAATCCACTCACAAAAGAAAATTCACTCAAGAACAAGGGTAAGTGTATCACTCAATTCCAACAAAATCATAAACATGCTTGACAATTGGTATCAATCTAACTCTTAACACAACATACATCAATGACGATAATCAAAAGGTCTTTATTTGGGTTGTAACGGGGGCTAGGGACAAGGTATGTCAATTAATAAGCCAAAATAGGTGAAGTGTCAAAAGCTAGTAAGCACCATAATAAATCATACACAACATCCTATGTTCCCCCCACATAAATTTTACTAAGAACACTCGACTAGTCGACTAAAGTAGGATCACAACAAACACAAACATGCTCTCATAATATTTTTTTTTCTTTCTTTTCTCTTTTTCTTTTTTTTTCTTCTTTTTTTTTTCTTTTTCAAGAGCTAAATAAAACAATAATATAAACAATAACAATGATCCCACAATTTATTACATATGCCGACTATCAAGTAAACAAACCCAATTTCAATATTTCCCCCAAAAGTACGACCAACAATAAACCCCTCCTTGCACACCTTATTACTCCCTTAAGCACTATACTAGCCTTTGACAATTGGGTTCAAATTAATGTAAGGCCAATACAAAGAAAAAGGTCTAGGCAAGTAATGTGATGTGTCACCGAAAGAATAGGATTAAGCTCAATGGGTAACTAATTGATCATGTTAATACGGTGTGGTAATATGGGAAAATATGCGGTTATTCCTAAATGCCTTTATCATTTTAATCGTCAAATAATGTCATGCGTTTCAAGAAAGACCTCAAACAACTGCTAGCAATGCAAACAATCCGTGGACACTCAAGGAAACGAATAATTTGCAAAAAAATATATGCAATATGACTCAAAATCTCACTTGGTGAAAAAAACATACTCAATCCCAAGCAAAAATCTCTCTAATGCACCTACTTGTATTCAAAGCATGCAAACTAAATCATCTTGCACATATTCATGTCCTTCTAATCACTCACAACATTCACTAAGTCTACTAGCTTCAACTTACTAGTGTATGTGTGTGCACAAGAACAAAGCATATCACTTCTCAATCAAAAGCATCAACAACACAAAATTCCTATCAAGCATGGGTGCAAATGCAAACTATTATGAACTCACATGACATACTACATAAAAACAGAATGTCCTATATGAAACAAACATAGATAACACGAACATATATGCATGATTTACTACTAATAATATGCAAAGCATGAAATCCTACATGAACACATAATACAACAACAATTAATAATCCCTCAAACCACCCCCAAACTTAAAATATTCAATGTCCGCATTGAATGGAAGTAAATACGAGGGATAGCAGAAAACATACCTACTCGTCCTCGTCCTCGAATGAATCTGACGGAGGATATTGCGTACGAGCTCCATAGACTGGCCACCTTGCCTAAATTCCTACAAAATCCCCAATTGACAAGAACACAAATTCGTAATAAAAATAAGATTAGAGAAAAAGATTTACCCAATACGAATCAAAGAGGTGAACTTGCAATTAATTCCTCTTTAGAATTGAATTTTTAGAGATTTAAATAATTGAAGAGGAATTGGAATTTTATGGATAGGTAGGTATATAATAATAATAAAAATAAAATAAATAATAATAATAATAATAACAAATAAGAATAATAATAAAAATAAATAATAAATATGAATAATAATAATAATAATAATAATAATAATAATAATAAATATGAATTAGAATAGAAATATGTTTAGAATTTTGAAAAAAAGATGGAGGGTTTTTGGAATTGAAATAGGATTAGAATTAGGTGGAGAGATGAGAGTATAAATAAAAATTGGGGAGGAGAAAGTTTTTTTTTTAATGCACAGTAGCTGAATCACAACAAAAAAAATTGCACAACACAAACACTAGTTGCACAAACATTGTTCTCCACGCAACCAGCGCGCGCAATAGGGCAAACTGCGCACAAGTCAGACGCGCAGGCGCTGCCTGCGCAACAGCCTTGCAGGCTGCCCCAAGACCAGTAACGCAGGCGCAACCTACGTTACATAGGCGCAACCTGCCCCAATTGCAGAAACGCAGGCGCAACCTGCGTTACTCACTCAAAATTCGATTTTTTTTTTTTGCTGAAACACACAGATTTTTTTTTTTTTGGAATACTACACTCAATTTTTTTTTACTACACTAATGCGCGAGTTGCCTCCCACGAAGCGCTTGTTTAATGTCATTAGCTCGACTTATACATACCTGGAAACTTCAATGAGCAGAAAAAGCAAACAGATGCACATATCTACGAATTTCTAATATAAGTATATTGTGCAAATAAACCTTAGATTCATTAAAAGGTACAAAAACTTTCAAGAACCTATCATGCTCAAAAGACTTGGAAACATCAAAATAGCTAGAAAAGCCGTCAGAATAATCATTATAAGTACGACTCATATACTCCTCCCAAATCGGATCCTTATACTCCAAAGCAAGATTTTCAATTTCATCAATCTTAACTTCCTTCTCTTTTATAATTGGACACTCATCAATTTTAATCTCGTCTACCAATGTATTAAGCTCAAAATTTTCTAGATTTGGTAGAATTTCAATTGCATCCAAATTATCATTAATGCGCATGGGACAATTATCAACTACACAAGTAGACTCATCAGACACAACATTATCATCATTTGCTAAACAAGAATCATGGCATAGAGGAAAATTGACACAAGGGGGAGTTCGATAACAGCCTTCATGCCACACTGCTCGAACTTCCCAAACAAAATTATTTAGTTTAGAATTCTCCTCGTACCAAGCTATTGAATCACATGGAATATCATTATCACTAGCAATCTCTAAAGTTGGTTCATCAAAAACTCCCAAAGAAAGTAAGGGAGGATTAGACTGAGTTCCTTGAATCATTTTATTGAGCGCAATCTCCCAATCAGCAGGTAAAGAAGGATTAGACTGAGTTAAACTCGTATCAACATCATTACACATATATGGATAAACATCATCATGATATTGATTTTCAAACGAATATGAATAATCATTGCTAGGGGCATATGGAGCATAAAATGAGTTCTCAGAATAGAACGAATTCACTTGATATGCATTACAATCCTCATAGGAATTGAATTGTGGGTAAGGATTGAAGTCTTGATATTGTTCCTGACTGTTGTAGAAATTCTGAGCATTGTTCCAACCAAAGTTGTACTCCATCTAGTCTCTCTCCTCAAAACCTGTTTAAGTTGTCTACCTCAAAGAACCTGTACAAACACCAAAGAAAGAAATACAAAAAGAAAGAAAAGAAAAATATATATAAAGATAAAATCCAAACTACAAGAAACAATTAACTCAAACTCAATATTACTGCCTTCCCCGGCAGCGGCGCCAATTTGTTAGTAGTATTTTTTTGTGTTCGTTCGCAGGGAAGGACTGAATGTAATATCAAGTTCAAGTTTCTTATCTCTCACAATTTAGAAGTGTAGAAGAATGTTTGGTTTGCTTATAAACTAAGTTAAACTAATTATCAATCGAGAATAAAATATATGAGGAAAACAATCCAAGAACTGGGGTTCTTCACTTGGTTTCAATGCACATTCAATATCTATGCGATGTCTATGTTCTTACTCTGCTGAAAACAATTCTTCTAAGGTTATAATGTTCTCTTCCAAGATACAATATAGTGTCTACAACTACATCTTAATTGTCAATTCCATGATACAATCAAAGTACAATCATAAACTATTACGCACCAAGAATTATAAGTCTCACAACTCTCCTATTAATCTCCAATCAAATATTCGAGTTATGTCTGTTAAATCTTGTACTAAAATTGCAACTGTTAACTCGAATGACTTGTAGAAGGGGGGGGGGGTTGAATACAAGTTATATAATCGTGTCTGATTTTTGCTTGATTATATGAACAAGAATAAACGAATGAATCAAACTCTTGTTTGTATTAATAAGATCAAATACAAACTTTACCAAAGGTGTACAATACCTTTAGCAGCTGCTGACAATACAAATCTCTCTCTCTGTTTGTTTCGAACTCTTGAATACAAACCTTATACAGAGCTACGCACACGAACTCACAACTTCGTCACTCTTTTACAATGATATTGAGAGAGTATTTATAATGCTACCTATCAACTAATAACAGAAAGATATAATCTATACATGACAATGTTCTGCCTTCTAGTCGATAGTTTCCTTTAATAGAAAACTCTTTCCTTCATAATATCTTCTTGCTTGTTCTTCAAACAACGATCCTATTTTATAGCACTTGCCAGTTTCTGTAGCATCCATAATGACATCATCAGTAACACGACTGATATCAGGATCTGTACACTGCATCAGTATCTGATCAACCATCAGTATTGGACCATCATCAGGATTTGCTCTCTGTTCCTGACATGTAGTCTCCGATACACTGTTCATTCCTGACTAAACTATACAGATAACTGTCTTTACACATAAATCCTATATACAGTGCTAAATCCTTTATAAGATCAGGATTACAAGAAGTATAATGTGTAAATTCTATTTTTAACATCACAACTTATGAATTATTCCTAACAATCTCCCCCTATTTATGCTTTACAATCTGAAGCATAAATCTAAGTTGTGGATGTCAAAACATATAACAATACAACCAGAATAGAATTTATGAATGTAGAATTATGAAGTTAAGTACCTCCTTCTCAGATGTAGACGATTATCTAGTACTTAGAAGAAAGAATTTTAACTATTAATGCTGCTCTTCCTTTACCACTTCCTAGCTGAGATTCACCACTGTCACTCCTGGTTCTTCTTTTTACTACCCTTTGTCTCATCTTTATCTCCCCCAGCTTTATCATCCCCAGTCTGGTGGTGTTGTTGTTGTTGTCTTTGAATTGACTTTATCTCCCCCTTTTTGACATCAGCAACATTAATTCCAAGAGATTCAGAAACAGAACAAATGAGATTCATAAGAACTGCTTGATTTTCCATAATTGTGACTTGGTTATCTTCAAGTGATTGAAGTCTTGTTTGAATATCAATTTGAGAATTCTGAATATCTTTCAAAACATCAGAATGAACTTCAATGTTGGAAGTGCTTCTAGTATCTCTAGTATCAGAATCAGAAAGAACTGTATCGTCAAGTCTTGTAGAAGAAGTTTCTTGATTTGTATGATACTCAAGTAATAAAACCTGATTAGAAGTATCACCATCTTCATCTTTCTGTTCTGAAACTGAAACATGATCATCATTTCCTTCACCAGTATTCTGTGTACTAACATCTTCAAATCCTGACTCCTCCTTAGAGTGATCAGAGACTGTTGATGTTTTAATTCGAGCTGATATTGGAAGTACATACAAAGGAACACTAGGATCATTAGGATCTTCATCTGGTACATATGTATCAAGAGATTGCTTTATCCTGGCACCTCTTCTGTTAATAATTCCTGCAAGCCTCTCCTTTTGCTTCTGAGCTTTAACTTCTGGCTTTGCATTGTGATGTGCTAGGTCATTCTTCTGATACATTTTGATGAATGAATAAGTACCAGCATCCATACCCAAATTTTCATACCAAGATTCAAGAAAAACCTGATCCCAGAAATCAAATGATGGTTTCCTAATTTTCTCTCCCTCACTATGGAGTTGATCATCCATACCCTCATTCTCACTTTGACTTACTAAAGTCAACACTCTTTCTACATCACCTTTTGCCTGGTCAGGAGCCAACCGCTCAAATTGTGGATCTAAGTCCATCTTTTCAAGTGTATCACTCAAATTTAGATAAGTGCTCTCATGACCTACAGAAAAATAGGGTTTAGAAGGAGTTTTTATACCTGAACTCACATGGAGAGAGGGTTCCTCATTTGGCATGTGGCTTGAGGTTTTCTCCAAGGAGTGAGCTGCTATAGTCTCTGAACCCTTACAATCATCTTCTTTCCTTTCAGAAACTACAGGCTCCAGTATACCACTTTCAGGTTCTTTACTAGACTCTGATGTTTTCAGTAATACTTCATTAGACACCATAGTTAGTACATCACCATCTTTAAGTGTTGTTTGCTGAAACACACCCTCAAGGTGGATAGACTCTGACTGAACAAAATTTGTTTGATCTTCAGAAAAATCAACCAAAGTCATTCCTCCCATATCATAGGGTATCTCACTTGCATTCTCAGTCATCACAGAAGTCCTTTCAACATCAGCTATCACAGCTCCTGAGTCATCCTTCCTCTGACTAGATGGTTCTTGTGTTACAGTGACTGTGATCTGATCTTTCCTACTATTCACCACTGATGCAATAGTATCTTCTGTTGACTGCTTCCCTCTATCTACTTCCTGCAGTTGTTCACCTTGAGTTGAAGCATCTTCAATAATTACATTCTTGTCAAATGAATATGCATGAAGTGATTGAAGTGCACCATGTTTCGAGAGTCCAAATTTCTTGACTAATTGTCTTCTGACAGACACATAGAAATACATCTTCATTAAGTCAAGTCTTTGATGTAGAAGTCCATATTCATCTGGAAATAAAAGTTTTGGTACTCTTTCAACCAAAAAGTCTAGAACAGGCCTTGACAACTTCACTTTGAGAGAAATTAGTCCCATAGCCAGTCTGTATGATAATGTAGTTTCCCATGAAGAATCAATATCCAGATCTCTCTTGTCAAATACTGACATAGATGTAGCTTGATTTGTAGAAACCTGCATGATATTAGTTGGACTAGACTCTGTGTGTGTAGGTGACAATTGAATCTTTCTCCTTGTTCTCCTGATATAGTGAGCAAAAGATTTATCCTGAGAAGACTCAAGAGGTGTAGACACAGAAGTGATCTTGGGATGAGATCTTTGTTCAATAGACACAGTCTTTTGAGAGACAGTATCCAGTAACTGTTTTCCCTTTTTAAGAACTACAGTCTTTAGGGAGACTGCAGCCTGGCTGTGACTAGGTTTTTCATCTCTTTGTGCTAACAAAGAAAGTTGAATTGCAGCCTTCAATTCTGCTCTCTCAGCAAGAGTTAAATCATCATCATCTTCACTAGAATTACTACTACTACTTGACACAATAAATCTTCTCTTCCTTACAACTGATGTCTTTTGAGAAACACCAGAGGTTGGTTTCTTTGAAACAATAGGCTGTGGATCAAAATTTGGTTCTTGAATTGTTTCAGAGACTATAATGTTTTGGGCTACTTGGGTAGACACAGGTGGGTTCTCCTCCAATTGAGATTCCTGAGCCATTTCACCACAAAAGAAAGAAGAATTGTAGAAAGTAGGAAGATGAGTTTTAAGAATTACCTGAACATGATATGGATAATGAATTGCAGGTATTTCATCTAGATTCTTTTCATTGTCCTTCTTTGTAATGTCAGAGAAAATTCTTTTTTGCTGTTCATAAGAAGAAACACAATGTTCTCTACCAAATCTAGTTTCAACATCAGGAATAAAATGGTTAACAAACAATTGCATAAATCTATGATAATAAACCATTTTCCTGTTTTGATCTCTTAACCCAAGTTTAATACTCATCTGACTTAAGATAATATGACCAATGTTGATTACTCTGTCATAAAGCAAACTATAAGCAATATGTGAAGTAACAGAAGTAATTTGCTGAAAAGAACTACATTTGCCAATAAACATTTAGCAATTTGATCAAGGTAAAAAGACCATTCCTTTCTAAGAAAAGACCTATTCAACTGACTCATGTTATCTAGAGGTCCACTATAACCTAATTCAGACAACATAGTTCTGATACTCCTATGGTTTTGATGATCACTTTCAGCAAGCTATTTGCTTGTAGTTTGATATAAAACATTGTGTTATGGATGTACTAACTTGGTTTTACAGGGTACTGATTGTTTACAGAGAATATACAAACAGCAAGCTATCTGGTGCTATAACAGAGACAGTTCAGCAAGCCATTTCACACTGACAGACTCAAACAGCAGATTTTCACAACTGGCAGACTCAAACAGCAAGCCATTCGAAACTGCCAGAATTCTTGAAGATAAAGATCAAGACAAATTCTCATGGATTTACTTCAGGAAATATATTGTGAGGATTCTTTATTATATAATACGTAAACAATATATTATAGAGCTCAAAATCTTTTCAAATATCTTTCTTTAATTTATTTTATAAAACTTATAGGAGTTTCCTTATTTAAAAGATTTTCTTCTACAAAATCTCCTATACGCGTTTTATATCTATACAAAACAGAAGGGTTATGTTTTCTACGATCTCTTTCTTCCAAACCCTCTGTCAAACGTTCACAAGAACGTTGGTAAAATCTCTAACCAATTGAACGTTGGAAATTGATTTCTTATAGTTCGAATAATTGGTGATTGATTTTCCGAACGTTGGTTGTGAGACTATAAATATTTTATTCTTGTGTTAATTCGTTTCTAACAATCCAACAACACTTCAGAGAAAAGATTCAAGCACACAAGATTTCAAACAACTCGGTTTTTCATTGCTATCTTTAATTCTTTTGAGCTCTTAGTATATTGATACGTGCTATTCTTAAAGAGTTCATAGTTTGAGTTGTATTCCTTATTGATTGTATTGTTCAAGTTGTAAGGATTAGTTGTTGGTCAGTTTGGCTAGGGAACTAGGGTTTGGTGAACGTTGCTAGAGAAGTATACTTGGGAAGTATAGCTTAGAGAGCAAGTTCAGAAACAGGAGTTCAGCACGCCATTTGTCAACAACTGGGTATTAAGGGAGATATATTGTTGTATCTTGTAATTGGCTTATTTCAGTGATCAATAATATATTCTCTTACCAAGTTGGTAAGGGACCAGGACGTAGACCATAGGGGTTAGGGGTCGAACCTGGCTAAAAGTCTTGGTGTTCTTTATTTTCTGCACTTTACTTACTGCTTGCATCTAGATTACTATTTCTGCACTGCTTACTGTTTGTGCACCTTATCTTATTTACTGTCATTACACTCAGCATACTGTTTGCATTCAGTTTACCATTTGTTGTGTTATCTGTGCATTTATCTGTGCATTCTGCATACCATTTGTATCTGCCTAAACGAAATCAGTAAGCTGTTTCTGGTAATTTTTAAAATCAGTTTTAGTTATACATAGTTAGCCATTTACACCTATTCACCCCCCTCTAGGTGTGCATTTTCATTTGGTATCAGAGACTTGGTATACTAACAATTCTGTAACAGGAAAGTATTCGATCATAATGGCTGAAAACTATCCCGAAGGAAAATCTGATTTTAGGCCTCCACTTCTTCATGGCACACACAACTACCACTGGTGGAAAAGCAGCATGGAAACTCATTTATCCAGAGATCCATTAGTTCTGAGAGTTGTGCAAAAAGGTCCATATGTCTTTCTTGACAAGGAAGGCAAGCCAAGAGATGTTGATGATCTCACTCCGGATGAATTAATCAAACTTGGCTACAATGGAAAGGCAAGGAGTTCTCTTATGAATGGTTTGAACCAAGCTGAATATGATAAAGTATCTTCACTCAAATCAGCAAAAGAAATGTGGGATGCTTTGGAGACTTATCATGAAGGTTCGAAATCTCTAAAGAAGGTGAAACTTAGCAAGCTAATGAATGACTTTGGAAACTTCAAGCTTAATGAAGGTGAAACTATCAAGGATAGTCAAGCACGGTTTCAAGTTACTATTAACTCACTGAAGAGGCTTGGAAAATCTATACCACAAGATGAAATCAATATGAAGGTCTTAAGTGCAGTACCATTTATCTACGAAGCCAAAGTTACTGCCTTGGAATCCTCACCACTTATTGATACTATGGATCACTTGGCTGTATTTGCTGAGCTAGAGCAATTTGAAAGCAAGATAAATGGAAATCAGGTGGGAAGTTCAAGTGTTAAAGCTCCAACAGAAAAGATGAAGAATATGGCTCTCCATTCTAAAAACAGCAAGCCAATTGACTCTAATGATGAATCTGATTCAGATGAAGAACTTGCACTTATTTCAAAGAAGATCAAGAGGCTGAGAGAAAAGAAGAACATGATGAAAAGGGAAAGAGGTGGCTACTACAACAACAAGAAAGGCTCAAAAGACTCTAAGGAGGAAACTTGTTTCGAATGTGGCAAGCCAGGCCATTATAAAAGGAATTGCTACAAACTAAAGTCAAAACAGCCTACTGCTTTCAAGGACAAGAAGAAATCAAAGGCTCTACTGACTTGGAGTGATGATGATTCTGATTCCAGTGATGACTCAAGTGAAGAGATGGTGAACTTAGCACTTGTTGGAATGGATGAAAAATATGGTCTAGGAAATTCAGAAGGAGTATATGCTGAAACTGATTCTGAAGAAGATGAGAGTGAGGTAAACTCTTTTAATGATTATATTTCTTCAGATGATACTTTGTTAGATTCACTAACCATGCAGGAACAAAATAGTGTTACAATTGAAGAACACATGGCACTAAAGGCTGAAATCAGCAAGCTGACTGATAAAAATGCCTATTTATCCAAGATGGTAAAAGATCTATTGCCAAAAATGGAAGAATGGGATTCAACTTCATTCAGTAAAGCTACAGAGATCAAGGAACTAACTACTAAGAATAGACATTTAGAGGCCAATGTCAAACTACTCGAAAAGAGAAACAAGACATTGACTGAAGAAATCAAAGAGCTAAGGTCTGATGTCAAAACTAAAGCTAAAGCATTGGAATCATACAAAATGAAGGAATCTAGTCAAGCCGAATCCTCAAAAACTGCTGAAAAGAGAGTCCAGCAAGCTGAACTCATCAAACAGCAAGCTGAAGTGATCACTCTCCTAGAAACAGAAGTTAAAGATCTCAAGAAGGGCATGGAAACTTTTGTTCAAGGTGAAGACACCTTAAAGACAATGATGAAGAAGGCAAGTGTACCTTTGGTCAGAGAAGGTGTTGGTCTAAACTTCAACAAGAAAAATAAAGTGCTCAAATATGATGGAAGGAATGGCATTCCCTACAATTATGCTATGCCTTGGAAGACATGCAACAAATGTGGTGGAAAAGGACATCTGGAAAAGAATTGTGTGGTTCAAGTATATCATAAGACGAAAACAGCATACCAGAGTGGATCAGGCAAACAGAAAATAGCTTATGAACCAGACAGGAGACAAACAGCATACCAGAATGTTTATGGCAGAAGACAAACAGCTTACCAACAGAATGATCAGTCCCCCAAAGTGATCCAAAAGTGGATCAAGAAATCTGATTTAAATGCTTTATATATTCTTGCTACTAACCAACCTGGACCCAAACCTATATGGGTACCAAAACATTGAGGTATTTTTGTTTGTTTTGTAGATGTGCCTTGCTGCTAAGGTCAAGTCAAAGCAATGGATCTTGGACAGTGGATGCACAAGACATATGTGTGGAGACAAATCTCAGTTTATGAATCTCAAAATGAAAAAGAGTGGAAGAGTGACAATTGGGAATAGCAAAACTCTTCAAATCCTTGGTACTGGTTCTATTGGTAATAGTAATATTTCAATTGATAAAGTTCAATATGTCAAAGGTCTTTCTTATAACTTGCTGAGTGTTACTCAATTATTTGATGATGGACATCATGTTGAATTAGGCATTGATAAAGCTGTTATTACTATTGGTACTAACAAATTCCCCCTAGTTGCTAGAAGGGAAGGAAATATATATGTATTAGACTTTGATTTGCAGGAAACAGCATGCTGTTTGGCTGCAATGGATAATGACCCATATATTTGGCATAGAAGATTGGGACATGCACACATGGATTTGATCAGAAAGTTATCAAGCAAGAAACTAGTGAGAGGGCTGCCCAAGCTAAAGTATGTCAAAACAGAAGTATGTTCAGCTTGCCAGTTGGGAAAACAGCTTCGAAGTACTCACAAATCAAAGAAAATGGTATCTACTTCTAAACCCTTAGAGCTTCTGCATTTGGACTTATTTGGTCCAGAAGCTTACAAGAGTATTGGAGGTAAACAATATGGTTTTGTGATTGTAGATGATTATTCTAGATTTACATGGGTATTATTTCTTCGTACTAAAGATTGTGCTTTTGATGAGTTTAAGAAGCTAATCAAATTACTTGAGAACAAGTTGAATACAAAGCTTGTAGGTATAAGAAGTGATAGAGGAGGAGAATTTCTCAACAAAGACTTCATTGCTTATTGTGAAAAAAGAGGAATTACACATGAATTTTTTGCACCAAGGACTCCACAACAAAATGGAGTGGTAGAAAGGAAGAACAGGTCACTACAAGAAACAGCAAGGACACTTTTGCAAGAAAGCAAGCTGCCTAGAAGTTTTTGGGCAGAAGCAGTGAATACAGCGTGCTATTTGTTGAACAGAGTCATAATCAGGCCTATCTTGAACAAAACTCCATATGAATTGTTGAGGAAAAAGAAGCCAAACATTGGTTACTTCAAAATCTTTGGCTCAAAGTGTTTTGTGCTCAAGACGATTGATAATGATGGTAAATTCGATGCTAAGTCTTATGAAGCTATTTTTCTTGGCTATTCTTTAACTAGCAGAGCATATAGAGTTTATAACTTAAATAAACATATAGTTGAAGAATCTATTGATGTTACTTTTCAAGAACCTAACAATGATCTGCCAAGAGATGAGGAAGAATTTGCAGGTGATAACATACAACCTCAAGTTGCTGGAAATCAGCAAGCCAACAATTCTGCTGAAACTGGAAGTCAGCAAGCCAAAAACACTACTGAGAATGGAAAACAGCAAGCTGGAACTGCAAATCAGCAAGCTGAAGTGGGCAGAATCACAACAAATGAAGAAATTGCTCAACATTCTCTACCAAAGGCTACAAGGACAGTAAAGAATCATCCTCCAGAACTTGTTATTGGAGATATCTCAGATGGAATCACAACAAGGAGAGGAAAAGCAAACTTTTGTGCTTATGCTGCCTTTTTAGCTCAAGAAGAACCCAAAAATATCAAAGAAGCATTAGAAGATGAAAATTGGATCATGGCAATGCAAGAGGAACTCAACCAATTCGAGAGATGTGATGTTTGGGAACTTGTAAAGCCACCAGAAGATGCTTCTATCATAGGAACCAAATGGGTGTTCAAGAACAAAGTGGATGAATTTGGAACTGTTACTCGAAATAAGGCAAGGCTCGTGGCTCAAGGCTATAATCAACAAGAAGGAATTGATTTTGAAGAAACATATGCACCTGTAGCTCGTTTAGAATCAATCAGAATGCTTCTTGCTTATGCATGCTACAAGAAATTCAAGTTATATCAAATGGACGTAAAGAGTGCATTCCTAAATGGCGTGCTGGATGAGGAAGTCTATGTCAAACAGCCTCCTGGATTCGAACATGAGAAGTTTCATGACTATGTTTACAAGCTCAAGAAGGCATTATATGGTTTAAGGCAGGCCCCTAGAGCGTGGTATGAGAGGCTTAGTAAGTTTCTTCTCAAAAATGGATTTACTCGAGGTAATATCGATCCAACATTATTTACAAAGCAAAATGGTAAAGATATTCTTGTTGTACAAATATATGTGGATGATATTGTGTTTGGTGCTACTAATGAATCTATGTGTGAGTGGTTTTCTAAGTGCATGTACAATGAATTCGACATGAGCATGATGGGAGAACTTAATTATTTCTTGGGTCTCCAAATCAAGCAAACCAATGATGGTATTTATGTGCATCAATCAAAGTACACAAAGAATCTGCTCAAAAGATTTGGTTATGAAGATGTCAAAGCAAAAACAACTCCTATGACTCAAAACAGCAAGCTGTTTGCAGATGAGAATGGTAAGGATGTGGATGTCAAAAGGTATAGAGGTATGATTGGAAGTCTATTATATTTAACTGCCTCAAGACCTGATATCATGTATAGTGTTTGTGTTTGTGCAAGGTTTCAATCCAACCCTAAAGAGTCTCACTTAAATGCGGTTAAAAGGATTTTTAAATACTTAAGTGGTACTATTAATCTTGGTTTGTTCTATCCTATCATAAATACTTTTGATCTCGTGGGGTATAGTGATGCAGATTATGCAGGGTCTCAAACTGATAGAAAGAGTACAAGTGGTGTTTGTACATTCCTTGGACAAAGCTTGGTTTCATGGCAAAGCAAAAAGCAAGCTTCTGTTGCTCTTTCAACGGCCGAAGGAGAATATTTAGCAGCTGGTAGCTGTTGTTCTCAAATTTTATGGATGATTCAGACTCTAAGGGATTTCAATATCAAGTGTGGCAAAATTCCAATATATTGTGACAACACAAGTGCTATCAATATCTCCAAGAATCCTGTCAATCACTCAAGAACGAAGCATATTGACGTTCGTCACCATTTCTTAAGAGATAATGCAACAAAAGGGAAGATTGAGTTGGTATTTGTATCAACTGAAGTTCAACTAGCAGATATCTTCACAAAGCCATTGGCTGAAGAAAGATTTGCAGCTATTCGAATGGAACTTGGCATGTGTACTGTGTAGTCAGCAAGCTGACAAGCACAGAATGGGTAACGTTGGCTTACCATTTGTATCTGAACTGTTTATATGCCATTACCATGATTTAATTTTTTAAATTTATTTCTCTATGATTATTCCAGACCTGGTCTAATATTCTTTTTGTTGAATTTTGATGGATTAAGGGGGAGAAATTTAGGAGAATCGTTTGGTCAAGATATTCGATTTAGATTTGATTATTATGCTTGTTTATCTTGAATCTGTTTTATATCAAAATGTACTAATATGCAGGGATTTAGGGGGAGTTTTTATTTTCTCCTAAATATTGTGTAATCATCAAAAAGGGGGAGATTGATACTCCTATGGTTTTGATGATCACTTTCAGCAAGCTATTTGCTTGTAGTTTGATATAAAACATTGTGTTATGGATGTACTAACTTGGTTTTACAGGGTACTGATTGTTTACAGAGAATATACAAACAGCAAGCTATCTGGTGCTATAACAGAGACAGTTCAGCAAGCCATTTCACACTGACAGACTCAAACAGCAGATTTTCACAACTGGCAGACTCAAACAGCAAGCCATTCGAAACTGCCAGAATTCTTGAAGATAAAGATCAAGACAAATTCTCATGGATTTACTTCAGGAAATATATTGTGAGGATTCTTTATTATATAATACGTAAACAATATATTATAGAGCTCAAAATCTTTTCAAATATCTTTCTTTAATTTATTTTATAAAACTTATAGGAGTTTCCTTATTTAAAAGATTTTCTTCTACAAAATCTCCTATACGCGTTTTATATCTATACAAAACAGAAGGGTTATGTTTTCTACGATCTCTTTCTTCCAAACCCTCTGTCAAACGTTCACAAGAACGTTGGTAAAATCTCTAACCAATTGAACGTTGGAAATTGATTTCTTATAGTTCGAATAATTGGTGATTGATTTTCCGAACGTTGGTTGTGAGACTATAAATATTTTATTCTTGTGTTAATTCGTTTCTAACAATCCAACAACACTTCAGAGAAAAGATTCAAGCACACAAGATTTCAAACAACTCGGTTTTTCATTGCTATCTTTAATTCTTTTGAGCTCTTAGTATATTGATACGTGCTATTCTTAAAGAGTTCATAGTTTGAGTTGTATTCCTTATTGATTGTATTGTTCAAGTTGTAAGGATTAGTTGTTGGTCAGTTTGGCTAGGGAACTAGGGTTTGGTGAACGTTGCTAGAGAAGTATACTTGGGAAGTATAGCTTAGAGAGCAAGTTCAGAAACAGGAGTTCAGCACGCCATTTGTCAACAACTGGGTATTAAGGGAGATATATTGTTGTATCTTGTAATTGGCTTATTTCAGTGATCAATAATATATTCTCTTACCAAGTTGGTAAGGGACCAGGACGTAGACCATAGGGGTTAGGGGTCGAACCTGGCTAAAAGTCTTGGTGTTCTTTATTTTCTGCACTTTACTTACTGCTTGCATCTAGATTACTATTTCTGCACTGCTTACTGTTTGTGCACCTTATCTTATTTACTGTCATTACACTCAGCATATTGTTTGCATTCAGTTTACCATTTGTTGTGTTATCTGTGCATTTATCTGTGCATTCTGCATACCATTTGTATCTGCCTAAACGAAATCAGTAAGCTGTTTCTGGTAATTTTTAAAATCAGTTTTAGTTATACATAGTTAGCCATTTACACCTATTCACCCCCCTCTAGGTGTGCATTTTCAAGTTTTTATATTATCATCAGATGGTACATTCTCATAACTATCAGTAACAGGTAAGCAAAGTACTGAATTAACAACCGATTCAGTAATGTCAAATGAATCTTGTCCTAAATGTAGAACAATCTTACCTGATTGACTCTGAGTAGAATCAATTACCTCAGCATTCTTCCAAGCTTGTGAAACAGCTACTTGATTAATTTGTGGAGATGCTGTCAATGCATAACTTAATGATCCATTCGCCAGAAAGTCCATGATTGGATGAAAATCAGATGATACTCCTTCCTTGTTGGTGATAGCTGCAACATGATTGTTTGTCATAAAATCAAAGTCACCAAACTTGAAGGCTACTGATTTAGGTAATCTTCTCTGAGCTGCAATTTTTAATCTGAAAAGAAACTTGAAAAATTCTTGAAATGGATTAGTGATTTTGAAAACTCAAAAGTGATTTTTGCTTTAGAGAATGTAAAATTAGAGAAAGCAATTACACGATTAGAGTTTCAAAACAAATATATTTCACAAATCTTTCAGACCACTATCCCACGTTGACACGTAGATTGACAAGTGTCAGTCCCTGAAAAATGCGGTTACCCACGATTTTTTGGAAAATAAAATCCAAAATTGATTTTTCATGAAATAAATCAGGGTATAAATAAGTAATACTGATCAACTTCCTTTTCCTGATGACCTCTCATCAAAATAATCACAAAATGCAATGTGATTTAAAAATATAATTTTCAAATCCTGATGGTCACACATGAAATCCTGACCAATATCATCAGAGACTTAATATGGAGTTTTCCACGTGGCATTTTTCTTTTATCTGAAAAAGAAATAAACAATTAATCTGAACAGAAAATCAATTGGTTAGATATTTTCAATATTTCTTGAAACAAGAAATATAGTCACACGCAATAATTAGCATTTGACTTCATTAAAACTTCCAAGTGACTGCTCAGCTTCTCACGTCTTCCTTTAAAAGAACCAGACGCCTTATGCCATTCTCCATAACCTTTCAATTTCTTTTCTTCTTAACAATGCTTCTCAAACCAAAAACCCCTTCAAACCCATTTTCCAGATTTTTCTTGATCGATGAACATCCTGTTCTTGATCATCTCTTTGAACAAATGACTCTTCTCATCGAACTAATCATGAATGGATTGGTTTTCGAAAATATCCAGAGGTTTCTCCTAGAACATCCATCTGTTGGATACAATCTTCCCCTAACCTCCTCAAAACTTGAGGATGAAGAATTTGGCCGAGAGTCTGAGGTTGATCTTGATGGAGATGCTATTCATTTAAGTTAGCTGCTCTCATTCAAGTCGCCCAGACAAGGAATCCAAGAACAAACGAGGCTTTCATCCCCTGATGGATTTCTTGAGATGCTCCTTGTCCTGTTCCTCAGAATTCATATCAAAGACAAGTATAGAATAGAAATTTAGACAAAAAGATGTTGTATTCCATTTCCATGTAATGATTTCTATTAATGAAAATACAGTTTCTTGTTATCCGCTTGTCTTTTGATTTTTGAATGATGTATAAATTATCAGTATGCAAATATTAAAACTTGCTAGCATAGACTTAACACATCACAGAATCAGATTACTATACAAAGTAAACGTCAGGATCTAAGACAATTTTCATAATCCTGATACTGACACAATACTGATGACGTCAGCATCCTGATGACAAATCTAATCCTGATGATTATTAACAAGTCTATCATACTGAAATTTATCAAGGCAAAGTGTTATAGCTGAAACATTTAACAATCAAATATAGATCCTGACAGGAATATCAAGTCTATAAGCTAAGAACAACATACCTTGCTACTTTTGCAGATGTTACAGATCTAAAAATTTAACATTCCTAACTCACTTACTAGTCTACTGAATGTAGTCTCATCAAGTGGTTTAGTTAGAATATCTGCAAGCTGTTTGTCAGTAGGAACAAAATGAAGTTCCACAGTACCATTCTCAATATGTTCTCTAATAAAATGATACCTGACATCAATGTGCTTAGTCCTTGAGTGTTGAACTGGATTTTCTGCAATTTTAATAGCACTAGTATTATCACAAAACATAGGAATATTACTAAGTGTCATACCATAATCCAGCAACTGATTTCTTATCCAAAGGAGCTGTGCACAACAACTGCCTGCTGCTATGTACTCAGCTTCTGCAGTTGAGGTTGAAACAGATTGTTGCTTCTTGCTTGCCCAAGAAATCAATCTATTTCCCAAGAATTGACATGTACCTGTAGTGCTTTTCCTGTCTATCTTACACCCTGCATAATCAGAGTCTCTTGTGAAGCCATTTTCAAGAAGAAATTTAGACAAAGTCTCATACCATGCTCTTGGTGCCTGCTTTAGTCCATAGAGTGCCTTGTCAAGTTTGTAGACATGATTTGGAAACTTTGGATCAACAAATCCAGGTGGCTGTTCTACATAAACTTCTTCATCAAGTTTGCCATTTAGAAAAGCACTCTTTACATCCATCTGGTATACCTTGAATTTTGAATGAGCTGCAAATGCAAGAAACATTCTGATTGCTTCCAATCTTGCTACAGGTGCAAAGGTCTCATCATAATCAATGCCTTCTTCCTGAGAATAACCCTTGGCTACCAGTCTTGCTTTGTTTCTTACAATCATACCAGATTCATCTAGCTTGTTTCTGAAAACCCATCTTGCACCAACAATAGATCTATCTTTAGGTCTTGGTACCAGTTTCCAAACTTTGTTTCTCTCAAACTCATTTAACTCCTCCTGCATTGCAATTACCCAATCAGGATCCTGTAAGGCTTCTTCAACCTTCTTAGGTTCATTCTTTGAGAGAAAGCAACTATACAAGCATTCATTTTGAATTGATCTTCTAGTTCGAACACCACTATTTGGATCACCAATTATCAAGTCTTCAGTATGATCCTTTGTCCATTTTCTAACAGGTGGTAGATTAACTCTGTTAGTCTCTCCCCCTAAGTTAGTGGTATCCCTTGTAGAAGAATTCTCTCTACCTTCAAAAACTCTCCTTTGATCAATAGAATCAGTAGATTCCATATTGCTGCTAGTTACTGATCTTTCCTCAGTAGACTCTGAAAGGTCAGTTCCTGATGGAGTAGACTCTGAAACGTCAATTCCTGATGGAATAGATTCTGAAAGACTAGTCTGCTCCTGATGATCACTGTGTTCTCTTTGATTCATTTGCTCCCCCTCAACAGTAGCATTCCTTTGAGAAGCAATAGAAATTCCTTCTGGAGAACCTTCATCATCACTTGAGAGTATCTCAGAATTCTTCAGATTTTCAAATTCCAGTTTGTCATGGCTTTCATCAGTTTGCAAAATTCCAAATTTCTTATCATCAAATGCAACATGAATTAATTCCATAACAACGTGAGTTCTGAGATTATAAACTTTGAAGGCCTTAGATGCTGAATATCCTAGAAAAATTGCTTCATCCGATTTGGCTTCAAATTTTCCAAGTTGTTCTGGATGAACTTTTAGGACATAGCATTTGCATCCAAAGATGTGAAAATATTTCACACTTGGTTTCTTTCCTTTGATCATCTCATAGGGAGTTTTTCCATGACTATTTACCAAGGTACAGTTCTGAGTGAAACATGCAGTGTTAATGGCTTCTGCCCAAAAGTAGGTTGGAAGTTTTGCATCTGCAAGCATGGTTCTTGCTGCCTCTATGAGAGTCCTGTTCTTTCTTTCCACTACACCATTTTGTTGAGGTGTACCAGGTGCAGAAAACTGTTGAGTGATTCCATTGTCTGCACAAAACCCCTCCATTGTAGAATTCTTGAATTCTGTACCATTGTCACTCCTAAGTACTTTGACTTTGTACTCAGAGTTATTATGAATATTCTTGATGAGTTCAATGATTTGCTGAGGAGCTTCATCCTTCTTGTGTAGAAAGAACACCCATGTGAACCTTGTGAAATCATCCACCATAACTAGAGCATATCTTTTCTTGCTGATAGACATAATGTTTACTGGACCAAACAGATCAAGATGTAGCATGTGAAATGGTTCAGTAATTGAATTTTCAGTCTTGCTCTTGAAAGTGGTTCTTCTTTGCTTTCCAAGCTGACATGCATCACAAAGTCCATCTTGCACAAAATTCGCCTGAGGTAGGCCTCTCACCAAATTGTGTTTAACAAGTTGATTAAGCTTCTTGAAATTAAGATGTGAGAGCTTCTTGTGCCAATTCCAGCTTTCATCACTTGTTGCTTTGCTGTAGAGACATCTAACAATTCCTTTAGATGTATCACTTAAGCTGGCTTCATATATGTTACCATGTCTTTGACTAGTTAGAACAATGTCTCCATTCTGCATATTCAAGACTTTGCATCCTTCTCTGTCAAAGATTGATTTGTAACCTTTATCACCCAGTTGACTTATGCTTAAAAGAGTATGTTTCAAGCCTTCAACCAGTGCTACATTTTCTATGATGACATTCCCCAAAACAATTGAGCCATATCCCAGAGTTTCTCCTTTGTTGCCATCTCCAAAAGATATTACTGGGCCAGCTTTCCTCTCAAACTTTGTAAGCAGGGACTTCTTTCCAGTCATATGTCCAGAGCATCCACTGTCCAAGATAATTGAATGCTTCTTTCCTGTGCCCTTAACAGAGGATGGAGAAGTTTTCTTTGGAGATCCAGGTTTGTCTGAACTATTGGCCATCAATGCAATGTTGTCATAATCCAATTCATCTTCAGAGTCACTGGAATCAGCCCAATCCTTCTGTGTGACCATAAGTGCATTACCCTTTCCTGAATTTCTAGGCTTCTTACACTCACTAGCAAAGTGTCCAAGCTCGCTGCAGTTAAAGCACTTGATCTTGGCCTTATCAAGCTTGACAATTGTACTTTTGCTTTTGTCACTCTTCTTCTCCTCCTTCTTTTGAAAAGGTCCTTTGCTAAATCTTCTCCTGTTGAATCTTCCTTTCTTGAAAGCTTTAGCAAACATAGCAAAGAGTTCTTGCATCTCAGATTCAGAATCATTGTTGTCAGAGTCCATATCAGTAGTCTCTGACTCAGAACTTTCTTTGCTTTTCTTCTTCCTTGAATTCTTTACAGCAATCTCTTCATGCTGTTCTTCAGGAAGCTTCTTAACTTCAGATTGAGCAGTAAGTGCAATAGTCTTCATCTTTCCTTCACTCCTGCTCTTCTTCTGCTGCTTGTCAAGTTCATAAGCTCTCAATTTTCCATATACTGCCTCTAATGAAATCTCATCCAGATCATTAGCTTCCTCGATCGCAGATATCTTCTCATTGTAGAAATCAGGCAAAGCTTTCATGAACTTTGTATTCATATCCTCCAAGTCATAATATTTACCATGCATGGCCATCTCATTGATGAGTTTTGTAAACCTATCAAAGGTATCAGTAAGTGACTCACCAGACTTGGATTCAAAGTACTCATACTGTTGTATAAGTAATGTCCTCATATTCTTCCTGACAGGCTTAGTTCCTTCACAGTGAACCTTAAGATTGTCCCATATATCCTTAGCAGTTTTACAAGAGAGAACATAGTTAGTGAGAACAGAATCAAGACTGTTGAATAATATGTTTCTCACTTTAGCATCTTTGAGAACATTCTCCTTGTCCTTATCTGACCATTCAGATTTTGGCTTCTCTGCTGTATGTTCTGGAACAACCACACCATCAACAGTTGCTTGTCCAACGACCTTTGTTGGAACGAAAGGTCCATCTCTGATTCTGTCAAGATAATCAGGATCTGTTGCTTCCAGATGATGCAACATCTTTACTTCCCATAGAGTATATTCGTTTCTCTTGAGCATAGGAATTTTAGTATTCCCATCCTTGTAACCAGACATGATTGCAGATCTTTATGATTATTCGAAATCAACCTGCTCTGATACCAATTGTTAACTCGAATGACTTGTAGAAGGGGGGGTTGAATACAAGTTATATAATCGTGTCTGATTTTTGCTTGATTATATGAACAAGAATAAACGAATGAATCAAACTCTTGTTTGTATTAATAAGATCAAATACAAACTCTACCAAAGGTGTACAATACCTTTAGCAGCTGCTGACAATACAAATCTCTCTCTCTGTTTGTTTCGAACTCTTGAATACAAACCTTATACAGAGCTACGCACACGAACTCACAACTTCGTCGCTCTTTTACAATGATATTGAGAGAGTATTTATAATGCTACCTATCAACTAATAACAGAAAGATATAATCTATACATGACAATGTTCTGCCTTCTAGTCGATAGTTTCCTTCAATAGAAAACTCTTTCCTTCATAATATCTTCTTGCTTGTTCTTCAAACAACGATCCTGTTTTATAGCACTTGCCAGTTTCTGTAGCATCCATAATGACATCATCAGTAACACGACTGATATCAGGATCTGTACACTACATCAGTATCTGATCAACCATCAGTATTGGACCATCATCAGGATTTGCTCTCTGTTCCTGACATGTAGTCTCCGATACACTGTTCATTCCTGACTAAACTATACAGATAACTGTCTTTACACATAAATCCTATATACAGTGCTAAATCCTTTATAAGATCAGGATTACAAGAAGTATAATGTGTAAATTCTATTTTTAACATCACAACTTATGAATTATTCCTAACAGCAACTCCTTTTCCAAGTTATCACAATCCCTAAAATACAATCAAAGGTTCATGACGCCCCTAATTGTGTTAAGCCCTCAATAACAGATCAGCAAAACAAGAAAATCACAGATAATTAAACACACATGAATACCAAGGAATACTACCCAATCCTCAGATTAGAGATTTAGTTACACATAATTAAGGAAGAAAACAAAACACATGGATTAATAGAAGAACTCATAATTATAAAAATATAGAAAAAACCTTCAGTCTTCAATCTTTGAAGAAAATAATAATTCTCCAGAAAAATCCCTAAAAGCTGCGTACAAAGTTGTATCTATAGAATAGTGTTTTTCTCTCTCTTAATCTCTAAATTAATAACCTAGATGTGTTTATATAGATACTCCAAGTCTTGTCCAGCAAGAAATTACCTTCTATTACAATTAGGATTTAAAGAAAGTACCCAAAACTGCCCAGAATACAATTAGAATTAGAAAAAGGGCAAAACAGTAAATTCCAAGCCTTCTTTTACAAGATCACGTGCGCGATTTCATTCAGCATATTCCTTGCACGTGTTATCTATCCCAGGTTGTAGAAAATCTCTCAAGCTTCGCGTGGGCAGTAAGATCGCTGAAAACGGACTTCTAGAACTCCAGATATGGCCAAAACAGTGTAGACTGCGCAACCCTTCTCAGAAATCCGAATTTTAATCAATTAATTCTCCAAAAACGATAGAATCATCCACCTTACTCAACATTCTCGTAAATCTGCACAACTAAGCAAAACACATTAAAACTACACAAACTTGAGTCCAAAACAATCAATTTAAGCCGATTTAGAATGCTCCAAGTGGATATAAAATCCACTTATCACGTGTTTATAGGGATGTTTTTTTTCAGTTGTATCTCACAGGTTTTTGCGGAAGCAGCATTTCACCATTTTTATGTCCACCGGGTTGCTTTTTTCTCCATTTGTTTTGTGGTTTTGTTTGAAGAACAATTCACGATTATGTCCATTGACGAAGAAGTTTCAGGTTTGTTTTTTCATTGATGTGTTTATTGCATTACAAATGATTCATATTATGCAGTACAATTGTGTAGTATGTTTTGCAGGACACTTGATTTTTACAGTAAGTTTACAAACATTTATTTGATATTGGAGCCACTAGTAGAAAAAGGGCCTATAGCGTCGGTCAAAATATACTTTTAGCGTCGGTCAAGTGGCGTAGTATATGTAGGCGACACTATAGGTATGGGTCTGTGGCGTCGGTTATTTAGGCGACGCTTAAAATAGTCATAAGCGTCGGTTAATTGAAATGTCGACGCTATAGGTATGGTCATAAGCGTCGGTTAACTGAAACGCCGACGCTATAGGTATGGTCATAAGCATCGGTTAAATGAAATGCCGACGCTATAGGTATGGTCATAAGCGTCGGTTAACTGAAATGCCGACGCTATAGGTATAGGGCATAAGCGTTGGTTAACAAGAATGCCGACGCCTAAAGTCTTTTTTTTAAAAAAAAAAAATATTTTTTTATTGATAGCCTTAGCTGATTTCATACATACACCCAACACATGCTTCATTATCATAATGGATGTTGATGAAACTAAATAGCACATTGATGACATCTTAAAGTAAATGCTAAGATCCTTAATCTCATTTATTACTTATCATGAAAAAACTCAAAACTAGTATAAAACTTGACAATCAACATAAACTTGTTCCAACATATTCATCATCTGAGCACATGAGAAAATATAACACAAACTACAATAACCATCTTTACGTGCAATTGTTGTTGACTGAACAAACACAAAAATCTATTTTCGGGGCATGCCACGAGTCCAATGAAATCATAAGCATAGTCTTTGCCGCGCTGGAAGTAATCTGCACTGTAACTTGACGGAATGCTGGAGTCGGTTTTAGTTCGATCCATAAGCCTCTTCTCCTGTAAGAGGCCACCTCTGTTTCCACAATATTTCGCAACTTGTATCTGTAAACAATAGAAAGCAAGATTTAAATTTAACTGGTGTACAAGCAAAGATTTTTTTATTCTTTAGATGGAGTAAAACCAACAAAAGAAGTCATATCCATTTGGATAACAGTGCCTACATTTACTTCTAGCAGCTTGGGAACAAGTACAGAAAATGTCGTTTTAGAAGGACACTAGTACTCTGACTTTATATCTAATAAATTTTTTTTTCTTTTATTTTAAATGAGACCAACTTACAACATTCTGTTTCCTCTAGCAGTGATATTACATATAGACTAGCTGCCGTATTTGGCATGAACATTTTCTACTAGCCAAAACACTTTAATAACTAAGCAAACTGCCAGCAAAAAAATATAAAAATACCCCTCAGTTCATTTCTTATCTATTCATTCTCCTCTTCTCATCTCTTTCTTTAAAACATCTTCCATAACCATAAAACAACATCACCACTTTAGTAAACTAATACTGCCATAAGTACACATTCAACTGTATACCATTTACTCTCATGAGCTCATTCACCAAGAAAATAAAATTACACATCACAGGGTATCTAGCTTGTTTTTCAGTTCATGGGAGGTAAAGTGAACAAAAACAAAGATCATGCAATGCTATTAACTTAGATTTTACTAAATGCATCTACTAAGCTACAAGGCATTTAATATAAGGCATTTGGAGCATGTTAAAGGCATACTCGATGGGAAGCTGAATCTCTGCAATCCTGGAAGTCCAATGAGTAGAGCTTTCTTTAGAGTTCCATCTCTTCATCTGGGTACACAGGATAAATAGATGTCAAAAAAGTTGGGAATGACCTACCAATATAAAAGAACAGAAAATTTGACATGACACTTCTCATTGATATTATTTTGTGTGATGGAGAAAATTTAAGGGTTCATAGAAGTTTTCTGCCATGAGAGTCTTCATTACAAATAAATATATAACATATGTGAATGGCATGCTATGTGACCCACAGTTGTACTTGAGGTGCAGTAAATTCTTGTCAGATGTCAAATTCAGAACATTTCAACTATAACTGTACTAAAGATGCATTGACTTTAACATATTTATAGGGATTAACCCTTTTATTGGACTCATATATTGGGCCTTGTCTTATTTTAGGCCATACTTCATTAGGATTTACTATTCCTCTATACATCTTGTTGGGATATTGTTGCAGTTGGCTTGATATTTAATGTATTAAAAACATTCATATTATGTATGCAGGTTAAGCTCATTTCCTGGGGTAGTCGTTGAGTTGCGATTCATCCATCCAAGTCGTCTTTTGTTTGTTACTTTTTTGTTGAATCACATTTTCACTACTTTGTTCCATTTAATTATGTCCTACATCACATATGCTAACTTTCCCGAGAGAACCAAGACATGAAAAGAGTTTTAGTAGAACTACTAAAATTGAGACCAAAACGCGGTAAATGGACTGAGACAGAAATAATACCACTGCATAATTGTAACAGCAACCAAATTGAATTGTGACACGCCCTTTTCCTCGCATCCACTTGCTTGGTTCTGAATATGTCGTTCTGATAATTTACATGGAGACAAGAAAATGATATCAAGATAGGATTAGGAGAGTCTACAGCTTCAGATTAGCTCTATGCATTCCCTTAAAAACAGATATAGAACTGAGTTTATTCGCCTAATAGTCCTAGGATTGATATAAATGGCAATTCAATAACAGAAAGTACAATAAAATTTGCCATACATCAGATACCTGCCACTGTATAAGTTACATGTGCTACATATATTTTTACCATGCAGCACTACCAACTTATTGGAGTGAATGTCACAAATGCTGATTAGAACCAGCATGCACCATAAGCCTTCTCATGTTATCTACTACTGCAGAAGCATCAAAAGGTGCCTGAATCATAAATTATAAATTAACACATGCTCCTGGTAAATATAACCATATAGTACCTAGTCCTGCCCTGTTTATTCAAGTTTCTCTATCTTATATTTACATGCCACTTGGCCACATATATTGGCCACATATATGTTGTTGGGGAATTGATCATGTCGAAGATGTTATCAACACCACAAGTGTGCCACCTTCCAGAAGTATTTATTTACTATGCAAAACTAGAGGGATTTGTGCTTTTAACCCAGGAATCACATAATAGCATTACTCATAAGTCGTACGAAAGTGTGAAGAGATAACATCTTAATAAACAAACAAACATTCAGTTGAAAATTAGTCATTTAACAAACAAACGCTGGTAAGCTCACCTTTTGCTTGAACCATTTACTTGACTTCTGCAGACATATAAAAAGAAGAGCACAAAATATATCAGGTTGGAATTTTCAAAGTTGCACTACAAAATAGTTGGATGTGTACTGCAAGTATGTTGGGGTACCCAAAGAAGAACAAATCGATGAAAAAAGAAGAGTGATAACTAACTTGTCGACAATGTAAACTAATGGTAAAGAATATACATGTACTACCATAATTTTAAGAAAAAATATGTACAACCAGACTTTTTAGTAGAAATATGTACAACCAAAAGTTTTAGTAATAACATGTACAATCATATATTATTAGTAAAATGGTAAAGAAAATCAATTTTAAAATTCAAAGGAAAGGTTTGTTGCGTATAGAAATTTTGGGCGGCCAAATTCTGAAAATAACAATTGTGGACTTCATTAAAACAATCAATTATTTTACTTCTTATAGGTAGCAGTTGATATTCAATAATCACTGAGCACATTAAATATAATACCTTTACCACATTTGGGAATTGGCCTCCTAAAACCCTCAGTAGTTTGGCACAGAACTAACTCCATTTTGATGCTCAGACTGATCAGCTCCACTATCAAGATTTGCAGAACGGTTTTGGCGATCGACGTACCTTGTATAATGGTGCGAGAAAAACATGAACTACACAGGTAAGAAAGAAGTAGCAGCTGGAGCGATATACAATGTTGAATGGGCAGATCATTATGGCAAATATAAACTACAGATTGAAACAAATCAAAGAAAAGTACAGAGTTATGATGTCTAATATTGGTGCGACACTGAAAAAATGTTGAAAATTTATCGCACAAGTCATAATTGATAAACTTACGATTACTAAAATTAGAGGAACAAGCTCAGCAAGTTGTTTGTAGTCTCTAGTTTTCGGGTCCATTTCCATATCAAGATTTGCATGAATGCTTGCTAATGCCAGCTCTGAAAGACAAAAACTCACTAGAAGCACTTCTCGATAGCCTAATTCAGTTTCGGCTTTGAACCCGAAGAAAAGGCACGTGACAGTAAGAACAGAGTCTACACAGGTAGTTATTGGACTAAAGCTAGTTAGCTTGTCGAACATGGAATAGTGGTGCGTGCACGTTATGTCATTAACCAACGGCAATTCAAGGTGAAAAACAAATGGGGTACTATTTCACCCAGACTGTCTGCACTCAAAGATCTCCTCATAAAACCAGATAATTAATTAAAATTTTGTTGCTTAAAATATTTTGTAGAATTTCAAGCTATTATTTTTTACATCAATTAAAATTACGTATTTAATGGAATCATAAGTACATTTTAGTATCACATCAAAATAAAGGGGATATATTGCGATCTATCCATGACAATATAGTTTCACTAAGCAATATAATACATAGGATATGACAGCTTGAATGATCTGACCGTCGTGACCGACATCGGTGATCCTAATAAGTCACCCCATTGATCTCCTGAGTTTCCATTGATAGCCCTCTGCCACTAAGTAATTGGAAGTGTAAGAAAATACAGGCTGCAAGTTATAGTTCTAAGCATTTGAAGGTAAGCATTTGAAGGAAAAGGAAAAGACAAGTTTCATAAAATTAAAAGGCAAGACATAGAAGATAATTAAGGTGGTCTCCTAGTTAGTGCTATCAAGTACTCTACAACAAAGAAAATACTATATAACCAAGTAAAACTACAATAATTTGCACCTACGCAAGCTCATTCAATACTAGTTGCAACAATCTTCTTAATGATCAATATACTCGAAATACCCTGACTTTTCTTTCTTAAAGGCAAAACTGGATATCTTTACTCCTAATTTTCTAACAATTCACATAACCACAAGCCTGTAAGTGATTCCAACAGGACCATATAAAGCTTCAAACTTTGTTAAAAACCCAGGTGAACAATTCAGTCAAAAATGCATACACAATCAAAACCAAAAACCCTGAATAAAAATTGAATCTTTCATCAAATAATCAAACAACCCATAACACAAACACAAATATCACACACAAAAATATACATAAAACAAGCCCTAAAATCATTTCATATAAACAAAACCAATCAAATTACAGAAAAAGTTATTGACAGTTTTTACCTTTATGAATATATTGATAAAAAGAATGAAAAATCTTGAAACGATTAAATTATAAAATTAAAAAAGTGAACAATTATAATTAACATGATAAGCTCAATTTGCGTACCTTCAATTTCAGAACCAGAGAAACGCTGAGCCTGGTGCCCTAGAGAAACGCTGAGCCAGAGAGAAGTCACAAAATTGAAAAAACTAAATTAATTTGATGGGGTACAGGTGAGAGAGATATAATTTCACTACCAAATCAAACCCCTAAACCGTATATTCAAATACAAGAGTGAACGGTTACCAACGCCAAGTCGAGAGACAGAGAGACGAGAATGAGAGAGAGACGATTGATAACCTAATTGAGAACTCAGAGAACTATTGTCGTGTTTTATTGATATTGAAGTTTTTTATTCAATTATTTGATTTATTCAATTTAATTTTTTTTTATTAGAATGATAATATAACGTATTTGTATATAATTTAGTTTTTTAAAATTATAATATTTTTAGCGTCGGTCAAATGTAAGGCGACACATAAAGTATAAAGGGTCAGTTTTGGTGTCGGTTGTTTATGACCGACGCTAAAGGGTCAGTCTTAGGCATCGGTTGTTTATGACCGACGCTAAAGGTTTAGTTTTAGGCGTCGGTTGGGTAAAGACCGAAGCTAAAGGGTCAGTTTTAAGCGTCGGTTAAGTAAAGACCGACGCTAAAGGTTCAGTTTTAGGCATCGGTTGTTTATGACCGATGCCTAAAGGTCGTTTTAGGCATCGGTTGAGTAAAGACCGACGCTAAAAGGTCAATTTTAGGCGTCGGTTGTTTCATGACCGACGCAAAAGGACCAGCACAAATGATATTAAGCGTCGGTTAAGCTAACAACCGACGCCTAAAGTATGTATAAGCCACGGCTCTCTATATAACCGACGCTAAAAGTGCGACGCTAAAAGACAGTTCTGTACTAGTGAGCTTTGTCTTATGCCCGCAAGCATCATTTTTTACAATAGGCATACAAATACTATATTTCATTTTATCAGGTTCTTGTGGCTTGTAGTCCTCTGGAATAACTCGTATAATTAGAGAGTATATTAAGAGAAGATGTTGAAATTAGCATGATATTAAAATGCCAAAAAGTTTACAAGACATTTTAGTATTTTTACATAAGTAAAAGGTAAAATAAACTAGATGAGTATAATGCCCTCACAAGTATAGAGGATCTTCAGTGTATCAGCCCCTTACATAGTTAATTGGAATTAAGTCTAACAAATAGCATTATGGGAACAGGTTTGTTTTTTTTATTGATGTGTTTACTGCATTACAAATAATTCAGTGGTTGTGTATGATGCAGTTCAATTATGCTTTAAGTTCTTGCTGGACAAATGATTTTTACAGAAATTTTTCAAGCATTTATCTAGGATTATGTATCCTGCCCTTTTGCGAAATTTTTAGTGTTATCTATATGTTCATGATTTTTTTAATAATTTATTTAGTCCATTTTTATAGGTGATATTAGTTTGTTTTCCATGTCGTAATACAATTAAAGTTTTTTTATTTGTGTGGTTCATTTTTAGGTTCTAAGTCCTATCCCCATGTTGAGAGCTCTGATTCTGATCAAGCAAGCACAGAATTGGAAATTGAAAGCTCAGAATCTGATGATGATGTGGAGGATTTTGACGATGTAAATGATGCAGAGTTTACAACTTTTGTTGATGTGTTTGGTAATAAGAATTGGGTACCAAAATGTGATGAGAATCAGAAACCTTACACAAATCAATACTTTACTACTTTGGAAGATGCTTATAATTTTTATTGGAGATATGGGCAATTATGCAATTTTGATGTGCGTAAGTCAAAAGATCTAATGCCAAAGGAAATTTGTCGGCTAAATATATACAATGTAACAGGGGTGGCTCCCCCTATCAGGGCAGATCCAAACGTCTGGATGAAAATGGTGTTGAGGGAGCACAAAGGAAAACAACATCTCGCACATGCAATTGCAAAGCACTCATAATTATGAAACCTGCAGGACCAAAGGTTTTGTGGTAATGAGTTTTATTGAGGAACATAATCATCCCCTAGCAACTAGAGCAGCTAAAATGTTTTTAAGATGTAATAGGAATTTGTCGGTTGCTAATCAGAATTTTATAATGGATTGTGCAAGAGCAAATTTAGGTGCAACGAGATCACATGCTTTAGCTAAGGAAATGGTTGGATCCTATGAAGACATTGGTGCAACTGTTACCGATTTAAAGAATTTTGCGAGGGACGTGAAAGTTCGCATTGGAGATAAAGATGCCGACATGATTTTGGCAAAATTTAAGTTGAAGAAGGAGACGTCTAATAATACATTTTATTATGACTACAAGGTTGATAAAGATGGTCATTTGACTGGCCTTTTCTGGACAGATGCTATAGGTCAAGCAAATTTTGATGTATTTGGTGACATGGTTTCATTTGACCCCACTTTTCGGACTAATAGGTATCTGCTTGTTATTAATATTTTTAATCATATAAGTTGGCTAAGAGTATTACTCTTTTCTTGCATAAAAATTAGTTATTTTAACACAAAAATTCGATTAGATATCTTACAGGTCACTTATATTGTTTGCTTGGTTTTTCTTCTCAAATTTATGCAGCTTTTTTGTATAGCTTTCTCATGTTCTATTCAATTTTCTGCATAATTTACTATGTGGAATTTGTTTGGTCCGCATAATATCTGGGATTCTGCAATGTTTTTAGGTTGCTATGTAGAATTTCTTTATTTTCTCAAATCTGCATTTTTTTTTAAATTTAACCAGATTTTTATGCACTACATTCCAGTATTTGAACACAATCCAGATATATATCTTGATTGTCAGCAAAAATTTAAACATGGTCTTTTGTTTTGTAATTTTTCCACCCCTATCTCAGATACTACATGGTTTTTGTACCATTCACCGGGGTTGACAATCATTGGAAGAATGTAACGTTTGCTGCGGGACTTTTGGCGAAGGAAAATTACAAAAATTTTAAATGGCTACTTTTAGCTTTCAAGAAAGCAATGGGACGTGTTCCCCCTTGTGTCATAACTGATCAATGTCCTGCAATTAAAAAAGCTTTAGCTAAATGGTGGTCTAAAGCGAAGCATCGTCTTTGTATGTGGCATATTATGAACAAGTTGCCGTCAAAGGTAAATAGTAGAGTATGATTTCTGTTTTTTATTATTATTTTGTGTAACATGTTATAATTGTCGTTTGGCACTTCTTTTTTTTTAATTAGGTTGGACCTGTTTTGTCTTCAAACAAGAAATTTGTGGAAAAATTGAAGTCAGCTGTTTATTCTGATCATTTTACCCCTACTGAGTTTGAAGAATCATGGCATGATGTCATTTCAGAATATAATCTTGAGGACAATGCTTGGTTGACTGAGTTGTTCCATATACGGCATCATTGGATTCCTGCTTATTTTTCAGACATTGAAATGGCTGGTTTATTGAGAACTACTTCTCGGTCTGAAAGTTCCAATTTCTTTTTTCAACACTTTCATGAAAGTGAGGACACTTTGGTGGAATTTTACTCAAGTTTTGAATTGCCATGGACAAGAAACGTCTCAGGTATGCAGAAGATGAAAAGAAATCGCAACAGATTCCGCTAACGGACACCACAATGCCAATTGAAAAGGATGCATCTAAGTGGTATACCCAAGAAATTTATTATCCTGTCAGGGAAGAAATTAAAACAGCTTGCTTTCATACAACTATGCCAGATATGACAAGGGAAAATGATACAAGGCTTTTCAAATGTAAAGATGATCTACTGCAAGATAAAATTTTTGAGGTAGAGTATTTTAAACATTGATTATTTGTCATTTTTTTTTTGTCCTTAGTTTCTTTCATTTTTATTCTCCAAATGATAGAAATGAATAATTTCCCCTGTCATCTATTTTTTTTATGTTCCGTTATTAGTCTGTTAATAGCTATAACCATATAAGTTGTTTATTTTCTTGTTTTTGTTGAATGCTAGCTTATTAACAAGAATTGTTAACTTAAGGAAGTCATTTTGAATTTTTTAATTTTTAATGAGATTTACACATCTCTTAAATTATTACTTTTATAATGTTTCTTTTTTCCATCTTTTAGTTTAATAATTATTTCCTTTTTCCAGGTTTCTGTCAGACTAAGCGACAACTATGTACAATGCAGCTGTAATTTGTTTTTCAGAAAAGGTTACCTATGTAGACATGCATTCGCTGCTTTGCATCAGTGTAGCATCAAACAGATTCCAAAGGAATTTGTTAAGCCGCGTTGGTCCAAGAATGCTGTAAAACGTCACTCATTCCTTGGGTCTGACAAATTAATAGAAATTTGTGAAGCACGAGATAGAAAAAAGTTGAAAAGGATAAGGGCTTGGTTTGAGTTTCATAACTGTATGAATGTTGCTGGCGAAGATGAGGACAAGTTGGATTCAATTATCTCTGGAGTTCAGTCAATTAATGCTGCAATAACTCAGAGCACAGTTAACTCACCTGTACAAGGAGGAGGTCAGAGGGCAGACAAGTTTATTTCTCATGTTCCAGAATCAGAGATTTCTATTCTTAATCCAAATAAAAGTTAAAATAAGGGTTGTGGGAGCCGGATAAAGAGCAGCCGAGAGATAGCTGTTGAAGCGGGGAAGGGAAGACAATGTAGCCGATGTAAAGTTATAGGTCACAATATACGGTCTTGCACTGGAATCCAAAAATCTGGTTAAATATGATTTATTGCCTAATGTATTTGGTTTTATATTTCAGAAGTACATTGGATGTTTTAGTATTTGCTAACATTCTGAGTTTTTTATTGAAATATATATTTTGCAGAATCTCCAAATTTTATACAAAGTTTTATTAAATTGTTTTTTCAAGAGTTTTTACTTGGAATTTCTATTGTTTTTATTTGGGTATAATGTATGATTTGTGTGTTCATAATTTGTAATCTTTTGTTACAAGCATGCGCAGAACTGTAATACCGGTAAACAATCAAATAATTTAAATGTTCTTAATGTGGAAGCTCATGATGTGTAAGAGCTTCCAGAGATAGCCTATCTATAAAGATGGTATTTACCTATACATGGAATTGGTAGTATGTACTGCTAATTTATGCGACTTCCTATTTACTCAGTAGGTGCAAAACTTCCTTTTGTACTGTTTATGCTTTTGCTTATGCTAAGTACTTCTTAAAAATCCATATATCTATAATGTTAATCTGGAATGAACGGTGGTACTAATGATAACATCAATGATATCTATGATTACCTTCTGGTAATGCCACATTATAGTAGTGTGATTAAGATTCAAATTTACTCTTTATGCATCTTTAGAGTAGTGAGGATCATGATTAATGAGATTGCTTTAGTCTTTTGATTAGTACTGCATATAATTGATATTTTGAAAAATCACACATAAATCGTAAACTGGGGCATTTCATGAGGATTTAGCAGCAGGACCACATGTATTATTAGCACATACAATCTGTTTTCATTTTTGAATCTTAATTTTTAAGCCTTAATTTTACAGGAGTACAATATAACATACATAATTCTGATTTTTTCTTAACACCTTAACATATTGCTTTATAATTTTTAACGTTCACTGTATAAATTTGAATTGTTGCTTTCTATAGCTTATCTGGATTTGATTTATGTATTGATTCTTTGGCCTCAAAGTTTTTGCGAAGAACGGGATATTCATGCTTTCGATAACACAAATCTTTCATTCTCTTAAGGGTAAAGAATGACTGAATGACCTGGTTCTAACAGTTGGATTGTAAAAGAAAGTTATATGTTCTTCGTTATGTAAAAGTTTTTTACAACTCACATGGGGTAACTGAGGGCATTATCAGGGCAAATTATTTTGGAGATGCCAAAATATATAGACAGGTTCACATGTCCTTCTCTCATTCCTGAATTCAAAGCCTATCTCCACCAGTTCTATATTTCTGACACTATAATAACCATTGGATTAAGTAAGCAAGAGAACAATAAATATTTGAGTCGCAATTTTTTCCTTCATTACTTACAAAAAGTGACAAATTGTTTAGTCTAGGGGTGGAACTCCATAACATGGACATAAATGGCAAATCAGAGTACTGTCCTTCATTCATCACAAAATATTTAAATTAAATTATTATGATCCATTCATCAGAAGAAAAAAAAAACAAACTAGTTGTCCTTCATTATCATAACAAATCATAGTACTGCATTTCTACAATGCGATGATAAGAAAAAAAATCCACAGAACAATAGTTTAACTTAGTGCTGTCAGGATTGTATCAAATCCACCAAATAACTAGAGTATCTCCCTACGTCCTAAATTATTTATGTAACCAAGTTCTTGCCCTTGGCCAAATTCGCAGCACCTTCCAATATGAGGGTTCTTTTGCTATTTCCTCTCCAAGTCAAGATTTTGTGGTAGTAGATTATCCGCAACTTGTTCAGCAGTGGTTGTTGATTGTCCTTCATAGGAGTCATTTTTAAAATCAATTAGTTTCGGTAAATACATGACCATATGAGTAGACTAGATATAAATTAAATGTACCTTTTCAATACCGAGCCCGACTTTCCATCCACATAAATTACCGATATATGTCTCCATGTGCCTCATTACAAAGATTCCGCAATCAACCCCGTTCTTTTCGGTTTGCCAACCCATTCTATGAACTCGTGGTTTCAAATTTACTATCTCACTTTCTTTTGGCAGGTTATATATTGAGATCCAATGGCAGAAGCAATCATGCTGAGTTTATTAATACAATGTATTGATCAGATTTTTTCACACTCAGTTCCTCAATCTAAGTTAACTAAAAAAAATGCTTCAAATATCACATACCAAGCGTGCTGGCAAATCTCCATAAATTTCCTCCACTCCATCTGTTTGGACTCTGTTATCTATTATCTTCAGTCGAGTTTTCTTCAAGTTATAGCATATGATATAGTAATGTCCCATATCGTAAATGGGAAAAACAAACTGTAGATTAAACAATTAAAATGTATATAAATTAATTATATGGTATGATGCATAAAAAAACAAATGGAAAGAATAGATGTTCATTTTTATCTTTCTTACCATATCGAAATCCCTTACATCGTATCGCTTGTTATGCATCTCGTTAACCATTTTCATGACATTGTCCATGTTATCGTCAAAAGAAGCATAACGATTCGTCTTTTCAAATTCACCCTCTTCGATTTTAATCTGTAAGGGCCCGTACTGCATCAAAATATAAGAAACATAAGTAATTTGTCCCTTTTAACCACAACTAACATATAATTTAGTCTTTCAAGTACTTTTATTAAGATGTTAAACACGTACAGTGGTTTCTGTAGTCATGAACAGACGTAATGGTGAAGAATCATCTTTAAGTATCTCATTCTCGTTCAGCAGGTAGGTCCATGTGTCAATCAGTGTCGACATAACCATTTTAGTCTCCTGTAGTGATTGAAAATTTGCTTTTGTACACATTCTCTCATTCCATTCAAATAAGTTATCCCTAAAAAAGGTCAAATATAACGATTAGTACACACAGCACCCTTTAAATTGGAAAAAAGAATTGCAGAACATATGACACAATTATGTAATAAACAAACTTTCTGTTTCTCCTGTTTTGGAAAAGCCACTTCCACACATTCCTCTCCTCCGTTGTTAAGACGTGACTACCCACATCAACCACCCTGCTGACATATGGAGATCTACAAAGAGCTGATGCTTTTATTTCTCGTCGTGGTCTTTCCATTTCTGCAGTTGATTTACCCTTTTCTCCAACATTTCCATACACATCCTTCTCTCCAATAAATTTTTTGTGCAGAAATTGTCTTGTACCTGGAATACTTAACAATCGTGAACAGCTTCCATCTGCACGTTACTGGTGTCATCTAGATCACTACAGAGGTTTTTGGGCATCAACTGTGACAACCCCAAAGAGTAGTTAGGTATGAAATCATCTTCATCTACTAGAGCTGACTTTTTTTCTGCATTTCCAACTACACTACCAAATAGTAAATTCTTCGCTATTGGACTTGCAGCTTCGAACAATTTGAAATATTGGTTATATTGACTTTTCAGTTCTGCTAGCCTTGGATTTTGAGGATAGAGTGCTAATGTTACTTCAAAATTATTCAAGCACCTTCCATAAACATCATCAAATTCCTTCAAATTTTTTTCAAACGATATCATGTACGTCTGGTAGAACACAATGTAACACAGGCATACAAAAAATAATAAGTTAAACTCCATATGTTAATCTCATGTCACATTTTAACAACCAAAATTAAAAGGAAAATTTACATACATTTTCGTCAAAATGCTTATCAATTTCTACATCAACATGTGTTTGCGTGTTCTGCACCACATTAACTTCATCATCACATACCTGCGATTATAGATTATGTAATGTAAACATCCAATTAGGTACTATTATAAAATGTATAAAATTAGGTACTATAATTTGTGTAAACTTTAATACTTTAAACTTTAATAAGTGAAATTGCTGTAACAAAGCAAGAACAAGTCCCACACCCCTGTATATAATTACCTCTATAACTGGTGCAGGTAATGGAGGGATCTTTTTTGCATGTTTTAATGATAAACTATTGACGAGAATATCAGTGCCTGCAGGTGAACCTTCTAGATAGACAACTACCTTTGATGGGTTACTATTAAGAAGAAATTTACCCTGTAACTATACCCAATCTTTATCTGTTGCCTGCATACTATAGGAAGAGAAAATGTAGAATAGGTTATTTATAGTAAGGCTCGAGAGACTAAAAGGGAAGACAGTGCGGAGCTACTGCATGTAAACGAAGAAAATAATGTTTACATGGAATGATATAGAAAGCTAATAACTAGTGTTACTTAGATGTTGTGTGTCCAAAAAAGTCAGTATTGCAACTACCATGTTTGTGCAAAATCTATAATATTATTGGTGACATTGTTAGCTCATTAGTTCTAAATGAGTTAGGAAAAACTAACTTGGAAATGCCTATGTACTGCTCCCGGAGATCTGGTGTCTGAACCCACAACGTAGCCTGTACATTAGCATTGGTAACATTGTTTCCATATATCCGAACCACAGCAGATACTTCATAATCAAGCTTTTGTTGCACTCTTCCAGTTATATCCTGCTGAATACCATTCCAGCTCTGTGTGCGTTCTGTTGCAGATGCAAAATTTTTACCAGATATAGGTAAAACTTTTCCATCTACCATGGTGTCGTGAACAAGAATTTTGCAGCCTCTTCCGGACCAATTATTAACACCATCATCAAATGCAGGATTCAATATTATATTTTCATACACAGCAGGAAGATCCCCAGAGCCATTAATCTGTCAAATTACATAAAGTTTGAACATCCAAAGAATGTGTAAAAAATAATTTGTTTCACAGATTGACCACTATCTTCTAACCCTTCAAGAGATTAAACGTATCGATAATGAGCAATAATATTATTGATCAAGGAAAAGAAAATGAATCTCAAGACACTTCAATGATCCCTTGGTACTACTTACTTCATAAAACGATAGGTCATATATATAAAAAGAAAGACGTAGATTAGTGTAACTGCTTGTGTATCTGGTTTTGGGTTCTTTTGTAGTTCATAAGTAGTGGTTAGCTATTGGCACCAATAAACAATTCTCAAGCAAACGTGAGTTATTGTTATATTGCAGAACAATATTGTTCACTCCTGAAGTCGTAATAGGTAGTTCATATTTAAATTTAGTACTCTTACATTTAAATAATTCGAAAATATAGTACTCAAGCAAACGTGTTTTATTTGTAAAATATGAGATTAAATTAATTAACTTTCATTAAGCGTATTAGGTACAACAGACGTGATTCCAGTGAGAAGGATTGTTCTATATTTTTTAAGAGTGGATCAATACTGAAGTCCTAATAAGTAGTTCATATTTAAAATTCAGTACTCTTGGTTCTTGAGTGGATCGCGTTCAAAAAAACTTGTACTAGACTCGAATTCAGAATCATTAATTAAAAAGATTGTTGTAGTCGATAAATAAACAACTATAGCAGGTGATACAGGTTTATGGACTCACTTCAATACATGCATATGGGATACTGTTCTTTGATTTTGTCAGGCACAAATTCACAATCTCTTTCTCTTTGCCTTAGCATCTCCCTAAGGTCATTGGTCTACTCGAAGTGATCAACATATTTTCAGTCATAAGGTTCAAGATGTATATATATTCAACCTTGGCATCTGAGGGATACGGTCTGAATTAAACAGTTCAATGTCTAAGTACAGACATAAAAAAGCCTTAACTAGAAAGAAGGTTTTTTTTTAGGATAGAATCACTCAATCAAAGAACTTAAAAGAAATGACAGTACAGTTTATGGTTAAGACTCAGAGTCAAACCAATATCTCTTATTCTAGAACAAAATGGTACACATGAAACAGTAAATTGACAAGATAGGTCATATATATAAATAGAAAGACGTAAAAAGAAAGACGTAGAATGACTAGTGTAGGTCATTTTTTAGATACTTTAAAATACTACTACAAGGTATTTTAAGAAGATTACAAAAGGCAGGACATGTATTCTAATTTAACGGTTATACCTCTACAACGTCGTGCCTTGGCTTCCTATTTTCTGGTTTTTCCTCAGAAGAAGCACCTTCCTCAAACACATTGACAGCATCTTTAACAGCCTGAAAGAGTTAGGAATTAATTGGATGGATGGGATTCTCTAAGTCTGTCATACTCTGTACGCATATTACAAAAACAAAATGCAGGACATTTACATACATTTATTTCTTCTCCAGCATTGACGACAAAGAGTTTGTTCGAGCCATCCAGATTGTTTGTGTCATTGCACAGAACTTTGTCTTGTGCTATAAATGCATTCGCCTCATATTCGTGAAAATTATTTATTTATAAGAAATGTCTGAATTAATCAACAACTACATTCAAATATTAAAAAAATTAAGTAGTATATAGAATGCTTAGTAATACACACATCCAAATTCTCTTCACCATCCATGTCTTGAGAAATTGCACAATCATCTTTGACATTACTTCCAATCTCGTTCTGCATATTTGTTCTAACTACTATATCAAGCATTGTCAACTCAGTACCCTCGGCGTTTTCCTGCTCGATTTCTTCCTATAAATGAAACAAGATAAAACTTAATCTAATTCCAAAATATCTGACATTCATTAAAGATTGGGTAATTTTACCTCCTCTTTGCCCTTTATCTCTAAAACACCATCCTGCAAATGGATAAATTGAACTTAATTAAAGATATAAGAATATAAAGCACCTCAAGATTTTTTTAAAAACAGACCTTTAATTAAAACAATTAAAGTTCCCTTACCACAATCACATCACGAAATTTCACTATTTCACCTTCTTCAAAACTCTTCTGTTTTGAATCATATTTTTGTCGTTCTTGCAATAACATATCTGACCAAACACGGAACGTTGGGTAATTTCCCTGAATGAATGTTGTTCCCCTGCTCTTACATTTGCTTACATACAAGTACTGCACCAAAAAAATATAGGCCATTTGTATCCTTTGACATATTTTCTAAAATATGTTAAAATTCTAATTAGATTATAACTTACAATAAGGAAAGGCAGAGGTCCTGCAAAGTTTCTTTTCGTGTCTGCAGCCCAATAAGCATGCGTTTTTTTAAGTTTTTCAATCAGCAGTCGACACCAGTTATAGTCGTTGCACGTTTCAATATCTCCGGAAAATCTCAGTATATCTCTAGTAAGGAAACTATTCTGATGTGATTCAATGAAGAAATTATACATCAGAATCAGGAAATTCCACTTGAAATTATCATGTGCCCTTAGATTCTCAAGAATCTTGTTCCTCACCATTGAAGGTCTTATTTTACAACTTGCACACCCGGGGAATTGTTCTTCCCAATTTGAATAAGCAGGATTGTATTTATTGTACTCAACCACTGCATTCCCACTTGGCAAACCCATTACACTGTGCACGATACTTTCAGTAATCTTGATAGTCCCGGCTTGTAACATAAGTGAACAAGTTTCCCCATCGAATGCTTCAACAATAAGCGTCGGTTAATGACAATGACCGACGCAATAGGTTCAAAGGACACCTATAGCGTCGGTTAATGCAAACAACCGACGCTATAGGTGCGATGCTATAGGTCATTTCTGTAGTAGTGTCCCTGTGCTACAGAGTTCCGCTTTCAACATGGTTTCTGCTTTCATGAAGGCTTCTGTTTGCTTCAGTAATAATCACAATGCAAGATGGTACACAACGTATAAAATAGATCACAGACAATTCAACAGTACCTAGTTTGTTGCTGGCACATCATGAAAAATTGCACTATGCATATCAAGCAACTTAGATGAAATATGGTCCATAACATACAAAAATTGTTAAGAAAAGCAGACAATTCAGATGTACTGATTTTACACATTACACAAAGCTGAATGGATATACTGAAATCCTGTAGCATTATCATATTATCAACAAAATATGTATGTAATGGAAGATAATATTGTTTAGACCTGCAAATCAAATCACAGCGGGACTTCATGATTTCGGAATGCTATTTATTACCAAGCAGGCAACTAGACCTTTCCATTAATGTAATCTATTGAGAGGAAGGATTCGGCTTCTTTATCACTTGGTTGTTTAGACCATTTAGCCCTCTTATTTGTTGTTGCACCTGGTCCATGAGACTTGTACTCTGCCTGGAATAAGCTTCATGCGTTCATTTCAGAAATATATTTCCCATCAGAAAATGCAATAATCGAGAAAGTACAAGTGATATACAGTATTCTTAAAATCGGCCTAAGTTTGGATCAAATGCATGAATTTTGTAAATTCAGATTGTTAAAAGTTTTTTTTTGCAAAAGAAATGCCTGGAAAACGATAAATTAATTTCTTAAAAAAATTAAAACACATATGTTTAATGCTTCAATTAATTGATAGAATGTACTTAGCCACTTAGAAAAGTCTCGCGATTTTCAGAGCACCATTAATAAATGGAAAATATTAGAAACAGTTAGGACTCAAGCTAGCCCAGACGTATTATGCGTTAGATAGGAAAACATGGTACTTACGTAGTGCTACCAAATGCCAACTTCACCAATAATGATCATTTCTCAAGAAGATTATTTAAAGTTTGTTCTCAAATCCCATTGTATGTAAAGGATGATAATTGACTTCCCAACTTTCAGGTTTGGGATATTTCCATCATGGGGCCTGTCTCAAAAGCTTTCCAGAATAACAGGACCTAACAGCCATGGCCATAACAGCAGACCAAGCTGAGAGGTGAGGCTTGGTGAATCATGTTGTGGAAAGAAATGAGTTATGATAAAAAAGCTCAAGAAGTTACCATTTATCAAGTAAACTAACTACCAAAAAATAATTATATTACATAGCCTTTTATATAATTTAAATTGATGAAATATTTGGAAATAAGGTTTAACTTATGTATTGGCATTTCCTCAAGTCTCAACAGAGTAATAAACTCAATAAAGAGCTGTTGTACATGAATAATATAGGAGTGGTTATGTTAGTACGATACCTCCTAATCCACGTTTACCCGTGTAAATGTGATGATGGCTTCTCTCATTCCTTGAAACACTTTACCAGCTTTCATTTCCGCTCTCAGTTGACCTCTTTAACGTACCCAGTCAAAACTTCTCTGCGAGGCAAGAGAACAAATTAAGAACAGGTATCGCAGCATACCAGAAGCATTGTTTAGGAGATGAGATGATCGGCTAAAAGCCATTGTTCGATATATATTACTAAAATCAGCATTGCGACGATTGATAGCTTCCAGATGTGCAGCAAAGTGACAGTTCACAAAACACATTATTCTATCATACACTTTAACCTCAAACCAACACCACCCTGGTTACAAAAAAGGGGAGAAACAAAATACAAATATACAAGTATAAATCAAAATACATGCAAAGAAGTTCATTCAAACAAATATACAAGTACATCGATATATACATGTGTGTGTGTCTATTGTTGAATAATCTTAAACTTATTCGTATGTTTTATTTTGTTTGCTGTCAGAATAATGACTAATTGATTTGGTCAAGTATTGTTACAGTAATTCTAGGAGTTGTCTGGTAGAGAAGATTAATAAGGGAAGTGGTTAAGTCCATTCCAAAATTAGAGCCAGATTGAGTGGAGAGCTTGTTCTCTATTCTTCTTATTTATACCATGTATTTTTCATTTTGATAAGATAAGGAGTGAAGTGGTTTCTCTCAGCATATTCTCTCTGTGAGATTGGTTTATTTGATATACTTGATATAGATATTTATGTACTGATATCCTACATTTGGTATCAGAGCATAGGTGTCTTACGGTGAGATCAACTGTATTTCAAAGTCAACCACAATGGATGCTGGGAAGAACAAATCGATGGGTCTAAGTTATCCTATGCTAACCAGAACGAATTACACGGCTTGGGCAATGAAGATGAAGGTCCTCATGCAAGCACATGGTGTCTGGGAGGCGATAGAACAAAGTGATCCAAAAGCTGAAGTGGCCGAGAAGACAGACAAGGTTGCTCTGGCCATGATATACCAGAGCATACCAGAAGAAGTGATGTTGTCTCTTGCGGAACGGAAGAAATCCAAGGAAGCGTGGGAGGCTATCAAGACTATGTGTCAAGGTGCGAGTAGAGCAAAGGAAGCCAAGGTACAGACCTTGAAGACGGAATTCGAATCCCTGAATATGAAAGATTCAGATCTGTTGGAAGATTTCTATATGAAAATCAACGGAATCGTGATGAATATTCGAGCCCTGGGAGAAGAAATAAAAGAATCATATGTGGTGAAGAAAATCTTGCGTGCAGTTCCATCAAAATTCTTGCAAATAGCGTCAACAATGGAACAATTTGGGAATTTGGAAAAAATGACGGTGGAAGAAGTGATTGGTTCGCTTAAGGCACACGAAGAAAGGATAAAGGGGAGTACTGAAAATATTGGATCACAATTGTTGATGACTGAAGCAGAGTGGAAAAAGAAGGAGAGTGAAGAAAGCAAACTGTTATTTACCAAGGAGGAATGGCAAAAACGTATGGCAAAAGGCAATGAAGGAACCTCAAATTTCAGAGGACGTGGTGCAAGAGACAATAGAGGAGTCAAGTGTTATAATTGTTTTGCATATGGTCATTATGCTAGAGATTGTCCAAAGCCTAAGCGGAACAGGGAAGTGAGACAGGAGGCACTCATGGCACAAATAGATGATAATGAATCAGCACTTCTATTAGCAAAACACGAGAAAAAGGCTGAGACAATTTTGCTGAATGAAGTGGGTATGATGCCTAAACTGGCAACTGAAGAAAAACCAATGGGAGAGGCATCAAGTCTGTGGTACTTGGACAACGGAGCGAGCAATCATATGACAGGAGATAAAGAAAAATTCATTGATTTGAATGAAGAGGTGACAGGACTGGTCAAGTTCGGTGATGGCTCAACCGTGAAAATCGAAGGAAAAGGCTCAATCATTTTCAAATGCAAGAATGGAGAAGAAAGAAAGCTTAATGAGGTATTTTTCATTCCTACATTGTGTAACAACATAATAAGTTTGGGTCAATTGTCGGAGGAAGGGAATAAGGTAGTTTTAAAAGGGAATTTTCTGTGGGTGTTCGAAGAACAAGGGAAATTACTTATGAAAGTAAAACGATCGTATAACAGATTGTATAAACTGGTTGCTGAGACTGTGAAACCAGTATGTTTGCTAACAAAAACAGAGGAGATGTCTAAGTTGTGGCACACACGTCTAGGACATGTGAATTTTCAGTCTATGATAGCTATGAACAAGAACCAGATGGTACTTGGTTTTCCAAATGTCAATGTATCCACAGAAATCTGCAAAGGTTGTTTAAAGTCGAAGCAAGCAAGGAAAAAGTTTCCGCAAGAATCAAGTTTCAGTGCTACTCGTGCTCTGCAGTTGGTACATGGAGATTTGTGCGGACCAATAGAGCCAGCCACATCAGGAGGAAGCAAGTATTTTTTCCTTTTAGTGGATGATTTCACTAGAATCATGTGGGTATATATGTTAAAGCACAAAGGAGAAGCGTTTGGGGTGTTCAAAAAGTTTCGAGCACAGGTTGAAGAAGGGGATAAGAAAAGGATCAAGGTGTTTAGGACTGATCGAGGAGGATAATTCACGTCAAATGAATTTAAGGTATACTGTGAGGAGACTGGAATCGAACAACATTATACGGCTCCATATACACCACAACAAAATGGTGTAGTGGAGCGTAGAAACAGAACAGTGGTGGAAATGACTCGGAGTTATTTGAAGGAGATGAATCTGCCTATGGTGTTTTGGGGGGAAGCTGTTCGACATTCAGTATATGTGTTGAATAGATTGCCAACACGAGCTCTATCAAACCAAACTCCGTACGAAGCATGGACAGAGACAAAGCCATATCTGGGCCATATACGTGTATTTGGATGTCTTGCACACATGAAAGTTCCTAATATGCACACAACAAAGTTAGATGATAGAAGCATGGAGATGATTAATCTTGGAAGAGAGCCCGGAACAAAGGCGTATAGGCTGTATGATCCAGTGAACAAGCGAGTACATGTTAGTAGAGATGTGGTATTTGATGAAACAAAAGGCTGGACGTGGGATCAAGAGGAAAGGAAGGACAAGAATGATTTTGTGGTATTTTCATTTCTGGATGAAGAAGAGTCAGAGATGGAGGATTATGCTATGGGAAACACTGAGCAGAATTACAATGATGAAGAAAGAAGCACTGAGAATATCACACCACCACGATCAACAGATCACAACGATGAAAGAAATGCTGGGAGCATCACACCACCAAGGCTAAACAGAGACAATCATGATGAGAGTGGAGAACCTCGACGTTACAGAGATTTAGCTAATATTTATAGTGTTACGGAGCCAATAGAGTTGGATTACGAGTTGATGTTCGTGGGATTAGAGGAGCCCCAGAATTATGAGCAAGCAGTCAAAGAAAGTAGTTGGAGAGAAGCAATGCAGAAAGAACTGGAATCCATTGAGAAGAACGGCACCTGGAAACTAACAAAATTACCAGATGGACACAAAGTGATCGATTTGAAGTGGATTTATAAGTTAAAGAAGAATGCAGATGGAGAGATCGTGAAACATAAAGCAAGGTTGGTCGCTAAGGGGTATGTACAAGAACATGGAATCGATTTTGAAGAGATATTTGCACCGGTCACCAGGTTAGAAACAGTTCGATTACTGTTAGCATTATCAGCTAAAAACAATTGGGAAGTTCATCATCTTGATGTAAAAACGGCTTTTCTCAACGGTGATCTAAGTGAAGAAGTCTACGTAGCACAGCCAAAAGGGTATGAAAAACAAGGACAAGAGCAGCTGGTATATAAGCTATCAAAAGCATTGTACGGCTTACGACAGGCCCCTCGAGCATGGTACGCCAAGTTAAACAGTTGTCTCGAAGAACTTGGATTCAAACGGTGCCCTTACGAGCAGGCTGTCTATACCAAGCGTGAGAAAGATGATATCTTAATAATTGGGGTATATGTTGATGATCTTCTGATCACTGGGTCGAACGTATCGAGTGTTGGAAAGTTCAAACAACAGATGAACAAGTTCTTTGAGATGAGTGATCTGGGAAAACTTACTTACTACCTGGGAATAGAAGTAAAACAAGGCAATGGGTACATAGAATTGAAGCAAACAGGATATGCAAAGAAGGTGCTCAAACAGGCTGGTTTGGAGGGATGTAATCCTACGAAATTCCCTATGGATCCAAAAGAACAATTAATGAAAGACGAAGGAGGTAAGAGAGTTGATGCAACATTGTACAGAAGTCTGGTGGGGGGTTTGAGATATCTGGTACATACTAGACCAGATATAGCGTTTCCAGTCGGAATGGTAAGTCGTTATATGGAGCAACCAACTGTTTTGCACATGAATGCAGTAAAACGAATACTTCGTTACTTGAAAGGTACTTTGGAGATTGGTCTAATCTATTCGAAAAGCAATGGGAACATTGTGTTAACAGGGTATTCGGATAGCGATCTTGCAGGCCATATTGAAGATAGGAGAAGCACTGGAGGAATGGTGTTCTATTTGAACGAGAGTTTGATCACATGGGTTTCACAAAAGCAGAGGTGTGTGGCATTGTCCTCTTGCGAAGCTGAATTTATGGCTGCAACGGCGGCAGCTTGTTAGAGTATCTGGTTACGAAATGTTTTGCAGCAAGTGACTGGTGAGAACATTGGTCCAGTGGTTCTGTATATTGATAATAAATCGGCGATAGACCTGGCAAAAAATCCTGTATTTCATGGTCGCAGCAAACACATTGATGTGCGTTACCATTTCATACGTGAGTGCATTGAACAAGGTGAGATAGTTGTGAAGCATGTGGCTAGTGATTATCAGCGCGCAGATATTATGACAAAGGCTTTGGCAACAGTCAAGTTCGAGAGAATGAGGAAGCTTCTGGGCGTCAAGGAACTTGTCAACTAAGTTCAAGATTAGGGGGAGAGTGTTGAATAATCTTAAACTTATTCGTATGTTTTATTTTGTTTGCTGTCAGAATAATGACTAATTGATTTGGTCAAGTATTGTTACAGTAATTCTAGGAGTTGTCTGGTAGAGAAGATTAATAAGGGAAGTGGTTAAGTCCATTCCAAAATTAGAGCCAGATTGAGTGGAGAGCTTGTTCTCTATTCTTCTTATTTATACCATGTATTTTTCATTTTGATAAGATAAGGAGTGAAGTGGTTTCTCTCAGCATATTCTCTCTGTGAGATTGGTTTATTTGATATACTTGATATAGATATTTATGTACTGATATCCTACATCTATATGTACATGCAAACAAAAAGGGGGAAAACAAGAATACAATGGAAAAGACCCAGAACATATAAATTAAAATAACATGCAAAGAAAACTCAAGAAAAAAAAGGAGAAGAAGAACATAGATGTCTTATTAATTCAAACCCAACTCCAAGCACATTAAATCTCCAGATCTGTTGAAAAAATTAGAGTTCAAAATTAAAAATTAAATTTGAAATTAACTTACGAATTCCAAGTTCAAGAAACGTAGACACAAATCGAAACAAACAAAATCCAACCTAGGTCGATTTCTTTTTACCACCAAGCTTGGTCGGTTCCTCCAATTAGGGTTTTAATTTGTACTTTTAAAGGTGAAATTAGGGTTTTAATTACATAGATATATGGTGAGATGGTGAGATTAGGGTGTTAATAGAGATGGAGAGAGAAGGGAGAGAAGGGAGGGAGAGAGAGAACGCAGAGAGAGAGAGTGTGTGAAAGGTGTTGACTGTGTGGAAAAGGGGGAAAATGGGGGGATGAAATTTTGTTGGGGGGTGAATATTTTTTTGTTAATAAAGTTAAGGCGGGATTTTCTTTGGTATAAGCTGGAAGGGTGTAAGCTACTAAGCTGGGGGGAGGGAAAATTTAGTTTAACGGGGAAAAATTTGTTAAGGGGGGAAAAGTAGTTTTAAACTAAAAATATTCTAAGGCGGGAAAAAAGATGGGGAGGTCGTTGTTAGAATTTTTTTAAAAAGAGTTTTATACATCGCTTTAAATGTGAGTCGTCGTTAGAATTTTTTAAAAGAGTTTTAGAAATCGCTTTAAATGAAAACTGATGTTTGATTTATAAAAGACATCGGTTTTAAAAATGTCGATGTAATAAAGGCTTTTAACATCGGAGGAATTTGAAATCGTTGTCTTAAGTTCGATGTCTAATCCAATTTTTTTAGTAGTGCGCGGTGTTAACTATTTTTTATGTAAACTACCACATAATGTCATATAAAACAGAGTAGTGACTTCAATTTAGTGTTTGCTTCGTAATTTGTATTTGTTGTGTATACTCTTGATGTTTTACTCATATATTCTTTCTACCCCTTTAATTCATATAGTATTACATTAAATTTAGGCCTAACACACTAGATGGTATAGATGCTTGACTATATAAGTGTTATTATATATAAGTGTTAGTATACTAGATGTAAAATTATATCAAATTATAACTTCTGCAATCTTTGTACATGCCCTTCAATGTTCTATATGTATACACTGATCCAAACTTTAATTTTTAGGGGAGGTTCACTAATATTTAGTTTTCTATTTTATAGGTGGCATGGGGTGGTCCGAATTCAAATAAGGGTAAGGGAAGCAGGAAGGTTGGGACCAATGGAGGGGATGGTGAAGGCCGCAATGGCAACGATGCAGAGAGCTATGTGGAAGGAGCCTCGTTGGAACAATTTCCACAGAAAATAACATATGGGAGGAAAAGTGGCAGCTGTTCTAAAGGTGATTACTCAAGGAAACCACATGAGGATGCGAAGCCAACATTAAATTTTCTCAAGACCGGAAAAGGGTATGTTAAAACCTAGAACACCTCAACTTGTTAACATATTAAATGTAGGATACACGGTTTATATTCTGTATCAGTTTATACATGGTTAATTGTACTGCCTGCTTGTAGTAAAATTTGCCTTAGTCGATCTATTCAAAATAAATGTGTTTTTTTTTTTTGGAGTTTTTTTTACTGACAGCTTATTCTAAGTTTTTTACCTTGTTAACCAGTCAATACAACTTCTTTCATTATGTTGTTATAGAATGACAGAGGCTGAAGCCAAACACACTTTGATCCACATTCGTATGAAATGGGATGAAAATACACTGAATTCAAAGGGATCTAAATGGGAAGCTTTTTATATCAGTTGTATTAAAAGTTTTAAAGTAAGTTTTCAAGTTTTGCACTCTTATGCAATCTGTTTTTCAAGTAGTGTGTAGAAGTATTGTTAATCTATATGTTCATCTCGAAAACAACAAAATTCGACCGCTTCATGTTGGTCGAATTTAGCATAGTTCTGTTGTTGTGTAACCACATACAAATATAGGCTGATTTTGTCACTAATTAATACAAATTTAGAAATAAGCTAATTAAATAAGCTAATTAGGCACTGCATAGCACAAGTGCACTATTTTTTCGAACATAAATTAACATGTATAAATATTTATTTTAATTTTTACACTATTAAAAATTATGTATAATTATTATCATAGATTGTGTACTGTGTAGTAGTGTCATAGATTGTGTACTTAGTGTGTAGTAGTGTCAAATTATGTATAATTAGTGTGAAGTAGTGTCAAATTATTATTGTTGCATACTCTATTGAATCTTTTCAGATTATGTGTTAGGAATAATTCATGAGTTGTGATGTTAAGAATAGAATTTTACTTATACTTCTTGTATATCCTGATCTTATAAAGGATTTAGCACTTTGTATAGGAGATATGTGTTAGACAGTAATCTGTAGAATTAAGTCAGGAACAGTGCATCGAGTACTACATGTCAGGAACTGAGATTGAATCCTGATACGTCAAGTCAAATACTTATCAAGTACTGATGGGATGGTGAGATCCTAATGCCAGATGGAATCCTGATATCAGTCGTGTTACTGATGATGTCATTATAGATGCTACAGAAACTGGCAAGTACTATAAAACAGGATCTTTGTTTGAAGAACAAGCGAGAAGATATTATGAAGGAAAGAATTTTCTACTGATGGAAACTATCAACTGGATGGCAGAACATTGTCATGTATAGATTATCTTTCTTTGATTAGTTGATAGGTAGCTTTATAAATACCCTCTCAATATCATTGTAAAAAGTGTGAATGTGCGTAGCTCTGTATAAGGTTTATATTCGAGAGTTCGAAACAAACAGAGAGAGAGATTTATTTTGTCAGCAGCTGCTAAAGGTATTTGTACACCTTTGGTAGAGTTTGTATTTGATCTTATTAATACAAACAGTTTGATTCATTCGTTTATTCTTGTTTATCTAATCAAGCAAAAATTAGACACGATTATATAACTTGTATTCAACCCCCCTTCTATAAGTTATTCGAGTTAACAATTGGTATCAGAGCAGGTTGATTTCGAATAATCATAAAGATCTGCAATCATGTCTGGTTACAAGGATGGTAATACCAAGATCCCTATGCTCAAAAGAAACGAATATACTCTATGGGAAGTAAAGATGTTGCATCATCTGGAAGCAACAGATCCTGATTATCTTGACAGAATCAGAGATGGACCTTTTGTTCCAACAAAGGTTGTTGGACAAGCAACTGTTGATGGTGTAGTTGTTCTAGAACATACAGCAGAGAAGCCTAAATCTGAATGGTCAGATAAGGACAAGGAGAATGTTCTTAAAGATGCTAAAGTGAGAAACATATTATTCAACAGTCTTGATTCTGTTCTCACTAACTATGTTCTCTCTTGTAAAACTGCTAAGGATATATGGGACAATGTTAAGGTTCACTGTGAAGGAACTAAGCCTGTCAGGAAGAATATGGGGACATTACTTATACAACAGTATGAGTATTTTGAATCCAAGTCTGGTGAGTCACTTACTGATACCTTTGATAGGTTTATAAAACTCATCAATGAGATGGCCATGCATGGTAAATATTATGACTTGGAGGATATAAATACAAAGTTCATGAAAGCTTTGCCTGATTTCTACAATGAGAAGAGATCTGCAATTGAGGAAGCTAATGATCTGGATGAGATATCATTAGAGGCAGTGTATGGAAAACTGAGGGCTTATGAACTTGACAAGTAGCAGAAGAAGAGTAGGAGTGAAGGAAAGATGAAAACTATTGCACTTACTGCTCAATCTGAATCAAAGAAGCTTCCAGAGGAACAACATGATGAACCTGTTGTAAAGAACTCAAGGAAGAGGAAAAGCAAAGAAAGTTCTGAGTCAGAAACTACTGATATGGACTCTGACAACAGTGATTCTGAATCAGAGATTTAGGAGCTCTTTGCTATGTTTGCTAAAGCTTTCAAGAAAGGAAGATTCAACAGGAGAAGATTTAGCAAAGGACCTTTTCAAAAGAAGGAGGAGAAGAAGAGTGACAAAGGCAAAAGTACAATTGTCAAGCTTGATAAGGCCAAGATCAAGTGCTTTAACTGTAGCGAGCTTGGACACTTTGCTAGTGATTGTAAGAAACCTAGGAATTCAGGAAAGGGCAATGCACTTATAGTCACACAGAAGGATTGGGCTGTATTCCAGTGATTCTGAAGAAGAATTGGATTATGACAACATTGCATTGATGGCAAATGTTTCAGATAAACCTGGATCTCCAAAGAAAACTTCTCCATCCTCTGTTAAGGTATCACTTCACTCTCTTGATTCATTTGATAGCTTAAATTCTGATGAAATTAGATCTATCCATGCTGAGTTTAAGAATCTTATGACTAATTTTAGAATTCTTACCAGTGAAAGAGATGAACTTAAGGTTAAGAATGATAAATTAGTTGATAGAAATAATTTTCTTGAATCTGAGTTAATTTAAATGGAAGAATACAAGTTAAGTTCTGATAAAGCTAAGCATGATTATAGTGTTATTCTTGAGGCTTATGACTATGTCAGAAAAGAACTAGAGGAAGAGAGAGATGTGATTAAGACCATTAACATTTCTGGTAAAAAGACTCAAGAAATCATTGAAAGTGGAATTCGTGGTAAAGTTAATGGTTTAGGTTTTGATAAGGCTAGACAAGAAGAAAAAGTAGCTATTGTCAATAATGATAGTAAAGTAGAAGCTAGCACATCTAAATCTGAAGGTAAGAAAATTGTTTCTGAACCTAATAATGTTAAATTTGTTGATTCAAAAGGTACCCCTGTTCTACATAAAAGAATTAACAATAGTAATTCAGATGAGAAAGTGTTAGAGAAACCTAAGAATGTCATCATAAGGTTTCTGTCTAAGTCTCAGTTGAAACAGAGATTAGATAGTCTTTCAGAGTCTAGCAATATCAAAAGAAATAGGAATGGAAAAGAAGGTATTAACAAAGAGAATAATTACAAGAATGTACCTGATGCACCTAGGAAAAAATGCTATAAGTGTGGAAATCATAATCATTTGGCCCTAGACTGCAATCAAAAACCTTCTTGGAAAACTGAGTCCAGATTCCCCAAGACTCAGAAAATTCAATACCAACCACAAAAAACATGTTATCATTGTGGTAGTTTACTTCAATCCATTTATATGTGTAGAGAATATCATGAAATGTATTATGACTATTATTCTTTGAAATCTGAAACTCCTAGTCACAAACAGTTTGTGAAATCAGAGTCTAAGGTTGACTCTGTAATAGGTAAAGTAAAAGCAAAATCTTCAAAGCCTATTGTTTATAAATCTAGTAAGAAAGGATCCAATCAAAGTTGGGTCCTAAAAAATTCTAACTAGTTACTTTTTGTTTGCAGGGCACAGGAAAGAAAAATTCAATTATCTTGGACAGTGGATGCTCTGGACATATGACTAGAAAGAAGTCCCTGCTTACAAAGTTTGAAAGGAAAGCTGGCCCAGTAATATCTTTTGGAGATGGAAACAAAGGAGAAACTCTGGGATATGGCTCAATTGTTTTGGGGAATGTCATCATAGAAAATGTAGCACTAGTTGAAGGCTTGAAACATACTCTTTTAAGCATAAGTCAACTGGGTGATAAAGGTTACCAATCAATCTTTGACAGAGAAGGATGCAAAATCTTGAATATGTAGAATGGAGACATTGTTCTAACTGGTCAAAGACATGGTAACATATATGAAGCTAGCTTAAGTGATACATCTAAAGGAATTGTTAGATATCTCTACAGCAAAGCAATAAGTGATGAAAGCTGGAATTGGCACAAGAAGCTCTCACATCTCAACTTCAAGAAGCTTAATCGACTTGTTAAGCACAATTTAGTGAGAGGCCTACCTCAGGCAAATTTTGTGCAAGATGGACTTTGTGATGCTTATCAGCTTGGAAAACAGAGAAGAACCACTTTCAAGAGCAAGACTGAAAATTCAATTACTGAACCATTTCATATGTTACATCTTGATCTGTTTGGTCCAGTAAACATTATGTCTATCAGCAAGAAAAGATATGCTCTAGTTATAGTGGATGATTTCACAAGGTTCACATGGGTGTTCTTTCTACACAAGAAGGATGAAGCTCCTCAGCAAATCATTGAACTTGTCAAGAATATTCAGAATAGCTCTGAGTACAAAGTCAAAGTACTTAGGAGTGACAATGGTACAGAATTCAAGAATTCTATAATGGAGGAGTTTTATGTAGACAATGGAATCACTCAACAATTTTCTGCACCTGGAACGCCTCAGCAGAATGGTGTAGTGGAAAGAAAGAACAGGACTCTCATAGAGGCAGCAAGAACCATTCTTGCAGATGCAAAACTTCCAACCTATTTTTGGGCAGAAGCTATTAATACTGCATGTTTCACTCAAATACCTTGGTAAATAGTCAGGGAAAGACTCCCTATGAGATGATCAAAGGAAAGAAACCAAGTGTGAAATACTTTCACATCTTTGGATGCAAATTCTATGTCCTAAAAGTTCATCCAGAACAACTTGGAAAATTTGAAGCCAAATCGGATGAAGCAATCTTTCTAGGATATTCAGCATCAAAGGCCTTCAAAGTTTATAATCTCAGAACTCACATTGTTATGGAATCAATTCATGTTGCATTTGATGACAAGAAATAAGAAATTCTGCAAACTGATGAAAGCCATGACAAATTGGAATTTGAAAATCTGAAGAATAATGAGATACTCTCCAGTGATGATGAAGGTTCTCCAGAAGGAATTTCTATTGCTTCTCAAAGGAATGCTACTGTTGAGGGGGAGCAAATGAATCAAGGAGAACATAGTGATCATCAGGAGCAGACTAGCTATTCAGAGTCTACTCCATCAGGAACTGATCCTTCAGAGACTACTGAGGAAAGGTCAGTAACTAGTAGAAATATGGAATCTATTGATTCTATTGATCAAAGGGGAGTTTTTGAAGGCAGAGAGAGTTCTTCTACAAGAGAAACCACTAATTTAGGGGGAGAATCTAGCAGAGGAAAACTACCACCTGTTAGAAAATGGACAAGGGATCATACTGAAGATTTGATTATTGGTGATCCAAATAGTGGTGTTCGAACTAGAAGATTAATTCAAAATGAATGCTTGTATAGTTGCTTTCTCTCAAAGAATGAACCTAAGAAGGTTGAAGAAGCCTTATAGGATCCTGATTGGGTAATTGCAATGCAGGAAGAATTAAATGAGTTTGAGAGAAACAAAGTCTGGAAACTGGTACCAAGACCTAAAGACAGATCAATTGTTGGTGCAAAATGGGTTTTCAGAAACAAGCTAGATGAATCTGGTATGATTGTAAGAAACAAAGCAAGACTGGTGGCCAAGGGTTAATCTCAGAAAGAAGGCATTGATTATGATGAAACCTTTGCACCTGTAGCAAGATTGGAAGCAATCAGAATGTTTCTTGCATTTGCAGCTTATTCAAAGTTCAAGGTATACCAGATGGATGTAAAGAGTGTTTTTCTAAATGGCAAGCTTGATGAGGAAGTGTATGTGGAGCAACCACCTGGATTTGTTGATCCAAAGTTTCCAAATCATGTCTTCAAACTTGACAAGGCACTCTATGGACTAAAGTAGGCACCAAGAGCATGGTATGAGACTTTGTCTAAATTTCTTCTTGAAAATGGCTTCACAAGAGGTACAATTGACAAAACTCTATTCTTTAGAAAGATAAAAGGTTAATTGCTTTTAGTTCAAGTTTATGTTGATGATATTATATTTGGCTCTACTAATGAAAAGTTGTGTGCTAAGTTTAGCAAGCTTATGCAGTCTAAGTATCAGATGAGCATGATGGGTAAATTAAATTATTTCTTAGGCTTGCAGGTCAAACAGACTGAGACTGGTATTTTCATTAATCAGTCAAAGTATATCAAAGATCTTTTAAGAAGGTTTGACTTTCAAGACTGTGTAGTTGCAAAAACACCCATGGCAATAACCACTAAACTAGACTCTGATCCTAAGGGAAAGAGTGTGGATAATACTAGTTATAGAGACATGATAGGCTCATTGTTATATTTAACTGCAAGTATACCAGATATAATGTTTTCTAGCTGTTTATGTGCTAGATTCCAAAGTGATCCTAAGGAATCTCATTTAATTGCTGTGAAGAGAATTTTTAGATATCTCAAAGGAACTCCAAATCTTGGTTTGTGGTATCCTAGAGAATCTGACTTCTCCCTAATTGGCTATTCAGACTCTGATTATGCAGGGTGTAAAATAGATAGGAAAAGCACTACAGGTACATGTCAATTCTTGGGAAACAGATTGATTTCTTGGGCAAGCAAGAAGCAACAATCTGTCTCAACCTCAACTGCAGAAGCTGAGTACATAGCAGCAGGCAGTTGTTGTGCACAGCTCCTTTGGATAAGAAATCAGTTGATGGATTATGGTATGACACTTAGTAATATTCCTATGTTTTGTGATAATACTAGTGCTATCAAAATTGCAGAAAATCCAGTTCAACATTCAAGGACTAAGCACATTGATGTCAGGTATCATTTTATTAGAGAACATATTGAGAATGGTATTGTGGAACTTCAGTTTGTTCCTACTGACAAACAGCTTCAAGATATTCTAACTAAACCACTTGATGAGACTACATTTAGTAGATTAGTAAGTGAGTTAGGAATGTTAAATTTCTAGATCTTTAACATCTGCAAAAGTACCAAGGTATGTTGTTTTCAGCCTATAGACTTGATATTCTTGTCAGGATCTATATTTGATTGTTAAATGCTTAAGCTGTAACATTGTACTTTGATAAATTTCAGTATGATAGACTTGTTAATAAACATCAGGATCAGGATTGCTATCAGTATGTTGATGTCATCAGGATTTTATCGTCAGTATCAGGATTGTGATCTAATTCTGAGTTTTGTTAAGTCTATGCAAGCAAACTTTAATTCATTCATACTGATAATTTAATTTGTTTTTCAGATCAATAAACAACAATAGACAAGTAGATAATAAGAAATTGTATTTTCATTAATTGAAAGCATTACATACATGGAAATGAAATACAAATATCTTTTTGTCTAATTTCTACTGATAACCCTATTCTTGTCTAAAGTTGTTGCTATTCTTAGTCTTCACAGATCACTTCAGGACAAGGAGCATCTCAAGAGTCACTTTGATGATTACTCCTAGATTCCTTGTCTAGGCGACTTGAATGAGAGCAGCTGACTTGAATGAATAGCATCCCCATCAAGATCAACCTCAGACTCTCGGCTAAATTCTTCATCCTCAAGTTTTGAGCAGGTTAGAGGGTGATTGTATCCAACAGATGGATGTTCTAAGAGAAGGTTCTGGACATTATATGGATCTACTCCAACCATGTCTAAAATGATGAGAAAAGTCATCTCTTCAAAAAGACGAATATTGAATCTTTGGTGTTCATCATCTGTGAGAAATCGAAAGATTGGGTTGAAGGTCATTGTGTTTTGTGGAAGCTCTGTGTTTACAGAGAAGTTATGTGTGTTTTTGGAGTTAAGAAAGGAAAAGACATCAAGGGTTTATAAAGGAAAGAGTGAGATAATTTAGCAAAAAAAAAAAGGAAAGAGTGAGAAGCTGAACAGTCATTTTAAATATTCAATGTATCAGCGTATACATCTATGCGTATGACTGGTTCTTTCATATTTCCAAGATATTTTTGACAATCTAACAAGATTTTTTGTTTAGATTATTGATGTTCTTTTCAGGTTAAATTCTAAAACGAAAGTGATTTCATCAGGATTGATGATTATTTTTATTATTTTTAATCACATTCAGAGTTGTGATTATCTTGGTGAAAAAAAAATCACATCAGAAAATGAAGCTGATCAGTATTGATTTTATTTTAATTTTACCCTGATTTATTTAATTGAAATCAATTTTGGATTTTATTTTCCAAAAATCGTGAGTAAACTGCATTTTTCAGGGATTGACACCTGTCAACCTACGTGTCAACGTGGGTTAGTGGGTCTGAAGGATTTTTGAATATATCTTTATTTTAAGACTTTGATTGTTTATTGCTAACTTCTAATTCGTATTTCTTAAAGCAAAAACATTCATTCAAGTTCTCAAAATCGCTAATCAATTTCAAAATTTCTCAAGTTCATTTCATATCAAAAATGGCAGCTCAAAGAAGTCTACCTAAATCAGTAGCTTTCAAGTTTGGTGACTTTGATTTTATGATGAATAATCATGTTGCAGCAATCACCAGCAAGAAAGGAGTATCAGCTGATTTTCATCATGTGATGGATTTTATGGCTATTGGACCTTTGTATTATGCATTGACAGCATCTCCAGAAATAAATCAAGCTGCTGTTTCACAAGCTTGGGAGAATGCTGATGTAATTGATTCTACTCAGAGTCAATCAGGTAAGATTGTTCTACACTTAGGACAAGATACTTATGACATTACTGAATCTGTTGTTAATTCAGTACTTCACTTACCTATTATTGTTAATTATGCAAGTGAACCATCTGATGATGATGTAAGAACTATGTTGTCTGCATTAGGTTATAGTGGACCTCTAGACAACATGAGCCAGTTAAATAGGACTTTTCTTAGGAAGGAATGGTTTTTTTTCTTTGATCAAATTGCTAAATGTTTTACTGGTAAATGTTGTTCTTTTCAGCAAATTACTTTTGTTACATCACATATTGCTTATAGTTTGCTTTATGACAGAGTAATTAACATTGGTCACATTATCTTAAGTCAGATGTGTATTAAACTTGGGTCAAGAGATCAAAACAGGAAAATGGTTTATTATCATAGATTTATGCAAATGTTTATTAACCATTTTATTCCTGATGTTGAAGCTAGATTTGGTAGAGAACATTGTGTTTCTTCTTATGTACAACAAAAGAGAATTTTCTCTGACATTACAAAGAAGGACAGTGAAAAGAATCTAGATGAAATACCTGCAATTCATTATCCACATCATGTTCAGGTAATTCTAACAACTCATCTTCCTACTCTCTACAATTCTTCTTTCTTTTATGGTGAAATGGCTTAGGAATCTCGTTTGGAGGAGAAATCTCTTGTGTCTACCCAAGTAGCCCAAAACATTATAATCTCTGAAACAATTCAAGAACAAAGTTTTAATCACATCCTGTTGTTTCAAAGAAACCAACCTCTGGTGTTTCTCAAAAGACATCAGTTGTAAGGAAGAGAAGATTTGTTGTGTCAAGTAGTAGTAGTAGTTCTAGTGAAGATGATGATAATATATCTCTTGCTGAGAGAGAAGAATTGAAGGCTGCAATTCAACTTTCTAAGTTAGGACAAAGAGATGAAGCACCTAGTCACAGCCAGGCTGTAGTCTCTCAAAAGGCTGTATTACTTAAAAAGGGAAAACAGTTACTGGATACTGTCTCTCAAAAGACTGTGTCTATTGAAAAAGGATCTCATCCCAAGATCACTTCTGTGTCTACACCTCTTGAGTCTTCTCAGGATAAATCTTTTGCTCACTATACTAGAAGAACGAGGAGAAAGATTCATTTGTCACCTACACACACAGAGTCTAGTCCAACTAATATCATGCAGGTCTCTACAAATGAAGCTACAATCAAGTCAATAATTGACAATAGAGATTTTGACAGTGATTCTTCATGGGAAACTACATTATCATACAGACTGGCTATGGGAGTTATTTCTATCAAAGTGAAGCTGTCCAAGCCTGTTCTATGTATCTATCAGAAGACAATTAGTCAAGAAATTTGGACTCTTGAAGCATGTTGCACTTCAATCACTTCATGCATATTTATTTGACAAGGATGTCATTATTGAAGATGCTTCAGCTCAAGGTGAACAACAGGAGGAAGTAGATAGAGGAATGCAGTCAACAGATGATACTATTGCACCAGTGATTGATAGTAGGAAAGATCAGATCACAGTCACTGCAACACAAGAACCATCTAGTCAGAGGTTGGATGACTCAGGAGCTGTGATAGCTGATGTTGAAAGGTCTTCTATGATGACTGAAATTGCAAGTGAGAAACCCTATGATATGGGAGGAATGACTTTGATTGATTTTTCTGAAGATCAAACAAATATTGTTCAGCCAGAGTCTATCTACCTTGAGGGTGTGTCTCAGCAAACAACTCTTAAAGACGGTGACATACTAATTATGGTGTCTAATGAAGTATTACTAAAGACATCAGAGTCTAGTAGAGAACCTGAAAGTGGTATACTGGAGCCTGTAGTCTCTTGAAGGAAAGAAGATGTTTGTGAGGGTTCAGAGACTATAGCAGCTCACTCCTTGAAGAAAACCTCAAGCCCCTTGCCAAATGAGGAACCCTCTCTCCATGTGAGTTTAGGTATAAAAACTTCTTCTAAACTCTATTTTTTTGTTGGTCATGAGAGCACTTATCCAAATTTGAGTGATACACTTGAAAAGATGGACATAGATCCACAATCAGAGAGGTTGGCTCCTGACCAGGCAAAAGGAGAGGTAGAAAGAGTGTTGACTTTAGATAGTCAAAGTGAGAATGAGGGAATGGATGATCAAATCCATAGTGAGGGAGAGAAAATTAGGAAACCACCATCGTTTGATTTCTGGGATCAGGTTTTTCCTGAATCTTGGTATGGATGCTGGTACATATTCTTTTATCAAGATGTATGAGAAGAATGACTTAGCAAAGCACAATGCAAAGCCAGAAGTTAAAGCTCAGAAGCAAAAAGAAAGGCTTCCAGGAATTATCAACAGAAGAGGTGAAAGGCTAAGACAAACTTCTACACCACCAGTACCAGAAGAAATTCCCAATGATCCTAGTATTCCTTTGTTTGTACTACCAATATCAGCCATAATTGAGACATCAACAGTATCTGATCAATCTAAGGAGGAGTCAGGATTTGTAGATGTTAGTACACAGAATACTGGTAAAGGACAAGATGATCATATTGCAGCTTCAAATCAGAAAGATGAAGATGTTTGTAATTCTACTCGAGTTTTATTACTTGAATATCATTCTACACAGGCAACTTCTTATACAAGACTTGAATCTGAAGATATTCCAAACACTTCCAACATTGAAGTCAATTTTGAAGTTCTACAAGATATTCAGAAATCTCAAGTTGAAATTCAATCATGACTTCAAACACTTGAAGATAACCAGAAATCAAGCAGTTCTGATGAATCTCATTTGTTCTGTTACTGAATCTCTTGGAATTAATGTTGCTGATGTCAAAAAGGAGGAGATAAAAATAGTTCAAAGGCAACATACTGAGGGAGATAAATAGACTGGGAGAGATAAAAGAGGAACTAAGGATGACAGAGGTGAATCTTATCAGGGAAGTGGTAAAGGAAAAGAAACATCAAATAGTTGAATTCTTTCTTCTAAGTACTGGATACTATGTCTATATTTGAAGAAGGATGTACTTAACTTCATGATTTTTGAATTCATAAATTCTATTCTGATTGTATTGTTAAAGCATAAATAGGGGGAGATTGTTATGAATAATTCATGAGTTGTGATGTTAAGAATAGAATTTTACTTATACTTCTTGTATATCCTGATCTTATAAAGGATTTAGCACTTTGTATTGGAGATATGTGTTAGACAGTAATCTGTAGAATTAAGTCAGGAACAGTACATCGAGTACTACATGTCAGGAACTGAGATTGAATCCTGATACGTCAAGTCAAATACTGATCAAGTACTGATGGGATGGTCAGATCCTGATGCAAGATGATATTCTAATATCAGTCGTGTTACTGATGATGTCATTATGGATGCTACAGAAACTGGCAAGTACTATAAAACATGATCTTTATTTGAAGAACAAGCAAGAAGATATTATGAAAGAAAGAATTTTATATTGATGGAAACTATCAACTGGACGGCAGAACATTGTCATGTATAGATTATTTTTCTGTGATTAGTTGATAGATAGCATTATAAATACTCTCTCAATATCATTGTAAAAAGTGTGAATGTGCGTAGCTCTGTATAAGTTTTGTATTCGAGAGTTCGAAACAAACAGAGAGAGAGATTTATTTTGTTAGCAGCTGCTAAAGGTATTTGTACACCTTTGGTAGAGTTTGTATTTGATCTTATTAATACAAACAGTTTGATTCATTCGTTTATTCTTGTTTATCTAATCAAGAAAAAATCAAACACGATTATATAACTTGTATTCAACCCCCCTTCTACAAGTTATTCGAGTTAACATTATGGTACATAGATAATTACTCTTTTTAATTAGTCTTTACTCATTTTTTTATGCAATCTGGGTTTTGGCAGGAATATTATAATTATCCCAAAAATCATGGAGAGGAAAACGGGGATAGAATTGTGAGTGAGCATATGCGAGAAATTCAAGTATTTTCTTAATTCGAAGAAGACACGATTGAAGAAGCTTGTTAATCCGGTATTGGAATGTGGATATGATGGGAAAGACATTGACAATCACTACTACTCCCAGAGCGCATGGAATGCCATTAGCCATCATTGGGGAACACCGGAGTTTGAGACGAAGTCGATACATGGCCAGAAGGCCAGAATGTACGTGGAATTCACCCCACATACTCGGGCGAAACCATTTCATCATAGATGTGAGGTATGACTTGGTCTTTCACTTTCGTGTGTATATATATCTGTATATGTGTAGATAGAAAGATCCAGTTTCTTCTATATTTAGTTTTCATTTATTGAAAATAAAAACTTATATGTTTTCCATGATCAAATCGATACACATTAATATGTGGAGCACATATTTATATCTGGTGGACCTTATTTTTATTTTTTTTAAAAGATACGCATCCAATTTATTTATGTAAATTAAGCATTTGGAAGCGCTTTTGAGAGAATTATTTTGGATATTTTTACATTTAATGTGCACTTTTTTCTTGCTTTTCGGAGTATTTCAATTGTTTTTGCATATAAATTACAGATATAATACAGGTAATATTTTGAACAATTTGTTGCCTTCTAAAATATAAGATTATTCCACACTGTTGTATAAGTACATTGTATATATGAGCTATATTTCTCCCTTTCAATTTGTTGCCTTCTAAAATATAAGAGTATTCCATGCATTATGTCCATAAGAATTAGGTCAACAAGAACGGGCTAAGAGTTAGGACCTGTTAGCTTATCTACAAAACAATTACGTAGTATTCACTTTTTACTTATGTGATTTGTTATTTATATTTTTGATTTATAAACTAATTTCAGATTGCATTGATTTATTTATAATATATATACTCCTTCAGTCCATTTTGATCACATTTTCGACTCAACTGTTTTATCATTATTTATGTTTGGCCTTGTTTAATTATGTTGGTACGTGTTTTAAAGTAGTTAACGAATTTAACCGTTTTTCTCGTAGTAAGCTAGCTGTTATGTTTTGCAGTTTTGTCTTTGATTAAATTTATGTTATGAGCCTCGATCCAGATTAATTGTTTACTTCTACATTGGCTGGATTTAGTATTTAAATATTTGTACTCTAATTACAAGAAATATGGGCTATTGCAACGCCAAAAAAGTGTCATATTAGACCCCAAATGTGTTACAATAGAGGTTTTTGCAACATTTTTGCCAAAATTGAGCGTTGCATCTGCTGCCGTTGCAATAGACCCCTATAGCAACACTTTATGAACTTATTGCAACATTTTTCAAGTATTGCAATATCTCCTTTAGTACAACACTTTTGTCTTGTTTTGTGACACTTTTAAGATGTTGAAATAGACTATTGCAACACCATTTTGTAACATACTTTGGTTAAAAGTGTTGCAAAGTCAATTTATTGCAACATTTCCATGTAAAATTTTCTCCCCTATTGTAATGCTTTTGGTTTTTTTAGCAACATTTATATCACTACGCCATAAATGCTCATATGCAACGCTTTTAGAAAGTGTTTCACTGAAAGTGTTTCGTTAGGTATGAAATTTTGGCTCTAATGAAACAGAACTTGAACTGGTGTTGCATTACATATAATTTAGTGTTGCATTTGATCCACGGTGTTTCACATAATGCAACACTAACAGCTGGCGTTGCATTAGATATTTTTTAATTTTAAAAAATGCTGATGTGGCAGCAGTGGGGCCCACACGTGCTGACGTGGAATTTGCTGACGTGGCAAGTGTGGGGTCCACAATTGCTGACGTGGCAAATGTGGAACCCACATTTGCTGACGTGGAATTGGCTGACGTGGCATAAGCGTTGCATTAGGTGAAAGAGGTGTTGCATTTGCTGTCTAAAAGCGTTGCATTAGCTATTTTTGAATTTTTAATAAATGCTGACGTGGGAGTTGTAGGACCCACCAGGATGACGTGGCAGTGTGGGGTCCACCAGGGTGACGTGGCAGCAGCCCACAGATGATGGCGTGGCAAGTGTGGGGCCCTCAATTGCTGACGTGGAAGATGTGGGCCCACCTTTACTGACGTGGCATTGACTTACGTGGCAGAAGCGTTTCATTAGTTGAAAAAGGTGTTGCATTTGCCTTTAAAAGCGTTGCATTAGCTATTTTTCAATTTTTAATAAATGCTGACGCATTTATTAAAACTATTCTTGTAATGGTCAAACTAGTCAAAGTGGACCTTCGTTTTAACTATTCTTGTCCCGAATGATGATTCTATTTTTTTAAATTATTTTTTTACGTTCCAAATGTATGAATATCAAGACCTTCGTTTGATTTTTTTAGTGTTTTGGTAATTTTTTGAAAAATTCCTAAATATGTAATAAAATATATAAAATGGCAATATATTTTAATCTTTTTTTTACTTTAAAATTTGTCAAGTAATATATTTCAAATTTAAACTATTTTTTCATATATTTTGTATAAGTATCTATCATAATCATATGTTTTCTAAAGTTTAAAATTTTTAAAATTAAAAATTAGATTAAAAGAATATACACGTAGACAACACAGCTAGACATCACAGAGTGAAATTTTGGGCGGAAAGTTTCCCTTTACAAAATTTTCAGACACTACTTTCCCCCTTAACAAAATTTTCGAACCCTACTTTTCCCAAGAACACTTCTCTCTCTCGACATACTCTCTTTCTCTCTCTCAAAACTCTCTCCACGAACTCTCTCCACAAATCGATTTACAAACTCTACACCTCCAATTGGTAATTGAATACTCACTTCTTCTTTATGATTAATTAGATACTCGACTCACTTTTTTTTTTTTTTTTTTGAAATTGCAGGCAATTAGGGCTTCATCTTTAACTTATTTAGGTAGTTCATCTCTAACTTATTCCGGTTTTTTGAATTGTTTATATTTGTATGATTCTACAAGTGGAGAATTTAGTATTTGTCAAATTAATATGGTATATTTGCGTTGTGGCAGGGTTTGAGTTTGTGAATCTTGTTAAACTTTGGGAGGTAAATCTGAGATAAGTGGAGTGAGTGATTGAGGAAGGAAAAGAGGTATTTAGTTGTCAATTTATATGTATTTGCTTGTCACTAACTCACTATTATCTTGATTTTTTATTTGATTTTGTGGAGAATTTGAGTTGTAATTTAATTGTTAGTTTGGTCCAAAATTAAGAGACACTAGTAGGAGTGAAGAGAGAGGATTGTATAGGAGGTTTATTGGCTCGTGCTTGGTACTATGTAGTAATCAGAGAATAATAAGTAAGTTTATGTATTAATTAGTTATTTAGTATGTTAATTACCAAGATTTGATCTTCCCTTTTTGCATATTGTCTGTTGCTTTTTGCTATTCACATGGAAAATTTGATCAAGAAAAATACCTTTGTATTCTTTTTTATTTTGCTTTTCTACTTTTTGCTCATAATTGGTGACTTTTTTGTTGATTATCTTCTGAATGTCGAACTGAATCAAATAATCAGGGTATGTGTACTTGTATTAAATTAGTTGATTTATGTTGTAGTTTTCTTAAAACGGTTCTTCTACATTGTTTTTGCAGGCCTGCTACAATTTGCTGAATGAGAACTGGTACCAAGTTTTTCCTGCCAGCATCTCGTGACAATGTCACCAATGTTGCCCCTGGTAAAATGTTTAGATGGTTAAAAATTGCTTTGGCTTTAGTACAAATATTTGGTGCATGAAATGCTAATTCCTAACAAGATCAGTAGTTCCTAACAATTATTATTACCCCTTTTCTAATGCTAATATGAATATGCTTTATTCTAAAAGCGAGGAATTTAACGAGTAGAATGAACTAGATGGAATGATTCTGATTATTCGTTTTGTTTCCTGCAGCTTCCAATTTAATGTTGAGCTGCCACAATAAACAAGGCAGCTTATATAAGTATGCATATCAAGTATGGTTTTAAATACTAATGATTTATTGGAATGGAGAGATTTTCCAAAAGGACTTAGAGTCCTGCTTCTTGAACAACAGAGTGATTCTGCTACAGAAACAAGATCAAAGCTTGAGGAGATGGATTATATTGGTCAGATTTCGAAAAGATCCCCTTTCTTTCCTTACTTCTTTTTACAAGAAAAAATTATTCTGAATAAACAAAACTTTGGTCCTCTCAGTTTCAATCTAGTCTAGCTAATATAAACATATCAAGGAGACCTTGAGTATGTAACAATAATTCATTTGTAACAATAATTCATTTGTTTAACTTGAGTATGTAACAATAATTCATTAAACCTGGATATGTTGAAAGTTAATCGCATTAAACTCATTTGACTTTCAAAACATGTTGTTTTCTGAAGCCGATTGACTATCAGACTGCCATTGTTGCCTACATTTCTTAGAGTAATTTTGTAATATGCTTTTGCAGAGCTACACAAGACTGACAAGAGTAACCTAACCAACTATAATTGGTCTCTTGTGCATTTTCTTTACATGAATTTTAATTTACAAAATACAAATTTCTCATTGAACATTTTTGGATGTGGACCCTGTAATCTTAGAGGTTTGTAAATTGTAATTTAATTAGCTACTGAATCAGTAGAAAATATCGCATCATTTTGCCCAATGCAAAAAGCTCCCAAACTCGTAATAATAAGAAGCAAACAAAATAGATAATGTGATGCTAATTAAAATTTTTAAGTTTGCAGCTCCAGTATTTATGTAGACATGTTGTGATATTTTCATGTGTCAGCTGAATTTATAAATTCATTTTTTATATCGAACCAGTGGTCTGAGCACATTCAAGAGGAAGACACGTAGTGAGTAAGGTAACTTTATCCTGTATTCTTGAAATTGTTCTGATTTATTTTTAGAAAGTATAGTTGCTAAACTTTCTATTTGAATTATTTGAAATAATTTCTAGAAACTAGTATATGATTAATTTGTGGAATATATACTTTGTTGCTCCTATCTGATCTCATGGTAATAGCACACTTTATTTAGATACAGAATTGATTCTTTGATGGTAGTTCATAGCGGTGGATGTCATTCTAAACGAGTGATATGGAGAGTAAATGCACCAGCAAGTATAGTCTTTTTATTAAATTGATAAGAACACCTACATGTTTAGTCTGTCGTAGCATCTGTTTTTCAGCAGAATGATGGACAGTAATTTAAACGCAGCCCCTTGTAAACCAGTCCCAATCATTTTGGGACAGTAATTGAAGTGCTAGTTACCTTGACAATATATTTTGGGATATTAATAGTGTAATAGGTTTTCTGATCTTCCATGTCTATCTTCAAGTGCAAGCTCTGTGTCTCGATATTTAAATTTGAAGAAAATGCCAGTAACTTTGATTAATATGCATATTTGAGTCGGTATGTATGTGTTATGGGTGCTTTGTTTTTGTGCAGGTCATTTCTTTGTGGTGGCACGACATATTTATATACGGTTATTGCTTGTACTAATACTATGCAAGATCTGATGTCTGGTTTCATGCAAATCTCATTCTTCTTCGGGTACATGGCTTGCATCTGCTATGGATTCTTCCTCATGCTTGAGACAGTTGGTTTTTCGAGCAGCTTTAGTCTTTGTACTTTTTAATTATAGATTTGTTTGTATGTACTTTGTTTTGGATTACTTGGATGGTTGGTGTAGATGGGATGTAAACTATTTGGATTGTTGGTGGATGGTTTGAATGTATGTTGAATGTTTTGGATAGGTTTTTTTATGTATGAAAATATATATTGTAGAAATTTTAATTAAAGCGTTGCATTTGATATTTCTTGTGTTGCATTTCTACTGTTTCATTAGATATTTTAGTGTTGCATTTGGTAAATATGGTGTTGCCTTTGATGAGATACTAGTGTTTTAAAAAGCAGATAAAAGCGTTGCATTACATAGCTGTGGGCCCCAGTGCTGACGTGGCACGTGGGACCCTATGCTGACGTGGCAAGTGGGACTCACTGATGACGTGGCACGTGGACCCCTGTGCTGACGTGGCATGTGGGACCCACTGCTGACGTGGCATGCAGGCCCCATCACTGACATGGCACGTGGGCCCCACATGATGACATGGCAAGTGGGACCCACATGCTGACGTGGCATGCCAGTTGGACTGTTGCTGACGTGGCATGCCAACTGGACCTATTGGTGACCTGGCAAGCTAGTGGGACCCACTTCGTGACGTGGAATTGTAATATCAGCTAATGTCAAATGCAACGCCCTTTTAATGTTGCATTTGAATGCTCTGGTGTTGCATTATATGTCAGATGCAACGCTTATTGATGTTGCCTTAGATGCCAAAAAGCGTTGCCTTAGGGGGTCTAACAGGACGGTGGCGGATGCAACGCCCCCTGGTGTTGCATTTGGTCTAACGCAATGCTTTTTTGACCTAAAGCAACAGTAAACATGGCGTTGCATTTGTGCGTTTATGGCGTAGTATGCAACAATTTTGTTCCTATTGTAATACATTTATATTGTTTTAGCAACATTTATGTGCAACACTTTGTAATAGTCCAATTTGCAATATCCTATTTGAAATGTCAATAAACCAATACAAAAGCATATCAATTCAGAATCACATTTCCAATTCAACAGACTATACCATAAAGCCCAAATAGAGTCGGCTTATACAATAAGATAGCAAATCCAACAGAATATATGTCAATCCCAAAAAGGGTTAGCTTGTACCACAATATCATCTTACATCTAGTACCAAAATCTAAAGTCGAAACACATATCGACTCTCAAATTCTCAATTTACATTAGGGGTCTCAATGATTTATTGCCTTGCAGTACAATACAAGCCTTCCATCTGGATAATGACATATAACTGACTGGTGCTTCCTTGTACTGGAAAAAAAAATGATTTTTGATTAGTATGAAACTCATAAATGATGAACATGCAAGTAACAAATTTGTGTCAAAAGAAAGAACTTACCTATTGAACCTCGTATGAAACATTAATATAGATACAACTATTAAAAACTACTGATGAATTTAATACTATGGTCTCTTACGTAGGTATATTAATATAGATACAATTGACTCAGAAGAGTATTCCACACAGGATGGCGGATGGCCTATTAAGAACATTACTTGTAAATTAATGAATGGAAAGAAAATCAGAATAAATATGGTCACAAAGCGATATAGCATGAAGGCCTGCATCTAACGCCGTGGAATATTGTTATTGATAGAGTGAAGAGAGTATAATGGACTACTAACTATTAAGCTCAACCTCATGACGTGGAATCTAGCTATATCACACGCACAGACCCCTGACATATATGCTAGTGTATATTCATGCCAGAATATACATGTAGACGGGAATGGAATTTTAAATGTCATGGATTAGAGAATCCAGTCCTTACAAATGATGATGAACCAAGCTGAACAACACCATGAGGAAGAACAGGAATGACTACAACCGTCTGCCGATCAGAACTAAAATAATTAGTATTTACATGAGTGATAGGCTATTATGAGATTGTACAAACACACTACCTACATTCCTGCTGAAATTTGTTGATGCATCTCACTTAATACCTAACATCATCCAGAAACAAGAATAATGTAAATACCGTATGTAGGAATAGGACTAGATAAAACAGTATGACTTGTATTGCGTTACTATATATAATTTGTTTATTAAATGTAAATTCAAATCAGTTTTAGACAAAAAAAAAAGAACCTATTACATCACACTTAAATCACGAATCACCCTTTTCTCCTTGTAATTTCAAACTTCATATCACAATTAGATTACTATATCTAGTCTTTACTTCTTGTAACATCTGGTTATTAGCAGACACATATATGGTAAAATGTATACCTCTGGTGGATAGAATTCTTTCGTATAGTTCTGTGTAAGAATCCAATGAGAGTTTCCAGTAAATGCAGCTCGCCCAACAAGTCTGAAGAAACATAGATGTTGTTACATATTTTAAATTTTATCACACACTTATAAATGTACATGTATACTAAGACAAAATATTAAACAACATAAAATGGCAGTCAGCTGAACTTGTAGCACACTATATATTCGACAAAATGGCACAACGAAGCAAATTAAACACAAGAGAGGTACACTGAGTATAGCTACAGATATCTACTTATACTGCAAAAGCATTACTGGCAGTTTGATATTCATCTCGAACAGTAGATGCAGTCACACTTAAAGCAAAGAATTAGTACAGTAACATATATTGTACGAGACCAATAGTCAGATGTATAGAATAAATACCCTGCTAATTAAGATGAATTGAGTGTTTAGCAAACCACAAAGAACATGTAAAGAATAAATACGACAATGTAAATAATACTGGGAAGCAAATATGCAATATACATAAACTCAGCAACTATATTCAGTCAACACTCAACATACAGTTTTTTTTTAAAATTTTTGTGAAGGCGTAAATATTAATAAACGCTGACAATATATTTGGCCAAGCAACTTGTTTACCAAAAGAATTAATCAGACAAGAACTTTGTATGCAAAAGCAAGAAGTGCATGATCCTATTTTTTCAAGTCATGTAAGTCTAGTAACACAGAGGCAGTGAGCGAGTCTGCTGAGAAGCCATGAGCAAGCATCCCATCTATGAGTACACTTGCTTCATTGTACTTTCCCCACAAGCTGCAAGTTGGTAAGAAACTGAAATCAGCACAAAGTCACTTCTATAGACTAATAATGAATTTTGATAGTCATAGGAATTTTGGTATGTATTGCATTAGAGATATTCATCAGCAAGTAATTTATTATTAATAAATCACAAATGTGTTCGCCCACACTGTGTAATATTTAACCTGCTTTGAAACAAAAAGGCGGCGATCTGCTAGAGTAGATGGAATAATATTTCCGTATACACATTTAGCCTCTTCCGCAAAGAACTCGAGAAAACTACCCATAAGTAACCTGAAAGTGCTCAGTGATAGTTGTCATGCTCAAAGTCACTAAGTACATAACCTTAATTACATTTGTTAAATAGTATACTTCACCAATGGCTTCTTTTAGAGGCTTTCCTTGCTCTAATGTTATCAGCTCACCAAGCTGTTCCTTGTTGGCAATTATCAAATCATACCTAGAAACACATGTAGAGAATCAGACACTAAAATAGAGTGAGTAGACAGACTGAGAAAATAGTATCCGACTACGCGAATACCAATCTATACATTTATTAATATAATGACATCTTGCAGGTAGATACCCCCAGATGATCCTTTGGAATATCACCTTGTATATTCTCTGAGTAGTAATCTCAGTAGTTCTTTGGACAACAAAATAATATAGTAACCTGTAATTGTAACATTAGCTATCCCTCTGAATCAATCAGGATATGCCTAACTGCATTCAGTTTAAAAATTATGTCTGATTATTTCCTACTTTTGTCTAGAGAGACCTGATGCTCAATATCCTGTTTTATCTAGGGTAAAATAAAAAAAAATGAAAATAAATGACAAATATACGAATAAAAATGCAGAAGTTACATAGTTTAACTAAAATTTAAAAATGAGTAAAGGTGAAGAAACACACACAAACCTCATCAAAGGCGAAATTAAAGATATAACGGAAATGAGAACCGGAAACTAATTTTCCAGAAGACAACAGATAAGCTAGATTTAGTCCTTGTAAAGCCGAATAAAAACCTGCTATCACATTCACTGCAATACAGTACCTGTTCAACAGATTAATTCAGCTTAAAACTACAACTTAATTACTTTTCGTATTATATGGTTCCGGAAAAGGGGAAAGTGGTAAACCTGAATTTGATATAGGGATATAAAGGAATCAAGAGCCATCAGCAATCTCTCATGTCCATCACTGCAGAATCCATTCAGATTCGCTAAGCGCTAAGATGAGATTCAATCTAAAAGAACACAACTTGAACAAACAACAAAATTAACACATGTAATTAAATAACAAAAAAATCACAGCTTGAGAAAAATCTCCACACTATGAGCATATAATTAACTGTTAACAAAATTAAAACAATATTAACACAAAAATCCAACAAATTTGACAAATACAAGCTTTAATCCAACATACAATCGAAAAAATTCAAATACATACATATATATATATACATGTATAATTCATTATAATCGGAAAAAGATGGGTATTTTACCTCTAATTGAAGCTTTACTCAAATCTTTGTTCAATTAGGTTTGGGGTTTTGGGCTTTTGCTGAATATATTATATTTGAGATGAAAGATGTGTATTTGTGTGTGTGAGAGAGAGAGGATGGAGGCACAGAGTAGCGGTGAGATGAGAGAGACAGTGGTGAGATGTGTTTTTGGGGATTTTTTTTTTGTTTTAATCGTGTATGAAATATTTTGGTATCTTTTTTATCCCGCCCAACCAAAAAATCAAGTTCTCGCTTATAATTTTGGACAAAGTGTAACGTTTATTGTAACGTTTTTGCTAAAGTGTTGCAATTGTTCTAAAATTTCAAAATGAGCCTTTTGCTTGCAACACTTTTCGTATTTCTTGCAACATTTTTAAAAATATTGCAATAGGCTACCAAGTTTTGTGTCTATTGTAACACTTTTTGTAACACAAATATATATTGGGCTTGCAATAGCCCATATTTCTTGTAGTGATCTGAATACAATCTGGAGCTTTCAAAGCTTATGCACGAGCAGTTTGATCTATAATCATTTCTTGATGTTGACAAGGCATGTTATTAATTAATTACCCAACTGGTAATTCTATTTTTTTGTCTTGAATATCTGTTACTAATTATTAATGGCTTGCTCATTTACTGATCAATACTTTAGTATACAGGATACTTGTGAATTCTGATATACAAAGCAGGCGACGTATACACAGTTACACACACATATATGTATATTACTGTACAATATATATACTCCTTCAATCCATTTTGATCACATTTAATATTTTGTTTGTTTCAAAACTGTTGTTCATTTGATTTATTGCATTTTGTTTGTTTGTTTCGACATTATGTATACATAGCTAAAGTGATGATTTTTTCCCCATTTTATAGGAAATAGATGCCGAAAGAGAGGCAAATGGAGAAGAACCTATCACTGAAGATGAATTCCTAGGCTTGGTATACAATCCTAGTGAAACAGCTGTGAAAGATCTAAAGGTTTGTTTTATACATCAACATAACTACTGTTTTATACATCTACAAAGTCAGATTGAATAATCTGTGTAGTTGGAGATTTACTCGCTTGACTATTAGGTTTTTTACTTCAAATTTTATGTTACAGGAAAAAATAGAGAAGGTGCGATCTTCTCAAGTTGAAATGCCACCTGAGCTGTTGCCTACTGATCAGCCATCATCCCCTCAAACCCAAAAGGAAATTCAGTGGAAGAAAGACATTTTTGTGATGATGCAGGCCAGATCCCCGAAGAAGGGGAAGATCATCCTCCATCCCCATGAGACAGTGTCAGAGCTAATCGGAGAACGGGAAGCAACACAATGGATCAACAAAACAAATCAGAAGAACTTGCTGGCTCCAGTTCCGGATGAAATTTATATGATGATGTCGACGATTCTGGATGAGGTGAGGCAGATGTTCTGTTCTTTGCCTATGCGTGAGATGAAGCAATCCGTTTTGGATGAGAAGGTAGAGAACTTAGTCGCTACTACATTTCTGGACCCGAGTCAGAAGTCATTGCAGGCACATTATGAAAGGCAGCCAGAGGTTTGCTTCGTACTATGTTGAAGGACAATGATAAGATCATTGTAGAGGTAAAATTCTCTTTTATCTATTTCTCACATTTCAATTCGTTGTATTGCATACTTAGTGATGGATAGTTGAATACATTACTTTTGTTTCGATGTTTGACCCTCAACTGTTTTCTAGTTGAATACATGTTGTGTTATCTGGTCGAATTAATTAGTGTTGATATTAATTGTTATTTTGCAAACTGATTTTAATTTTCCAGGAGAGTCCGCCAAAGAAGGATATGATGATGTTGGGCGGCATAGAGGTTGTGGTGGTGAACGACGACATAAACAACAATGAAGACGAAGATCCACTAGCACACATGTATCCTCTATCTTAGGCCCTTACTGGTTTTTCAGCTTACTCGTTTATGAAGAACTTAATCTGCTTTTGGAAATTTTAGTTTCCCTAGGGTTTTTTGTGAAAAACTGATGGTAATACTGATGGTCTATTAAAAGTGCCAAAAAAAGTACTGGTACATTATATTCGACCAGATAAAGTCAACAAAGTAGCAAAAAAAGTTTTGGTACATTATTTTCGACCAGATATAGTCAAATTTTAATAAGAACTTTTCAACCAATTTTAGTCGAATTAAGTAGTCGACTAATATTAGTCGAATTTAGTATTCGACAAAGGATGGTCAAATTAATATTTCGCCAAATGTTGGTCGAAAATAATTTCCACCAACTTTGGTCGAATTTAGTGTTTTGGGCAAGAGAATTTGAAAATTTCAAAGGAAATTGGGAACAACCAAATTCAATCATTTTCGGTCAAATTTAGTTGGTCGAAATAGGGCAGTCGAATTTAGTTGGTCGAAAATAGTTATTTTCGACCGTTTTAGGCATTTATGGTCGAAGAAAGCTAAATTCGACTATTTTCTGTTGGTCGAATTTAGTCGTGTTCTGTTGTAGTACAATTCCATTTTAGTTACGGTTAAATCAGAAAATGTAAAATGTTACTTGCCAATTATATTATATTTAAATTTCTAATTACAATGTAAAATGTTACTGTACTTGCCAATTATATGTGACACTGCTAGCAAGAGGGTTAGTACACCAAATATACTTGCCAACCTATATTTTAATTTTAAGAAGTGTCATTAATCCAAAGGATTAGTACACCAAATACTCCCTCTGTCCAACCAATGTAATACTTTACATTTTGTGGACCAATTTCCGGCACGGATTTTAATGTGCATTTTAAAGATAGTTCTATAACTTATTTTTGATATTTTCTTCTTTTTTTTTGTATAAAAATAGAACAATTTTATTTTTATATATAAAAAGAAAATATCAAAAATAATTTACAGAACTATCCTTAAAATTTACCTTAAAATGCGTGTCAGATACGTAATTTTTTATGTAAATAAATGGGTAGGACGGAAGGAGTATATATTAGGATGTCAAATGAGGTCATAATTATATATATATATATATATATATATATATATATATATATATATATATATATATATATATATATATACTAGCATTTTACCCGTGCTACGCACCGAAAACACAATTTTAAAATTTTAAAATAGTTACAAAAATATATAGTGTATTAAAAAATAAATTATTTTGTTATATTTTGTTTTGAGTGTAGAGAACCCAATATTCATGTCTAAGTAACTTTTCTCAAAATTATGTATAATTGTATGGATGCGTGTTAAAAAAAATTGAAAATTTGTTTATATAAAAAAAAGATTAATATCAAAACACATTCATTTGATATATGATAAAATTTACCTGAGATACATATCAATTTTCTTATTCCTTTTTGTTTTTTCCCCAAGTAATTTAACGACATTTTATGCTATTTTTACGGAAAGTTCGGTTCAATATAATAATGTTTGAGAATCAGGCATTGAAAACAGTAAAAACTTAATTAGTACTAATAGAAAAAATAAATTAAATACATATTTTTCATTCTATAAATGAAAATAAAATAGGAAATGAGCAATTTTCTGGAGTAATTCTAGAGGTCCCTAAAAAAATCTCAAAAAGTTAGTTATCATGGTTAGTGTTCTACCCGTGCTACGCACCGAATGATAAAAGTTATTAATTAATTAATATAAACATAATATTATTCAATATTTATAAAAAAAGAGATAATTTCATTAAAATTTAAGTATAAATTATCGTCAATTTACACCAATTGCATTTATATCAATATTATCAAACAATTATCATACCTTTCACATCCCAACTCAAACATTCCAAACCTCTCTTTATTGTTTAATTTTATTTTACATTTGATTTCTCTCATTTTTTAGAATATTTCAACCAAGTTCATAAGTTTTTTATCCATATTTTAAGTTTCCTATGTGTTTGTTCCATATCATTTTTACAAATTTTATGTTCTTTTATTAGTTATTTGATTTAGTACTATAGCAAAATAAACATTATCAATTAACCAAACAAATCCAATACATCCCCTTATTTGAGTAAGATATATCTGTTAGAGTTTATGGTCAGTTTGTTTTTAATGACAACTTTAAATGTGCATATTTAGTTTGGGAATTTGTATGTTGAATATTTTTATTCTTTTCTATCAGAATATGGTATATTAAATATTATTTTTCTTTTACGCATGAATAAGGAAGGGAAATTAATTCGATATGATGGTACCTCATTCGAACCCAAACCCGAATTTTTGGATTCAGGTTTGGATATAAATTTTAAAATCGAAATAGTTTCGATTTGCATTTGGATTTAAGTTGTATTGAACCGATAGCCTATTCAAAATCTAAAACCCAATACACTATCGAAACCCTATACATATGTAATATAATACATTAATTTGAAATTTTTTCATGTAATATTTTAGATGTAAGACATATTATTTTGTTTATTTTTTTTCAAATATTTCATTAGAAATAGTCAATACTAATTTAATAATTAGAACTTATATTTCTCAATATCTAATTTTATTGATATATTCAAGATGTAATTTTTTTTACATTAATTTTTCATTTCTATGTATAAAAAGAATTATTTTTTTAATATATTTTAAATTTTACTTAGTATACTAATTCGTATAATATGTTATATTTTGACTACTTAAGTTAATCATTTTACTTTTTAATTTTTGTATAAATATACTTAATATTGTTTGCGTGTAACAATTATTTTAATTTTGACTACATTATTACTAATTTTGGATATCCAAAAAGTCAAATCTAATCCGAAATCCGACGAATTTGGTTTTAGATATTGAATTTTGGATTTGGATTTATTTTTAAAACCCAAAAATATTTGGATGTGGGTTTGAATTTTACAAAATTCGGATCAAACCCAACCCGTTGTCATCCAAACGCGTAAAATAAAATATTTGAAAATGAGTATGACCTATCTTTTTTCTATTTGATTAACATGTTAAAATAGAAAACTGTACATGAAACTAAAATCAAATGTGTAATATATAAACACATAATCACATTATTACATATTTGTCCTTGTAATTTAATTGTCGAGTTCAAAAACATGAAATTAATTTTTATTTAACAATGAGTATATTTGACCGACATATATTAAAAGAAAGAGTTACGTAGATCTGGAAAATCGTTCGTGTTATATACATTCATACCATGTGTATTTTGGGTTTCGCATGAAAATGACATGAAATTATTTTGTATACCCATAATTTGAACACAAAATGCTACTAAACTACGAATTTTTTATTTTTGTACACGAAACGAAAATAATACGCAAAATGAAAAAAATATGACAATTACATGTAATGTTACTCTCTGCCCAAGTTATCTAAGTATGTTACTATATAATTGAAAAAAACATTGAATTTCTACAAAATAAAACTAAAAGTAGAGTACATAAAAATGAAGCCCTTTTCTTTAATTTTGTTTATTGTTAATAAATACATCTGTTTGATTAGAATCTATCTACCAAGTTATTAATTTTTTTTTTACATATTTTTATGATTTTGTTGATATTAAAAATAAATATTATTAACCAACCAAGCAAAATTCGATATGTCTGTTCTTAGATTAGGATATGAGAATTAAATATTATTACTTGAATTGAAGAATACAGAATTAAAATGAGCACCTTTTATTAGAAATAATATATAATTTTATATGTATCGACCTATCTAGTTATCAATAATATTGATTTTTAAACGATTGTTGTAGCCGTCATTCTATCTCATCTTCTCCTAAAAAATAGTAAACCCAAAGTTTATGGGTTGATATCTGCATCTTGGTTGATGATAAGCCCATTTTTATTGTTTTCCATGATTTTGCTTTGTTTTTCAATAAATATCTCTCTTTATTGAGAGTCTATTACCACGTTGGTGGGTTTTATCAACTGATATATTGGGTTTTGCACCTTCTCCTTGTCAATGATAACTCCTGTTTATTTTCCTTGATTTTACTTCGTTTTTCAATAAATATATCTCTTTATTGAGAGTCTAGTATCCCGCCGTTAGTGGATTTTGTCTATCAATATATTGGGTTTTGTTCTTTATATTTTGAGAGTAGGTTACTTTATTTTGGCATATGGAATCTTAGATTTACAGGATTTTGTTATATTGATTCATTGATTTGGATAGTATAGAATCGCAGTTTTGGTCAGTTGTTCGAATACATTCTCAGATATCACATATGTAGTGATATACCACAATTTAAGATCTGATCAACTATTGTAGTTTGGATTAAGGAAACCTTGTTACCTTGATATGATCTATTTTATTTTAATATGTGTTGTCCAATCTTGATTATTTTTGTAGATGTATGACATTTTATTGATAAATCATTTACCTAAAAAAAATTAGTGATTTAAAAAAAAATTTGAATGATTATTTGTGTGGATGATAATATATGCCCTTTTGTTGATAAATAATTAACTATAGCAAATATAGTGATTTATTAGAATTTTTGCGCTGAGTTGACCAATTTGCTATGAAATAAAAAAAATGATTTTTTAGAATTTTTGCGCTCAGTCAACCAATTTGCTATATAAATATTCACTAACAATATTTTTATTGATTCTATAATGAATTTTTTTTTTTGGATTGATAATTTATACACCAAATAATGTTTAATACTATTTAAGAGTATATTTAGTATCTTGAAAAATTCAAAAATATCGTCAAGTCAATTTATTTGTCCCATTAATTCTTGAAAAATAACGATAAGTAAAATTTTAATGATAACTGGTTTAAATTTTATTTTTAATATTTTAATTGGTTGAATTTAGCCTTTTTTTAATAATTGATTAATTTAAAAGTTTATATAACTTAAATTATGAAGGTTAAGTAACCACGATAAGTAAATTAGGATGAGAATGCTATGATTAATTTAATTTTAGTGGTTAATTTTGACTGGCTCTTATATATATTTATGAAAATTAATCCGTAATACTCCCTCTGTCCCAATCAATTGTTTACACTTTCCTTTTTGGGACGTCCCAACCAATTCTTTACGTTTCCTAAAATAGTAAGTTTTAACACTATTACACCCACTACTTCACTTATTTTAACAATACTTTACACTATTACACCCACTACTTCACTTATTTTAACAATAAAATCACTATTACACCCACTACTTCACTTATTTTAACCATAAAATCACTATAACACCCACTACTTCACTTATTATCTTGGTCTCCGTGCTAAAAGCAAACGTAAACAAACACTTGGGACGGAGGGAGTATATAATAATGTTATTATGATTAACTATAAATCAAAGTGTGAAAAATTAATATTACGAAAATTGCTTCATATTATATATTTATATAATCCTGATTGGTTTTGATTTAAAATATTAATTTATTATAATTATTTTTGTATTAAAAAAATAAAATATACGGATATGTTAAATCAAGTAAGTTACTCTATTTAAATTTGAATTGTTAACTAACCATAGTTAGTATAATAGAATGAGAATGGTAAATAAAGAAAAATTTTAATATAATATGATTGGTCTAAAATTTAGGAATGACGTTTGATTGGTACTAAAATAATTCAAAGTTTTGCATATTTTATATTTGTATAATCCTGATTGATTTTGATTTAAAATATTAATTTATTATGATTATTTTTTTACATTAAAAAAATAAAATATATGGATATGTTAAATCAAGTAAGTTACTCTATTTAAATTAGAATTGTTAACTAACCATAGTTAGTATAATAGAATGAGAATGGTAAATAAAGAAAAATTTTAATATAATATGATTGGTCTAAAATTTAGGAATGACGTTTGATTGGTACTAAAATAATTCAAAGTTTTGCATATTTTATATTTGTATAATCCTGATTGATTTTGATTTAAAATATTAATTTATTATGATTATTTTTTTACATTAAAAAAATAAAATATATGGATATGTTAAATCAAGTAAGTTACTCTATTTAAATTAGAATTGTTAACTAACCATAGTTAGTATAATAGAATGAGAATGATAAATAAGAAAAATTTTTAATATAATATTATTGGTGTGGTAGACTTAGGTTTGATTTCTATTTTAATAATTTTAATAATATTATGATTCTATTTGTAATTCTATTTAGGATTATAATTCCATTTTAAATATATTTAAAATGATTGATGGGTTTAACCTTGGTTAAAAGATAGCAAGTTAAATTATATAAGGAAACAGATTGGTCCATGATTTAAATTTTAAGTATATTTAGAATGATTGATGGGTTTAACCTTGGTTAAAAGATAGCAAGTTAAATTATATAAGGAAACAAATTTGTTTTAATTTGATTGGTCCATGATTTAGAAGTGATTGGTTCTAAAATAATTCATAGTTTTCTGATTGGTTAACTGGGTACATGATTAATTAACTGGATGGTGTGGTAGACTTAGGTGCATATTTTATATTTGTATAATCTTGATTGATTTTGATTTAAAATATTAATTTATTATGATTATTTTTTTACATTAAAAAAATAAAATATATGGATATGTTAAATCAAGTAAGTTACTCTATTTAAATTAGAATTGTTAACTAACCATAGTTAGTATAATAGAATGAGAATGGTAAATAAGGAAAATTTTTAATATAATATTATTGGTGTGGTAGACTCAGGTTTGATTTCTATTTTAATAATTTTAATATTATTATGATTCTATTTGTAATTCTATTTAGGATTATAATTCAATTTTAAATATATTTAAAGTGATTGATGGGTTTAACCTTGGTTAAAAGATAGCAAGTTAAATTATATAAGGAAACAGATTTGTTTTAATTTGATTAGTCCATGATTTAAATTTTAAATATATTTAGAATGATTGATGGGTTTAACCTTGGTTAAAAGATAACAAGTTAAATTATACAAGGAAACAAATTTGTTTTAATTTGATTGGTCCATGATTTAGAAGTGATCTATGATTGGTTCTAAAATAATTCATAGTTTTCTGATTGGTTAACTGGGTACATGATTAATTAACTGGATGGTGTGGTAGACTCAGGTTTGATAATAAAGGATATATATATAGGGGGCTACTCCAATACAAACCTCCTTAAAATACAAACCTACAAACCAAGCATAATCTAATATTTCAGGCTAATCTAATGACCAAACTAGGGGTACCCCAATACAAAAAACGTTTAAAATACTTGGCTCTATCCAAAAAAAAAATCACTGTTCACGTGATGACGTGGCAGGGGATTTCACTGGTTAACGGTGCTTCGCACCTTCTTGTACGGCGCTTCGCGCCTTTATCATTCTAAAGTTGTAAGGAATGACAATCAATGGTAAAGGCAATAGACGATTGACGGGTGTGTCGAGAGTCTTCGGCCCTCATGACTACCTAACTCATCCGTTTACTGTCTTAAATGCTTCACATTTCCTCGACAAGTTTTTTTTTTGTTGGCTAGAGCCAATTATTTTAAGCATCTTTTGTGAAGGTACCCTTGGTGGGAACATTAGAATAGATGAAATATAATTAATTTAGTGCTGGTTTGTAGGTTCTCATTTTAAGAATGGTTTGTATTTGAGCACTTGTACCCAAAAACACCAAATTTCCTAATTAGCACAAGATCTAAAGACCGAAGGATAAGAGAATTGCATACCGTTGAAATACAGCATACAAATACACCAACACAAAGAGAGAGAGAGCCCAAAATAGGACTTGAAGCACTAAATTGAAGCTGGAGCCATAATACACTACTAGAAATACAGCAATAGACATCGCACATTAGACATCAGTCGGAAAAACCACTGATGTTAAAACAGTTTTTTACATCACTTTTTAAGAAAGTGATGTCTTTTTATAAACTTTACATCAGTCAATAAGGAAAGCGATGTCTAATCCCTTCTTTTAAAAAAAATGAAACTCGCGGGACATCATTTAGTTAAGGAAGTGATGTCTAAACCCCTTTTTAAAAAAATTGAAACAAGCGTACCCTCCCTTTCTCCCCGCCTTAGCCAAAATTTTCAATTTTAACTCCCCCCATCTCCATTTCACACTCCCGGTTCCTCCCCCTAATTTTCAAATTGATTAAAAGAAAAATTAAAAATCAAAATCATAAAAACAAAACTGAAAATCATAAAACCAAAAATCAAAACCCACACAATTACTCCTTCCCCCGACTGTCTCTCTTCTTCCCCCGAGCTCTCTTCTTCCCCCGACTAATTGCTGCTAATTGCTGCTCTAACCAAATAAATTAGGGTTCGTTTTGTTCAATTACACCTGTAAATTACACCTTTCTCTTGCTCTTTCTTTCTTCCTTTGTTTTCATTCTTCGATTTGTTCTAATTAGGGTTTATTTTTATGAAAACAGTGGTTGTGGTGGAGTTTGTTCGAGCCTAAAGCTTTAAGATTTGGAAATTGGAGCTTAAAGATTTGGATATTGGAGCGTAATTAGGTATTGTTCTTGATTTCACTCCGATTATTGACATTGATTTTATGGTATGATTTTAGGGTTCATTTTTAGGGTTTGATTTTGGGGTATTTGCTTGATTTGTTTGTATAAAGTGATTTTGTGTACGTTCTATTTCAATTCTTTAATTTTAAATATCTTTGTGTTTTATATTTTTGCAGAGCAGGTGTTTGCTTAAAGATCTAAGAGAGTTTTTGACATAAAAAAATCATGTTTAAAAAAATCATGAAAAGATGGTTATAATTTGGTATTGCATATCCTTTTCCCTGTCCAGTGTGTTGAGATGGACATACTTGACTTTATTCTAGACACTAGTGGTACTTGGTCATTAAAGAAGAGGATGAGGGGTTGGGAATTTGTGTAAAATGAATCAAAGTCTATGTAATCATGTTGATATAAGAAATTATGATAATGTGATGATACTAGTGGGGGGCATGGATTTAATAGACCTACCCACATATCTTTACATATAAGACTTTATATTTGACATATAGTTTAAATGAGCATTTGATTCAGATGTTAGCCTTCCCTCTCACATGTGACATGACCATGTTTAATTGGACAACAGTTACGATTTAATACAGTGGCTGCTATAGATAAGATGATGAATTTCTGGAGGTTCATCTACTGTCACTGACCAAATATTTTTACGAGTAATACCCTGACCAGTGACCACCTTCATGTAATTTGTTAGATTGAGATAGACATCCATATGATTAGACTCTGTCACAAAGCATTGACAGATGCTAGTATGCTACATGTGATTAGAAGCTTAATTAAGGGTCCAACAACTAGCTTTGACCTTTTCACCTTCATGCATACACTGTATTATAGAACAATAAAACATAGCTTCATGGTCTCTGTCACTGATGATCCCTGCCAACGATAACATGGAGTGAAACAAATACAATTTTACAAATATGATACATTTACGTAAATTATAGCAGTGAACATCTCCCTCATTCATGCTCCTTCCAAGCTTCAACTACTTTCCATTTCTATCATAAATGCTCATACTCAATTTCAGAAATATATTTTATATTTCTGCATGTTGAAGTCTTTGGTGAAATGTATTTGTGAGATTAATGGGATCAGTCTAAACTGGGATATTTCTTGAAATGCACGATGTATGAAACTGAAACTATTACTATAAATAATACATGTGGTGTCATAAAAGCTGATCTTTTGGTTTTTGTTGACAGTATATAAAAATGAGGATGAAAAAAATATCAGCTATATTGAGGAAGAGGTTTACAGCACCAAATTGGCTCAAGGTGGGTATAATCTATGAGCTTGGGCCTTTGAGAACATATATAGTTAAGCATATCAGTTTCCCTTGTTTCCTGCACCAGCTTTGTCATTCAGGGTGTGATTTTTTGCTTTTTATCCCTGTGTCATAATTATCTTTACATGTGTAGTAAGAATACAAATTGACTGCTGCTATATATGTAAAGCTGTGCATATGTTTATTGCTTGTCGTGGTATTCCCGTTCTTGTGGGCTTTTTAAACTCACTCTTTTTAATTGTTGTAATTATAGCTATCATGGATGGTGTGGTTTCTGTGTTCCCAAATCGAAAGAAACATCTCTGTACAACAAGAACATAGGATATAGACAGGTTAGTTTTGCTGAGATTGAGGATGTGTTGGAAGGAGCCAGTAACTGTGAGTTTGTTCTAGAATATATTGTATCTGTCTCAAGTTATTATCTATTTATGCTAATTTGTTTGCCCTCCCAATTGGTTCCAGGCCTTCCCTGCTGGTTCAGGTCTCAGACAGTCTGTCCCTCTTAAACCCATGTATGGTTAGTGTTTCCTAGATCTTTCTATAATCAAAGTAGTGTAGATCCCTCTGGTCATGCCTTTGATTAAAATTTTATATGCAGCCCAACTTGAGTGCATCCTGGTTGTTTCAAAGAGCAATAACAGCAAGAAAAGAGTCCTCAATTTCACCTGATTTCATCAATCAGCTTCTTTGTGCATAACTTTCAGAGTATGCAGGTAATGTGTGTCACTGAGAACATCATTTCTGCGTAAAGACTGGTGTGTATTTACTTCTATCGGAGAAGAGATCTACTGGACAACCTTTCTTTCGGAATGGTATGTAGTAGTGCAATGCATCTGCATATATTAGCATTTCATATCTGCACACTGGTTTTCTCCAAGTGATGACCATGAATCCATGAAGTCTAGGACAGAGCTATGCAGTGTCAACTTGGCCGTAAGTCACAGGTTGCTTCCCATTAACGACCATGTATGCTTATGTGCAAACGAAGTTACGATGAATTCATGTTTTAGGCATTAAGAAACTTTTGTCCAGTCCCTTTTTGTCTTTTATCAGTTGTAATTGTAATTACACAGTCCTTCTTGTGATAGGATTCATTGGTAAATTATGTAGTTTGGTAAATTATGAATGTATAGTAGTTGGTTTTGATTTATGTAATTTGGATGATGTAGTTGGAATCTTGGTAAATTAATGAATGTTTGGATCTTTAGTTTTGGTATGGTAATTTAGTTTTTGGATGAATGTTTGGTTTTTGGGCATTTCATTAAAACAGGGGATTCATGCATTACAAAAAGAAAATTAACATCACTTTACAAACAAAAGAAGTGATGTAAAATATAAGCGAAAATACAGAGAACATCACTTTACAAACAAAAGAAATGATGTTAAAGTATATAATAGACATCCCTATATAATAGAAACTGATGTTAAAGTATATAATAGACATCACTAGATAATAGAAACTGATGTTAAAGTATATAATAGACATCGGCTAAAAAGCGATGTCTAAGGCCCATACTTTTAACATCGCATGCAAAGACATCGCTTGGATTTTTAAAAGACATCGGCTAATAAGCGATGTCTAAGGCAGTTTTTCTAGTAGTGATAACCCATCCAAATTAAAGCCCAAATCGAAGCTAGAACCCCTAAATCAATCTCTAAGCTGAAAGCGTGAACTCCTAAATCGATCTTTAGTAAAACACTCACCCAATGACCCAAATGGATGTGAGAGAGAAGCAAAGTAGCAAACAAATAACAATGGTTTGATGTTTAAGAGGGAAGAGTATTTTGTCCTTAAAAAGATTTGGTAAGGGGGCACTCTTGCCGCTCATTATTTTAACACAATTCAATCTACACTACTACGGGTAATCTGCTACTCATGTGATTCACGTACGTGTGTGTTTTTTTCTATATTGTTATTAAAATTTCATCATTTTATCTCAATTTGATGATTTTAAATTTATTGGAAAAACCAATTATATATAAAATTTTAATTTTAAATATTCATTCTTTTTTCAAGTTAGTTATTTTAAAATAAATAGCCTAAAACCCGTGCGATGCACGGATTATTTTAATATTATATAAAAAATCATTAAATTAAATTAATTTTATAATAATTATATAAATGTTATCCGTGATATTTCTAGAAAAGGAGCGATTTTAGTTTGAAAATATAGAAAAGATGATAGGTTTTAGTTGAAAATGGTAATCGATTAATTATTAGTAATTATAAAATTATTAATTCATTTTATTAAATAGAATGCCCGCGATATGATTAGAAAAAGAGACGATTTAGTTAGAGAAAATAAAAAGGTAATATGTTTTAGGTGAAAAAGATAATTGATTATTTTATAATAATTATAATTTAATTATGTTATTTTACTAAATAAAATTGCTCATAGTTCTCAGAAAATGAGAAATAATGTTGCCCGTTATATTTCTACAAAAAAGGGAATTTAATTAGAAAAAATAAAAAAGATGATAAATTTTAGTTGAAAAGGTAATCGGTTAATTATTAGTATTATTATTTATTTTTATTGAAGAAACATCCGTGATATAATTGGAAAAAAGAAGGTTTAGCTAACGTGTTTTGGCTTTGAAAGGTAACCGTCCACGATATAATTGGAAAAAGAAAGATTTTCGTTAGATAAAAGAGAAAAGGTAACGTATTTTGACTGAAAAATGTAATTGATTACTTAATAGTAATTATTATATAATTATGTTATTTTATTAAATAAAATTGTTCATAGTGTTTTTAAAAATTAGAAATTTTAGTTAGATAAAATGTAAAAGATATTCTAATTTACTTGAAAAAGAAAAGACAAAAAATATTGTGTTTTGACTGAAAAAGGTAATTGATTAGTTAATAGTAATTATTATATAATTATGTTATTTTATTAAATAAAATTGTTCGTAGTGTTTTTAAAAAGGAGAAATTTTAGTTAAATAAAATGTAAAAGATATTCTAATTTACTTGAAAAAGGAAATTATTTAATTAATAAAAATAGAAAAGGTAATACGTTTAACCTGGAAAAGGAAATTGATTCATAAAGGAGAAATTTTAGTTAGATAAAATTTAAAAGATTATGTATTTGACCTGAAAAAGTAAATTATTTAATTATTGAAAAAATAAAAAAGATAATACGTTTAACTTGAAAAAGGAAATTGATTAGTTAGTAGATATGTGATTGAAAAATAGAAAAGGTAATATGTTTAACCTGAAAAAGGAAATTGAATTATAAAGGAGAAATTTTAGTTATATATAAAATATAAAAGATATTGTATTTTACCTGAAAAAGGAAATTATTTAGTTGATGAAAAAATAGAAAAGATAATATGTCTCACCTGAAAAAGGAAATTGATTAGTTAGTAGATATGTAATTGAGTGAGTAATGATAAATAAGTAAAATCAACAGATACCAACGAACCAAACTTTTAATGTTTCGGCTTATAAATGTAAAAGTTATTCTAATTTACTTGAAAAAGTAAATTATTTAATTATTGAAAAAGAGAAAAGGTAATATGTTTAACCTGAAAAATGAAATTGATTCATAAAGGAGAAATTTTAGTTAGATAAAATATAAAAGATATTGTATTTTACCAGAAAAAGGAAATTATTTAGTTCATGAAAAAATAGAAAAGATAATATGTTTAATATGATAAAAGAAATTGATTAGTTAGTAGATATGTAATTGAGTAAGGGTAAATAAGTAAAAGGTACCAACCAACCAACCAACCAAATTTTAATGTTTGGGCTTTTATATAATAGTATAGTATAGATTGAAACAATTTTCTACTTTAATGAAAATAATTTTTTTTTATTAAATATTATATACATTTTTCATTTTATTTTATTTTAAATAAATATACTTTAATTGAAATATTGTCATTCAATCTAATTTTAAACTGATAATTTTATTGGCGAAAAATATCATAAAATTTATGACTTTCTATGTCAAGTAACTATCTAATTTTTTTTTCTTTTACTTTTTATGTAAATTGTTATTTATTGTAAATTATTTTTAATACATATATACAATTTATTAATTAAAAAACGTAAAAGTTATAAATTTATTAATTTTAAATTATTGAAAAATACACTACTTTACAAAAAAAATAACATAACTATGTGTTAATTTGTTAATTTGTGTTATTGAAAAATACACTATGTGTTATTGAAAAATTTGTTAATTTTAAAATTTGTTAACATAACTAAGACAACATTTTTTAGACAATAACACCATGGAAAACGTTGTGTAAAGTATGGAAATGATGCTGGTTTTAATCTTAAACTAAATAAGTATTTGTCGGTTTATTTATTTAGGTAAGAAACTCAGTGTTTTGATTTAGTCATGTGTTGCCAAAGAAGTTTTAGCATTTGAATAAGTCTGGTAGTGGAGGAATATGGTTTACTGGTTTTCTATTTAATTTGTAGCCACGTTGTGTGGTAGTTTTTTTTTAAAGCTTTATACTTTGTTCTGAAATAAAAAAAGGTAGTTTTGCTCTTAACGTTCATGTTTCTAAATGAATGGTTTATTTTACATATCGATTAAATTGATACAAACACTGCAGGTCGTGGATCCTCTGAACTACAAATGACACATTTGACATGCGACTCGCATAAAACCTACCAAAGCAACATGGTAGGAAATATGATTAGTCAAAACCTACCAACTTGGTAGGAAATATGACTAGTCAAAACCTACCAACTTGGTAGGAAATACAGGCTTGACTGAGGTCAAATGTGACATGGCAATGTGATGTGGAGATGGGCCCCATGACACGTGGACGACCATGTCACCCTTCGGGACCACATTTTAGTTGACGTAGCACCTGACGTGGAGAATGACGTGTCCGGGTCCATCATCATGTGCCATGTAACACCCCCTAGACCTGTCACTCTTTCCTTAATTCCCATTTTAATAAACATCATTCTTCATCTTCATTTTAGCATGCTGTGACCCCGCAATCAAACATAACATTCATAGATTATAGGCTCAGAGACGAAATTAAAACGTTAATAAGTTATTACAACCATCTTGAGATAGTTATTACAAACCCAAATTGTCATAATATTAAAAGTTCAACTTAAAAAGGATTACCATCTAAGGCGGCATCTACGGCCAAAATGCAGTTTGGTTTTCATAAGTTTATCCAAGTCATGCTTGTAAATAAACCTAACCAACCTAAGCTGTAAACCTATCCAACTTGGTTTGCTCACCTGTGGTAATGCTACTGGGTGCGGCCTCGGCACCTGCCTCGTAAATAGTCTCCTATATTGCTGACCGGTTAGCACGCTTTTGCGGGGGGTCAGCCTTGTTCTTGCCATGCTTATTTATTGTTGTGTGGTGGTATATATAAAAGAAAAGCAAGAGTGAGCAATACAGCTCAGCCATATAATAATAGTTTTCAAAGTACTTTTGTTAACGTAAACCATATGACATATCGTATACTGATATTGTATCATCATTAAACATTTCATTCTTTATCCAGAAATATAACGAAGAATTTTTGAGGCACTTTGAATAGTTCATCATTCTGTCAACACTTTCGGTAATTGAGCACGTAGGCTTTCATTACAGTGTTGCAGTACAATTCCAATTGGAAGAATGGGATTATGCTGGAGCCTCTTCCACGATATCTGGTGATCAGCCAATATACCGTGCCTCTGCTTCTCTACTAGTAGAAGGATGATGTTCCCTTATCGGGTTGCACCCTGACCGCATATGGGCCTTAATGTTTGGACTATGCCCGAAGGCGATGTCCCCTCTTCTTCCAATCCCTTAGAGAGTCGTATTCATCATAGGAACAGAATTTAATCCAGTTCTCTCAAGCACAAAGCTTGCCAACTGGTTTGGTAACCTTTTTCTAACTTTACTTCCATGAGTGATTGAGGAAGTAACTTTGATATGTGGGTTGACTTTAGTCAACAGATTTGGATTACTAAGAATAGTTTCATCAAACATTAACTTGAGAGTTGGTCGGAGTTTTGAGTGTTTAGTCAAACTTAACACCTCCTTACTAGGTAGGGTATACTTCTTATTGGTAGCGAAGGGAGAAAACAATTCATACTGGCTCCCAAAACCTTGGGTTCCCGAGTTTTGATAAGTTGAGTGAAGTAGCGATACTTTTGATGAATGAAACTATACTATTGAAGAAATGGGAACCCGTACTATTTTTAAATAATTTTCCGATGGTCAGAAAATATTTAAAATAATTTTTAAAGTTTTAAATAACTTTTAAAATAAATAATATGATTTTTAAATCATCATGGAATATTTAATAAATATTCAATTAATATTTATTAAATAATTAATCAGTTTAAAATATTCAATTAATATTTAAATAATATTTAATAAATAAATAATCATTCATACTATTCTCAAATGAAAATAATATTCAACTTATTAATAAATATTCAAATAATATTTATTAATATCATCAAAGGGATTTTTATCCGAAAATATCCAATTTATATTTATTGGAATATTTTAAAACGAAATATACGTCATATAATACTTCTGGTGACTTCCAGGTTTTATGTCCTTATCCTAACGAAATATCTCCGACTCCCTTACTAAGAAAGGTATTATCGTACCCTACTTGGGAATTATAACATATCATCGTATACATATATATATATGAATTTATGCATACGCACTAACTAACAGGTTTATAAATCTTTGTAAATAAACCATACATCTCATGCTGATTCTCAAAATATTTTTAAGCAGTTCATAGCAGTTATACCACAACAACAACAGTTTAAAATACTGGAGTACAAGTTTCGAAAACTTGCCTGATAGTGTCGGAATAGTCTGGGCTCTATCTCTAGTGTGATGATCTATAACAACCAATAAGGTTCGGTTAGTTCATTAAACTATCCCGTCGAACCAACTATTCATATAAAGGCACAACTTCGTAACGATACCTCCTTACTACACGTTTGGCTTATTATAAGCCCATGATATCCTTTAACAACTTTTGATAATTAATGGTCTCATAACGACTTTCGTTAAATGTCATTTTCAACGAAACTAAAGTTCGTCTTAATTCGTCCCTTAAAAGGGTTTTTCACTTGCGCAACTATGATTCGAAAAATTCTATAAAATTGAAAAATAAACTTTTTCAGAAAATTCTTTTTCTCACTTCTTCTTAACTGTCCAGAGAATTTTTCACCCAAATTTACATAATTAAGAACATCTTTTTGCTAGCTCAATTGTTGCTCTAAAAATAGCTTCTTTCTGCAGTGGTTTCTCATGCGCATTCTTGACTTAAACATTTCTATAAAATCGAAAAATTAGTATTTTGACTCCAAATTTTTATGGGATCTTTAACACTGACCAGATTACTCCTCATAAAATTTTCATAAACACAGACCATTTTTAAAGGGTTCGTTTGGCTTTGTAAAGTCAGTCCATTTTAACAATTTGTCCGTTTTTACCAGTTTCACTAAAACTAGCATATCTCATAAACCGTAAATCGTAATCACATGATCTTGGTGTCAAAACAAACTTCAAAACAAGTCCTACTGGTTTATGGCCAAAAACGTTCCAAGAAAATACTTATTTAATTCGTCATTATCTGCACAATTAACCTAATAAAATTTTGACATCATAACGCACTACACCAAATATGGGCTGTTGCAACACCGAAAAAGTGTAACATTAGGCTCCAAAAGTGTTACAATAGATGTTTATGCAACACTTTTGCTAAAAGTCAGTGTTGCATTTGCCGGCGTGGCAATAGCCTTCTATAGCAACGCTTTTTGTGTTTATTGCAACGCTTTTCAAAGTATTACAAAAAGAGTTTGGTGTAGTTTGTTGTAACACTTTTGCATGTTTTAGCAACATTTTGAATATGTTACAACTAGGGGAGAGCACGGTTCGGTTCGGGTCGGTTTTGTCCCAAAACCGAACCCGAAACCGCATGTCTTCGGTTTTAAAAATTGAAAACCGCAACCGCAACCGAACCGTCAGTTTCGGTTTCGGTTTCGGTTTTAAAAGCTCGGTTCAGTTTTTAACGGTTCGGTTTTGGTTTTAAAACCGAACGAAATAATCATAAATATATTAGAAGACTTTAAATTTATAAATTATAACAAAAGCCATTATACAAAAAGGAATGAAAAGTTATGTTAGAACTTGTATCACAGTTGTCCTTAAAAATGTCAGTTTTGAAAGGTGTATCCAGTGTGAAACGGAAAGGGTGGTTTTGAGAGCATGCCTCTTTTTCAATCAGTTCCATGTTGTTTGTTTTGTTTATTGTTTCCCTGTATCAATATGCTTGAACGCATTTAGTGACATTCTAGTACTTGCTTAATTTCTTAATTTCAAGCTTTGGTCTGTAAAATAGTTGACACTGGCTCATACATGTACTCCTATTATTCCTGACTGCTTAGATTTCCAAATGCCATTATACAAAGGAATGGAAAGCAGACACATCATTCCTTTCCTCATCCTCATTCGACATTGTTTTGAAACTTAATTATAATTCAAGATATAATATATTAATAATTTTAAGAATACATATAAATTATATAAATTTATATAAATTATATATATTTATTTATTTATTATAATAATCGGTTCGGTTCGGTTTTAGCCGGTTCGGTTTTAACCTAAAACCGGAACCGGAACCGAAGGTCTCGGTTTTTAAAAATCAAAAACCGCAACCGCCGGTTTGGTTGCGGTTTCGGTTTTTTCGGTTCGGTTTTGACCGGTTTCGGTTCGGTTTCGGTTTCAATTCGGTTTTTTGCTCACCCCTAGTTACAACAGACGAATGCAACACTTTTTTGCAACATTAATTGATTAAAAATGTTACAAAGTGAGTTTATTGCAACATATTTTTGCAACATAATTATGCATTTTGCAATACTTTTGGTTTTTTTTGTAACATTTTGGAACCTTTTGCAATACTTTTTGATATTTTTGCAACATTTCTCTGCTTTAATTACTATTGTAATACTTTTAAATTTTATTGGCAACACTTATTTGCAACATTTTTATTAGTTCACATTGCAATGTCCTGTTTGAAATTTCAATATCCATGCATGAAAGCATATACCAAACCAGAAATTACATTTCATTATTGTAATGACATTTCATTAATGTCCAACCAAACCAGAAATTGCACTTTGTGTAACACTTATACATATCGGTGTTGCAATAGGCCATATTTGGTTCATGTAAAAAAATCAACCTACTACCAAAAGTACGCATATATAAAATAAAAGTTAAGTACTGATCATCAGTCATCATTTCATCGTCCTCGTGATCATTGTCATCATCGCGATCATCGTCCTCGTCCTCCTGCGTCTTTCCATCATCATTTTGCCTCGTATAAAATGCTTTGATCTCCTGATTTTTTTCCCATAAAACATTTGACATGGGCCAGAGAGGTCTGGCTCTAGCATACCTGTTATACATGTAATTAAGGAGCTTCATGTCAGTAATTATTTTGAATGAGATTATCATGTTAAACTTAGCAGCAATAACAGTTAATAAAGAGCCTATAAGAGACATTTAATCAGAAACAAGCAAGAGCACACTCCATTGTTCCCCAATATGCATATCATATGAAATCCACTAATTGTGCAAAATAGCTCTCTAGGAAGGGAAGACAATGTGCAAAAAGTTTTAGTACTCATATAAAATGAACTATTTAGATATTTTTTTGCTAATTAAAGAGAAACTATCTAGTTTTATTGCTAATCAAAACTCTCTAGCTTTTACTCATACAAAAAAGTACAATGAACAATTATCATATTAGCAAGCTAAGTACCATAATTTTTTAGCGTGGAATTAGCTTTTAGTTAGTAAGGTATATTCTCTGGTTGTTTATTTAAATTTTCTGGTTGTTTATTTAAATTTTCTTCCACTCATTTGCAAATAATATGATTGTTATTATTTGTTGTTTATATTCTCTGATTTAATATGATTTGCTTAATTTAATATGAGTTGCTGTGTACTTTTTTTGTTTAAAGGCCACTCAAATTTGGATAGCTAAATTAAATGCTTGTGATTTCATCTAAATTGTTATCAGGCTATTGAAAGCAAAGGAAATGACTCATCTTGTTAGTATATGATTCGACAATGTGCTAATGGTTTACACATCTGTGTAGAGTAATTTTTTGTCTCTATTAAAGAAACATATAAAATGTCAATTTTAGCAAATTAAAGAAACAAAATGTCAATTTTAGCTCACGGATGATTTCTTATAAGATGCAAACAGAGAACTAATAAATAAAGGGAGAGAACTGTGCCTGTCATGGTGACCTTTAAAGTACCGCAAATACTTGTCATGCAGTGAAAGTAGCCGCAGTGACTCTGGATGAAAATGGCAATGTAAGTTATTGTCATTAAATAAATATACACGATAGAATTTTGTTTTGACATATATAAGTACATACATACCGTCCCAACCATTCTTTGAGGAGTATATGACAGTTGTGGGATGAGATGTAAAGCAGACCAGATCAACCCAGTACTTTTTGCTATTAATAGTCTTTAAACATCTGGCGCATTTCAAGAGACAGTGTGGCGCAATTTCTTTTAGCTCAACACGGTATCTAGCTACATCTTGGAAGAAAAAGAAGATTAAAAAGCATTTTATCACTTGTTAAATCAAAGCTGAAATAATGAAATTCAACATAGAGACTTCGATAGCATTTAAAAAATATGTCACCATGTATCTTAGAATCTGATTTAATGCGGAATTGTGGGTCTGCGGACATCCAAGTCTTGAACCTTTACCAACTACTAAGATTATGTTTTAAACATAATTGGAGTTACCTAAGATAGAACGATACCTTCTGTAATTTTGCCTCCAGCAAGATGCACAAAGCTAATAATTACAAAAGTGAACCCAGTAAGGTGCGAGGTATTTACGTCCTGAACATATTCTTAGTAGACATCAACAGGTAGCTAGCTTGTAATGACGTAAGATTTCGAATCTGCAACACCTAAAAAAGTATATAGAAGAATAATAATCAGGCCTATTCTGTCCGTAAATGTGAAGTAAGAGGATATGTAACCCCTGTCAAGCTTCATTCCTTCAACAACTTTTTTTTTCCTAATTCATTGTACAATGTTTTTCCATCCTGCATTAGATTTGAGGAATGTCAACCCACATTTACAAATTCATATAAATCTCCATTGTTTGGCTAGGGCAACAAACGTAAGCAAAAGATAACTAATTTACAAACAATATAAATCTCAATTGTTTTAGCTCATAATAAAACGTGTGTTACGATAACTGTACCGCTGATAGTGTTGAAGATAGTGTATAACATAATCAAGTTACCTGGATTGTTATTACTCCCTCCTTGCCAACTTTCTCCATTGCTTTTGTAATTAACTCACCAATCTCTCGTTCTCCAGTTGCAGATATCATTCCAACCTTTTAAAGTACATAGCAGTCCGAGATGTATAACACTAAATTATTGATACTATAGCATTATAACAAACAAAGAGTACTAAACAGTACAAACAAACCTGTGCTATTGTTTCGGATGTGCTTATCATCCGTGCTCTACATTTCAAATTTGTTACCACTGCATCTACAGCCATGGTAATACCACATCTAAGGTCCATGGCATTCATACCAGCTGCAACTGACTTGCAACCTTCTGTAAATATTGCACGGGTGAGGACAGTGGCACAAATAGTTCCTGAAATTTCATATAAAGAATGGTAAATTGTATGACTTGAAGGTTGAAGCAAATGCCAAAAATGAAAAATAAAAATAAAAAATCTGAAACAGGCAACATACCCACATGTTAGGAGCACCAATTTGTACAACATGTACATACTACATAGATACAGAGAACAATCTCTTGGCACAATTACTCATCATTATAAGATGTTAGAAATAAGCAGATTATCATTTTTCGGAAAACAACTATGCTGATGACATGGTCAAGGCAAACTGACTATGAGTCAGAGCTATAAAATTCTATGTCTTTTATTTCTCACATCAATGACAAAACACCCTGGTAACTACTACAAAAAGAATAAAAGAGATGAAGCAAGACTTTACCATCACCGATGACATCATTGGTGGCATTTGCAACCTGTTTGACAAGGCTTGCACCAATGTTCTTCACTTTGTCTTTAAACTCAATGCTCTTGGCGACAGTCACCCCATCTTTTGTAACTTTAGGCACCCCATACGATTGTTCAATAATAACAGTGCGCCCCTACACAGTGAAAACAACATTTGGAGATCTTAGCAGATATCGTCACGATATTATGGTAACCTCTAAACTACTAAAATTCTAGATCACAGTTACTAAATACTAGAAAACAAAGCCTGTCTAGCAACTCTATAACCTCTAAAAAATAACTTAATAATTAAAATAGAAACTAAAAACCTGCTTAGTTCCCCTTATGATACCAAAAGAAACAGGTATGTGCTCAATTACAAACAAGAGATCATAGTCAAATTGAATCATATATACGGGAAAGCCTGTAAAAACACAAAATTAGAAAAAAAATTACAACAACATTAACACAAAATTCCCAAAAGTTTGACACTGCAATCCTACTAACACACACAAAAATCCTACTAATTGACCAGTTCATACCAGTTTTAATCCAACATATAATCGAAAAAATTCACAAGCATACATATTTATACATGTATAATCCAATATAATTAAAAAAAAGGGTATTTTTACATCTAATTGAAGTTTGAATCAAGATTTGCTGTAAACTTTTCTCTAATCAATTTTGGGCTCTAATCGATTTTAGAGACTTCAGACAATTTTGGGATTTTAGGGTTTTGCTCTAATTAGGGGCTTGAAACAGAGAGAAGAAGAGCGAGAGAGATGATTGGGAGATATGAGTGAGTAATTAAGAAAGATGGGAGAGATAGGTGAGTTCGAGAGAGAAGAGCGGCCGAGAGAAAGAGAGTTTAATGTGGAGAGAGACCGGTGAGATGTGTTTTTGGGGACTATTTTTTGTTTTAATTGTGTATGAAATATTTTGGTACTCTTTTTTATCCCGCCTAGCCAAAAAATCAAATTCCCGCTTACAATTTTGGGTAAAGTGTAACGTCTATTGTAACACTTTTGCTAAAGTATTGCAATTGTTCTAAAATTTCAAAATGATCCTTTTGCTTGCAACATTTTTCGTATTTCTTGCAACATTTTTAAAAATATTGCAATAGACTACCAAATTTTGTGTCTATTGTAACACTTTATGTAACACAATAGATATTGGTGTTGCAACAGAGCATATTTGGTGTAGTGACGGCTATAATTCAATCGTTTCCAAATTCCATGAACTCCATTTAACCACTTAATTCAACCACATGCCATCAAGATCACATAAACATCATCAAGGGTTTCTAAGACCAGTGATAACATCCATTTATCACCACCCAAGATTTACCCAAACTTATAAAGCTTAAAACATCACAAACCCTTTAAACATGTACATACTTGCATCAATCTTTCAAATCAACTTATAACTCATGAAGTTTAAGGTGGGTGTGAGTGTTTTACCTTCCTTGGAGTCTTAACAACCTTTAACCAAGCTTGATTTCCGTATGAACACCTTAGATAGCTTTTACAACCTTTAATCTTCAAGATCTAAACAACCAAGTTTAAAATTTTCGGAGTCAGCATTACCACTCTTGAAAGAACTGGAAAACGAGAACCTTACCTTGATTTTCTGGATGAGGCTTCTAAAGAGGAGTTGTAGAGAATCTCAATACCTTTCCAAAAAGCTATAGAACACAAAATTTCATTGAGAAATGAGGGAGTTATGGTAGGTTGAATTAGCTTCTCTATTTTTGGCCGAAAATAGAGAAAATGGAGGGGGGAGCTTTTGTTATCTTTTCTTTTGTAATTGATAAAATGATATGTATAATTGATATATATCAATCATACTTCAGCACTTATCAATTATATATATAATTGATATATATAATTGATATATATGTGTAATTGTAATGCTTTTGGTTTTTTTAGCAACATTTATATGCAACAATTTTGTTCCTATTGTAATACATTTATATTGTTTTAGCAACATTTATGTGCAACACTTTGTAATAGTCCAATTTGCAATATCCTATTTGAGATGTCAATAAACCAATACAAAAGCATATCAATTCAGAATCACATTTCCAATTCAACAGACTATACCATAAAGCCCAAACAGAGTCGGCTTATACAATAAGATAGCAAATCCAACAGAATATATGTCAATCCCAAAAAGGGTTAGCTTGTACCACAATATCATCTTACATCTAGTACCAAAATCTAAAGTCGAAACACATATCGACTCTCAAATTCTCAATTTACATTAGGGGTCTCAATGATTTATTGCCTTGCAGTACAATACAAGCCTTCCATCTGGATAATGACATATAACTGACTGGTGCTTCCTTGTACTGGAAAAAAAAATGATTTTTGATTAGTATGAAACTCATAAATGATGAACATGCAAGTAACAAATTTGTGTCAAAAGAAAGAACCTCGTATGAAACATTAATATAGATACAACTATTAAAAACTACTGATGAATTTAATACTATGGTCTCTTACGTAGGTATATTAATATAGATACAATTGACTCAGAAGAGTATTCCACATAGGATGGCGGATGGCCTATTAAGAACATTACTTGTAAATTAATGAATGGAAAGAAAATCAGAATAAATATGGTCACAAAGCGATATAGCATGAAGGCCTGCATCTAACGCCGTGGAATATTGTTATTGATAGAGTGAAGAGAGTATAATGGACTACTAACTATTAAGCTCAACCTCATGACGTGGAATCTAGCTATATCACACGCACAGACCCCTGACATATATACTAGTGTATATTCATGCCAGAATATACATGTAGACGGGAATGGAATTTTAAATGTCATGGATTAGAGAATCCAGTCCTTACAAATGATGATGAACCAAGCTGAACAACACCATGAGGAAGAACAGGAATGACTACAACCGTCTGCCGATCAGAACTAAAATAATTAGTATTTACATGAGTGATAGGCTATTATGAGATTGTACAAACACACTACCTACATTCCTGTTGAAATTTGTTGATGCATCTGACTTAATACCTAACATCATCCAGAAACAAGAATAATGTAAATACCATATGTAGGAATAGGACTAGATAAAACAGTATGACTTGTACTGCGTTACTATATATAATTTGTTTATTAAATGTAAATTCAAATCAGTTTTAGACAAAAAAAAAAAAGAACCTATTACATCACACTTAAATCACGAATCACCCTTTTCTCCTTGTAATTTCAAACTTCATATCACAATTAGATTACTATATCTAGTCTTTACTTCTTGTAACATCTGGTCATTAGCAGACACATATATGGTAAAATGTATACCTCTGGTGGATAGAATTCTTTCGTATAGTTCTGTGTAAGAATCCAATGAGAGTTTCCAGTAAATGCAGCTCGCCCAACAAGTCTGAAGAAACATAGATGTTGTTACATATTTTAAATTTTATCACACACTTATAAATGTACATGTATACTAAGACAAAATATTAAACAACATAAAATGGCAGTCAGCTGAACTTGTAGCACACTATATATTCGACAAAATGCCACAACGAAGCAAATTAAACACAAGAGAGGTACACTGAGTATAGCTACTGCAAAAGCATTACTGGCAGTTTGATATTCATCTCGAACAGTAGATGCAGTCACACTTAAAGCAAAGAATTAGTACAGTAACATATATTGTACGAGACCAATAGTCAGATGTATAGAATAAATACCCTGCTAATTAAGATGAATTGAGTACTTAGCAAACCACAAAGAACATGTAAAGAATAAATACGACAATGTAAATAATATTGGGAAGCAAATATGCAATATACATAAACTCAGCAACTATATTCAGTCAACACTCAACATACAGTTTTTTTTTAAAATTTTTGTGAAGGCGTAAATATTAATAAACGCTGACAATATATTTGGCCAAGCAACTTGTTTACCAAAAGAATTAATCAGACAAGAACTTTGTATGCAAAAGCAAGAAGTGCATGATCCTATTTTTTCAAGTCATGTAAGTCTAGTAACACAGAGGCAGTGAGCGAGTCTGCTGAGAAGCCATGAGCAAGCATCCCATCTATGAGTACACTTGCTTCATTGTACTTTCCCCACAAGCTGCAAGTTGGTAAAAACTGAAATCAGCACAAAGTCACTTCTATAGACTAATAATGAATTTTGATAGTCATAGGAATTTTGGTATGTATTGCATTAGAGATATTCACCAGCAAGTAATTTATTATTAATAAATCACAAATGTGTTCGCCCACACTGTGTAATATTTAACCTGCTTTGAAACAAAAAGGCGGCGATCTGCTAGAGTAGATGGAATAATATCTCCGTATACACATTTAGCCTCTTCCGCAAAGAACTCGAGAAAACTACCCATAAGTAACCTGAAAGTGCTCAGTGATAGTTGTCATGCTCAAAGTCACTAAGTACGTAACCTTAATTACATTTGTTAAATATTATACTTCACCAATGGCTTCTTTTAGAGGCTTTCCTTGCTCTAATGTTATCAGCTCACCAAGCTGTTCCTTGTTGGCAATTATCAAATCATACCTAGAAACACATGTAGAGAATCAGACACTAAAACAGAGTGAGTAGACAGACTGAGAAAATAGTATCCGACTACGCGAATACCAATCTATACATTTATTAATATAATGACATCTTGCAGGTAGATACCCCCAGATGATCCTTTGGAATATCACCTTGTATATTCTCTGAGTAGTAATCTCAGTAGTTTCTTTGGACAACAAAATAATATAGTAACCTGTAATAGTAACATTAGCTATCCCTCTGAATCAATCAGGATATGCCTAACTGCATTCAGTTTAAAAATTATGTCTAATTATTTCCTACTTTTGTCTAGAGAGACCTGATGCTCAATATCCTGTTTTATCTAGGGTAAAATCAAAAAAAATGAAAATAAATGACGAATATACGAATAAAAATGCAGAAGTTACATAGTTTAACTAAAATTTAAAAATGAGTAAAGGTGAAGAAACACACACAAACCTCATCAAAGGCGAAATTAAAGATATAACGGAGATGAGAACCGGAAACTAATTTTCCAGAAGACAACAGATAAGCTAGATTTAGTCCTTGTAAAGCCGAATAAAAACCTGCTATCACATTCACTGCAATACAGTACCTGTTCAACAGATTAATTCAGCTTAAAACCACAACTTAATTACTTTTCGTATTATATGGTTCCGGAAAAGGGGAAAGTGGTAAACCTGAATTTGATATAGGGATATAAAGGAATCAAGAGCCATCAGCAATCTCTCATGTCCATCACTGCAGAATCCATTCAGATTCGCTAAGCGCTAAGATGAGATTCAATCTAAAAGAACACAACTTGAACAAACAACAAAATTAACACATGTAATTAAATAACAAAAAAATCATAGCTTGAGAAAAATCTCCACACTATGAGCATATAATTAACTGTTAACAAAATTAAAACAATATTAACACAAAAATCCAACAAATTTGACAAATACAAGCTTTAATCCAACATACAATCGAAAAAATTCAAATACATACATATATATATACATGTATAATTCATTATAATCGGAAAAAGATGGGTATTTTACATCTAATTGAAGCTTTACTCAAATCTTTGTTCAATTAGGTTTGGGGTTTTGGGCTTTTGCTGAATATATTATATTTGAGATGAAAGATGTGTATTTGTGTGAGAGAGAGAGAGAGGATGGAGGCAGAGAGCAGCGGTGAGATGAGAGAGACAGTGGTGAGATGTGTTTTTGGGGATTTTTTTTTTGTTTTAATCGTGTATGAAATATTTTGGTATCTTTTTTATCCCGCCCAACCAAAAAATCAAGTTCCCGCTTATAATTTTGGACAAAGTGTAACGTTTATTGTAACGTTTTTTCTAAAGTGTTGCAATTGTTCTAAAATTTCAAAATGAGCCTTTTGCTTGCAACACTTTTCGTATTTCTTGCAACATTTTTAAAAATATTGCAATAGGCTACCAAGTTTTGTGTCTATTGTAACACTTTTTGTAATACAAATATATATTGGGCTTGCAATAACCCATATTTCTTGTAGTGTCTGAATACAATCTGGAGCTTTCAAAGCTTATGCACGAGCAGTTTGATCTATAATCATTTCTTGATGTTGACAAGGCATGTTATTAATTAATTACCCAACTGGTAATTCTATTTTTTTGTCTTGAATATCTGTTACTAATTATTAATGGCTTGCTCATTTACTGATCAATACTTTAGTATACAGGATACTTGTGAATTCTGATATACAAAGCAGGCGACGTATACACAGTTACACACACATATATGTATATTACTGTACAATATATATACTCCTTCAGTCCATTTTGATCACATTTAATATTTTGTTTGTTTCAAAACTGTTGTTCATTTGATTTATTGCATTTTGTTTGTTTGTTTCGACATTATGTATACATAGCTAAAGTGATGATTTTTTCCCCATTTTATAGGAAATAGATGCCGAAAGAGAGGCAAATGGAGAAGAACCTATCACTGAAGATGAATTCCTAGGCTTGGTATACAATCCTAGTGAAACAGCTGTGAAAGATCTAAAGGTTTGTTTTATACATCAACATAACTACTGTTTTATACATCTACAAAGTCAGATTGAATAATCTGTGTAGTTGGAGATTTACTCGCTTGACTATTAGGTTTTTTACTTCAAATTTTATGTTACAGGAAAAAATAGAGAAGGTGCGATCTTCTCAAGTTGAAATGCCACCTGAGCTGTTGCCTACTGATCAGCCATCATCCCCTCAAACCCAAAAGGAAATTCAGTGGAAGAAAGACATTTTTGTGATGATGCAGGCCAGATCCCCGAAGAAGGGGAAGATCATCCTCCATCCCCATGAGACAGTGTCAGAGCTAATCGGAGAACGGGAAGCAACACAATGGATCAACAAAACAAATCAGAAGAACTTGCTGGCTCCAGTTCCGGATGAAATTTATATGATGATGTCGACGATTCTGGATGAGGTGAGGCAGATGTTCTGTTCTTTGCCTATGCGTGAGATGAAGCAATCCGTTTTGGATGAGAAGGTAGAGAACTTAGTCGCTACTACATTTCTGGACCCGAGTCAGAAGTCATTGCAGGCACATTATGAAAGGCAGGCAGAGGTTTGCTTTGTACTATGTTGAAGGACAATGATAAGATCATTGTAGAGGTAAAATTCTCTTTTATCTATTTCTCACATTTCAATTCGTCGTATTGCATACTTAGTGATGGATAGTTGAATACATTACTTTTGTTTCGATGTTTGACCCTCAACTGTTTTCTAGTTGAATACATGTTGTGTTATCTGGTCGAATTAATTAGTGTTGATATTAATTGTTATTTTGCAAACTGATTTTAATTTTCCAGGAGAGTCCGCCAAAGAAGGATATGATGATGTTGGGCGGCATAGAGGTTGTGGTGGTGAACGACGACATAAACAACAATGAAGACGAAGATCCACTAGCACACATGTATCCTCTATCTTAGGCCCTTACTGGTTTTTCAGCTTACTCGTTTATGAAGAACTTAATCTGCTTTTGGAAATTTTAGTTTCCCTAGGGTTTTTTGTGAAAAACTAATGGTAATACTGATGGTCTATTAAAAGTGCCAAAAAAAGTACTGGTACATTATATTCGACCAGATAAAGTCAACAAAGTAGCAAAAAAAGTTTTGGTACATTATTTTCGACCAGATATAGTCAAATTTTAATAAGAACTTTTCAACCAATTTTAGTCGAATTAAGTAGTCGACTAATATTAGTCGAATTTAGTATTCGACAAAGGATGGTCAAATTAATATTTCGCCAAATGTTGGTCGAAAATAATTTCCACCAACTTTGGTCGAATTTAGTGTTTTGGGCAAGAGAATTTGAAAATTTCAAAGGAAATTGGGAACAACCAAATTCAATCATTTTCGGTCAAATTTAGTTGGTCGAAATAGGGCAGTCGAATTTAGTTGGTCGAAAATAGTTATTTTCGACCGTTTTAGGTATTTATGGTCGAAGAAAGCTAAATTCGACTATTTTCTGTTGGTCGAATTTAGTCGTGTTCTGTTGTAGTGCAATTCCATTTTAGTTACGGTTAAATCAGAAAATGTAAAATGTTACTTGCCAATTATATTATATTTAAATTTCTAATTACAATGTAAAATGTTACTGTACTTGCCAATTATATGTGACACTGCTAGCAAGAGGGTTAGTACACCAAATATACTTGCCAACCTATATTTTAATTTTAAGAAGTGTCATTAATCCAAAGGATTAGTACACCAAATACTCCCTCTATCCAATGTAATACTTTACATTTTGTGGACCAATTTCCGGCACGGATTTTAATGTGCATTTTAAAGATAGTTCTATAACTTATTTTTGATATTTTCTTTTTCTTTTGTATAAAAATAGAACAATTTTATTTTTATATATAAAAAGAAAATATCAAAAATAATTTACAGAACTATCCTTAAAATTTACCTTAAAATGCGTGTCAGATACACAATTTTTTATGTAAATAAATGGGTAGGACGGAAGGAGTATATATTAGGATGTCAAATGAGGTCATAATTATATATATATATATATATATATATATATATATATATATATATATATACTAGCATTTTACCCGTGCTACGCACCGAAAACACAATTTTAAAATTTTAAAATAGTTACAAAAATATATAGTGTATTAAAAAATAAATTATTTTGTTATATTTTGTTTTGAGTGTAGCGAACCCAATATGCATGTCTAAGTAACTTTTCTCAAATTATGTATAATTGTATGGATGCGTGTTAAAAAAAATTGAAAATTTGTTTATATAAAAAAAAGATTAATATCAAAACACATTCATTTGATATATGATAAAATTTACCTGAGATACATATCAATTTTCTTATTCCTTTTTGTTTTTTCCCCAAGTAATTTAACGACATTTTATGCTATTTTTACGGAAATTTCGGTTCAATATAATCATGTTTGAGAATCAGGCATTGAAAACAGTAAAAACTTAATTAGTACTAATAGAAAAAATAAATCAAATACATATTTTTCATTCTATAAATGAAAATAAAATAGGAAATGAGCAATTTTCTGGAGTAATTCTAGAGGTCCCTAAAAAAATCTCAAAAAGTTAGTTATCATGGTTAGTGTTCTACCCGTGCTACGCACCGAATGATAAAAGTTATTAATTAATTAATATAAACATAATATTATTCAATATTTATAAAAAAAGAGATAATTTCATTAAAATTTAAGTATAAATTATCGTCAATTTACACCAATTGCATTTATATCAATATTATCAAACAATTATCATACCATTCACATAACATTCCAAACCTCTCTTTATTGTTTAATTTTATTTTACATTTGATTTCTCTCATTTTTTAGAATATTTCAACCAAGTTCATAAGTTTTTTATCCATATTTTAAGTTTCCTATGTGTTTGTTCCATATCATTTTTACAAATTTTATGTTCTTTTATTAGTTATTTGATTTAGTACTATAGCAAAATAACATTATCAATTAACCAAACAAATCCAATACATCCCCTTATTTGAGTAAGATATATATGTTAGAGTTTATGGTCAGTTTGTTTTTAATGACAACTTTAAATGTGCATATTTAGTTTGGGAATTTGTATGTTGAATATTTTTATTCTTTTCTATCAGAATATGGTATATTAAATATTATTTTTCTTTTACGCATTAATAAGGAAGGGAAATTAATTCGATATGATGGTACCTCATTCGAACCCAAACCAGAATTTTTGGATTCAGGTTTGGATATAAATTTTAAAATCGAAATAGTTTCGATTTGCATTTGGATTTAAGTTGGATTGAACCGATAGCCTATTCAAAATCTAAAACCCAATACACTATCGAAACCCTATACATATGTAATATAATACATTAATTTGAAATTATTTCATGTAATATTTTAGATGTAAGACATATTATTTTGTTTATTTTTTTTCAAATATTTCATTAGAAATAGTCAATACTAATTTAATAATTAGAACTTATATTTCTCAATATCTAATTTTATTGATATATTCAAGATGTAATTTTGTTTACATTAATTTTTCATTTCTATGTATAAAAAGAATTATTTTTTTTATATATTTAAATTTTACTTAGTATATTAATTCGTATAATATGTTATATTTTGACTACTTAAGTTAATCATTTTAATTTTTAATTTTTGTATAAATATACTTAATATTGTTAGCGTGTAACAATTATTTTAATTTTGACTACATTATTACTAATTTTGGATACCCAAAAAGTCAAATCTAATCCGAAATCCGACGAATTTGGTTTTAGATATTGAATTTTGGATTTGGATTTATTTTTAAAACCCAAAAATATTTGGATGTGGGTTTGAATTTTACAAAATTCGGATCAAACCCAACCCGTTGTCATCCAAACGCGTAAAATAAAATATTTGAAAATGAGTATGACCTATCTTTTTTCTATTTGATTAACATGTTAAAATAGAAAACTGTACAAGAAACTAAAATCAAATGTGTAATATATAAACACATAATCACATTATTACATATTTGTCCTTGTAATTTAATTGTCGAGTTCAAAAACATGAAATTAATTTTTATTTAACAATGAGTATATTTGACCGACATATATTAAAAGAAAGAGTTTACGTAGATCTGGAAAATCGTTCGTGTTATATACATTCATACCATGTGTATTTTGGGTTTTGCATGAAAATGACATGAAATTATTTTGTATACCCATAATTTGAACACAAAATGCTACTAAACTACGAATTTTTTATTTTTGTACACGAAACGAAAATAATACGCAAAATGAAAAAAATATGACAATTACATGTAATGTTACTCTCTGCCCAAGTTATCTAAGTATGTTACTATATAATTGAAAAAAACATTGAATTTCTACAAAATAAAACTAAAAGTAGAGTACATAAAAATGAAGCCCTTTTCTTTAATTTTGTTTATTGTTAATAAATACATCTGTTTGATTAGAATCTATCTACCAAGTTATTAATTTTTTTTTACATATTTTTATGATTTTGTTGATATTAAAAATAAATATTATTAACCAACCAAGCAAAATTCGATATGTCTGTTCTTAGATTAGGATATGAGAATTAAATATTATTACTTGAATTGAAGAATACAGAATTAAAATGAGCACCTTTTATTAGAAATAATATATAATTTTATATGTATCGACCTATCTAGTTATCAATAATATTGATTTTTAAACGATTGTTGTAGCCGTCATTCTATCTCATCTTCTCCTAAAAAATAGTAAACCCAAAGTTTATGGGTTGATATCTGCATCTTGGTTAATGATAAGCCCATTTTTATTGTTTTCCATGATTTTGCTTTGTTTTTCAATAAATATCTCTCTTTATTGAGAATCTATTACCACGTTGGTGGGTTTTATCAACTGATATATTGGATTTTGCACCTTCTCCTTGTGAATGATAACTCCTGTTTATTTTCCTTGATTTTACTTCGTTTTTCAATAAATATATCTCTTTATTGAGAGTCTAGTATCCCGCCGTTAGTGGATTTTGTCTATCAATATATTGGGTTTTGTTCTTTATATTTTGAGAGTAGGTTACTTTATTTTGGCATATGGAATCTTAGATTTACAGGATTTTGTTATATTGATTCATTGATTTGGATAGTATAGAATCGCAGTTTTGGTCAGTTTGTAGTTTGGATTAAGGAAACCTTGTTACCTTGATATGATCTATTTTATTTTAATATGTGTTGTCCAATCTTGATTATTTTTGTAGATGTATGACATTTTATTGATAAATCATTTACCTAAAAAAAATTAGTGATTTAAAAGAAAATTTGAATGATTATTTGTGTGGATGATAATATATGCCCTTTTGTTGATAAATAATTAACTATAGCAAATATAGTGATTTATTAGAATTTTTGCGCTGAGTTGACCAATTTGCTATGAAATAAAAAAAATGATTTTTTAGAATTTTTGCGCTCAGTCAACCAATTTGCTATATAAATATTCACTAACAATATTTTTATTGATTCTGTAATGAATTTTTTTTTTTGGATTGATAATTTATACACCAAATAATGTTTAATACTATTTAAGAGTATATTTAGTATCTTGAAAAATTCAAAAATATCGTCAAGTCAATTTATTTGTCCCATTAATTCTTGAAAAATAACGATAAGTAAAATTTTAATGATAACTGTTTTAAATTTCATTTTTAATATTTTAATTGGTTGAATTTAGCCTTTTTTAATAATTGATTAATTTAAAAGTTTATATAACTTAAATTATGAAGGTTAAGTAACCACGATAAGTAAATTAGGATGAGAATGCTATGATTAATTTAATTTTAGTGGTTAATTTTGACCGGCTCTTATATATATTTATGAAAATTAATCCGTAATATATAATAATGTTATTATGATTAACTATAAATCAAAGTGTGAAAAATTAATATTGCGAAAATTGCTTCATATTATATATTTATATAATCCTGATTGGTTTTGATTTAAAATATTAATTTATTATAATTATTTTTTGTATTAAAAAATAAAATATACGGATATGTTAAATCAAGTAAGTTACTCTATTTAAATTTGAATTGTTAACTAACCATAGTTAGTATAATAGAATGAGAATGGTAAATAAAGAAAAATTTTAATATAATATGATTGGTCTAAAATTTAGGAATGACGTTTGATTGGTACTAAAATAATTCAAAGTTTTGCATATTTTATATTTGTATAATCCTGATTGATTTTGATTTAAAATATTAATTTATTATGATTATTTTTTTACATTAAAAAAATAAAATATATGGATATGTTAAATCAAGTAAGTTACTCTATTTAAATTAGAATTGTTAACTAACCATAGTTAGTATAATAGAATGAGAATGATAAATAAGGAAAATTTTTAATATAATATTATTGGTGTGGTAGACTCAGGTTTGATTTCTATTTTAATAATTTTAATAATATTATGATTCTATTTGTAATTCTATTTAGGATTATAATTCCATTTTAAATATATTTAAAATGATTGATGGGTTTAACCTTGGTTAAAAGATAGCAAGTTAAATTATATAAGGAAACAGATTTGTTTTAATTTGATTGGTCCATGATTTAAATTTTAAGTATATTTAGAATGATTGATGGGTTTAACCTTGGTTAAAAGATAGCAAGTTAAATTATATAAGGAAACAAATTTGTTTTAATTTGATTGGTCCATGATTTAGAAGTGATTGGTTCTAAAATAATTCATAGTTTTCTGATTGGTTAACTGGGTACATGATTAATTAACTTGATGGTGTGGTAGACTTAGGTGCATATTTTATATTTGTATAATCTTGATTGATTTTGATTTAAAATATTAATTTATTATGATTATTTTTTTACATTAAAAAAATAAAATATATGGATATGTTAAATCAAGTAAGTTACTCTATTTAAATTAGAATTGTTAACTAACCATAGTTAGTATAATAGAATGAGAATGATAAATAAGGAAAATTTTTAATATAATATTATTGGTGTGGTAGACTCAGGTTTGATTTCTATTTTAATAATTTTAATAATATTATGATTCTATTTGTAATTCTATTTAGGATTATAATTCCATTTTAAATATATTTAAAATGATTGATGGGTTTAACCTTGGTTAAAAGATAGCAAGTTAAATTATATAAGGAAACAGATTTGTTTTAATTTGATTGGTCCATGATTTAAATTTTAAGTATATTTAGAATGATTGATGGGTTTAACCTTGGTTAAAAGATAGCAAGTTAAATTATATAAGGAAACAAATTTGTTTTAATTTGATTGGTCCATGATTTAGAAGGGATTGGTTCTAAAATAATTCATAGTTTTCTGATTGGTTAACTGGGTACATGATTAATTAACTGGATGGTGTGGTAGACTTAGGTGCATATTTTATATTTGTATAATCTTGATTGATTTTGATTTAAAATATTAATTTATTATGATTATTTTTTTACATTCAAAAAATAAAATATATGGATATGTTAAATCAAGTAAGTTACTCTATTTAAATTAGAATTGTTAACTAACCATAGTTAGTATAATAGAATGAGAATGGTAAATAAGGAAAATTTTTAATATAATATTATTGGTGTGGTAGACTCAGGTTTGATTTCTATTTTAATAATTTTAATATTATGATGATTCTATTTGTAATTCTATTTAGGATTATAATTCAATTTTAAATATATTTAAAGTGATTGATGGGTTTAACCTTGGTTAAAAGATAGCAAGTTAAATTATATAAGGAAACAGATTTGTTTTAATTTGATTAGTCCTTGATTTAAATTTTAAATATATTTAGAATGATTGATGGGTTTAACCTTGGTTAAAAGATAGCAAGTTAAATTATACAAGGAAACAAATTTGTTTTAATTTGATTGGTCCATGATTTAGAAGTGATCTATGATTGGTTCTAAAATAATTCATAGTTTTCTGATTGGTTAACTGGGTACATGATTAATTAACTGGATGGTGTGGTAGACTCAGGTTTGATAATAAAGGATATATATATAGGGGGCTACTCCAATACAAACCTCCTTAAAATACAAACCTACAAATCAAGCATAATCTAATATTTCAGGCTAATCTAATGACCAAACTAGGGGTACCCCAATACAAAAAACGTTTAAAATACTTGGCTCTATCCAAAAAAAAAATCACTGTTCACGTGATGACGTGGCAGGGGATTTCACTGGTTAACGGTGCTTCGCACCTTCTTGTACGGCGCTTCGCGCCTTTATCATTCTAAAGTTGTAAGGAATGACAATCAACGGTAAAGGCAATAGACGATTGACGGGTGTGTCGAGAGTCTTCGGCCCTCATGACTACCTAACTCATCCGTTTACTGTCTTAAATGCTTCGCATTTCCTCGACAAGTTTTTTTTTTTTGGCTAGAGCCAATTATTTTAAGCATCTTTTGTGAAGGTACCTTTGGTGGGAACATTAGAATAGATGAAATATAATTAATTTAGTGTTGGTTTGTAGGTTCTCATTTTAAGAATGGTTTGTATTTGAGCACTTGTACCCAAAAACACCAGATTTCCTAATTAGCACAAGATCTAAAGACCGAAGGATAAGAGAATTGCATACCGTTGAAATACAGCATACAAATACACCAACACAAAGAGAGAGAGCCCAAAATAGGACTTCCGAAGCACTAAATTGAAGCTGGAGCCATAATAACCCATCCAAATTAAAGCCCAAATCGAAGCTAGAACCCCTAAATCAATCTCTAAGCTGAAAGCGTGAACTCCTAAATCGATCTTTGGTAAAACACTCACCCAATGACCCAAATGGATGTGAGAGAGAAGCAAAGTAGCAAACAAATAACAATGGTTTGATGTTTAAGAGGGAAGAGTATTTTGTCCTTAAAAAGATTTGGTAAGGGGGCACTCTTGCCGCTCATTATTTTAACACAATTCAATCTACACTACTACGGGTAATCTGCTACTCATGTGATTCACGTGTGTGTTTTTTTCTATATTTTTATTAAAATTTCATCATTTTATCTCAATTTGATGATTTTAAATTTATTGGAAAAACAAATTTTATATAAAATTTTAATTTTAAATATTCATTCTTTTTTCAAGTTAGTTATTTTAAAATAAATAGCCTAAAACCCGTGCGATGCACGGATTATTTTAATATTATATAAAAAATCATTAAATTAAATTAATTTTAATAATAATTATATAAATGTTATCCGTGATATTTCTAGAAAAGGAGCGATTTTAGTTTGAAAATATAGAAAAGATGATAGGTTTTAGTTGAAAATGGTAATCGATTAATTATTAGTAATTATAAAATTATTAATTCATTTTATTAAATAGAATGCCCGCGATATGATTAGAAAAAGAGAGGATTTAGTTAGAGAAAATAAAAAGGTAATATGTTTTAGGTGAAAAAGATAATTGATTATTTTATAATAATTATAATTTAATTATGTTATTTTACTAAATAAAATTGCTCATAGTTCTCAGAAAATGAGAAATAATGTTGCCCGTTATATTTCTACAAAAAAGGGAATTAAATTAGAAAAAATAAAAAAGATGATAAATTTTAGTTGAAAAGGTAATCGGTTAATTATTAGTATTATTATTTATTTTTGTTGTGCCCAAAATCTCGCATGGGTTAGATTTAGGCCCACTAGAGGATTAGGGTCCAGGTCCATGAAGAGAATGAGTAATTTGTCAGGTTTCCGGAGGCCTACGGTAGCCCTAGGGGTTACCATGTACGCTGCAGCACGGGAACACATGGCTAAGGGTCTCAAGGCATCCCCTTGAGGATAACCTATAACCATTACCAGACATCCAGTAGAGCTTCCAGAGTAGCTCCCGCGATAGGGGTTACCAGAGGGGGTACCGGAGCCAGGCTACCGGGCGGTACCCCCAGCTTCCGCCGGAAGCCTGATTAGGCTGCCAATACAGATAAGGCACGCCCCCTATTTTTTAGGAACACGTCTATATTATCTAAAAACACTCTCAAACAGATAAACATTCAGTTATTTGAGGATATATGTCATATATACTTGATAAATGATACAAAATCATGATAAATATAAGAGATAATCATTCTATGTTACCTAAACTGCTTGGTAACCTGATTTCATACATCACACTCGATTATTATCAGAAATAACAGTCATTATCCCACTGGAGAGAGGATAACTCATCATGAACAAACAATCATATCATTCAAGAACTACATTCGGGCTTGATCCACTATAAATAGTGGTATGTAGGCAGTTTACGGGATCTTCTTCGACACTTTACACTCCTTGAGTAGCTAGAGCACGTGCACTCTTGTGTGACACAGTCAAATTAGGGTTCTTGGCTGGCCAACATTTGGTCCTTGAGCTCTCATCCCGTAGATTCAGTCCGATCCTTCCGAGGAACCACATTCCGTGTTCTTCGGTAACCCTAGTCGTGTGCCTTCCCGGGCGACTAGCCATTGATCTTCAACCACGAGCCTTTCCGGGTGGTTGTACGATTCCTTGATTATTGGCGCTATTCCAGCACGAGGCCTCATAATTTGTTGTGCTAAAATCCTCCCACAACAATTGGCGCCCGAAGGAGGGGCCTCAAAAATCGTCATTTGGAGGAGATATGGCGAGTGACAATTCTGAAAGTGATAAAACACCGTCTCAGGATGGTAATGGACGAAACAAAGGTGGTGATGATGTTAGTAACAAGGACATCATGAACTATCTGAAGACGATGAATGAAAGAGTCAACAACTTGGAAAAAGGTTCCGAAAAAATGAAAAAATGGCAAAGGAAGTGCAAGTCGAAGTCAAAAAAGAAGAATGTGACTCCGACAAGGCTGAACTTTGAGTCTGAGGACAATATTGAGGACAACACTGATCATGTCCCATCTGAAGAAGACGCAGAAGAGCCTGTGGAAGAAGAATATGAGGGTGACCGATCTGATGTCCCGGAAACCCAGGGTGCCGAAGGTTCACCCACCAGAAGTCTAAGTGTTTTTGATCGAGTTGGCAAAAAACTGACTAACAAAGACCTTCGTCACAAGCTGATTCACACTGGAAGCAAAGATCGGAGAGATGGCAATGGGGATTCCACAATTCAGGGTTCCCGAGAACGCCGAGAGAGGTCCCAAACGGTACCCCCAAAAAGCATTTCCAGGAGATCCAGATCTGATGGCAGAAGGAATTATAGGCAAAGCAGTCACTCTTCTTGGCATAGAAACAGGAGATCCCGCTCTACCGGAGTCCCTACCGGTGAGGGTACTGATCAGGATTCCGGCTCCCATCAAAGTTCAATCCCTAGAAGAAGCAAGACAGCCAATGAAGATGATGATTCTGAAAGTGATACGCTTTCAGATGGTGAAAATGGACAGTTCAGGATGTCTGACTGGAAAAAAGCCTTGGAAAAGATCAAGGAGGAGAAAAAGTTTAAGTCCGGTATCACTGCCGGTTCCCCCTTTTCTGTGAAAGTGAAAAAGGCAGCCTTGCCAAGGTTCTTTAAGATGAATACTGACTTGAAATTCAATGGAAACTCAGATCCAGTTGAATACTTGAGCCGTTTTAATACAGAAATGGATGTATACCAGGTGGAGGACTTAGCAAGGTGTAGGCTATTGGCATCTACCCTGACCGGAAATGCCCACCAATGGTTCAAGAGGCTAGCCGAAGGGTCTATCAAATCCTGGAGGAGGATGGGAGATCAGTTTATCTCTCAATTTAGGGCTACCGTGGCCTACGCCCCACCGGTGAATACTCTGGCTAATATCAAGCAAGAAACTCACGAGTCTCTAAGACAGTATTTCAAAAGATTTAATGAGCAAGTGCCAAAAGTGAAGAAGGCCTCTGATGAAACTCTGAAGAACTTCCTGATAGCCGGGGTAAGACCTGGAACCGAGTTTTGGAAGGAATTGCAAACCGAGGAGCCCGGAACCCTGGCGGAATTTTACCAACAAGCAGAACGCCATAAAGTGATTGAGGAATCCATGGCAAAATTGTCCAAAGATTCCAGTTCCCGAGGTTGGAACAGGAACAAAAGAAATCGTTCTTACAGCCCTAAAAGGGATTCGAACAAGAGGGCTTCCGGGAGTGGTACCGCCGGCTTAGGAGCCCCCCGGTATGATGACAAGACTGCCCCTATTGCTGTTAATGCAACTAAGGATAGAATTTCTGCCAAGGACAGACTCACTCCAAAGGCGAATTTTCAGAAATACTCAGAGTATACTCCTTTGACTGTCCCAATCAGTCATATTCTCGAAGTGAATGAGAAGAATGGGCTATTCCGGAGGCCCTACCGGGCAGGGCCCCCAGGAGTGAAAGATCAAGGAAAGTACTGTGCATTCCACGAAGTGAATGGACACGAGACTGCTGATTGCAGGCATTTGAAAGATCAAATTGAAGAGTTGATTAGAGGTGGATACCTGACTGAATTTGTAGCCCAAGAGGCTAAGAAATATAAAGAAGGTAGAGATAACAAGGACAGGGCTCCTGGAAACCAAGAAAGGACTACCCGAGCTAATAGCATCTATACCATCTTTGGCGGCCCTTATTTGGGGGGTGCCAGCCGGAATGCCAGAGATAGGTATGCCCGGGAAGCCAGGGACAAACCCCTAACTAATGTGTTCCACCTTGCAGAAAGGCCCCCTAAGCTGTTTAAAGGGGAAACCGCTGATATTTCCTTTACCGAGGAGGATGCCAAGTGGGTTCACCACCCTCATAATGATGCTTTGGTGGTAACCGTGAATATTGGTGGAATGAATGTGCACAGAGTGCTGGTTGATAATGGAAGCTCAGTAAATATCTTGGCATATACCACATTTCAGAAATTGGGACTTTTGGACAAAGAGTTACTGCCTACCAATAATGAGCTATATGGGTTTACCGGTAACCCAGTCCAAATCATGGGCAGGGTCAAATTACCCTTGACATTGGGTGTGGATCCCTGCAAGGCCACCCAAATGGCAGAATTCATGGTGGTAAATGAAGACATATCCCACAATGCAATTCTCGGTAGACCAGTATTGAAAGACATGAGGGTGGTAACCTCAATATACCACTTTTCAATGAAGTTTCCTACACCAAATGGCATTGGGTGTGTGAAAGGATGTCAACATGAGTCAAGGGAATGCTATAACAGAGCTGTGCAGGCTGCCGAGAGGGCAGACAAACCTATTCAAATTGAAGAAAAGGCTGATGGAGAAGCCTTAATGAGAAGCCATGGGCTTGAGCCACAGAAGTTTGAAAGAGCATCGTGTAATGCCATCATGATAGTGGAATTGCCAGATGAACCTACTGAAGAGGTTCCAAATTTTCGAGGGGTGGTACCACCACAAAGCTTGTTGTTGGAAGCTGCCAAAAAAAATGAGGAAATTCATAGCATTTCACTGGAAGGCATGGTAAAAAGTGCCTCAGATGATGATCTAGATGGAGCAATGCTAGAGAATGAGAGCCAGGGAGCGGAAAGAGGACTCCCGGTTGAGATTGACATTGATCCCAGGATGCCCGGTACCCTGGAGAAGGCAGGGGCTGCCGAGGATACTATCCCTATACTAGTGGATGCTGAAGATCCTAGTAAAATCTTGAAAATTGGGCAACAGCTAGATAAAAATACAAGAGAAAGGTTGACTGCTTTCCTTAAAAGCAACCTTGATGTGTTTGCATGGTGTCATTCTGACATGGTGGGGATTGACCCGAAAGTCATGTGCCATCATTTGAACATCGACCCTGAGAGAAGGGGTATCCGGCAGAAGAGAAGGCCTGTCAGTGGTGAAAGGGCTACCGCCCTCCAGGAAGAAGTAGACCGGTTATTGAAGGCTGGTTTGATCAAAGAATCCTTCTATCCAACATGGCTAGCAAACCCAGTACTGGTCCGGAAGCCTAATGGGAAATGGAGGACATGTGTTGACTTTACTGATCTTAACAAGGCATGCCCTAAGGATAGCTTCCCGCTACCCAGAATTGATCAGCTAGTGGATGCCACGGCAGGCCATGCTTTGCTAAGTTTCATGGATGCCTACTCCGGATATAACCAGATACCAATGTTTGAACCGGACCAGGAACATACCAGCTTCATAACTGATAGGGGGCTGTACTGTTATGTGGGGATGCCGTTTGGGCTATTGAATGCCGGGGCTACCTATCAGAGACTGGTAAACATGATGTTTAAGGAACAGATTGGTAAGACTATGGAAGTCTATGTTGATGATATGTTGGTCAAATCAAAGGTGGCAGCCGACCATGTGTTGCACCTATCTGAGATGTTTGATATCCTAAGGAAGTACCGGATGAAGCTGAACCCCCAAAAGTGTGTTTTTGGAGTGGAGTCTGGAAAATTTCTTGGATTCATTGTGAACCACAGAGGGATTGAGGCAAACCCTGCCAAGATCAAAGCATTGCTGGAACTGAGGTCCCCGAGGAATGTAAAAGAAGTCCAAGGGCTTACCGGAAGGGTAGCAGCCCCAAATAGATTCGTATCTCGGTCTTCCGACAAATGCAAGGAGTTTTTCAAGGCTATCAAGAAGGGTCAAAACTTTGAGTGGACCCCGGTATGTGAGGAAGCCTTCAAGAAACTAAAAGAACAGCTGGGAAGCCCACCATTGCTCTCCAAACCCTTGGAAGGTGAGGTACTCATTCTATATTTAGCTGTCTCGGAATACTCTATAAGTGCTGTGTTGATTCGGGAGGAAGAACAAGTACAATACCCGGTATACTATGTGAGCAAAAGGCTGCTGGATGCGGAAACCCGGTATCCCAGCATGGAAAAGCTAGCATATGCTCTAATATTGGCTTCCAGGAAGCTAAGGCCTTACTTTCAGGCCCATAAAATTGAAGTCAGAACATCCTTCCCGCTGAGGCAAGTGATGCACAAGCCGGAAGCCTCCGGTAGAATGATGAAATGGGCTGTCGAGCTAGGACAGTTTGAAATAGATTACAAACCCCGAACTGCTATCAAAGGCCAAGCACTGGCCGATTTCTTACTGGAGTTTCCTCCTGATTTTGAGGTTACCGGAGAAGATTCTACCCCGGTATCCCCATTTACCGAAGGGGATGCCGAAAGCCCCCAATTATGGTGGAACCTGTATGTTGATGGTGCAGTAAATAATAATGGGGGAGGTGCAGGAATAGAGTTGGTAAGCCCAGAGGGACACCGAATTCAGAGTGCCATACACTTTGGCTTCAGGGCTACCAACAATGATGCAGAGTATGAGGCCCTGATTGCTGGCTTGAAACTGGCTCTGGAAATGAAGGTAGAATACCTAAATGTGTTTAGTGACTCCATGCTGATTGTGTGGCAAATTAAAGGAAGCTTCCAGAGTCGAGGCCCCCGCACTGAACTCTACATGAAGTATGCCCAAGAACTTATCAGTAGGTTCAAATTGCTAAATCTAAATCAAATCCCAAGGGTGGAAAATGCCAATGCTGATGCCCTTGCCAAGTTGGGATCCCAAAAAGAAGCTGTCCTGTTAGGGGTAATACCCCTTGAAGTGCAACTCCAACCAAGTATCCATCGAGAGGAGACCATGGAAATAGATTCCTCAATGGAAAGCCAATGGACAACCCCGATACGTGAGTATATCGCCAAGGGGACACTTCCGAAGGACAAAGATGAAGCTCGGAAACTCAAATATAAGGCTGCCCGTTATGTGATCTATGATGGCATCCTATACAAGAGGGGATTTAATCAACCTCTACTTAAGTGCATATCTGGAAATGAATGTGAATACATCCTAAGGGAAATTCATGAAGGCATTTGTGGCAACCACTCGGGGGGTACCTCCCTGGCCCACAAAATTCTCCGACAGGGCTATTACTGGCCCACCATGAAAACTTATGCTTATGACTTTGCTAAAGCTTGTGATCAATGCCAAAGATTTGCTAACTTCAATAGCAACCCAGCTGTGGAACTAAGACCCATTGGAAGCCCTTGGCCCTTTGCAATATGGGGGATTGACCTGATTGGGGAGCTTCCCAAAGGCAGAGGTGGTGTGAAATATGCCGTGGTAGCCGTTGACTACTTTACCAAGTGGGCAGAGGCGGAACCCCTAGCTACCATCACTGCTGGTAAGCTGAAGGAATTTGTTAAGCGAGCCATTATATGTAGATACGGGGTACCGTACAAGCTAATTTCAGACAATGGCAAGCAATTTGATAGTAGAGAAATGAGAAGTCTATGTGAGGACTTGGAAATAAAGAAAGATTTTTCAGCCGTTTGCCACCCCCAAAGCAATGGGCAGACGGAAGCTGTGAATAAAATCATCAAGCACACTCTGAAAGCCAAGTTGGAAGATAAAAAGGGAAATTGGCCAGAGGAGCTTCCGATGGTCTTGTGGTCTTACAACACCACTCCCAGGACCACAACCGGAGAGTCTCCCTTTGTTCTAACCTATGGCTGCGAAGCTATGGTCCCAGTGGAAGTCGGGACAGGGTCCTACCGGAGGGATAATTTCAGTCAAGAATCAAACGAAATACATCAGAGGTTGGCCCTAGACATGGTAGAGGAAAACCGGGCTACCGCCCAGCTGAAACTTGCGGCTTACCAACAGAGGACCCGCAAATACTATAACAACAAGGTACGCCCTCGACCCCTCAAGGTTGGCGACCTAGTACTGAGAAGAATGATGCCCAATATGCGGGTTCCCGGGCACGGAGCCTTTGGAGCAAACTGGGAAGGGCCTTACAAAATAAAGTCTATCTTTTGGGAAGGCACTTACCACCTTGAAGACATGGATGGGAACACTATCCCCCGTGCTTGGAATGCCGAGCACCTAAAAAAGTACTATCAGTAAGACTCTTTTCAGAACAAACGTAGGCCTCTTTCAGGCTTAGGATGAATAAAGGCAACCTACTAGTTGTGGTTGCGTCATTTCCCTTTCAGTTCTTAGGATTTCATGATTTTCAATAGATGCCCGGGGGGTAGTGGATGCACACCCCGTCTGGATGAAATTTGATGTATTCGTACTATTTGATTTTCAGTAAAAGTAGAAGTTGATTGTTTTCTTTTACATTTACCATTTTCAGAAATATATGTAAGACCTACAAGCATAGTTCTACATGGCAGCTAGGCTACCATCCAGAACTAGGGGGGTAGTAGTGGATACACCTCTCAGCTTAACAGGTTGAAATTATCAGAATTTCAAAATTTTGCCATTTCCAGACATGTACGGAACCTTGAGTGGTTCACATGGCTTACTTGGTTATCAGGGCATGTATGGAACCTTGTTCGGCATACATGGTTCCCTTCATTACTTGGGCTTGTGTGGTAACCTGATTGGCACACTTGGAACCCTTCAATACCAGACATGTACGGAACCTTGAGTGGTTCACATGGCTTACTTGGTTATCAGGGCATGTATGGAACCCTGTTCGGCATACATGGTTCCCTTCATTACTTGGGCTTGTGTGGTAACCTGATTGGCACACTTGGAACCCTTCAATACCAGACATGTACGGAACCTTGAGTGGTTCACATGGCTTACTTGGTTATCAGGGCATGTATGGAACCCTGTTCGGCATACATGGTTCCCTTCATTACTTGGGTTTGTGTGGTAACCTGATTGACACACCTGGAACCCTTCAATACCAGACATGTACGGAACCTTGAGTGGTTCACATGGCTTACTTGGTTATCAGGGCGTGTATGGAACCCTGTTCGGCATACATGGTTCCCTTCATTGCTTGGGCTCGTGTGGTACCCTGGTCGACCCACTTGGATCCCTTCATTACAAGACATCTTTGCAGGATTGGCCTACATGGCATCACCACACATGATTTATTAAAATGACTGGGACTCCCGGAACAAAGGTTTCCAGGCTAAGCCTCCGGTACCCAGGCTACCGGATAGGGGCTACCGGCCACGGGGCTCCCGGAGTCGGGTTCCTGCCTTCGGGCTTCCAAATGCTATAGGGATACCGGACGGTACCCCCACACCCACAGTGACAACCAAACAGACAAAGGTACAAGTAGTCTATCAGTTCTATGGCCACCTATCCAGGTATGTGTTGCCATATTTACTCTTGTACTCTTCTACACTGCGATACCCTTCTATCGTTCTTATCTTGATTCATGATCTAATATCTATTTAATCAACATATATATGACATGTATCCTCTGAGAACTTGTACAAACTTGTTTTAAGATTAGTCAGGGGAGTCATTCTACCAGATAGAAGTCGATGGTGGCGTTTAGTTATGCCCTGTTTTAAGTTATCGTAATACCTTTCTTACTTAGCATATTGGTACCCTAGAGAATGAGTGCTATGGAGGTTCTATGATTAAGGATTATTAAGTCCAGGTTAGTTCTCGTTGTATAACCAGAAATAATATGACAATTATACCTACTGCATAAAAACCAGATAATAAGGTAAACATGCATTACGAAAGAGGATTAAAAAGTACTAGGCCCAAGGCCATAAAGCGAATAGAGTTAAACGACTAAACCATTACATACGTGGAGCGTTATAGGAGCCCACCCCCTTTTAAAAGAACACAAGTTCGAAAACTGGCATAGTAAAAGGTCAAAATAATTGGAAAAAGATGATTTAAGAGGATGAGGGATTTTTAGTAGCCTCGGAGTTAGGGGAATCCTCAACAGGGTCCACCTTTCTAGCGGAATCACCTGGAGCCACCTCGACCGCACCTGCGGGAGCATCAACCCTGGTATCCTGAGTATCCTTAACCATGTCTTTCGGAATATCGGCTGGCTTGGGAGTCACCTTCGCGGCAGAAGTCGGAGATTTGATAGTTTCTTCTTTAAACTTCTCTACCTGCTTCACGGCATCCTCGCCCAGAAGGGCCCAATCCAAATTTGGCATCACCTCCCAAGTAGATTTCATGTAGTCTTGGACCCCCTTAGCAAATCCCAACTGATACCTCTCGGGAAGCACCTCTTTTAACTTCTTTACAGAGGCCTGGAGGGTATCCACTTGTAGCTGCAGCTCCGCAACTTCGGTAGCATGGGCTACCACCATCTTCTCCTTATCTCTATCTTGCTCATAAACCAGCTTTCCCAGTTTTTCTTTCTCCTTTGTGACAGCTGAAATCTCACCCTTCAACCTCTTACCAGCCTCAGACATCTTCTTCTTCTCACTTTCCGCAGCTTGCATATCTAACTTCAATTGCTTGATTTCCTCTCGGAGCCTCATATCGCCACGGGTAGCCAGGGCCATTTGATTGGAAAGCCTAAGTTGATGAAAGAAGCTCTCGCCCGCTGAAAACAGCATGGATCTCGCAGCATCAGAGGTTTTCTGTTTAACCCACCCAGCAATTGTCTCCATGGGAATCTGGCCCCCAGACATCTGATAGAACTGCTCCACTTCACCTACAGGCGCATCTTGCTGAGATATCCTAACTCTCTTCGAGGATCGAGTTTCTGGGGTAGTCTTGAAACTCCCTGAAGCTTGAGATAATCTGCGTTTTTCAGTAGCTGAAAGCTCAACCTTAATGGGTACAGGAGTTGGGACCCTGGAAATCGGAGTAGCGGCAATAGGGGTTTCCATCGTGAGCAAATCGTCTTCAGGAAATAAATCTTCATATTTATCAGATGGTTTGATAAAGGATGGCACAGATCCTGACATACCTGAAATGATGGAACGTTGGAAATATTAGTAACTGTAACACATAAACTGTATGAGGAAATATCAGGTTACCAGTAGGGTTACCGGAGCCTGATTCCCGGATGCATATGGTAACATGAGTAAGAAAAATGCAACAAGTACTATACAGTTTCGAAGCATACACAAGAGAAAAGCAATAGAAACACCATTAATAACGAGTATCTATGAACAAAAGAACATGACATGTTTAGTGCGAATGTAAGAAAAAGGTGTAGGGAGCGGTAGCCTGGGGTACCGGGAGATAAGTCAGTGGAAGCCCCATCTCTCTTTCCACGCTTCCTGTCAGTACCCTGAGGTCTAGGCTCTCCTTCCAATCCTTCCTCAACCTCCCCCCCCTGGGCAGGGGGAGAGGGAGCCAGGGGTCTCATAAATCCCAACCTCACTAAGGTTTCCGGAGTTAACAGACTCTCGCCATCTCCTAAACTAGCAGCCAACCTCATGATCTTTTCGGCTCTCCTTGCCTCAGCCCCCTCGAGCAGAGTTTGCGATGGGATCCCTAAATGAGATAATAGATAGTAAAAAGGGGGTAGGAGCTATGTAGAAAATTAACCAAATAAAGGTTACCAATAATGAACGAGGGTACCGGATGCTTACCCGGAGTCAAATTCCACTCTTTCCTCATATCTTCACAAGCATAACAATACAAAAACATTTCCATCCAGTCATACATTCCTCGCTTATTTCCCTTAATACATCTCCCTTGTCTGTCATTCCAGGAGGTGAGGTAAAAAATACCTATCTTCCTTCCTACACCCTTTAGTTGATAAAAGTACCCCAATTCCCTAGGGGTAAGAGGGACAGAAAAGGTTTGATCGTAGAGGATAAACATACATGCCGCCACCCTGAAGGAATTAGGTGACAGTTGCATAGGAGCTATCTCATAGAAGTTCAGCATGTCAACAAAAAACGGATGCATCGGCATAGAGAATCCCAGCTTGAAAAAGGATGCAGACAGTACTGCATTGGGTATAGCCTGGTCAGGTTCAAAGTTGTCAAACCTGTGGCACCTCTCACCGGCGCTAGGTACCACCAGGTCGCACCCTGGATTGCATGATTCCTTCAACCTCGCAAGTCTGTCAGCATTCATGGACGAATCTGTATCCTCACAAGAAGGAACAAAACCTCCAGGAACATGGGGCTTTCGCTCAACCTCTGCCACCAACGGCGTCTCAGCATTATCATTCCTTTTCGTCACAACATCATTGCTGAAGAACGGTTGTTCACCACCCAGCCAGAGATCATTTATAGTTTTTTCCCCTTCATCAGTGTTGGAACTAACATCAATCCTTTCTGCCTCTCCACCGTCCGAATTCGATGAACCGGCCTCCAGGGAAAGGCTAGGATACCGGCTGACAATCTCAGCAGACAAGGGATCTATTACTTCTACCTGGGAACGTGTCCTGGAGCTAATTGATGGTTTTGATTCAAGCAGGGGCTGGGAAAGCAAAAGATTATTCAGATGGGTTGACCCCGAATCAGACGGTTCCCCAGACACGGGTGATAAATATCCGGAACACCGGGAGGACTCCCTCGATGCCGATGAAAGAGACATCTGCAACCACAAATAGGAAGCAGGTTAACAAAGGGACTTAAAGTGGGATGACTTAAAGTTGGGCAATGTTTCTGACGCCCAACCAAAGGGACACCCAGAATATGCAAAAATGGCCAAGCCAGAAGGGAGCTAGGGTGTGAAAATAGTCATCGACACGGCAACCTAATGTGATGACACTGAGGTTACCGGAATAAAATAGGAACCACGGGAATCTTTCTAAGGCACTATGGTCACACCCCTACCAATAATCCCCAAGTATTAGCTTAACAGTACAAGTCTAAAACAACACAAGTCAATGAGAACAAGCATCGATCATGCCATGAGCATCTAGAAAAATGATTAAAGGGGGCAACCGGAATACAAATCGCCCTAAATCCCTTTGATGCATGCACTATGAGCAAGAAGATTTACACATACAATTCTTTATAAAAGTTCAACTAGTCAGATCTACCCAAAACAGGGTCAACAGTTGAAGAATATAACAAGAATCAATGGATGAACATGAAAAGGTTCAAATGAATCGAAATAATTGACATGCAATATCTCCTAGAATACGGAACCCATTATCGATTCAAGGACATGTAATGATGTGTCCAGAGTTCAATATGTGTGTATCAGTCATACGCATAATCACCAAAAGATTGAATACAGGCAGGTTAAGAAATTCAGAAGTATACCTGGATAAAGTCGAAAAGAAGAGTGTAAAAACACTGTAGCCTTCGCCGGAAGCCTCGTCGGGAAAATCTCGAAAACCTTTGCGTACTCGGAAGAGAATATGATGAGTGGTAGAAAGAAAAGTGAAAGGTTAATAATGTAGATATATGAGAATAGAAGAAAAGAGGCGTGACCCCCTTGATTAATGAATGTGGCACAGAAAACGAGGTGGAGTGGGAAACGTCCCTTGCTTGGAAAATAGCTGATTTTTTCGGTTTATCTATGTAAAAGCGGTAGAGTCCTAGCTTATTTTTTCCTCCTTGATAGTTATCATTTTATTTCCAAGGAATTAAAATGATTAATCTATCCTTAAACGAGTAAAAATACTAAGCTTCCGTTTTTATTCTGATTAGAGCTTATGTAGCACAATTACAAGAGCTACCAATTATAAACATCAGAATTAGCCCCAACTTCATGATTAAGAGTTTCCGATATTGACATGTAGTGTTAATTTATCAAGATAGCAAAAAGACGAATTTCCTTAGCAACCGGCACCCCCGTGGATAATAAGGTTCCCCTTGCACACAGTACTTCAGGGAACCGGGGGGTAGTTGTTGTGCCCAAAATCTCGCATGGGTTAGATTTAGGCCCACTAGAGGATTAGGGTCCAGGTCCATGAAGAGAATGAGTAATTTGTCAGGTTTCCGGAGGCCTACGGTAGCCCTAGGGGTTACCATGTACGCTGCAGCACGGGAACACATGGCTAAGGGTCTCAAGGCATCCCCTTGAGGATAACCTATAACCATTACCAGACATCCAGTAGAGCTTCCAGAGTAGCTCCCGCGATAGGGGTTACCAGAGGGGGTACCGGAGCCAGGCTACCGGGCGGTACCCCCAGCTTCCGCCGGAAGCCTGATTAGGCTGCCAATACAGATAAGGCACGCCCCCTATTTTTTAGGAACACGTCTATATTATCTAAAAACACTCTCAAACAGATAAACATTCAGTTATTTGAGGATATATGTCATATATACTTGATAAATGATACAAAATCATGATAAATATAAGAGATAATCATTCTATGTTACCTAAACTGCTTGGTAACCTGATTTCATACATCACACTCGATTATTATCAGAAATAACAGTCATTATCCCACTGGAGAGAGGATAACTCATCATGAACAAACAATCATATCATTCAAGAACTACATTCGGGCTTGATCCACTATAAATAGTGGTATGTAGGCAGTTTACGGGATCTTCTTCGACACTTTACACTCCTTGAGTAGCTAGAGCACGTGCACTCTTGTGTGACACAGTCAAATTAGGGTTCTTGGCTGGCCAACATTTGGTCCTTGAGCTCTCATCCCGTAGATTCAGTCCGATCCTTCCGAGGAACCACATTCCGTGTTCTTCGGTAACCCTAGTCGTGTGCCTTCCCGGGCGACTAGCCATTGATCTTCAACCACGAGCCTTTCCGGGTGGTTGTACGATTCCTTGATTATTGGCGCTATTCCAGCACGAGGCCTCATAATTTGTTGTGCTAAAATCCTCCCACAACAATTTTTATTGAAGAAACATCCGTGATATAATTGAAAAAAAGAAGGTTTAGCTAACGTGTTTTGGCTTTGAAAGGTAACCGTCCACGATATAATTGGAAAAAGAAAGATTTTCGTTAGATAAAAGAGAAAAGGTAACGTATTTTGACTGAAAAATTTAATTGATTACTTAATAGTAATTATTATATAATAATGTTATTTTATTAAATAAAATTGTTCATAGTGTTTTTAAAAATTAGAAATTTTAGTTAGATAAAATGTAAAAGATATTCTAATTTACTTGAAAAAGAAAAGACAAAAAATATTGTGTTTTGACTGAAAAAGGTAATTGATTAGTTAATAGTAATTATTATATAATTATGTTATTTTATTAAATAAAATTGTTCGTAGTGTTTTTAAAAAGGAGAAATTTTAGTTAAATAAAATGTAAAAGATATTCTAATTTACTTGAAAAAGGAAATTATTTAATTAATAAAAATAGAAAAGGTAATACGTTTAACCTGGAAAAGGAAATTGATTCATAAAGGAGAAATTTTAGTTAGATAAAATTTAAAAGATTATGTATTTGACCTGAAAAAGTAAATTATTTAATTATTGAAAAAATAAAAAAGATAATACGTTTAACTTGAAAAGGGAAATTGATTAGTTAGTAGATATGTGATTGAAAAATAGAAAAGGTAATATGTTTAACCTTAAAAAGGAAATTGAATCATAAAGGAGAAATTTTAGTTATATATAAAATATAAAAGATATTGTATTTTACCTGAAAAAGGAAATTATTTAGTTGATGAAAAAATAGAAAAGATAATATGTCTCACTGAAAAAGGAAATTGATTAGTTAGTAGATATGTAATTGAGTGAGTAATGATAAATAAGTAAAATCAACAGATACCAACCAACCAAACTTTTAATGTTTCGGCTTATAAATGTAAAAGTTATTCTAATTTACTTGAAAAAGTAAATTATTTAATTATTGAAAAAGAGAAAAGGTAATATGTTTAACCTGAAAAAGGAAATTGATTCATAAAGGAGAAATTTTAGTTAGATAAAATATAAAAGATATTGTATTTTACCAGAAAAAGGAAATTATTTAGTTCATGAAAAAATAGAAAAGATAATATGTTTAATCTGATAAAAGAAATTGATTAGTTAGTAGATATGTAATTGAGTAAGGGTAAATAAGTAAAATCAACAGGTACCAACCAACCAACCAAATTTTAATGTTTGGGCTTTTATATAATAGTATAGTATAGATTGAAACAATTTTCTACTTTAATGAAAATAATTTTTTTTTATTAAATATTATATACATTTTTCATTTTATTTTATTTTAAATAAATATATTTTAATTAAAATATTGTCATTCAATCTAATTTTAAACTGATAATTTTATTGGCGAAAAATATCATAAAATTTATGACTTTCTATGTCAAGTAACTATCTAATTTTTTTTTCTTTAACTTTTTATGTAAATTGTTATTTATTGTAAATTATTTTTAATACATATATACAATTTATTAATTAAAAAACGTAAAGTTATAAATTTTTTAATTTTAAATTATTGAAAAATACACTACTTTACAAAAAAAAATAACATAACTATGTGTTAATTTGTTAATTTGTGTTATTGAAAAATACACTATGTGTTACTGAAAAATTTGTTAATTTTAAAATTTGTTAACATAACTAAGACAACATTTTTTAGACAGTAACACCATGGAAAACGTTGTGTAAAGTATGGAAATGATGTTGGTTTTAATCTTAAACTAAATAAGTATTTGTCGGTTTATTTATTTAGGTAAGAAACTCAGTGCTTGTTTGGTTGACCCTCAAATACCAGGAAGTTGGAATACCTGGGAAGTGAGATTTTAAAATGTGGTTTGGTTAGCATTAATAAAGGAAGTGGAAATACCTAGGAAGTTCAAATACCCATCAAATAGGGGAAGTTGCTTACCCACCTTCTACTTGTTAACTTACACTTCCTATGGGAATTTACTTCCTACATATCTACCAAACACAAATTCACACTTCCCGTGTATTATTAATTCCATTGGAAATTTAAATTACATAGGAAATGACACATTTGACATGCGACTCGCATAAAACCTACCAAAGCAACATGGTAGGAAATATGATTAGTCAAAACCTACCAACTTGGTAGGAAATATGACTAGTCAAAACCTACCAACTTGGTAGGAAATACAGGCTTGACTGAGGTCAAATGTGACATGGCAATGTGATGTGGAGATGGGCCCCATGACACGTGGATGACCATGTCACCCTTCGGGACCACATTTTAGTTGACGTAGCACCTGACGTGGAGAATGACGTGTCCGGGTCCATCATCATGTGCCATGTAACACCCCCTAGACCTAGGGTGGGAGATCCAGGCTGTCACTCTTTCCTTAATTCCCATTTTAATAAACATCATTCTTCATCTTCATTTTAGCATGCTGTGACCCCTCAATCAAACATAACATTCATAGATTATAGGCTCAGAGACGAAATTAAAACGTTAATAAGTTATTACAACCATCTTGAAATAGTTATTACAAACCCAAATTGTCATAATATTAAAAGTTCAACTTAAAAAGGATTACCATCTAAGGCGGCATCTACGGCCAAAATGCAGTTTGGTTTTCATAAGTTTATCCAAGTCACGCTTGTAAATAAACCTAACCAACCTAAGCTGTAAACCTATCCAACTTGGTTTGCTCACCTGTGGTAATGCTACTGGGTGCGGCCTCGGCACCTGCCTCGTAAATAGTCTCCTATATTGCTGACCGGTTAGCACGCTTTTGCGGGGGGTCAGCCTTGTTCTTGCCATGCTTATTTATTGTTGTGTGGTGGTATATATAAAAGAAAAGCAAGAGTGAGCAATACAGCTCAGCCATATAATAATAGTTTTCAAAGTACTTTTGTTAACGTAAACCATATGACATATCGTATACTGATATTGTATCATCATTAAACATTTCATTCTTTATCCATAAATATAACGAAGAATTTTTTAGGCACTTTGAATAGTTCATCATTCTGTCAACATTTTCGGTAATTGAGCACATAGGCTTTCATTACAGTGTTGCAGTACAATTCCAATTGGAAGAATGGGATTATGCTGCAGCCTCTTCCATGATATCTGGTGATCAGCCAATATACCCTGCCTCTGCTTCTCTACTAGTAGAAGGATGATGTTCCCTTATCGGGTTGCACCCTGACCGCATATGGGCCTTAATGTTTGGACTATGCCCGAAGGCGATGTCCCCTCTTCCTCCAATCCCTTAGAGAGCCATATTCATCATAGGAACATAATTTAATCCAGTTCTCTCAAGCACAAAGCTTGCCAACTGGTTTGGTAACCTTTTTCTAACTTTACTTCCATGAGTGATTGAGGAAGTAACTTTGATATGTGGGTTGACTTTAGTCAACAGATTTGGATTACTAAGAATCGCTTCATCAAACATTAACTTGAGAGTTGGTCGGAGTTTTGAGTGTTTAGTCAAACTTAACACCTCCTTACTAGGTAGGGTATACTTCTTATTGGTAGCGAAGGGAGAAACCAATTCATACTGGCTCCCAAAACCTTGGGTTCCCGAGTTTTGATAAGTTGAGTGAAGTAGCGATACTTTTGATGAATGAAACTATACTATTGAAGAAATGGGAACCCGTACTATTTTTAAATAATTTTCCGATGGTCAGAAAATATTTAAAATAATTTTTAAAGTTTTAAAAAACTTTTAAAATAAATAATATGATTTTTAAATCATCATGGAATATTTAATAAATATTCAATTAATATTTATTAAATAATTAATCAGTTTAAAATATTCAATTAATATTTAAATAATATTTAATAAATAAATAATCATTCATACTATTCTCAAATGAAAATAATATTCAACTTATTAATAAATATTCAAATAATATTTTTTAATATCATCAAAGGGATTTTTATCCGAAAATATCCAATTTATATTTATTGGAATATTTTAAAACGAAATATACGTCATATAATACTTCCGGTGACTTCCAGGTTTTATGTCCTTATCCTGACCAAATATCTCCGACTCCCTTACTAAGAAAGGTATTATCGTACCCTACTTGGGAATTATAACATATCATCGTATACATATATATATATATATGAATTTATGCATACGCACTAACTAACAGGTTTGTAAATCTTTGTAAATAAACCATACATCTCATGCTGATTCCCAAAATACTTTTAAGCAGTTCATAGCAGTTATACCACAACAACAACAGTTTAAAATACTGGAGTACAAGTTTCGAAAACTTGCCTGATAGTGTCGGAATAGTCTGGGCTCTATCTCTAGTGTGATGATCTATAACAACCAATAAGGTTCGGTTAGTTCATTAAACTATCCCGTCGAACCAACTATTCATATAAAGGCACAACTTCGTAACGATACCTCCTTACTACACGTTTGGCTTATTATAAGCCCATGATATCCTTTAACCACTTTTGATAATTAATGGTCTCATAACGACTTTCGTTAAATGTCATTTTCAACGAAACTAAAGTTCGTCTTAATTCGTCCCTTAAAAGGGTTTTTCACTTGTGCAACTATGATTCGAAAAATTCTATAAAATTGAAAAATAAACTTTTTCAGGAAATTCTTTTTCTCACTTCTTCTTAACTGTCCAGAGAATTTTTCACCCAAATTTACATAATTAAGAACATCTTTTTGCTAGCTCAATTGTTGCTCTAAAAATAGCTTCTTTCTGCAGTTGTTTCTCATGCGCATTCTTGACTTAAACATTTTTATAAAATCGAAAAATTAGTATTTTGACTCCAAATTTTTATGGGATCTTTAACACTGACCAGATTACTCCTCATAAAATTTTCATAAACACAGACCATTTTTAAAGGGTTCGTTTGGCTTTGTAAAGTCAGTCCATTTTAACGATTTGTCCATTTTTACCGGTTTCACTAAAACGAGCATATCTCATAAACCGTAAATCGTAATCACATGATCTTGGTGTCAAAACAAACTTCAAAACAAGTCCTACTGGTTTATGGCCAAAAACGTTCCAAGAAAATACTTATTTAATTCGTCATTATCTGCACAATTAACCTAATGAAATTTTGACATCATAACGCACTACACCAAATATGGGCTGTTGCAACACCGAAAAAGTGTAACATTAGGCTCCAAAAGTGTTACAATAGATGTTTATGCAACACTTTTGCTAAAAGTCAGTGTTGCATTTGCCGGCGTGGCAATAGCCTTCTATAGCAACGCTTTTTGTGTTTATTGCAACGCTTTTCAAAGTATTACAAAAAGAGTTTGGCGTAGTTTGTTGTAACACTTTTGCATGTTTTAGCAACATTTTTAATATGTTACAACAGACGAATGCAACACTTTTTTGCAACATTAATTGATTAAAAATGTTACAAAGTGAGTTTATTGCAACATATTTTTGCAACATAATTATGCATTTTGCAATACTTTTGGTTTTTTTTGCAACATTTTGGAACCTTTTGCAATACTTTTTGATATTTTTGCAACATTTCTCTGCAACATTTTAATTACTATTGTAATACTTTTAAATTTTATTGGCAACACTTATTTGCAACATTTTTATTAGTTCACATTGCAATGTCCTGTTTGAAATTTCAATATCCATGCATGAAAGCATATACCAAACCAGAAATTACATTTCATTAATGTCCAACCAAACCAGAAATGACATTTCATTAATATCCAACCAAACCAGAAATTGCACTTTGTGTAACACTTATACATATCGGTGTTGCAATAGGCCATATTTGGTTCATGTAAAAAAATCAACCTACTACCAAAAGTACGCATATATAAAATAATAGTTAAGTACTGATCATCAGTCATCATTTCATCGTCCTCGTGATCATTGTCATCATCGCGATCATCGTCCTCGTCCTCCTGCGTCTTTCCATCATCATTTTGCCTCGTATAAAATGCTTTGATCTCCTGATTTTTTTCCCATAAAACATTTGACATGGGCCAGAGAGGTCTGGCTCTAGCATACCTGTTATACATGTAATTAAGGAGCTTCATGTCAGTAATTATTTTGAATGAGATTATCATGTTAAACTTAGCAGCAATAACAGTTAATAAAGAGCCTATAAGAGACATTTAATCAGAAACAGGCAAGAGCACACTCCATTGTTCCGCAATATGCATATCATATGAAATCCACTAATTGTGCAAAATAGCTCTCTAGGAAGGGAAGACAATGTGCAAAAAGTTTTAGTACTCGTATAAAATGAACTATTTAGATATTTTTTTGCTAATTAAAGAGAAACTATCTAGTTTTATTGCTAATCAAAACTCTCGAGCTTTTACTCATACAAAAAAGTACAATGAACAATTATCATATTAGCAAGCTAAGTACCATAATTTTTTAGCGTGGAATTAGCTTTTAGTTAGTAAGGTATATTCTCTGGTTGTTTATTTAAATTTTCTGGTTGTTTATTTAAATTTTCTTCCACTCATTTGCAAATAATATGACTGTTATTATTTGTTGTTTATATTCTCTGATTTAATATGATTTGCTTAATTTAATATGAGTTGCTGTGTACTTTTTTTTGTTTAAAGGCCACTCAAATTTGGATAGCTAAATTAAATGCTTGTGATTTCATCTAAATTGTTATCAGGCTATTGAAAGCAAAGGAAATGACTCATCTTGTTAGTATATGATTCGACAATGTGCTAATGGTTTACACATCTGTGTAGAGTAATTTTTTGTCTCTATTAAAGAAACATATAAAATATCAATTTTAGCAAATTAAAGAAACAAAATGTCAATTTTAGCTCACGGATGATTTCTTATAAGATGCAAAGAGAGAACTAATAAATAAAGGGAGAGAACTGTGCCTGTCATGGTGACCTTTAAAGTACCGCAAATACTTGTCATGCAGTGAAAGTAGCCGCAGTGACTCTGGATGAAAATGGCAATGTAAGTTATTGTCATTAAATAAATATACACGATAGAATTTTGTTTTGACATATATAAGTACATACATACCGTCCCAACCATTCTTTGAGGAGTATATGACAGTTGTGGGATGAGATGTAAAGCAGACCAGATCAACCCAGTACTTTTTGCTATTAATAGTCTTTAAACATCTGGCGCATTTCAAGAGACAGTGTGGCGCAATTTCTTTTAGCTCATCACGGTATCTAGCTACATCTTGGAAGAAAAAGAAGATTAAAAAGCATTTTATCACTTGTTAAATCAAAGCTGAAATAATGAAATTCAACATAGAGACTTCGATAGCATTTAAAAAATATGTCACCATGTATCTTAGAATCTGATTTAATGCGGAATTGTGGGTCTGCGGACATCCAAGTCTTGAACCTTTACCAACTACTAAGATTATGTTTTAAACATAATTGGAGTTACCTAAGATAGAACGATACCTTCTGTAATTTTGCCTCCAGCAAGATGCACAAAGCTAATAATTACAAAAGTGAACCCAGTAAGGTGCGAGGTATTTACGTCCTGAACATATTCTTAGTAGACATCAACAGGTAGCTAGCTTGTAATGACGTAAGATTTCGAATCTGCAACACCTAAAAAAGTATATAGAAGAATAATAATCAGGCCTATTCTGTCCGTAAATGTGAAGTAAGAGGATATGTAACCCCTGTCAAGCTTCATTCCTTCAACAACTTTTTTTTTCCTAATTCATTGTACAATGTTTTTCCATCCTGCATTAGATTTGAGGAATGTCAACCCACATTTACAAATTCATATAAATCTCCATTGTTTGGCTAGGGCAACAAATGTAAGCAAAATATAACTAATTTACAAACAATATAAATCTCAATTGTTTCAGCTCATAATAAAACGTGTGTTACGATAACTGTACCGCTGATAGTGTTGAAGATAGTGTATAACATAATCAAGTTACCTGGATTGTTATTACTCCCTCCTTGCCAACTTTCTCCATTGCTTTTGCAATTAACTCACCAATCTCTCGTTTTCCAGTTGCAGATATCATTCCAACCTTTTAAAGTACATAGCAGTCCGAGATGTATAACACTAAATTATTGATACTATAGCATTATAACAAACAAAGAGTACTAAACAGTACAAACAAACCTGTGCTATTGTTTCGGATGTGCTTATCATCCGTGCTCTACATTTCAAATTTGTTACCACTGCATCTACAGCCATGGTAATACCACATCTAAGGTCCATGGCATTCATACCAGCTGCAACTGACTTGCAACCTTCTGTAAATATTGCATGGGTGAGGACAGTGGCACAAATAGTTCCTGAAATTTCATATAAAGAATGGTAAATTGTATGACTTGAAGGTTGAAGCAAATGCCAAAAATGAAAAATATAAATAAAAAATCTGAAACAGGCAACATACCCACATGTTAGGGGCACCAATTTGTACAACATGTACATACTACATAGATACAGAGAACAATCTCTTGGCACAATTACTCATCATTATAAGATGTTAGAAATAAGCAGATTATCATTTTTCGGAAAACAACTATGCTGATGACATGGTCAAGGCAAACTGACTATGAGTCAGAGCTATAAAATTCTATGTCTTTTATTTCTCACATCAATGACAAAACACCCTGGTAACTACTACAAAAAGAATAAAAGAGATGAAGAAAGACTTTACCATCACCGGTGACATCATTGGTGGCATTTGCAACCTGTTTGACAAGGCTTGCACCAATGTTCTTCACTTTGTCTTTAAACTCAATGCTCTTGGCGACAGTCACCCCATCTTTTGTAACTTTAGGCACCCCATACGATTGTTCAATAATAACAGTACGCCCCTACACAGTGAAAACAACATTTGGAGATCTTAGCAGATATCGTCACGATATAATGGTAACCTCTAAACTACTAAAATTCTAGATCACAGTTACTAAATACTAGAAAACAAAGCCTGTCTAGCAACTCTATAACCTCTAAAAAATAACTTAATAATTAAAACAGAAACTAAAAACCTGCTTAGTTCCCCTTATGATACCAAAAGAAACAGGTGTGTGCTCAATTACAAACAAAAGATCATAGTCAAATTGAATCATATATACGGGAAAGCCTGTAAAAACACAAAATTAGAAAAAAAAATTACAACAACATTAACACAAAATTCCCAAAAGTTTGACACTGCAATCCTACTAACACACACAAAAATCCTACTAATTGACCAGTTCATACCAGTTTTAATCCAACATATAATCGAAAAAATTCACAAGCATACATATTTATACATGTATAATCCAATATAATTAAAAAAAGGGTATTTTTACCTCTAATTGAAGTTTGAATCAAGATTTACTGTAAACTTTTCTCTAATCAATTTTGGGCTCCAATCGATTTTAGAGACTTCAGACAATTTTGGGATTTTAGGGTTTTGCTCTAATTAGGGGCTTGAAACAGAGAGAAGAAGAGCGAGAGAGATGATTGGGAGATATGAGTGAGTAATTAAGAAAGATGGGAGAGATAGGTGAGTTCGAGAGGGAAGAGCGGCCGAGAGAAAGAGAGTTTAATGTGGAGAGAGACTGGTGAGATGTGTTTTTGGGGACTATTTTTTGTTTTAATTGTGTATGAAATATTTTGGTACTCTTTTTTATCCCGCCTAGCCAAAAAATCAAATTCCCGCTTACAATTTTGGGTAAAGTGTAACGTCTATTGTAACACTTTTGCTAAAGTATTGCAATTGTTTTAAAATTTCAAAATGATCCTTTTGCTTGCAACATTTTTCGTATTTCTTGCAACATTTTTAAAAATATTGCAATAGACTACCAAATTTTGTGTCTATTGTAACACTTTATGTAACACAATAGATATTGGTGTTGCAACAGAGCATATTTGGTGTAGTGACGGCTATAATTCGATCGTTTCCAAATTCCATGAACTCCATTTAACCACTTAATTCAACCACATGCCATCAAGATCACATAAACATCATCAAGGGTTTCTAAGACCAGTGATAACATCCATTTATCACCACCCAAGATTTACCCATACTTATAAAGCTTAAAACATCACAAACCCTTTAAACATCTACATACTTGCATCAATCTTTCAAATCAACTTATAACTCATGAAGTTTAAGGTGGGTGTGAGTGTTTTACCTTCCTTGGAGTCTTAACAACCTTTAACCAAGCTTGATTTCCGTATGAACACCTTAGATAGCTTTTACAACCTTTAATCTTCAAGATCTAAACAACCAAGTTTAAAATTTTCGGAGTCAGCATTACCACTCTTGAAAGAACTGGAAAACGAGAACCTTACCTTGATTTTCTGGACGAGGCTTCTAAAGAGGAGTTGTAGAGAATCTCAATACCTTTCCAAAAAGCTATAGAACACAAAATTTCATTGAGAAATGAGGGAGTTATGGTAGGTTGAAGTAGCTTCTCTATTTTTGGCCGAAAATAGAGAAAATGGAGGGGGGAGCTTTTGCTATCTTTTCTTTTGTAATTGATAAAATGATATGTATAATTGATATATATCAATCATACTTCAGCACTTATCAATTACCCAAGGTAATCTCCAAAGTAATTTTTGCAAAAGAAAGGTACTTGGCAATTTGTCCCAAAAGTGGTATACAATTCTTAGTTGAATAATCATGACTTGACTTATTTGATTAGCATCCAATGCTCTTTGCCTTGCATGGCAATTACATGGTAAATTGCAGGTATATTACTAACCTAATAATCAACCAATGCTTACCATTTAATTCCATATGCAAGTTTGGAGATTTTCTTGTAAAAGCGTTTCGTCGCGTAGAAATTTCTTTCATCGTTCTTGAACATTTGCCTTTGAAATTCTTCTAACAAATTCCATAATTCCTTGCCTTGGTATTTAACTTAGCTTAGAAATTTTCTTAACCCCAATATCCCATATTTATACCAATATTTAATAAAAGTGAAAATCTACGTAATCTGACGGTTTCTGCATTCTCTTTCTTCTTTGTACAACGATACTTTATCCATAACTGTATAAATACTTCTTCATTCGAATTATATGATCTTAAAAACTGTACATAACCTCCACCAATCACCGATCATTTTAGAAATATTATAAAAACCTGGGTTCTTACATGCCATGCCATGTAGAAATTGATCCTATTCCCTACCAATTGCGATTGGTAGGTTTTGGCCATTTTTTGTTCAACAGTGGTCATTCTCATTTTTGAAGGATAATTTATGGTATCTATTTCAGGGTCGCATAGAGTTCAAAACGCCTTAACTCTCAGATTATGTTAACTAATCATGTTAAGTAACTAATGATATCTTAATACGCTAGAGGAAGATTCTTTTAAGTATCATATTTATATTTTAATACAATGTAAACAAGATGTTATTGAAATACTCTTCCAAGGATCCTATTTATATTCTAACACAATATAATTTTTAGAATAAGGCCAATATATATAATTTAAATATCAAATTTTGATTCATTTAATGTATAATCAAGATTTCTATTGACTAATATCATCTAGACCTCAAAAGTTTATAAAATGTACATGTTACCTTTCAAAGTACCAAATTGCTTTGCAAAAGAATAGGTACAAAATACCATTTCCATATCTTTTCAAATTTGTCTTCCAACTTTAACCCTCAAATTGAAGCCTGCACTCGGTATTCAAATTATGGCCCACGAATATATCCCAACCTTTGAATATATCCCAACTTTTGAATTAATAGATACTAGCTTAAACTCCGTGTAAAGCACACATTTTGTTTTAATATATATTATTTTTTTCATTAATTTGAATTAATTGTTTTCAAACATAAATTTTGGAGCCTTAAATTTTTAAACGAGATGATTTGATAATAATTATATAAATGTTATCCGTAATATTTCTAGAAAAAATAGGGATTTTAGTTAGAGTATATAGAAAAGATGATAGGTTTCAGTTGAAAAAGACAATCGGTTAATTATTAATAATTATAAAAATAAGGGATTCATGTGCCTGAGGACGACCTCAGGGAGAATCCTGAGGTTAAAAGCTTTCCAATACAATTTTAAGGGTATTTAGGTAAATTTACTGATAAAAAAAATTGATATTACAAAAATGCTCCTGCGGGGCCACTTAATCTATAGGCTATTTGTCTTATAACCTCAGGAGAACTACCTGAGGGGCCCATTTTTCTCTAAAAATAATATCTTATTTTATTAAATAGAATGCTCGTGACATAATTGGAATAAAGAGGTTTTAGTTAGAGAAAATTAAAAAGGTAACATTTTTTAGGTGAAAAGGGTAATTGATTAGTTTATAGTAATTATAATTTAATTATGTTATTTTACTAAATAAATTTGCTTGTAATGTTTTTAGAAAAGGAAAAAATTAATGTTTATCGTGATATTTCTAAAAAACGAGGGATTTTAGTTAGAAAAAATAGAAAAAATGCTACTCATGTTTTATTGTTTTATTTAAAATAAAATTTAACTAAAAGAAATTGGGGTTTTTCACCCATGGAAGTCCCTCAAAACTCTTTACTGGAGGCTAGGGCTAGGGTTAAAAGGGAGAGAGAGAGTATGTTAGTATTTTTTCTAAACAAAGGTGTTTTTAGAAAATTGTATTCATTTGTATGTAATATGGCCATACTGTTCACACCTTGCATCACACATCCTTCCTCTCTAGTCTCTCTATCTGACCTATCTACCCAGTTTCTCTCTCAATATATATGTATCTGTTTGCTACTAACCCTAGTGTTAAATCTGGCTTTGGCTTTGCTTCTTTTTTGCTCGGCTAAATCTGGCTTTGGTTTTTTGATTTCTAGATGGGGTTCTTTTTTTTTTTTATATAATTGGTTAATTGGATCTGTGATCGATCTTATATTTTGTTAGCCACACCTAGCTAGATTTAACCTTTAATCTTTTATTGTCTTCATCCTATCTGTTTTAAAGTATTATGTTTCTTTTCAAAAAAAAAATTCTGGCTTGAAACACATCTCATTCTAGGGTTTAGGCGCCGAAAAGCAAATAGTGTGTTTCACAAATCCACCAATATATATTAGTTGTAAAGTCTTGTTGGAGCACTAGTCATATCACTAATCTGTTTTTCTTATTCATAAATTACCGATGATGCAAAGAACGTACTCTATGATATATACTTGATGTTCTTATTGTCTCTTTTTTTTAGTAAAGAAATTTTGGACTGGAGTCGTGGTTTGCCGGAGCATCATCATCAAGATTCACATGCAAATCCAAGTGCGTGCATTAAGCAATGAGAATCTTGATGATGCTGCTTTGGCAATCCAATGACTATATTTTATTTTTACTATATTCCTCTTGCAATAGATTCTCAATATTTTTAAAATTAATTGTCTCTCTTATTACATACATATGAATATATGTCTTACCTACATATGGACTTATCTGTGTGCGTGCAATGTAGAAAAATATTTTGCATTGGTTTTGGTGCAGCTGATTTGTGAATATGCAGATGGCCAAGATCTTTGTATCATGACTACTACTACTCTTAGTTGTTCTTACACTATAAGAAAGAGGATCTTTATAGATCGCAAATTCGGTCGATAAAGATTACTTACAGGTCCGTATTACATTAATAATTAAACGGAATGATCGGTATTTATTTTCAATTTAGCCACTGTATTTATTAATTATGACTGATTATTTTAACAGTCGATTTTAGCCACTGTTCTGCTTTGGTCGGTATTTGCTTGATCGGAAAACCGTCTATTTCTTGTAGTGTTATGAACGTTAATAATTGGTATATATTACATGATTGTGCCAGAGGCCCAGAAGTCACAAAGAGGATGAAATTCTATGGAAAAGTACTAAGTTTCATGTTTGGAGTTTCTGTTAATGGGGGTCTTTTTGTTTTCCAAGATCTACTTTCTGCAGAGTTGTATACATTTTTCTGGAAGGAGCAAAGGAGGACTACCAAATTTATTTAATTTTTAAAAAAGAAAAGATTTCTCTTAAATGTCATTTTTCCTGAATGTACATAAATTAGGTTCAGAGTAGGGTTCATTTATAATGATCTGAACTTTAACATAATTTTGAAATCCGGTTTGAATATTACTAGAGTTTGAGTGAGTCGAAATTTGGAATTCGAGGAAGAGAAATTTTCTTCCATAAGTAATTCGGAAAACAAAATCAGTTAATTAATAAGCTTCGATGTACTGTATATACTGTATTGTGAACAAAAGAAAAAGAACAACTAGCTAGCGGAACGGGTCTCAGCACGTCGGTAACATTGCCAAAAATTAAGTTTAACTTTGAACATGCACATACTTGAAACAGGCTGATACGTAGCAGCACTTAGTCTTACTGCTGATACGTACCGTGGTCCTGCACTGTTAGACAACTTGTTATTTCCTGGTCCCCTTGAGGGGTACCTTTGTACGAGCTGAATAAACTTTACTGTATTATAGTACATTTTGATTCTTGGGTGCATGAACCAGGATCTCACCTTTCCAATAATGCAAGAGTACCAGCCCAAATAAGCAACTGGCCTGCCTCAGATATGTATCGTTTCAAGTTTACAACCATATATCTTGAGACTTGTACGTATGACTCCTTTTCTATCTTTAATGATTAGTGCTTTATGCATTTATGTTTAACTACAAATTTGAGAATTTTCGATTCATAATGAATTCAACTACAATTAATGCCATTAAAACTAATGCTCTTCTTTAACTGCAAGTCTTATACTAGTATATAGTTATTGTTAGGAATCATACCGCTAGGTTGTGTTCAAATAGAGAGCATGGATTGAAATGGAAATTTTTAAATAAAATTGAAGTATAAAGAAAGGATGTATGAGCTCACTACAAGAAAAACTCGATCCAACAACAGTTTTTCACCATTGTGTGATTGCCTTTTTTTTCGTTGTCTATCCGGCGGTGTCTGTTTAAAATCAGACAACTGTTTTTTAACCAATATATAGAAGAAGGTAACGCAACAGTTTTAAATCATTGTTAAAATTTACGTAACACAACAGTTGTTTAATAAGAACCGTTACTGGAAACACCATAATGCAATGGTTTTCTTGTTAGAAAATGGAGTTTTTAGGGCATAATTATTTTATGTTCTTGATGTTAATTCCGGATTTTAACGATTGGAAATTGTTCCTTGATATGGGAACTTCAATTTTCATATATGGGTCTAAGTAATTTTCTTAGTGAAACCTATAGAGAAATGGAGTTGAAGTTAGTAGCTTGAATAAGCTTGAAATGAGAATGTGTATTTATCCCACATTGAAATAAATAAGGGGGGTTGTTGGCTTTATATAGAATCACACACATGGGTAGTGTACAACTACTAAGGTGTATGATGGTGCATGGTGTTACTGTGTGCTCCACGCGCACACACACACACGCGCGCGCCGCCGCCGCCCGCCACGCTACGTCTCGTCTCGACTCGACTCGACTCGACTCGGGTCGGCTCGGTCGAAGGGCGATTTGGGCGAATGTCTCGGCGTCTCGCGTACGCGAGGCGACCTGGGCGAGGAATTTTATTGCATGTATTAGTGATTTATTTTAATATTATAAACATGCTGTCAAGAGTTGGACTGTTAAGTCCTGTAAACTCTCGAGAGCAAACTTGCTGTCAGGAACAAGGTTGCTGTCAAGGAACAAGGTTGCTGTCAAGGAAGTAAAACTTACTGTCGGGAACAAGGTTGCTGTCAAGGAAGTAAAACTTACTGTCAGAAACAAGGTTGCTGTCAAAGAAGTAAACTTACTGTCAAGTTCAAACTGTTGACAGTTACTTTAAAGGTACTGTCAGGACTTATGGAAGAGCAAGAAGACTAGTCTTAAGTATCTTCGTGTGTGGGGGTGCCTTGCTAAGGTACTTGTCCCTGAACACAAGAGAAAGAAACTAGGTCCGAAGACTGTTGATTGTATCTTTCTAGGCTATCTTGAGACCACTACAGCTATGAGATTTTTAGTGTTAAAATCTGACATAGATGGTATAGTGGCAAACACGATAGTTGAGTTTCGTGATGCTACATTCTTTGAGGATGTCTACCCTATGAAGACTGGTATGCCTCAAGATACTTCTAATGAAGATCCTACTCACACATCAAGTTCTATTCCTGATCATGTGGAAAAGATGACAAATGTGGGGGCGGAACCTAGTAGTAGCTCTACTGCTAAGGAGGTAGAGGAACCACGAAGGAGTATGCGTGCAAAGGTAGTCAAGGATTTTGGAAGTGATTTTATCACTTACAATGTCGAGGATGAACCTTTAACTTTCCGACAAGCTATGGATTCTTCAGAGTCTAGGCAATGGAAGGGCGCTGTAAAGAGTGAAATTGACTCTATTGTTTCTAACGGAACATGGGAGTTAGTTGATCTCCCTCCTGGGTGTTCTACTATCGGGTGTAGATGGATTTTTAAAAGGAAGTTGAACCCTGACGGATCAATAGATAAGTACAAAGCTAGACTGGTAGCTAAGGGTTTTAAGCAAAAGGAGGGCATTGATTACTTTGACACATACTCTCCAGTAGCTAGAATGACAACAATTCGAATGCTAGTAGCATTGGCTTCCGTAAATGGTCTTATCATCCATCAAATGGATGTAAAGACAGCTTTTCTTCATGGTGAACTTGAAGAAGAGATTTATATGGATCAGCCTGAGGGATTTGTTGCATCTGGTAACGAAAGGAAAGTATGTAAGTTGATCAAATCCATCTATGGCTTGAAACAAGCTCCTAGGGATTGGCATAAAAAGTTTGATGAAACTATAGTGCCGTTCAGTTATGATATTAATGATAGTGACAAGTGTGTCTACACCAAAGTTAAAGGTAGTGAGTGTGTCATTTTGTGCCTATATGTAGATGACATATTACTGTTTGGAACCAATATTGAGATTATTAACGAGACGAAAGCTTTCTTGAAAAGGCATTTTGAAATGAAGGATATGGGTGAGGCTAGTGTGATTCTTGGTCTCAAGCTGACTCAGTCAGCTGAGGGAATAACTTTATCGCAGTCTCATTATATAGAGAAATCTATACTTGAGAAATATGGTTATTCACAGTGTAGAATTGCTAGTACACCCTATGATCCTAAAGTTGCCCTTGTCAAGAATACTTCAGGAGTACCTGTGTCTCAGTTAAGTTACTCTCAGATTATAGGAAGTTTACAGTATCTTGCTAACTGTATTAGACCAGATATTTCATATTCTGTGTCTAAGTTGGCTAGATATACAAGCTGTCCAAACAGAACTCATTGGGATGCTCTTGATAGAGTACTTAGATATCTGAAAGGCACAATGTACCTTAGTTTACACTATAGGAGATTTCCTGGTGTACTTGAAGGGTACAGTGATGCAAGTTGGATAGCTAAGAAGTCTGGTTCCAATGGAGTGACTGGATACGTGTTCACTTTAGTAGGTGGAGCAATATCCTGGAAGTCGACAAAACAGACTATAGTAACTCGGTCTACTTTTGAGGCTGAGTTGTGTGCACTTGATGCCACGGGGACGGAGGCTGAATGGTTACATGGACTTATGTCCACGATACCTGTAGTAAGTAGACCTCTTCCTGCGTTTGCTATTCATTGTGATAGTAAAACAACTATCGACAAGATTAGCAGTAAAAAGTATAATGCTAAAACAAAGAGACACATCCAAGTTAGACTAAAGTCTATAAGGGGTTTAGTGTCTGATAGGATTATTGCTGTAGAGTTCATAGGAACTCAGAATAATATAGCTGATCCTTTAACTAAAGGACTGGAACCTGCAGTGGTCCTTAAGTCGAGGTTGGGGATGGGGCTGTCAACCCATCATAGTTCATCATCAGTGGGAACCCAATACACATGAGAGGAGATCCCTTGAAGTGTATTCAATGTGGTAATAACAAGCTGTAAGGATGAATTGGTAGTACCTTTGCTACATAGATGATACTGTTTGTATCTGAGTCTATCCCCTGCAAACCTAGAAGGTACTGACACTGCTAGTAAGCAAGAGTTATTATAACTCTGAATGGGGTCAAGTCATTCGACGAGATGGTAGCAGTACATCTCTGGAGATGCCCAGCTAAGCGAATGTAATTGTGTGGTCGCAATTAGAGGGAAGGGTTATTCCTTCAAGCATTCGATGAACAGGATCGAGACAAAACCTTTAATGTCTCAAAGCCGTAGATTGGCACCATAGCCTTTGACTTGTCGTCGTCTATGGAACATGGTTACACCAAACGGATTAAGATTCAAGGTGAAACATTCCATCTGAATCCGGTAATCATTGAAGTAGGGGACTTAGGAGGGTTCAAACCCGGAAGGGTACCGACTCTGAAAAACAAGTCATGATGGAAAACCTGAAACATTTCTGTATGGATTTGTGGGGGATTGTTAGAAAATGGAGTTTTTAGGGCATAATTATTTTATGTTCTTGATGTTAATTCCGGATTTTAACGATTGGAAATTGTTCCTTGATATGGGAACTTAAATTTTCATATATGGGTCTAAGTAATTTTCGTAGTGAAACCCATAGAGAAATGGAGTTGAAGTTAGTAGCTTGAATAAGCTTGAAATGAGAATGTGTATTTATCCCACATTGAAATAAATAAGGGGGGTTGTTGGCTTTATATAGAATCACACACATGGGTAGTGTACAACTACTAAGGTGTATGATGGTGCATGGTGTTATTGTGTGCTCCACGCGCACACACACACACACACGCGCGCCGCCGCCCGCCCCGCCACGCCACGCCACGTCTCGTCTCGACTCGACTCGGGTCGGCTCGGTCGAAGGGCGATTTGGGCGAATGTCTCGGCGTCTCGCGTACGCGAGGCGACCTGGGCGAGGAATTTTATTGCATGTATTAGTGATTTATTTTAATATTATAAACATGCTATCAAGAGTTGGATTGTTAAGTCCTGTAAACTCTCGAGAGCAAACTTGCTGTCATGAAACAAAGTTGCTGTCAAGGAAGTAAAACTTACTGTCGGGAACAAGGTTGCTGTCAAGGAAGTAAAACTTACTGTCAGAAACAAGGTTGCTGTCAAAGAAGTAAACTTACTGTCAAGTTCAAACTGTTGACAGTTACTTTAAAGGTACTGTCAGGACTTGTTGACAGTAACTTCTGCGTGATTTTGACAGTAGAGTCTGAGCGTTTATTCTATTAATTGGAAGTCATAATGTGGATAAATATATATAACGTAACTGTTACGATTTATTTAATATAAAATCAGCTGTTACAGCCGTTTTGATTATATTAAATCGACCGTTTCATTCTAATTAATTGGAATGGGAGTTACAATATTAATTGGGTGGCATCAGTTACGTTTAGCCTCTAGTATAAATAGAGACCTAAGCTACTGATTGTTATATACATAAAAATATACTGTCCACACCATACATTCTCTGTTCTCTCTATACACTCTGTTCTCCCTTTATATTCTGTACTCCACCAGTATGTTTTTCTGGCGACTGAGGTGCTAGTCGAAGTCGAGTTTTCTGGTGACTGTGACCATCTAACTCGGAGCTGTTTTATCCTGGAAGAATATTGCCAAGTCCTGACACAGTGTAAGTGGGGGCAATTATCTCTTCAAGAATAGTCAGTACTTCGTGCAAGTCCTGACGACTCAGCTGTGTTACATATTTGTTTGATATACTGCTTTAGCTATGGCTACTGGTATGTCTTCTGTTCTTCCTTCGTTTTTACAGTTACTGATATGTTTGCTTTTTACCTTCTTGTTTTGTTTCGTTAATTGTTTGCTTGGCCTTGGCTTGTTAAATACGATATATAACTGCCTCTATGTTGCTGTAGTAGTCAATATTTCCAACATTTCTAACTAACATACAACATGTAATAGCTAGATGTTATGCAAGAGTTCTCAATTTTGCCAGAGTAGATATTCAAACAACAGTTATTGTAAACTTCTGTTGTGTGAAAAGCAAACCATAACAGTTTAATATAAACACTGTCATCTTAGTTGGTGCTAGACAACGGTGTAAACAAACACACATGTAGTTGTTTTGGTGTTAGACAACCGTTTGTTTAAAGCATTAACCATTGTTTTAATATTAAATTGTGGTTCACCGTTATCCGAAAACTCTTTAGACAACATTTTAAATGTAACTCATATTATAGTTTAAGTTTTCAGACCAAGCCATATAATTCCTCTTGTTATGGAAATATTGTAGACACAATGGTTTACAAGTTTTACACATTTGTTTATCTACTTCCAAAAACTGTTATAACAATGCTATACCGTTGTCCCAATTATGTTCATACAATGGGTATTTTTGATTTAAAACACCGTAATCTGTTTAAGTGTAGACTTTTGGAAATCAAATTCACATTTTATACAAACCACGAGCGAAATCTTAAAACTAAATTCCATCAATCAACATTTGGTTCAACCACGTGACATACCAAATGACCAAATACATTATAATACAAAACGATATCAAACACAAAAGAAAACCACGAAATAGATACAAAATTAACGACCGATCAATCCACCAAAAACACAAAACAAGCAAATAGAGTTCACCGGACACCAAATACATCATCCCAAGTTTAATTTACCATCACCAACTATACATAAAGCTTCCACTTCACTACTAGTTCATAACAAATGAAAGAAACCGATTGTAGAACCTAACAGGCATGGCGTTTCATAAAATTTTTTGCAATGTCAATCCTGATTTCGTTAATGTCCTCATCAGTATAAACCAAGTTCGACCTGCGCATCCACTGAAAAATAACCACAAAGGTTTTTGTAAGTCGAATATTTTTACTAGTATCCTAAAGAACCAAGTATCTCTAAAGTTGATCAGAAAACCCAAAAAAAAAATGAAATTCTCACCTTAGCAGCAAATTCAAGCTCTTTGTCCTCAACGATTTCCTTCATGTACCTCATCACGAACATGCCACAGTCCTTGCTCCCTGTCTGCAGTGGAACTCCCTGAAGTACCAAATAAAAATTTAATTAAAATCTTCTTCGATGACATAAATAAAATATTATGAGAACGAATTAATACCGCCATGTTCTCCCATAATATTTTCTTCTTTGTAACCATGTTTAGATCCTCCTTGTACATTTTAATGGCGCTGTAACAAAAATAATTTTTATCAACAAAAAATCAAAGCACAGAAAGATATGGTCTATTAAGGTTCAAGAGTCAATTCACAAACTTTAGAAGTTGAACTTACTTGTCCACAACATCCACCCATTCCTCATTTGCAATTCGACGTTTTAGAGGGTCCATGTAGTAGACAATCTCTACCTCAGGATTTGCAACAGTCAAAGTCCAGTGGTTCCTACGCAAACATGAACCATGGTGCAAGTTTGAAATTAAACCTCATAGTATTATCTGATAATGTCTAAGTAGCTAGTTATGGTATGAACACTTCCATGACATTGTAAGGCATGAGAAAGTATTGATCTTTCTTAGCATTCTTAAATCGTGCAGCGAGTGCACGCGACCTCTGCCCTGCATTACCACATCCAATCGCACCAATCGTGCTAGGATCTACGAAGCTTATCATGTTGGTCATCTTTTGCTTTTTCACATATTCATTTAAGAGGCTACATATAAAATTAAGTAGTAGTGAGTACAAATTCTCAGTTTCATTACGGGACTATCTACGAAAAATAAAACAAATTACAGAGAAACTTACTTAATAAAAAGGCAAATGAGAGACCCTGCCATTTCACCTCCACAGCACAGTGCATGTATATCTGATAAGAAAATGACTTGCCTCTTTTTAGAGCCAAAGGCTTCTTCGCTTAGCTCAAAAGACATTGTCCGTTCATCAGCCAAGGCATCCTTTGCCCATGTCCATAAACGCTTCAATGCAGATGGATAATTTGCATCCATCTCCACAAAAAGCTCTGCTCGAACATCTTCAACTACTATATACGTCTTTTTCATTTTCTTGGATTGACCTTTCTTCTTTTTCTGAAAAGGTGCACGTGAAAATAGTAAGAAGAAACAGGCTAAATAAAAACATGCTAGATATATTAAACACACTAATAGAAAAACGATCTGACCTTTGGTCCTGAGAAACCATCGGAAGTTCTATTGTTTCCTATTGCTATCAGGTTTCTCGGCCATGCAATAAAAGTTCCCATGGCTTGTTCCACAGTCACAATGTCATCACCGATAGGGAAGGGAATCTTAGCACCTCACTGAATGACTCGAGTGATTGAAAGTCTTGCATTCTCTTCTCCAAGTCTTACTCCATGGATTGTCTGCTCACGTCCTTCAAGAACGAGTACTTCATGAATATCTGCATAAGCTACATTGTTGATCAGCGATCCAACATCCAATTTGCACTTAGAACTACTAGATGCATTGACTTTGACTTCCTCACCTATCTTCTTTTCACCATCCACCTTACAATCTTTATCCTCACCATCCACCTTACAATTTCCATCCTCACCAACCACCTTACAATTTCCATCCTCACCAGCCACCTTGTTATCATCCTTAAAGTCACCAAAATCAACAAATATAGTGTCAATCATTTTCACTTTTTGAACATCTTTATCTTCTTGAACATGAAAAATCTTTCTTGCACTTTCTTGTGTCTCAAAATTCGATGCATTATTACACAGCCTCGGTTAAGTAGTTTTAGTCCTTGAGTATTGTTCGGCGTGGTAACCTGTTTTCCTCGTTTCCTTTTCTTCGAAATTTGTTTTTGTGATTTTTCAGATATGGGCTTCTTCTTCACAGATATTGGGGAAGAACACGATGGTGTGGGGTTTGGAATGGGGGTTTGGTTGTTTAAAGACCTCATCTTTCTTAAGGCCTTAATCACATTCAAGGTACATGGATGGGATGAAGATGGTTTGGTCTTCTTGAACTCTTTCTTCTTCATCACTGTCCTCTGCGATGCTTTCTTGTTAGACTCAGTTTTCGTTTTTGGACTAGCCATAATCTATACAACACACAAACAATGAATAAGTACATATCAGTTTTAATCAGCATCAACAATTCCAATTAACATTTTCAATCGAAAAATTAAAACTCATAATTAAAAGAAGGCATATCATCACTAAAACTTACACTTTGCATGCAAAACAAAAGAAAATATGTAAACTGAATACATGGAGAAGTAATTAACACTAAAAAAACATACGAAAACACTCGAAACAGAACACATGGAGAAGTAATTAAAACTCAAAAAATAGAAGAGGAATCGAATAAACACTCAACAAACATCACCAAGCATATAAACAATATGGGGTTTTGTAAACATCACCAAAAAAGCCCCAAAATCAAAAACCCCCAAATCTGATTAGGGTTTCATAAAAATGGGTTTCATAAAATGAAAATAAAAAACCCCCAAATCTGATTAGGGTTTCATAAAAATGGGTTTCATAAAATGAAAATTAAAAACCCCCAAATCTGATTAGGGTCTCATAAAAATGGGTTTCATAAAATGAAAATAAAAAACCCCCAAATCTACAACATACCAGTACGGTTCAGTTTGACAATGAGAGAGATGACAATCGTTGGCGAATCGCCGGTGAGAGAGAAGAGAGAAGCGTTTGTTTGAGAGAGAGAAAAGGGAGAAGTGTTTTAAAGAAGAGCGAAGTAAGTGTTTGACTGTTTAAAGCGCTCAACCGTTGTAAGTATAGAATTAAAGTGTTTGTTTTTTTTGTTTGAAAAAAGAGGGGGAGACTCAAAAAAAGAGGGGGGGGAAAAGAGGGGGAAATGAAAAATCAAATGAACGTCTGAGATGCAGATCTGGTTAAATCTAACGATCCAGATTATTCCAAAATTATATTTCTATTTTAATTCTTAATAAAAGTCAAACAATAATTTCCCAAAAAAATGTACAACTTTTTGAAAATATACGTACAACGGTTGTTATGTCTAAAAACTGCTGTTAGAAAAGCTCTTTAACAACGGTTCCGACAATAAACCGTTATTTGACAATGTTATCTAATGTGTCACTGCGCAATGGTTTTCCAACTAACATGTTGTTTAATGCTCTTTCCGACAATAGTTTTGTTTCGAACCGTTGTCTGTTAACTGAAATTTTTAATTATCAAAAAATTCGATGCCGATATACACATTCTCAATATAAATGAAATTTATCGTATCCTACAACATCAATTTTTTTATTCTGCCGAGTATATCTTATGGTTAAAACGTCGTATCCTACAATTTAGCATATATTTATTCGGATGAGTCTAATATATTAACGAAATAATTTGGAAGAAGTTTAACTTTTCATATTCGAATATATCTAACCTTTTATTGTAAGATTACATCGATTAGTTATTCATATATAACGATTTTACAAATTTACAAGTGCACAATGAAGACTATTATCCAGTGTTTTGACGGAAATCGGTATTAATCGGTAGAGACACCTTTTACTGATTAATTGGATAATCGCTGATTGGGGTTTAGGATTTAGAGTTTGATATGAATAACAGAATATAGAATATATGGTAGAGGCATTTGTTATTCCGTTATTCGTATTAATTAGTTCTATGTATCGAACATGCATGTGTCTAGTAAGATCTAACGTGTACGATACTCGGATAGATAGACCACAACTATTAGATCGGATATTAATAATTACCAAATAACAGTGTTGTAAAGATCGATTGACTCGGACGAGTACTCGGACGAGTACTCGTCCGACCGAGTATTCGTCCGAGTCAACCGATTCGGATTTCATCGAGTACTGGGACGATTACTCGGATGTTGAAAACAAGTACTGTCCGAGTACTCGTCCGATCAAGTATTCGTCCGAGTCAACCAATTCGGATTTCATCGAGTACTGGGATGATTACTCGGATGTTGAAAACAAGTACTGTCCGAGTACTCGTCCGATCGAGTATTCGTCCGAGTCAACCGATTCGGATTTCATCGAGTACTGGGACGATTACTCGGATGTTAAAAACAAGTACTGTCCAAGTAATCGTCCGATCGAGTATTCGTCCGAGTCAACCGATTCGGATTTCATCGAGTACTGGGACGATTACTCGGATGTTGAAAACAAGTACTGTCCGAGTACTCGTCCGATCGAGTATTCGTCCGAGTCAACCGATTCGGATTTCATCGAGTACGGGGACGATTACTCGGATGTTGAAAACAAGTACTGTCCGAGTACTCGTCCGATCGAGTATTCGTCCGAGTCAACCGATTCGGATTTCATCGAGTACTGGGACGATTACTCGGATGTTAAAAACAAGTACTATCCGAGTAATCGTCCGATCGAGTATTCGTCCGAGTCAACCGATTCGGATTTCATCGAGTACTGGGACGATTACTCGGATGTTGAAAACAAGTACTCGGAAAATTAACTCATAATACTGGATAATTAAATTGTATTTATAGATAATTAACTCGTTCCTTGCACGGGTTATAATTACTAAATATGTCTTACACGGGTTGTAAACTACTAGTATTCGTATTTTTTTTATAAATTTTAAAACTATTAGTACTTTCGTAATACTGGATAATTAATTTGTATTCGTAGATAATTAACTTGTTCCTTGCACGGGTTATAATTACTAAATATGTCTTACACGGGTTGTAAACTACTAAATATTCGAATTTTTTTAAAATTTTTTTGAAATTTTTTGAGAATTTTAAAAATACTAAATGCACCAAACTACACCATCCTAAATAAATAAATACAACCGATTTCAATAAAAAAGTAATTTTAAATTATATAAAATAGTTAACGAAACAAAATAAACCAATAAAATAAAGAACTCATATTTACAATAATTGTGTCCGAATAAGAACACAATTATCGAGCTTATCTCTCTATCATCTCTTTCTCTTTCTCTCTCAATTAGCTCACTTTCCATATTTGTTAGCTCAGTTTCCCTTTTTTGTTAGCTCACTTTCTCCTCCATTTTTTCACTTTCTCTCTCTGTTAGCTCACTCTCTCTCAACATCTTTTTGAGAAACCATTAATCACTGATTGAAGACGTCCATTAACACCATTTTAGTATTATTCACTACAAAATCATCGGCTTCTTAGCTAAAAGTTGTTTGTTCGAGGCTGTTGCTATTGCTGCTAAGCGAATCATTGGCTTGAGTATATACATGAGCCTCGGTCTTCTTGACATGAAGACCTCAATTAGTTTCACGGATTCAAGACCTCCATTAATTTCATTTTAGGTAAATTCATTTTGAATACGTTAATGATTTCATTTGTGTTAATGAATTCATTTGGATGAACACGTTTTGATGTTTCTACACTTCAATTACCGTTGATTGATTAATTATTTGGATTAGGGTACATGTTTAATAATTTGGGGGAAAAAGTACTCTCTTCTGTTTTTGCTCAATTTGGGGGTTGTACACCCTATTTTAATTAATATTGACACTGTTTTTGCAGAATTTTAGTCATTAGTACACCGGTTGGCCTTGGACTTTACGATTTAGTTAACAACTTAACATTATTTATTTCTTCATTGTATTGTCTTGTTTGTGTTACTCACTTGCACTGTATTATCATGTGACACCATAATAACCATGTGTGTCACTTTTTTTCAGATGGTGATGGTTGTAAGCATGTTTCGTGTTGGATTTGAGGTTCGATTTAGACGTCTATAGTTATTTCATATTACAAGATGGATAGATCATGGTTAACAGCTGATAGAAGATCTGTAGCATTTAAAATAGGGGTGGATGTCTTATTAATGTTTGCATTTGAAAATGGGTTTACTGAAGAAAAAATAAGTTGTCCATGCATGAAGTGCGCACATAGCAAATCATGGAAGGCTCAGATTGTTAAAATCCATCTTTTTCAGCATAGAATTGATGAAACGTATACACGCTGGATTTGGCATGGGCAGCCAAATTTGGTAGAAAGTCCTATACTAGATGAAACTGACACTTCAGAATCTATTAATCAAGCCTGCAATACAATGGGTGAAGCCAACAACGATGAAGATGAAATTTCTTCAGATTCTTCATATTTCATAGACCTGGTGAAAGGTGAGCATGAACCTATGTATCCTGGATGTGAGAGTTACACTAAGATGAAAGCTTTAGTTAAGTTATTCAACTTGAAAGTGAAACATGGTATGTCTGATTCATGTTTCTCTGAAGTTCTGTTATTCATTGGGACTTTGCTTCCGGAAGAAAACAATATCCCTTCTTCCTTCAATGAAGCGAAGAAAACCTTATGTGCATTAGGAATGGGGTATAAAAAAATACACGCCTGCCCGAATAATTGTCTCTTATATCATGGCCAGATAAATGAAGATGACACTACTTGTCGTATATATGTAAGGCCTCCAGATGGAAATTGAATAAGAAAGGAGAGGAACTGGAAGGAGTCACTGCTAAGGTTTTATGGTATTTCCCTTTAATACCAAGATTAAGAAATATGTTCAATATACCTCAAATTGCAAAGGACATGACTTGGCATGAAATTGAGCGACAAATAGATGGTAAAATGAGGCATCCGGCTGACTCGATAACATGGAAGGATGTCGACCAAAAGTGGCCAAGCTCGATGGAAGAAAGGTGAATCTCAACCCGTTTGGAAGAAGGTTTCTATATTCTTCCAACTTGAATATTGGAAGTTTTTGCCGGTTAGGCATGTTCTTGATGTGATGCACATCGAGAAAAATATATGCGAAGCTTTAATTGGAACTTTGCTAAATATTCCTGGAAAGACAAAAGATAGTGAGTCTGTCCATCTTGATATGGCTGAAATGGGAATAAGAACATAGCTGAGGCCAAAAACTCCCGGAAAGAAAGAGAAGGTACCGTTGGCATCATGGAACTTATTGAATGCAGAAAAAAGAACAGTTTGCTCGTCCTTTTTTAAAATGAAGTTACCGGATGGATTTTGGTCAAATATCAAGAATCTAGTAAATATGGAATATTAATCTTCGGCTTGTTGGAATGAAATCTCATGATTGTCACATGATATTGTATCATTTGCTTCCAATTTCAATTCGGTCGGTACTGCAAAAACAAGTCAGGTACACAATAATAAGGTTTTGCCTTTTCTTCAAGGCAATTTGCAGTAAAGTCATCGATGTAGATAAATTGGAAAAAATGCAATCTCAGTTGGTGGAAACATTATGCCAGCTGGAAAAACACTTTCCTCCTACGTTCTTTGATGTGATGATCCATCTCTCAATTCATCTTGTGAGAGAGGTTAAGCTTTGTGGGCCAATATTTCTACGTTGGATGTATCCTTTCGAGAGATATATGAAGGCGTTTAAGGGATATGTACGAAACCCGGCTCATCCCGAAGGCTGTATTGCTGAGGCATATGTTGCCGAAGAGGCCGTTGAATGTTTGGTGAATTTTGAAGAAGCTACCATAGGATTGCCAAAAAATGCAGGCCCTTATCTGGTGCGACAATGATTAAGCCGAGCAAAGAGGACTTGCACCTAGCACACTTGTGTTCTCTGTAAAATATCAAGGACGTTAAGCCATATTTTGAGTAAGTTACTCACATGTGTGTGTGTGTTATTTCCATTTTTTTTGCATTTTGATTAAAATATTAATGTAATTGATTTTACTTGTAGTGAACATATGGCAACTTTGATGACAAGATACCAGCAACATGAAAATGACCAAGTCTGGCAAAAAAACAAGCAAAATGATGAATTCCCCCAATGGTTCCGGAAAAAGGTAAGCTTTTTATTTGGTTAAAATAACTAATTAAACATGTTTACGATAATCAAATTAGTCTGTATATTACTTTAGTTTTCCTACTTTAGTTAAAATTAATAAATTTGGAGATTGAAAGAATATATAATATTTTTACACATTCTACAAATTATAAAATTATAATTACGATATTTATTTGTATCGAATAATTAGTTTAAATCAAATTATTTTTGGACAGATTGAATCAGAATTGTTGCATGACCATAATAACATACGTGATGAGATACGGTGGATTGCAGGAGGGCCTAACAAGATTGTTCCTACATTCAGCGGTTATAAAATCAATGGTGTTACTTGTAGCACCAAAGAGCGCGATGATAATCGACAGGTTCAGTGTAGTGGTGTTTGTGTTGTTGCAGATGCATTAATGGTTGTCGGTAAGGATAAAACTGTTGAACATATTTCACATAGCTACTATGGAGTTATAACAAGTATAAGGGAGTTAGATTATAACAACTTTAGAGTCCCTGTATTTCGTTGTAATTGGGTTGGTATGAACAAAGGGGTTAAGCTAGATGACTTAGGCTATACATTGGTTAACTTAATCAAATTAGGTTTTGTAAATGATCCTTTTGTGCTAGGGAAACATGTTAAGCAAGTCTGCTACATTGTTGATCCTCTCGAAAAACATTGGTTTGTTGTGTTGATATTACCAGAAAAAAACTATTATGACCAATGTGATGATGAAAATGATGGATCGGTAGAAAAAGAACTTGAAAATGAGCTACACGTGCCAATATTCCCCAATGTTGATGAACTTGACGAGGAAAAATCTGGTTATATAAAGTATAATGAAAATGTAATATGTAATGGAGGACATATATAACTCAACTAGGATAAAAGATAAATAATATTAACTCTATACAGGGATCGTGAAATTTGAAGAACAGGCACCAACAAGGATCAAGTCGCTGAAAGAAGTTCATTAACATGATCAAGCCTCAGTGAAATAATAAGATGTTGAAAGGCATATGATGTAGCCTATTTGTATTTCGAGGATACAACTCAACTTAAACAAGATTGTAATAGTAAATAGTATATAGACTGTCACAAGGAATCTCAGAGTGTATTATGTGTCAGAAGAAAAAGATCAAGGTCAATCTACAGACTTGAGGAATTACTACATTGAAAGAAGCTCAGTCATCTGATCAGGCCTCAGTGGAGTATTCGTTAAAGAGTGGATTCATTTAAAGTGACAGAGATTTTGAAGGTGACAGAGACAGTATAGAAGAATTGAAGAGAGATGAGAAAAGAAAAGGAACCAGATTTTAAAGTCAACATATGAAGAACAATCATTGCGGTTAGTCACTCATGAACCAGACAGTACATCGAGTGTCAACATTTAACAGTGGTTGTTCATCATTAAATTCAGTGGTTCAAGATATCAAGACTGGTATGAGAGAAAATCATTGTGCAAGCAACAAGAGTGCTAAATTAATTAACCACAAAGATTTTTACTATCAAGTGGACTGGCTGTGAGGAAAAAGATTTATCACAAAGAAATGCAAAGTGATATATTCTTAATGTTGAAACCCCGGTTAGAACTGTTGTATTTTTTGCTAAGCAGAAGGAGTCCGATTTCACATCCTCAAGAGATCGTAGCTTACACCTGGACGGGTTATGAGAAAATAGAATTATCATAAAAATATGGAAAGTGATATATTCTTAAAGCTGGAACCCCGGTTAGAATTGATATATTTTTTGTTAAGCAAAAGGAGTCCGGTTCCAGACCCTCAGGAGACCGCGGCTTAGACTGTAAGCATTTATTTATATTAATAAATATTTTATTTAATTAGAAAATTATATTTATAAATATCTAATTATATTAGATATTTATTTTTATAATTTTTAAATTAAATTAGGTATTTATTAATTAAAGATTATAAGCTGTGCGGGTTAAAAACAATTCTACGGAGCTCAACCAAGTAAATCAAAATCCATTTGATTTTATTAAGAATTGGCAGGTCTTTAAAAAAAAGAAGTAGATGGCCAGGTGCGTGACCTTGTTTAGAAGAATTAAAGGAGAATTCTGTTTTATTATTACTCTCAAGAGTAATAACGGAGAGTAATAACAGTCTTATGCAGAGAGTCATAATGGACTGTCATAATGGAGAGGAATATCAAGAGTCATAATGGAGAGTAATATCAAGAGTAATAATGGACTGTCATAATGGAGAGTCATATCAAGAGTAATATTGATCAGTCATAACAACTTCTCAAGTGTCATAATGAAGAGTCATAATAGCTCAAGTTAAGTGTCATAATGGAGAGTCATAATGGATCAAAAGATGACACATAAAGGCAGAAGATATTTCAGTGTATGGAATATAAAAGATAGAAGGCAACAGACTTGGACAGACACGAACATTATATCCAGAAACAAGACACAGCCTCCATTTCTCTCTCTCTCAAGCAAGAACAAATAAATTCCCAGAAAATCAAGTTCATCTCCTTTGTAATATTTTATCCGGTGGAACTTGTTTATTTGTGATTCTTGTACTACTAGCGAATTAAGTTTCCTAGTTCTTATCTTGATTTTTATTAACTAAATTAGAAAAGTTCATGTCGAATTTTCTAATTAGTTATTAATTACTTGATAATAATCTGTACTGAAATTGTAACACCCATCAAGTTAATATATTGTTATATTCAACTTGAAATTTGTTTCAATTTATTCCGCATAAATTTGTTCAAGTTAAATTTTATTTAAAGGACAAATTTCGATAAATTGGTATAGATTGTATTCAACCCCCCCTTCTACAATCTTATCGGACCTAACAATTGGTATCAGAGCCTATTGATTGATACACAAATCAAGATCCTATTTTTATTCAATCAAAAATTTATCTTGAATTTTTAACCCACTTAAAAATTCATCATGTCTTCAAAAGTTGGTTCTGTTAAGATACCCATATTTGATAAGGAAAATTATGAACTCTGGAAAAAGAAGATGACTCTTTTTCTACAAGTGGCCAATCCTAAATATTTAGGAATATTGAAAACCGGGCCAATAATTCATATGGTTACAGAAGAGGAAGTAATTGTGGATGGAGTTGTTGAATTTGCTGAAAGGACGTATCCAAAGGATCCTAATAATTATACCCCTGCTGAAAAGGAGGAAGCTGCCCTGGATATGAACCTACAGCTGATTTTGATGGAATCCCTAGATTTAATCATGCACAATCATGTTGTTAATTGTAAAGATGCAAAGCATATCTGGGATACCATTTTGACAATACACTAGTACAAAACTGATCTTTTACGTCGCCTATTATACGTCGGTTCCTCCTTAGGGCGACGTATATTCTACCTTTATACGTCGGTCCCGCATAAAGGCGACGTATATTGTGTTTCTGAGTACCATTATACGTCGGTTCTACTTTAAGGCGACGTATAAAATACTTATATACGTCGGTTGTAATTAAAGGCGACGTATAAGATACACTTTTTACGTCGGCTTTTGTAAGGCGACATATAAGATCTATACTTTTTACGTCGGTTTAGTAGAAGGCGACGTATAAAGTTCATCTTTTACGTTGGTTTCTTTTTTGCCGACGTATAAAGTAGTAATTTTTACGTCGCTTGTCGAATAGACGACGTATAAGAGTTTTAAGTTAATTAAAATAAAACAAAAAAGAAAATTGTAGTCGATACTCTCTACTTCACTTCCCCCAAATTAAACTCAGACCTAATTGCTTCAACACCACCACCGGCCCTCTTGATTAGCACCGTCAACAACATCGTCCCGACTAATTGAGAGGTCTCCCTACACTTCCTAGTCGACGGATTACACAGCACAACTCCAGAGTTTCCGTACCCATACAAACTAATCCATTAGCAACACCGGAACATCAACACCCAAACATTCTCGTCACGCAAACACTCAAATTAAATTGGGTCTGGCCATATAATTGGGCTCCCGACTGCTGTTACATTGTCAACACCCGACTGCTGTTGCTTCGAAGGTAGTCTCCCTCTCTCGCTTAATCTCTCTCTCCCTCTCCTTCTCTCTCGTAATCTCTCTCTCTCTCTCTCTCTCTCTCTGCCTTTTCTAAATTAATAGTGATATTTGTCTCGTTTGCAATGGTTAATTATCTTCTGATCATTTGGCCACACCAACATTATACACTAGTAAAGTGCTGCAACATGGAAGATGAAATTCGTATTTAAGAGAAAATTACAAGTGCATTTTTAAACCTTGAAGCCTAAAATAGGCTATGTAAGCAGTGGCGGAGGCAGGAATCAAAATGAGGGTACTCTAAACTAAACAAAAAAAAATTCATACCTGTTGTCCAGAGCTGTCCAGGTGAGTCAAATTTTTTTTGAAATCAGGGGTTAAAAACCATAAGCTGAAAAAAAAGTTATAAAACATGTCACTGGAATATCAAAAACTGATGCAACTCAGTCTTCGTTCTTGCTTTAGCTTTCAGATATTCACAAATCATAATTAGATGTTTAGGGTCGTTACAGACTTACAGCAGTGTATCAGTATGTGTATAGATATTATCAGCAAGGGAATAGAAAATGTTATAAAAAAAATTCAAAATTCAGCGTACGCGGAGAGAACCTCTCGGTTCTCTGTACCTCCGCCCCTGTATGTAAGATAAAACTATCAGAAAAGAAAAGATTATTATGTAATCAACCTTGTCAACTCTATTGTGTGTACTACGCATATGCCTTTCACATTGCCAACCTTTTAACCGAAAAGCAATGGTACTGAACCATCGTCGGTCGGGAGCACCACGAGTCTCATTTTTGTATTCCAAGATTACCTGCTAGCACAAATGTGTATTCAAGTATTTGACAATATTTAACGAAAAGTACTGATATGAGTACAACAACTAGTTGAATCAATCATTTCTTCTTAGTGGTGGTAACTTTTTTTAAGTACGAAAAAGTGAGGGGATTCATTTACCTGTTCTTTAGAAGAAATTAAGATACTTCATATAGTCCTCGGGCAGGTTCAATGCAAATTGATCCATTGAAATCTGCTCGGATTTTCTTGCTGTTGGGAGGGACCTCCTTCTATCACTTGATATTGGTACATCCTGTGAGTATGTTTCAACATTTCAAATGAAATTAATTATAAATAAAACATTAGATACAAATTGAAAGGTGTAACTAAAAATGTATGATTTAGATGTACCAGATCAGCCGGGAAGGCAAAGGATATAGGCTCTGGCGCCAGTACAACTTTGGAAAGGGTTTGCTGCAAGTGATAGGGTTTGAGAAGAAAATGTTCAAAAAAGATATTAAGAGCAAAAATTCATAAGTGGATATACGCATATTAAATTAACATAATCATCACCTCATAAGGAACAATAGCCAAGTTATCAGCATGCACTTGATTGTTTGAGGCCATTGTTTGAGGCCATAGTAAAGTTTTGATAAAATTTTATCTCCCCTCATCTTGGACAGTATTGTGTATGTGCAAATGGGACATCATACAATGTTAGTACATGATTGTGTAAATTGTTAATGTTCATGAGGCATACAAATAACTTATTTTAATATTTTCCCTGCTAGACAGTGAAGACCAGGGTCATCAACAACTGTCTAAATCCCGTGCGGAATGAGGAACTGACGCTTAAGCTCACAGAACCTGCTGGAGTCCTAAACTTGGTAAGTTTAAAATTGTTGTATGTATATCCACATCTTTACTAATGTTCTCCTTAAAATGAAAATCAGATAATTTTCTAGTTAGTATAAGTTGAGACGTAGTTGTTATGTTGCAACTTTTTTAAATTACATTCTTCTCCATGACATTTATATCAGAATTCGGACAACTGAATTTTAAAGTTATAGGTTTCTTTATTTCTGCATGCTCTCGATGTAATTGACTGGGTTCCTTTACCTTAGAAAAGTATATTATACCCGAGGCTACATCAAGAAGAGACATTCACTTGGTGTTTTGGCATAAAATCGGCTTATGCCAGCATATGTAATGTTGTCTCTCACCAGTACAGTGTTACTGTAACCACTTCTTGTTCTTCTTGATTTGTATATTATAAGTTAGAAACCGTGCTGAAATTTTAACACCTGACTACCTGAGCATTCCTACTGTGGTAGAAGTTGAATAATTCTTTATCTATATAATTTTTGGAGAAAAATATAAGTTATCAGGGGTGACCAAATTGGTAGTGGAACATAAATTAAGACTTGACTTTGAGTATAATCTTTGAGATATGTACTACTTTTAATACCCTGCACTGCTTGTAGATTATATCCTCAATTGTCTAGACTGCTTGAGAACAAGAATTACTTAATTAAAGTACTTAATAAAAATTTAGAGCAATAATAGTGAAAAAATGTAGTGATAAAAACCAGAAAAATACGAAATGTTTATAATTTGATTTTCATCTAACTCTCAAATTTGCCCTTTATTGTATTCTTTTAGTAATATATAATGGATCGACATACATGGATGTACACAATTTCACGTGCAACAGCCGAGTATATTGATGGTGTTAAAGAGTTCATTACTTGTGCGACGCTATACCTGGAAAACAAGCAAAAGGAAGAGGGAAAAGAACAAATGATCTTATGTCCATGTCGTGACTGTAAGAATTTTAAAATGTATCGTAGTGTTGATATAGTAGAGGATCATCTTTTCCGTCGTGGTTTTAAGGAGGGCTATGTGAAATGGATTTGGCATGGTGAAGGAGTACAGTCTACGAGGACCTCAGGTACAAAACGTGCAAGGGAGGAAGGTAGTATGACGAATAATGATGAAGAATATATGGAAAACGATAGGGTACAAGAGATGATACAAGATATGGAAGAGCATTTCATGCACCAACCAGACATTTTAAATAGTTTGGTTGACGATTCTAAGAAACTTCTGTATCAAGGGTGCAAGGATCAATTTACTAGGTTGTCAACAACCATGAAGTTGTGTAAGCTAAAAGTAAAGCATAACTGGAGTGATAAGAGTTTCACAGAGATGCTTCAGCTTTTAGGAGAAATACTTCCTACGAGTAATGAGCTCCCTACTTCTACCTATGAGGCGAAGAAGATATTGTGTCCCATGGGCATGGATGTAAAAAAGATACATGCTTGTCCGAATGATTGTGTCTTATTCCGAAATGAGCATGAAGATTTAGACATATGTCCCAAATGTGGAGCATCTCGGTATAGGCGACAAGGCAATCGTGCTTGTAATGAGGATAAGAAAAGGCCTCCTGCCAAGGTAATGTGGTATTTACCTGTAGTGCAGCGATTCAAACGCCTCTTTGCGAGTGCAAAAGATGCAAAGCTTCTTAGGTGGCATGTAGAAGGGAGAAAATCCGATGGGATGCTCAGACACCCTGGTGACTCTCCGCAATGGAGAACGATTGATGGAAAGTTTCCAGAATTTAGCGAGGAACCTAGAAATCTACGGTTGGGATTATGTGCAGATGGCATTAATCCATATCGCACTATGAGGTGTAGCCATAGCACCTGGCCAGTTCTTTTGACGGTTTATAATTTGCCTCCATGGTTGTGCATGAAGCGCAAGTACATAATGTTGACGTTGCTAATCTCAGGTCCTAGGGAACCGGGGAATAACATAGATGTTTATCTTCAGCCGCTTATTGAAGACTTAAAGGTATTGTGGGATGAAGGTGTTACGGTTTATGATGCGTACAGTCAATCTGATTTCACTTTGCGTGCCATGATATTTTGCACCATAAATGATTTTCCTGCCTATGGAAACCTTTCTGGGTACACCACTAAAGGAGCTAAAGCATGTCCAATTTGTGAAGAGGGTACGATTGATCGGCGCTTAAACAACTGCAAGAAAAATGTATATATGGGTCATCGAGCATTTCTTCCTTCTAATCACCCTTATCGGAAGAACAAAAATTCTTTCGATGGAAATATTGAGGGGTTGCTCCTTTGCCTTTATCAGGAAAGCAGGTTTTGGAACGGGTCAAAGATATTGATGTTGTATTAGGAAAACTTTATAAAAAGCCCATCCAAAGCAAAGTATGGAAGAAGAAATCTATTTTTTGGGATCTTCCATATTGGGAACACTTACAGGTTAGACATTGTCTTGACTTTATGCATATTGAGAAAAATGTTTGTGAAAGCATCATTGGGACATTGTTGAATATTCCTGGAAAGACAAAAGATGGCATCAATGCCAGATTAGACATGCAAGAAATGGGAATACGAACAGAATTAGCACCACAATTCTCGGAAAAACGTTCATATTTGCCTCCGGCATGTTACACTCTATCTAGGAAGGAGAAACTTAGCTTTTGTGAGTGCTTATCTGGTGTCAAGGTTCCATCTGGATATTCTTCAAACATTAAAGGGTTTGTGTCGATGAAAGACTTGAAACTGGTGGGGTTGAAGTCACATGATTGTCACGTGTTAATGCAACAATTATTACCAATTGCCATTCGTGGGATAATGCCAAAGCATGCGAGATTGGTCATTACAAAATTATGTTTCTTCTTCAATGCTATATGCAGCAAGGTGATTGATCCTTTGATGTTGGATACATTGCAAAATGATATTATAGTCACACTTTGCGAATTTGAAATGGATTTTTCAGTTGCACTCTTTGACATTATGTTTCATTTAGTCGTTCATCTGGTGAGAGAGATAAAACTATGTGGTCCATTATATCTGCGACAAATGTATCCTTTCGAGAGATTTTTGGGAATCCTGAAAGGATATGTAAGGAACCGGTACCGGCCGGAAGGTAGCATAATTGAAGGATATTCCATTGAAGAGACTATTGAATTCTGCACCGAGTATTTAGCGGCTGTTGATCCTATTGGTATTCCTAAATCTCGTCATGAGGGTAGACTTGAAGGTCAAGGTACATTGGGAAAAAAAATGATCTCTCCCAATGCTGAATTGTGTGAAAGAGCTCATCTATTTGTCTTACAACACATGACCGAAGTTGATCCTTATTTAAAAGAACATATAGCCTTGATTCGGCAAATGCATCCTTCAAAGAGTGGGAAGTGGGTTACGAATGAACACAATCGTTCGTTCCCTCGTTGGTTCAAGGAACGAGTAATGTCTCAATTGTCACATAAGCCTGATGTCATTTCCAATACATTAAAATGGTTGGCATATGGCCCTGACATGCCTGTGAGATCTTATGAAGGTTATGATATAAATGGGTACAGTTTTTACACACAACATCAAGATGCCAAAAGTACTATGCAGAATAGCGGTGTATCAGTAGAAGCTTCATCAACAGAATTTGGTAGAGGTAAAGATAGTGCATCACGAGATGTGAAGCAGTCATACTATGGGAAAATTGAAGAAATTTGGGAGCTTGGTTATAAAGAATTCAATGTTGCTCTTTTTAGATGTAAATGGTTTGACAATAAGCGTGGTGTGCGGTCTGATGAGTTCGGATTTACTTTGGTTGACTTTAATCGGATTGGCCATGAAGATGATCCATTTATATTCGCAACACAAGTGAAGCAAGTATTTTATATTCGAGACCCGGCTGATTCCAAGTGGTCCATTGTTCTTCAAGGTAAGAGACGTATTCTTGGTATTGAAAATGTCGAAGACGAGGATGAGTATGACCAATTTGATGAGAATCCCCCTTTTTCAATGGGTCTACCAACCTCAAATGTAAACGAGGCTATGGATGCGCATTATTTACGTAATGACCACGATGAAGGATTATGGATCAACCGCCAAGAATGAGCGGTTTTAGAATATTCTAGAATGGTATGCTTTTAAAATGATGCTTTTTAATTCAAAATATATTGAAATAAATTAATTAGAACAAAAATGTATTGATTAAGAGTTGAATTTTACCTTCTACTAGTTTTGATTATTAATGTGCATTTTCTATTAGAAATTTAATTTACCTTGTGCAAACTTGATATGTTACTAATGTGTATTTTCGTCTTAATTAACTTGCAGGACACCTGCGATTTGTCTCCACATATTCTTCTTTGTCCGGAAGTCAATAGAGTTAGCTCCTACTGCCCATATAAGGTTAGTAAGTCACATCTGTTATCTTAATTTTGTACTTCTACTAAGAATCAATTTGGTAGTATTGGTTTTTTTCTTATTAAATATATTTGAGTGTTGTGTCTGAGTTTTATTAGCAAAAAAAAAAAAAGAATCTCGTAAGATTGATTATGACATAGTAAAAAGTTTTATTAACAATGCAGGTAATCAGAAATGTAATAAGAGGATACTACATGATGACATAGTAAAAAAATAAAGTAACCTTGCTGCTATGTAACCTTGACTAAATGCCCAAAGAAAAAGAAACTAAACAACCTCAGATCCTCACAAGTCAGTTAAAACCATAAAACGGAAACTGTTTGTTATTGACTGACACAAACTCTTACTGTAATTAGTAAGAGCTTCCCTTTTCATTTCATTGCCCAACTTTCAGCTCATAAGCAGTTGGATCAAGATGAGTGGCCCAGAACAGCAAACAGAGAGTTAAAGAAGATGATAGTATATTAATAAATAAAGAAAGATATATATAAAGTGAGGGAGAGAGTGAATATAAAATAGATACAGAGAGGACAAGGGAGAGTATGGGGCTTGCATAGCAGCAAGAACAAAGGTTTCCATCAACTTAGTCTATTTAAGGACTTTAAGATATAATTAGGGGAAAAAAATAGATTAACTGCTTCAATTAGGGAAAAAAGTATATTAACTGCATTATAATTAAGACAGCTGAAAAAACAATAAGATTCTAAAAACTATCACGATAAAAACACCATTCTTGCTAAACACCATTATAATTAGTCTCTTTTGACATAAAAACAAGAACGACAATCATATGCTAACAGTTATAATGTTAACAGCTATATATACTTAGAATTGATCTAAGTATATACCTTCAGGGGTCAGGGGATCACATGATGGAACAGTTGGGGTCATCGTAGGAGTCTCTCGTCTCATAAACATGTTGATGTTGGTAACTAGGAACCTGTCCCCCATAATAATAATAATAATTATAAGGGTAATTTGAACCATAAACCTGTAGCTTAGGCTTTATCTTCACTTCATCTTTCTTGTCATCTTTAGCTGGACCAATACTAATCAAATCTGCACGCCCCACATTCTTCCTCAACAGTTTAGCTAGTTTAACCGTATCGATTTCTTCTCCCATCACCTCTAATTTATCTTTATCGTCTCCCTTTATTGCTACTGATTCTACCCCTGCATGAATACATCCATAACATCAGTCATCATACAATGATCACAGTAGCACGGAAGCACAATGACCGAAAATATGCTTACCAGAAAAGGTGGCTGCAATCTTCATGGCCTTAGCCCGAGACTTGTTGGTGTCAGACATGTCCACTCTAATCACCACCTTTTGCTGCGAACAAAATATAAATTTAAATATGCAAGGAAATTAAATTCATTCCTGAAATGACAACGGAGTTGAGGTGTTACTGGACCTTGGAAATAAGAATGGTACTAAATAGAGTATATATCTGCAACATATATATAGGGGAAATGAGTCGTTTTCCTTGTATAATAGATATAAATCCAAAACAAAGAACAATCTTAACTGTAGAACGTTGTTATCAAATCCCAATTATGAAATTTATATGATAGACAGACAACCAAAGAAAAGAATAATTACAGGACAAAGTTGATGACCCAGCTACCTTAGTTACTATTAGTCGAGCAAGCCAGAGTTAACAAACATTGCAACATAGCATTATGAAATGTGATCACTGATTAGTTTAAATTTGATAAGACTTGTCAACAAACTTGCGAACATACTAAGATTCGTTGGTTCATGAACATGTTTACGAGTTAATAAAATAAAATTGGAAGAGTCTTTGCAAATCTGCTGTTTCCACTTGTTATAAGCATAGCTTCGTGAGTCCCTGAGAGGGCAGGGGTCCTTTTATAATGATGGTTAGCTAGCTGCCTGTCATAATCTCGCTTAGCATACTTAACCAGCCCAATCATTTTCATGGATGTGAGTGATGCACATAGTGAGATTCGTAATTAGTAAACAATCTAGAAGTAAAGTCCCTGTTTTACCTGTACATACAACTGTACAAGATGATTCCAAACTCTTCACTGACATTATTATAGCTAGCTGTTTTCTAACATAAAAACAAGAACGACAATCATATGCTAACAGTTATAATGTTATGTCGATACATACCTGATCAACCATTGCCAGAAAATCTTTAATTATAACGAATAACAATGGATTTTTTTATTGTTATTGCATCTGCATTCTTAATACTTTTCCATGTTAACTAACTTTGTATTTGCTTTCGTGATGTAGCTATTTTCCATGGATGAGGATAATGGTGAGTCAAGTTCTAGTCAAGGAAACAAGAGAAAGGCTAGAGGTGCTACATTGTGCACAAAATTTAAAGACAAAATTAGAACTCAAAGAATAGACTGCAGCATTGAGTTTGATAAAGATGGTAACCCTGCTGGGGATATGGCTTCCAAGTTTGTGTCTTATGTTGGAACAGAGGTTCGACTACATGTTAACATAAATATCAAGAGTTGGGATTTAGTTAGCGAGGGATTGAAGAATACTATTTGGGAAGATATTCGGGTATGCAAGAGTTGTTTGTTTTACTAATTAAAGCAGCCTTTATTTGTTTTACTAATTAAAATCAGTTATACAGATGCACTGGAAATTAGAGGATGATCAAGTTAAAAAACCAGTGATGGAAGCTGCAGGAAAAAGTTGGAGGGATTTCAAGGTGAATCTTCGTAGATATTTTCTAGCAAAAGGCAGGAATCCATGTGCAACATATCCTTACATCAGCGAAGATGATTGGGAAACTTTTAAAAAGGCACACGAAACTGATGAGTTCAAGGTAAACATTAATAATTACTTGAGATGAATGTAATCTTGTGCAACATTTTTCGGCAAACCTATTTATGTTTACATCCTTAAAAATATAGGAAATTAGTGAAAAAGCAAAAGAAAGTCAAAAACACAACAAAGATCCCCATTTTATTGGAAAAGGTGGATATAAAGGAAATACGGACAAGTGGCGCAAAAATGATCCCCTCGCTTCTTTAGACACATCATCCATTGATCCATCCATTCTATCAACTCAGCGTAGTTACGATTGGATAAGAGCACGAATGAAAAAAAAGGAAGATGGAAGTTATTACATCCCTAACGAGCATACTAGGGAAGTTTTTGGGAAAATGGTAAGTATGGTTTTTGCATTCTGCCTTTCAATACCCCATTTTGCTCTGTCTCAATACTTTAGCTATTTTGCCTATATATTTGTCTTTCACAATTTGCTTCCTAACGGCTGTTACCGGAAAAACTGTTACATTCCTCCTAAGTGTCCTATATAATCTAAAAAATAAACATTGATTTTATAGGGAATAAAGTATAAGAAGAGTAGAGATAATTTCATACTTTGACTGTAAATATGCAAGTCACTATCATTTTATTCAACTAAGAAATGACAGGACTTTATATACCCCTGTTACAACTTTTAAGGCTGAAAAGGATCTCAACACGTTAGCCATTTTGCCTTTATATACCCCCTGCATTCTGCCTTTCAAAATAACTGATTTTATTAATGGTACATCATTGTTGTCAAATGGGCAGGGAGAGTTGGAAGGGCAAATTTCTGATGGGGTATGGACCCCATCTGGTCACGATGATGTACTGTCTCGTGCACTTGGGAAAAAGGAGCATGGAGGACGTGTTAGAGGGGTTGGAGGAAGAGCTAAAATCAAGGATGTATTTGGATCACGAAAAAGCAATCAAAGTGGGGTTGTCTCTAGGGATGAATTAGATACAATCAAACAAGAAATTACCAAGAAAGTGAGGGAGGAGTGCCAAGAAATGATGAATGTACAGCTGAAAGGGATGCTTGATCATTTAAAGCAGTTGGGTTTGCCACTTCCAGGTGGTATTTTGGGGCAGATGGAGAAAGGTACACCATCAAATGAATTGGTTCGAAGTAGTTGTCAATCGGTGGACCAGCCTGCAGAAAATTTCTTAGATATCCAGGTAATTCTACTATCAAACTTGTATTATATATTTGTTAAACGTTACTGACCTGCATTCATCTTGATATTCTAGTTATGAAATGATTAGCTTTCGTGATTAGGGATGAAAAAATTAACTGTGTTCTGTAGCTACACGACTGTAAGCTGCCAGTCATCTGCTGTACAAAATGCCCTAAAATTACACAGCAATCTTGATTTGATATGTATGGCAATAGCTCAGGATCATGTAGCGTTACATTCTATGGCTGTCAACATTTGATATATATATATATTAATTTGAATCCGAACTAAATACGAACGAGTAATTATAAATTCGGATCAACCTGATTATTATTCGACTCGTTTTCATTATATTCTCCCTTGAGTGACAAATAAGTCACAAATCATTTTAAAATTTTACTTTTTTAAATCACACTGGACTGGCACATGACAGTGAATCACACTGGACTGGCACATGACAGTTCAAATTTGGCATTATTGTACATTTGTACTCTCCTATTGGGTGAAAGTGATTGTCAGAATAATATGATACTAACTGCTATACCATTAGGAGAGGATGCTATGAAATATATCCACTCCTCTCAACTTTCGAGTTCTCTAGTGCGGAAGAAATGCTCTTGGAGTTTGCTACAATGGAGGAAATTAAGATGAAGAAAGCGGAAGATGAGACTAAGAAGATGAAAACTTAAGAAGGCGGCTTAGTACTAGTTGTGGCCTGCTAATTCTCCTCTCTGATTTTATTATGTAGTGCTACTTTATTTAGCTCAAGTTTCTTTAAGTGGGTCTTTTAAGTGGTTTCTAAGTTGGTAGGCTATCTAGCATTTGGTTGGGTTTGGTATGTACGGAGTATATTCTATCTCAAATGGTCTGTAATGCCTATCTTATTATCAATAATACTAGCGTTTCAGAAGAAAAAAAAAAAGGTTCAAATTTGGCATTATTGTACACTAGGTAACAAAGTTCAGAATTTTAGGGCATTTTGTAACTAAATGTTCAGAATTTTTGTTTGTTATGCAGATGGGATTTTTATTCTGTGAATTGAACGGTATTCTCAAATATGTGCATTGAACATTTTTGGATGCTCATTTCTATTTTACAGAAATGACTAACTTTAAGGGAGTTTGGGGGGGGGGAGATTATTTCTGATAGTCTTGGTTAGTTTAATAATTATTTATCATCATCTTGTTCTGAACATTATTTCTGATGTCTGTTTCTCTTATCATGGTCTCCACAAGAACAACATATGATTGAAAGGAAAAAAAGTCAAAAACTTTAATTTACTTCTACTTATAACTGCCTAAAATCACTCTGATAACTACTTCTAGTTAGACTTAATGGTCTCCAAAGTGGAGAGTTTAACTGCTAATATACTACTCACTTTTAGCAGATCGAGTTAAACGAATGACATTGATAACCATTATTGCCTTCTCTGTTTTGCATGCCAATGAAGGACAGACGTGTCGAGAAAAGATAAAAATTATTAAGGGGTTTATGTTACCATCTTAGAAACTTTTTGTGTTGGCTGTTACATTTTAAATCAAGTAAAGCACAAAAAGAATAGGGTATTATTGTATTAGTCAGTTGAGATGGATGTGCAAGTATGCATCACTTCTATTTAAAAAAAGAAAAGAAACATCTGATATGTATTATCTTAATCAATGCAGATTCCAACCTTGTGTCGTCTATGTCTTAAACATCCCGACAAAGGAAGGGTTGTTGTAGCAAGAGGGCAAGTTTTCCCATTGAATAGCGAGGGCGGAAATTTTATTCATGGCAAACCAATTGCGGCAAGTAATGTGAAAGTATGTGTGGATGAAGTTGTAGTTGAATTTCAAGTTGCCCCACTTCCGGTGCCCTGTGATGAACATGAATTTATAGGCAATGCAGCTGGTAGCTTTGTTGAGTGGCCAAAGGATCTTGTGATCTTGGGGCAGGTAATTTCAATGCTATTCAAATTCATTCATATAGTTTGGAGTCAAGGTTTTTTTATATAGTTTGTACATGCATCTTTACAAACTTGCGAACCTGAAAAATCATAGATAATTATAGAAAAATCTGGTTTTAACATAATTTGTTTGTAATTAGGAACCTGAGAAGAAAAAAGGCCACAAGATAGCTCAACGGAAACTAAAGAAGGTTGTTAGTAAAGAATCAGCAACACCCAAGAATCAATCTTTGCAAAATGAGGACAAAATAAGTGAAAAATGCCGAACTTTACGTTTCTTGGTTGATAATATTCCTCCTGATTCTTCTACTATCATTGCTAAAAACTTGGAGTTGTTCAAGTTTCACGAGAGTACTAAAATTCCAATATATGTCACCCCGAGAGATATAAATGAGTTTTTGAGGCTAAGTTGTCTTAATATACCGGTTCTGCAGGTTTTTATGATGTAAGACATCAATTTCTTCCTCATTTTTTTATAAGACATAATTATATATTTATTGTTCATAACAACTAACAGTGCAGAATCCATATTACATTAAAGGTACATTCACAAATTGTGCAAGGATTTGGAAGATGATTCATTTGCATTCATGTGTCCATCTGTATTAACATTGGCATCTAAGCATCAAGATGATACATCTAGATACATGTGTGAGGTAATGAGAGATGCGAAGGAGAAACGTTTTATCCTAGCACCATACATTCAGAGGTAAGAACATAGCTTTTGTTAAGAATACTGAAAATATTATATTATTCGGTGCATTAAGCATTAAGCGTGATAGTTAGGACTCCAATTAAGAGTATCCTTAATACATATTCTAATTTCCTACATTGTTAAATTGCAGTGACCACTGGATATTGCTTATGTTTTGTGTTCATGAAAGTGCTGTATACGTGTTTGATTCACTAAATCAAAAACGAGACCTTTACGTGAAGGCTCCTTGGGATACGTAAGCTATGAAAAAATTAAAATCTTGAAAAGTACATTATTAATTTACTTTTCATAGAGTTCAAAACCTTTTTTATATTTTGACATGTTTAACTCAATAACATGCAGGGCATATAAAGTATATACTAGATATGGTGGTAGGAAAAATAATCAAAATAATCTACTTTGGTACCATGAGGCTGTTCAGGTATATTTCTATAATGCTTGTCTTGAAAGTTTTTTTTTTTCCTGTATTATCTCGACTTTTAAATATTTTGAGTTTGTTTTGTAGTGTCCTCAACAAAAAGGAGGCACAGAATGTGGTTATTTTGTGATGAGATATATGTATGACATAGTCATGTTATCCCGTAAAGATCCTAAAGTTAAGTGGACAGAGGTACGGACTATCTGAATTGTAAATATTAGAAAAAAATATTACTTGTATATAATTTTTTTGTTAAATCTTGACATTTAACATATAGATGCAAATTTGATTGCAACCACTTTTCTTTGTCATCATTTGAAATTACGTACACAACTGCAAATTTCATTTATGTTCTCTTTTACTACGATCTTTTTATATGAATCATTAGATTGAGTGGCAGAATACCATGGCGTTATATATAAATATATATTGTACTACAACTAAGCTGGTGTCCCTCTCTTTCTTCCTCGCCTGTGGCCATTTTTAAGATCCAAGTTTTAGAGTTTTCATATATTAAGTTCCATCATTGTTAGCTTGTAAGAAAATTGTATATTGAGTTTTCCTGTTTATTTCCCATTTTTTTGCAAATTTATTTGTTAATTTTTGTTACAGTTTTCCTGTTTGGCATGTAGGGTCTTGGAAAAAGATACACAAACCAACAAATTGAAGAAATTCGAGATATTTGGGCAGATTATATTACTCGTGAATATATGTGATCGGGTAATTCTTCGTTCAATTTTTCATGACTTGTATTATTTCATATGTATTTTGTGCTAACAAGTTCAAACACGAAATTTTTTCAGGTGTTGAAAAGATGGAGTATGATATGAACCTTGCAACAATCGGAAAATGGATATTATGTTTTGGATTTATGATAGTTATGATTTAAATGTGTTGGATTAGATGCATGACATGGTTACTTGGATTTGTAAATTTAATATTGTGGATGTATTTTCAAGTATGTACTAATAATTATTTTAATTTCATTAATCACTTTATTGAGAAATTTAGATTTCAAGTTTTATTTATTTTTTTGTTTTGAATAATAGAAATTCTGGTGTATACAAAAATAAAAACAGGGTAAAAATGTCATTTTATGAAAGACAATATACGTCGCCATTTTCAGACTATATACGTCGGTTCTTGTTGGACATTATACGTCGGTTCTTTGTTGACATTATACGTCGGTTCTTTTTCGACAATATACATCGGTTATTTTTGACAATATACATCGGTTATTTTTCGACAATATACGTCGGTTTATAGACAATATACGTCGGTTCTAAATGCGCATTATACGTCGGCATTTGTGGACATTATACGTCGGCATTTTGTCTGGACATTGTCAACATTATACGTCGGTGTTTACGAGATTATACGTCGGTTTCCTATGGTTATTATACGTCGGCTTTGTATTACATTATACGTCGGTTTTAGCGACGTATATATTGACTTTATACGTCGCCTTTTTAACCGACGTAAAATGCTTGTACTTTATACGTCGCCCCTCCATACGTCGCCAATTAACCGACGTAAAAGACCAATTTGACCGACGTAAAAGACCAGTTTTCTACTAGTGATAAATGAGGAAAGGGTAGATGACACTTCTACTGCTTTAGTTGGTGAAGCCTTGGTGAAAATGGAAGCTAAGGTTGTTCAACCTTACAGCTCTGAAAAGGAGGTGATTGTAGCAGAATATGGGAAGACAGCTGCAAGTCAGGGTTGTGGAGAATTTTATTCATTAGAGGAGCTGGAGCAGTTGGAGGAAGAGTCAATGGCAATGGTTGTAAGGCAATTTGATAATTTCAGATTTAGAAGAAGTCCAAATTTCATATTCAAGTCTACTGAGAATAGATTCCAGCATGGAGGTTTTTCATCAAGTAGCACAAGGGGTGGCTACGAAACTGGGATGGTAGACAAAAGCAGGATCATGTGCTTTAAATGTAATGAACTTGGACACTTTGCAACTGAGTGTCAACAACCTCAACAAGATGCAAGGAGAGAGTATGCATCTGGAAAGAAGAAGGCAGACAATGCCTATGTAGCTCGGGAAAGGAGCTGGGATGATTCAGATAGTGATGAAGAGGTGGTTGAGGATTTTGCGCTTGTGGCAAATGCTGAGACATCCGACTATTACAGAACTCCGGTAATACTCACTGATGCTGAACTTATTCGTAGTTTACGTAATTCCTTGGGTAATGCACAAACTGAAAATGCTAGAATAAATCTGTTAAACACTAATCTTGAAAATGAAGTGTTAGAACTAAAAAAGGTGCATGATAATCAAGATCAGCAAATAAAAGAAATAGCTCGACTTAACCACAGAGAAAAGTCGATATCAGAATACATGTTAAAACAAGTTGCTAAAGTTGCTGAACTTGAAACTAAGATAAAGGAAAAGGATGTCAAATTATCTGCTTGTTTTAATTCTGTTAAAATTTCTAAAGAGTTATTCAATAAACAAGCTGTAGAACGAACCGTAGGAATAGGGTTTGGCTACAACGAGGCTATTGGAATGTTAGGCATAAATTCCCCTAATCCTGTTAGTGCTAAAGAAAGGGGAATACCACATGTGCTTAAGGATGTTGAAGATCCACTCTTTAAGAAATCTATTGCAGAGCCTCTAGATTTGACTTCTCTCGTTATTCAAGAGGAGATGCGTACTGAGGACATTGCTAGTGGAAGTGTCCAAATTAATGAAAAATCTGTTAAGGACATTAATCCCAAGAATGTTCACTTTAAGAAAGGGTCACCTAAGGTGCCAGTCAAGGTTGTTAAAACAACCAGTTCTTTGAAGACTGGGTTAGGTAGCAGTAATAAGTTAAAAAAGAACAATAACATGTCTAACATGCATACCATGCATATTATTGATTCTTCTCATAAAGCATGTGGTGTTGTCAATTGTATGTCTTGTGGTTTTAATGTCATGTCTGCTTACTTTAATGGTAATCATGCATGTGATGATAAGACTACTCCTCGACAACATATGAACAGGAACAACAATGTTAGATCAAAGACTGCTAGTCCTTCTCATGTTAGGAGAGAGACATTTGTACCAAAGCCTAAACAAAGTTTTATTAAGGCTGTTTACAAGGTTAAATGTCCAGTCAATGAAAATAATATTATTGCTGCTAAACAAACATGGATACCTAAAATGAAACAAAAGATTGTCAAATCTATTTATAGGGTCAAATGTTTGTTGACTGATGGTGTCAGGGTGAAAAATGTTGTTTTGCCTGACAAAGGCCAATTTTTCAAGTACTCTGGACCCAACCAAGCTTGGGTCCCGAAGAAAGTTTAACCATTTTAGAAATGCAGGGTGTGTAACAGGTAGATCGTGTTGTGTGGATTCTGGACAGTGAATGTTCAAGGCATATGATCGAAGATAGAACCCTGCTATCAAAAGTGGTGAAGGTATCTGGCCAAGTGGTATCCCTTGGAGATAACAGCAAGGGTATGACCGAGGGTCATGGCTATTCAATAGCTAGGAATGTTGTCAGTAATAAAGCATCTTTTACAAGATGAAGAGTGTACTGTTCGAGGATTAAGGAAAGAGAACTTATCAATATTTGACATGGAATCTCAGTCTAAGGTAAAGTCAATATGTCTAATCTAAAGATTCATCAGACAAGAGTGCAACTATGACAAATGAAGCTCTTTTACCTGAATGTCAAATCAAGAGATTCTTTCCCGAAAATCGAATCAGTAAAGGAGACTACCTCATCTGAAATTTAAGCAAAATGAAATTATGAGGCATGTCATAAAGGGAAGTCAAAGAAGCATCACACAGAAGTTCTACATCAAAGTAAAATATATTTTAGTGGTGATGACTGATGACTTCTCTCAACAAATAAGTTGTTGTTCAGACAATCTGAAGACAAGACACCACTGATGGTGATTGTTATTAATCAACGGAAGGTGATTGAAAGCCTTAGTGATGTTCAACAACTTTTAACTCCCAGCTATCAATGGTTATTTTGATTCAGATCCAAACAATGTCAAACATGGAGAATCTTCATGTAAACCCAGCAACAGCTTAGGGGGAGCATCAGAAGGATCAACTAGCCAACTAAACACCACATTGAAAATCAAAGGACACTATAAGAACATGTCTGCCAAGACAAAGAATGTTGACTTAATTAATTCTTTGTCCTAGTTCTTAGTGTTCCTAATGGTGGAAGTAAAAGACTAGCAGAGCGTCAAGTACCAATGATTATTTCTTTAGTTTTCTTTCAGAAGAAACTAATAAGGCTACAAAGGCTCTGAATGATCAAGATTGAGTGATTGCAATTCAAGATGATCTCAATCAGTACAAAAGGCAGATTGAAGGGAAGTTGGTATCTAGACCAAACAACAAGGTTGTATTTGGTACAAGGATAACCAGAAGTCTAACTGGATGTCAAGGCATTGTTATGAGGGACAAAGCCAAACTGGATGCAAGGTTACAATCTGATAAGATAGTATATCTGACAAGAAGCACCAGTGACAAGAATTGAGGATATCAGGCACCTGCTGCACATTCATGATCATAATGGACATCTGGACCTACTGAATCTGGATGCTAAAGGAATGTGAACAAGTGCACTCCTGGTTGTTGAGATAATTGAAGATCTCTACAAAGACGAATCAAATGAGTTGTACAAAAGCTAGAGAACACAAGGAAACAAATTCATCTTCAACAACTCTGTGGAACACTCAAGGCTAAGCATCTTGCATAAGGTATCAATTCTTTTGAGAAAGCATGTCTTTAGTTAAGAATAACTTGCAGACACATTTGCTAAATCACTTGATAAAAATTAATTTTTCAAGAATGGTTTGTAAATTTGGATTTTATTAATGCTATATGATTTGTAAATCCCATCTGTTAAGTAATTCTTAAGTAAGCTCACAAGTATTCAATTGTCTGTATTGAAAGGACTTGTGATTTTACTATAAGTAATTCTTAAATGATTTTACAAGTATTCAATTGTCAATATTGAAAGGACTTGTGAACTTATTTACATCCAGACCTCAAGCTGAAAATTATCTGTTGAATGATTGCCATGTGTATAATTGTAATATATTTGAGTGGTGATTATTTAAGGATAATTTAAATATTTAAATGCTAAAATCTAACTCATAGAGATTTAGTATTTAATTATTTAATTATTTATTTTGATTAATATGAGTTATAGAACCTAAAGCAATTCAAGTTAGTATTTGCTCTATACCTCATTTATCAAAATAAATTTGAATCATAACTAATTTGGACCTATCTGTCGTGGTCTTCAATTAGTTGTGAGATGTTAATTCTAGTGAACTTATTAATGCATCATTTTCAGAAATTCACTATGATTAATATCATGATTATAACAATTGGTTGCATTGAAGTTTTGACTTATATCAGTTAATGATATTTAGTTAGAATTCTATTTACAAACTAATTGTGAGATGTATTGGTTTAAGTGAAATTACTTAGAACTCTAAGTAATCATTGTCTTATCTTTTGAAATTCACTCATTCTACTATACAAGGTGTGAAAATTATCTAAGTAGAACTATGGATATTGTAATATCTAAAGTTACCATAGTTCAGTTACTTCGAATAATTTTTATGCTTATTTGCAAGCTTCTAATCACTTTGATAATGAATGTTGTATACAATGGATCAAGGTGTGTTGGACTTAGAATATCATTTCTAAGATTGCAAACAAGACAACTTTGGTAATTAAATCTTATCTATAGAACCAAGGTTGTCTATCAACAACAGTTGTTAGGAGTTAACAATTGTTATTATCGAAGAGTTGCCTTGAAAGTCATAAGTTTAAAATGTTAATGATGATAATTATCCAAATGATAGTGGTGGAAACAATTTTAATATTGGAGATACCCATGTCACTGGAAAATAATCATTAAGTCAAGCTGGCAATAACTCGGGGGAAGTAAACAAAGGATCAACTAGTCAAACACAACATCACAATGAAGAACAAGGCGATTCATCAAGATCTAACCTTCTCGCACAGTTTGTTTGGAATAGAACTAATCATTGATGATCCAGATGTTGGAGTGAGAACTAGAAGGGCTTCTCAGAATCAAGGTATATAATCTAAGGAATCTGAGGAATAACTTGCTGATCCTGAACAACAAGAAGCATGGAAGCTGGTGCCCATGTCTAAGCACCAAGTAAATGGTATGACATTCTTTCCAAATTCTTACTTATTATATTTCCAAAAGGATTGTCATAGTCATTCTCTTGTTATACTCTATGTTTCTGTATTTTTGAATGATAAATTTTCTCTAAAAATAATTTTCTCTAAATTCTCAAGTTAGAATTTTTAGGAACCTATTTTTATTGAAAATTTTATTATTTTAAAGTCACTTTGAATTTTTGTTTTGATTTAATAAGTCATATTTTCTCTTTAAATGATTTTCTATAAGAAAGTTATTTTATTAGAAAATATATAGATTTATTAAGTTACTACAAATAATTATGTAAATTAGTATTATTTTATTCTTAAATTTGTAGTGTTTGTCCTTTTGCTATTAATGTTTGATTTCGTAAAAAGGATAACCTATGGTATTTTTAGTATTTTCTTATTTTCTATTTAGCTATTTTTAAGTAGTTACATTGTTGTAAATATTTTTGTAAATTATTTTCTTTTATTTCTAATATTCTGTAAATATTATTAATACATGTATTTTTTAATAATAATAAAAAAAAAACAAAAAACAAATTCGTATTTTTCTTTTCTTTTTAGTTTTTATTTTATATAATTATTATGTATATTATTTCTTATTTTTTGTATATTATTTTTCATGTGTATATAAATAGTTTGTATAGTTTTTCAGTTTAGTCACTATACTTTCAAAACTTACAAACAGGTTACTGTATTTGGTTCTTTTACTATTCTTCTGTTTAACACACACATATAATGCTGTTTTAACTTCTAATCTTTGTTGTGTTGTTGTTATTGACAGACTTTCTTATATAGGACCATTGTTGGTATCAAAATGGTATATGTCAATTCAATTGTTTAGGAACTAACGTTTGATTTTCAGGTTCTAACAATTGGAAGACAAGACCTAACAAGTGTTAACAAGTGGTAACAGTTGGTATCTAACATACAGTATCTAAAACATGATAAAATAGTTTTGTTTGTATTGGTTTAAACATTAACATTCATTAATTTGATTAATATTTATTGTTAATTGGATTTTTGCCTTTGTTTTTGTTTAGTAAAACTCGCTCAAGATCTATATCTTTCCTAACTCAAAATTTCTTTCTACAGCTGTGATTGCTTACATTGTAAATCTTTTGAAATCACAACTGTATATCATTCTATCTCTATTGCTCATATTCTGTGATGCAGGTTCATCTACATGGAATTTTGTTTTCTCACATGATTAGTTATAAGGTTGTATATCCAACAACTTTTATCCCAGACTACAGTCAAACTCAAACACATTCTATCTTACCCCCTAAATGGAAGTAACCTATCAGACTAGAGGTCACCAGGGAGTAACTGCACCTGATGCAGCAAATAAGGATGTGTGGGATATTCAGTTGGAGAGTCACTACCTTATACACTATTCAAAATATTTCATATGCACAAAGTGAGATTGCACACACTAAGGATGAATTGACGGAAACCTATAATCCAACCATTTTACGGTTAGGATTATAAGTTAAAGGTTCTTTAATGAACCAAGAGTCTTCACAGACCTCGAGAGAAGGTATTGATCTCAATGCAAAATTCAACAAGATCATTATCTAACTCCCTAGAGGGAACATCTTTCGATCCTGCGGGTAACGGGTCTGACATAGGTGCGGATCGGCAACTTGTGAACTATGATTCAGATTTTACCTGATGAGTTTAACAAGGTGATGTCTTCACAGACATTAGAAGGGAACCTTGATCTCAATGCTAATTTATAGATCATTGTCTACCTTCTCAGAATTCAAATATGAAAACCCTAAAAAGGGAAAACTAGCAACTTGTAGATTATGACTCAGATTCGTCTGACGAGTCCAACGAGGATTTGGGATTTGCGAACTCCCATTGCACCATCACTGACCTCTCTTGAAGGGGCTAGGGTGATTTTTCCTTGCAGGTACACTAATGGATGTTGGAGCTATGAGTGATACACCAGTGAGCAAGAGTGTAAACACAGAGAGAAGTGAGACACTCAACACAAATGAGTGGAGAGAAGAGTGAAACACTTGTGAGGTACACCAAACACTATCACACACTCACAGTGAGGAAGAAAATGAAACTTCCTTTCTAACAAAGAACTCTATAATTGGTACAACTACTTTGTCAACTAGTTGATTGGAGGATTCCTCAACTAAGGGGGAGAAGTAAAGGGGTACAAGAAAAAGGAGAGCAGGTTAGAAAGGGGGAGAATTTACAGACTATTCTTTGGAAGAGAAGCAAGTCAAGTTACTAAGGGGGAGCCTTAGATGGAGAAGTAAGGGGAGATTCAGTTGAGAAGAAAGGGGAGATATAAGGAGAAGCTTACATCACAATACTATTCTATTAGTCTTTCAATGTACTATGTATAAAGGCTAAGTGGAGGAGTAGTAGATTTCCCAGAAGTTATAGAAATGGTATTGATTCACCATTGTCTATTTATTAGGAGCAGTTGTTTTTCTGAAGTGAGAAAAGCTGTGTCAGAGAAGGGAAGTGATTGTAAATCAAGAACTGCTGAGAATCACCAATGTAAGATATGAAGGATTATCAGGCAGAGATATGAAGTATCAGAAATGAAGATGAGTTATCTATTGAAGATCAGTTCAGTGCTAGAGGAACAATCATCTATCATTTCATCAACTGAGGATTCTGGAATTGTTATATTCAAACCAGAGAATTTTTTTTTGTATTATTCACTAAGCTATTAAATGTTTAATCTTTTTCTTGTTTAATTGAGTTAGTTGAGCTATCCTCTAGGTATTTGCTTGTTATTGTCTAACAAACAAATAGGGGGAGATTGAAAGGCATATGATGTAGCCTATTTGTATTTCGAGGATACAACTCAACTTAAACAAGATTGTAATAGTAAATAGTATATAGACTGTCACAAGGAATCTCAGAGTGTATTATGTGTCAGAAGAAAAAGATCAAGGTCAATCTACAGACTTGAGGAATTACTACATTGAAAGAAGCTCAGTCATCTGATCAGGCCTCAGTGGAGTATTCGTTAAAGAGTGGATTCATTTAAAGTGACAGAGATTTTGAAGGTGACAGAGACAGTATAGAAGAATTGAAGAGAGATGAGAAAAGAAAAGGAACCAGATTTTAAAGTCAACATATGAAGAACAATCATTGCGGTTAGTCACTCATGAACCAGACAGTACATCGAGTGTCAACATTTAACAGTGGTTGTTCATCATTAAATTCAGTGGTTCAAGATATCAAGACTGGTATGAGAGAAAATCATTGTGCAAGCAACAAGAGTGCTAAATTAATTAACCACAAAGATTTTTACTATCAAGTGGACTGGCTGTGAGGAAAAAGATTTATCACAAAGAAATGCAAAGTGATATATTCTTAATGTTGAAACCCCGGTTAGAACTGTTGTATTTTTTGCTAAGCAGAAGGAGTCCGATTTCACATCCTCAAGAGATCGTAGCTTACACCTGGACGGGTTATGAGAAAATAGAATTATCATAAAAATATGGAAAGTGATATATTCTTAAAGCTGGAACCCCGGTTAGAATTGATATATTTTTTGTTAAGCAAAAGGAGTCCGGTTCCAGACCCTCAGGAGACCGCGGCTTAGACTGTAAGCATTTATTTATATTAATAAATATTTTATTTAATTAGAAAATTATATTTATAAATATCTAATTATATTAGATATTTATTTTTATAATTTTTAAATTAAATTAGGTATTTATTAATTAAAGATTATAAGCTGTGCGGGTTAAAAACAATTCTACGGAGCTCAACCAAGTAAATCAAAATCCATTTGATTTTATTAAGAATTGGCAGGTCTTTAAAAAAAAGAAGTAGATGGCCAGGTGCGTGACCTTGTTTAGAAGAATTAAAGGAGAATTATGTTTTATTATTACTCTCAAGAGTAATAACGGAGAGTAATAACAGTCTTATGCAGAGAGTCATAATGGACTGTCATAATGGAGAGTAATATCAAGAGTCATAATGGAGAGTAATATCAAGAGTAATAATGGACTGTCATAATGGAGAGTCATATCAAGAGTAATATTGATCAGTCATAACAACTTCTCAAGTGTCATAATGAAGAGTCATAATAGCTCAAGTTAAGTGTCATAATGGAGAGTCATAATGGATCAAAAGATGACACATAAAGGCAGAAGATATTTCAGTGTATGGAATATAAAAGATAGAAGGCAACAGACTTGGACAGACACGAACATTATATCCAGAAACAAGACACAGCCTCCATTTCTCTCTCTCTCAAGCAAGAACAAATAAATTCCCAGAAAATCAAGTTCATCTCCTTTGTAATATTTTATCCGGTGGAACTTGTTTATTTGTGATTCTTGTACTACTAGCGAATTAAGTTTCCTAGTTCTTATCTTGATTTTTATTAACTAAATTAGAAAAGTTCATGTCGAATTTTCTAATTAGTTATTAATTACTTGATAATAATCTGTACTGAAATTGTAACACCCATCAAGTTAATATATTGTTATATTCAACTTGAAATTTGTTTCAATTTATTCTGCATAAATTTGTTCAAGTTAAATTTTATTTAAAGGACAAATTTCGATAAATTGGTATAGATTGTATTCAACCCCCCCTTCTACAATCTTATCGGACCTAACAGATGTACAGATGATTCAGTTGAAGGGCCAAAAGATTTCATGTATTTGAAGATATTGCTGCAGGCTAATAAATTGGAATGTAACGAAGGTGTGAAGATCAAGATCAGTGATAGTCACTTGTGAACCAGACCAGTGCACCAAGTGTCAACACATACGAGAAGGATCAACACATTAATTCATAGAAAGAATTGCCAAAGCCTATTGACGATCAAGGACAGACATAATATCTTAAGGTATTGTCAAAAGTTAATTTACTCTAAAAATTAAATAAGTAACAGATTAATTAATTATTTATAACAAAATAATTAAATTAATCTGGTACTTGAATTGTTTTCTGAGGTGAATTAAAACAGCAGAATAAACAGAAGAGAGAAAATGAATAGTATCCAAAATCACTATTCATATGAATAGTAACCGAAATCACTATTCACATGAATAGTAACGGAAATCACTATTCATATGAATAGTACTATTTATGAATAGTACTATTCATATGAATAGTAACCGAAATTACTATTCATGAATAGTACCCAAAAGTACTATTCATAAAGTAAGAAACATGTGGGGCCCACATGAATATAAATGTTGAAAGAAGAAATGAAAGTCTTCGTGCAGAATGTTCAAAGATTGAAAACTGAAGGCAGCAGGCGGAGACTAAAAAAAAAAAAGTCATCAGTTACGTTTTATTAATCAGCATAGTAACTTTCTATAATCTATAAATAGGCCTGTTGTATTTCATTTCAAAACACACCTCAACACACAACTTTCTCTCTCTCTTAAATATCTTCTCTGTGTAAGCTGCTAGACAGTCCATCTAGTAGGAAAGCCGGCTTAGCCCGCTTTCAGGAAGTGTCGGATAGAAGGTCCTCGTGCCTAAACTATCCTTAGGAGTGTTCGAGTTTTTGAATCTAATCCGTTGGATTAGAAGTTGTAACACCCCTTGGGTTTTTATCAGTTCAAAGATATTTTCCCGAACCAATTGTTTTATTTCGATTCAGTTGTTGACCTCATTTTTCACATCTCGAAAATCGAAATATTTTTAAATAACGTATTTAACCCCCCTTCTACATTATTCCGGACCTAACAATTGGTATCAGAGCAAGTTGATCGATATACAGATCAGATCCGGTGTTGTACGTCACTGTTCACAGATACGGTATTGTTCACAGATACGGTACTATTCACATATACGGCACTATTCACAAATATGCTACTATTCACAGATACGGTACTGTTCACAAATACGATACTGTTCACAGATACGGTACTATTTACATATACGGTACTATTCACAGATACGGTACTATTCATAAATACCGTACTGTTCATTTTGAGCCACTCTGTTACTATACAAAAAGCCATACAATCATGACAGAGAAAACACAAACTCCAACAACAAGCAGATATGAATCAATTAGAGTTCCAATACTCAGGGCATCAGAATATCCCATATGGAAGGTGAAGATGGAAATGTTTCTGGAGGCTACAGATCCAGAGTACTTAGACAGAATCCATGATGGTCCACATAAGCCTACAAAATTGTCTGTTGCAGTTGCTGGAGAAGAACAGAAAATGATTCCAAAAGAGAAGAAAGACTACACTCCTGAAGATATCTCCTCTATTAGCAAAGATGCTAAAGTAAGGCATTTATTACATAACGCCCTTGACAATGTTATGTCTAACAGGGTCATTGGATGCAAAACTGCTAAGGAGATTTGGGATGCTTTGGAAGTCAGATGTCAAGGAACCAAAGCCATCAAAAAGAATAGGAAAACAATACTCACACAGGAGTACGAGCACTTTGACTCAAATGCTGATGAGTCATTAACAGACATATATGACAGATTCCTGAAATTGTTGAATGATCTGTCAATGGTAGATAAGGAGTATAATCTTGAAGACTCCAATCTGAAATTCTTGTTGGCTCTTCCTGAGAAATGGGACTTAAAGGCCACTACCATCAGAGACAATCATGATCTAGAAGACATGTCCCTTGATGAAATCTATGGAATGCTTAAGACTCATGAGCTTGAGATGGAACAAAGAAGCAAGAGGCATGGAAGCAAGACCAAGTCAATTGCTCTTAAAGCTGAGGAGAAAGCTTCTAAAGAAATTGTTGTGAAAAAGAGTCAATCCAAAGGAAAGGCTCTTATTACAAAGTCTGATACTGAGTCATCAAATTCTGATGATGACTCAAACTCTGACAATCTCACAGACTCTGATGATGATGGTAGTGATGCTGAGATGATACAACTTGCAGCCCTAATGGTGAAAGGCTTCAAGAAGATGGCTTACAAGAACTTCAGGAAGGGAAAGAAGTTCACACAAAGAGATTCAAATTTTGACAAGAAGAATTTCAGAAAAGCTGAGGGAAAGGAAAGCAGGTCTGGGAAAGTCGACAAGTCCAAGATCACATGCTATAATTGTGGTGAGAAAGGACATTTTGCACCTGAGTGCAAGAGAGCCAAAGCTGATAAAAGTCAAGCTTACATCACAAAGAAGAAGGACTGGGCTGACACTTCAGACTCTGAAGATGAGGTGAACTACGCCTTGATGGCAAATGTTGATAGTATCTCTGAAGCTACTGAGACCAAGGTACCTCACTCTATTCTAGCTTTTGATACTACTGATATATCTGAGTTAAGACTCTTTCTTAAAAACTTGCATGTTAGCTATAGAGATCAGACTTTAGAAAATGAAAGAATAAAATCTGAAAGTCTAGACCTTAGAAAGAGAAATGATTATCTAGAATCAGAATTAGTCCAGATGTTAGAAATTCAGAAAGAGAGAGATGATGCTATTTTTGTTAAAAATGAATTATTGAAAAAGCATGCTTATCTTGAATCTGAACTTGCTAAAGAAAGAAACATTCTTAAAATTTGGACTAACTTTGGTAAGAAAACTCAGGATATCATAGACAATGATTGTTGGAAAGAAGGTCTAGGTTACACTGATAAAAAGAAAACTGTCAACCTAGAAGCTGAGACCTCTAAACCTGTATTTACTGAAAAGGCTGCAAAACCCAAAATTAATCATGTGAGGTTTGTACCAAAATCTGACAAACCAAAACAGGATAAAGCCAAATCAATAGATATTAGTTCAATGTCTCAGAAACAGCTTAAACACAAGCTGAAGGAGTTAAAAAGAATAAACCAGGTAAAAGAACCTAGGAAAAACAGAAATGGAAAGGTAGGCATCAGTAAAAGCAATAACTATATGCCTATTCCCAATGCTCCTAGGAAGAAATGTTATAACTGTGGAAGTCCTAACCATCTTGCTGCTTTTTGCAGGAAGAATAAAAATATAAACTCTATACCTCCTAAGTCAGGAGTTAAGAGTGGTTCAGTTAGGTTTAAGCCACAGAATCCTTGTTTTCACTATGGTAGTATTTGGCATTCTATTTATACATGCAAAGAGTATCATAAGTTGTATTATGATTATTATGAACTTAAACCCTCTTTGAATAAATTCAAGATTGATTCTACATGTATAAATTTTGATAAAAAGAATGTTAGCACAAACTCTGATAAGACTTCTGCTGCAAAAGCTAACAAACTTAATAAGACCAAAGGATCCAAGCAAGTCTGGGTCTTTAAAACTAATCATTAGTGGTTTTTGTGATTGCAGGGTAACAGGAAAAATATCCTTGTTCTGGACAGTGGATGCTCAGGACACATGACTGGAAATAAAGCCCTGCTATCAGAATTTGTGGAGAAGGCTGGCCCAAGTGTTTTTTATGGAGATGGCAACATAGGAAGGACTCTGGGATATGGCAATATCAAACTTGGGAATGTCATCATTGAATCTGTAGCTCTAGTTTCAGGACTCAAACATAATCTACTAAGTGTGAGTCAAATCTGTGACAGAGGTTATCATGTGGATTTCCTTGAAGAACACGGTGAAGTTGTAAGCAAATCTACAGGAAAAGTTGTTCTGAAGGGATACATGCATGGTAACATTTATGAAGCCAAGCTTTCAACAAACTCTGATGGCTCTGCAATCTGTCTACTGAGTAGAGTATCAATTGAAGAAAGCTGGGATTGGCACAAGAGACTTTCTCATCTGAATTTCAACAGCATTAATGAGCTAGTGAAGAAAGATCTTGTGAGAGGATTGCCCAAATCAGTTTTTACTCCAGATGGCCTATGTGACTCATGTCAAAAGGCAAAACAAAGGAAAACGTCATTCAAAAGTAAGACTGAATCCTCAATTCTTGAGCCATATCACTTATTGCATGTTGATTTATTTGGTCCAGTAAATATAATGTCTATTGGAAAGAAAAGATAAGCTTTGGTTATTGTTGATGAATACACCAGATATACATGGGTATATTTCATGCACAAGAAAGAAGAAACTGCATCAATCTTAATAGAGCATGTCAGACAGCTGGACAAAGGATCTAAGCATACAGTGAAAATCATAAGGAGTGATAATGGCACTGAGTTCAAGAATGCAGTCATGGAAGAGTTTTGTAAAGAAAATGGAATAAAGCAAGAATTCTCTGCACCTGGAACTCCACAAAATGGAGTAGTAGAGAGAAAGAACAGGACTCTCATAGAAGCTGCAAGGACCATGCTTGATGAAGCAAAGCTGCCAACTTACTTCTGGGCTGAAGCTGTGCAAGCTGCTTGTTTCACACAGAATGCTACACTCATAAACAAGCATGGTAAAACACCATATGAGATGGTGAAAAATAAGAAGCCGAACCTGAAGTACTTTCATGTGTTTGGATGTAAATGTTTTGTTCTTAAGACTCATCCAGAACAGCTTTCCAAATTTGATTTAAAAGCTGATGAAGGAATCTTTGTTGGATACCCACTATCCACAAAAGCATTCAGAGTCTACAATCTGAGAACAAAAGTGGTCATGGAATCTATCCATGTGTCTTTTGATGATAAGAAGATAACAGGACTTGAAGACTTTGATGAACATGACCAGCTGAGATTTGAGAATGAAGAAATAAATGCTGATCTACAAAATTCTGATACTCTTTCAGACTCTATTGTTCAATCTATACCAGTAGATCAGACAGCAGCACATGTTGAGGGGGAGCAAGTGAACGATGACCCCCAATCAAGTGAAGAAACATCTGCTGCTAATGATTCTTCAAACTCTGAAAGCAACAGCTCAGGAGGAGCAAACAATGATTTTGGATCTACTAGTCATCACACTCAACACAATTATGAACTTGGGGAATCATCAAGATCAAATCTGCTGAGACAAAGGGTATGGAGTAGAGCACATCCCTTTGAACAGATCATTGGTGAACCGGACACGGGTGTACAGACTAGAAGAGCAACACAGAATGAATGCAATTTTGCAGGATTTTTATCTCAAATTGAACCTAAAAAGGTTGATGAAGCTCTTGATGATCCAGATTGGGTAACTGCAATGCAAGAAGAACTCAATCAGTTCGAAAGGCAGAAAGTATGGAAGCTGGTGCCAAGACCAAAAGATAAATCTGTAATTGGCACTAGATGGGTGTTTAGAAATAAACTGGATGAAAATGGTATTGTTACGAGGAACAAGGCTCGATTGGTAGCAAAGGGTTACTCTCAAGAAGAAGGAATTGATTATGATGAAACCTATGCTCCAGTTGCAAGGCTTGAAGCAATCAGGATGTTCTTAGCATTTGCTGCACACTCCAACTTTAAGGTTTTTCAGATGGATGTGAAGAGTGCATTTTTGAACGGAGATCTAGAGGAAGAAGTCTATGTTGAACAACCCTCTGGGTTCGAAGACAAGGAATTTGAAGGTTTTGTGTACTTTCTCTTCAAAGCTGTCTATGGTCTCAAGCAAGCCCCTCGAACATGGTATGATACTCTCTCCAAGTTCTTACTTGAAAATGGTTTTACAAGAGGTATCATCGACAAAACTCTCTTTCATAAAAAGCATAAAAATGATATAATTCTGGTGCAAGTATATGTGGATGATATAATATTTGGTTCCACTAATGATTTGCTATGCAAGAGATTTGCTAAGCTAATGCAGAGTAGGTACGAGATGAGCATGATGGGTGAGTTGTCCTTCTTCCTTTGACTTCAAGTTGTTCAGAAGCCTGATGGTATTTTCATCTGCCAATCAAAATACATAAAGGATCTTCTGAAGAAGTATGGGATGGAAGAAGCAGCTACTGCCAAGACCCCGATGCCAACTACAGTCAAGCTTGATGAAGACAAATCTGGTAAGTCAGTTGACATCACGAAGTATCGAGGTATGATCGGCTCTCTCTTGTATTTAACTGCTAGTAGACCAGATATTATGTTCGCAACTTGTCTATGTGCTAGATTCCAGGCTAACCCTAAAGAGTCATATCTTATAGCTGTTAAACGTATTTTCAGATACCTTAAGGGAACCCCCAATCTTGGGATTTGGTACCCTAAAGGAACAGGTTTTGACCTAATTGGCTATACAGATTCTGACTTCGCAGGTTGTAAGATTGATCGGAAAAGTACTTCTGGAAGCTGTCAGTTTCTAGGAAGAAGGTTGGTATCTTGGTACAGCAAGAAGCAACACTCAGTATCTACCTCAACAGCCGAAGCAGAATACATTGCGGCAGGTAGTTGTTGTGCTCAGATCCTGTGGATGAGGAATCAACTTCAGGACTATGGACTCATGTTGGACAAAATTCCAATTCTATGCGACAACACGAGTGCCATTGCCATTGCCAACAATCCAGTTCAACACACCAGGACTAAGCACATTGATATCAGGCATCATTTCTTACGAGAGCATGTCATGAATGGAACTGTGGTATTATATTTTGTTCCCACAGATCAACAAATTGTAGACATCTTTACTAAACCACTGGATGAATCCACTTTCTCCAGGTTAGTTGGTGAACTTGGGATGTTAAATCTGTCTAATTAATTTTGGATAATCAATAACTGCAATTTGTTATAAATTCACAGGTATTTTAAATGTCCATATTTTTAGGACTTGTGAATTTACTTTGCATCCAGTCATCATTTTTTTATAGGTGTCTCTATATTAATTACCACGCTTATAAATGCTATATTTTATGTTAATTAGTTAGTAAATAATTGAGTTAATTGTAGCATAATTAAATAAATATTTTATTGACATATATCAATTAATGATATTTTGTTAATTTTATGTCTATTTAATTGTGAGTTTATCTGATTATTGTGGATTAATTCTTGATTTACTGTGTGATTATTTTTAAATCCATAATAATTAGAAGTATTATATGTGTATGTGTATAGACTGATAGGTTTCGGCGATAAGATGTTTTTTCGGCCGACAGGTTTCGGTGATAAGATGTTTTTTCGGCTAATTAGGTAGTTAGGTGAGAAATTATTGAGCGGTGTTATTTTTCAAACATAACCTGTCACTATTACACCTAACCCACTAATACTTGAAACCTTATAAATGATGAGTTTTTGTTTGTGTTTAACATCATCAATTTTCAGATATACATAGCATATACACACAATTGCTGAATATTTCAAGCTTTGACCGGAAAGATATCTTAATCTAGCTGGTGGTTTTTAGAGCGGATTTCATATTCTTGTTATACGCACTAACCCTTGCTTTTGAATTTCCTCAAAGTTTTTGAAAATGGCATTGCAGGGAAGCTTTTTAATTGCTAAAGTTAATCCTGTTTCTATTCAGCAAATCGAAACCATTCAGGATGAGCAATTTCGGGCTTGGACAGAATTTCTGAATGAACATTCATTAATCCGTTATGCTTTAGTTACAGAGGTGCAACTTAACCATGATGCATTGTGTGAACTATATTGCAGTGCGGTTAACACTTCTGGACGGGACGGGTGTGCATTCACATATCGACTATTTGGTAGGTCGATTAGGGTCACTGAACGAGATGTTAATCGAATTCTTCATTTTCCTATGGAAAATCTCGTTTCTGATCCTACACCCGAACAAATTGAAATGTTCTTTCGTTTTATAAGGTACCAAGATGGCAATTTCAATACTGGTAATCTTTCTAGAACGTTTCTAACCCAGTACTGGAATTTCTTCTTTCACACTCTTAACCATGTTTTTTCCTCAGATAGAACAAATCAAGATCGAATACCTGAATTTATTCAAATAATAGGGTATGCGGTCGCCAATAATTTGAGGAATAATCTTGGAAAAATTGTGCTTGGTCAAATCATTTTAAAAATGAAACGCTTGGGAACAAGAGACGTTCGGACTCAAAATATCAAATGTCTATATCCAAGGTTTCTACAGTTAATATTGAATGATTTTTTGAATGATGAAGACAGGGTACGCTTGGAAAATGGTCAAAAGGTGGAATGTTCTTCCATGAAGACGAATGTAATTAATTACATAAGCAAAAAGAAATATACGGATGTGCCTACAGTCCTAACTGAATATCTAAAGACTGTCCCACTTCCGTTATTACCACGACCAGTGAGAGCAGGTATACGACAAGGTAATATTTCAATCCCTGCTATTCCAACCTTTGTATTCCCTATTGTGTCACAGGAAATACAGTTTCTACAACCCCCAGTGGCCATCTTACCCGACCAAGAGCAGGAAATCCCACCGACTCTAACACAGGTCGAAGAGCCCATTCTACAAATGCAAACACAAACACAACAAACTCCTACACCTCAATTGTCACTTAAACAACCAATCATCCACATCATTGAGGGAGATAGTGCCTCAGCAGCACCACATAAGGAGTTAGATACAACAGCCGCTCTACCTCATTCTAAACGAAGTAAACCCAATGAACCTGAGGTAACGGCAACTGTTAGCAAAACAATTCTTTGTTATCCAATGAGTGCAAATGTAAATGAGGTTGAATTGACGGGAGCAACTATCTTGAGTTCCATTTCACGGAACATACGAGTGGTTGATGATCTTTCTAAAGATCAAATGCCTTCACAGGCATCCGAGGTGGAATTACCTACCTCAATAACTGCTGGTAAATCTTCCATTTTACGGAATGATCCATTGGTGGGTGGTTCTTTTATGAACCAAGTGTCTTCACAGACATACGAGGGAAACTTGGGTTTTGTGCCATTTAATCGATTCAAGTTTAACCTCCCAGAGGGAAAATCTCTGGATCTCTTTCGAGATTTACCACTTTTTACCAGTGGTCGGCAACTCGCTTCACGCGAGGACGGAAGATCACGAACTTTCATTGCACCATCCGTGACCTCTGAAAAAGGGGCTAGGATGATTTCATTTGCAGGTACACATATCGGTGGAAGCTCTAGAGGAAAGTTGAGGGAAACACCAACAGAACATGTAAGTGTAACCCAAACCACTAAACCGAGTGAATATAGAGTGTTGAGTGAAACACCTGCAGAACATACGAGTGAGCAACCTACTCAACCACATGCACCTGTAACCAGAAAGGAATATAGCAGACTCCTTACACGGGTCCAAACAATGGAGAAAGAGTTGCAAAATATCTGTAAGTCCATTGCAGAAATCAAAAATTTGCAACTTATTCAACATGATGCATTCCAGGTTCAATTAAGTTCCATGGCATCCCAGTTTAGTCATGCAATCAACTCCTTGGTAAAGCCATCTTCGTCTAGTTTACCAACTCCACATCCTACTAATCTGGAGGATAACCCAACTGAGGGGGAGAAGATGGATGAACAAGAAAAATCTACTAGGCGTAAAGGCAAGGAAAAGGTTGTTGACACGGAATTAACTTAATTTGGGAAAGGAAAAACTAATGGGAGTATTAGTGCAATGTGGAAAGAAAGCAAAGGCAAACTTGAAGATATGTTCAGTCTACAGGAACAATTGTCTTGCACTTGGTTAATTTTTAGAAATCTGTAAAATGTATATATATGATCCAGAATGCACTTTAATATTATTTATCTTTGTATTTTATTTGTATCAGTTGAGTTATCCTCTAGGTATTTGCTTGTCAAACCCTAACAATCAAATAGGGGGAGATTGTAAAGTATAATGAAAATGTAATATGTAATGGAGGACATATATAACTCAACTAGGATAAAAGATAAATAATATTAACTCTATACAGGGATCGTGAAATTTGAAGAACAGGCACCAACAAGGATCAAGTCGCTGAAAGAAGTTCATTAACATGATCAAGCCTCAGTGACATAATAAGATGTACAGATGATTCAGTTGAAGGGCCAAAAGATTTCATGTATTTGAAGATATTGCTGCAGGCTAATAAATTGGAATGTAACAAAGGTGTGAAGATCAAGATCAGTGATAGTCACTTGTGAACCAGACCAGTGCACCAAGTGTCAACACATACGGGAAGGATCAACACATTAATTCATAGAAAGAATTGCCAAAGCCTATTGACGATCAAGGACAGACATAATATCTTAAGGTATTGTCAAAAGTTAATTTACTCTGAAAATTAAATAAGTAACAGATTAATTAATTATTTATAACAAAATAATTAAATTAATCTGGTACTTGAAATATTTTCTGAGGTGAATTAAAATAGCAGAATAAACAGAAGAGAGAAAATGAATAGTATCCAAAATCACTATTCATATGAATAGTAACCGAAATCACTATTCACATGAATAGTAACCGAAATCACTATTCATATGAATATAACCGAAATTACTATTTATGAATAGTACCCAAAAGTACTATTCATAAAGTAAGAAACATGTGGGGCCCACATGAATATAAATGTTGAAAGAAGAAATGAAAGTCTTCGTGCAGAATGTTCAAAGATTGAAAACTGAAGGCAGCAGGCGGAGACTAAAAAAAAAAAAAAATGTCATCAGTTACGTTTTATTAATCAGCATAGTAACTTTCTATAATCTATAAAGAGGCATGTTGTATTTCATTTCAAAACACACCTCAACACACAACTTTCTCTCTCTCTTAAATATCTTCTCTGTGTAAGCTGCTAGACAGTCCATCTAGTAGGAAAGCCGGCTTAGCCCGCTTTCAGGAAGTGTCGGATAGAAGGTCCTCGTGCCTAAACTATCCTTAGGAGTGTTCGAGTTTTTGAAGCTAATCCGTTGGATTAGAAGTTGTAACACCCCTTGGGTTTTTATCAGTTCAAAGATATTTTCCCGAACCAATTGTTTTATTTCGATTCAGTTGTTGACCTCATTTTTCACATCTCAAAAATCGAAATATTTTTAAATAACGTATTCAACCCCCCTTCTACGTTATTCCGGACCTAACAATCTTCCGGCATGCATTTTGCTTTCTCTGTAAGCACGCATCTCACGTCTTGGTTTTCTGGATTTGTCACTTCTTATTCTTCCAGATCTTGGTATCTAGAGCAGTGAAGCGAGTTTGATAGCTGGCTCCTCTATGGATTTATCTGATACCTCTTCTCAGAGCTTGAACACAAACGACTTGATAGTCGGTGGTGCCCAAGGGGATACTACAAGGATGAGACAAGAATTTTTACTCAATATTAATTGTGGCAGTATCCAAAACCATTCAAGACCTAACTCTGCTTCTTCTCACAGCTCGGAGAAATTGACTGACACCAAGGTAATCGGTCCTGCTTTACGATCGATTGGTGCTAGTTATGATGATTTCTTGCAATTTTTAGAGTCTCGAAAATGTGCAAACCCTGTTCCCCTTCAAGTAGTTAAACCTAATTCCCAGGTTTTAGCTAACTTACAGGAAAAACCAGCTTCGCCTACTAGTAACTGTTATGCTAAACTCACGCAAGCGCACGTAGTCACAAGTAATACAATTAAAGTTCGTTCCACAGAGATCTTGGTTAAGTTTTACTCAGAAAATATGTCTATGCAATAATGTATGGTTTTAATTCACTGCTAAGAAAATAACAAATATGGTTTGATTAACTAAATTAAACTGAGATGCAAATTAATAAACTAACAAATAACGAGAATTAAAATCGAATTACTTATATGAGAATAACATGGAATCCTAGTTTCATTATCTACTTCACTTAGAGTTGCAGCCTTCGATTAAAATATGCGATGGTTTTGATATCTGATCGAATAACACGAAAAGAGTAAAAGTTACCTCTCGGTATACTAGTACCAATCTAAGCATACATCCACAAAAGAGATAGAAGATGAATAGGCACCTATTATGTTTAGACCCTATATCTCTATAGAATTTGAAAACATAAAGGTTGAAGCACAAGTTATTCACTTAGATCACATAGGGTAGCATAATATCTCTATTCATGCCACAAATCATGATGCTTAACATCAACCTATCCTATGCTAGCATGGCAAGTTCTAAATCTCAAGATCCACTCTCGTTTAGCAAGAGATTAACAAATTAGATGTTCGCGACGCACCTAAATTCAATAAGCACAACCATACAAGGATATCAATAATTCACCACACATAAATCTCTAAGGCATGCAAACTACTAAGCTACATAGATAAATCCACTAGGACCCCACGATAACGATTAGTTCATAATCGAACCTTTCGTCACCATGGGATTTGATGAAAGCATGGTAGTAAACAAGATAAAGAAGATGAATAAATCAATAATAAAATAAGGTTTAGCGAACAAATCCGGAAAAGTAATGAGCATCCACAAGATACGCCTAACAAAGGAATACAAGAAAACTATGTCTAGATCTTCTTGTTGTCACGATCCTCGCCTTGGCTTCTCTCCCTTCTTGCTCTGAACGAATTATGTGTGTAGGATGTGTAGATGATTATTTTTCTGTGCCCCAAGGTGTGTATTTATAGCCCCCAAGTGCCTCCTTGACCAAGCAATTACCGTATTTGAAATAGGATAGAATTCCGGTAATTTTCCATCTTTAATTGAAATAGAATTGCAATTCCCATGTTTAGAACTGATTCTAGAAGTTTCAAACCGTCCAAAACAATTGCCATCTTGATTAGGAGAAGAAAACGACAAGTTTCCCAATTAAAAACTGATTCCAGTAAGTTACTGCCGGCTCTCCGCGCGGCCGCGCGCGCCCAAGGTCAAATCCACCGCGCTCGCGCGCACTGTTTCTGCAGAATTCTGCCCGCGCGCCCGCGCCCAGTACAAGCCATTCCTAGCGCGCCCGCGCCCAGGGTTTACTGAACAGGCTGATTTTCTTTTGTTATCCTGATTTCACCTCCACTTTTGAATGCAACTCTAAGCACTTATTCTTCTGAGCTTAAAAACACATATAACACTGAAATTTCCACACTTGCACCTAGAATTATAACCTGCACAATTTCTCACAAAACACATTAAAACACACCAACACTTGAGATACAAAACACCAATTTAAGCCAAAATAGAACGATCCAAGTGGATATAAATCCACTTATCATACCCCCAAACTTAAACCGATGCTTGTCCTCAAGCATAAACAAACAAAAATATATACAACTATCTAGTACCACTTCCGTAGGTGATCACGGTTGCATTTGGCATATGCAACAAGCCCTTTAAACCCCTAGGCAGCCCTAGTGGACGAGTAAGGTCTCGTGAGGGCCTATAGCGAATGTACCCACAAAATCCATTTAACCTAATGCAATGCAATGCATGAATGCAACTACTATGAAAAATGCAAGATCCCCTTCAAACTCACCAAAACCAACTAACAAGCAAATATCTCAACGAATGCAACAAATCCAAGCAGAGCTCGACTAAATCCCCGTATACTAACAATACATGAACAGGAACGTGCGTGTGTGCAATGCTCATCAGAAATACCCCCAGAACTAGGTCAAAAATCATACATGCTTTCCGTCAAGACAATCACAGGTTTATAACTAGAATAGACTGTAGACACTCCATAACCTAGGAACACCTCCACCCTTATCCAAGGTAGACAGAAACTCATGCTTTATTACTATGCTACGACACTACATATACAATACGCATGCTTATTTAACCGTGCAATGAATGAGACCCCAAAAGGCTTATACAATAATACCCATGTAGCGAGTGTTAGGTCAGTGGATCCCAGACTAAAAAGCCTTAGGTCACTAGGACTAAGTCCCCTCAGACTTAATTACTCGAGTATTAAAGAGCTCACTCTGGTTAATTTTGCATTAACAAACAAAACTTGACTTTTTTTTTCTTTTTTTTTTTCTGATTTTTTTTTTTTTTTCTTTTTTTTTTTCTGCAATCTGGAATGAGCCTTTCTCATTTCCAACCCTAGACTACTCATATAAATATGAGCTGGCTACTAGCCAATTGACGCCTAGCCTTTATTGACAAATATTAAAAACTAGCATGAAATTCCTGTTTTCCCCCAAACTTAGACTTTAATGTTCCTACGCTATAAAGGGAATAACGAAAATTCTAAGAATAAACAAGTGATTAATCTCAAAACATCCAACATGCATGACTCCAACCTACCCCCAAAAGCACCCCAATGAGACTGTGTAAAAATTTTGTTCCTGAACATGCAAGTCAATTACCTAGGAACTATAAATCAGCCCTCTACTCATTATCATCACACTCAAATCAACATCTACCTATCAATCACAATCAGCTCATTTTAAGGGATCATGAAAAATGCATGCCATGCAAATGCAACTAACATGAAAACTCACATGGTATACGAAAAATAAAACAAAATGTCCTATATGAAACAAACATAGATAATACGAACATAAAATGCATGACTTACAACTAATATGCAAAACATGATATCCTAACATGAACACAATGAAACATATACAACATATACAATACTTTTCCCCCAAACCACGCGCCCGCGCCCAGGGTTTCCAGAAAATTTTTCTTTTTTTTTTTTTTTTTTTTTAAAGACAAAAATTCCTACCTACTGACTTCTACAAAAATGCCTAACATCATGGGTTGCCTCCCAAGAAGCGCTTGTTTTACGTCTTTAGCTTGACGTACTTCCAAAATCTCACAATTCTGACAAAATGGAGGCAACCTTCTCACGGTTCACCGTTCCTCCATAATAAGGCTTCAGTCGATGTCCATTTACTTTAAAAGCATCATTGATAGATCCTCTAAATATCTCCACCGCTCCATGTGGAAATACCTCCTTAACTGTAAACGGACCAGACCACTTTGACTTGAGCTTTCCCGGAAAAAGTTTAAGGCGAGAGTTGTACAGCAAAACCTGTTGACCTTGCACAAATTCCTTGTGCACCAACTTCCTATCATGCCACCTTTTAACCTTCTCCTTGTACATTTTTGCATTCTCATAAGCCTGCTCACGAAATTCCTCAAGCTCATTCAACTGAAGTAGACGCTTTTCACCCGCAGCTGAGATATCCAGATTTAACTTCTTCAATGCCCAAAAAGCCTTGTGCTCCAACTCAGCCGGTAAATGACAAGCCTTACCAAATACCAACTGATAAGGTGACATCCCAAGAGGTGTCTTGTACGCAGTTCTATAAGCCCAAACAGCTTCGTCTAACTTCAATGACCAATCCTTACGAGATGGATTCACCACTTTTTCAAGAATCCTTTTGATTTCACGATTCGAGACCTCCGCTTGACCATTAGTTTGGGGATGATAAGCAGTAGCAACACGATGCGTCACATTATACTTTGCCATCATAGCAGTAAACTGACGATTACAGAAGTGTGTCCCCTCATCACTGATTATAGCTCGTGGAGTCCCAAAATGTGTAAAAATCTGCTTGTGAAGGAAATTCAGCACCACCTTAGCATCATTGGTTGGCAAGGCTTTCACCTCAACCCATTTAGACACATAATCCACAGCTAGCAAGATGTACTGATTATTGCAAGATGAAACAAATGGACCCATAAAATCAATTCCCCATACATCAAAGATCTCAACTTCCAGAATAGTATTCAAAGGCATCTCATTCCTCCTAGAGATATTACCCACTCTTTGACATCGATCACAACTCATCACAAAACGATGAGAATCCTTAAACAGAGTCGGCCAATAGAATCCCGCCTGAAGTACTTTCTGAGCTGTTTTATTACCACCATAATGACCTCCATACGTGGTAGAATGATAATCACACAAGATACTCTCAGTCTCACTATACGGAATGCACCTTCTCAAAATCTGATCTATACCAAGTTTGAACAGGAATGGCTCGTCCCAACGGTACCACTTCACATCATGTAAGAACTTCTTCCTTTGAGCATAAGAGAATTCTGGAGGGATGACATTACTAACAAGGTAGTTCACATAATCTGCAAACCATGGTTCTTCACCTTGCACCCCAAAAAGTTGCTCATCCGGAAAAGATTCATTAATAAGAGACTTAGCATGTGAATCTTTACCTTGGTCCTCCAAACGTGAGAGATGATCAGCTACTTGATTTTCCGTGCCCTTCCTATCCTTGATCTCCACATCGAATTCTTGCAAGAGAAGCACCCAACGAATCAACCTAGGCTTAGAATCCTTCTTTGACATGAGATATCGAATAGCAGCATGATCCGTGTACACAATCACCTTCGTACCAAGCAAATAAGATCTGAATTTCTCAAAAGCATAAACAACCGCTAGCAATTCCTTCTCTGTAGTGGTGTAGTTAAGCTGAGCCTCATTGAGGGTTTTACTAGCATAGTAAACCACATGAAAAATTTTGTCCTTCCTTTGCCCAAGCACAGCTCCAACAGCATAGTCACTAGCATCACACATCAGCTCAAACGGCTCCTCCCAATTGGGTGCAGTAATGATAGGAGTAGTAGTTAGCTTCTTTTTCAATAGCTCAAAAGCTGCCAAACATTCAGCATCAAACTTAAAAGGAACATCCTTCTCTAACAGATTGCACAAAGGTTTAGAGATTTTCGAGAAGTCTTGAATGAATCGCCTATAGAATCCTGCATGACCAAGAAAACTGCGAATTCCTTTAACAGAAATAGGTGGAGGAAGATTCTCAATTGTCTCCACCTTGGCTCTATCCACTTCAAGTCCCTTGCTAGATACCTTGTGCCCAATAATAATTCCTTCTTGTACCATAAAGTGACATTTCTCCCAATTAAGCACCAAATTCGTCTCCACACACCTCTTCAAAACCAAACCAAGATTATGCAAGCACTCATCATAAGATGTACCAAAAACTGAGAAGTCATCCATAAACACTTCCACATTCGAGCCAATCATGTCTGAGAAAATAGCCATCATGCACCTTTGAAAAGTGGCAGGAGCACCACAAAGTCCAAAAGAAACTCGACGAAAAGCAAAAGTGCCAAAAGGACATGTAAATGTGGTCTTCTCTTGATCTTCCGGAGCAATGCAAATCTGATTATAGCCAGAGTAACCATCAAGCAAACAATAATACTCGTGACCAGCCAACCTGTCTAGCATCTGATCAATAAAAGGCAGAGGAAAGTGATCTTTTCTTGTGGCTTTGTTGAGCTTCCGATAATCCATGCAAACTCTCCACCCCGTGACTGTTCGAGTAGGGATGAGCTCATTCTTCTCATTAGCAACAACTGTCATGCCTCCTTTCTTTGGCACACATTGGACCAGACTCACCCAAGAACTATCTGAGATAGGATAGATAATACCAGCATCTAACCACTTAAGAATTTCCTTCTTCACCACCTCCTTCATAATCGGATTGAGTCTTCTTTGATGTTCAACAGTAGGCTTAGCTCCTTCCTCTAGCAGAATTTTATGCATGCAATACGAAGGGCTGATTCCCTTGATATCTGCTATAGTCCAACCAATTGCTGTCTTGAATTTCCTCAAAATACGCAAGAGCTTTTCTTCCTCGACATCCGACATGTTAGAAGAAATAATAACAGGTAGCGTAGAGGTATCACCAAGAAAAGCATACCTCAAGTGACTAGGCAAAGGTTTGAGTTCAAGAGTAGGAGCCTCCTCAATAGATGGCTTAAGACGGATTTGTGACTTTTCCAGCTCCTTTAACCCAAGAGACTCGAATGGCATGTCAAATTTCCTCTTCCATGAATTTGCATTCAACATCTGAATTTGCATTACTTCATCCTCATCTTTCACCTCAGAGTTTCCACTCAATGCTTTTTCCAAAGAATCTGTTAGCAACAAATGATCAAGATCCTTGGCTACCATGGAATCAACCAAATCAACATTGAAACATTCTTCTTCATCAGACGGAAGCTTCATAGCATTGAACACATTAAAGGTGACATTCTGATTTTGTACCCTCATGGTGAGCTCTCCTTTCTGCACATCGATCAAGGTACTACCTGTAGCTAAGAATGGCCTTCCCAAGATTATGGGAATCTTCTTATCTTCCTCGAAATCCAATATAACAAAATCAGCAGGGAAGATGAGCTTATCAACTTTCACCAAGACATCCTCAACTATGCCTCTCGGATAGGTAATTGAACGATCAGCCAACTGTAGCGAGATGTTAGTTGGCTTTGGATCCGGTAGACCCAATTGCAAGAATACTGACAAGGGCATGAGATTGATGCTAGCTCCCAAGTCACACAAACACTTCTCAAAGAATAGATTACCAATAGTGCATGGAATAGTAAAACTACCCGGATCCTTTAGCTTTGGAGGCAATTTCTGTTGCAGAACCGCACTACACTCTTCTGTTAAGGCAACGGTCTCTAAAGCATCGAGCTTCAACTTACGCGAGAGAATACCCTTCATGAACTTGGCATAGCTCGGCATCTCCTCAAGTGCTTCCGCAAAAGGTATGTTGATGTGCAACTTCTTGAACACTTCTAAGAACCTAGCAAATTTGTTATCCAAATTCTGCTTCTGGAGTCTTCTAGGATATGGAGGAGGAGGGTAGATCTGATTATTTTTAGTAGACAACTCCGGAGAAGCCTTATCAACAGATTCCTTGCTCTTCTCTTTTTCACCTTCCAGCTGATCAGCTACCAAGTCAGATTTCTCAATTTCGGGCAATGCAGAATTTTCGACTTGCTGATTCTGCACTTCTTTATCCTCATTAGTGGCTGATTTAGGACCTGATGTGACCCTTCCTGATCTCAAAGTTACGGCCTTCACCTGCTCCTTGAAGTCCCTCCTACCTGGATTTGCTTCCGTATCACTAGGAAGAGTTCCTTGTGGCCTACTACCCAAGGCACTTGCAATCTGCCCTATCTGAGTTTCCAAGAGCTTTTGACCAGCTTGTAGGTTCTTCAATGCTATCCACATCTCATCAGATTTATCATTAGATGATTGCCCCACCTGAGTCTGAGGTTGTTGCTGCTGAAATCCTGGGGGTTGATATGGTGCCCTATAAGATTGTTGATAACCCTGATTATATGGCTTCGCTTGCTGATAAGATTGTTGAGTATTCTGATTGTTGCTCCAGCTGAAGTTAGGATGATTCCTATTATTAGGATGATAAGTGGCTGGAACTGGTGTAGCAGGTCTCTGGAAATTACTCACGAACTGTGCTGATTCAGAAGAGATAGCACATTGACTCGTCTCATGTGCGCCCGCACATAACTCACAAACACTAGCAACCTGCTGAATTCCATAATTAGCAAGAGAATCCACCTTCATAGCAAGAGCCTTCAACTGAGCCGTAATCATTGAAGCTATATCTACTTCCAAAACTCCTGCTACTTTGCCTTGAGAAAGTCTCTGGGTTGGATTCTGATATTCATTAGCAGCCATCATCTCAATAAGTTCATACGCTTCATCATAGCTCTTTGCCCACAGAGCTCCACCTGATGCTGCATCTAGCAAAGGTCTAGATTGTGCTCCCAACCCATTGTAGAATCCATTGATAACCATCCAATCAGGCATGCCATGATGAGGACACTTCCTTAGCATCTCCTTGTAGCGTTCCCAAGCCTCACACAAGGACTCGCCAGATTGTTGTTGAAATTGAGTCAACTGGTTCCTTATTGCTGCAGTTTTCGCCATAGGAAAGAATTTTGTAAGGAACTTTTGAGCAAGATCTTCCCATGTAGTAATGGAACCAGGTGGTAGAGAGTGTAGCCAGCTCTTAGCCTTATCCCTCAGAGAGAATGGGAAAAGCCTCAACCTGATAGCATCATCCGTCACACCATTGCACTTGAAAGTGTCGCAGATTTCAATAAAGTCCCGAACATGCATGTTTGGATCCTCTGTAGTAGCTCCCCCAAACTGGACTGAATTCTGCACCATCTGAATTGTGCCCGGCTTGATCTCAAAGTTGTTCGCTGCAATAGCTGGCCTAACAATGCTCGACTGAATGTCATTGAGTTTCGGCTGAGAATAGTCCTTCAAAGCCTTAGCTGCTGCTGCATCTGCCATTGCTACTGTAGTTTCAGTCTCCTCTTCCTTATTCTCTAAATTCTCTACAAGATCGTCTTCTGCCAGTCTTAGTAATCGAGCTTGCGAACGTGTTTGCATACAAACTCAAGTACCTGAAACACCACGAAACAAACAACTAAGTAAGAATCCGAGTCAGTGAACGCTAACGACCACTATTGACAAACACATAAACTGAAATAAAAACACCGATGATCCCCGGCAGCGGCGCCAAAAACTTGTTATGCTAAACTCACGCAAGCGCACGTAGTCACAAGTAATACAATTAAAGTTCGTTCCACAGAGATCTTGGTTAAGTTTTACTCAGAAAATATGTCTATGCAATAATGTATGGTTTTAATTCACTGCTAAGAAAATAACAAATATGGTTTGATTAACTAAATTAAACTGAGATGCAAATTAATAAACTAACAAATAACGAGAATTAAAATCGAATTACTTATATGAGAATAACATGGAATCCTAGTTTCATTATCTACTTCACTTAGAGTTGCAGCCTTCGATTAAAATATGCGATGGTTTTGATATCTGATCGAATAACACGAAAAGAGTAAAAGTTACCTCTCGGTATACTAGTACCAATCTAAGCATACATCCACAAAAGAGATAGAAGATGAATAGGCACCTATTATGTTTAGACCCTATATCTCTATAGAATTTGAAAACATAAAGGTTGAAGCACAAGTTATTCACTTAGATCACATAGGGTAGCATAATATCTCTATTCATGCCACAAATCATGATGCTTAACATCAACCTATCCTATGCTAGCATGGCAAGTTCTAAATCTCAAGATCCACTCTCGTTTAGCAAGAGATTAACAAATTAGATGTTCGCGACGCACCTAAATTCAATAAGCACAACCATACAAGGATATCAATAATTCACCACACATAAATCTCTAAGGCATGCAAACTACTAAGCTACATAGATAAATCCACTAGGACCCCACGATAACGATTAGTTCATAATCGAACCTTTCGTCACCATGGGATTTGATGAAAGCATGGTAGTAAACAAGATAAAGAAGATGAATAAATCAATAATAAAATAAGGTTTAGCGAACAAATCCGGAAAAGTAATGAGCATCCACAAGATACGCCTAACAAAGGAATACAAGAAAACTATGTCTAGATCTTCTTGTTGTCACGATCCTCGCCTTGGCTTCTCTCCCTTCTTGCTCTGAACGAATTATGTGTGTAGGATGTGTAGATGATTATTTTTCTGTGCCCCAAGGTGTGTATTTATAGCCCCCAAGTTCCTCCTTGACCAAGCAATTACCGTATTTGAAATAGGATAGAATTCCGGTAATTTTCCATCTTTAATTGAAATAGAATTGCAATTCCCATGTTTAGAACTGATTCTAGAAGTTTCAAACCGTCCAAAACAATTGCCATCTTGATTAGGAGAAGAAAACGGCAAGTTTCCCAATTAAAAACTGATTCCAGGAAGTTACTGCCGGCTCTCCGCGCGGCCGCGCGCGCCCAAGGTCAAATCCACCGCGCCCGCGCGCACTGTTTCTGCAGCATTCTGCCCGCGCGCCCGCGCCCAGTACAAGCCATTCCTGGCGCGCCCGCGCCCAGGGTTTACTGAACAGGCTGATTTTCTTTTGTTATCCTGATTTCACCTCCACTTTTGAATGCAACTCTAAGCACTTATTCTTCTGAGCTTAAAAACACATATAACACTGAAATTTCCACACTTGCACCTAGAATTATAACCTGCACAATTTCTCACAAAACACATTAAAACACACCAACACTTAAGATACAAAACACCAATTTAAGCCAAAATAGAACGATCCAAGTGGATATAAATCCACTTATCAGTAACTTAGAAGAGAATATTGCTAGCAATTATTCCCCTGCCTCGGAGCAACCTGTTGCAGCTGAGAATGAAAATCCTTCTCTTCCAAGGCTTTCTTGGAAAAATATTGTAGAACAAACTCCCTCAAATACTCAAGAATTTGGCCAGGAAAATGTTTACAATGTCCAACCAGAAATTACTTACAATGAAAATGGAACTGCAGTTTTAAAAATGCCAAGGGATTTTTTGGTGAATTCTAGGAAACTATGGAATACCAGTTGCATAGGTTTCTTTGTTGGCACTAGCTTTTCCTTTAATTATGTTAAAGAAACTGCTATCAGGTGGTGGAGAAATAAGGGCCTTGTAAATGTGTTCTACAATTCAAAGGGATTCTATACCTTTAAATTTAACACCGTTGAAAACATGAATTCTATCCTGTCTTTAAGCTCTGTTACTATGGGTGGTAAGAGAATGGTTTTGTCTGCTTGGATTGAGGGCTCTGATTTTCAAAAAAATTGTCTCCCCTCTGTGGCCACTTGGATCAAACTTGAAAATGTCCCTCACTCTTATTGGTACAAAGCTGGTATTCACTCAATTGCCAAAGTTGTTGGTAAGCCTCTGAAGCTGGATGTTCAGACTGCAAAAATGGAACCAATGAAATATGCTGGAGTCTTAGTTGAGATTACCTATGGAGCACCTTGTCTGAATGATCTCTTGGTCTCTGTTTTAAATGACAAAGATGGTTCTGAGCAGCAAATGAGAGTTGGAATCGAATACACTGCCATGCCACATTCTTGTAATATCTGTAAAGCTTTTGGTCATAGCTTGGCCAGGTGTCATAAAAACCCTAACAGAGAGCCTATTACTGATAAGTCTAAAAAACATGCAAATCCTGGAAAATCTGTAAATAGTGGAAAAAATGCAACTCAAGCAAATCCTATCAACATGACTCCCATTAATAAGCACACCTATTTTGATGACGAGGAAGACATGATCATGGATCTTGCAATTGAAATTCAGGGACTGGTCCAAAATGAAGCTGCCATTCAAAAAATGGTCACAATTGAAACTTGCAGAGTCCCAGGAACTAGTGCAGCTGCGGAAATTGTTCAGAAAAAGGCTGTTCTTCATGTTGACTTCACACATTATGGAGAAAATACAATCTTGGAGAAAGACACAGGAAATCAGATTGCTACAGAAAAGCTAGAAAAAGGAGCCTTCACTTCAACCACTGATGTTGTTGACAACATTTCAGAGGCCCTAGTGACAATTGGTAACGCGGACCGGACAGATGATGAAAATATTGAAGTTCAGATGAATCTTGAGGTGAATCTGGAGCAGTACAATTTATCTTCAACGCATAAAACTCATGCTCATGCCATTGAGAGAGATAAACAAGATGTTGAAGAATGTGAAGAAGGTGAAATTACTACACCTATGAGCTCTTACAGTAAAAATAAACAGAAACGAAAACAAAGCAAAGCTAAGAATGGTCCGTGGGCCTCTCATGTTCCTCTGTCTCCTACATTACTGAGTTCTCCTAGCAAGAAAGGCAAGCTCACTGATGATGAAGGGTTTACATCTGTGGTTAACAAAAGAAGCCTTCGATCACAAGGTTATGTGATCAAAAAACACTCTTTTTAATGAATTTTGCTAGTTGGAACGTTAGAGGTCTCAATAAGAATTCTCATCAAAAGGAGGTTATTCATTTTATTAAGTCAAATAACTTAAGTTTTGTTGGTTTGGTTGAAACTAAGGTAAAAAAGGAAAATAGTGATGTTATTAGTAGAAAAATTGCTCGAAATTGGAAATGGATTTTCAACTATGACTTTCACCGGAATGGAAGAATTTGGGTTGGTTGGGACAGTGATGTGTGGGAGGTTACTTTTTGTAATGCATCTGCTCATCACATTTCTTGCATTGCTCTTTTCAAAGAGAAACAAATTTCTTTTCTGGCTACTTTTGTTTATGCCTATAATGATGCTTGTCATAGGACTTCTCTTTGGAGTTATTTAGAATCTGTCTCTACCACATTACCTTGGGTAGTGATTGGCGACTTCAACTGTGTTTTATCTATAGATGAGATTGAGGGAGGTCGTGAAAGATGGACTCCAGACATGCAATCCTTTAAAGATTGTATCACAGAAATTGGCCTAGATCAGATCCGTTCTGTTGGGGATCATCTCACGTGGAGTAATAACAGACTTGCAAGCCCTATTCACAAAAAGCTAGATCGTATGTTGGGAAATTCTGTCTGGCTAACAACTTTTCTTGAAGCCCAGGTGCTGGTTCTTCCAAGAGGAGTAATGGATCATTGCCCCTGTTACTCACTGTGCCCATGACGTTGGACAGGTACTCCAAACCTTTTCAGTTTTTTAATTTTATGATTGGTCTCGATGGTTTCTATGACACTGTGAAGAATGTATGGGAGACGAATCTATGGGGTGATCCAATGAGCATTTTCTGTAGAAAACTTAAGCTGACCAAACAGGCGCTTGTTCAACTAAACAAGTCAAATGGTAATGCACACTCGAAGGTCAATACTTTAAGGAGCTCACTGCACCAAATTCAAAATGATCTGACGTCTAATTATTCTGATGAGGGACTGCTCTTATTAGAGCAACAAGCAATTCTAGCTCTCAATAAGGCGACAGAGGATGAAGAAAAACTGTTACATAAAAAATCCAGGACTTCTTGGCTTCGACTCGGAGATGGAAATACCTCCTTCTTTTTCAATCAAGTCAAATCCCACTGGAACCACAATAAGATTCTTGCAATTAAAAATGAGAACGATGACTTTCTGCAAGGGCACTCAAATGTAGCCAAGGTAGCTGTTGCTTATTTTGCCAACTCCATTGGGTCCAATGCTGGTCGCTCTCAGGAGTTGGACTTTTCATCTGTTCACTGTAACACTCTCACAGACACTCAGATTGCGGGATTAATAAGGCCCTTCACCAAGGATGATGTGTTTGCAACTCTAAAGAAAATGAAACGAAACAAGGCCCCAGACCTAGATGGTTTTAATGTGGAATTTTTCCTTGCTTGCTGGCATATTGTTGGTGATTCTTTTTGCAAAGTAGTCTTATCTTTCTTTGACACAAATTATCTTCACAAAGGGGTGAACTCCACCAGTATTGCTCTGATTCCTAAGGTGCAATCCCCTTCAAATATGAAAGAATTCCGTCCCATTTCTCTATGCACCGTAGCTTATAAGTGCATTTCTAAGCTTATGGCTAGTCGGATAAAAAGAGTGCTTACATCTCTTATTGACCCTGCTCAGTCAGCTTTCGTTCCTGGTAGATCAATCTCTGACAATGTGATTCTTGCTCAAGAATTTTTTCGAGGCTACACTAGAGACACTGGTGCTGCTAAATGCTCTCTCAAAATTGACCTCTATAAAGCCTTTGATTCAGTGCAGTGGGATTTTCTGCTAGCAGCTCTTGAAAAAATGAGATTTCCATCTCGTTTTATTTCTTGGATCAACTCTTGTATCTGCTCACCTATGTATTCTGTTAAACTGAATGGCTCTCTCAATGGCTACTTTGCTGGTGCTAAGGGACTTCGACAGGGTGATCCCTTATCACCATATCTATTCACTATTGCAATGCAAATCTTGTCATGTATGCTTAACAATGCTCCAGTAGATTTCAAATTCCACTAGAAATGCAAGGAAACTAAGGTAAATCACCTTTTTTTTCGCAGATGATGTTCTATTCTTTTCTCATGGCGATCGTAACTCAATTACTCATATTATGAACTGCTTGCATATTTTCTCTGGTTGGAGTGGTTTATATCCCAGCATGTTAAAAAGTAGTTGCTATCTGGTTAATTGCGATCCAAATGTTACTTCCTGGTTTGATAATACTTATGGAATTCCCCATGGTGAGTTGCCAGTCAACTTTCTTGGTGTCCCTCTCATCTCCTCTGAATTAAGTGAGAATATTTGTATGCCTCTAATTCAGAAAATTACTTCGAGAATGATGTCTTGGACTAATATATTCTTATCTTTTGCGGGGAGGGTACAACTTCTTCGAGCAGTAATTTTTACTATGCAGTCCTACTGGACCAACCATTTTATGCTGCCAAAGTGTGTTCATAAGCGTCTTCAATCAATATTCACTCGATTTCTTTGGAAAGGAGACCACACTAAAATTGGTGGTGCCAAAGTTGATTGGCAAGTGGTTTGTAAACCTAAAAACGAAGGAGGTCTTGGTCTAAAATGCCCGCTTGAATGGAACCAGGCTCAACTTTTGATGCACTTGTGGAGACTTGTCACTAAACGGAGATCTTTGTGGGTTGACTGGGCTACCAACACTGCCCTTAAAAGAACTCACTTCTGGACAATGCCCATTCCTACGGACTGCTCGTGGTTTTGGCGTAATCTCCTGAAGTTGAGAAATATTACACGCTCTCATATTTCTTACAAGATTGGAAATGGGCGGTCTATATCTTTTTGGCTAGATCCTTGGTGGCTTAACAGGACCATTGCTTCATCATCTAAGGACTGTATTATCATTAACTCAGGGTCTAATAAGCATGCCACGGTGGGTGACTTTATTCATAGTGGGGAATGGTTACTTTCAAGAGTCAATCTACATCAGCACCGAAACACTCGTCTTCTATCTAATTGGTTGGCAAGTTTTTTATACCCCAATTTTGATCTCTCTCAAAATGATACTATACTCTGGGATGGAGCTTCTAAGGTTTCTACTTGGGTCATTTGGGATTCTATTCGAACTGGTGGCGAAGGGGTTACTTGGTTCAATTCTGTGTGGTTCAAGCACGGAATTACTCGTTACGCTCATCACAACTGGTTACTCTGTCATAGTCGCCTTTATACTCTTATGAGACTTCATGCTTTTGGAATTGCTACCACATTTCACTGCTTTCTTTGTGCAGGCGGAACTGAAATAGATTCTCATCTATTCTTACAATGTCCCTATTCACGATTTATTCTAGAGAAATTGTTGGCTCCTCTTCGTTCGAATCTCAACTATAATCAGACTTGGGCCTCTTTTATCACTAGTATATACAACTTGAGGACTGGAGATCACAGAACGGTGGTTCTTCTTGCTCTACAGATTTTCTCTTATCACTTGTGGAGGGAAAGAAATTCTAGAGCCCATGACAAAGGTGCATTTAGTCCGTTCAAACTTCTCGATGAAATCAAAGCAGATCTCCGAGCTCGCCTGACATCCATTCCATGGTTTGCAAATTGTAACAGAACTTCTTTGTACTCTTGGATTATTTAGGCTAATCCACTTGTAAGGGTTATGCCCTAGTTCCTTTCTAGCTTTGAACTGCTTTCTAAGAGTGATCCTTATTTGCTCTTGGATAGCTTTGTTCTTGTATTCCCTTTTCTTTTCTCTATATAATTATCAGCTTAGCAAAAAAAAATCTGGTTATATGCGGGAGGAAGAAGAAGGGATTCAACTTCCATGATGGTAATATATATCATTGCATTGGATTCAAGTTCAATTATTTCAAAATATTTAACTCCATGTACTGCTGACTTGCTAACTTATGTGAAACTCATATTATTTAGATGTACTTCTACTGATCACAAGTTTCATCTAAAGGAACCCCTTCATAAGATTACTTTAGCCTTGGTAAAATCATCATCTAGTTGAATTTTGACTTCTCAAGTTATGAATGTTTCGACTTGATGTCTCTTTTTATAATAGATGATGATTTTACCATAGCTAAAATAATCATTTGAAGGACATAGAAGTATGGCTACCATCGACTACTACAATAGGACTCTGGACTGGAGAGATGTTATCTATTATAGATTATACACCTAAATTTTTTTTGCTCTATCAAACTTTTCCAAATTAAGGTTAATGTTATATTTTATGTTTATGCAGATTTAACGGTGTTAAAAGATGACCTTGGAAAGAGTGGATACGCAGCAGGATATTACCAAAGACAAGAAGCAAATTGTAATGTGGTGGTGGTACTAGTAATACACCAAACTCATTTCGATTGTAATGTAGAAGTACTTCATAACTATCTAACAGAGTTGGTGTGATCTGTTACTAACTAGTAGCTATGTATTGCATCATTACTTCTTTTCAAATTAATGGATTTTGTCAATTTGTCAAAGTATGAGATTTGTGTATTCTCCGATTGGACTAACTTGTCAATTTACGAAAGTATTTGGTTTGCCAAATTTGGTTGAGTATTTTTAGTTTGCTAGTCTCTTTGTTGGTTGATTTTTAGTTTGCAAATCTGATGGAATTGGCTGATTATTGGTTTGGTTTGTGTTGGGATGTAATATGTACATGTAATTTTTTTTCTGTCCTTACTAAACAGACAATAGTTATTCTAGCAATGTTTATAACCGTCTTCTAAATAGGATGTTTAAACAACAGTTTTCTGCTCTGTTGCTGCTCTGTTGTATGAAACTCATTTATCTCACAATGCTAATAACCATTGTCTATCAACTTTCATTCTGACAACGGTATTGAACACACATTGTCTGATGTTCCATACAACAACACTTCAAATAAAGTGTTGTCTAACTTACACCACGACTTTGTCTAAAAGCATTGTCTGGAGATAATATGAATTTGTCTACATACAACGGTGCTACACAGTTGTATTAAAAGGTTCCACACAACACATTGAAATAGAACAGTTGTATGATTTTATCTGAGCATACCGCTTAGACAATGGTTTCAAATAACAGCAAACATAGTTGTCATAGAAAGACTCCGATAATACTTTTTCGAGGACAAAACATTCACCGTTGTTTGTTTTTTCGGGACAACAGTTTTTTATTTAACCGTTGTGGGAAAGGTATTGTATGATTGAGTTTTTCTTGTAGTGGAGACAATAGTGAGCAAACACCAGAAGTAGACATTTTTTGTAATAAAGTTTTGTAGCAACTCACTTAGCATCGTTGACATCCCAACAATTCCAACAAGGCGCTAACAAGCTAGGGTGTCGTGCCTTGGCATTTACACCACTTGTTGGAGTTGCTCTTAGGGTTCTAATTAAATTGCCTGTGAAAAGAATATATTAATTCGGGTCTGCTGTTCTATAGTTTCTGTCAGGAACTAGCTAGAAGAATTCATGTATGTGTATCTATATAGAAGAGTACAACTGTTGGTGGGGTCTTGGTAGTTTTCACTTTTTCTTTTCTACTAACCAAGAGAGCTTCATAGATCCCGGAGATGGACTGCTATGCTGTGTTCTCAGAACCGGACTGGGCATCGAATCGGAAGTCCTACTGGTTACTGGTTTGATTGGTTCAATCGGCTCGACTAGTGGTTCAACCGGTGTGACGTCATAATTATGTAATACTCCCTCCGTCCCAAAATACATGTCCCTTTTCTAAAATGAATTTGTCCCATTTTACATGTCCCTTTTCTACATTCAATGCAAATTTAAGAGTAATTTTCCAAAACTATCCCTACATTTATTGTATCTAAATTTGACTTTTTTTCAAACTTAACACTATTATCTTTTTTCAATGTATTAATTAAGGGTATTGGTTGGAAAATTTTATCTAACTAACTTTCTCTTAATATGTGTGTATTTTAGAAAAGGGACATGTAAATTGGGACGGAGGGAGTATATAATTATATATATATATATATATATATATATTTAATTATATATTCTTCTTTACAACTAATTGTTCAGATTTATAAGAGACATCCTTTGGAATTTTCCAGATCTTCAACTGGTTCTTCGTCGTTGCCCAAAAAAATTACCAGAAACTCATCAATCCCTCTCCCCTACCAATACCATCAAACTAAAATTCGAATTCGATCTCAGAAACCCAGAAAGCTGCTCCGAGATCCTGAAAAGGGACATCTAAGAACACATACTGACTGTGATTTGTCCAAGCTAAGGCTTCTGATTGTTTATGTACATTCTTAAAGAGATTGGTTGAGTTCAGGTGGTCTCTAGAGGATTAACTTCTGAATCAACCAAACAATCTATGTACGTATTATCGTTTTACGTTCACAACCTATTTAATTAATGTCCAGAGTAAACTATCAGAAATTAACTAAAACATCCTGAAGAATCTTATCAACCGCTTCTTGCTTCATTGCTTCAATAACAAAGAAGAAGTACTTGTGATATGGTTTTATTCAATAAACCGGTCGCCGGTCCGGTACCGGTTTTTACCGGTTTTTGGCCGATTTTGGTTGGTTTTGAACAGGAAAACCGGAAGACTGGTTTTAGAGGTGAACCGAACCGGACTTGCCACCGGTTAGCGGTCCGACCGGTCGAACCGGCCGGTCCGGTCCGGTTTTAAGAACACAGCTGCTATGTTCTATAGCTTAATAATTTTATTGAATCTGAGTTAATTCAAATAGAAGAATATAGGTTAAGTTCTAATAAAGCTAAGCATGATTATAGTGTTATTCTTGAGGCTTATGACTATGTCAGAAAAGAACTAGAGGAAGAGAGAAATACGATTAAAACCATTAAAAATTCTGGTAAAAAGACTCAAGAAATCATTGAAAGTCAAATTCTTGGTAAAATTAATGGTTTAGGTTTTGATAAGGCTAAAAAAGAAGAGACTGTAGCTATTGTCAATGATAATAGTAAACTAGAAGCTATCACATCTAAATCTGAAGGTAAGAAGATAGTTTCTGAACCTTAACATGATAAATTTGTTGATTCAAAAGGTGCCCCCGTTGTACACAAGAGAATTAACAATAGTAATTCAGATGAGAAAGTGTTCAGAGGCTAGAAGGTCTTTCAGAGTCTAGCAAGATCAAGAGAAATAGGAATGAAAAAAAAGGTATTAACAAAGAGAATAATTACAAAAATGTACCTGATGCACCTAGGAAAAAATGTTATAAGTGTGGAAATCATAATCATTTGGCCCTAGACTACAATCAAACACCTTCTTGGAAAACTGAGTCTAGATTCCCCAAGACTCAGAAAATTCAATACCAACCACAAAAAGCTTGTTATCATTATGGCAGTTTACTTCATTCCATTTACATGTGTAGAGAATATCATGAATTGTATTATGACTATTATTTTCTGAAATCTGAAACTCCAAGTCACAAACAGTTTGTGAAATCAGAGTCTAAGATTGACTCTACAACAGGTAACTCCAAAACAAAATCTTCAAAGCGCCTGTTGTTTCTAGATCTAGTAAGAAAGGATCCAATCAAAGTTGGGTCCTAAAAATTTCTAACTAGTTACTTTTTGTTTGCAGGGCACAGGAAAGAAGCATTCAATTATCTTGGACAGTGGATGCTCTGGACATATGACTGGAAAGAAGTCCCTGCTTACAAAGTTTAAGCTGGCCCAGTAATATCTTTTGGAGATGACAACAAAGGAGAAACTCTAGGATATGGCTCAATTGTGTTGGGGAATGTCATCATAGAAAACGTAGCACTGGTTGAAGGCTTGAAACACACACTTTTAGGCATAAGACAACTCGGTGATAAAGGTTACCAATCAATCTTTGACAGAGAAGGATGCAAAATCTTGAATATGCAGAATGGAGACATTGTTCTAACTGGTCAAAGACATGGTAACATATATATATATGAAGCCAACTTAAGTGACACATCTAAAGGAATTGTAAAATGTCTTTACAGCAAAGCATCAAATGAAGAAAGCTGGAATTGGCACAAGAAGCTCTCACATCTCAACTTCAAGAAGCTTAATCAACTTGTTAAGCACAATCTGGTGAGAGGCCTACCTCAGGCAAATTATGTGCAAGATGTACTTTGTGATGCTTGTCAACTTGGAAAACAAAGAAGAACCACTTTCAAGAGCAAGACAGAAAATTCTATTACTGAACCATTTCACATACTACATCTTGATTTATTTGGTCCAATAAACATTTTGTCTATCAGCAAGAAAAGATATGCTCTAGTCATAGTGGATGATTACACAAGGTTCACATGGGTATTCTTTCTATACAGGAAGGATGAAGCTCCTCAGAAAATCATTGATCTTGTCAAGAATATTCAAAATTGCTCTGAGTACAAGTCAAAGTACTTAGGAGTTACAATGGTACAAAATTCAAGAATTATACAATGGAGGAATATCGGGCAGGCAATGGAATTAATCAACAATTTTCTGCACTTGGAACACCTCAAAAAAATGGTGTAGTAGAAAGAAAGAATAGAACTCTCATAGAGGCAACAAGAACCATGCTTGCAGATGCAAAGCTTCCAACCTATTTCTGGGCAGAAGCTATCAACACTACATGTTTTACTCAAAACTGTACCTTGGTAAATGGTCATGGAAAGACTCCCTATGAGATGATCAATGGAAAGAAACAAAGTGTGAAATACTTTAACATTTTTGGATGCAAATGCTATGTCCTAAAAGTTCATCCAGAACAACTTGGGAAGTTTGAAGCCAAATCGGATGAAGCAATCTTTCTAGGATATTCTACATCAAAGGCCTTCAAAGTTTATAATCTCAAAACTCACATTGTTATCGAATCAATTCATGTTGCATTTGATGACAAGAAATTTGGAATTCTGCAAACTGATGAAAGACATGACAAATTGGAATTTGAAAATCTTAAGGAATCTAAGATGCTCTCCAGTGATGATGAAGGTTCTCCAGAAGAAATTTCTATTGCTACTCAAAGGAATGCTACTGTTGAGGGGGAGCAAATCAATCAAGGAGAACACAATGTTCATCACGAGCAGACTAGTTATTCTGAGTCTACTCCATTAGGAACTGATCCTTTAGAGACTATTGAAGGAAGATCAGGAACTAGCATCAATATGGAGTCTATTGATTCTACTGATAAAGGGGGAGCTTTTGAAGGAAATGAACACTCTTCTACAAGAGATACCACTAACTTAAGGGGAGAGTCTATCAGAAGCAATCTTCCACCTGTTAGAAAATGGACAATGGATCATACTGAAGATTTGATAATTGGTGATCCAAATAGTGGTGTTCGAACTAGAAGATTAGTTCAAAATGAATGCTTGTATAGTTGTTTTTTTGTGGCATCCCATAATCCGGGGTACAGATTTGGGGCCACTAACCACAATTCACACAACACAAACCTGGATATAAACATAATATAATAATAAAATACCCCTGATCCAAGACCGCTTACAGGTTATGGTATGAAACAAACTACCAAATTTAATTATAACAATCCAATCTCAGTATAACATTATTATACAAATTGATGACCACTAAGTTTGTCTACCGAACTAGTAAACCAACCTTTGACAAGCTCAAATCACTACCCGGCGAAACCAACAACTCGAACGTCACCTCTCGCTGCTGGAACAGGAAAACTCATCCACACAAGGTCCACTAATCTCCTCTATTAACTAAAGAAAAATAAACAAGCAAGAGTGAGCCAATAATGCTCAGCAAGTGTAAACAGTGATAGCAATATCAAGAACAATATAGGTTCTGATCAACAAGAATTATCATCATACGGTACAAAAGAACTCAGCTGAAGAAATTAAATATTGTAACTCCCAGATGAGCCAACAGGACTCCGCTAAAACAAAATACATCAACAATGAGAACTGATGAAAGTTCTGACAATTAAAGATAATCATCATAGGTTTCAAAGGAATCAGGCTTTGAAGCAACTCAACCTCAATGTATGGATTAGAATTGGATTTATATATATTTTAAAAACAATAAGGTTATGCTGCTGATCAGTCACGCACTAACCCCGGACAAACGCACACAGTAATGTCCTTTAATGGATACACGGCACACATTGGCCTTATCATCTGACCACGAATCTGGTCTCCCCGAAGGGACTCCTCTTGACCATAAAATGGTCTCCCCGAAGGGACATAAAAAACATTCCAATTCTACATTCAACGTACTAGGTGTCGGAACAATCGACAACCTCTGTCAATCAAACAATCTGGAAAACTCGCGTTCCAAAACAACAACTCAACTGGTAGAATAAAAGGAATCAACAGTTCTATTCTCGACATCGACAAGTTCGATATAATAATTAGGGTGATAATTGAATAACAACAATAACAATAAATGTCGATGAGATCGACAATAATTGGGGTAACAATTGAATGAACAACAATAACAATAAATATCAACGAGATCAAAAATAAATGGGATGACATCATAATCAGAAATAATTAAAAGTGAATTGCACTTGAACAAGAAGTGAAGGAAAAATACTTGCAACATGATTAACAACTGTAATTATAAGGTAAACCAAGGATATAGTCAAGTGCTAATCATTTAATAAAATTTACCAACACCTTGTCAAGTTTGAATCAACATACATGAATGAAATAGTTAAAAAAATATGATCCTTTGTAAAATAACTCCAAGATAATTAAATTGTAGGTCAGTTTGAAGAAAACATCCCCTAAAGAGGGCCCATCGGTGAAAATATGTCATAATCAGGATTCATGTTAAAAGATTTTTATAAGATTTTAAAGTCTTGGATTCCTCTATTACAATGTCTTTTAAACATTTTTGAAGAAAATAAAATAAATTATATTAAATGGTACTCTCCTGAGCAATCCAATAACATACCACATTTGTAAAATATCCTCGAGGAAAAAGGTATTTGTAAGATCATTCGAAGATTTGCACTTGAGCTAAAGGTGGAAATATAAAAATTTGCACGTCATTGAAGAAGGACGTCACTTTGTAAACATAATTTGATCGACACGTTTGATATATAAATAGCACATAATTGCATCACTTGAACAATAAGTGAGGAGCGATAACACTTGCCTCAATACATGAAGCTTCCACTTCCAATATCTCGATCCGTCACTCACTTTACAACAACTTCTACTTCTTTACACGTTGGCCTCAACTCGATCATACATCTGTCTTTCTTTAAGACTCATCCACCCCTCGGTGAGTACGCCCATCATCTCCTATAATCATTTCCTACTCGAGCACTGCTCCTGATCGGTCCTCCTACTCGTACCTATATCAAGGTCAAGTACTACTTTAGTACATTACCAAACCAAAACTTTACTGATTCCTCCATTCTACCCATACGCATCCTATAACGCTTTACAATATAACACATATTAGTTACATTCATAAAATAGTTTTAGTATAACTAGCTAAGCACATAAACACATAATATATGTTGCAATTTAATACTCGCAATTACTACGCACATATGACATATATGTACATATATTTCTTATCAAAAATACTATAAGGATTATGAAATAAGTCTAACGAAAATCGGACAACACCTCCTTTGCACGGATACACTTCATGTCGGAACATAACCGACACAATCAACCACCAATCACAATTATAATTATCTGTACATCACACCACTACTTATTATACCTTAAAAATCCAAATCAATAAAGCAATTACAATTAATATCATAAAAATTCATCATCAAAACCGAAATCAATTACCAGCAATTTGAAACCCATTAAAATCAAAAACCCATCTCTCAGCTTCTGATTAAATTGAATCCTTAAATCCCCTTGACAGCCAATTACCCATTTTCCTTGGTATTGCAATAACCCTTGCACCATATAATACTGTTGAGGACCAGACTTGTTCACCACTGTCTCAGCCATGATTGACTGAACCTCTTGATCCCCTTCGTATGTGGCAATTATCTGTTCCATCCAAACAGGCACAACTGCACTCAATTGATTGCAACTTCCTAACATCTCCCAGCTAGTGTTAGAGTTAAGACTCACAGTTTCCCCTTGCCAATCAAAACTGAGAGATTGAGTGCTATAGTTGCAATGTAAGTCACCCAGCTGAGCCAACCAATACACCCCAAGAATCACATCCCAATCCTTCAACTTCTGAACCCAAACTTCAGTTTGAAATTCCAAGATGTTCATTCTCCAAGAAAAAATAGCACATTTCTTAGAACAACAAAGAGTCTCACCATTAGGCAAGCTGATGGAAACTGGAGGAATGATTTCAGTCTGTAATTCCAAAGTTACACATAAACCTTCATTAACCAAGTTTAGTGTACTTCCACTATCCACCAGAATTTTTATAACTCTTCCTTGATAGTTTCCCTTGAACTGTAGAGGTTGTTTACTCTTTGTCTCCTCCACTGCTAAGGCTGCCAATAAAATCTCCTCTTGCTTCCAATCCTCCCCTTCATCCTCAGGGTCTTCATCATATTTGGGAGCTTCATCATAGTCATCATCTCCCTCATCACATATCATTAAAAAACTCTGAGGTTTTTTGCATTCATGCCCTTTGACAAACTTCTCATCGCAGTAGTAACATAAGTCCTTCTGTCTTCTTTCTTCTCTTTGAGTGTATGTTAGGGGCCTTGGCTTTGAATTAATAACCTCTGCATTCTTACTAGGAATCAGTATAGGAGAGGCCTTACTAGCTCCCACAATTCCTGCACCTGAAGAGGTTTTACTTGCTTGAAAACCTGTGTTACTAACCTTCTAATAACCACCAGTACCAGTGTTTTTCTTAGCTTGACTGCTCAAGGTGCTCTCATAGTACCTGGCTAAATTAAGAGCCTGCTCTAAGGATGTAGGCTCCAGCAATCTGATCATGCCTTTGATCTCACTTTGCAGGCCTCCAACAAAGTTTTCTAGGAAATACTCAATAGTAAGTCCAGGTATTTTCTTAAGAAGTTGTCCCCTAATATTCTCAAAGTCGTCATAATATTCTTCAACTGAGCTGCTCTGCTATAACCTTTTGAATTTTTCAAAGACCAACTCAGTATCAAGTTCACCAAACCTAGCTGTGAAAGCTTCAGAGAATTGCTGCCAAGTAGCACTCTCTTGACCAATCATAAAGGACTTGTACCATGACCTTGGCACTCCAGTTAAGTGCATTGCTGCAATTGCAGCTCTCTTTCCATCAGTCACTTCATAGATTGAAAAGTACTCCTCACAATCCCTCAACCATTCCAAGGCATCTGCACCTTCTTTATAAGCTGGAAAGGACAGCTTAAGATGCCTCAAACTCTGATTGTCCTTTGAGACTTCTCTGTCCCTGTAATTTTCAGTAAACCTTGTCTCAACATCCCTCTTACTTTGCTTCTGCATTAGCTTCTACCTCTCCCAAGCAGCATGTAATGGATCCCTAAACATTCATTTACTAGAAGAGCTAGGCATCATATTCTCCTTGTAATCCTCCTCCTCCATCTCATTAAATTCTTCTTTCAACTTCTTCCTACTGTCTCTTTTGTTCAATCCAACTACTAACATTTCAATTTGCCTTTGTAGCCTCTCTATCTTCTCATCAGTTCCAAGCATATGACCTTGGATATCCTCCTGAATCATTCTCAGAGTACCTTGGTGAGATGTCTCAGGAAATTCTTCACTCCTATAGTAACTCATTCTCACAGTTAATCAATCAAACACCTTGTGGACAACACTTAATTCTTCGCAGATTTTTCAAACAACTTCACAATCACCACAGATTAACCAATTACAACTCCTTTCAACCGATCACCACACAGATTTATCCACAAAGCTCACAAACAAGCAAAACTTCACTTCTAATTTCAGATCAACACAGATAACAACAAAAAACAGCAGAATACAGCAGAGAATCAATTCACCACACTAACAATGCTTATCACTACTATTTTTGTAGTTTTCTCCAACAATAACGACTTACTTAACTAGAAACGAACTCAATCAGCATAAACATCTTCGTCTCTAGCTAATAACAGCAGAAATTTAACAGATCTAAGAGATAAAACTGAGAACAGAACACCTGAACAGTTTTGAAGAAATTTCTAGACTTGTAACTGCGATTACTCCACCAGTTGGCTCGCTCTTCTCGGATTAAAATGCTAAACACAGTAGAAGCAGTAGGAGATTAATTCTGATGCTCTGATACCAATTTGTCAGGAACTAGGGTTCCTAAATTTTTAGATATTTGAATGTTTTTGGATTTTCTGGTTTATAGAACTGTAAATGTAATCAAACAGAGTTATAGAACTAGTATCTTAAGAGATTAACAGAGATAGATGAAGATCAGATTGAGTATTCAGAGAAGAACAGAGATAGATTGTAGAAGAAGACATAGTTTCTAAGAGTTAGTTATAGAGAGAGAAAGTCTAGAGAGAGAGACAGATTTTGTGGAATGAATTCCGTTTTCATAATATGCATAATGAAATTACAACTGGTAGTTTGCTTTTATACTACTTCACTTAGCAATAGTAAAAATACTAAATTGCCCTTACTAACACTTCTCCTTACTAACAAATACTACTACTACTACTCAGTACTACTAAATGAAATATACTAATAGTAATACTTAGTAGTACTGCCATCCTGACAATCCTTCCCTCTTCAAATGCTCCATGTCCTCATGGAGTTATGGTGACAGAGAAAAATCTGGAAAATGACCACAAAGGTTTAATTTACCATCACCAACTATACATAAAGCTTCCACTTCACTACTAGTTCATAACAAAAGAAAGAAACCGATTGTAGAACCTAATAGGCATGGCGTTTCATAAAATATTTTACAATGTCAATCCTGATTTCGTTAATGTCCTCATCAGTATAAACCAAGTTCGACCTGCGCATCCACTGAAAAATAACCACAAAGGTTTTTGTAAGTCGCATATTTTTACTATTATCCTAAAGAACTAAGTATCTCTAAAGTTGATCAGAAAACCCAAAAAAAAATGAAATTCTCACCTTAGAAGCAAATTCAAGCTCTTTGTCCTCAACGATTTCCTTCATGTACCTCATCACGAACATGCCACAGTCCTTGCTCCCTGTCTGCAGTGGAACTCCCTGAAGTACCAAATAAAAATTTAATTACAATCTTCTTCGATGACATAAATAAAATATGATGAGAACGAATTAATACCGCCATGTTCTCCCATAATATTTTCTTCTTTGTAACCATGTTTAGATCCTCCTTGTACATTTTAATGGCGCTGTAACAAAAATAATATTTATCAACAAAAAATCAAAGCACAGAAAGATATGGTCTATTAAGGTTCAAGAGTCAATTCACAAACTTTAGAAGTTGAACTTACTTGTCCACAACATCCACCCATTCCTCATTTGCAATTCGACGTTTTAGAGGGTCCATGTAGTAGACAATCTCTACCTCAGGATTTGCAACAGTCAAAGTCCAGTGGTTCCTACGCAAACATGAACCATGGTGCAAGTTTGAAATTAAACCTCATAGTATTATCTGATAATGTCTAAGTAGCTAGTTATGGTATGAACACTTCCACGACATTGTAAGGCATGAGAAAGTATTGATCTTTCTTAGCATTCTTAAATCATGTAGCGAGTGCACGCGACCTCTGCCCTGCATTACCACATCCAATCGCACCAATCGTGCTAGGATCTACGAAGCTTATCATGTTGGTCATCTTTTGCTTTTTCACATATTCATTTAAGAGGCTACATATAAAATTAAGTAGTAGTGAGTACAAATTCTAAGTTTTATTACGGGACTATCTACGAAAAATAAAACAAATTACAGAGAAACTTACTTAATAAAAAGGAAAATGAGAGACCCTGCCATTTCACCTCCACAGCACAGTACATGTATATCTGATAAGAAAATGACTTGCCTCTTTTTAGAGCCAAAGGATTCTTCGCTTAGCTCAAAAGACATTGTCCGTTCATCAGTCAAGGCATCCTTTGCCCATGTCCATAACCGCTTCAATGCAGATGGATTATTTGCATTCATCTCCACAAAAAGCTCTGCTCGAACATCTTCAACTACTTTATACATCTTTTTCGTTTTCTTGGATTGACCTTTCTTCTTTTTATGAAAAGGTGCACATGAAAATAGTAAGAAGAAATAGGCTAAATAAAAACATGCTAGATATATTAAACACACTAATAGAAAAACGATCTGACCTTTGGACCTGAGAAACCATCGGAAGTTCTATTGTTTCCTATTGCTATCAGGTTTCTCGGCCATGCAATAAAAGTTCCCATGGCTTGTTCCACAATCACAATGTCATCACCGATAGGGAAGGGAATCTTAGCACCTCACTGAATGACTCGAGTGATTGAAACTCTTGCATTCTCTTCTCCAAGTCTTACTCCATGGATTGTCTGCTCACGTCCTTCAAGAACGAGTACTTCATGAATATCTGCATAAGCTACATTGTTGCTCAGCAATCCAACAGCCAATTTGCACTTAGAACTACTAGATGCATTCACTTTGACTTCCTCACCTATCTTCTTTTCACCATCCACCTTACAATCTTCATCCTCACCATCCACCTTAGAATCTTCATCCTCACCATCCACCTTACAATTTCCATCCTCACCAGCCACCTTACAATTTCCATCCTCACTAGCCACCTTGTTATCATCCTTAAAGTCACCAAAATCAACAAATATAGTGTCAATCATTTTCACTATTTGAACATTTTATCTTCTTGAACATGAAAAATCTTTCTTGCACTTTCTTGCGTCTCAAAATTCGATGCATTGTTACACAGCCTCGGTTAAGTAGTTTTAGTCCTTGAGTATTGTTCGGTGTGGTAACCTGTTTTCCTCGTTTCCTTTTCTTCGAAATTTGTTTTTGTAATTTTTCAGATATGGGCTTCTTCTTCACAGATATTGGGGAAGAACACGATGGTGTGGGGTTCGGAATGGGGGTTTGGTTGTTTAAAGACCTCGTCTTTCTTAAGGCCTTAATCACATTCAAGGTACATAGATGGGATGAAGATGGTTTGGTCTTCTTGAACTCTTTCTTCTTCATCACTGTCCTCTGCGATGCTTTCTTCTTAGACTCAGTTTTCATTTTTGGACTAGCCATAATCTATAGAACACACAAACAATGAATAAGTACATATCAGTTTTAATCAGCATCAACAATTCCAATTAACATTTTCAATCGAAAAATTAAAACTCATAATTAAAAGAAGGCATATCATCACTAAAACTTACACTTTGCATGCAAAACAAAAGAAAAAATGTAAACTGAACACATGGAGAAGTAATCAACACAAAAAAAACATACGAAAACACTCGAAACAGAACACATGGAGAAGTAATTAACACTCAAAAAATAGAAGAGGAATCGAATAAACACTCAACAAACATCACCAAGCATATAAACAATATGGGGTTTTGTAAACATCACCAAAAAAGCCCCAAAATCAAAAACCCCCAAATCTGATTAGGGTTTCATAAAAATGGGTTTCATAAAATGAAAATAAAAAACCCCCAAATCTGATTAGGGTTTCATAAAAATGGGTTTCATAAAATGAAAATCAAAAACCCCCAAATCTGATTAGGGTCTCATAAAAATGGGTTTCATAAAATGAAAATCAAAAAACCCCAAATCAACAACATACCAATACGGTTCAGTTTGACAGTGAGAGAGATGACAATCGTTGGTGAATCGCTGGTGAGAGAGAAGAGAGAAGCGTTTGTTTGAGAGAGAGAAAAGGGAGAAGTGTTTTAAAGAAGAGCGAAGTAAGTGTTTGACTGTTTAAAGCGCTCAACCGTTGTAAGTATAGAATTAAAGTGTTTTTTTTTGTTTGAAAAAAGAGGGGGAGACTCAAAAAAAGAGGGGGGGGGGGAAAGAGGGGGAAATGAAAAATCAAATGAACGGCTGAGATGCAGATCTGGTTAAATCTAACGATCCAGATTATTCCCAAATTATATTTCTATTTTAATTCTTAATAAAAGTCAAACAATAATTTCCCAAAAAAATGTACAACTTTTTGAAAATATACGTACAACGGTTGTTATGTCTAAAAACTGTTGTTAGAAAAGCTCTTTAATAACGGTTCCGACAATAAACCGTTATCTGACAATGTTATCTAATGTGTCACTGCGCAATGGTTTTCCACCTAACATTTTGTTTAATGCTCTTTCCGACAACAGTTTTGTTTCGAACCGTTGTTTGTTAACTGAAATTTTTAATTATCAAAAAATTCGATGCCGATATACACATTCTCAATATAAATGAAATTTATCGTATCCTACAACATCAATTTTTTTATTCGGCCGAGTATATCTTATGGTTAAAACGTCGTATCCTACAATTTAGCATATTTTTATTCGGATGAGTCTAATATATTAACGATATAATTTGGAAGAAGTTTAACTTTTCATATTCGAATATATCTAACCTTTAATTGTAAGCTTACATCGATTAGTTATTCATATATAACGATTTTACAAATTTACAAGTGCACAACGAAGACTATTATCCAGTGTTTTGACAGAAATCGGTATTAATCGGTAGAGACACCTTTTACTGATTAATTGGATAATCGCTGATTGGGGTTTAGGATTTAGAGTTTGATATGAATAACAGAATATAGAATATATGGTAGAGGCATTTGTTATTCCGTTATTCGTATTAATTAGTTCTATGTATCGAACATGCATGTGTCTAGTAAGATCTAACGTGTACGATACTCGGATAGATAGACCACAACTGTTAGATCGGATATTAATAATTACCAAATAACAGTGTTGTAAAGATCGATTGACTCGGACGACTACTCGTCCGACCGAGTATTCGTCCGAGTCAACCGATTCGGATTTCATCGAGTACTGGGACGATTACTCGGATATTGAAAACAAGTACTGTCCGAGTACTCGTCCGATCGAGTATTCGTCCGAGTCAACCGATTCGGATTTCATCGAGTACTGGGACGATTACTCGGATGTTGAAAACAAGTACTATTTGAGTTCTCGTCCAACCGAGTATTCGTCCGAGTCAACCGATTTCGATTTCATCGAGTAGTGGGACGATTACTCGGATGTTAAAAACAAGTACTGTCCGAGTAATCGTCCGATCGAGTATTCGTCCGAGTCAACCGATTCGGATTTCATCGAGTACTGGGACGATTACTCGGATGTTGAAAACAAGTACTCGGAAAATTAACTCATAATAATGGATAATTAAATTGTATTTATAGATAATTAATTCGTTCCTTGCACGGGTTATAATTACTAAATATGTCTTACACGGGTTGTAGACTACTAGTATTCGTATTTTTTTATAAATTTTAAAACTATTAGTACTTTCGTAATACTGGATAATTAATTTGTATTCGTAGATAATTAACTCGTTCCTTGCACGGGTTATAATTACTAAATATGTCTTACACAGGTTGTAAACTACTAAATATTCGAATTTTTTTAAAAATTTTTTGAAATTTTTTGAGAATTTTAAAAATACTAAATACACCAAACTACACCATCCTAAATAAATAAATACAACCGATTTCAATAAAAAAGTAATTTTAAATTATATAAAATATTTAACGAAACAAAATAAACAAATAAAATAAAGAACTCATATTTACAATAATTGTGTCCGAATAAGAACACAATTATCGAGCTTATCTCTCTATCCTCTCTTTCTCTTTCTCTCTCAATTAGCTTACTTTCCATATTTGTTAGCTTAGTTTCCCTTTTTTGTTAGCTCACTTTCTCCTCCATTTTTTCACTTTCTCTCTCTGTTAGCTCACTCTCTCTCAACATCTTCTTGAGAAACCATTAATCACTGATTGAAGACGTCCATTAACACCATTTTAGTATTATTCACTACAAAATCATCAGCTTCTTAGCTAAAAGTTGTTTATTCGAGGCTGTTGCTATTGCTGCTGAGCGAATCATCGGCTTGAGTATATACATGAGCCTCGGGCTTCTTGACATGAAGACCTCAATTAGTTTCACGGATTCAAGACCTCCATTAATTTCATTTTAGGTAAATTCATTTTGAATACGTTAATGATTTCATTTGTGTTAATGAATTCATTTTGATGAACACGTTTTGATGTTTCTACACTTCAATTACCGTTGATTGATTAATTATTTGGATTAGGGTTCATGTTTAATAATTTGGGGGAAATAGTACTCTCTTCTATTTTTGCTCAATTTGGGGGTTGTACACCCTATTTTAATTAATATTGACACTGTTTTTGCAGAATTTTAGTCATTAGTATACCGGTTGGCCTTGGACTTTACGATTTAGTTAACAACTTAACATTATTTATTTCTTCACTGTATTGGGTGGATGACTTATTAATGTTTGCATTTGAAAATGGGTTTACTGAAGAAAAAATAAGTTGTCCATGCATGAAGTGCGCACATAGCAAATCATGGAAGGCTCAGATTGTTAAAATCCATCTTTTTTAGCATAGAATTGATGAAACGTATACACGCTGGATTTGGCATGGGGAGCCAAATTTGGTAGAAAGTCCTATACTAGATGAAACCGACACTTCAGAATCTATTAATCAAGCCTGCAGTACAATGGGTGAAGCCAACGACGATGAAGATGAAATTTCTTCAGATTCTTCAGATTTCATAGACCTGGTGAAAGGTGAGCATGAACCTATGTATCCTGGATGTGAGAGTTACACTAAGATGAAAGCTTTAGTTAAGTTATTCAACTTGAAAGTGAAACATGGTATGTCTGATTCATGTTTCTCTGAAGTTCTGTTATTCATTGGGACTTTGCTTCCGGAAGAAAACAATATCCCTTCTTCCTTCAATGAAGCGAAGAAAACCTTATGTGCATTAGGAATGGGGTATGAAAAAATACACGCCTGCCCGAATAATTGTCTCTTATATCGTGGCCAGATAGATGAAGATGAGACTACTTGTCGCATATATGTAAGGCCTCCAGATGGAAATTGAATAAGAAAGGAGAGGAACTGGAAGGAGTCACTGCTAAGGTTTTATGGTATTTCCCTTTGATACCAAGATTAAGAAATATGTTCAATACACCTCAAATTGCAAAGGACATGACTTGGCATGAAACTGAGCGACAAATAGATCGTAAAATGAGGCATCCGGCTGACTCGATAACATGGAAGGATGTCGACCAAAAGTGGCCAAGCTCGATGGAAGAAAGGTGAAGCTCAACCCATTTGGAAGAAGGTTTCTATATTCTTCCAACTTGAATATTGGAAGTTTTTGCCGGTTAGGAATGTTCTTGATGTGATGCACATCGAGAAAAATATATGCGAAGCTTTAATTGGAACTTTGCTAAATATTCCTGGAAAGACAAAATATAGTGAGTCTGTCTGTCTTGATATGGCTGAAATGGGAATAAGAATAGAGCTGAGGCCAAAAACTCCCGGAAAGAAAGAGAAGGTACCGTTGGCATCATGGAACTTATTGAATGCAGAAAAAAGAACAGTTTGCTCGTCCTTTCTTAAAATGAAGTTACCGGATGGATTTTGTTCAAATATCAAGAATCTGGTAAATATGGAAAATTAATCTTCGGCTTGTTGGAATGAAATCTCATGATTGTCACACGATATTGTATCATTTGCTTCCAATTTCAATTCGGTCGGTACTGCAAAAACAAGTCAGGTACACAATAATAAGGTTTTGCCTTTTCTTCAAGGCAATTTGCAGTAAAGTCATCGATGTAGATAAATTGGAAAAAATGCAATCTCAGTTGGTGGAAACATTATGCCAGCTGGAAAAACACTTGCCTCCTTCGTTCTTTGATATGATGATCCATCTCTCAATTAATCTTGTGAGAGAGGTTAAGCTTTGTGGGCCAATATTTCTACGTTGGATGTATCCTTTCGAGAGATATATGAAGGCGTTTAAGGGATATGTACGAAACCCGGCTCATCCCGAAGGCTGTATTGCCGAGGCATATGTTGCCGAAGAGGCGGTTGAATGTTTGGTGAATTTTGAAGAAGCTACCATAGGATTGCCAAAAAATGCAGGCCCTTATCTGGTGCGACAATGATTAAGCCGAGCAAAGAGGACTTGCACCTAGCACACTTGTGTTCTCTGTAAAATAGCAAGGACGTTAGGCCATATTTTGAGTAAGTTACTCACATGTGTGTGTGTGTGTTATTTCCATTTTTTTTGCATTTTGATTAAAATATTAATGTAATTGATTTTACTTGTAGTGAACATATGGCAACTTTGATGACAAGATACCAGCAACATGAAAATGACCAAGTCTGGCTAAAAAACAAGCAAAATGATGAATTCCCCCAATGGTTCCGGAAAAAGGTAAGCTTTTTATTTGGTTAAAATAACTAAATAAATATGTTTACGGTAATCAAATTAGTCTGTATATTACTTTTGTTTTCCTACTTTAGTTAAAATTAATAAATTTGGAGATTGAAAGAATATATAATATTTTTACACATTCTACAAATTATAAAATTATAATTACGATATTTATTTGTATCGAATAATTAGTTTAAATAAAATTATTTTTGGACAGATTGAATCAGAATTGTTGCATGACCATAATAACATACGTGATGAGATACGGTGGATTGCAGAAGGGCCTAACAAGATTGTTCCTACATTCAGCGGTTATAAAATCAATGGTGTTACTTATAGCACCAAGGAGCGCGATGATAATCGACAGGTTCAGTGTAGTGGTGTTTGTGTTGTTGCAGATGCATTAATGGTTGTCGGTAAGGATAAAACTGTTGAACATATTTCACATAGCTACTATGGAGTTATAATAAGTATATGGGAGTTAGATTATAACAACTTTAGAGTCCATGTATTTCGTTGTAATTGGGTTGGTATGAACAAAGGGGTTAAGCTAGATGACTTAGGATATACATTGGTTAACTTAATCAAATTAGGTTTTGTAAATGATCCTTTTATGCAAGGAAACATGTTAAGCAAGTCTGCTACATTGATGATCCTCTCGAAAAACATTGGTTTGTTGTGTTGATATTACCAGAAAAAAACTATTATGACCAATGTGATGATGAAATGATGGATCGGTAGAAATAGAACTTGAAAATGAGCTACACGTGCCAATATTCCCCAATGTTGATGAACTTGACGAGGAAAAATCTGGTTATATGCGGGAGGAAGAAGAAGGGATTCAACTTCCATGATGGTAATGTATATCATTGCATTGGATTCAAGTTCAATTATTTCAAAATATTTAACTCCATGTACTGCTGACTTGCTAACTTATGTGAAACTCATATTATTTAGATGTACTTCTACTGATCACAAGTTTCATCTAAAGGAACCCCTTCATAAGATTACTTTAGCCTTGGTAAAATCATCATCTAGTTGAATTTTGACTTCTCAAGTTATGAATGTTTCGACTTGATGTCTCTTTTTATAATAGATGATGATTTTACCATAGCTAAAATAATCATTTGAAGGACATAGAAGTATGGCTACCATCGACTACTACAATAGGACTCTGGACTGGAGAGATGCTATCTATTATAGATTATACACCTAAATTTTTTTTGCTCTATCAAACTTTTCCAAATTAACTTTAATGTTATATTTTATGTTTATGCAGATTTAACGGTGTTAAAAGAAGACCTTGGAAAGAGTGGATACGCAGCAGGATATTACCAAAGACAAGAAGCAAATTTTAATGTGGTGGTGGTACTAGTAATACACCAAACTCATTTCGATTGTAATGTAGAAGTACTCCATAACTGTCTAACAGAGTTGGTGTGATCTGTTACTAACTAGTAGCTATGTATTGCATCATTACTTCTATTCAAATTAATAGATTTTGTCAATTTGTCAAAGTATGAGATTTGTGTATTCTCCGATTGGACTAACTTGTCAATTTACGGAAGTATTTGGTTTGCCAAATTTGGTTGAGTATTTTTAGTTTGCTAGTCTCTTTGTTGGTTGATTTTTAGTTTGCAAATCTGTTGGAATTGGCTGATTATTGGTTTGGTTTGTGTTGGGATGTAATATGTACAGGTAATTTTTTTTCTGTCCTTACTAAACAGACAATAGTTATTCTAGAAATGTTTATAACCGTCTTCTAAATAGGATGTTTAAACAACAGTTTTCTGCTCTGTTGCTGCTCTGTTGTATGAAACTCATTTATCTCACAATGCTAATAACCATTATCTATCAACTTTCATTCAGACAACGGTATTGAACACACATTGTCTGATGTTCCATACAACAACACTTCAAATAAAGTGTTGTCTAACTTACACCACGGCTTTGTCTAAAAGCGTTGTCTGGAGATAATATGAATTTGTCTACATACAACGGTGCTACACAGTTGTATTAAAAGGTTCCACACAACACATTGAAATAGAACAGTTGTATGATTTTATCAGAGCATACCGCTTAGACAATGGTTTCAAATAACAGCAAACATAGTTGTCATAGAAAGACTCCGGCAATACTTTTTCGAGGACAAAACATTCACTGTTGTTTGTTTTTTCGGGACAACAGTTTTTTGTTTAACCGTTGTGGGAAAGGTGTTGTATGATTGAGTTTTTCTTGTAGTGGAGACAATAGTGAGCAAACACCAGAAGTAGAAATTTTTTGTAATAAAGTTTTGTAGCAACTCACTTAGCATCGTTGACATCCCAATAATTCCAACAACGCGCTAACAAGCTAGGGTGTCGTGCCTTGGCGTTTACACCACTTGTTGGAGTTGCTCTTAGGGTTCTAATTAAATTTCCTGTGAAAAGAATAGATTAATCCGGGTCTGCTGTTCTATAGTTTCTGTCAGGAACTAGCTAGAAGAATTCATGTATGTGTATCTATATAGAAGAGTACAACTGTTGGTGGGGTCTCGGTAGTTTTCACTTTTTCTTTTCTACTAACCAAGAGAGCTTTATAGATCCCGGAGATGGACTGCTATGCTGTGTTCTCAGAACCGGACTGGGCATCGAATCGGAAGTCCTACTGGTTACTGGTTTGATTGGTTCAATCGGCTCGACTAGTGGTTCAACCGGTGTGACGTCATAATTATGTAATATATAATTATATATATATATATATATATATATATATTTAATTATATATTCTTCTTTACAACTAATTGTTCAGATTTATAAGAGACATCCTTTGGAATTTTCCAGATCTTCAACTGGTTCTTCGTCGTTGCCCAAAAAAATTACCAAAAACTCATCAATCCCTCTCCCCTGCCAATACCATCAAACTAAAATTCAAATTCGATCTCAGAAACCCAGAAAGCTGCTCCGAGATCCTGAAAAGGGACATCTAAGAACACATACTGACTGTGATTTGTCCAAGCTAAGGCTTCTGATTGTTTATGTACATTCTTAAAGAGATTGGTTGAGTTCAGGTGGTCTCTAGAGGATTAACTTCTGAATCAACCAAACAATCTATGTACGTAATATCGTTTTACGTTCATAACCTATTTGATTAATGTCCAGAGTAAACTATGAGAAATTAACTAAAACAACCTGAAGAATCTTATCAACCGCTTCTTGCTTCAATGATTCAATAACAAAGAAGAAGAAGTACTTGTGATATGGTTTTATTCAATAAACCGGCCGCCGGTGCGGTACCGGTTTTTACCGGTTTTGGCCGATTTTGGTCGGTTTTGAACAGGAAAACCGGAAAACTAGTTTTAGAGGTGAACCGAACCGGACTTGCCACCGGTTAGCGGTCCGACCGGTCGAACCGGCCGGTCCGGTCCGGTTTACCGGTCCGGTCCGGTTTTAAGAACACGGCTACTATGTTCTATAGCTTAATAATTTTCTTGAATCTGAGTTAATTCAAATGGAAGAATATAGGTTAAGTTATAATAAAGCTAAGCATGAGTATAGTGTTATTCTTGAGGCTTATGACTATGTCAGAAAAGAACTAGAGGAAGAGAGAAATACGATTAAAACCATTAAAAATTCTGGTAAAAAGACTCAAGAAATCATTGAAAGTCAAATTCTTGGTAAAATTAATGGTTTAGGTTTTGATAAGGCTAGAAAAGAAGAGACTGTAGCTATTGTCAATGATAATAGTAAACTAGAAGCTATCACATCTAAATCTGAAGGTAAGAAGATAGTTTCTGAACCTTAACATGATAAATTTGTTGATTCAAAAGGTACCCCCATTGTACATAAGAGAATTAACAATAGTAATTCAGATGAGAAAGTGTTCAGAGGCTAGAAGGTCTTTCAGAGTCTACCAAGATCAAGAGAAATAGGAATGAAAAAAAAGGTATTAAAAAAGAGAATAATTACAAGAATGTACCTGATGCACCTAGGAAAAAATGCTATAAGTGTGGAAATCATAATCATTTGGCCCTAGACTACAATCAAACACCTTCTTCGAAAACTGAGTCTAGATTCCCCAAGACTCAGAAAATTCAATACCAACCACAAAAAGCTTGTTATCATTCTGGTAGTTTACTTCATTCCATTTACATGTGTAGAGAATATCATGAACTGTATTATGACTATTATTTTCTGAAATCTGAAACTCCAAGTCACAAACAGTTTGTGAAATCAGAGTCTAAGATTGACTCTACAACAGGTAACTCCAAAACAAAATCTTCAAAGCCTGTTGTTTCTAGATCTAGTAAGAAAGGATCCAATCAAAGTTGGGTCCTAAAAATTTCTAACTAGTTACTTTTTGTTTGCAGGGCACAGGAAAGAAGTATTCAATTATCTTGGACAGTGGATGCTCTGGACATATGACTGGAAAGAAGTCCCTGCTTACAAAGTTTAAGAGGAAAGCTAGCCCAGTAATATCTTTTGGAGATGACAACAAAGGAGAAACTCTAGGATATGGCTCAATTGTGTTGGGGAATGTCATCATAGAAAACGTAGCACTGGTTGAAGGCTTGAAACACACACTTTTAAGCATAAGATAACTCGGTGATAAAGGTTACCAATCAATCTTTGACAGAGAAGGATGCAAAATCTTGAATATGCAGAATGGAGACATTGTTCTAACTGGTCAAAGACATGGTAACATATATATATGAAGCCAACTTAAGTGACACATCTAAAGGAATTGTAAAATGTCTTTACAGCAAAGCATCAAATGAAGAAAGCTGGAATTGGCACAAGAAGCTCTCACATCTCAACTTCAAGAAGCTTAATCAACTTGTTAAGAACAATCTGGTTAGAGGCCTACCTCAGGCAAATTATGTGCAAGATGTACTTTATGATGAATGTCAACTTGGAAAACAAAGAAGAACCACTTTCAAGAGCAAGACAGAAAATTCTATTACTGAACCATTTCACATACTACATCTTGATTTATTTGGTCCAATAAACATTTTGTCTATCAGCAAGAAAAGATATGCTCTAGTCATAGTGGATGATTACACAAGGTTCGCATGGGTATTCTTTCTATACAAGAAGGATGAAGCTCCTCAGAAAATCATTGATCTTGTCAAGAATATTCAAAATTGCTCTGAGTACAAAGTCAAAGTACTTAGGAGTGACAATGGTACAAAATTCAAGAATTATACAATGGAGGAATATCGGGCAGGTAATGGAATTAATCAACAATTTTCTGCACTTGGAACACCTCAACAAAATGGTGTAGTAGAAAGAAAGAATAGAACTCTCATAGAGGCAACAAGAACCATGCTTGCAGATGCAAAGCTTCCAACCTATTTCTGGGCAGAAGCTATCAACACTACATGTTTTACTCAAAAATGTACCTTGGTAAATGGTCATGAAAAGACTCCCTATGAGATGATCAATGGAAAGAAACCAAGTGGGAAATACTTTAACATTTTTGGATGCAAATGCTATGTCCTAAAAGTTCATCCAGAACAACTTGGGAAGTTTGAAGCCAAATCGGATGAAGCAATCTTTCTAGGATATTCTACATCAAAGGCCTTCAAAGTTTATAATCTCAGAACTCACATTGTTATGGAATCAATTCATGTTGCATTTGATGACAAGAAATTTGGAATTCTGCAAACTGATGAAAGAAATGACAAATTGGAATTTGAAAATCTTAAGGAATCTGAGATGCTCTCCAGTGATGATGAAGGTTCTCCAGAAGAAATTTCTATTGCTACTCAAAGGAATGCTACTGTTGAGGGGGAGCAAATCAATCAAGGAGAACACAATGTTCATCACGAGCAGACTAGTTATTCTGAGTCTACTCCATCAGGAACTGATCCTTTAGAGACTATTGAAGGAAGATCAGGAACTAGCAACAATATGGAGTCTATTGATTCTACTGATAAAGGGGGAGCTTTTGAAGGAAATGAACACTCTTCTACAAGAGATACCACTAACTTAAGGGGAGAGTCTATCAGAAGCAATCTTCCACCTGTTAGAAAATGGACAAGGGATCATACTGAAGATTTGATAATTGGTGATCCAAATAGTGGTGTTCGAACTAGAAGATTAGTTCAAAATGAATGCTTGTATAATTGTTTTTTGTGGCATCCCATAATCCGGGGTACAGATTTGGGGCCACTAACCACAATTCACACAACACAAACCTGGATATAAACATAATATAATAATAAAATACCCCTGATCCAAGACCGCTTACAGGTTATGGTATGAAACAAACTACCAAATTTAATTATAACAATCCAATCTCAGTATAACATTATTATACAAATTGATAACCACTAAGTTTGTCTACCGAACTAGTAAACCAACCTCTGACTAGCTCAAATCACTACCCGGCGAAACCAACAAGTCGAACGTCACCTCTCGCTGCTGGAACAGGAAAACTCATCCACACAAGGTCCACTAATCTCCTCTATTAACTAAAAAAAATAAACAAGCAAGAGTGAGCTAACAATGCTCAGCAAGTGTAAACAGTGATAGCAATATCAAGAACAATTTAGTTTCTGATCAACAAAAATAATCATCATACGGTACGAAAGAACTCAGCTGAAGAAATTAAATATTGTAACTCCCAGATGAGCCAACAGGACTCCGCTAAAACAAAATGCATCAACAATGAGAACTGATGAAAGTTCTGATAATTAAAGATAATCATCATAGGTTTCAAAGGAATCAGGCTTTGAAGCAACTCAACCTCAATGTATGGATTAGAATTGGATTTTTATATATTTTAAAAACAATAAGGTTATGCTGCTGATCAGTCACGCACTAACCCCGGACAAACGCACACAGTAATGTCCTTTAATGGATACACGGCACACATTGGCCTTATCATCTGACCACGAATCTGGTCTCCTCGAAGGGACTCCTCTTGACCATAAAATGGTCTCCCCGAAGGGACATAAAAAACATTCCAATTCTACATCCAACGTACTAGGTATCGGAACAATCGACAACCTCTGTCAATCAAACAATCTGGAAAACTCACGTTCCAGAACAACAACTCAACTGGTAGAATAAAAGGAATCAACAGTTCTATCATCGATATCGACAGGTTCGATATAATAATTAGGGTGATAATTGAATAATAACAATAACAATAAATGTCGATGAGATCGACAATAATTGGGGTAACAATTGAATGAAAAACAATAACAATAAATATCGACGAGATCGACAATAAATGGGATGACATCATAATCAGAAATAATTAAAAGTGAATTTAACTTGAACAAGAAGTGAAGGAAAAATACTTGCAACATGATTAACAACTGTAATTATAAGGTAAACCAAGGATATAGTCAAGTGCTAATCATTTAATAAAATTTACCAACACCTTGTCAAGTTTGAATCAACATACATGAATGAAATAGTTAAAAAAATATGATCCTTTGTAAAATAACTCCAAGATAATTAAATTGTAGGTCAGTTTGAAGAAAACATCCCCTAAAGAGGGTCCATCGGTGAAAATATGTCATAATCAGGATTCGTGTTAAAAGATTTTAATAAGATTTTAAAGTCTTGGATTCCTCTATTACAACGTCTTTTAAACATTTTTGAAGAAAATAAAATAAATTATATTATATGGTACTCTCCTGAGCAATCCAATAACATACCACATTTTTAAAATATCCTCGAGGAAAAAGGTATTTGTAAGATCATTCGAAGATTTGCACTTGAGCTAAAGGTGGAAATATAAAAATTTGCACGTCATTGAAGAAGGATGTCACTTTGTAAACATAATTTGATCGACACGTTTGATATATAAATAGCACATAATTGCATCACTTGAACAATAAGTGAGGAGCGATAACACTTACCTCAATACATGAAGCTTCCACTTCCAATATCTCGATCCGTCACTCACTTTGCAACAACTTCTACTTCTTTACACGTTGGCCTCAACTCGATCATACATCTGTCTTTCTTTAAGACTCATCCACCCCTCGGTGAGTATGCCCATCATCTCCTATAATCATTTCCTACTCGAATTTCCATCTACTCGAGCACTGCTCCTGATCGGGCCTCCTACTCGTACCTATATCAAGGTGAAGTACTACTTTAGTACATTACCAAACCAAAACTTTACTGATTCCTCCATTCTACCCATACGCATCCTATAACGCTTTACAATATAACACATAATGGTTACATTCATAAAATAGTTTTAGTATAACTAGCTAAGCACATAAACACATAATATATGTTGCAATTTAATACTCGCAATTACTACGCACATATGACATATATGTACATATATTTCTTATCAAAAATACTATAAGGATTATGAAATAAGTCTAACGAAAATCGGACAGCACCTCCTTTGCACGGATACACTTCCTGTCGGAACATAACCGACACAATCAACCACCAATCACAATTGTAATTATCCGTACATCACACCACTACTTATTACACCTTAATAATCCAAATCAATAAAGCAATTACAATTAATATCAAAAAATTTCATCATCAAAACCGAAATCAATTACCAGCAATTTGAAACCCATTAAAATCAAAAACCCATCTCTCAGCTTCTGATTAAATTGAATCCTTAAATCCCCTTGACAGCCAATTACCCATTTTTCTTGGTATTGCAATAACCTTTGCACCATATAATACTGTTGAGGACCAGACTTGTTCACCACTGTCTCAGCCATGATTGACTGAACCTCTTGATGCCCTTCATATGTGGCAATTATCTGTTCCATCCAAACAGGCACAACTGCACTCAATTGATTGCAACTTCCTAACATCTCCCAGCTAGTGTTAGAGTTAAGACTCACAGTTTCCCCTTGCCAATCAAAACTGAGAGATTGAGTGCTATAGTTGCAATGTAAGTCACCCAGCTGAGCCAACCAATACACCCCAAGAATCACATCCCAATCCTTCAACTTCTGAACCCAAACTTCAGTTTGAAATTCCAAGCTTTTCATTCTCCAAGAAAAATTAGCACATTTCTTAGAACAACAAAGAGTCTCACCATTAGGCAAGCTGATGGAAAATGGAGGAATGATTTCAGTCTGCAATTCCAAAGTTGCACATAAACCTTCATTAACCAAGTTGAGTGTACTTCCACTATCCACCAGAATTTTTATAACTCTTCCTTGATAGTTTCCCTTGAACTGTAGAGGTTGTTTACTCTTTGTCTCCTCCACTGCTAAGGCTGCCAATAAAATCTCCTCTTGCTTCCAATCCTCCCCTTTATCCTCAGGGTCTTCATCATATTTGGGAGCTTCATCATAGTCATCATCTCCCTCATCACATATCATTAAAAAACTCTGAGGTTTTTTGCATTCATACCCTTTGACAAACTTCTCATCGCAGTAGTAACATAAGTCCTTCTATCTTCTTTCTTCTCTTTGAGTGTATGTTAGGGGCCTTGGCTTTGAATTAATAACCTCTGCATTCTTACTAGGAATCAGTATAGGAGAGGCCTTACTAGCTCCCACAATTCCTGCACCTGAAGAGGTTTTACTTGCTTGAAAACCTGTGTTACTAACCTTCTAATAACCACCAGTACCAGTGTTTTTCTTAGTTTGACTCCTCAAGGTGCTCTCATAGTACCTGGCTAAATTAAGAGCCTGCTATAAGGATGTAGGCTCCAGCAATCTGATCATGCCTTTGATCTCACTTTGCAGGCCTCCAACAAAGTTTTCTAGGAAATACTCAATAGTAAGTCCAGGTATTTTCTTAAGAAGCTGTCCCTAATATTCTCAAAGTCATCATAATATTCTTCATCTGAGCTGCTCTACTGTAACCTTTTGAATTTTTCAAAGACCAACTCAGTATCAAGTTCACCAAACCTAGTTGTGAAAGCTTCAGAGAATTGTTGCCAAGTAGCACTCTCTTGACCAATCATAAAGGACTTGTACCATGACCTTGGCACTCCAGTTAAGTGCATTGCTGCAATTGCAGCTCTCTTTCCATCAGTCACTTCATAGATTGAAAAGTACTCCTCATAATCCCTCAACCATTCCAAGGCATCTGTACCTTCTTTATAAGCTGGAAAGGACAACTTAAGATGCCTCAAACTCTGATTGTTCTTTGAGACTTCTCTGTCCCTGTAATTTTCAGTAAACCTTGTCTCAACATCCCTCTTACTTTGCTTCTGCATTAGCTTCTGCCTCTCCCAAGCAGCATGTAATGGATCCCTAAACATTCATTTACTAGAAGAGCTAGGCATCATATTCTCCTTGTAATCCTCCTCCTCCATCTCATTAAATTCTTCTTTCAACTTCTTCCTACTGTCTCTTTTGTTCAATCCAACTACTAACATTTCAATTTGCCTTTGTAGCCTCTCTATCTTCTCATCAGTTCCAAGCATATGACCTTGGATATCCTCCTAAATCATTCTCAGAGTACCTTGGTGAGATGTCTCGGGAAATTCTTCACTCCTATAATAACTCATTCTCATAGTTAATCAATCAAACACCTTATGGACAATACTTAATTCTTCGTAGATTTCTCAAACAACTTCACAATCACCACAGATTAACAGATTACAACTCCTTTCAACAGATCACCACACAGATTTATCCAAAAAGCTCACAAACAAGCAAAACTTCACTTCTAATTTCAGATCAACACAGATCAACAACAAAAAACAGCAGAATACAGCAGAGAATCTATTCACCACACTAACAATGCTTATCACTACTATTTTTGTAGTTTTCTCCAACAATAACGACTTACTTAATTAGAAACGAACTCAATCAGCATAAACATCTTCGTCTCTAGCTAATAACAGTAGAAATTTAACAGATCTAAGAGATAAAACTGAGAATATAACACCTGAACAGTTTTGAAGAAATTTCTGGACTTGTAACTGCGATTACTCCACCAGTTGGCTCGCTCTGCTCGGATTAAGATGCTAAACACAGTAGAAGCAGTAGGAGATCAATTCTGATGCTCTGATACCAATTTGTCAGGAACTAGGGTTCCTAAATTTTCAGATATTTGAATGTTTTTGGATTTTCTGGTTTATAGAACTGTAAATGTAATCAAACAGAGTTATAGAACTAGTATCTTAAGAGATTAACAGAGATAGATGAAGATCAGATCGAGTATTCAGAGAAGAACAGAGATAGATTGTAGAAGAAGACATAGTTTCCGAGAGTAAGTTATAGAGAGAGAAAGTCTAGAGAGAGAGACAGATATTGTGGAATGAATTCGGTTTTCATAATATGCATAATGAAATTACAACTGGTAGTTTGCTTTTATACTACTTCACTTAGCAATGGTAAAAATACTAAATTTCCCTTACTAACACTTCTCCTTACTAACAAATACTACTACTACTACTACTCAGTACTACTAAATGAAATATACTAATAGTAATATTTAGTAATACTGCCATCCTGACAATCTTTCCCCCTTCAAATGCTCCATGTCCTCATGGAGTTATGGTGACAGAGAAAAATCTGGAAAATTCATCTGGATTAAGTCTTCATCTTCCCAAGTAGCTTCATCAATACTGCATCCCTTCCACTGTATAAGCACCTGATGAGCTATCTTGTGGTCCTTCACCACACTTCTACTGTCCAACTTCCTGAGTGGGCTGAGATCAAATGTCCCCTGTTCTGTCACATGAGGTAGTTGCCTGTGAACTCTAGCTTGCCCTACTGCCCTCTTCAATTGAGAGACATGAAATACTGGATGAACTCTTGAAGTGGTAGGTAGATCCAATTTGTAAGCAACAGCCCCCACCTTTTCTAAAATCTCTTAAGGCCCAAAGTACCTAGCAGAAAGCTTGAGATTCTTCCTTATAGCCATTGTTACCTGCCTATAAGGCTGCAATTTCAGATATACCCAATCACCCACTGCAAACTCCCTTTCTGACCTCTTAACATCAGCATAGCTTTTCATTCTGCTTTGAGCAGATTCCAACACTTCCCTAAGCACAGACCATTGTTGCTACCTGTCTGATAGCATAGTTTCCAATGCAGAGATATTAGAGTGACTTCTATTCAACTATGGTAGATGTCTTGGTTTCATTCCATATACCACCTGGTAGGGTGTAGTATTCAGAGTGGTATGGAAGGTGGTATTATACCACCATTCTGCTGCAGTCAACCATGTAGCCCATTTTTTAGGCACCTGACTTGTCATACTCCTCAGAAACTGCTCCAAACATTGGTTTATTCTCTCAGTGCATCCATCAGATTGAGGATGGTATGTTGTGCTCATACAAAGCCTAGTACCAGCAATTTTTGACAGGGATTGCCAAAACTCACTCAAGAATAGGCTGTCTCTGTCACTCACATTGGATTCTGGTAATCCATGTAGTCTATAAATGTTCTCAAAGAAAGATTGAGCTAAACTCTTAGCTGAAATAGGGTGTTGTAATGCTACAAAATGAGCATACCTGCTAAATCTGTCAACTACCACTCAAATAACCTCATAGCCAAGTGACTTAGGTAGGCCAGTTATAAAGTCCATAGCTATGTCTCTCCATGGCTCTTGGGGTACATTCAAGGGTTGCAGCAGGCCTGGTTTTTTAACATTTTCTCCCTTCACCTCCTGACAAACCCCACACTCTCTTACCCATCTGCCAACATCTTGCCTCAGAGTGGTCCAAAAGAATTATTCTTGAATTCTTTTGCAAGTGGCTCTATTGCTTGAATGCCCACCTATTCCATTACTATGCAACTCCTTAAAAATTTGAATCCTTAAATCCCCTTAACAGCCAATTACCCATTTTCCTTGGTATTGCAATAACCCTTGCACCATATAATACTGTTGAGGACCAGACTTGTTCACCACTATCTCAGCCATGATTGACTGAACCTCTTGATCCCTTTCATATGTGGCAATTATTTGTTCCATCCAAACAGGCACAACTGCACTCAATTGATTGCAACTTCCTAACATCTCCCAGCTAGTGTTAGAGTTAAGACTCACAGTTTCCCCTTGCCAATCAAAACTGAGAGATTGAGTGCTATAGTTGCAATGTAATCACCCAGCTGAGCCAACCAATACACCCCAAGAATCACATCCCAATCCTTCAACTTCTGAACCCAAACTTCAGTTTGAAATTCCAAGCTGTTCATTCTCCAAGAAAAATTAGCACATTTCTTAGAACAACAAAGAGTCTCACCATTAGGCAAGCTGATGGAAACTGGATGAATGATTTCAGTCTACAATTCCAAAGTTGCACATAAACCTTCATTAACCAAGTTGAGTGTACTTCCACTATCCACCAGAATTTTTATAACTCTTCCTTGATAGTTTCCCTTGAACTGTAGAGGTTGTTTACTCTTTGTCTCCTCCACTGCTAAGGCTGCCAATAAAATCTCCTCTTGCTTCCAATCCTCCCCTTTATCCTCAGGGTCTTCATCATATTTGGGAGCTTCATCATAGTCATCATCTCCCTTATCACATATCATTAAAAAACTCTGAGGTTTTTTGCATTCATGCCCTTTGACAAACTTCTCATTGCAGTAGTAACATAAGTCCTTCTGTCTTCTTTCTTCTCTTTGAGTGTATGTTAGGGGCCTTGGCTTTGAATTAATAACCTCTGCATTCTTACTAGGAATCAGTATAGTAGAGGCCTTACTAGCTCCCACAGTTCCTGCACCTGAAGAGGTTTTACTTGCTTGAAAACATGTGTTACTGACCTTCTAATAACCACCAGTACCAGTGTTTTTCTTAGCTTGACTGCTCAAGGTGCTCTCATAGTACCTGGCTAAATTAAGAGCCTGCTCTAAGGATGTAGGTTCAAGTAATCTGATCATGCCTTTGATCTCACTTTGCAGGCCTCCAACAAAGTTTTCTAGGAAATACTCAATAGTAAGTCCAGGTATTTTCTTAAGAAGCTGTCCCTAATATTCTCAAAGTCATCATAATATTCTTCATCTGAGCTGCTCTACGGTAACCTTTTGAATTTTTCAAAGACCAACTCAGTATCAAGTTCACCAAACCTAGCTATGAAAGCTTCAGAGAATTGTTGCCAAGTAGCACTCTCTTGACCAATCATAAAGGACTTGTACCATGACCTTGGCACTCCAGTTAAGTGCATTGCTGCAATTGCAGCTCTCTTTCCATCAGTCACTTCATAGATTGAAAAGTACTCCTCATAATCCCTCAACCATTCCAAGGCATCTGCACCTTCTTTATAAGCTGGAAAGGACAACTTAAGATGCCTCAAACTCTGATTGTCCTTTGAGACTTCTATGTCCCTGTAATTTTCAGTAAACCTTGTCTCAACATCCCTCTTACTTTGCTTCTGCATTAGCTTCTGCCTCTCCCAAGCAGCATGTAATGGATCCCTAAACATTCCTTTACTAGAAGAGCCAGACATCACATTCTCCTTGTAATCCTCCTCCTCCATCTCATTAAATTCTTCTTCCAACTTCTTCCTACTATCTCTTTTGTTCAATCCAACTACTAACATTTCAATTTGCCTTTGTAGCCTCTCTATCTTCTCATCAGTTCCAAGCATATGACCGTGGATATCCTCCTGAATCATTCTCAGAGTACCTTGGTGAGATGTCTCAGGAAATTCTTCACTCCTATAGTAACTCATTCTCACAGTTAATCAATCAAACACCTTATGGACAATACTCAATTCTTCACAGATTTCTCAAACAACTTCACAATCACCAAAGATTAACAGATTACAACTCCTTTCAACAGATCACCACACAGATTTATCCACAAAGCTCACAAACAAGCAAAACTTCACTTCTAATTTCAGATCAACAACAAAAAATAGCAAAATACAGCATAGAATCTATTCACCACACTAACAATGCTTATCACTACTATTTTTGTAGTTTTCTCCAACAATAATGACTTACTTAACTAGAAACGAACTCAATCAGCATAAACATCTTCATCTCTAGCTAATAACAGCAGAAATTTAACAGATCTAAGAGATAAAACTGAGAACAGAACACCTGAACAGTTTTGAAGAAATTTCTGGACTTGTAACTGCGATTAGTCCACGAGTTGGCTCGCTCTGCTCGGATTAAGATGATAAACACAGTAGAAGCAGTAGGAGATCAATTCTGATGCTCTGATACCAATTTGTCAGGAACTAGGGTTCCTGAATTTTTAGATATTTGAATGTTTTTGGATTTTCTGGTTTATAGAACTGTAAATGTAATCAAACAGAGTTATAGAACTAATATCTTAAGAGATTAACAGAGATAGATGAAGATCAGATCGAGTATTCAGAGAAGAACAGAGATAGCTTGTAGAAGAAGACATAGTTTCTGAGAATTAGTTATAGAGAGAGAAAGTCTAGAGAGAGAGACAGATTTTGTGGAATGAATTCCGTTTTCATAATATGCATAATGAAATTACAACTGGTAGTTTGCTTTTATACTACTTCACTTAGCAATAGTAAAAATACTAAATTGCCCTTACTAACACTTCTCCTTACTAACAAATACTACTACTACTACTACTCAGTACTACTAAACGAAATATACTAATAGTAATACTTAGTAATACTGCCATCCTGACACAGGGACAGTTTCAAGAAACTACTGCAAGTTTGACTTAGATCTCAACTGTGTACTCTTTACAGGATAATGACATCACAATATTTACAAATATAAGAACATTGAATATAAAGGGATTCTATTTATCATTGAAGAATAACACAAGCACAAAGCACTGTAAACCAGATGAGCACCAGCACAAAGAAAATTTTACATACCTTCATTTTCCACATTTCCTCGGCACACCTCACAAGAAATCAGATAAATTTTCTCCTTGCAATAACAAGGCATATTCAAGTGTGAGTGTTTAATTAGAGATAACAAGGCACAATCAAGTGTGAGTGTTTGTTCGGGGAAACCCGAGCTTCTGGATCGAAGTCTGATGTCATTGCCTCAGCTATATATATCAGCATCTTCCACGCATCTCTAGTACACATGTATAAGTAAAATGAAACATTATCAAGAAAACTACAACTGGTTAGCTGCATATAACAATTTTATTGTAATTTAATTTTGCTATCTAATTCTATATTAGCCATACATATCAAGTATGTATAAGACGATACATACTTTTTGTCATTTAAAATAAAGAAACCTCGATAATGAGAATAGGAAGATAATATATGCATGAACACAAATCTTTCTCCTTAATATAGATAACTTGCAAATATCTCCCAGTTACCTATACGAATCACCTATATGGATCAGGGCACTTAGGCTTGGTCTGAACAACAGCCTCAATTCTATCCATGATCTATGGTGTAAGTAATGGAATTACCTTGATTGCTTTCATATTTTCTTCAATCTACATTTTGAAAATAAAAGGTTTTAGCTAAAGAAATGCAACAAAAATAAAGGGGAAGTCTTTACTATTACTTCAAACAATTTGAATACAGCAACCTAAAAATGCAACAGGAGACTTGGGAGAAGAAAGGACTAGTATCAATTAAGGCATGCTTGAATATAAGCACTTACCCCAGTCAGCCATAAAATCCAACAAAAGAAAGAAAAAAGTAAAAAGACAGAGTCAAATACATTAGGATTTGCACCTTAGTAGGTTTCAACTGACCTGATGAACCTTAGTTGCACCAGTAATAATCAATGATATTAGTATTTGCAGCGCACCACGCAACTGCAAGTTGAGCTAATGGGATTCCCAATTCTGCTGCAACTGGTTGTAGGCCTTTCACTTTATTGAGGACATCGTTGACCAATGTTCTACTGGCAAGATTCTATAATGTGGCATAACATAACTCAATTCTACTAATAAAAGGTTCTGAGGGAAGTAAAAAATAGTGCAACACTGTAATGATATTGCTTCCTCTTTCAGTGCTAGCTGTAAACAACTAAGTGCAACACTGTAAACTAAGAAACAAATTTTTTTCAACATACAAGTATTCTGAGGGAAGTAAGAAATAGTGCAAGCAACATACTTGCTCAAGGAATTAGGTAATACAGAAGAGCAAAGGTAAGTACGTAACCTTTATTATTCTTTTAGTTATTACTAATGCTAATATAATTACGCAACTAATGTCTATAAAGGAATATGAACTTGGTCTCTTTGTACTGTTATTGCCATAGGTCACATATGCAAACCGATAAAGTAGGGAGAACCAATAATATGATGATTCCCACACCAATGCAGGTCATCTACTAATTAGTAGATTAGCTTCAACATCAACGCTAAATACATCTCTTACCTTGTAATTTTCCAGTGCAAACCTACTGTCTTGGGGAATATTCCCAGTGTTATATTTTCCATGTCCGTAGTTTGTGTACAAGGCTGGTATTCAACTTCGACCTGCAGGCTGATATTCAACTTCGACCTGCAGTATACGAAAAAATGAGAGTTTTTTTATTAATCCATTACTAAAGAGGAAAAAAAATTACTCACAGCAATCCGATGATTGCTTAACTGCACATACTATCTACAACAGTGTGACTAGATATATAAAACAAGGAGAACAAGGAAAAGTGAGGGAAAAAAACTCCTCTGTTACAAAAGACAGAGAAACATCCAAGAGCATATTATAACTAAGAACTTTTAGTATTCATTGCACAAAAAAAAATTAAAAACTCATATAAACAAAAAAAACAAAAAAAAAGCGAGGAAAATGCTTAAATTCATCTGTCCACACATTTTTAATTATAAACAAAAAAACCCATATAATGTCTAAATTAAAAATTAAATCTTTATATAAAGGAAAATGCTAGGTACCCCAAATTGGTACCCAAAAAATTTCCCAAATGCCAAGTCTAGCAATTTAATTGGTTGTAATAATAGTGGACCCTCCTGCATTCACACCAACCATGCATTCACACCAACCACCCAATCAAAAATTTCCACCATGCCATGTAAGCATTGCCACATCATTTGGGAGTAATATTTGGGTACCAATTTGGGGTACCTAGCATTACTCTTATATAAAATACTCGGGAAAGAATGTGTTACCTGAGATATATGAAGCCCTCTTCGAACCCCATCGTCGAATTACAGGGTAAATGGCTTTCCAGGCATAACTTCAATTCCTGAAGAATAAAAAAACCAAAATCACCCAGGATTCTGCATTTTATCTCAAAACAGAACAAAATAAACAAATTAATTAAGTAGAATAAACACATTCAAATTTATAAAAGAACAAACATATACATATAATATGTCTATGTAAAGAGGAGAGGGGAAAGCCATGGAAAGGATGAACACAACTATAACTTGTTCAAACAAGAAGTTCCAGGAGCTGAGAAGGCCATAGGCAGATTACTCAGGAAGAGGACCAGGAAGAAGAATGATTTTGTCATTGACAAAGAGGAACTCGTTTTTTTTTTGTTGCAGTAGATGGTGTGCAGATTGTTGGAAGGAGGTAGTTTCAGGTAGGCGTTGCAGAAGGATGGTGACAAAGCTGCATGTGTAGTATGGGATGCATGTGTAGTATGGGGCTGCCGAGAAAGACGAGGCGATGCCGGAGAAGCTTACTGAAGGCAAAAAACGAGATAGAGTGGCAGAAAGTCATGCAGAACGAGATGGGCACAGTAGTAGCCAAACGGGCCGGTAAATAAGTATTGCCAGACAGGCAAGTTAGTAGTATCAGACGAACAAGATGAAAGCCATACAAGCTGATTGCCAGATGGGAAAACACGAAAAGTGCCAGACGGGCAAACAAGTTGAAGTGCTAGACGGGCAAAGAAGTATAGCCATACGGGCTCAGATTATTAGCCATAAGGGCTCAGTTTAATAGCCATACAGGCTCAGTCGAATTAGCCATATGGGCCCAGTCGAATCAGCCATACGGGCTCAGTTTAAAAGCCATACGGGTTGGACGGATGCATCATATGTTTGAATTAAGGGATAGATTGTTGGGATATTTGTTTAATTCAAACATATATTCTGTTATTCTAGTTATGGTAATAAAATGTTGATATGTCAACATGATTTGGTAAATTATAATTAATATATAAGATTAGCTTGAGCAGCAAGAATAAGATAAGAGATAAGATGATATCAAATCATCGTTCTTATCCTTAGTTTGTCGTTCTTATCCTTAGTTTGTGGTGGTAGTTTTTTTCCCTATTTAAACAATGTAATCGTATTATTTTCATATCAAGAGAAGAGACTACAATGTAGTCTTTAGAGTATTTAGGTCTTGTACATATCAGTTTTCCTCTTACTTATTTTCATTATTGTTCTTGTTATTATGAGTCAGTTATTTGTTTATTTTCAACAACTCATATAGAAACTTAGGTTAAATACTCAAGATAGCAAAAAGTTAAGGCTTTATCTAAAGTCGGGGAAGGAAATACCTAAATTAGGGCTTATAGAATATGTCGATTGCTAGTAAGCTTGTAGAATATGGCGAGAAGTTTGGAGAATAGATCGATTGATGTGGTGAGGGAACAAGGCAAGAGATATACAGTAGCTAGATACATTGCTAATCTTTTTATAGGAACTAATTTTTATTTCTAAAAAAATTCAGCAAATTATAATTTGAATAAGTAAAAATAAAATATATTTTTTAAGTTGAATATATTATAAATTCATAAATATAAATTATTTTAAAATATAATTTTGTTAAATATAATTTATTAACATAATTATTTAGGTGATTCGTATTTATTAAAATAATCTATTTTTTTAAAAGATTGGGGTAATATAAAAATAACATATTATTTGTATATAATTTAGCTTTTTTTAAAATTTTTAAAGCTTTTAGCGTCGGTCAAATGTAAGGCGACACATAAAGTACAAAAAAATTAGTTTAGGCGTCAGTTGTGGAAAGGCCGATGCTAACGGATCAGTTCTAAGCGTCGGTTATTTATGACCGACGCTAAGAGTTTAGTTTTAGGCATCGGTTCAGTAAAGACCGACGCTAAAGGTTATGTTTTAGGCGTCGGTTAAATAAAGACCGACGCTAAAGGGTCAGTTTAAGCGTCGGTTTTTTCTGACCGACACTAAAATTCAGTTTTATGCGTCGGTTGAGTAAAGACCGACGCTAAAGGGTCAGTTTTAGGCGTCGGTTATTTTCTGACCGACGCAAAAAGTCCAGCACAAATGACATTAAGCGTCGGTTAAGCTCGCAACTGACACCTATAGTATGTATAGGTCACGGCTCTCTATTTAACCGACACTAAAAGTGCGACGCTAAAAGCCTATTCTATAGTAGTTTCAAAGTGATAGATGATTAACCCTGGATAATTTTGATTATAGATCGCCGGACCACCCCGAGTCATGCCATTAGCATAGCGGGAGTACCAGGCAAGTTTCCAATGCCTTAGAACATGTTGTTGTGATAATATATATATATATATATATATATATATATATATATATATATATATATATATATATGATTCTGTTTACATATGCTACAGCATGCATGTTTGTTTTCAAAGTATATTGGAATACTTGTTCCCTGAACTGATATTGGCCTATAGACTAGATATGAATTATCAGTTATAAGCCGGATTGTTTTGTCAAGACCCTTAGTGAAGGGCGTATGATATCCATTATTTAAATATAGACCGGGAGTCGGTATTTTGAGATATAGAGATAGTCGTGGAAACCCGGAGGGATTCCAGTGTCAGTTTATTTGAGGAATGTTATTTATGAACATTATTTATATTTCCATAAAGTATTAATTACTTGGAAATTATTCGAGAAATGTTATTTGAATATTATCTCAATGGAGAAGTACTATATGAATATTATTTTGAATATTCATTCGCGTTTATTTATTTACTGAATATTATTTTAATAAAGGTTTTTTTCTAATATGTCCCATTTACAAAGGTCAATTATAATTATGTCCCAAATTTATTTGTAATTATAAATATATCCCAAATTATGAATATGTCCCATTTTTTAGTATAACCATGATTAATTTATTAAATAAACATTATCAAAATACATTTTTATCCTCCTTTATGAATTGTTAAAACTTTTCAATGTCATCTTTAATTTTTTTTCTCACCTTGCTTCACTTGATCGTCAACAAAGGATGAAAAAGATGGAAAACAGTTGATATTAATCTGGCCAGGTTCCTTTGAATTTAATTTGCTCCAATATGCGAGTCAACTATCCGAAACAATAAGGAGAAGATTTTGTTAATAATGTAGTGTAGTTTTTAGATGGTGAACAGTGCCCCTGCGGGCCAATGTCGGAGAAGAAGTAGTGGCGGCAGCATGATGGTGGTGGGGGTTAGAGAGAAGGAAAAGGAGAAAAATATTTTTTATTGTGAGTATTATGGTCAATTTATACACAAAATTTACCTATAATTATATATAATTATATGTATATGAGCTAACTTTAACTATAGGACATAATTATAATTATTCAATAAAGAGGGACATATTCTTAATTGATCTTTAGAAATGGGACATATCAAACTAATACCCTTTTAATATTCATTTGAGCTTTAATTACTTAAATGAATATTAGTTTCGAATATTCATTTAAAGTTTATTATTCAATGAATAATTACTTTAATATTCTTAGAAATTTATTTATTAAATGAATATTATTTTGAATATTCATTTAAGGTTTTATGTACTTGATGAATATTATTTTAAAATATTCATTGGAAGTTCTATTTACTTAAGAAATATTATTTCGAATATTCCTTTAAAGTTTTGGTTACTACAAGAATATTATTTAGATATTCATTTAGAGTATTATTTATTAAATTAATATTATTTTCAAATATTCATTTAAGGTTTGATTGATTTAGTGAATATTATTTGAAATATTTATTGAAGATTATTTATTTAATGAATATTATTTTGAATATTCATTTAAGAAGGGATTTATTTAGTAAATAATTCTATATATTCATTCGAGGATTACTTACAAGCAATATTATGATTTAATAATATTCCTTAATTATTATTGATTTAATAAATATTCTTGGAATATTTATTTAAATTCTTTTAAATTCTTTTTATAATGATTTATATTATTCAAAGATTATCTTTCAGCTTCAAATATGGTGTAAAATATTTCGGGGTATTTTATGACTATTTTTATCAAGGGGAGGTTCCCAAAACTTTATTTTCATTTAAATCTATCTTATAGAAGATTTAAATACTCGCTCAACTTCCAAAAATATATAAGGGGACCTCACTTGAGAGATGTTATTTATTGCCCGGTCATATACTTGCTAAGTTATCTTGTCACTCACATCTTGATTCTTTCAAACATCGATATGAATCTGTTTGTTTACCTCCTCAATGCTCGAGGGGTAAGATTCATGGAACAAGTTTATATTCATTAACAAGCATCAGCTTGGCAAATAGTTTGCTCGAATAAATAATACAAGAACAAACGAATGAATTAAACTGTTTGTATTTATAAGATTAAATACAAACTCTACCAAAGGTGTACAAATACCTTTAGCAGCTGCTGACAAAATAAATCTCTCTCTCTCTGTTTGTTTCGAACTCTCGAATACAAACTTTATACAGAGCTTCGCACACAAACTCAATCGCACAACTTACACGCTATTTTTACAATGATATAGAGAGAGTATTTATAATGCTACATATCAACTAATAACAGAAAGTTAATCTATACATGACAATGTTCTGTCGTCCAGTTGATAGTTTCCATCAATAGAAATTTTTTTCCTTCATGATATCTTCTTGCTTGTTCCCCAAACAAAGATCCTGTTTTATAGCACTTGCCATTTTCTGTAGCATCCATAATGACATCATCAGTAACACGACTGATATCAGGATTTCATCTTACATCAGGATCTGACCATCCCATCAGTACTTGATCAGTATTTGACTTTGTCATATCAGGATTCAATCCCAGTTCCTGACATGTAGTACTTGATGCACTGTTCCTGACTTAATTCTACAGATTACTGTCTAACACATATCTCCTATACAAAGTGCTAAATCCTTTATAGATCAGGATATACAAGAAGTATAAGTAAAATTCTATTCTCAACATCACAACTCATGCATCATTCCTAACAATCTCCCCCTATTTATGCTTTAAAATCTGAAGCATAAATCTGAGTTGTTGATGTCAAAACATATAACAATACAATCAGAATAGAATTTATGAATGCAAAATTCATGAAGTTAAGTACCTCGTATTTAGTACTTAGAAGAAAGAATTCAACTATTCGATGCTTCTTTTCCTTTACCACTTCCCTGTTAAGATTCACCTCTGTCATCCTTAGTTAGTTCTTCTTTTATCTCTCCCAGTCTGTTTATCTCCCCCAGTATGTTGACTTTGAATTGTTTTTATCTCCCCCTTTTTGACATCAGCAACATTAATTCCAAGAGATTCAGTAACAGAACAAATGAGATTCATCAGAACTGCTTGATTTTCCATAATGATGACTTGGTTATCTTCAAGTGTTTGAAGTCTTGATTGACTTTCAACTTGAGATTTCTGAATGTCTTGTAAAATGTCACAATCAACTTCAATATTAGAAGTGTTTGGAATATCTTCAGATTCAAGTCTTGTAAAAGAAGTTGCCTGTGTAGAATGAAATTCAAGTAATAATACTCGAGTAGAGTTACAAACATCTTCATCTTTCTGATCTGAAGCTGCAATATGATCATTCTGTCCTTCACCAGTATTCTGTGTACTAACATCTACAAATCCTGACTCCTCCTTAGATTGATCAGATACTGTTGATTTCTCAATTCTGGCTGATATTGGAAGTACATACAAAGGAATACTAGGATCATTAGGAATATCTTCTGGTACAAGTGGTGTAGAAGTTTGTCTTAGCCTTTCACCTCTTCTGTTGATAATTCCTGCAAGCCTTTCTTTTTGCTTCTGAGCTTTAACTTCTGGCTTTGCATTGTGCTTTGCTAAGTCATTCTTCTCATACATCTTGATAAAAGAATAAGTACTAGCATCCATGCCAAGATTGTCAGACCAAGATTTAGGAAAAACATGATCCCATAAATCAAACAATGGTGGTTTCCTAATTTTCTCTCCCTCACTATGGAGTTGATCATCCATACCCTCATTCTCACTTTGACTATCTAAAGTCAACACTCTTTCTACCTCTCCTATTGCCTGGTCAGGAGCCAGCCTCTAAAATTGTGGATCAATATCCATCTTTTCAAGTGTATCACTCAATTTGAATAAGTGCTCTCATGACCTATAGAAAAATAGGGTTTAAAAGGAGTTTTTATACCTGAACTCACATGGAGAGAGGATTCCTCATTTGGCAAGGGGCTTGAGGTTTTCTCCAAGGAGTGAGCTGCTATAGTCTCTGAATCCTTACAACTATCTTCTTTCCTTCCAAAGACTACAGGCTCCAGTATTCCACTTTCAGGTTCTATACTAGACTCTGATGTCTTCAGTAATACTTCATTAGACACCATAGTTAGCATGTTACCATCTTTAAGTGTTGTTTACTAAGACTCACCCTCAAGGTGGATTGACTTTGATTGAACAATGTTTGTTTGATCTTCACTAAAATCAATCAAAGCCATTCCTCCCATATCATAGGGTTTCTCACTTACAATTTTAGTCATCATAGAAGACCTTTTAGCATCAGCTATCACAATTCCTGAGTCATCCAACCTCTAACTAGATGGTTCTTGTATTGCAGTGACTGTGATCTGATCTGTCCTACTATCCACCACTGGTGCAATAGTATCTCCTGTTGACTGCATTTCTCTATCTACTTCCTCCTATTGTTCACCTTGAGCTGAAGCATCTTCAATAATGACGTCCTTGTCAAATAAATATGCATGAAGTGATTGAAGTGCAACATGCTTCGAGAGTCCAAATTTCTTGACTAATTGTTTTCTGATAGATACATAGAAATACATCTTCATTAAGTCAAGTCTTTGATGTAGAAGTCCATACTCTTCTGGAAATAAAAGTTTTGGAACTCTTTCAACTAGAAAATCTAGAACAGGCCTGGATAGCTTCACTTTGATAGAAATAACTCCCATAGCCAGTCTGTATGATAATGTAGTTTCCCATAAAGAATCAATATCAAGATCTCTATTGTCATTTGTTGACTTGATTGTAGCTTCAATTATAGAGACCTGCATGATATTAGTTGGACTAGACCCTGTGTGTGTAGGTGACAATTGAATCTTTCTCCTTGTTCTCCTGGTATAGTGAGCAAAAGATTTATCCTGAGAAGACTCAAGAGGTGTAGACACAGAAGTAATCTTGGGATGAGATCGTTTTTCAATAGACACAGTATTTTGAGAGACAGTATCCAGTAACTATTTTCCCTTTTTAAGTACAACAGCCTTTTGAGAGACTGCATCATGGCTGTGACTAGGTGCTTCATCTCTTTGTCCTAGCTTAGAAAGTTGAATTACAGCCTTCAATTCTTCTCTCTCAGCAAGAGATATATTATCATCATCTTCACTCGAACTACTACTACTACTTGACACAACAAATCTTCTCTTCCTTACAATTGATGTCTTTTGAGAAACACCAGAGGTTGGTTTCTTTGAAACAACAGGTTGTGGATCAAAACTTTGTTCTTGAATTGTTTCAGAGATTATAATGTTTTGGGCTACTTAGGTAGACACAGGGGGGTTCTCCTCCAAATGAGATTCCTGAGTCATTTCACCACAAAAGAAAGAAGAATTGTATAGAGTAGGAAGATGAGTTTTAAGAATTACCTGAACATGATGTGAATAGTGAATTGTAGGTATTTCATCTAGATTCTTTTCATTGTCCTTCTTTGTAATGTCAGAGAAAATTCTCTTTTGCTGTACATAAGAAGAAACACAATGTTCTCTACCAAATCTAGCTTCAACATCAGGAATAAAATGCATAATAAACATTTGCATAAATCCATGATAATAAACCATTTTCCTGTCTTGATCTCTTGACCCAAGTTTAATACACATCTGACTTAAGATAATGTGACCAATGTTAATTACTCTGTCATAAAACAAACTATAAGCAATATGTGATGTAACAGAAGTAATTTGGTGAAAAGAACTACATTTACCAGTAAAACATTTAGCAATTTGATCAAAGAAGAAAGACCATTCCTTCCTAAGAAAAGATCTATTTAACTGGCTCATGTTGTCTAGAGGTCCTCTATAACCTAGTGTAGACAACATAGTTCTTACATCATCATCAGATGGTTCACTAGCATAATTCAAATTAACAGGTAAGTGAAGTACTGAATTAACAACAGATTGAGTAATGTCATAAGTATCTTGTCCTAAGTGTAGAACAATCTTACCTGATTGACTCTGAGTAGAATCAATTAGATCAGCATTCTCCCAAGCTTGTGAAATAGCAGCTTGATTTATTTTTGGAGATGCTGCCAATGCATAACTTAAAGGTCCAATAGCCATAAAATCCATCACTAGATGAAAATCAGCTGATACTCCTTTCTTGCTGGTGATTGCTGCAACATGATTGTTAGTCATAAAATCAAAGTCACCAAACTTGAAAGCTACTGATTTAGGTAGACTTCTTTGAACTGTCATTTTTGATCTGAAAAGAACTTGAGAAATCTTGAAATTGAATAGAGATTTTGAGCACTTAAATGAATGTTTTTGCTTTTGGAAATAAGAATTTAGAGGTTAATAAACAATCAGAGTCTCAAAATAAAGATATATTCAAAAATCCTTCAGACCCAATAACCCACGTTGACACGTAGGTTGACAGGTGTCATTCCCTGAAAAATGCAGTTTACCCACGATTTTTGGAAAATAAAATCCAAAATTGATTTCAATTAAATAAATCAGGGTAAAATCAAAATAAAATCAATACTGATCAGCTTCATTTTCTAATGTGATCTTTTTCACCAAGATAATCACAATTCTCAATGTGATTAAATAATAATAATAATCATCAATCCTGATGAAATCACTTTCGTTTTCCTGATCACTACCATCCTGATTTCAGAGATTAAATGGAGTTCCACGTGGCAATATTAGAATTTAACCTGAAAGAACATCAATAATCCAAACAAAAATATTTTGTTAGATTGTCAAAATATCTTGGAAATATGAGAGGGCCAGTCATACGCATAGATATTTACACAAATACATTAAACACTTCAAAATGATTATTCAGCTTCTCACTCTTTCCTTTTTAAACACTTGATGTCTTTTGCCTTTCTTAACTCCAGAAACACACAAAACCTCTCTGTAAACACAGAGCTTCCACAAAACATAATGACCTTTAACCCAATCTTTCAATTTCTCAAAGATGATGAACAGATTGTTCATAACCAAAGATTCATTGTTCGTCTCTTTGAAGAGATGACTTGTCTCATTGCTTTAGACATTGTTGGAGTAAATCCAAATAATATCCAAAATCTTCTCTTAAAACATCCATCTGTTGGATACAATCACCCTCTAACCTCCTCAAAACTTGAGGATGAAGAATTTGACCGAGAGTCTGAGGTTGATCTTGATGGAGATGCTATACATTCTAGTCAGCTGCTTTCATTCAAGTCGCCCATATAATGACTTAGAAAATTTTGAAATTAAAATTATTTATTTAATATAAATTATGAATTATATTATGTGAATATTGTTGTAAAGGTTGTGAATTGATGCTTATGTGTTTATATGATGATTTGGGTAAGTTGTGAAGGTTGTGTGATTTATTTGTATTTTTGAGGATTTAAATATATTTAAATCATGCATTTTTGATCCTCTGTAGATTTTATAAAATTATCGGAGGAATTGAAAATCATGAAATCTTTTGTGATATTATCTTTATATATTTATTGAGTTTTTAAAATTTGGGGTGGATTAATTTGGATGCTTGAGTATTTTAAAATGATTTTAAGAGTTTTGTTGTATTTAAAGGATCAAAATTTGTAAAATCAATATTTAATTCATTTTTTATCCTAAAAATATTTTAAAAATTTGTGGGTGTTTATAATTATATACTCTTCATTTTAAAAACGAAAAGTTTAATTTTCTGAAATTTTATTTAATTTCGATTTATAAAGCTGTTGATTAGTTTTAAAAGTGAAGATGTAGTGTTTTAATTGGGCCCGGGATGAATAGAGTAGTAACATAATTAGATTTGGGCCAAGCCCAAATGGAAAACAAACACAGTTGAGAGAAAGTCGGGGAGAGAGAAAAGAATTGGGGGAGGAAGCGAAATTAGGGTTCATAGAAATTGGGGGTTTCAATTTGGGGAAGGTTGAAGCAATTATATATATATATATATATATATATATATATATATATATATATATATATATATGCGTGTATACATGTATGAAAGGGATTGTGTGTGTACAGGGGTGGGGAGAGGAGGTCGCGATTGACCAGGGCAGCGGGGGGACCCCACCGCGCGCGTGCCGGCGACCTGCGGTGGCGGTGAGCAACAGGCGATGACAAGGCATCAGAGGTGGGTTGGTGCTGTGATGGCGAGTGTGAGTGTGCTGGTTTATATATATATATATATATATATATATATATATATATATGTATATATACAGTGTGTGTATGTGTAAAGTGAGAGAGAGAGAGAGATGGCATGAGGGAGAGAGGCAGCGGTGGTGGTTCCATGGCGGCTCACCGGAGATTAAATTCGGTATGAATACATATGTGTATATTTTAGTTAAATTTTTATGTAATTAGATTAGATGTAAATTGTGAGTATATTTTTAAATTTAGTGATTTAATTCAGAGAGTATTGTTAATTATAGTTGTCGGGTTTATTTGTCAGTCCGATTAAAATGTTCGGGTTTAGTGATTGATAATTGTTAATTATAATTGTCGGAATTATTTTGTGGTCTCGTTCATATTCGAGTTTAATGATTATTGGTGATGTTGGTATTATTTGTGGAGTTTATATGAGTTGGTTAGTCGTAAATGTCTATGTGCTAAATATTATAGGTCGAGTCATATTAATTATCTGTTAAATACTATACTTGTCAATTATGTGGGGATGAGTTAAACGTATGGTCAAAATGGGGTTGACTTAGTATTTTATAATTAATTAAACCTTATATTTGGTAGATGTTAATGTGGTGAATTCTGAAAGTACCACTTGCCCTAGAGGCTGTGTGGTATGTCTTGATTTGGTTTTTATTAAAATTGAGGGGTTGTGACCCCGGGATAGTCCAACTTACAAAAAAAGGTTATTCACAAAGTTTTCTTAAAATAAGAATTTAATTCCTGATTGTATGGTTTTAAAATATTATTTATCAAAGATTAATTGTAAGATTTATTTTATTATGTGTTTATCTGCGAGAAGTTGCAATGAGATCACAAGTCTTAAATGTCAATATTTAAGTACTTGTGTAATTATCTTCAACTAGTTCCTCGGGCTTACGAATATCAATGATTGATTGTCACCAGTATAATTAATATGCTCAAGTGATACGATCATTGATATATCGTAAGTAATAGTTAGTGCTAGGGGTTGTTCCCTAGGGCTTACGAATATCAATAATTGATTGTCACGTGTATCATTAAAATGCATGAGTAATACGATTATTGATGTAGCGTAAGTAGTAGTTAATGCTAATACAAATTATTATGTGTTTAATGCATGTCGAGTCAGAATTTCCTTATGTGCTATGTGCTGCATGTTAGGGCGGGTAAATTTCCTTATGTGTTGTTGCTGCAAGTTGAGGCAGCTTTATTTTTTGTAAAAACAGGGTTGAATTTTTTATAATTGATATTGAGGGGATGTGCCCATAGTCCGATAAACGAATACTACATGCCGAAATTTTCTAAAATTCCCCTGCAAATCTATTTAAAATCTATTTAATTTATTTGATTTCGATGATTTGAAAGTATGCTATGATTATCGAGAGTCTAAGTGAATATGTAATAGTTGACGTGAGGATTTGAGGTGTGATTTTGCTTTGTAGTGGTTGCCACTGGATAATGTTTAAGTAATAAGTGGCCATATATATGTTAAGTGTTATTTGATTTGGTTGATTATATTAAGATTATTCTATGAATGTAATTGGATATGTATATATGATATATGTGTGTAAGCGATATAGGACGCGTATGGGTTGAATAAAGCAAAATAATAAGATTTTGTTTAATTGGATACTAAAATAGTATTTGACCTTGAAAATGGTTCGAATAGGAAACCTGGCCAAGGACAGAGCACGGGTAATCTGATAGATGAACAGAAGGATGACTATGAACGCCGATGGGTGAGTAGACGTGGAGATTGATGAGTTACGAAGTAGGGAAGGGAAATAGGGCCAAATAGAAGGCTAGCAACTAAAGGCTGTCATGAAACTGAGTTGAGGATCCATGTTAGGATCGAGAACTTCGTATACCGAGGCAAGTGTTATTGCTCTTCACTTATTGTTCAAGTGATGCAATACAATTCTTTTGTCGTATAATATGATTTGGTTAAGTATATTTAGGAAATGGTGTATTTCTTCAATTAGAGTGAAAATGTTTATTTTCCCCACCCTCAGTTCAAATACCAAATTTTTAAAGAATCTTGCTAAAGACCTTTTCCCACAAAATACTTTACTCATGGTATGTTATTGGATTCCTTAGTGGAATGCCATTTCTTTTATTTTCGTCGGAAATGTTTAAGAAGTTCTCTAAATAGAGAAAATCCAAGTTTTAAAATCCTTATATATACATGTTAACGAATTTCCTGATTTTTAGCATATTTTCACCAATGGAACCTCTTTAGGGGATGTTTTCGTCAAACTGATCTGAAATTTACTATATTGGAATTATTTTGGAAATAATCGTTTTAAACTATTTCATTCATTAATATTAAGTCAAATCTTGCAACGTGTAGATAAATTTTATTAAATGCTTAGTACTTGATCATATCTTTGCTCTAACTTAGAATTTCAATTGTTGGCAACCTTGTTGCAATTTATATCTTTTATTATTACCAAGTTGAATTTTTCATTTATCAAGTTAATGATGTTATGTCCCCAATGACTCACATCTATAGTGTTGATACATATTCCAAATATTATTCTTTATATTCTCCACCCCATTTGTTATCAAAATCGTCGGTATTTATTGAAGATGTTGTTTATTCGATTATCACCCTTTATTATATCAAACTCATCGATACCCTTTGAGTTATTATTCCTTATCTATTACCCCACTATTATGTTGAACTTGTCGACACCTGTTGATCTTGAATTCTTCGTTGCTTTCTGTATTATGAGTTGTTGCTATGGAACGTGAGTTTTCCAGTTGGTTGGTTGATAAAGGTTGTCGATTGTTCCGACACCTAATGCGTTTGACTTAGAATTGGAAATGTTTTTAAAATAGATGTCCCTTCGGGGAGACCATATTATGGTCAACAGATGTCCCTTCGGGGAGACCAGATTCGTGGTCAGAAGTTAAGGCCAATGTGCGCCATGGATCCAATTAAGGACATTGCTGTGTGCGTTTGTCCGGGGTTAGTGCATGACTGATCAGCAGCCTAACCTTGATGTTTTTTTTAAATAAATAAAAGTTCCAATTCTAATCTATACTCTGAGATTGAGATGTTTAGTTCTTGACTCCTTGGAAGTCTATTTTAATAATATTTCAAGGTCGGAACTCTTATCAGTCCTAGTTTCTGATGCACCTTATTAATGGCAAATTGTTGGCCCTCGTGGCAATCTAAAAGTTGATATAACTAATTCTTTCATAGATATAGATGAAACCCCATTGTTTATCAGAATTGTCATCGTTATTGAAATTGTTATCACTATTGCACTTGCTGAGCATTGTTGGCTCACTCTTGCTTGTTTGTTTTCTTCAGTTAATAGAGAGGATTAGTGGACCTAGTAATGGTCAGTGGTGTTGCTTTCCAGCGGCGAGAGGAGACGATCGGGTTATGGAATTTCATCGAATAGTGGTTGGAAATTGATCAAGGTGGGACATCTAGATAGACAGAAATCTCATGTAGTTATAAAACTTGTATAGCAGTTTATTCTGAGAATGGTTGTAAAATTTATACTTCGATAGTTGTTTCATACCATAACCTGTAAGCGATCTTGGTTAAGGGGTTTTATTATTATATGTTGTTTATATCCATGGTTGTATATAATTGTTTGTGGTTAGTGGCCCCAGATCTGTACCCCGGATTATAGGATGCCACAGCCCAGACAAGGAATCCAGGAGTAATCATCAAAGTGACTCTTGAGATGCTCCTTGTCCTGAAGTAGATTTTGAAGACTCAGAACAGCAACAACTTTAGACAAGAATAGAGTTATCAGTAGAAGTTACACAAAAAGATATTTGTATTTCATTTCAATGTATGTAATGCTTTCAATTAATGAAAATACAATTTCTTATTATCTACTTGTCTGTTGTTGTTTATTGACTGATCCGAAAAAAAATAATATAAACTATAAGTATGAATGAATTAAAGCTTGCTGGCATAGACTTAACAAAACTCAGAATTAGATCACTACATAATATTAACTTGAGGATTTGAAACAATAGCACACACAAATTTCACAATCCTAATACTGACAATAAAATCCTGATGACGTCAGCATACTGATAGCAATCCTGATCCTGATATTTATTAACAAGTCTATCATACTGAAATTTTATCAAAGTACAATGTTAGAGCTTAAGCATTTAACAATCAAATATAGATCCTGACAAGAATATCAAGTCTAAAAGCTGAAAACAACATACCTTGCTACTCTTGCAGATGTTAAAGATCTAGAAATTTAACATTCCTAACTCACTTACTAATCTACTGAATGTAGACTCATCAAGTGGTTTAGTTAGAATATCTGCAAGCTGTTTGTCAGTAGAAACAAAATGAAGTTCCACAGTACCATTCTCAATATGTTCTCTAATAAAATGATACTTGACATCAATGTGCTTAGTCCTTGAATGTTGAACTGGATTTTCTGCAATTTTGATAGCACTAGTATTATCACAAAACATAGGAATATTACTAAGTGTCATACCATAATCCATCAACTGACTTCTTATCTAAAGAAGCTGTGCACAACAACTGCCTGCTGCTATGTATTCAGCTTCCGCAGTTGAGGTTGAGACAGATTGTTGCTTCTTGCTTGCCCAAGAAATCAATCTGTTTCCCAAAAACTGACATGTACCTATAGTGCTTTTCATGTCTATTTTACACCCTGTATAATCAGAGTCTGAATAGCCAATTAGGGAGAAGTCATATTCTCTAGGATACCACAAACCAAGATTTGGAGTTCCTTTGAGATATCTAAAAATTCTCTTCACAGTAATTAAATGAGATTCCTTAGGATTAATTTGGAATCTAGCACATAAACAGGTAGAAAACATTATGGTCTACTTGCAGTTAAATATAACAGTGAGCCTATCATGCCTCTATAACTAGTATTATCCACACTCTTTCCCTTAGGATCAGAGTCTAGTTTAGTGGCTGTTGCCATGGGTGTTTTTGCAACTGCACAGTCTTGAAAGTAAAATCTTCTTAAAAGATCTTTGATATACTTTGACTGATTAATGAAAATACCAGTCTCAGTCTGTTTGACCTGCAAGCCTAAGAAATAATTTAATTCACCCATCATGCTCATCTGATAATTAGACTGTATAAGTTTACTAAATTTAGCACACAACTTTTCATTAGTAGAACCAAATATAATATCATCAACATAAACTTGAACTAAAAGCAATTCACCTTTTATCTTTCTAAAGAATAGAGTTTTGTCAATTGTACCTCTTGTGAAGCCATTTTCAAGAAGAAATTTAGACAAAGTCTCATACCATGCTCTTGGTGCCTGCTTTAGTCCATAGAGTGCCTTGTCAAGTTTGTAGGCATGATTTGGAAACTTTGGATCAACAAATCCAGGTGGTTGCTCCACATACACTTCCTCATCAAGCTTGCCATTTAGAAAAGCACTCTTTACATCCATCTGGTATACCTTGAATTTTGAATGAGCTGCAAATGCAAGAAACATCCTGATTGCTTCCAATCTTGCTACAGGTGCAAAGGTTTCATCATAATCAATGCCTTCTTCCTGAGAGTAACCCTTGGCCACCAGTCTTGCTTTATTTCTTACAATCACACCAGATTCATCTAGCTTGTTTCTGAAAACCCATTTTGCACCAACAATAGATCTATCTTTAGGTCTTGGTACTAGTTTCTAGACTTTGTTTCTCTCAAACTTATTTAACTCCTCCTGCATTGCAATTACCCAATCAGGATCCTGTAAGGCTTCTTCAACCTTTTTTGGCTCATTCTTTGAGAGAAAACAACTATACAAGCATTCATTTTGAATTGATCTTCTAGTTCGAACACCACTATTCGGATCACCAATTATCAAATCTTCAGTATGATCCTTTGTCCATTTTCTAACAGGTGGTAAATTGCCTATGCTAGACTCTCCCCCTAAGTTAGTGGTTTCTCTTGTAGAAGAACTTTCTCTGCCTTCAAACACTCCTCCTTGATCAGTAGATTCAGTAAATTCCATTCTCCTGCTTTCCTCAGTAGACTCTGAAAGATGAGTTCCTGATGGAGTAGACTCTGAATAGCTAGTCTGCAATTGATGATCACTGTGTCCTCCTTGATTTATTTGCTCCCCCTCAATAGTAGCATTCCTTTGAGAAGAAATAGAAATTCTTTATGGAGAACCTTCATCATCACTGGAGAGTATCTCAGAATTCTTTAGATTTTCAAATTCCAATTTGTCATGGCTTTCATCAGTTTGTAGAATTCCAAATTTCTTGTCATCGAATACAACATGAATTGATTCCATAACAATGTGAGTTCTGAGATTATAAACTTTGAAGGCCTTTGATACTGAATATCCTAAAAAAATTGCTTCATCCAATTTGGCTTCAAATTTTCCAAGTTCTTCTGGATGAACTTTTAGGACATAGCATTTGCATCCAAAGATGTGAAAGTATTTCACTTTGTTTCATTCCTTTGATCATCTCATAGGGAGTCTTTCCATGACTATTTATCAAGGTACAATTTTGAGTAAAACATGTAGTGTTAATAGCTTATGCCCAAAAATAGGTTGGAAGTTTTGCATCTGCAAGCATGGTTCTTGCTGCTTCTATGAGAGTCTTGTTCTTTCTTTCCACTACACCATTCTGCTGAGGTATACCAGGTACAGAAAACTGTTGAGTGATTCCATTGTCTACACAAAACTCCTCCATTGTAGATTCTTGAATTCTGTACCATTGTCACTTCTAAGTACTCTGACTTTGTATTCAGAGCTATTCTGAATATTCTTGACAAGTTCAATGATTTGCTGAGGAGCTTCATCTTTCTTGTGTAGAAAGAACACCCATGTGAACCTTGTGAAATCATCCACTATCACTAGAACATATCTTTTCTTGCTGATAGACATAATGTTTACTGGACCAAACAGATCAAGATGTAGCATGTGAAATGGTTCAGTAATTGAATTTTCAGTCTTGCTCTTGAAAGTGGTTCTTCTTTGTTTTCCAAGCTGACACGTATCACAAATTCCATCTTGCACAAAATTTGCCTGTGGTAGGCCTCTCACTAGATTATGCTTAACAAGCTGATTAATCTTCTTGAAGTTGAGATGTGAGAGCTTATTGTGCCAATTCCAGCTTTCATCATTTGTTGCTTTACTGTAGAGACATCAAACAATCCCTTTAGATGTATCACTTAAGCTGGCTTCATATATGTTACCATGACTTTGACCAGTTAGAACAATGTCTCCATTCTACATATTCAAGATTTTGCATCCTTCTCTATCAAAGATTGATTGGTAACCTTTATCACCCAGTTGACTTATGCTTAAAAGAGTATGTTTCAAGCCTTCAACCAATGCTACATTTTCTATGATGACATTCCCCAAAACAATTAAGCCATATCCCAGAGTTTCTCCTTTGTTGCCATCTCCAAAAGATATTACTAGGTCAGCTTTCCTCTCAAATTTTGTAAGCAGGGTCTTCTTTGTAGTCATATGTCCAGAGCATCCACTATCCAAGATAATTGAATGCTTCTTTCCTGTGCCCTGCAAACAAAAAAGTAACTAGTTAGAATTTTTTAGGACCCAACTTTGATTGGATCCTTTCTTACTAGATTTAGAAACAACAGGCTTTGAAGATTTTGCTTTTACTTTACCTGTTGCAGAGTCAACCTTAGACTCAGATTTCATAAACTGTTTGTGACTAGGAGTTTCAGATTTCATAGAATAGTAGTCATAATATAGTTCATGATATTCTCTATACATGTAAATGGAATGAAGTAAACTACCACAATGATACAGTAGAACCTCGATAAATGAATACCTTTGGGATCAAAAAAAAAATATTCATTTGGCGAGATTATTTATTTATCGATTAATGAATATATTATTTATTTATCGATAAATGAATAATAATTCATTTAGATGATATTTTTAGACTTTTTTTGTAATTATATCATTTTGTATACATTAAGTTCAAATGTACCTGGAACTCATGGTAGTTGTAACTTTTATGTAAACTTTGAAATTGTACTAAATGATAAGACAAATGATCCCGAACCTGATGATAGTATCACTATACCACAAATATCCTCAAGAGAAGCATTTCAAGCTATTGTCATTATACAAAATTATCTGATGCAACATGATCAAAATATTCGAGAAGTGGTGCATGATTTACACAAAATCAAGGATCAGATGCATTTTGGGGGAGGAAAGAAACAAACTTTGGAGGCATTTTTCGAAAAAATATGACTAATTAATGTGTTTGAAAATTAGTCATTGGATGAAATGTATTCATGATATATTATATAAATAAAAATAAATTATTGAAAATATAGTGATTATTCATTTACATTTACAAAGGGCCTATAAAGACTTCATTTATATTTATTTGTTAATGCATTAAGCGAGGTTATTCGTTAAGTCCATTGGACCAAGTTGGGACCGGAGAAATTCATTAGACGAGATTATTCATTTATCGAACATTCATTTATCGAGGTTCTACTGTAACAAGCTTTTTGTGGTTGGTATTGAATTTTTTGAGTCTTGGAGAATCTAGACTCAGTTTTCCAAGAAGGTTTTTGATTGCAGTCTAGAGCCAAATGACTATGATTTCCACACTTATAGCATTTTTTCCTAGGTGCATCAGGTACATTCTTGTAATTATTCTCTTTGTTAATACCTTCTTTTCCATTCCTCTTTATTTTGATCTTGCTAAACTCTTAAAGACCATCTAGTCTCTGTTTCAACTGAGACTTAGACAGAAACCCTATGTTGATATTCTTAGGTTTCTCTAACACTTTCTCATATGAAATTACTATTGTTAATTCTTTTGTGTACAACAGGGGTACCTTTTGAATCAACAAATTTAACATGATTAGGTTCAGAAACAATTTTCTTACCTTCAGATTTAGATGTGCTAGCTTCTACTTTACTATCATCATTGACAATGTCTACTTTTCCTTCTTGTCTAGCTTTATCAAAACCTAAACCATTAACTTTACCACGAATTCCACTTTCAAAGATTTCTAGAGTCTTTTTACCAGAATTATTAATGATCTTAATCACATCTCTCTCTTCCTCTAGTTCTTTTCTAACATAGTCATAAGCCTCAAGAATAACACTATAATCATGCTTAGCTTTATTAGAACTTAACTTGTATTCTTCCATTTGAATTAACTCAGATTCAAGAAAATTATTTCTATCAACTAACTTATCATTCTTAACCTTAAGTTCATCCCTTTCACTAGTAAGAATTCTAAAATTAGTCATAAGATTCTTAAACTCAGCATGGATAGATCTAATTTCATCAGAATTTAAGCTATCAAATGAATCAAGAGAGTAAAGTGATACCTTAACAGAAGATCGATGGAGAAGTTTTATTTGGAGATCTAGGTTTGTCTGAAACATTTGCCATCAATGCAATGTTGTCATAATCCAATTCATCTTCAGAATCAATGGAATCAGCCCAATCCTTATGTGTAACCATGAGTGCATTGCCCTTTCCTGAATTCCTAGGCTTCTTACACTCACTAGCAAAGTGTCCAAGCTCGCTACAGTTAAAGCACTTGATCTTAGCTTTATCAAGCTCGACAATTGTACTTTTGCCTTTGTCACTCTTCTTCTCCTCCTTCTTTTGGAAAGATCCTTTGCTATATCTTCTTCTGTTGAATCTTCCTTTCTTGAAAGCTTTAGCAAACATAGCAAAGAGTTCCTGCATCTCTGATTCAGAATCACTGTTATCAGTAGTATCTGACTCAGAACTTTCTTTGCTTTTCTTCTTCCTTAAGTTCTTTACAGCAGTCTCATCATGTTGTTTCTCTGAAAGCTTCTTTGATTCAGATTGAGCTGTGAGTTCAACAGTCTTCATCTTTCCTTCAAACCTACTCTTCTTCTGCTGCTTGTCAAGTTCATAAGCCCTTTGTTTTCCATACACTGCCTCTAATGATATCTCATCTAGATCATTAGCTTCCTCAATTGCAGATATTTTCTCATTTTAGAATTCAGGCAAGGCTTTCATGAACTTAGTATTCATATCCTCCAAGTCATAATATTTACCATGCATGGCCATCTCATTGATGAGTTTTGTAAACCTATCAAAGGTGTCAGTAAGTGACTCACCAAACTTGGATTCAAAGTACTCATACTGTTGTATAAGTAATGTCCTCATATTCTTCCTGACAGGCTTAGTTCCTTCACAGTGAACCTTAAGATTGTCCCATATATCCTTAGCAGTTTTACAAGAGAGAACATAGTTAGTGAGAACTGAATCAAGACTGTTGAATAATATGTTTCTCACTTTAGCATCCTTAAGAACATTCTCATTATCCTTATCTGACCATTCAGATTTAGGCTTCTCTGCTGTATGTTCTGGAACAACTTCACCATCAACAGTTGCTTGTCCAACGACCTTTGTTGGAACAAAAGGTCCATATCTGATTCTGTCAAGATAATCAGGATCTGTTGCTTCCAGATGATGCAACATCTTTACTTCCCATAGTGTATATTCGTTTCTCTTGAGCAAAGGAATCTTAGTATTCCCATCCTTGTAACTAGATATGATTGCAGATCTTTATGATTATTCGAAATCAACCTGCTCTGATACCAATTGTTAACTCGAATAACTTGTAGAATGGGGGGGTTGAATACAAGTTATATAATCGTGTCTGAATTTTTGCTCGAATAAATAATACAAGAACAAACGAATGAATTAAATTGTTTGTATTTATAAGATCAAATACAAACTCTACCAAAGGTGTACAAATACTTATAGCAGCTGCTGACAAAATAAATCTCTCTCTCTCTGTTTGTTTCAAACTCTCGAATACAAACTTTATACAGAGCTTCGCACACAAACTCAATCGGTCAACTTACACGCTCTTTTTACAATGATATAGAGAGAGTATTTATAATGCTACCTATCAACTAATAACAGAAAGTTAATCTATACATGACAATGTTCTGCCGTCCAGTTGATAGTTTCCATCAATAGAAAATTCTTTCCTTCATGATATCTTCTTGCTTGTTCCCCAAACAAAGATCATGTTTTATAGCACTTGCCAATTTCTGTAGCATCCATAATGACATCATCAGTAACACGACTGATATCAGAATTTCATCTTGCATCAAGATCTGACCATCCCATCAGTACTTGATCAGTATTTGACTTTGTCATATCAGGATTCAATCTCAGTTCTTGACATGTAGTACTTGATGCACTGTTCCTGACTTAATTCTACAGATTATTGTCTAACACATATCTCCTTTACAAAGTGCTAAATCCTTTATAGATCAGGATATACAAGAAGTATAAGTAAAATTCTATTCTTAACATCACAACTCATGAATCATTCCTAACAGATACGACTACTTTGTGGAGTCCTATCAACAAGTATTATACTTGGGGAAAGGGGGAAGAACTTTACGTTTCAGAGTCATGGATGTTATTCGAACTAAGAGTCGTGTAAGAGGCCGAGTAGCGCCGGTCCATCCCATTGGGCCAACCGTTGGCGGGGAGATCTAGTAGGGCGATAGACAAGTAAATCCGTCTGTTCTTCCTTCTACAGGTAGTAAAACTAATTTGAGTTGTATAGTCTGCGACTGATTATCGTAAGGATTGGAACAGCGGGCGCGGTGAATACTCCAGTATTAGTTCATCTTCTAAATTGGGGAAATTTTCTGCAACATTATCATTGTTGGCAGGGTTGAAAAGTGTTTGAACTGGAATTGCAATATTCTTCCTGCAAGTTCCTCTATTATGAAAATTTAATAATATCTTTCTTATCTTTGACATAGCAGATATATCCACGGAACAATTACATTTTGGGTTACCTTGTAACTTCATCTTATACCTTATATTGGTACTACGTTCGTTAATGCATGGCATTTGGTATCAAAGATATTTTGAACTGTTATATATTATCAATGTTCAGTTATATTCTTTTAGTGGGCTATTGCTCACCCTTGCTTTATCTATTATATCACAACAACAGCTAGATCTGATGGCCTGCAAAAGGTGAAATCGGTGTAAGCAAGTGATAGCCGTCAGAGGATTAAACGCAGAGATCCTAGCTGCCACTTGTTAACACAAAATCACGCAAGTGCACGTGGTCACAAGTAATATATGAATAAGTCAAGTTCGTTCCCACAGAGATCTGGTTATGGTTTTAATTTAGTAGACGTACCTATGCAACAATGTATGATTATTATTCACTGCTAAGACAAATAACAAATTGAGATTTAATTATCTAAATTAAACTAAGAAAGTAAATTAACAAACTAAGAATTAACTAATTAACGAGAATTTAAATCGGATTACTTATGCAAGGGAAAACATGGGATCCTAACTTCATTAAATACTTTGCTTAGATCTGACCCCTTTGATCACTATATGCAATGGTTATGATATCTGATCGGACAACACGAAACAAGTATACGCTACTTCTCAGTATACGAATACCAAACTAAACATACATCCACAAAAGAGAAAGAAGATGAATACACACCAATTATGCTTAGACCCTATATGTCTATAGAATTTGAAAACATAACGGTTGAAGAACAAGTTATCCACAAAGATCACACAGGGCAGTATAAGTATTTTCATCTTACACCACGAATCATATTGATAAACAATTATGAACCTATGCAAGCATGGCAAGTTCTAAATCTCAAGATCCACTTTCACTTCACAAGAGATTAACAGATTAGATGTTAGCTACGCATCTAACAATTAAGCATAACCATACGAGGATATCAGATATACATCACACATAGATCTTTAAAGAATCAAGATACTAAATCTCCATAAATAAATCCGTTAGAATCCCATGACAACGATTAGCTCATAATTGAACCGTTCGTCACCATGGGATTTGATGAAAACATGATATAAAACAACGTATGAATAAAAGAAGTAATTATATTAATAAAACAAAGAGCTGAGAAACAAATCTAGAATCCAGAATAACACAAAAGATGAAGTAGATCTAGATCCGTTGCTTGTCACGAGCGTTGAATCCTTCTCTCATTTTTTTCCTTGCAGATCTAAGCTATGATACAATAATAAAGCGATACGAATTACAATGCTAAGATGTGTTTAAATAGGCTCTAGATTTCTTGTCCAACAAGAAATTACCTTCTATTACAATTAGAATTCAATTAAGGTACTAAAAACTGCTCAAAATACAATTAGAACTTGAAAAGGGCAAAACAGTAATTTCCCTGCTCCCATCAGTCTGCTTGTCGTGCTGCCTGCGCCCACCACATGCAGCCTGCTCGTGTAAGACCTGTCCCATGTTGTAGAAAATCTCCCAAGCTTCGCGTGGACAGTAAGATCGCTGAAAACGGACTTCTAGAACTCCAGATATGGCCAAAACAGTGTAGACTGCGCAACCTTCCCGGAAAATCCGAATTTTAATCAATTTAATCTCAAAAATGACAGAAGCATAAACCGTAATTGACATTCTTGCAACCCTGCACAACTACACAAAACACGTCAAAACTGTTATAAAGTTGAGTCCAAGACAATCAATTTAAGCTGATATGGAACGCTCCAAGTGGATATAAAATCCACTTATCGCACCCCCAAACTTAAACCGATGCTTGTCCTCAAGCATAAACAATTACAACTAACTAACTAATTAGTATCACTTCCGCAGGTGATCACGGTTGCATTTGGCATATGCAACAAGCCCTTTAAACCCCTAGGCAGCCCATGTGGATGAGTAAGGTCTCGTGAGGGCCTATAGCGAATGTACCCACAAAATTCATCTAACTAAACAATGCAATGCATGAATGCAACTAATATGAAAATGCAAAGATCCCCTTCAAACTAACTAAAACCAACTAGCAAGAAAATATCTCAAAGAATGCAACTAAATCCAAATAGAGCTCGACTAAATCCCCGTATACTAACAATACATGAACAAAAACGTGCGTGTGTGCGATGCTCATCAGAAATACTCCCAACACTAGGTCAAAAATTATACCTATTCTTCGCCAAGACAATCACATGTTTATAAATAGAATAGACTCTATACACTTCATAACTTAGAAACACCTCTATCCTCATTCATGTTAGCCAGGAATTCATGCTTTATTACTACGCTATGACACATACTACTATATACAATACACATGCTTATTAAACCGTGCAATGAATGAGACCCCAAAAGGCTTATACAATAATACCCATGTAGCGAGTGTTAGGTCAGCAATCCCAAACCACAAGGGCTTTAGGTTGCTAGGACTAAGTCCTCTCAGACTTAATTACTCAAGTATTAAAGAGCTCACTCGTGGTTAATTTTGCATTTAAAAATTGGACTTTTGACTCCAAGTGGATATAAAATCCACTGATCATCACTGTTGAGTAAGAAGTTATTGGTAGGCTAGATGTTAGCTTTCGAGTATTAATGTGTTTATATGACATGTAAATGGATGGCATAGAATATGTAGCTATTAAATTGTAATTCTTTGGGTTGTAAGAACTCAAACTTGTGATTAATAATATGGATGGTTACTCTGATTTCATCTCTGGGACTATAATGGGTTTGTTTTATATTGTTGTTTTGGATCACAAGATTGTAATTTAAATTATATTGGTTTTGTGGATGGATATTAATACTGTAACAACCAGATCCCTGACCCCGGATCTGGGGGTCTTACATATTGGGTCTGAAGGATTCATGAAATATACTTGTTTTGAAACTCTAATTGTTTATTGCTTTTTCTAAACTCATATTTTCTAAAGCAAAAACACTTTTGAGTTCTCAAAATCAATAATCAATTTCAAAGATTTCTCAAGTTCTTTTCAGATCAAAATGGCAGCTCAAAGAAGACTACCCAAATCAGTAGCTTTCAAGTTTGGTGACTTTGATTTCATGATGAACAATCATGTTGCAGCTATCACCAACAAGGAAGGGGTGTTAGCAGATTTTCACCCTATTATGGACTTTTGAGGTACTTAACTTCATGACCTTAAATTTATAAATTCTATTCTGGTTGAATTGTTATATGTTTTGATATCTACAATTTAGATTTATGCTTCAGATTCTAAAGCATAAATAGGGGGAGATTGTTAGGAATAATTCATAAGTTGTGATGTTCAGAATAGAATTTACTTACACTTCTTGTATATCCTGATCTTATAATGGATTTAGCACTTTGTATAGGATATATGTGTTATATAGTAATCTGTAGAGTTAAGTCAGGAACAGAGCATCAAGGACTACATTTCAGGAACTAAGAGCAGATCCTGATACGACAAGTCAAATACTGATGGATGGTCAGATCCTGATGCAAGATGGAATCCTGATATCAGTCATGATACTGATGATGTTATTATGGATGCTACAGAAACTGGCAAGTGATATAAAACAGGATCATTGTTTTGAAGAACAAGCAAGAAGATATCGTGAAGGAAAGAATTTTTTATTGATGGAAACTATCAACTGGACGACAGAACATTGTCATGTATAGATTATCTTTCTGTTATTAGTTGATAGGTAGCATTATAAATACTCTCTCTATATCATTGTAAAAAGAGTTCGTTCGTGAGGTTTGTAATCGTAAGTATACAAGAGTACAAACTTAGAGAGATTTGTATTGTCAACAGCTGCTAAATGTATTTGTACACCTTTGGTAGAGTTTGTATTTGATCTTATTAATACAAACAGTTTGGTTTATTCGTTTGTTCTTGTTTTATTTATTCGAGCAAAAATCAGACACGATTACGTAACTTGTATTCAACCCCCCTTTTACAAGTTATTCGAGTTAACAATGGAAAGTAAAGCAGCCCCTTTGCAGTAATTTAATAGAGTGGAAGTCAATTGTGTTAACAGATTTTTAATGGTCAAGAGAAGTAACCTAATTGTACTATCGGCCGAGCAAGTTGTGAAAGAGGCTCCACTGAGACAACCTCTGGCAACACATACGTTACAATAACATTACTCAGTACTCTTCTTCTTCCTCCCCTTATACACAGTCTACAATTAAAAACACACAAAAGACAAAACACATTAATACTAAATTGATTGCAATAACCACAAATTAAAAGCAATAAGTTGAAATCGAAAGTGATACCGAGTATTTTCCATGGCCAATTGCTTCGTATATGCGAAAGTGATTCATAATCTAGGGTTTCAAATTCTGAGTAACGAAATAAGATATAAATTTACATATTGGAGAGAACGATATATGGATTAGAAAAGTTGTTAGCACAGAAACATGTATATCTTCTTCGTTTTGTTCTTGGAGGGCTTCTTCCTCCGGCCGTGGGAGTCGAGAGAGAGGGGGCAGAGAGGAGCTGAATGTTTTGTTTTGATATGCGTATATTTTTGTTTTAGGGGGAAATGAAAAGGTTTAGTTTTCATTTGGGGGAAAAAGACCGCCCATTTTTTCGCCTCGGGCAACCCACTATATTATTTATCTTTTATAATTTAATTAAATTATTAAATTTATTATAATATAAAAATAAAAATATATCACATGCATGGGGATTAGATCCATCATTTTTAATGTTATTCCCAAAATTTTAGGGGGAAAAATATTTGATTGGGTAATTCAACGGTCAACTAGTACTTTGACCGGAACCCCTAAACAGCGTTTCGTCAGGGTTTAAGGATTCAATTTTTTAAAAATATTTCTCGACAACCCAACCATACGTGAATCAAGATCCATCCTTTTTAATGTTATTCATAAAATTTTAGAAAAAAAAAATTTATTTGATTGGGTAATTCAACGGTCAACTAGTACTTTGACTGAAACCCCTAAACAAGGTTTCGTCAGGGTTTAAGGATTCAATTTTTTAAAAAATATTTCTCGACCACCCAACCATACGGGAATCAAGATCCATCCTTTTTAATGTTATTCCCAAAATTTTAAAAAAAATGATTTGATTGGGTAAATCAACGGTCAACTAGTAATTTGACCGGAACCCCTAAATAGGGTTTCGTCAAGGTTTAAGGATTCGATTTTTTTAAAAATATTTCTCGACCAGCCAACCATACGGGAATCAAGATCCATCATTTTTAATGCTATTCCCAAAATTTTAGGGAAAAAAACAATATTTGATTGGGTATTTCAACGGTCAATTAGTACTTTGACCGGAACCCCTAAATAGGGTTTCGTCAGGATTTAAGGATTCGATTTTTTTAAAAATATTTCTCGACCACCCAACCGTACGGGAACCAAGATCCATCATTTTTAATGTTATTCCCAATATTTTAGGGAAAAAAAATTATTTGATTGGGTAATTCAACAGTCAACTAGTACTTTGACCGGAACCACTAAACAGGGTTTCGTCAGGGTTTAAGGATTCGTTTTTTTAAAAAATATTTCTCGACCACCCAACCGTACGGGAATCAAGATCCATCATTTTTAGTGTTATTCCCAAAATTTTAGAAAAAAAAATATTTGATTGCGTAATTCAACGACCAACTAGTACTTTGACCGGAATAATATAATATAAGGATTCAATTTTAAATTATATAAATATTTTCAATATTGAGAGCACTTCCCCACACTTGAATGGTTTACTCCCCTCAGTGAATAATATAATATATAAAAAACGAAAATTATTCTAATTCTAATTATATAATAGTAATATATTAGGTTATAGTAATTAGTTTATATATTAGTGATTGACGAAATGAACACATTGCAATGGCTGGTCGAGTGGTTATGTTGTTGAACTAGCAGGGAGGATGTCGGGGGTTCAAACCCCATCTACCTCTTTTTTTTAAGTAATAGGCATTTACATTACAAATGACTGGGACACGTGGTAGGTTGTCCACGTGGCTGTGGGACCAGTGACACGTGCCTATTGTGGGATCCACAAGCGACACGTGGTGGTGGGCCCACACTGATTCGTGGCATTGGGGACCCACACTAACACATGGTAGTAGGACCCACGTTGACACGTGGCAGTGGGCCCATGCTGACACGTTGCAGTGTGGGACCCACAATTGACACGTGGCAGTGGGACCCATGTTACACGTGGCAGATTGTGGTCCATGTGACACATGGCAGTAGGCCCATGTGCCATGTGGTAGTGGGTCCCACGTGACACGTGGCAGTTTGTGGGTCCTGTGACACGTGGCAATGGGCCCACATGCCACGTGGCAGATTGTGGTCCCATGTGACACGTGTTAGTGGGGCCCATGTGACACGTGGCAATTTGTCACTCGTGGCACTTGTAACATTCAAATGTAACACTGATTACAGCAAGTGTAACACTACTTCTTGAAAATGCAACACTTATGTGGGACCCATATGTTCATTCATTTTTATATTTATAAATGTTAAAAAAATAGCAAATGCAACTCTTAATCGCTACTGTAACACAACGAATCTTTTGCAACAGTACATGTTCTACTACAACAGTACCTTCACAGGTAATGTAACACAATCTCAACAGTGTTGCAGTAGGTCAAAAAGGTACCTCTAATGTAACACAAAGGGGGCGTTACAATACAAAAGCATTGTGAACGCCCATCAATGGCGTAGTGCCTGCTTAAATAAGATAAAATCTGTAACGACTTGAGATTTTATAATTAAACAATAATGACTATGAGATTTCTATGTTTATGAAACACGGAATTAAATACGAATTTTCAATTGTTTCGATATGGGGAGATTTTGTCAAAAACGGGTCATACCTGTAAGGAAGCTGGGTATTAAGTGAGGCCACTTGTGACTCCTCCAACAACCTGGAAATCAAACCATTGGTGAATATTGATTTAAAGTATTTATTTCAAGGAAAAATTGGGAATCTCTTTATGATGGGATCATGGTCGTTTTGATTAAAAACCCCCAAGTAAAAAAATTATTAAGTTTAAGATGCCTTCCAAATGGGAAAAAGTCGTCAAGACCTAGATCGACAAAGGGTAGGTGCGCCAAAGCGGAGTACCCTCGTTTATCATGGTAAGGCGCGATCGAGTAAGTTAGTGGTACTCAACTGTTAGACCTTTGGGTTCGACTTAACTAATTGACCACAATAGGATTGTGAACTTAGAAGCATAGAGTTTGGTAAGATTTATTGGATAAATATGAACAAATGTTGTTCTACCAAACTATCCAAGAGTTATATATGATATAATTGATAAATGTTGTCTACCTAAATAATCATTTTAAGGAGAAAAGCCAAAGCTGACCTTAAAAATGATGAAATATGGATCTTGGCTCACTAGAAAGGTTTAGAGAAATTTTTTCGAATTGATGGGTAGGGCTATTATTAATTTGATAAAAATAGTGGGAGACATATATTGTGAATAAATATGAATAATCACTTGAACATAATTTAATAAATCCGTAGACTAATTATTTTATGCATTTTTAACATTGTAGATATTCGAAATGGCAAACAACATAAATCACTTTTCTGTGTGATCGGTCAGTGAGAAGGACAAGTTGATAGGAACTAACTTCCTAGATTGGCAAAGGAATTTGAGGATTATCCTCAGGCAAGAGCGAAAGCTCTATGTCATAGATATTCCTCGCCCTGGACCTCTCCCTGAAGGTGCAACGGAGGCTCAAAGAAATGCTTATCAGAAGCATTTGGATGATGACACCGATGTCACATGTTCGATGCTTGCGACTATGAGTCCTGAGCTGCAAAAACAGCATGAGAAATTTGATTCTTATATCATGATCGAGCACCTTAAACGTATGTTTCAAGGCCTTGTTTGCGTGTAAACATGGTGAAAGGAAGAGAAACTATCAAAATTATTTGGAGGATCTAAAGAAACTGAATGTTGTTCAGATTTCTGATTCAGGTATTTATGTTATAGAAATCAATTTGTCTACTTCTACATCATGGGTATTAGATACTGGACGTGGTTCCCACATTTATATAAATGTGCAAGAACTTCGTAGAAGTAGAACATTGGCGAAAGGAGAAGTCGACCTGCATGTTGGCAATGGAGCAAAGGTTGCTGCTTTAGCTGTAGGGACTTATTATTTATCGTTGCCCACCGGGCTTATTTCATAACTTGAGAACTGTTATTACGTGCCTGCGATTTGTAGAAACATTATTTCTGTTTCTTGTTTGCACAAGATTGGTTTTTCGTTTTTGATTCAGAACAATGGTTGTTCATTTTCATTGAATAATGTTACCTATGGGGTTGCACATTTGTTTTATGGTGTATATGTTCTTGATCTTGATACTCCTGTCTATAATATAAGTAATAAACGTCTTAAGACAAATGACTAAAATCAAACATACTTCTTGCACTGTCGTTTAGGCCTTATAAATGAGAATCTCATTTTGTTGGTCCCGGAGTATTGCAAAAAGGGGGGGGGGGGTTGAATGCAATACTGATAAAATTGAATCTTTAAATCATTAATGAAGATAAAGATTATAGATTATCATTAGATGTATGCAAGCAATAAGTGAAACAAGATTTCTCACAAAATAAATATTTTATTTATCTTGTGCGAAGTGTTGCTACAACCTGGAGAGAGTGTTTCTCCTGCTTCGATATCTCAAGAGATAAAAGATTGCTTTGTGCGCGTACATGAATAGAAAAGAATCTAAGATGTATCTAAGTAGATTAAGATACTTTGTTGTCTCTATCGCATGGGGTGTTGAGCTGCTGTCGTTTTCAAGTGGCAGCTCATTATAATTTGCACACCCATGTGACTTTCCTAAATTGCTATACAGACAGGATAAACCTTATAAGTAAAGCAACCTAGATTCTTTCTATTTCTAGCTAATACAATTCTAGTAGATGTGGATATTACATACATCTCGAATTGACTAGCCTTGTCTTGTGAATCTCTTAAGCTTTTGTCGTAGTCTTTTCAGGTCTGCTACAAACGATAGAGTGTTGCGGCAAATCTGTTTCTTGAACATGTAACCTGTCACGGGCTTTGACTGAGAAAAATACCCAAATCAAATAATTCAGGGTGAAAGTAACCTTAACCGCCAAGTCTGCTGTCAAAGAAATATTCAGTAGTTGACAGTATGAGCTCCCGCCAATGTTGCTGTTGGAACTCCAGACTTGCTGTCAAGTGTGAGAATGTTACTGTCCCATGCTTCAGCCAATGTTGCTGTCAGATGTAGGTTTGTCGTGACTTTGCAACATTTGTCTTCTTGTAACTTCACTGTCAAGAACATGACAGTAACTTTTATTCTTGCTGTCTTCTGGATGTATTCCTTGAGGCTTGAACAAATGTATGAACTTCTCCCAAATCATACAATTATTACATGACAGCAATTATTCGAATACAAAGACATACTCTGGCTGTGACAGTATGTTCAACTTGGTAAAAACTAAGTACAGGGAAATATAGTTAAGTTGTCTCTATGCTATCACCCATAAATCCCAACAATCTCCCCCAATTTGTTTTTATGGACAATAACAACAAATTTACAATCAAAACGTGCTGACAACTTAACTAACATAGATTAAAATAGTTGAAATACCATATCTGAAAAATGTTAGGAAAAATCTAAAACATGAAGCTTATGAATTAACTGCAAATCAATTGCTCCTATTGAATGAGCAAATCAAAGATTAACTTAGCTTGATTTTAGCAGTCTCCAGTTGTTCAGATTTTTCCCTCTTTTCTGAGAGCTTCAATTCTTGCCTTCCTGAGGTCTTCAACTAAAGCTTTTTCTTCTAGTGATCTAGCATCATCTTCAATGTCTTCAATGTACCTTTGAATCACTCGAGAAGGAAATACTTCATCATCTTTTAGATCAAACCAAGTTTCAAAATCATATATAAGTGTATGTTCTGAACTTCAGAAGTCCTTGGATGATGTTGAACCTCCTTCGAGGAAAAGCATTCAAGGATTCTCTTCTCTTTCTGTCTAGCTTTGGATATTCATCTCTCCTTTGATCAAATATGACCGCTACTTCCTAAGCAACTAGCATTTCGAGCTTATGAACTGATCCAACAACTTTCCAGTAGAGATCCTTCAGTATACTGGTCCTCAATTTGTGAAAACTATCAACATAGATTTCTTGCTTTTCATCTTTGATTCTCAGAGGATCATCCAGTACACAGGGTTGATAACCTGCTTTCTAACTGAATAGCCTGTTGATATTCTTGTTGATATTCTTGTAGCTTTCCTTCATTCGAGCTTCTAGATCTTCAACACTTTGTTTGACAGATGTGGCAGGTTTGGTAGGTTGGGATGATTTAGCTTTAGCAGTCTGAGAAGCTTGTTCTGCTTCATATTCAGCCATGTCAGCACTACACCATAAACAAGCTATTGCAACCCCTTTCTCACATGTGTTGCTAGATTATGTTACCTTAACTTTTGGCCTAGCATAGCCTTATATAACATTTTTAATTTTATGTTACCTTAGGCAGAAATGTAATGTTACCTTAGCTAGCAAAGTGTTGGATGCAGGGCAACATGCACAATATGTTGCCTTAGATCATTAATAAACACAATTTTTAATTTAATAACTAAAAATTGAATAATTATTTAAAAATTAAATTTAGCATGAAATCAATTTGTTTTTATGAAAATTAAGAGTTTATTAAAATAACGAGTTACTATTTATAAAAATTAATATATTTAATTATTAATAAATAAATATATTTTTTTACTTAAAATGTGAAATTAAATAATTATTTTAATTTAAAAATATTTAAATTGCATAAAAGTAAACAATAATTTTTTAAAAGTAAAAGTTTATTAGATAAATGAATTATTATTTTTAAATATTAATTAATATATTTATTTATTAAATCTAAAATGTACAATTTAAAAAGAAAAAAATTAAATATAAATATAATATTACAAAAACGTTAGCCAATGTTAGAGCGGGCTGAAATGTTGTAGCCAATGTACAATTTAATATTTATTTTTAAAAGTAAAAGTTTATTAGATAATTTTTTTATTTAAAATAATTTTATTTTTACAAAAAATTAAAAATTGAAAAAATATTTGATTTTAGTAATAGTTAATATTTAAGAATCTTCAGAATTATTGATCCAAATTATTGGCGGGCTCCAAAAAATAAAGTGGGCTTTCAAAATATTGGACAAAACAAGCGGGACTACTAAAATTAACAAGGGCCGGGACAGTGAAACATAAAACTATTCATCTCTGTCTCTACTCTCTCAAAAAACCTAATCGATTCAACATAAAACTATTCTTCTTTCCCATCGATTCATTCGTTTTCGCTCAAATCTAACCACAGAAACTTGATCTCCACGATCAAATACCCCTTCTACCATGTTTATTTCATCATTTCTAATCACGAAATTTGGAAACTCAAACCTTAGCCGCCGCTCGGTGGTTTCTGGTCATCTCTGGTGACTTTCCGTTCAAACTGACCTTGGATTTTTACTCCCCATGGTCGATTACATCATTTACCATCAAAAGCCCTTTGATTCTAATGCCAGATTTTTCAATTGCTCGAAACCTTAGATATCGCCTCCGATTCTGACTTGTTCAATTCGATGGTCTCCGTTCAATTCCTTCTGGATACAAGCTTCTCATGGTGCTTTGTACATCATACCCAAAATTTTCATAACCCTAATCTCTGTTTCTGAATTATTTTGAGTTTTATGTGAACATGTTAATGAAACTGATCTTATTTACAGGTTATACTCAAGATTTGTATAACGAAAATTAGTTGATATGCTTATGCAAAGTTTCACAGTCCTCACAACCCAACTGGAAAGGTTTTCACTCAGGTTGAATGCAATACTGATAAATTGAATCTTAAAATCAACAACGAAGATAAAGATTATAGATTATCAGTAGATGTATGCAAGCAATAAGTGAAACAAGATTTCTCACAAAATAAATGTTTTATTTATCTTGTGCGAAGTGTTGCTACAACCTGGAGAGAGTGTTTCTCCAGCTTCGATATCTCAAGAGATACAAGATTGCTTCGTGTGCGAACATGAATAGAAAAGAATCTAAGATGTATTTAAGTAGACTAAGATACTTTGTTTTCTCTATCACATAGGGTGTTGAGCAGCTGTCATTTTCAAGTGGCAGCTCATTACAATTTGCACACCCATGTGACTTTCCTAAATTGCTATACAGATAGGATAAACCTTATAAGTAAAGCAACCTAGATTCTTTCTATTTCTAGCTAATACATGATAGAGTGTATATTTATATGCACTTTAATAGGATTTTAATATCATATTTATAGGATTTTGTAATTAATTGGGTATTTACTGATTATATTATAGTGTTTTATTGCAGGTAATTAATATTCTCAAAGTTGGAAGGAAATTAGCTTAATTTGGGATTTTTCAGAAGGAATTTCGGAATTTATTGAAAGCTTGCGCAACAATTCTTATTTGGGCCATATCTTGAGTTCCAAGAATCAGAATGGGGCGGCGAAATTACAGCCCACGCGTAGATATCGGAATTTTCTACAAGTCAGAGGTGGCCCAATACTCTTATTCCTTCTGGAGCGGCCCAGAATCAGACCTGAACAGCTGACTACGAATTTTTACCACAACCCAACTTATTTTAGAAAAGAAATAAATATACTATTTTATTATTAGGGTTAGATATATACATCTTGATCGATTTTATCTAAAGGGATTCAAATCTTGTAAATTAGATGAATATTGTAAATAATAATTAGACATTTGAGAGAGAAGGGGGAGAAGCAATTTGAAGAGGAAGATCGAAGGAAGGAACGAAGGGATTCGTCTTGATTTCGAGAATCCTTCAGATTTGTATTCTTTGTTCTTGAATTATGTAACTCATGATTTGTGGTTTTAATATATATTTTGTTTATTTAATCATGAGTAGTTAATACTTTATCCAAGGGTTGGGTAGTATTCATTGATGAATTGAGTTTGTGTGATTAATTGTGATTCTCTTAATTTATTAATCTGTCATTGAGGGCTTAATACAATTAGAAGAGTAGCTAACTTTTAATTGCATATCTAGGGATTATAACGAATGGGGAGATGAGTTTTAGTTCTAGTACATGACATGATAGACATAATTTAATTATTGAATCGGGAGATTAATATGAGAATTGTGAAACTGTTAATCCTTGGCTTAAATAGTTTATGATTAAACTTTGATTGACCATGGGAGTGGCGATTAGGGGATGATTGTAGGCACTATGAATTACCTTGGGAAAGGAATTTATAAACTTTAGAAGGATTGTTTTTAACAAACAAGAGACACAAGTTAGACATTCTTGGTAGTCAATTGAAGAACCCCAAATCTTGGATTGTTTCTCTCATACTTATTATTTAGATATTATTTGTTTATTAGTTTAATTTAGTTGTTAGATATAATCCATTATTCTATTCTTCCACACTTCTGAATTGCAAGAGATAAAAGACTTGAGATTGGCATTGATATCAGTCCTTCCCTGTGAACGAACACATAAAAATACTACTAACAATACAATTCTAGTAGATGTGGATATTATATACACCTCAAATTGACCAGCCTTGTCTTGTGAATCTCTTAAGCTTCTGTCGTAGTCTTTGCAGGTCTGCTACAAATGATAGAGTGTTGCAGCAAATCTGTTTCTTGAACATGTAACCTATCACGGGCTTTGAGTGAGAAAAATACCCAAATCAAATAATTCAAGGTGACAGTAACCTTAACCGCCAACTGTGCTGTCAAAGGAATATTCAGTAGTTGACAGTGTGAGCTCCCGCCAATGTTGCTGTCGGAACTCCAGACTTGCTGTCAAGTGTGAGAATGTTACTGTCCCATGCTTCAGCCAATGTTGTTGTCAGATGTAGCTTTATCTTGACTTTGCAACATTTGTCTTCTTGTAACTTCACTTTCAAGAACATGACAGTAACTTTTATTCTTGGTGTCTTCTGGATGTATTCCTTGAGGCTTGAACAAATGTATGAACTTCTCCCAAATCATACAATTATTACATGACAGCAATTATTCGAATACAAAGACATACTCTGGCTGTGACAGTATGTTCACCTTAGTAAAAACTAAGTACAGGGAAATATAGTTAAGTTGTCTCTATGCTATCACCCATAAATCCCAACACATTTCCAAATTACATAGGGATGGATACTTGGCTCCTTTTACCGGTCAAGGTGAGAGGGCCACCAATGATTGGAATTGATACATAGTGATGTATGTGGTCCAATATGTACGATGGCAAGAGGTGGCTTTTATTATTTCATAACCTTTACTGATGATTTTAGTATATACGGATATGTGTATCTTTTGAAGAAAAATTCTGAATCATTTGAGAAATTCAAAGAGTATAAGGCTGAAGTTGAAAAGTAATTAGGCGAAAGTATTAAAACTCTACGATCTGATCGTGGGGGAGAATACTTAAGCTTGGAATTCAAGAATTTCCTAAAGGAATGTGGTATCGTATCACAACTCACTCCTCCTTGAACACCACAATGGAATGGGGTGTCTGAAATGAGAAATCATACCTTGTTGGACATGGTATAGTCGATGATGAGTCATGCGGATCTTCCAATTCGTTTTTGGGGTTATGCCCTAGAGACGGCTACACAAACACTAAACCGAGTTCCTTCAAAATCGGTTCAAAAGACACCATATATGATATGGACTGATAAACGTAATAGCGTGTCATCTATGAAAGTTTGGGGATGTGAAGCGTTCGTGAAACGCTTGGTCTCTAATAAGCTAGGACCGAAATTAGATAAATGTAATTTTGTAGGTTACCTATTAGAAACTAAAGGGTATTATTTCTTTAAACCTTTTGAAAACAAAGTGTTTGTTGCTCGAATGGATGTGTTTCTAGAGAAAGAATTGTTTTCTAAGAAAAATAGTGGGAGGATAGTAGATCTCGATGAGGATCGAGAACTACAAAATAATGTTGAACCAGAGTTGGAACAAGAGCAGAATGAGACTCAAGATGTTGAGAACAGTACTACTCAAGAAACACAGGTCGTTCATAGATCTAGTAGGATTTGCCATGAGCCAAAGAGATTTTATGGATTTCTCCTGACTCAAAGTGGAGATGTGATGCTTGTAGATAATGATGAGCCTCTCACCTACAAGGATGCTATGAATAGTCCAGATTCTGAGAGATGGCTGGAGGCCATGAAATCTAACATGGATTCCATGTATGAAAACCAAGTATGGACTTTGGTTGAACCACCTGATGGGGTAAAACCCATAGAGTGCAAGTGGGTTTTCAAGAAGAAAACTGAAATAGATGGAAATTTACAGACCTACAAAGCAAGACTAGTGATGAAAGGTTTCAAGCAACTTCATGGTATTGACTATGATGAAACTTTCTCACCGGTGGCTATGGTCAAATCCATCAGGATTTGGCTTGCGATAACAGCTTATTATGACTATGAGATCTGGCAAATGGATGTCAAGACCGCTTTCTTAAATTGGAGCTTAGAAGAGGATGTGTACATGACACAACCTCAGGTTTTTGTCGATTCGAGGTTTGCTAGAATGGTTTGTAAGTTGCAACGATCCATTCATGGATTAAAGCATGCCTCTAGAAGATGGAACATCCGTTTTGATGAGACAGTCAAAGAGTTTAGCTTTATGTAAAATGAGGATGAGCCGTGTGTTTACAAAAAGGTTAGTGGGATCCATGTGGCATTCCTAGTATTGTATAAATATCATATATTTCTAATAGGGAATGACATTCCTTCTCTACAGGCTGTGAAGACTTGGTTGGGAAAAAGTTTCTCGATGAAAGACTTAGGTGATGCTACCTACATCTTAGGGATCAGGATCTATAGAGATAGATCTAAAAGATTAATCGGCTTAAGTCAGAGTACATACATTGACAAAGTATTGCATCATTTTGGGATGCAAGAGGCAAAGGGTGTCTATGTCCCAATGTCTCATGGGATAGCGATCTCAAAAGAAAACTGTCATATATCATCAGATGATAAGGACCGTATGAGTAAAGTACCATATGCTTCGGTAATTGGTTCTATAATATATGCAATGGTATGTACTCGTCCAGGTGTCTCGTATGCTTTAAGCATGACGAGCAGATACCAGTCTAATCCAGGTGAGGGTCACTGGATAGTTGTCAAGAATATTCTTAAGTACCTTAAATGGACTAAAGATTCGTTCTTGATATATGGAGAAGATGAGAAGCTGGTTGTAAAAGGTTACACATATGCTAGTTTCCAGACAGATAGGGATGATTCTGTGTCCCAGTCTAGATTCGTGTTTTATGTAAATGGTGGTGCCACTAGTACAAAACTAACCTATTGCGTCGCCTCTTTTACGTCGCACAAAAAGGAAGGCGACGTATATAATACTTTATACGTCGCATTTTTTAAAAGAGTGACATATATAACCTTTTAGACAACTTTTTACGTCAGTTTAGGTAAAAGGCGACGTATATAATGATATTATACGTCAGTTGAGAGAAAGACGATGTATATGATGATAATATACGTCGGTTGAGAGAAAGGCAACATATAAAATTAAATTTTATACATCAGCTTTTTCTCAACCGACGTATAAAATATCAATTTATACATCGGTTTTTTATTGCCCGTCGTATAAAGTACCCATTTTTACGTCGTTGTGTTTGTACCCCGACGTATAAAACCTTTAATTAAAGAAAAATGTTATTACTCTCCTAAACTACACATCCTCTCGTAGTCTCGCTCTCCCCGCTCTCTCTCTTCTCGACCCTAAATCGGTGATTCCAATTTTCCAGCCAATTCACTGTTCATTCTTCTAAAATGACCCCAATATCGTGTTCACCTGCCTCGATTACACTAGTTTCTTTTTCATTTGTTTTAGCTCCCGAAAAAGATACAAACTCTAGCTTTTATCCCCTCTTGTTCTTGGTCATAACAATGTTTTTTAATCAATTTCTTGATAGATTCATGCTGATAATGATGTATTATACATCATATATCAAAAGCCCCTTGGTTGTAAAATTCTTTCCTCATCGTTTTCATTCAGGTTTTATTTAATGTGACTCAGGTTTTGACGCTTATCACTCATTGTTCTATATTTGTTTAAAGTTTTTGGATGCTCATACCTGTTAATTTATGAGTTGAGACCTTCTGTCGATTCTTAATGAAGTTCCTGTTAGTTATTATCTTGATTTGGTATTAGTATTTATGAGAATTATTGTCTTACTTGAATCTATGATAGATTTTTTATTTTTGATTATTATTGTCTTGTTAGCTGATTGAGTATGTTATTTTGATTTAAATGAAAATTTGATGTGCTCGTACACATTATTGATAATTGCATTGCTTCCTTTAGTAAGGTTGGTTAGTGTTCTGGCCTCCTTACATCTGTTAATTGAGATTGTGATTGTCACTATGAGTCATTGTATGTGTAAACTTGCTCTGTGTCCATAACTTGTTTTTTGGAGTTGCTCTATACCCTTATTTTAGTATGTTTGCCTTATATGTGTCAGTCTTTGTTTATTGTATGTTCAGGAAAGCCATTATATAAATGATTCTCATATTGTTGTTCAAATTTTTGATAGTACTGGTTTTGAGAAGCTTAGGTTCCCCGTAGCAAATGGGAAAAAAATAAAGAAAAGTGAAATTGATGGAAACTGTCATGCAATTGTGGAGTGCCATAATCTTTCTAATCACTCAACTGAAAAGCAAAATGTAGCTCTATTTGGCACATCAGACTCTGAAGCTAGAATTAGTGATAAGAGAAGTAGTCCTACTAATGCCTTGACAGAATCTGATGCAATTGCAGGTATTGTAAATGAGAAACCAGTGTCTGCAAAAGTAGTGAGTGGGGAACCACCAGCAGAGGTGGCTGCTTCAACATTGTCGAACAATAACAATACTTGTTCAGAGAGGGAGAACGTGGAAGAAGTTGACAATGATTATCGTGGCAGAAGTTCAAGCGTGTCATCGAAGAGAGTTATCAAAGCGGCTGCAAGAAATAAAAAGCAATCAAGTTAGTTACTTTTCTATGCCTCTCTTATTTTTTTCTCAAAATAAAACAGTGTCGAGCACAGAACATGCATGCTCATATACATGGTTGTGACAACCCGGGTCAAATCCCGAGTCTTTTTCGAAAATCGGGTCAAGTCCCGATCATGAATCCAAAATAAGTCAAAGCATACTGGCCCAAATGCAGCCAACTTGGGAAATCCACAAGCCCACAGGCCCCCAAAAGATCATGATTTCCAGGTTCATGGTTTTAAAAAAAATAAAACATTGGTGTGGATTTTTTTGAAATATAATATGCTAAAATTAAGTACAAGTCAAGGAAGTTAATAATGTTAAATCAAAAGTGATTTTTATACTGACTTTTATGAAGCATATGTAATTAATGAAACATAATTATAAGATAACAAGCTAATAAATACTAAATATAAGTTTCGAAACATCATTTTTATTATTAAATTCAGAAAATAGCACATCAATTTTATAGGCAGGAGAAAATAAATAGTTTGTAAAGTAAACAAGCCAATCGACTAGACTCTGGTCAAATTACGAACTAATACATACATGTAACAATGCATGCACCTGGTAAGACTAGGATTAATGTCATATAGGAGCTATGATAAGTTGCAAACTAGCAGCAATGGTGCCTGATAGGATTCTGTCCTTGGCTTTACTAAATGTAACTGGTGGTGGTTTTGAATGTTTTCCAAAGGTATAATTTTTTTGTTGCTGTGTAGCTATACTTGCTGACGATGACCGAAAGTAATGTTCCAAATTGTAAGATAAATATTGCAAGATAGGCAAATGTTTAAATCAGATAGTTGATATTGCAGGTAAAGGTTTATTTTTCTTTCTTTTACTTCTTTTATAAATTTCCCAATATTTCAAAACAAGTGTTGTCATGAATTTTCTACTTCGCTGGATTCTTTTTTATTTTCCTTTTGCTAAGAGTATCAGGTTACATGTACCACTCTGTAGTAGTCAAATAAAGGATACATTAATAGTGAAATTCTTGAGATTGCTCTCTAAGGCTCAGAGACTAAACCTAGATCAAATTCAATTTAGAGATCATATCTTATTACTTATCTTAATTAACAGAACCTTAAATTAAATGTAACCGATTAATGTACAGAACATAAGGTATGTATAAAATTATTTGTAACAACTACAAGTTGTCAAAAAAGTACATTGAAATTTATCTGTTTATACATTTATTATTTTTCGGATAAATAAATGATGTAGAGAACAAACTTTTGTGTTTTAGAGGTGTGCACGACTTGACAAATCTTATTTTGATGCATGAGCTTAGATGTGCAAGGCTTGTAAATTAACTGACTGTGAACTAGGCGTACACTAATTCGTAAAAGTCATGGTCAGCATTCTATTGTAGTTGCAGCAAAACTTTTATGCAAACAAGAGGATATATGAAATTTTTTTGCCAAAAAAGTTATCAGACTCAAGTGTACATGATAATTTATCATGTAAACTGTTCTCTTCTTCAAGGCATTTGTTTAAAAACTAGCTTTGTGTTGTTCTTTACTTTTTAAATCAAGATCCAGCACTCTGAACGAGTTTTTCCCTTATATACAGGTTACTTGTTATTCGCTTGGTCATGGGTGTATACACCACATCTATTTCAGACTCTTAATGAGGCAAGCTTGTGAACCAAGGTTAAAGGTTTGGTTAAGATAACACTTCTGGAAGCAGGAGATCATATTTTGAACAGGTAATTTGATTAATGATACCCATAAATCTGCATGATATGTCAGTTTTAATTATAGCAGCCATGAATCTGCATGTTAGATATAGGAATTTGATAATAACAAATTAAACCTTTTTTTGTTATTTTTCCTCACTCAGTTGAGATAGTTTAGATATATTATCTGTCTGCTCATCTACTTGGTAATCAAAATCACGGTGCACACCTGAGAATTTGTTTTGGTAATTTATGGTATTTTAGTCAATTTGAAGTTATAACCTATGTAAATGATAATATAGGAGATCCTCTAGTATGCAATCTGTATAACTCATAAGTATAGATGAATTATTTAGTTATTGTTTATACAGAGGATACACTGCTCATTTAACTTTTTACGTTTTTCTAATTAAAATCTTTATTTTACTTCTAAATTTGCTTAGAGCACCAGCTGTGTAGAAAAGGTTGTGCCTCATTCAGCCTGACTCTGGAAGAAAACAAAGGTTCACATGTTTCTGGTGAGCATACTCCTGAAGATTATTTTACTTTCTCTATTAATGTTAGTACCATGTATAGTATATATTCATTTTACAAATGCTTGGAACTTAACATCCCATATTCTAGAGATTTTCATTTCTTGTAATATTAGATTTAAACAAGCATACATAATTTAATTATTTTTGATCATTTGTTCAGCTGGTATCAATATATGAGTAGTTCCAGAAACTATTGTCTCTTTATCCTAATGAACTTTCTGTTTTTAAATAAATTGACGAAGCTACAAATACCTGGGATTCCTTCCTCGTAACCTTGTCAATTTGACGTGCAATGGACATGCGTTTTAGAACCTCTGGAAGGTATGATAGTTGTACAGGAAAATGCTTGAACCTTTCCTGAAAATAATAAGCAATTTAATGTAAGGCAAACTAAAGGCAATTTAATGGACCTCATCTATATTTTTGTTTTGTGTTCCTTAAATATTTACACTTGTTATTTAGTATTTCAGTTCTCTAAGAGAAAGTGAAAAAATAGAAAGAATTATTGTGGATTTTCATCATCTATAGGATATTCAGTCATTTCATTTGTGCAACAGATCCCGAAGGGAAATATGAAGCATTGGAGAAATATGGTAAAGATTTGACAGCCATGGCAAAAGCGGGAAATTAAACTTGACCTGGTGATACGAAGGGATGATGAAATTCGCAGGTGCATTCAATTTCTTTCCAGAAGGACCAAGAATAACCCTAAGAATAAACCTGTGCTTGGTTAGAAGTCGTAGGTACATGGACTATGTTTTGGTGAAGTGGTGGATGAAGGAGATCTGTGAATCTTCTGCTCTTGTATTCGATTAGATTACGTTTTGTTGGTAATTTGTAATGGGATTACTATATGTACAAATCGAATATTGCAAAATTTTAATTTTTAGTGTTTCAATTGCAATAGTTACTAATGTTGCAATATTAAATTTTGTGTTACAAATAAGTAGATTTTCTGTAACATTAGAATAACATAGTGTTACAGTAGTCTTACTTTTGTATTTCTTAAAAAAAAATTGCAGTGTTGCATTAGATAATTATAATGTTGCATTAGATAATTACGAAGTGTTGCAATAGAGAGTGGGCCCCCACATGCCACGTGTCAGGTGGGCCACCTCAGATGCCACGTGTCAGGTGGGTCCCACATGCCACGTGGCCACCTGCCAAGTGTCACCCCACGACATGTCACCTGTCCCCCACATGACATGTGTCAGGTGGGCCCCACATGACATGTGTCAGGTGGGCCCCACATGACACATGTCACGTGGGACCCACATGCCACGTGTCCCCTATCTGTTTTTGGCTAAGCTATGGTAACACCTTCCTAATGTTGCTTTTGTTTGATTTAGTGTTAGGGTATGGTCCTAAGGTAATACTTTTCTTAGTGTTATTATTGAGAACAAAAGCGTTACATTAGAGAGCAGAGGCAACATTAGCGGATGAAATGGTCAAAAAGTGTTACCTTAGGCCTATTGTAACAATTTTCGTGCCTAATGCAACAGTAGAAGTGCGTTGCGTTAGGCATCTATGGTGTAGTGTACGTACCTAATTTGAATAATTATAAATATCTCTCATGAGCAATTTTTTTTTTCAAATTATTCAAGTAGCCATCTCGCTCTGTCCTCCCTGGTTGACTTTTTCACAAAATTTTAACTTGCTCCTCTCTAGTGAAAATAAACTCTTCTTCCTATTCACAATAAATATATACATACCCTAAAAATTAACACATGTAAGACATTTACGGACAAGAGGGACATGAGATAACTGAGTTGCTATTGCTGCTCTATAAACAACTTCCACCACTCTATTTGTAAAAACAAATGACATTTTCAAGAATCAAAATTCATCGTGTATTAAAAAAAATTAATGAATGTAAAATAGTATAACTATTACATGAACTATTGCCCACAAAATATTAATTAAATCATATGAACAAAGTAGCTCGGACAATCAAGATTGCCCATACCCTACTAGATAAGCATAAAACAACTAATAAAAAAAATACCTTTGATTACTATAAACTAATAAGATAATTATACAAATAAGCAAATATCAATTAACAAATATAAAAAATTACAAAAATTATTAATTAGCACAACCACTCCGGAACTAGTCGAAAGTGAATCAAAAATCAAACGATAACATGTAACCGATGCATGTTTACAAAGTAACGTACTATTTTTAAAAAAAAATTATTTTAATAATAATGTAAAAATAAATAATAAAATACATGACAACTGCTTTAAATGATCAAGTATCCCTTTCAGCTGTACATTCATCATTTCTTGGCACTCCTCCCTCACTTTCTTGGTAATTTCTTGTTTGATTGTATATAATTCATCCATAGAGACAACCCCACTTTGATTGGTTTTTAGTGATCCAAATACATCCTTGATTTTAGCTCTTCCTCCAACCCCTCTAACACGTCCTCCATGCTCCTTTTTCCCAAGTGCACGAGACAGTACATCATCGTGACCAGATGGGGTCCATACCCCATCAGAAATTTGCCCTTCCAACTCTCCCTGCCCATTTGACAACAATGATGTACCATTAATAAAATCAGTTATTATATATGGTAATACAAGTATTTGAAAGTTGTAAAATGACATAGCACTGGTAATTAAATAGGAGTAAGGTGATAAGAAAGCTATGATAAGAATAACAAAAAATCTTACCTAGAATGTTATAGATAATAATGAATAAAGCACATTGTTTTGCAGCAATGTATGTCGTGTGTGTGAAAAACAACTTTACAAACATTTGAAGACATCTGGTAGATAATACTCAGTTATTTTTGGAAGTGTTTGATTTATTATGTGTAATGCAGATTCTAGTAAAGCAGAAAACACTATTAGTAAACATGTACTTAGTTCTTGAAAACCATGCTTACCATTTTCCCAAAAACTTCCCTAGTATGCTCGTTAGGGATGTAATAACTTCCATCATCCTTTTTTTTCATTCGTGCTCTTATCCAATCGTAACTACGCTGAGTTGATAGAATGGATGGATCAATGGATGATGTGTCTAAAGAAGCGAGGGGATCATTTTTGCGCCACTTGTCCGTATTTCCTTTATATCCACCTTTTCCGATAAAATGGGGATCTTTGTTGTGTTTTTGACTTTCTTTTGCTTTTTCACTAATTTCCTATATATTTAATGATGTAAAACATAAATAGGTTTGCCGAAAAATGTTGCACAAGATTACATTCATCTCAAGGAATTACTAATGTTTACCTTGAACTCATCAGTTTCGTGTGCCTTTTTAAAAGTTTCCCAATCATCTTTAAGGATATGTTGCACATGGATTCCTGCATTTTGCTAGAAAATATCTACGAAGATTCACCTTGAAATCCCTCCAACTTTTTCCTGCAGCTTCCATCACTGGTTTTTTAACTTGATCATCCTCTAATTTCCAATGCATCTTTTATAACTGATTTTAATTAGTAAAACAAATAAAGGCTGCTTTAATTAGTAAAACAAACAAATGGCTGTGATTTAAAATTCCAGTGCATCTTTTATATTTGCATACCCGAATATCTTCCCAAATCGTATTCTTCAATCCCTCGCTAACTAAATCCCAACTCTTGATATTTACGTTAACATGTAGTCGAACCTCTGTTCCAACATAAGACACAAACTTGGAAGCCATATCCCCAGTAGGGTTACCATCTTGATCAAACTCAATGCTGCAGTCTATTCTTTGAGTTTTAATTTTGTCTTTTAATTTTATGCACAATGCAGCACCTCTAGCCTTTCTCTTGTTTCCTTGACTAGAACTTGACTCACCATTATCCTCATCCATGGAAAACAGCTACATCACGAAAGCAAATACAAAGTTAGTTAACATGGAAAAGTATTAAGAATGCAGATGCAATAATAATAATAAAAAATCCACTATTATTCGTTATAATTAAAGATTTTCTGGCAATGGTTGATCAGGTATGTATCGACATAACATTATAACTATTAGCATATGATTGTTGTTCTTGTTTTTTTGTTACAAAACACCTAGCTATACGCAACATTATTCGTCGAATTTTTTGGAATTCGAGTACATGGTTATGTGATATATTTTTTTGATTGAATTCATTCAACACTAGAGTTGTCTATATCATTACATCCAGGATCAGCATAAGCTATGTACATAGAACCAAGTTTTGACTTCTTTTAGCTACTTGTTCTGATAATTAACTTGCGGCATTTTCTTTCTTTCACTCTTCTCTGTTCCCTTTCCTTTCGATTTTATCTGTAATTTGATACAATCTTTTTTAAAGAGGAACAGGGTGCCTTCATGTCAAAAGAGACTAAAGTCTCTGTACATGCTTGTTAGAGTGCTTCCTTTTGATTCCCATTCTTGGTGGCTTAGCAAGAATGGTGTTTTTATCGTGATAGTTATTAGAGTCATATTGTTTTTTCAGCGTATTAATTATAATGCAGTTAATATACTTTTTTCCCTAATTGAAGCAGTTAATCTATTTTTTTTCCCTAATTCAAGCAGCCACCAGAGATTCAAAGGTTTGATTTAAACGCAGAGTCCTGATATTTCTGTACATTATAATGCATTCTTTAAAGTTCCGAGGTTTTCTTCATTTGCTGAAATGCTGCGTCTGAGTGCAAGTCATTATGTATATATATCACAGTTTGGTAATTTAATTAAAGCCTGAGAAGTAAACTCAGGTCCTACTTTCACAGGGGACTATTATCTATGTAGATTATAATTTTCTTTTGTGTTTCTCCCATTATAGCCTCAAATTTAAACTCAATCTCCTTAATTTGTTTTATATTTTAAATCATCAGTTTTCTCATTTGCATCAAAGAGATTAAAGCTTACCCTAAGACAACAGATGTGCTTGTTCACAACCATGGTGTGTATATTTGGGGAGAAACATGGATCACGCTAAGACTCAGACATGTTGTTTAAAAAAAAACTAGAAATAACTTGTTGTAGGACGCTATATCACTCCTTTGTGTGTTCTATTATTGTACAAGAAATCGATTTAAAAGCATTGTGATGTAAAGGCATGATGCGTATGTTTATTAGTTTGTAATATAGCTTATCCATTTCCAAAGATTGACTGCGAAACCAAAGTAGAGGTTATGCATAAATCAGCATATTTATGCGGTATTATCTTAGGTAACCACGGAGAACTATAGAATAAGGATCATATCCTTTGGTTTCTGATTATCAGGTTTAGTCAGGACCAGATGCCTCTTGCCTCTTTGTCAATTTTTGGAATTTTTTCGGTTGCTTGTTCGAGAATTACATAATCAATCTTACGAGATTCTTTTTTTTTTGCTAATTAATCTTACGAGAAGTCTCGCAAGATTTTTATCCTAAGAGTCTTTACGAGACTCTTATCCATTTTCGCTCATTTTCCGTATGGACTTCTAAAGTTCGAATTAGTTACTGTTTCAAAAAATAAGGGAAAACAAAATATTTGCAGTGATCTTTGATTAGGATGAAGCCTTGAGTATTCATAAAAGAATGATTATTCATTTATCATGTTTGTTTATTTTAATAGAAAAGACTGCAATTTAATTTATAATCAAGTATTTGTTTCACTTTCAGAGTGTACTATGAGAGTAAAATACAAAGGGCAGGTTGCTAATAAAACTTAGACACAACACTCAAATATATTTAATAAGAAAAAAACCAATACTACTAAATTGATTCTTAGTAGAAGTACAAAATTAAGATAACAGATGTGACTTACTAACCTTATATGGGCAGTAGGAGCTAACTCTGACGAAAATACACATTAGTAACATATCAAGTTTGCACAAGGTAAATTAAATTTCTAATAGAAAATGCACATTAATAATCAAAACTAGTAGAAGGTAAAATTCAACTCTTAATCTATTACGCATGTTTAGACATTACTAAGTTATAAAAATTACATATTTTTGTTCTAATTAATTTCTTTCTATATATTTTGAATTAATAAGCAACATTTTAAAAGCATACCATTCTAGAATATTCTAAAACCGCTCATTCTTGGCGGTTGATCCATAATCCTTCATCGTGGTCATTACGTAAATAATGCGCATCCATAGCCTCGTTTACATTTGAGGTTGGTAGACCCATTGAGAAAGGGGGATTCTCATCAAATTGGTCATACTCATCCTCGTCTTCGACATTTTCAATACCAAGAATACGTCTCTTACCTTGAAGAACAATGGACCACTTGGAATCAGCCGGGTCTCGAATATAAAATACTTGCTTCACTTGTGTTGCGAATATAAATGGATCATCTTCATGGCCAATCCGATTAAAGTCAACCAAAGTAAATCCGAACTCATCAGACTGCACACCATGCTTATTGTCAAACCATTTACATCTAAAAAGAGCAACATTGAATTCTTTATAACCAAGCTCCCAAATTTCTTCAATTTTCCCATAGTATGACTGCTTCACATCTCGTGATGCACTATCTTTACCTCTACCAAATTCTGTTGATGAAGCTTCTACTAATACACCGCTATTCTGCATAGTACTTTTGGCATCTTGATGTTGTGTGTAAAAACTGTACCCATTTATATCATAACCTTCATAAGATCTCACAGGCATGTCAGGGCCATATGCCAACCATTTTAATGTATTAGAAATGACATCAGGCTTATGTGACAATTGAGACATTACTCGTTCCTTGAACCAACAAGGGAACAAACGATTGTGTTCATTCGTAACCCACTTCCCACTCTTTGAAGGATGCATTTGCCGAATCAAAGGTATATGTTCTTTTAAATAAGGATCAACTTTGGTCATGTGTTGTAAGACAAATAGATGAGCTCTTTCACACAATTCAGCATTGGGAGAGATCATTTTTTTTCCCAATGTACCTTGACCTTCAAGTCTACCCTCATGACGAGATTTAGGAATACCAATAGGATCAACAGCCGCTAAATACTCGGTGCAGAATTCAATAGTCTCTTCAATGGAACCGGTTCCTTACATATCCTTTCAGGATTCCCAAAAATCTCTCGAAAGGATACATTTGTCGCAGATATAATGGACCACATAGTTTAATCTCTCTCACCAGATGAAAGACTAAATGAAACATAATGTCAAAGAGTGCAACTGAAAAATCCATTTCAAATTCGCAAAGTGTGACTATAATATCATTTTGCAATGTATCCAACATCAAAGGATCAATCACCTTGCTGCATATAGCATTGAAGAAGAAACATAATTTTGTAATGACCAATCTCGCATGCTTTGGCATTATCCCACGAATGGCAATTGGTAATAATTGTTGCATTAACACGTGACAATCATGTGACTTCGACCCCACCAGTTTCAAGTCTTTCATCGACACAAACCCTTTAATGTTTGAAGAATATCCAGATGGAACCTTGACACCAGATAAACACTCACAAAAGCTAAGGTTCTCCTTCCTAGATAGAGTGTAACATGCCGGAGGCAAATATGAACGTTTTTCCGAGAATTGTGGTGCTAATTCTGTTCGTATTCCCATTTCTTTCATGTCTAATCTGGCATTGATGCCATCTTTTGTCTTTCCAAGAATATTCAACAATGTCCCAATGATGCTTTCACAAACATTTTTCTCAATATGCATAAAGTCAAGACAATGTCTAACCTGTAAGTGTTCCCAACATGGAAGATCCCAAAAAATAGATTTCTTCTTCCATACTTTACTTTGGATGGGCTTTTTATAAAGTTTTCCTAATACAACATCAATATCTTTGACCCGTTCCAAAACCTGCTTTCCTGATAAAGGTAAAGGAGCAACCCGAGACTCAATATTTCCATCGAAAGACTTTTTGTTCTTTCGATATGGGTGATTAGAAGGAAGAAATGCTTGATGACCCATATTTACATTTTTCTTGCAGTTGTTTAAGCGCCGATCAATCGTACCCTCTTCACAAATTGGACATGCTTTAGCTCCTTTAGTGGTGTACCCAGAAAGGTTTCCATAGACAGGAAAATCATTTATGGTGCAAAATATCATGGCACGCAAAGTGAAATTAGATTGACTGTACGCATCATAAACCGTAACACCATCCCACAATACCTTTAAGTCTTCAATAAGTGGCCGAAGATAAACATCTATGTTATTCCCCGGTTCCCTAGGACCTGAGATTAGCAACATCGACATTATGTACTTGCGCTTCATGCACAACCATGGAGGCAAATTATAAACCATCAAAAAGAACTGGCCAGGTGCTATGGCTTCACCTCATAGTGCGATATGGATTAATGCCATCTGCACATAATCCCAGCCGTAGATTTCTAGGTTCCTCGCTAAATTCTGGAAACTTTCCATCAATCGTTCTCCATTGCGGAGAGTCACCAGGGTGTCTGAGCATCCCATCGGATTTTCTCCCTTCTACATGCCACCTAAGAAGCTTTGCATCTTTTGCACTCGCAAAGAGGTGTTTGAATCGCTGCACTACAGGTAAATACCACATTATTGCGCCACTGCCGGGGAAGGCAACAATATTAATTTTGAGTTAATTGTTTATTATAGTTTAAATTTTATCTTTGTATATAATCTTTTCTCTCTTTCTTTGTTTTTTTTATTGGTGTGTCTTCATGTTTATTGGATATAGACATGAACTAACTCTTTCAGGAGACGATGGATAGTTATTTTGGTTGGAATAACACTCAAGATTTCACCCACGATCAAGAACGATATCAAGATTTTAATTCTTTCCAGAATTTTAATGCGTATCAGGTGAATTCTTTATATTCTACAAACTCATGCTATGCTCCTTACCCTCCTAACATTGATTATTCATATGATTTTTAAAATCAATGTTATGATCCACAATATAATTCCCAAGGCCATCAAGGGTCTTCTTCATCTACATTGTCATCACTTGAAGAGATGATGAAGCAAATGGCGGCAAATAACCTCCAATTTCAAAACATCACTTCTCAAAGCATATCCAACTTAGAAAAGCAAATGAGTCAACTAGTCGAAACCGTGAATCGATTAGCGGAGGGCAATTCTCCTATTAATCATGATTCTTGTTTTGTAATTGATGAAAATGTTGTGCATGATGAATCTGCTTGTTTAGTTGACGATTGTCCTAGGCTTGACAATGATAAATTGGATGTAGTTGAGGATCTACCAAATTTAGAAAATTCCTTTGAGCTTAATGAATTGGTAGATGAGATAAAAATTGATGAATGTCCGATTAAAATTGAGGAGGAATTAAAGATTGATGAAATTGAAAATTTTGCTTTGGTATATGAGGATCCAATTTGGGAACAATTTTTGAGTCGTAGTTATAATGAATATTCTGACAATTTTTCTAACTACTTTGATTTTTCCAAGTCTCCTGAACATGTGAAGATCATAAAAATATTTTTATATTTTTATGGATCAAAGGTATATTTGCACACCTTATTTTTATTATTGATTCGTAGGTATGTGCATTTATTTGCTTTTTCACCTCATTAGTTATAATACTTGTATAAATAAGTCGAGCCAATGACAATAAACAAAGCGCTTTTTGGAGGCAACCTAAGGTACGTATGTATTTATATATTTTGTGTGTGTGTTAGATTTTGTTCTTTGCTTGCATTTATGTAGGGTGTTATGCATATTGTGGGTTTGAGAATTGATCTAAGTATTAGTGAGTGGGAATTTCTTTTTCATCTATTTTATTTCATAAGAAAATAACCCAAAAATATATAATAATTAATTATTATGTATTATTGTGGTGTGACTAATGAATTTTATAATAGACTTAAAAAAAATTTATGCCCCACTCAATAATATTTAGTATCATTTATTCTAATTTTTATAATTTTTTGTATTATTCCACACTTGCCTTGATGTGTTTGTTCATGTTTTCAGGATTTAATATTTTATTCAATCATTCAAAGATTTGTGTGCAATTTAAAAAAAAAAAATAGTTTGCTGCAATTTTGGAACTGCACGGGCATTCAAGGAACCGTGTAGCAGACAGTGACATTTTAGAGGCATTACAACAATTTTTAGCAGATTTAGAAGGTGTTTGGGATTTCTTAAAATAAGTTACTTTTGACTTAATGGAGGTGTTTTTAACTTAAAGGAGAAAGTAAAGTTGTTTACTTTAAGTTAAATGAAAGTGTTTGGGTAATTTTACTTAAAGTTAAATGGAGGTTTAATAATTTTGACTTAAAGTGAAATTTGACTTTAAAAAATTTAAAAATCATAATATTAAACTTTACAAGAATTGTGAAAAAAGGAAAAAAAAAAAATCCATAAGTCATAAGTCATAAGTCAAAAGTACATAAATGGAACTTATGACTTAAAGCAGTTTTTTAACTTAAAACCGGCTTAAAGCTCCCGTTGTCAAACACCTTAAAAACGACTTAAAGCTAATTTTTGCTTTAAGTTCGTGTAGCCAAACGGGCTCTTATTCACGGGCTAGTGCACGACCGTGCAACATGCCGTGAGATTTCAGCTTCATTCTGCATAAAAGTTCACCAGCCTCCCTCTTTGCACCGCTCTTTACACGGCTGTGCAAGCTTTCACCCTTTGAAAAATAGACAGGAAAGAAAAAACAATCCTTCACCGTTTACAGCCTCCGCCGCCCATCTTCATTCTCCGCACATCTCCCATTGCCATCTCCTCTCAGCACCACCTCGTCTCCGCCCATTTCTCCTTCTCCTTCTACAACCTCGATCGACTTCAACCCACTTCAGCACCTTCACCCATCATCCCCCGTCGATTCCTCCCTCCTCTCCTTTTTTCACTACCGCCCTTTCTCATCTCTTTCACTGCAATCCACAGCACCCACCTTCTCTCAACACCCCTGCAATTCCATTCTTCCCATCTCATCCCCTCCACCCAATTCCCGTTGACTACTGTCTCTCCTCTTCTTCAACCACTTCCATTCCTTCGATGTCACCTCCAACAGTCGCCACTCTTTCGTTCATCCCACCCCTCAACCACAATCACAGCCTTCTCCATTTTTCTCCATTCCGTAATCCTCCTTTTGCCCACCTTCCAGCAGACCTCCACTCCCCTTCTCGAGCTCCCCCATCACTCCAACAACCCTTCGACCTCCCATCTCTTTCTCCATTCACCAGCACCATCTCCTCCGTTAATCTTCTACCTCCCACTCAACCACAGTCTCACCACTACCCTCTCCTTTCCACCATTCACCTCCACCTCACCTGAAAACCACACCATCGCCATTCAACAACCGTACTCCAATTCAACAGCCACCTTCGCTGCCACTCACCTCTATTTAACTCGCTCACCTTCCTCAACCTCATATCTCCTGCAATCGCCCGCACCACTGTTCCGACCCCGTCTGTTCTCCAGCCCTCCACACCTCCGGTCCAACCCACATGTTCATCTCCTGCGCCACGCAAGCAACATCTCCGTTCACTCCAACTGCATCACCTTTTCGATCTTCACTGTTGTTCAAACCCACCGTTCTCTCCTCCCCTTTCCGACTAGCACCAATTCCAGCCTCTGTTCCAATCACAAGTTCCGTCTCACAACCCCCTTCTCTCAACTCTCCCGTGAACTGACCAAATACACGACCCCTCCCCTGTCTTTGTTTTTTTTGTTTAGTTTTGTTTAGTTTTTTTTATTTATTTAGTTTATTTGTTTTATTTTTATTTCATTATTTTTATTCACTTCTTTAATTTTGATTTTCAAATATTAATTTTCTAAACTAAACAAATTTTATAAATTCATAAATCAATTTAAATTCACTTTGAATTTGTTTTTTTTTTTTTGAATTCTTGATTTTATTATTAATTACTTAGTTATTTTATTTTATTTTATTTTAATTTTAAATTTGATTTTTTATTTTAATTTAGTTTTAGCTTTAAATTTGATTTTTGCTTTTATTATTATTTCAGTTTTAAATTTGATTTGTTTTATTTTTATTTCATTTGATTTTTATTATTTTATTATTAATTGGTTAGTTATTTTATTTTTAACAAAAAAAACAACAACAATTATATTACTTATTTGTATATTCTTAATTAGTGTATTGAGTGGCCTTGAAGGGGGTTGGATATTTGCTTGTAAGTTGATTTTGTTGGGATGATTATGGTGTATGGTATTAGTTCTATTCGTGACTTGCAATTTCGGAGTTGGATTGGCACATATGAGTGGTGCTCCCGGTTCTTGTTATTTATTTTCAGGGGAGTTCTTTTTCACTCTTATATCTACTTCGTTTTATTTGTCATGCATGAGGACATGCCATGTTTTAAGTGGGGGAAGGATTGTTTTTGTTCTCATTGTAGTATGTAGCTATTATTAGTACCATCTTTTGTTTCATTCCATGTCCGTCTCGTTTGCATTTAAAAACAAGTTTGGTCATAAAGCTTGTTTACTTGTTTGTAAAAATTAAGACACTGTGAGCTTGTAGTCTTGTTTTATCCTATTTCATGCCTAGCATTATCAATTTGTGGTGAATCTATAAGTTTGATGCACCTTTTTGCACACACGCACTTAAATGGCATGAAAAGTCTAGATGTTTGTAATTAAATTGTGAGCATCACGATTATTTCTTAGCATGCATGGAATCAAATTGAGAAGATGTTATTACAACTTAAACCTTGTGAGGCCTTGAACGATGATTCTTTTGCTTGTGTGTTGCTTCGTCTTTATGTATGTTTGTCGCTCTAGGGCTTGCATTAAACCTTAATTCATGGATGCACCATAATAAGGAAATTCTATTTAGGATAACCCTTTTTGGCCTTTTTAGCTTGTGAACCATGAAAATTATCCCTAGTTACCCCCTTTGAAGCCTATATCCATATTTTTCTTCGTCACTTTCCCCTTTTTATATATGAGTCATAGCCAAATACTTCACTCTCGACCTAGTTGAGCTAGTTGTGTAACGCCCCCAAATCCGGGGTCAGGGATTTGGTCGTCACGCGGAAAACCTTAATAACAAATCACCTGTTTAATCACATTAAACCATCTGTAGTCATTAATAATTAAGTTACATCATTTGAGACCCCAACCACCAAGCATCTTTTAGGTTATAGGGCTAGAAACAAGAATCAACTCCTTACTACTAGTATAACTTCGTTGAGAAGTACACCAGTAACTAATACTATTTTGCGCAAAGTAACATATATATTACACATCAATATACTTACATATAACTTACTCCAGATATAAACTTTCTAGATCATATCGTCTTCATAAGGGTACGTTGCCCGCTTCATCTAAGCCATGCAGATAACCTCGTCCGGCTACCTTCCACTGAAAAGTTAATATTTGAAAACAAGCAAGTATGAGCGAAAGAATTGCTCAGCAAGTTATTACTGATTACTCAATATGAAATCACTTACTTTTTGATAATATAATGTCAATTCTTTTCTATAACAAGATAATAATCAATACGTCATCTTAGTATAATATCTCAGGGTAATATAACATTTAAAATCAAGCTCTCAATATAATCTTTCCATTTCCTTTTATACAACAATTATGTATAAAAGTAATATAAAATCAGTTTCTCTTCTTACTGCAAAACAATTCCATCATTTCATACCATTTTCCTTTTCCAGTATACCAGTCTGACTTTATCATTTATTCTTTATTCACATATTGTAGGGGTTTTCACTGTTGCCGAATACGTGAGGCACGATGATCAGTCGCCCTCCGTATCCGTCCCTTTTTACTACCGGTAGAAGGAGGAAGGTCTACCACTACATCCCCCTGGAGGAAGGTCTACCACTACATCCTCCTTCGACAACTCTTGGGCCGAATTAAAATATTGATTGCTGGACTGTGCAGCACACAGCCTCTTACGCTTTTTATTGATTGATTGCTGGACTGTGCAGCACACAGCCTCTTACGCTTTTTTATTGTTATCCCCCTTTTTATAAGATCATTATACAATTTATACAAATACCATTCCACATTTTTCCATTTAAATTTCCATTTCCATTCCCACTTTCATTGACATATGTCATCACCATTTCACATTTCCATATTCGTATTATAACCATTTGAAAACATTTATAAAGATATATCATCAGTGTATCAATTCAAGACATACATTCATTTCACTATGAAATTCCTTAAACAACCTTTTAACACTATTTAATCATCCTTAAACACTCAAAAATATCTAAAGAATAATTATTCAATAATCCCTTTTTAAATGAATATTATAATTAATATTCATTGAATTAAATAACCATTAAAATAACATTTATCATTTTCATTCCAGACATTTTTAACCAAAAATGTCTCATTATAACCATCAAAATATCTTTATTATTATTATTCCAGAACAAAACGATTTTAAGAAAACATTTTAAAAAATAATATTCATCTAATTAAATAAATTTAATTAGACGAATAAGGTTTATTTAATTAGTAGATGCTTCGAGAGGTATCTAATAATTAAATAAACACTAGTTTATTGGTGATGTTGCCATTAGGTTAATTATTGCGAAATTCTTTCTAAAAACTTTGTCCGGGTTTTCGAAAATATACATTTCAAGATAACCCCTTCCACTTTCCATTCATATATCCATACATTTAAATTACACCAACTAAAGTACTTTACATGTAAATCCCTTTTTAAGAAAATCTGTAAACCTCAACCCTTGTCCCCTTATATAACAAAATATTAATTAATAACATCTGAAAGAGTTTAGAACTCAAATATCCCCAATTTACACATAACGGTAATATTACAAAATAACTTCAGATAACAACTGATAACATAATATCATAAAAATAATCATAATAACAACTGATACCATTCCTTCCCATATCATTTTACTCTTTTATAGTATAGCACTCTCTTCATATCACATATATTTCCAGTCAAACCATTTTATTTAAAAGTAAACAATTTATCCAGATAAAGATAGAAGAAATCTTGTAAATATGGACTGAAGTCTTATTTCACACATTTCATATATTTCAAAATAAATATACTCTGAACGATAGAGTATGTATAAATAAACTTGCCTCTGGTCCTTAGCACCAAACGAAATACCGCGAATAAATCCTTGGCGTTTCGCCCAAGTAGTTCCATGAACTTTACACGACGCCTCGATCCTTCCTTTTTGATACACGTTGCTCCACTTGACTACGCCCTAATGGTACTGTAATTGTTACGAGTACGTGTCAATCCTACCATGTATTTCGCGTAGACACAACTCGGAATTATCACTAAGTCACATAAAGTCAACCCTAATACCATCGACATTCTCTTGTCAAAACTTAATTAACAGATAATCCTCCAAACGCATTTAATTCTCGATAAAGACACCAAATAAACAATTAATCACCAAGACACAATTAATCCTCGAAATCAATCATTTAACACTTAATTATATAAATAGTTAACACCCAAAGCATGCCTTCAAATCCTTAAAATTAAATAAGTTAAATAAAATAAAATGCAGGGGATTTTTAGAAAATTTCGGCATGAAGTATTCGTTTATCGGACTATGGGCTCAGCCCCTCCATGCCAAACAAAACAATTTATAACCCTGCTTTTGCAAAAATAAAAGCTGCCTCAACTTGCAGCAACATAAAAGTAAACAAATAATGAAAAGTACCCGCCCAGACATGCGGCACCTAGCACATAATAATTAACACTACTACTTACGCTTCACCAATGATCGTATTTCTCACGCATTTTAATGATACACGTGACAACCAATCATTGATGTTCGTAAGCCCTAGGGAACAACCCCTAGCACTAACTATTACTTACGCTATATCAATGATCACATCACTTAAGTATATTAATTATACTCGTGATAGTTAATCATGGATATTCGTAAGCCCTAGGGATTAGTCGAAAAGAATTACACAAGTCCTTTAAATATTGACATTTAAAAACTTGTGATCTTCTCATAACCCCTAGCACAATTCTAATTATTATAAAATTCTAACATTTAACATGTATCACGTATTCTCATACTTACCATTTAGCACATTAACATTTCCGACACCATATGCAACTAGCAACTATCAAGGTAAATTAGTAACCACCTACTAATCAATACCAAGTACTCGACAATTACGAATTTCGACAATTACTCAAACTCGACTTATAATATTTAGCACATAAACTTTCATCACTTTTTAAATATACTCTCCGAATTAAATACGGAAATTCCAATAATAATCATAATTTACCACATTAATCTAATTACGACAATTACCATATTAACTCACAATTCACAACTAATTAAACTACCACACTTAACTAATTATATCACAACAATTAATAATATTAATCGAATTTACAACAATTAAGCAATACTCGCAATTTACAACTAAATTTAACACGAAAATTAAATAATTAAAAATACGAAATTATACCATTTCGATTTCGACTCGCCCGAAATCAAACCACCGGAAAATCTATCTCCACCATTTTTCTCCCTTCTCTCTCTCTCTCTCTCTCTCTCTCTCTCTCTCTCTTTCCCGCACAACACCAACACCACCACTGCACAGCAGTCACCACTTCCGCGCGCCTCCTCCGTGCACAGCTGCCCAACGCCGCCCTCTCCTCCCTGCCGCGGCTCCACAGCACCACCACTGCCCAATCTCTCCTCTTAACACACACACACGCGAGTTATATACACACACACACACGTATTACACACACTTACACGCGTATATACATACGTATATATATATATATATAGCCCCCAATTCAATTCCCCCAATTTCCAATTCTTACAACCCTAATTTTTCCCCTCTTTTCCCCAATTCTCTCTCCCCGATTTCTGTTAACAGCGGCTGTGCTTGTTTGGTGATATTGGGCTTAGCCCAAACCTTATATGCTCACTACAACTTATTCCGGGCCCAATTAAAATACTACTCATTCTTGTAAAAACTAATACACATCTTTTATAAATCGAAATTAAATAGAAAATTGGGAAAATTAAACTTTTCATTTTTAAAATGAAGAGTATAAAATTATGAACACCCACATATTTTTAAAATATTTTTCGGATCAAAAATGAATTAAATATGAATTTTCAAAGTTTTGATCCTTTAAATACAATAAAACTCTTAAAATCATTTTAAAATACCGAAACATCCAAATTAATTCACCCAACCATTTTAAAAACTAAATAATATTATAAAGATAATATTACAAAAGATTTCATGATTTTTAATTTCTCCGATAATTTTATAAAATTAACAAAGGATCAAAATGCATGATTTAAATATATTTAAATCCTCAAAAATATAAATAAAATACATCAGCCTTCATAACTCACACAATCATCATATAAACACATAAACACAACTTCACATATATTCCATCTTCCAACAATAATCACATAATATAGTTCATAATTACACTGAACCAGACAATAATTAAATAATTCGCTTTTGAAATTCCTTGAACTGGAATAATGAACAATAAAATAAAATAAAAATTTCCTCCTCATTTTAGGAAAAACATTAATATTCTTAAAATAATAATAAAATCATTTTCTGAAAATTCGGGTTATTACAGTCTACCCCCCTTAAAAGGATTCCGTCCACGGAATCAGCTAAGGCCACTACTGGAATTCCTTAACTCCTTCACCATCAACACTTATTCTACAATATCGGAGATAGTGTCCCTTCGTAAACAACTCCTCCGAAACCTCAATTCAACTATAGGGTATCTATCTGACACATCACTATTCCCTTCACATATATGTGTCGACCAACTTGCCATTATCATCCTATCCTTGAGAGAGAGCAAACTAATTCTATCGATACGCCACTGATATTATATTCGTTTTGGGATTCGCTCCTGCTCTTGGCGATTCCGTTCGAATCTAACTTCTATCAGCGAATTTTGAGTTGACTGACCTGGTTGGCATCCCCTTGAAATTCATTAGATAACCAGAATCATGGAGCTTTAAAAAGATAGCTGTCATATCAAGGCATATGTCACCCACTGGGGACCATAGGATTATGAGTTTTGAAACAAACCTTCTTGGAAATAAGAGAATTTACTGAGAGATCAATACGATCGTAAGAACTCACGTTGTGTGTCTCTGATAAGACATTACTAAAGGTAATTAGCCTTCTTGTATTTCACAACTCACAAGTGATGGCGTCCCATCAGACTTCTATCACACAGACAGATAGTCCTTGTGGCCCCTCTATGTATAGGGTTGTTCGTCTCAGTGGAAGTTGAGAATTATGAAAGAAATTCAAAGTCAAGTCAATAATAATCATCTTCTGACAATTAATTATCAAAGGGACACCTTGGATTAAAATCGAACAATTTCCAAGGCGCGATTTCCAAAGAAAAGGATAACCAGAAAGATACTGGTATTCAACAAACAAGTGGTGCTATATCACCATTGAATTATCCACTATTGAAGAAAAGTGGAAGTTTGAAATAATATCATTTGATAGGGCTTCAAAAACCTGAAGGTAAGTATAATGAAAGCCCTTGGCACAATTGAAACCAAATATGACTTAACACAAATGTATAAAAAAAAAACTTCAAAGAGGAAACATATCCTTTATCACAATTCTCTCTTAGAGAGATGTCAAAAAAATTCATAGATTGGGGAGGTAATCAAAAAGATTCAACAATGGGGATATTGCCAAGGTCTCCACAGATGCCTTTTATGTCGGCTCCTCTGACGGATAATCCTTCGATCCCAGAGCTGTTCTTTTCCAGGCACACCCTGAGGTGCTTGATAACTTACGTCATCGTCGACTCGTAATAGTCACTAAGGATTCAATCATCAACATTAATAATCGCAGGGAGTTCTATTTCAACATATCCTTCAACATAGCATTCAAATCTTAACTTAATCATTGGCACTACACCCGGTAGTCCAACATGAACTCTACATGAGCTCCGACGTACTCACATAACTATACACACTCCTACTCACTCTCGTTTCTAGTTTACTATAACCTCAGCTCTGATACCAAACTGTAACGCCCCCAAATCCGGGGTCAGGGATTTGGTCGTCACGCGGAAAACCTTAATAACAAATCACCTGTTTAATCACATTAAACCATCTGTAGTCATTAATAATTAAGTTACATCATTTGAGACCCCAACCACCAAGCATCTTTTAGGTTATAGGGCTAGAAACAAGAATCAACTCCTTACTACTAGTATAACTTCGTTGAGAAGTACACCAGTAACTAATACTATTTTGCGCAAAGTAACATATATATTACACATCAATATACTTACATATAACTTACTCCAGATATAAACTTTCTAGATCATATCGTCTTCATAAGGGTACGTTGCCCGCTTCATCTAAGCCATGCAGATAACCTCGTCCGGCTACCTTCCACTGAAAAGTTAATATTTGAAAACAAGCAAGTATGAGCGAAAGAATTGCTCAGCAAGTTATTACTGATTACTCAATATGAAATCACTTACTTTTTGATAATATAATGTCAATTCTTTTCTATAACAAGATAATAATCAATACGTCATCTTAGTATAATATCTCAGGGTAATATAACATTTAAAATCAAGCTCTCAATATAATCTTTCCATTTCCTTTTATACAACAATTATGTATAAAAGTAATATAAAATCAGTTTCTCTTCTTACTGCAAAACAATTCCATCATTTCATACCATTTTCCTTTTCCAGTATACCAGTCTGACTTTATCATTTATTCTTTATTCACATATTGTAGGGGTTTTCACTGTTGCCGAATACGTGAGGCACGATGATCAGTCGCCCTCCGTATCCGTCCCTTTTTACTACCGGTAGAAGGAGGAAGGTCTACCACTACATCCCCCTGGAGGAAGGTCTACCACTACATCCTCCTTCGACAACTCTTGGGCCGAATTAAAATATTGATTGCTGGACTGTGCAGCACACAGCCTCTTACGCTTTTTATTGATTGATTGCTGGACTGTGCAGCACACAGCCTCTTACGCTTTTTTATTGTTATCCCCCTTTTTATAAGATCATTATACAATTTATACAAATACCATTCCACATTTTTCCATTTAAATTTCCATTTCCATTCCCACTTTCATTGACATATGTCATCACCATTTCACATTTCCATATTCGTATTATAACCATTTGAAAACATTTATAAAGATATATCATCAGTGTATCAATTCAAGACATACATTCATTTCACTATGAAATTCCTTAAACAACCTTTTAACACTATTTAATCATCCTTAAACACTCAAAAATATCTAAAGAATAATTATTCAATAATCCCTTTTTAAATGAATATTATAATTAATATTCATTGAATTAAATAACCATTAAAATAACATTTATCATTTTCATTCCAGACATTTTTAACCAAAAATGTCTCATTATAACCATCAAAATATCTTTATTATTATTATTCCAGAACAAAACGATTTTAAGAAAACATTTTAAAAAATAATATTCATCTAATTAAATAAATTTAATTAGACGAATAAGGTTTATTTAATTAGTAGATGCTTCGAGAGGTATCTAATAATTAAATAAACACTAGTTTATTGGTGATGTTGCCATTAGGTTAATTATTGCGAAATTCTTTCTAAAAACTTTGTCCGGGTTTTCGAAAATATACATTTCAAGATAACCCCTTCCACTTTCCATTCATATATCCATACATTTAAATTACACCAACTAAAGTACTTTACATGTAAATCCCTTTTTAAGAAAATCTGTAAACCTCAACCCTTGTCCCCTTATATAACAAAATATTTATTAATAACATCTGAAAGAGTTTAGAACTCAAATATCCCCAATTTACACATAACGGTAATATTACAAAATAACTTCAGATAACAACTGATAACATAATATCATAAAAATAATCATAATAACAACTGATACCATTCCTTCCCATATCATTTTACTCTTTTATAGTATAGCACTCTCTTCATATCACATATATTTCCAGTCAAACCATTTTATTTAAAAGTAAACAATTTATCCAGATAAAGATAGAAGAAATCTTGTAAATATGGACTGAAGTCTTATTTCACACATTTCATATATTTCAAAATAAATATACTCTGAACGATAGAGTATGTATAAATAAACTTGCCTCTGGTCCTTAGCACCAAACGAAATACCGCGAATAAATCCTTGGCGTTTCGCCCAAGTAGTTCCATGAACTTTACACGACGCCTCGATCCTTCCTTTTTGATACACGTTGCTCCACTTGACTACGCCCTAATGGTACTGTAATTGTTACGAGTACGTGTCAATCCTACCATGTATTTCGCGTAGACACAACTCGGAATTATCACTAAGTCACATAAAGTCAACCCTAATACCATCGACATTCTCTTGTCAAAACTTAATTAACAGATAATCCTCCAAACGCATTTAATTCTCGATAAAGACACCAAATAAACAATTAATCACCAAGACACAATTAATCCTCGAAATCAATCATTTAACACTTAATTATATAAATAGTTAACACCCAAAGCATGCCTTCAAATCCTTAAAATTAAATAAGTTAAATAAAATAAAATGCAGGGGATTTTTAGAAAATTTCGGCATGAAGTATTCGTTTATCGGACTATGGGCTCAGCCCCTCCATGCCAAACAAAACAATTTATAACCCTGCTTTTGCAAAAATAAAAGCTGCCTCAACTTGCAGCAACATAAAAGTAAACAAATAATGAAAAGTACCCGCCCAGACATGCGGCACCTAGCACATAATAATTAACACTACTACTTACGCTTCACCAATGATCGTATTTCTCACGCATTTTAATGATACACGTGACAACCAATCATTGATGTTCGTAAGCCCTAGGGAACAACCCCTAGCACTAACTATTACTTACGCTATATCAATGATCACATCACTTAAGTATATTAATTATACTCGTGATAGTTAATCATGGATATTCGTAAGCCCTAGGGATTAGTCGAAAAGAATTACACAAGTCCTTTAAATATTGACATTTAAAAACTTGTGATCTTCTCATAACCCCTAGCACAATTCTAATTATTATAAAATTCTAACATTTAACATGTATCACGTATTCTCATACTTACCATTTAGCACATTAACATTTCCGACACCATATGCAACTAGCAACTATCAAGGTAAATTAGTAACCACCTACTAATCAATACCAAGTACTCGACAATTACGAATTTCGACAATTACTCAAACTCGACTTATAATATTTAGCACATAAACTTTCATCACTTTTTAAATATACTCTCCGAATTAAATACGGAAATTCCAATAATAATCATAATTTACCACATTAATCTAATTACGACAATTACCATATTAACTCACAATTCACAACTAATTAAACTACCACACTTAACTAATTATATCACAACAATTAATAATATTAATCGAATTTACAACAATTAAGCAATACTCGCAATTTACAACTAAATTTAACACGAAAATTAAATAATTAAAAATACGAAATTATACCATTTCGATTTCGACTCGCCCGAAATCAAACCACCGGAAAATCTATCTCCACCATTTTTCTCCCTTCTCTCTCTCTCTCTCTCTCTCTCTCTCTCTTTCCCGCACAACACCAACACCACCACTGCACAGCAGTCACCACTTCCGCGCGCCTCCTCCGTGCACAGCTGCCCAACGCCGCCCTCTCCTCCCTGCCGCGGCTCCACAGCACCACCACTGCCCAATCTCTCCTCTTAACACACACACACGCGAGTTATATACACACACACACACGTATTACACACACTTACACGCGTATATACATACGTATATATATATATATATAGCCCCCAATTCAATTCCCCCAATTTCCAATTCTTACAACCCTAATTTTTCCCCTCTTTTCCCCAATTCTCTCTCCCCGATTTCTGTTAACAGCGGCTGTGCTTGTTTGGTGATATTGGGCTTAGCCCAAACCTTATATGCTCACTACAACTTATTCCGGGCCCAATTAAAATACTACTCATTCTTGTAAAAACTAATACACATCTTTTATAAATCGAAATTAAATAGAAAATTGGGAAAATTAAACTTTTCATTTTTAAAATGAAGAGTATAAAATTATGAACACCCACATATTTTTAAAATATTTTTCGGATCAAAAATGAATTAAATATGAATTTTCAAAGTTTTGATCCTTTAAATACAATAAAACTCTTAAAATCATTTTAAAATACCGAAACATCCAAATTAATTCACCCAACCATTTTAAAAACTAAATAATATTATAAAGATAATATTACAAAAGATTTCATGATTTTTAATTTCTCCGATAATTTTATAAAATTAACAAAGGATCAAAATGCATGATTTAAATATATTTAAATCCTCAAAAATATAAATAAAATACATCAGCCTTCATAACTCACACAATCATCATATAAACACATAAACACAACTTCACATATATTCCATCTTCCAACAATAATCACATAATATAGTTCATAATTACACTGAACCAGACAATAATTAAATAATTCGCTTTTGAAATTCCTTGAACTGGAATAATGAACAATAAAATAAAATAAAAATTTCCTCCTCATTTTAGGAAAAACATTAATATTCTTAAAATAATAATAAAATCATTTTCTGAAAATTCGGGTTATTACAAGTTGAGTCTTGGAAATAATTAGTTGATGAACATGGGAATTTGGAGATGTTGTGAAGAGGGAGAATGTTATTTACTGTAAGTGGGAGCTAGTTTGAGATGTATGTTTTGATGTGGTTCAAGGTTCTTTGTAATACTTATATATGTAATTCGCATCCCCTTTGATAAAAAAAAAGAAGAAAAATAAATAAAGGAGATGTAAAAAAAAAGCAATAAATCCTTGTACATTATTTGATTCAATTTTATTGGTAAATGTGGTTGTGTTTTGTAATTGTAAATGAGTGGAGATATGCTTTAGTTTGAGAGTTTGGTGTATGAAGAAAGCAAGCGTCATTTTGACTCAACTAGCGAGACTTTTACACCTTCTTTGAACTTAGATTTTCCCACCTTCACCCAAGCCTCGTTACAACCCATTTTATGAATTCCTTGTTTTTGGTGCAATCCGGAATTTAAGTGGACATGCAAGGTCAAGTAGACCGCATGCATTTAGACTTGGAGTTGAGTGAAATCTCTAGCCCATACTTGTGTGATACATAATTGAGAGATGTGAGATTTTTCACCATACAATTTCATCTTCTTAATGCGAAGCCATGTATGCTTTGTGATAATCTTGTCTAGTGTTCACGATTGAAGTGCATTCATTCGACCTTTAGTGTCATGGTTACATTTTGCACAAGGTGTGTTATCTTGATTCTTGAATTGGTTGTTAGCTCGTTATAATGGATGACATGGTGAATAGCTCTATATGTCTGATTTTAGTTTCAAGTAGATATAGCACCATGCTTGGCTTGTTTCTTATTTGTATGACGATTCGGACATGTGAGTGTAGTAGTTAGTTTAATTAGTAGGTATTGTTAGATTTTTTTTGTTTATTGGTGATTTTTGTGATTTTGTGGGTACATCATCTATAAACCCTCACGAGACCTCACTCGTCCACTAGGGCTACCTAGGGGTTCCAAGGGCATGTTGCATATGCCAAATGCAACCGTGATCACCTACGGAAGTGGTACTAGTTAGGAGTATATGGTTATGTTAATTTTAGTTTGCTCGGGACTAGCAAAGTTCAAGTAGGGGAGGATTTGATAATGTGTATTTTATACATATTTTGTCCTTTATTCTCTTGCATTTTTGTTAGTTTCGAATGTTGTTTTATCGATATTAATTATGTTTTTCATCTTTCAGTGCCTCATGCTTAATTGTTGAAAAGATGAATTATTTTGGGCTTGAAAGCAAAGATTATTCAAGAAGGAAGTTTAAAGATGCAAACTCGTGTTGCCGGGAGGTTTTTAATGTATTATCTTGAAGATTTTGTGTTGCACAGCCATCCCGCAAGTCGTTCGCTAGGCCATTCAAAGAGTTTAGAAGGTGCAGTCTATTGCACGGGCTGCTGCACGACCATTCAACAGGCCGTGCAGAGTGTTCAAAAGAGTGCAGAATGGGCAGTAAATTGCACGGGCTGCTGCACGGCCGTGCAACAGGCTGTGCAACCCCTGCTGTGTATTAAAAGAAGCCAAACCCTACATCTTAGATATTCTTTATCTTCACATCTTATTTTCCTTTCTTCTTAGCCTCTTCAAGAACAAAAACCTAGGGTTAGTATAGTAGAGAGAAACATTAATTACTCATAATCTAGCATTGATTATGAGTAACTAACTTCATATATTTGGCTCAAGGAAGGAGCTCTTGTACTAGACCCATTTCAATTGAAGTAAGATCTATTTCACTCTATCTTGAATGTTTGTGTTGTATTGTTTATGATTTTTCTTGGAGATTTGTAAGTCGCTTCATCTTACTCCTCTTGTAATTTCAATTGCTAATTGTTTGTGCTAATCCGTAATTGTTAGTACATTCATTGTAGTAGCACAAGGTTTGGCGTGCCTAAATCCTCAAGATTCAAGTACAAATACCTAGGTTGAGCTTCTCATCCTTGGGTTTGTCTTAGCCTCTCTTTGTTTAATTCCTTGACTTGGTTAAATTGATAGTGCTTCATTATTGGTTGCTATTGTCAAGAGAGCTAATTTATGTGCTTCACTAAATTAGTGTTTATAATAGAAGAGAAATAAGAGATTGTGTGCTTCACCAATTATCTTGGTTAGGTAGAGTTGGATATAATTTTGCTTGTTTGTTGGGTTGAAGTGCTTGAGTTTCTATTATTCTTGGGTCAAATATCTCTATATCTTGCTTATTCATTCATTATGTTGGTAAAATTGGATGATTGACATTAACTTAGTTGTAGTTCTATAGCATTTTATTTCTTGAAGGCAAGGTGTTTGATAAAACACCTCAATCAAACTCAAAACCCCCCATTTTTCACACTTCTAGATTGTAAGAGATAATCTACTTGGAATCAATATTGATAGTCCTTCCCTGTGAACGAACAACGAAAAACACTACCTTCAAATTGGCGCCGCTACCGGGGACTTAGTTTTAGTTCAATATTAGCGCGTATTTAAAATTGTGAATATTTTAGTTCCATTGTGCATATTTATCTATTTTCTTGATTTTAGAAATTTTTGCTAGGGAAATATAACTAAGTAAATTTGAATCACCCAAATTTTCCAACACAACAAGTAATTTAGCAAGATAAAGAGATATTTGACCCAAGGATTATGGAAACTCAAATACTTCACCCAAACACATATAAGCAAGATATAATCAATTCTACCTAACCAATATAATTGGTGAAGCACACAATCACTTATTTCTCTTCTAAAAACACTAATTTAATGAAGCACATAAATTAGTTCTCTTGATAATAGCAACCAATAATGAAGCACTACTAGTTTAACCAAATCAAGGAAATAAACAAAGAGAGGCTAGGACAAACCCAAGGATGAGAAGCTCAACCTAGGTATTTGCACTTGAATTTTGTGGATTTAGGTACACTAAATCTTGTGCTACTATAATGAATGCACTAACAATTACGGATTAGCACAAACAATTAGCAATTGAAATTACAAGAAGAGTAAGGTGAAGCAACTTACAATCTCCAAGCAAAATCATAAACAATACAACACAGACATTCAAGATAGAGTGAAATAGATCTTACTTCAATTTAAATGGGTCTAGTACAAGAGCTCCTTCCTTGAGCCAAATATATGAAGTTAGTTACTCATAATCAATGCTAGATTATGAGTAATTAATGTTTCTCTCTACTATACTAACCCTAGGTTTTTGTTCTTGAAGAGGCTAAGAAGATAGGAAAATAAGATGTGAAGATAAAGATTATCTAAGATGTAGGGTTTGGCTTCTTTTAATACACAGCAGGGGTTGCACAGCCTGTTGCACGGTCGTGCAGCAGCCCGTGCAATTTACTGCCCATTCTGCACTCTTTTGAACACTCTGCACGGCCTGTTGAACGGTCGTGCAGCAGCCCGTGCAATAGACTACACCTTCTAAACTCTTTGAACGGCCTAGCGAACGACTTGCGGGATGGCTGTGCAACACAAAATCTTCAAGATAATACATTAAAAACCTCCCGGCAACACGAGTTTGCATCTTTAAACTTCCTTCTTGAATAATCTTTGCTTTCAAGCCCAAAATAATTCATCTTTTCAACAATTAAGCATGAGGCACTGAAAGATGAAAAACATAATTAATATCGATAAAACAACATTCGAAACTAACAAAAATGCAAGAGAATAAAGGACAAAATGTGTATAAAATACACATTATCACTTGTTCGAGAATTACATAATCAATCTTACGAGATTCTTTTTTTTTGCTAATTAATCTTACGACTTACGAGAAGTCTCGTAAGATTTTTATCCTAAGAGTCTTTACGAGACTCTTATCCATTTTCGCTTATTTTCCGTATGGACTTCTAAAGTTCGAATTAGTTACTGTTTCAAAAAATAAGGGAAAACAAAATATTTGCAGTGATCTTTGATTAGGATGAAGCCTTGAGTATTCATAAAAGAACGATTATTCATTTATCATGTTTGTTTATTTTAATAGAAAAGACTGCAATTTAATTTATAATCAAGTATTTGTTTCGCTTTCAGAGTGCACTATGAGAGTTAAATACAAATGGCAGGTTGCTAATAAAACTCAGACACAACACTCAAATATATTTAATAAGAAAAAAACCAATACTACCAAATTGATTATTAGTAGAAGTACAAAATTAAAATAACAGATGTGACTTACTAACCTTATATGGGCAGTAGGAGCTAACTCTATTGACTTCCGGACAAAGAAGAATATATGGAGACAAATCGCAGGTGTCCTGCAAGTTAATTAAGATGAAAATACACATTAGTAACATATCAAGTTTGCACAAGGTAAATTAAATTTCTAATAGAAAATGCACATTAATAATCAAAACTAGTAGAAGGTAAAATTCAACTCTTAATCTATTACGCATGTTTAGACATTACTAAGTTATAAAAATTACATATTTTTGTTCTAATTAATTTCTTTCTATATATTTTGAATTAAAAAGCATACCATTCTAGAATATTCTAAAACCGCTCATTCTTGGCGGTTGATCTATAATCCTTCATCGTGGTCATTACGTAAATAATGCGCATCCATAGCCTCGTTTACATTTGAGGTTGGTAGACCCATTGAGAAAGGGGGATTCTCAACAAATTGGTCATACTCATCCTCGTCTTCGACATTTTCAATACCAAGAATACGTCTCTTACCTTGAAGAACAATGGACCACTTGGAATCAGTCGGGTCTCGAATATAAAATACTTGCTTCACTTGTGTTGCGAATATAAATGGATCATCTTCATGGCCAATCCGATTAAATTCAACCAAAGTAAATCCGAACTCATCAGACCTCACACCATGCTTATTGTCAAACCATTTACATCTAAAAAGAGCAACATTGAATTCTTTATAACCAAGCTCCCAAATTTCTTCAATTTTCCCATAGTATGACTGCTTCACATCTCGTGATGCACTATCTTTACCTCTACCAAATTCTGTTGATGAAGCTTCTACTGATACACCGCTATTCTGCATAGTACTTTTGGCATCTTGATGTTGTGTGTAAAAACTGTACCCATTTATATCATAACCTTCATAAGATCTCACAGGCATGTCAGGGCCATATGCCAACCATTTTAATGTATTGGAAATGACATCAGGCTTATGTGATAATTGAGACATTACTCGTTCCTTGAACCAACGAGGGAACGAACGATTGTGTTCATTCGTAACCCACTTCCCACTCTTTGAAGGATGCATTTGCCGAATCAAGGCTATATGTTCTTTTAAATAAGGATCAACTTCGGTCATGTGTTGTTAGACAAATAGATGAGCTCTTTCACATAATTCAGCATTGGGAGAGATCAATTTTTTTCCCAATGTACCTTGACCTTCAAGTCTACGCTCATGACAAGATTTAGGAATACCAATAGGATCAACAACAGCTAAATACTCAGTGCAGAATTCAATAGTCTCTTCAATGGTATAACCTTCAGTTATGCTACCTTCCGGCCGGTACCGGTTCCTTACATATCCTTTCAGGATTCCCAAAAATCTCTCGAAAGGATACATTTGTCGCAGATATAATGGACCACATAGTTTAATCTCTCTCACCAGATGAACGACTAAATGAAACATAATGTCAAAGAGTGCAACTGAAAAATCCATTTCAAATTCGCAAAGTGTGACTCTAATATCATTTTGCAATGTATCCAACATCAAAGGATCAATCACCTTGCTGCATATAGCATTGAAGAAGAAACAAAATTTTGTAATGACCAATCTCGCATGCTTTGGCATTATCCCACGAATGGCAATTGGTAATAATTGTTGCATTAACACGTGACAATCATGTGACTTCAACCCCACCAGTTTCAAGTCTTTCATCGACACAAACCCTTTAATGTTTGAAGAATATCCAGATGGAACCTTGACACCAGATAAGCACTCACAAAAGCTAAGTTTCTCCTTCCTAGATAGAGTGTAACATGCAGGAGGCAAATATGAACATTTTTCCGAGAATTGTGGTGCTAATTCTATTCGTATTCCCATTTCTTGCATGTCTAATCTGGCATTTATGCCATCTTTTGTCTTTCCAGGAATATTCAACAATGTCCCAATGATGCTTTCAAAAACATTTTTCTCAATATGCATAAAGTCAAGACAATGTCTAACCTGTAAGTGTTCCCAATATGGAAGATCCCAAAAAATAGATTTCTTCTTCCATACTTTGCTTTGGATGGGCTTTTTATAAAGTTTTCCTAATACAACATCAATATCTTTGACCCGTTCCAAAACCTGCTTTCCTGATAAAGGCAAAGGAGCAACCCGAGACTCAATATTTCCATCGAAAGACTTTTTTTTCTTCCGATAAGGATGATTAGAAGGAAGAAATGCTCGATGACCCATATTTACATTTTTCTTGCAGTTGTTTAAGCACCGATCAATCGTACCCTCTTCACAAATTGGACATGCTTTAGCTCCTTTAGTGGTGTACCCAGAAAGGTTTCCATAGGCAGGAAAATCATTTATGGTGCAAAATATCATGGTACGCAAAGTGAAATCAGATTGACTGTACGCATCATAAACCGTAACACCTTCATCCCACAATACCTTTAAGTCTTCAATAAGCGGCTGAAGATAAACATCTATGTTATTCCCCGGTTCCCTAGGACATGAGATTAGCAACGTCAACATTATGTACTTGCGCTTCATGCACAACCATGGAGGCAAATTATAAACCATCAAAAGAACTGGCCAGGTGCTATGGCTACACCTCATAGTGCGATATGGATTAATGCCATCTGCACATAATCCCAGCCGTAGATTTCTAGGTTCCTCGCTAAATTCTGGAAACTTTCCATCAATCGTTCTCCATTGCGGAGAGTCACCAGGGTGTCTGAGCATTCCATCGGATTTTCTCCCTTCTACATGCCACCTAAGAAGCTTTACATCTTTTGCACTCGCAAAGAGGTGTTTGAATCGCTGCACTACAGGTAAATACCACATTACCTTGGCAGGAGGCCTTTTCTTATCCTCATTAGAAGCATTATTGCCCTGTCGTCTGTACCGAGATGCTCCACATTTGGGACATATGTCTAAATCTTCATGCTCATTTCGGAATAAGACACAATCATTCAGACAAGCATGTATCTTTTTTACATCCATGCCCATGGGATACAATATCTTCTTCGCCTCATAGGTAGAAGTAGGGAGCTCATTACTCGTAGGAAGTATTTCTCCTAAAAGCTGAAGCATCTCTGTGAAACTCTTATCACTCCAGTTATGCTTTACTTTTAGCTTACACAACTTCATGGTTGTTGACAACCTAGTAAATTGATCCTTGCACCCTTGATACAGAAGCTTCTTAGAATCGTCAACCAAACTATTTAAAATGTCTGGTTGGTGCATGAAATGCTCTTCCATATCTTGTATCATCTCTTATACCCTATCATTTTCCATATATTCTTCATTATTTGTCATACTATCTTCCTCCCTTGCACGTTTTGTACCTGAGGTCCTCGTAGACTGTACTCCTTCACCATGCCAAATCCATTTCACATAGCCCTCCTTAAAACCACGACAGAAAAGATGATCCTCTACTATATCAACACTACGATACATTTTAAAATTCTTACAGTCACGACATGGACATAAGATCATTTGTTCTTTTCCCTCTTCCTTTTGCTTATTTTCCAGGTATAGCATCGCACAAGTAATAAACTCTTTAACACCATCAATATACTCGGTTGTTGCACGTGAAATTGTGTACATCCATGTAAGTCGATCCATTATATATTACTAAATGAATGCAATAAAGGGCAAATTTGAGAGTTAGATAATTTAACAGCAAGAACATTTCATTATTTATGCTGAAAATCAAATTAAAAACATTTTGTATTTTTCTGGTTTTTATCACTACATTTTTTCACTATTATTGCTCTAAATTTTTATTCAGTAACTTTAATTAAGTAATTCTTGTTCTCAAGCAGTCAAGACAATTCAGAATATAATCTACAAGAAGTTCAGGGTATTAAAAGCAGTACACATCTCAAAGATTATACTTCATATTTAATTTTACAAATATTTTTAGAGTTAATAAATATATAAAGTTCGCACTAATCCCTGAAGTACCAATTGAGGATTTAACTGGACCATGTTATATAATTTATAAGGCCTAGACAATCCAGGCGTATTTGTTGAGTTTACATCAATATCCTCCCCTTAACTAAGAATCAGCTTTTGATTCATCAACTGTCCAAAAAATTTATAATAGTTGCAGCCTTGTAGGCTTCGTAGCAATATTTTTTCTATAACTATCACACTTGCTAATAAGAATAAATGAATGACAAAATATAATCCGTAAATTTCTGAAATACAAAATTTAGTAAATAACAAATGAATATATTATTTACAAAATAATTGCGGAGCCATTTTCGTATTAGATATTCTACAATCTAAAGTTTAATTCTGATTAATTGACAATAAAAAAAAATTTGAGTTCCATAATACCTCTAAGATGATGTATAGCCAAATATAAGCCTAGAAAGACCAAAAGAGCTCTACAAGCCAAACTCCTAACTCTGATATCTTTTTCAGTTCTCCAGCTTTTAGAACCACAACGCAAACAGCATGGATAGGAAACAGGTCGAACGCAGCAGAACCAACGAGTGTCCCAGGGCCCAGGCCTACATATTAATAAGAATTAAAACATTAATGTGTAGTCAAAAAACTTTGCCTAGCCACTGTACGTATATATTATATATAGCTGTTTTGATATGGACTGCAAGAGAGCAAAAGTGGATGCAGGTCCAAAGACCTTCTCATTTTATTATTTAGCAATACAACGTTAATATAGACTTACAAACTGCAAGGGCTACAACTACTTCCCTAAAACTTCTCTACCTCTAAAGTTTATTCCACATGTTCTCCTACAAAGTTGCCACTACACAGGTGACCAAGTCATACAAATACTAATACGACTGAATAAAAACAAATACACACACATTTAAATAAATAAGTTTAGATTAAAGTTCCAACAATCTCCCCCTTAATCTAAACTTGTCTCGTGCAATCCTTCCATAATATATTTATGAAGCACTTATCTTCATCTCTTTGTTGATACATAATTTTTTTTTAACAAACATTTGTCTTCTTCATTTGTGTGATGCACCTCTCACCACCATCAATTTTGATGCACATCTCATCAAATACCACTTTGGAGCACTTCTCTCCATCTGTGATGCACTTCTCACCACCATCAATTTTGATGCACATCTCATCAAATACCACTTTGGAGCACTTCTCTCCATCTGTGATGCACTTCTCACCACCATCCGTTTTGATGCACTTCTCATCAACAACATTTTAATACTTTGGAGCACTTCTCCCCATGATGCACATAATCACCTCGTTCCTTGTCCTCTATCTATTCTTTGTAGCTCATGTCCTTCACGGCCACACACACACCAGGCATACACACACCAGCCTCCCTGGTCTCGCCATCTTCATTGCTGCTTCCGCCACCGCAGTTGCTGTGCTGCTACCTTGCTGAAAGACGAAGACCACCTTCTTGGACATCATCTGTTATGCCTCCAAAGATCGATGGGGAAGGCTGTTAAGCCTTGATACTCCCCACAAGCTCTGATACCAAGTGTAGTCAAAAAACTTTGCCTAGCCACTGTACGTATATATTATATATAGCTGTTTTGATATGGACTGCAAGAGAGCAAAAGTGGATGCAGGTCCAAAGACCTTCTCATTTTATTATTTAGCAATACAACGTTAATATAGACTTACAAACTGCAAGGGCTACAACTACTTCCCTAAAACTTCTCTACCTCTAAAGTTTATTCCACATGTTCTCCTACAAAGTTGCCACTACACAGGTGACCAAGTCATACAAATACTAATACGACTGAATAAAAACAAATACACACACATTTAAATAAATAAGTTTAGATTAAAGTTCCAACATAATGATGCAAGAATTTTTCATCTCAAATCACCCATTGGTTGCATTAACATAAATGCCAAGATATGTCGAACAAAGTTATAGTTCTATAAATTTAATATAATTAAAACTATAATAGATACCTTGAGAATATTGATAGAATCTGTGATATTAATCATGTGTTTTGCCATGGGTAAAATATATAGAGGATTCAGGAAGAGGGGTTGTAAGTATTTATATAAGCTAAGTAGAGGCATTTATACTCAATAAATTAATATTTATAGGAAAAAATATATAATCTAGTATATACTGATACCCACTGTTATTCGTTATAATTAAAGATTTTCTGGCAATGGTTGATCAGGTATGTATCGACATAACTGTTAATTATACTTTCCGTTCTATTTAGTTTTCAATTTGTTAATACATACTTCTGATTTTCTCTAAGTAAGAAGTAATTCTACACCTACAGTAAGTTATGAGTTATTACACTCTCTGCACTTGCACTTGTTAATTTCCATCAATTAACAAAGCCGGGCAATTACAACTGATAAGGCACGCGATTGCAATTACAATTGAAACTTGAAAGATATTACATAAACAAAATACTTTGAAAATAATCAAATCTTTATGTTCACAGTACCTAATTCTTTTAAGGTTTGGCTCAATACACTTTCTTGTTTCCCATTCTTGAAACAATAAAATTTTATCGTCATAATTATTAAATATTAGTGTTAATTTAATTAATAACTGTATAATTATTAAATTAACAAATACGCTTCTATTTACAGAGAACAGTGGATGCATTCATCATAATCCTTTCGACCATTTAACTATATTACATATTTGTTACTTATTATCTTCTGTCTGCACTAAAACCCTTTTTTGTTCCATTACCAGGGCTATAGTATAAATTTTAAATAGTTTATAAGGGTATCTATAATATCCCAATCCATTATATGTGATTTAAATTGTAAAAAAAGTACTCATGGAGCTACTGTATACACACGTCATAATTTGACCATAAATGACACTCCGAGTGTCAATTTGGTTACATATACAGGGCCGAAAATTCTAACTGGAACGTGGGGCTTTACTTCACGAAATGACTTCTACATATAGAAGAAATCTCCTTCAGCATATATTAATTTGCTAAGATTGTTTTTACTAATAATCCCGCCAACGAAATATAACCATCAGAACTAGCAATGATTTACATTGGAAGTAGTACTCAATGTGGGGAAAACATAAGCCCCTTTAATTAAGTCATCACAACAGCGGAGTCTCTGTTAGATACTTAGACAGAGTAGCTAACACAAACTTAGACATAATTGTAAAACCTGTTACAATTAACTCACATATGTTTCAAACAAGAACTCACCACCAACTTATAAAACCTGCTAATTCACACAATTGCAAGGGCCACAAATTTGTTAGGACATAAAATACAGCAGCAAAGTACATGATTCTGCTGATAAAGACAAAAAAAGCTTAAGACTTATGGTTCCTAGCTATTAAGTACTAACTATTTTCTGCGTAGTTTTGATCTACAGAATTTAAGAATTAATACAATAAAAATTAAAGATTTTCTGGCAATGACATGTTCAGTTTAGTTCAATTTAGTCAACAAACACAGACAATGTAACCCATTTAAACAATTAAATCCCAAGATTCCAAACACACTCATCAAACTCAAGAACAAGTATCAAAGTGTTTAAACAATACTAAAGCACATATTTTTATTAAAAAGAAATAAAATAAGAGGGGCATGAGCGGGGGAGAATAGGGGGAGAGAGAGATTAAGCGAGAGAGGGTGAGGGAGAGAGGGAGAGAGAGAGAGAGAGAGAGAGAGATTAAGCGAGAGAGGGAGAGGGAGAGAGAGAGAGAGAGATTAAGCGAGAGGGGGAGAGAGAGACCTTCGAAGCAGGTGGTGTTGTGAAGCAGTGGAGGAATTAGATGACCTTCACAGTAAATTTCTATCAATTCGAAAACAACGTGCTAATTAGAAGTCCCCAATTCGAAGTAAAGTGCTGAAGTAAACAACGTGGTGCTGATTGAAGCCAGTGGTTTCACTTGGTGGTGTTGTTGCGACGGTGGATAAAATTAGGTCTGTGAGTTTAATTTGGGGAAACAATCAGAGAGACTTATACGTCCGTGAGTCTATTATTTTTTATTTTAACTTAACAGTCTTATACATCGGATAATATAATAGACGATGTAAAACTGATATATTATATGGCGGGTGGAAAAAAACGACGTATAAATTGACACTTTATACGTCGGTTCAAATATGGCGACGTAAATTACAATTTTATACGTCGACAACAAAGAAACCGACGTAAAAAGTATAGATCTTATACGTCGCCTTCTACAAAACCGACGTAAAAAGTATAGATATTATATGTCTCCTGAACAAACCGACGTAAATGGTGCATCTTATATGTCGCCTTAGTTTAAGGCGACGTATATAAGTATTTTATACGTCGCCTTTAGGCGGAACCGACGTAAAATGATATCTAGAAACACAAATATACATCGCCTTTAGGCGCAACCGACGTATAAAGGTCGAATATACGTCGCCTTTAGGCGGAACCGACGTATAAATGTCGAATATACGTCGCCTTTAGGCGGAACCGACGTATAATAGGCAATGTAAAAGACCAGTTTTCTACTAGTGTTCGTACTGACCAGCAAAGTCTTAAACATCTTTTGGAGCAGCGGTTGGTGAACATTGAGTACCAAAAGTGGCTAATAAAATTGTTGGGATATGATTTCATCATTTAGTATAGGCCTCGTGTGGGAAATCGTGCGGCTGATGCTCTGTCTCGCACTCCAATTGTGGCTGATTGCTCGGAGCTAACATACACCAACTGGGCAGATTGGAAGGTGCACCAAAAAGAGGTTGAAAATGATGAATTTCTGTCTCAGGTCGTAGCTGATTTAAAATTGGGTAAGAATGTCCTTGAATTTAATTTGGAACATGATAAATTGTTGTATAAAGGTCGTTTGGTGTTGTCAAAGACCTCATCTTTGATTCCAACATTTTTGCGAGAGTATCATTATTCTCCTATCGGGGGTCATGCAAGGGAGGTGAAAACCTACCAGAGGTTAGCTGCTGACGTGTTTTGGGTGGGAATGAAGAAGACCGTATGCGAGTTTGTGAAGAGTATGGGAAGATTGTAATTTCGCCAGCAGGTCTCCTACAACTCCTTGCATTGCCAAGTCAAGTATGGGAAGATTTAACGATGGACTTTATTGAGGGCCTACCAAAATCGGAAGGAGTGGACACAATTTTAGTTGTTGTTGATCGTTTGAGTAAGTACAGTCATTTCATTACTCTCAAACACCCTTTTACGGCTAAGAATGTGGTTGAAGCATTTTTGAAATATGTTGTTAAGTTGCATGGTGTGCCGCATACTATTGTTTCAGATCGTGGTAGAGTGTTTCTAAGCCATTTTTGGACGGAGTTGTTTCGATTGCAAGGTACTGACCTCCGTCATAGCATGGCTTACCATCCATAGACGGATGGCCAATCCGAGGTGGTTAATCGTTGTTTGGAGACTTATCTCAGGTGCTTTGCTTCTGGTCAGCCCCGTAAATGGGCAAGGTGGATTTCATGGGCTGAGTATTGGTACAATATTAGCTTTCACAGTTCTTTGGGTTGTACCCCGTTCAAGGTTCTTTATGGTCGAGAACCCCCTCCTCAGGTTCGTTACACGGAAGGGTCAACTACAGTACTTGAGGAAGATTCTATGTTAGAAGAACGTGATGCATTTCTTGATGACTTAAAGATGAATTTCCTTCGTGCACAACAAAAGATGAAACATTTAGCAGATACAAATCGTAGAGATGTTGAATTCCAAGTGGGAGATAAAGTGTTTGTGAAGATTCGACCCTACCGACAACGCTCCTTGGCCGGACGCAAGAATGAAAAGTTAGCAGCTCGTTATTATGGTCCATTTGAAGTTTTACAACGCGTGGGACCAGTTGCGCATAAACTTAGTTTACCTCTTTCTACTTCTGTGCACCCAGTATTTCATGTTTCTCAGCTGAAACAAGCCAAAGGCACAGCTCATTCATCTCCCACTTTTCCACCACAATTAACAGCTGATTTGGAAATGATGGTTGAGCCAACTGCAGTTCTGGACGTGAGACATGGAAGATTACAAAATTCCCAGGAGCTGGAAGTGCTGATTGAATGGAAGAACCTTCCCTCCTTTGAAGCCACTTGGGAGAAATTTGATGCGATCCAAAATCAGTTTCCTGATTTTCTGCCTACCCTCCGTCAGATACACATATTCTAGACGTAATAAAAGGGATGTCTAGGCTGTCTAATTGATCTGGACGTCTAGGCTATCTAATTGATACTACTAAATCAATTAGAATATATTAGTATCTGCTATAATTAATTAGTATGCAGTCTGGGAGAATAAATTGATATCTTTTATATTTGGAAAGTAGAGGATGTGACAATATATATAATCCAGAAAAGAGTATTTGAGGGTAGGCAGAAATTGATTAGTATTGAGATACTCATGCTCTGGGAAGAGTACCAGGTCTCTCGAATACCTGAGTATCTATTGTAACCAATAAAACACTCAAATCTCTTATAATTCTAGTCTATTGTTGGTATAGTTGCTGATTTATATCAAGGTTTCTATCACTAGACAATAATTAAATTCATCAATTAGACATAATACATAATTACATGATGTAACTTTCCTAGTACCCGACTAAAATGATGAAACATATATGATCCTTTTGTTCTTTCTCCACTCTCCCTCTCCTAGTGGATAGTGTAGTTAAATACAAAATACAACTCCTAATTTAAGGTTCACTAATAATATTCATTTTTTTATTCATATTCACTATTCATGTGTCTAGAGTATGAGAGCCTGTCATAATAAAATATATCCAAACTAAAATAAATTAAATTATCATATTGTAAATAAATATAAATTAAACTTAACTCAACTTAAAACAGTCAACACGTATGAACTATATAGATTAGATGCAACATGTATTATAATTAATAACTTAATACCATCCAATTTCTAGTGAACTTGTTAAATTATAACATTAAAACATATTATTAGATACATACAATTAGAACATTAAAGAAAATCATTGGCCAATTGCATAGTAAGAAAATAATTCGATTGTTAAGGCATATTAAACTAAAGTCATTGATTTTTGAATAATTCTTTACTAGGAAAGAAAAAAAATTAAAATTAAGATTAAACTCAAAAAGATTTATATGTTTTTAAAACCTATTTGGGATGCCAAATGACCTTGCAAATGACATAAAATACAGATAATTCCAAATACGTTGATACTTTTAAAAAAAATTATAACATAACACTTACATTCCTTTGCTGCATAATTAATTTTAGGCGTCCCTAAAAATAATAATACCATTTCATTTAATTATTTATTTTGAGCATCCCAAAATAAAATAATTAAATAATGAAATTTTAGAATGAGTGTTTTAGGCATAATTTGAATAAAATTGAGAAGATCTTTTCTATTAGTAAAAGGAAATGGAGGCACCAGTATCAAAATAATGTGAATATACTATAATCTTACAAGTTAACTACTACAACATATATATATATATATATATATATATATATATATATATATATATATATATATATATGATTATCGGAAATAATAAAAATAAGAAAGTTCGAAAAAATTAAAAATAGATAAATAAACAAAATACCAAATATTTGTATTCAAAAAGGCTGAAAATTTACTTAATTAGAATAGCAAACAAAAGTGCACCATAGACCTTTTTTTATCATAATTCAAATGTAAGAGTGACTCACAAACACGAAATAAATAGAAATATTATTCAAAATTTAAAATAATTTACAAAAATTAATAAGAAGATAAAGGTAATATTAATTATCACATGTACTAATAAATTACATGAAAGTCAATTCACACCTTACAAACCTATAAATACTGAACCATTTTTTATGAACTACACATGTTGACATGTGGGACACATAGGTCGTATAGCCGTCACTTGGCATTAAAACATCAGTAATCGACATACCTTTGTAAAAAATGAAGCAATTCTTTATTAAATATATTTATTTTCCAAACAAGTTTTATCGATAGAAAAGAATCATTTTTCTTGTGATGCTATAAATAGGACTATAATTCAAGTCAAGTCTAGTCGGGTGGGGTATTCACTAAACGAGTTTGAGTCGTCAAATTAATGAATCGAATTGAGTCGTTCATTTAAGTTAAACTGGTACAAATCTTTGATCGAACCCGACTCGTTTAAAGAACAAGTTTAGTGGATTCAAGTTTAGTTGGGAGCCAAATGATTGGATTTCAAATAAGTGGAGTCAGGTTTACTCGTGAGTTCAATAATTAAAAATAAACAATAATACAAAATTAACTAATTTCTATTATTTGTATAACAAAAGTTAGATATAGTAATTAATTATTTGAAATTATAAACAAGTTTGACTTCGAGCTCGAGTCAAGGTAGGTTTATAAGATTGAGCAAGGTTTTAATCTAACTCGGCACCTACTAGTCTCGACTTGTTTAACTAAACACTACACCAAATCTGCTATCAGACAACACTGATCAGACAACACTCTGCAAAAAAAGTGTTGCCCGAAAAGATCAGACAACAGTTCCCGTGTTCAAGAAAAAAAAGTATTGTCTGATCCCAGTTTTTACAACGAGCAAAAAACCATTGTCTATTAGATGAAGTCAGACAACGGTATTTAAAATGTAGTGTTGCACAGATTTCATATTTAGACAACAGTTTTCCGGAACCATTGTCTGAAAATGTTTCAGACAAGACTACACAAAACTGTTGTTAGAAGGAGACAACAGTTTTTCTGATCCGTTGTTTGAGTTTAATTCAAACAACAGACAGAAAATACTGTTGTTGGAATCAGACAACAGTTTTTCTGTTACTGTTGTGTAACATTTGTTCAAACAACAGTTTTTTATAGTGTTGTCTGAGTTAAATTCGAATTTAATTATTAAAATTTTGATATTTCACAACGTGATTGGATGTTGATTTTGATTGCACCATGTTGTAGATCTTGTTTTTCTAGTCAATTTCATATATTATATGTTAGATTTTGAGTTCAATAACATGTAGAAAATTGAGTATGATTATCGTGTTCTTGATGTTCTTGAATGCCACAAGAATTTTCTTGAGTTTTGGCCGGAGAAATCGAACTATGATAGCTATAGTAATTTGGGCTACACCATCACCCATATCATGACAAAAACTTTAGATTTGTAACAAATTAGTAATTTTGCCTTGTTTATCGTAACATTAATTATATAACTAGTGCTCAACTAGTGGAATTTTAAAATGTGTTTTTTTTTAATTTTATCATAATAAAAATCAACTAAGAACTTTTACTACGTTTTTGTCAACTTACCTTTTTATCTTGTACAACCTTACCTTTTTATTAACTTTCATACGGTTCGATCGTCGAAGAAATCATTCAAAAAAATTATTCAGTGATCTGGATCGTGCCTCGTTATAGGAAGCAACACTTACGTTTTTATTAAAATCTCGTACAACCCGACCTTTTTATTTTTTGATTATTTTTTCCCAATACTAAAATGAGTGCTCATTAACTTTCGTACGGTTCGATCGTCGAAGAAATCATTCAAAAAAATTATTCAGTGAATCTGGATTGTGCCTCGTTATAGGAAGCAGTACTTTTACTACGTTTTTGTCAAAATCTCGTACAACCTTACCTTTTTATTTTTTGATTATTTTTTCCAAACACTAAAATGAGTGTTTATTAACTTTAGTACGGTTTGATCGTCGAAGAAATCATTCAAAAAAATTATTCAGTGATCTGGATCGTGCCTCGTTATAGGAAGCATCACTTACGTTTTTATTAAAATCTCGTACAACCCGACCTTTTTATTTTTTGATTATTTTTTCCCAACACTAAAATGAGTGTTTATTAACTTTCGTACGGTTCGATCGTCGAAGAAATCATTCAAAAAAATTATTCAGTGATCTGGATCGTGCCTCGTTATAGGAAGCAGCACTTACGTTTTTAATAAAATCTCGTACAACCCGACCTTTTTATTTTTTGATTATTTTTTCCCAACACTAAAATGAGTGCTCATTAACTTTCGTACGGTTCGATCGTCGAAGAAATCATTCAAAAAAATTATTCAGTGAATCTGGATCGTGCCCCGTTAAAGGAAGCATCACTTTTACTACGTTTTTGTTAAAATCTCGTACAACCCGACCTTTTTATTTTTGGATTATTTTTTTCCAACACTGAAATGAGTGTTTATGAACATCCGTACGGTTCGATCGTCGAAGAAATCATTCAAAAAAATCATTCAGTGAATCTGGATCGTGCCCCGCTAAAGGAAGCATCACTTTTACTACGTTTTTGTTAAAATCTCGTACAACCCGACCTTTTTATTTTTGGATTATTTTTTTCCAACACTAAAATGAGTGTTTATTAACATCCGTACGGTTCGATCGTCGAAGAAATCATTCAAAAAAATCATTCAGTGAATCTGGATCGTGCCCCGTTAAAGGAAGCATCACTTTTACTACGTTTTTGTTAAAATCTCGTACAACCCGACCTTTTTATTTTTGGATTATTTTTTTCCAACACTAAAATGAGTGTTTATTAACATCCGTACGGTTCGATCGTCGAAGAAATCATTCAAAAAAATCATTCAGTGAATCTGGATCGTGCCCCGTTAAAGGAAGCATCACTTTTACTACGTTTTTGTTAAAATCTCGTACAACCTGACCTTTTTATTTTTGGATTATTTTTTTCCAACACTAAAATGAGTGTTTATTAACTTTAGTACGGTTTGATCGTCAAAGAAATCATTCAGTGAATCTCGATTGTGCCCCGTTAAAGGAAGCATCACTTTTACTACGTTTTTGTTAAAATCTCGTACAACCAGACCTTTTTATTTTTGGATTATTTTTTTCCAACACTAAAATGAGTGTTTATTAACATTCGTACAGTTCAATCGTCTAAGAAATCATTCAAAAAAAATCATTCAGTGAATCTGGATCGTGCCCCGTTAAAGAAATATCACTTTACTACGTTTTTGTTAAAATCTCGTATAACCCGACCTTTTAATTTTTGGATTATTTTTTCTCAACACTAAAAGGAGTGTTTATTAACATCCGTACGGTTCGATCGTTGAAGAAATCATTCAAAAAAATAATTCAGTGAACTTGGATCGTGCCCCGTTAAAAGAAGCAGCACTTTTACTACATTTTTGTTAAAATGTCGTACAACCCGACCTTTTTATTTTTAGATTATATTTTTCCAACACTAAAATGAGTGTTTATCATTTTAGTGATGTGCAAAAATAATTAAAAATTTTCAAATTTATCTTATATAATATTTTAGTAATCAACCACTTAATTTTTATTTGCCCCTTATCAAATTTTAGTTTCCCACCCTGCCCAATATTTCATTTCCCTCCTTGTCAAACTTTTATTTCCCCCGTTATCAAATTTTTATTTCCCACCTTTCAACCACAAACGCATGATATAGGCTCAGGCGCTCAGCCGCCCTCTCTTTTCTATGAATCTCATTTCACTTGCCCAACTTTCTCAGTCTGAATTGGTTTTCACCATCTATTTCGTTTGGTTTGAGGCTTCGATCTAAGACTTTGGTCTGAGACTTCTTCAAATTAGGGTTTCTTCGATTTCTCCCCCTCGAATTAGGGGCTTTTCAATTTATATTCAATTGATTTCTTAGCTTAGGTTCAATTGGTTCGATTGGCTTCACTCAATTGTCTCTGTATTCATCTCTCCCTCTCTTCCCTCTCCCTCTCTCTCTCTCTTCTCTCTCTCTCTCTCTCTCTCTCTCTCTCTCCCCTCTATCTCTTTCTCATCCCTCTCTCTGTATCCTTTTATATTTATTGTAGATCGAGATTTGTAGAGTTTGTTCTGAGTTGTTTAGAAGAGACTTTATGTGTGTGTACTCTTTTCATCACAGTTGATTTATGTTTTATGTTATCACTCCATCTTTATAGGATACACTCTGAAACATTCTTTATTATGTGCCTTTTTGTTGTCGATTTTGTAAGAAATGGATTAACAACCTTTAACCAAATTGAAGTTCCAGCTTCTTCAGATCCATTTAAATGGTAGTGTTCGGCAATATTATCTTAAAGTCTATTAATGCAAGGCTATATTATTGACTTACTCTATGTTATTAACTTATTTTCTTATCACAGTGCTTTTGCACTTGTCATATGTAACAAGTTTCGTGTTCTGTGCTTGCAGGTCTAGCAGGTTTGCTTGGTTGCAAAGAATTCAGTGCTCTATGGCGGGGAAGAATCTTTACATTTCTCCGGGGATGCAATGGGAATGAACATGGTGTCTAAGGGTGTTCAACATCTTTTGGAATTTCTTCAAAGGGATTTTCCAGATATGGATGTCATTGGTATTTCGGGTGAGTGATATCTTCCTTTTTCTTAAGATAACTAGTCTGTAAACATTTGATAATTTGGTGCATTTAGTTACTAATTACAGTTCTGTTTCAATTTTTTTGCAGTTCTTGGTGTTTGCTTGTTCAGATTCTCGAGTTTGCCCATCACACATCCTCAATTTTCAGCAAGGGGAGGCCTTCATTGTCCGAAACATTGCTAACATGGTCCCTCCATTTGACAAGGCAAGGCAAGATATGCAATCTGTCCTCTCAGACATGCATGTCGTTGTTGTAAGTCACTACTATTTTTGCTTGCTAGTTTATCATCATTAATCATGGTGTATGTGTATATTTGTTTTGAGGTGTTCCCGTTTTGTATGTCAGCTCAACTACTTCACAGTTGGTAAGTTGGATTGTGTGTTTCTGCGAAGCATTGAAACTGTGATATGATATTATATAATTATATCGTATCTGATAATTTACACCCAAACTGCACCAATGAGCTATAAATCTATGACAGGAAGCGTTACATTTTACCAAGATTACAATATTTAATACTTTGTCTTAATCAGCTGATGCAGGAAGGTATATTGTGGCCGTTTAAGTTGGTTTGTCTGTCAGAATGTTGGGATGTTTTGACGATTAATTCATTAATTGTTACAGTAAATTTTGGATTGGATTAAAGCAATAGATAATTTGAATAGGGTAGCTTGGTATTTCTGATAGACCAGTAAGCAACAATAATATAAACATGTCACATGTGAAGGTCCACTGGAGATGGTGACTGATAATGAGGGTAATTGTGGTGGACTAAATAAATATTTGATTTAGAATTTGGATGCACTAAAATTATCATTAAAATGCAACCACTAAAATTGAAATGGTATTTATATCAGGTAAAAATAGGCATGCTTCCCACAGTAGGCATGGTGAAAGTGCTGTATGATAGCTTGAAGCAATATCCAGTTCAAGGTATATGTAGTGTTTACATTTTTCTGGTTACAATTGTGTGGATTCAGAGCTGATTTTGGCTGTATTTTTTAAGGCAGCTCTAGTGGTTGACCCGGTCATGGTATCAACCAGTGGTGATGTGCTGGCTGGTCCTTCTATTCTTGATACATTTAGGTAAGAGTGCTCTCGCCTAATTGTTATCTGGGCACAAAGAAGGATTTGTTATTTTAAAAGAAAATAAGTATGGTTCTAAATGTCTGCTTACTCACCAGTCACCAGCACCTAGTCTTGTCTATGCCTTCTCATGTCGGCATGTACCCTTTTTGTTTTGTTTTGTTTTCCACATACATTGCATACAGATGCTAAAATCTTGAAATCTTATAAATATGCTAATTTTACGATCAATGAAATATGCATATTAGTTCACTTGGTTTCTGTTGACTGCAACTATTGGCTTCTGCTGACCAGCTTTATATGATGTTTGCATAACTTCTAGCCAACTGGTAATACATAATTCTCATGTTACAAGTTATGGAACTTGTGGAGAAGGAAAAAATTGTGTTGGAAGAACGAAGAATAAGCCTATCAGAGTTCCACACTGCAGATGAGGTCGATTTTAAAATCTTCATCTTCAAATTACATGAATCCATTTGTAAATATATATATCTGTAGCATATCTTGAACATTTGTTATAAAAAAGAAAAAATGGAACTTATTATACTCTTGCCAGATAATATATACGAATCACTTATTTTTTTTCCCTTTAGGTTACTTAGTGTAGTACTTCATGCATTAACTTTTACTGGTATCTCTGTTTGTATTTTTTGTGTTGGTATGGTTACTGCAACTACATTCTTAAGGATTAGCATCTAAACGTTCATGTTTCCACCGCAGGTGTGGACCACGGGCACAATGGGAGAACTCAGCCCTGTATGTTTTTTCTTGGAGTTTATTTTTAGGTTCTGTAATTGATTTTGTTTAGAAATTTGAATGGCATTAGGTGGTTGAATTTTAGTTGGTTGATGATGAATTTTGGTTGTAATGGTGGATTTTAGTTCGTTGTAATAGCGAATATTGGCCGTAATGATAGTATTTTATTGGTGCATTGTCTAGTTTATTTTTATCCAATGAGAGCATTTATAAGAAAACATGTTATAAATCATATCGTACAACAACAATCTTTATAAAACAGCTCAGGCAACGAATCTAACAATTAAAACCCTTGTGAACGAAATATTCAGACAACACTTTATAAAACTATTACATTGTCTAACAACAAAAACTACAATGGTTTCTGTTCAAGTAAACCGTTGTGTAACAAATATTGAGACAACACTTTTTAAAACAATTCCATCGTCTAACAAACGAAACAACAATGGTTTCTTTCTATAAAACCATTGTGAGAAAGTATTTAACACAACATCACAGATATAGAAGACCATTGTCTATAAAACTATACTGCAACCCAACCAATTAATGTTGTGTTGGATGCAAATGAAATGGACAACACAACCAAAAACAAAAAACCCTTGTCTAAACATGCCTAGAACAACGGTTTCTGAGTTAAGGACCATTGTTGTAATGTAGTTTGCACAATACTTTTTAAAAGCATACTGTTGTTGTTTCTGGTATTCACACAACGTTTCAGTAAATACGGACTGTTGTCGAAGAAGGCTCACACAACAGTTTTGGTACCGTTGTCTGATATAGGCATCAGACGGCGCCTCAATAGACAACAGGAAAACAGGGCATCAGACGACGGGCAAAAACCGTTGTCTGAGCCTGTTTTCCTTGTAGTGAAACGGGTGCATACTTGTGTTCGAATTCGGCTTGTATATGAATTTGAGGTGGAACAAGTCTTGTTAAACGAGTTTCACTGGAGCTGCTCATGAGCAACACGACTTAAATTACACCCATAAATATAAGGCAACAGCTGCCATCATTTCCAATGATATCATAAATATTTTGTAATAAGTAGAATAGAGAAGATATCATAAATATAAACGATTTTTAAAAATTGAAACTGAACCGAACCAATTACTTACATAAACCAATCAAACCAATCGTAAAAGAAGGGATTGGTTCGTTTCAGACCATGGTTTAAACTCCATCAATTTTATATTATCATTAATATTTTTTTTAATAATATCTTTATTATATTTATTATGTAAACATGATATCAATGTATGTAAATTAAAATTTATATTAAACAAATCTAAATCAAATTTAATTTGTTAAGAAGTAGCACAAGTTGACAAATTACCTCAATGATTTAGGCAGTGTATTTGAATTTCCTTTTAAGAATTCTTATATTGATTAACATGTACATCAAGCTAAATTTTTATCAGTCAAAATATACTAAGAACTGCCAATTACATAAGGATTCAGTTGGGCAAATTTAAAAATTGCCGAGAAATTCATGCCAAAGTACATATAAACCACCGCAACATAAAAAGTATTTAAAACTTCTATTACTACTTTTTTTTTGCTAAATTAACTTCTATTACTACTTAGATCCAACTGAAACTAACAAATGGAACAAAAGAAACAAATTAAAGGAAAGAAACGAAGAAGCTAGAGTTTGTTGGAAATATTGACTACTACAGCAACATAGAGGCAGTTATATATCGTATTTAACAAGCCAAGGCCAAGCAAACAATTAACGAAACAAAACACGAAGGTAAAACACATGCAAATCAGTAACTGATAGAACAAAGGAAGATAAGAAATCATAACAGAAGCCATAGCTATGCAGGTATCAAATAAGAAATAATCAGCTGAGTCACCAGGCCTTGCAAAGAAGTCCTGATTGTTCTTGAAGAGATAATTGCCTCCACTTACACTGTGTCAGGATGCTGGCAATATTCTTCCAGGATAAAACAGCTCCGAGTTAGATGGTCACAGCAACCAGAAAACTCAACTTCGACTAGCACCTCAGTTGCCAGAAAAACCTACTGGTGGAGTACAGAATATAAAGGGAGAACAGAGTGTATAGAGAGAACAGAGAATGTATGGTGTGGACAGTATGTTTTTATGTATATAACAATCAGTAGCTTAGGTCTCTATTTATACTAGAGGCTAAACGTAACTGATGCCACCCAATTAATATTGTAACTCCCATTCCAATTAATTAGAATGAAACGGTCGATTTAATATAATCAAAACGGCTGTAACAGCTGATTTTATATTAAATAAATCGTAACAGTTACGTTATATATATTTATCCACATTATGACTTCCAATTAATAGAATAAACGCTCAGACTCTACTGTCAAAATCACGCAGAAGTTACTGTCAACAAGTCCTGACAGTACCTTTAAAGTAACTGTCAACAGTTTGAACTTGACAGTAAGTTTACTTCTTTGACAGCAACCTTGTTTCTGACAGTAAGTTTTACTTCCTTGACAGCAACCTTGTTCCCGACAGTAAGTTTTACTTCCTGACAGCAACTTTGTTTCATGACAGCAAGTTTGCTCTCGAGAGTTTACAGGACTTAACAGTCCAACTCTTGACAGCATGTTTATAATATTAAAATAAATCACTAATACATGCAATAAAATTCCTCGCCCAGGTCGCCTCGCGTACGCGAGACGCCGAGACATTCGCCCAAATCGCCCTTCGACCGAGCCGACCCGAGTCGAGACGTGGCGTGGCGTGTCGTGGCGGGGCCTTTAATTAAAACATGCGATGGGTTTGATATCTGATCGGATAACACGAAAAGAGTAAAAGTTACCTCTCGGTATACTAGTACCAATCTACACATACATCCACAAAAGAGATAGAAGATGAATAGGCACCTATTATGTTTAGACCCTATATCTCTAAAGAATTTGAAAACATAAAGGTTGAAGCACAAGTTATCCACTTAGATCACATAGGGTAGCATAATATCTCTATTCATGCCACAAATCATGATGCTTAACAGCAACCTATCCTATGCTAGCATGGCAAGTTCTAAATCTCAAGATCCACTCTCGTTTAGCAAGAGATTAACAATTCAATTTAGATGTTAGCTACGCATCCAAAAGCATTAAGATTAACCATACGAGGATATCAAGCATTCACCACACATAAATCTTTAAGGCATGCAAACTACTAAGTTACATAGATAAATCCACTAGGATCCCATGACAACGATTAGTTCATAATTAAACCTTTCGTCACCATGGGATTTGATGGAAACATGGTAAATAACAAGATATGAATAGAAGAAGTAATTATATTAATAAACAAGAGTTTGAGAAAACAAATCTATAATCTAAAGTAACACAAAGGATGAAGTAGATCTAGATCCGTTGCTTGTCACGAGCGTTGAACCCTTCTCTCCTTTTCTCCCTTGCAGATCTAAGCTAGGTTACAAAATAATAAAACTATGATAATCTGTATATATCTCTATTACAATGGTAGGATGTGTTTATATAGGCTCTAAAAGTCTTGCCCAGCAAGAAAATACCCAAAATAGAGTTAAAACAGAATTTCTGCAAAAGACGTTTCCTAAACTGATTCTGTTTTTAAGGAAAATTCGTGGCTGACTTTTCTTCAGTTTTTCTGGAACGTTCCAAACGTAATTGGACCTCTGGACCACCTTAGAATGATAGAGAATCTCGTTATCTTCGCGTGGACTGCTTACGGGCTGAAAACAGACTTATAGAACTCAAGATATGGCCCAAACAGTGAATCTCACGCGTGCAGCCCAATAAATCCGAATTTTAATAAATTAAATCTCCAAAAACGACAAAAACATCCACCATAATCAACATCCTTGTAAATCTGCACAACTAAACAAAACACATCAAAACTACAAGAAACTTGAGCCCAAGACAATCAATTTAAGCCGATTTAGAATGCTCCAAGTGGATATAAAAGCCACTTATCAAGAATATAAAGGGAGAACAGAGTGTATAGAGAGAACAGAGAATGTATGGTGTGGACAGTATGTTTTTATGTATATAACAATCAGTAGCTTAGGTCTAGAGGCTAAACGTAACTGATGCCACCCAATTAATATTGTAACTCCCATTCCAATTAATTAGAATGAAACGGTCGATTTAATATAATCAAAACGGCTGTAACAGCTGATTTTATATTAAATAAATCGTAACAGTTACGTTATATTTATCCACATTATGACTTCCAATTAATAGAATAAACGCTCAGACTCTCACGCAGAAGTTACTATCAACAAGTCCTGACAGTACCTTTAAAGTAACTGTCAATAGTTTGAACTTGACAGTAAGTTTACTTCTTTGACAGCAACCTTGTTTCTGACAGTAAGTTTTACTTCCTTGACAGCAACCTTGTTCCCGACAGTAAGTTTTACTTCCTGACAGCAACTTTGAGTTTACAGGACTTAACAGTCCAACTCTTGACAGCATGTTTATAATATTAAAATAAATCACTAATACATGCAATAAAATTCCTCGCCCAGGTCGCCTCGCGTACGCGAGACGCCGAGACATTCGCCCAAATCGCCCTTCGACCGAGCCGACCCGAGACGTGGCGTGGCGTGGCGTGTCGTGGCGGGGCGGGGCGGGGCGGGCGGCGGCGGCGCGCGCGCGTGTGTGTGTGTGCGCGTGGAGCACACAGTAACACCATGCACCATCATACACCTTAGTAGTTGTACACTACCCATGTGTGTGATTCTATATAAAGCCAACAACCCCCCTTATTTATTTCAATGTGGGATAAATACACATTCTCATTTCAAGCTTATTCAAGCTACTAACTTCAACTCCATTTCTCTATGGGTTTCACTAAGAAAATTACTTAGACCCATATATGAAAATTTAAGTTCCCATATCAAGGAACAATTTCCAATCGTTAAAATCCGGAATTAACATCAAGAACATAAAATAATTATGCCCTAAAAACTCCATTTTCTAACAATCCCCCACAAATCCATACAGAAATGCTTCAAGGTTTTTCATCATGACTTGTTTTTCAGAGTCGGTACCCTTCCGGGTTTGAACCCTCCTAAGTCCCCTACTTCGATGACTACCGGATTCAGATGGAATGTTTCACCTTGAATCTTAATCCGTTTAATGTAATCATGTTCCATAGACGACAACAAGTCAAAGGCTATGGTGCCAATCTACGGCTTTGAGACATTAATGGTCTTGTCTCGATCCTGTTCGTCGAATGTTTCAAGAAATAACCCTTCCCTCTAATTGCGACCACACAATTACATTCGCTTAGCTGGGCATCTCCAGAGATGTACTGCTACCATCTCGTCGAATGACTTGACCCCATTCAGAGTTATAATAACTCTTGCTTACTAGCAGTGTCAGTACCTTCTAGGTTTACAGGGGATAGACTCAGATACAAACAGTATCATCTATGTAGCAAAGGTACTACCAATTCATCCTTACAGCTTGTTATTACCACATTGAATACACTTCAAGGGATCTCCTCTCATGTGTATTGGGTTCCCACTGATGATGAACTATGATGGGTTGACAGCCCCATCCCCAACCTCGACTTAAGGACCACTGCAGGTTTCAGTCCTTTAGTTAAAGGATCAGCTATATTATTCTGAGTTCCTATGAACTCTACAGCAATAATCCTATCAGACACTAAACCCCTTATAGACTTTAGTCTAACTTGGATGTGTCTCTTTGTTTTAGCATTATACTTTTTACTGCTAATCTTGTCGATAGTTGTTTTACTATCACAATGAATAGCAAACGCAGGAAGAGGTCTACTTACTACAGGTATCGCGGACATAAGTCTGTGTAACCATTCAGCCTCCATCCCCGTGGCATCTAGCGCACACAACTCAGCCTCAAAAGTAGACCGAGTTACTATAGTCTGTTTTGTCGACTTCCAGGATATTGCTCCACCTACTAAAGTGAACACGTATTCAGTCACTCCATTGGAACCAGACTTCTTAGCTATCCAACTTGCATCACTGTACCCTTCAAGTACACCAGGAAATCTCCTATAGTGTAAACTAAGGTACATTGTGCCTTTCAGATATCTAAGTACTCTATCAAGAGCATCCCAATGAGTTCTGTTTGGACAGCTTGTATATCTAGCCAACTTAGACACAGAATATGAAATATCTGGTCTAGTACAGTTAGCAAGATACTGTAAACTTCCTATAATCTGAGAATACCTTAACTGAGACACAGGTATTCCTGAAGTATTCTTAACAAGGGCAACTTTAGGATCATAGGGTGTACTAGCGATTCTACACTGTGAATAACCATATTTCTCAAGTATAGATTTCTCTATATAATGAGACTGCGATAAAGTTATTCCCTCAGCTGACTGAGTCAGCTTGAGACCAAGAATCACACTAGCCTCACCCATATCCTTCATTTCAAAATGCCTTTTCAAGAAAGCTTTCGTCTCTTTAATAATCTCAATATTGGTTCCAAACAGTAATATGTCATCTACATATAGGCACAAAATGACACACTCACTACCTTTAACTTTGGTGTAGACACACTTGTCACTATCATTAATATCATAACTGAACGGCACTATAGTTTCATCAAACTTTTTATGCCAATCCCTAGGAGCTTGTTTCAAGCCATAAATGGATTTGATCAACTTACATACTTTCCTTTCGTTACCAGATGCAACAAATCCCTCATATTTAGGTGTGTATGGTGGGGTAACTTCATGAACTATTCCATTGTTTGCACAAAATTCATTAAAAGCGTTACTCGTATACTCACCACCTCTATCAGATCTCAATCTTTTAAGCACCTTACTAGTTTGTTTTTCTACTTTAGTTTTATATATAATGAATTTACTAAGTGCTTCATCCTTATGTCTAAGTAAATAAACATAACAGTATCTACTACTATCATCTATAAAGGTAATGAAGTATCTAAACTGGTCCTTAGTCAACACACCACCAAATTCACAAATATCAGTGTGTACTAAATCTAACAAGTCTGAATCCCTAACAATATTATGAAAAGGTTTCCTTATTTATTTAGCAGACACACATACTTGACATTTAGAATTCTTTTCTATAGTGTGTTTTGGAATCAACTCTAAGTTCATCATATTTTTAAGAGCACCAAAATTTAAGTGACCAAGTCTAGCATGCCATAAATCAGAAGATTCAATACAATTAACAGAAGGAGTAATATTATTAATCAACCCACCCAAAATGGGTTCAGCATTTATCACAAATAAACCATTCGACAAGTAACTCTTGCCAAAAAATGTACCAGTATGAATAAGAACTACTTTATTACATTTGAGAGAAACTTCAAAGCCATTAGCTACTAAACAACTACCACTTATTATATTTCTACGCATGTCGGGAACATGATGCACTCTTGTCAGGGATAGAATACGTCCCGAAGGAAACTTCAGGTCCACGTTTCCTACTCCATGTACTTGAGCAGCACTTGCGTTCCCCATCGTCACTGTCAAGCTATGACTCTGTTGATAAGATACAAATAAACTAATGTCAGCACAAATATGCACATTAGCTCCAGTATCAATCAACCATTCATTTGACAGATAAGTGGAAAATAGTACAGGGTTGTAGGTAACATACCGGTCCACGTTGGTTTCAGAAGCCAAAGCCTCACCAACAACCATGTTCGCTACAGGCCCACTTGAGGTTCCAAGCACATCATTCGCTTGAGCTACACCCTCGGCTTTCTTTGCTTTCTTCGTAGGGCAGTCCTTACTCCAGTGCCCAACCTGCCCACAAGACCAACATGGTTTGTTTGCCTTTGGTTTCTTGGCCTTATCCTTGTCATTCTTAGGTTTACTACTATTACCCTTCTTAGAGACAGCCTTCCTTTTCTGTCCTACAGTAGCTACATTTACCTTCGAACTTCCATGTTCAGTTGGCATCACATGTCCCTATTTGGACTTGTGTTGTTCTTGCACCGAGATGTCCAGCATAAGGTTGGTCCATGTGATCTCTCCTTTCTGTCTTTTCAGGGAGAGAGAGAACTCTTCCCAAGACTTTGGGAGCTTTTCAATCACACTCATCACCTTAAACTTTTCGGGGAGGTCCATTCCAGACTCCTTCAAAGCATGCACTATCATCTCGAACTCATGCACTTGCTCAGTCATGGACTTATTGTCCACCAGCTTGAAATCAAGGAACCTAGCCACAGAATACTTTTCCAGACCTTGTGAGTCAGTATTATGTGTCTGGTCCAGCTTCTCCCATAAGAGTTTTGCGGTGTAGGCATCAGAAGAGTACACATCAAACAATGTGTTGGTTAGAGCAGCCAGAATTGCTGCCCTAGCAACCCCATCCTTCTCAGCCGACTTCGCATAACTCTTAACTGATTCAGCCTTCTCTTGATCCACAACTGGCTTCTCATATTCCACAACAGGCCATAGACCCTTTACAGTCAACCACAACTTCATCCTTTTCTGCCAACGAGAAAAGCCAATGCCCCCATTGAATTTCTCAGGCAAACCAGTCAATTCAACGGGTTGTGGAAAACTATAAGTGGTCCAATCAATGACCCCAACAGATGCAACCGAACTACCACTAGCAGGAATCTCACTATCCTTAACCATTATGCTAAATACTATATAACGAATTATCTCTTCAAGAATGTTGGAAATATTGACTACTACAGCAACATAGAGGCAGTTATATATCGTATTTAACAAGCCAAGGCCAAGCAAACAATTAACGAAACAAAACACGAAGGTAAAACACATGCAAATCAGTAACTGATAGAACAAAGGAAGATAAGAAATCATACCAGAAGCCATAGCTATGCAGGTATCAAATAAGAAATAATCAGCTGAGTCACTAGGCCTTGCAAAGAAGTCCTGATTGTTCTTGAAGAGATAATTGCCTCCACTTACACTATGTCAGGATGCTGGCAATATTCTTCCAGGATAAAACAGCTCCGAGTTAGATGGTCACAGCAACCAGAAAACTCAACTTCGACTAGCACCTCAGTTGCCAGAAAAACCTACTGGTGGAGTACAGAATTGTTATGCTAATTTCACGCAAGCGCACGTAGTCACAAGTAATATATGAATAAATCAAGTTCGTTCCCACAGAGATCTAGAATGGTGTTCAATTCAGTAAATATGCCTATGCAACAATGTATGGTTTTAACTCACTGCTAAGAAAAATAACAAATTTAAGGTTGATTAACTAAATTAAACTAAAGTGCAAATTATAAAACTAAGAATTAAACAATTAACGAGAATTAAAATCGAATTACTTATATGAGAATAAACATGGAATCCTAGTTTCATCATCTACTTCACTTAGAGTTGCAGCCTTTAATTAAAACATGCGATGGGTTTGATATCTGATCGGATAACACGAAAAGAGTAAAAGTTACCTCTCGGTATACTAGTACCAATCTACACATACATCCACAAAAGAGATAGAAGATGAATAGGCACCTATTATGTTTAGACCCTATATCTCTAAAGAATTTGAAAACATAAAGGTTGAAGCACAAGTTATCCACTTAGATCACATAGGGTAGCATAATATCTCTATTCATGCCACAAATCATGATGCTTAACATCAACCTATCCTATGCTAGCATGGCAAGTTCTAAATCTCAAGATCCACTCTCGTTTAGCAAGAGATTAACAATTCAATTTAGATGTTAGCTACGCATCCAAAAGCATTAAGATTAACCATACGAGGATATCAAGCATTCACCACACATAAATCTTTAAGGCATGCAAACTACTAAGTTACATAGATAAATCCACTAGGATCCCATGACAACGATTAGTTCATAATTAAACCTTTCGTCACCATGGGATTTGATGGAAACATGGTAAATAACAAGATATGAATAAAAGAAGTAATTATATTAATAAACAAGAGTTTGAGAAAACAAATCTATAATCTAAAGTAACACAAAGGATGAAGTAGATCTAGATCCGTTGCTTGTCACGAGCGTTGAACCCTTCTCTCCTTTTCTCCCTTGCAGATCTAAGCTAGGTTACAAAATAATAAAACTATGATAATCTGTATATATCTCTATTACAATGGTAGGATGTGTTTATATAGGCTCTAAAAGTCTTGCCCAGCAAGAAAATACCCAAAATAGAGTTAAAACAGAATTTCTGCAAAAGACGTTTCCTAAACTGATTCTGTTTTTAAGGAAAATTCGTGGCTAACTTTTCTTCAGTTTTTCTGGAACGTTCCAAACGTAATTGGACCTCTGGACCACCTTAGAATGATAGAGAATCTCGTTATCTTCGTGTGGACTGCTTACGGGCTGAAAACAGACTTATAGAACTCAAGATATGGCCCAAACAGTGAATCTCACGCGTGCAGCCCAATAAATCCGAATTTTAATAAATTAAATCTCCAAAAACGACAAAAACATCCACCATAATCAACATCCTTGTAAATCTGCACAACTAAACAAAACACATCAAAACTACAAGAAACTTGAGCCCAAGACAATCAATTTAAGCCGATTTAGAATGCTCCAAGTGGATATAAAAGCCACTTATCAAGAATATAAAGGGTGAACAGAGTGTATAGAGAGAACAGAGAATGTATGGTGTGGACAGTATGTTTTTATGTATATAACAATCAGTAGCTTAGGTCTAGAGGCTAAACGTAACTGATGCCACCCAATTAATATTGTAACTCCCATTCCAATTAATTAGAATGAAACGGTCGATTTAATATAATCAAAACGGCTGTAACAGCTGATTTTATATTAAATAAATCGTAACAGTTACGTTATATTTATCCACATTATGACTTCCAATTAATAGAATAAACGCTCAGACTCTCACGCAGAAGTTACTATCAACAAGTCCTGACAGTACCTTTAAAGTAACTGTCAACAGTTTGAACTTGACAGTAAGTTTACTTCTTTGACAGCAACCTTGTTTCTGACAGTAAGTTTTACTTCCTTGACAGCAACCTTGTTCCCGACAGTAAGTTTTACTTCCTGACAGCAACTTTGAGTTTACAGGACTTAACAGTCCAACTCTTGACAGCATGTTTATAATATTAAAATAAATCACTAATACATGCAATAAAATTCCTCGCCCAGGTCGCCTCGCGTACGCGAGACGCCGAGACATTCGCCCAAATCGCCCTTCGACCGAGCCGACCCGAGACGTGGCGTGGCGTGGCGTGTCGTGGCGGGGCGGGCGGCGGCGGCGCGCGCGTGTGTGTGTGTGTGCGCGTGGAGCACACAGTAACACCATGCACCATCATACACCTTAGTAGTTGTACACTACCCATGTGTGTGATTCTATATAAAGCCAACAACCCCCCTTATTTATTTCAATGTGGGATAAATACACATTCTCATTTCAAGCTTATTCAAGCTACTAACTTCAACTCCATTTCTCTATGGGTTTCACTAAGAAAATTACTTAGACCCATATATGAAAATTTAAGTTCCCATATCAAGGAACAATTTCCAATCGTTAAAATCCGGAATTAACATCAAGAACATAAAATAATTATGCCCTAAAAACTCCATTTTCTAACAGAGTTACGTATGTACATGGTGTTAACATATTATTATTAAAGTAATACAGAAATTTAGAAAAATTATTATTATTAGAGAAAAAAGGATAATTTCCTTTATTATTATTAGATATCGATTATATAAGCGATGATTATACTGTGAACAAATTAAGGCATATGCTTTCACGATTCAATATGACGAGTCTTTGCGAATATTTTATCATGCTATCTAGAGCCTAGTTCATTAATAAAGATGACGATGAGGGGAAATCACAACAACGATGATGATAGATTTGTGGGCCAATCCATGTCGATGGGGTGACTTACAAAAGGATCATACCATCATTTTTCAATTGAAAATGATGATGATTTACAACAAAAAGGACGACGACATGATGATTATTTCTTGATGGAAAACAATGACGATGACCCGATAATCGTTTCTCAATGGAAACGACGATTGACGACGAAGAACGATGACCGATGAAGACCGTTACTCGATTCGAAACGATGACAACTATTTTCAAGTTTTTTTTAATTCTATTATTATTTTAAAAACTCTCGCTACTTACTATTTTAAGTATCATTAGTTTGAGAGGGGATGTTAACATATTATTGATGTAATATAGAAAGTTGCCATAAATTTTACTATTAAGGAAAATGGGATATTTTCCTTTATTACGATAAAGTATTGGCTATATAAGCGATCATTATATTGTAAACGAATTAAGACTTATGCCTTCACGATTGAATACGACGAGCATTTACGAATATTTCATCACATATAAATCAAACTAAACATCTCAAATTTATTAATTAAATATATTAAAAACTTTAGATAAAAAAGATATGAACGGTCCGACTTGATTCAACTGCACATTATGCATTTAAAATCATGACCAAACCATATATGATTAACTGAACCATTAACAACGATTTTAACCGAACCAATTTGTTGTAAAAAGAGGTCACTACAAATTTGAATTTAACAAATTTGTAGTTGATTCTAGCTGAGTGGAATTTAGCAAAAAGCAGTCGAATTTAACAAATTCGATTGGCTAAATTCGATTGCTCAAATTCGAATTTCTAAATACAACCGCAATTTTAAAAAATTTTGAAAATTTAAAATTGAATTTGGCGCCTAAGGTACCTTAAATTCGACCAAAAGCAATAGAATTTATAAATTTGACTAGTTGCGATCGAATTTATAAATTCGACCAAAAACAATCGATTTTAATGTACCATATCTAGAACATTCAGTAGCTTTCTAACTGATTTCAACTGCATAATTGTGAATGTAATTTGCTGCTTTACTGATACATTGAAACTGACCAATCAACAAAAATGTAACATACTTCATATTATATAGCTGATTCAAAAAAACCATAGTTTCATTCAGATTTAACAATATTATGACTTTGCTCCACATTTAGTTGAACGCAAACATTCGACGCAAATATTTGGGTTGCTGGAATTGTTTTACTTTTCAGAATTAATTTGGTCGCCGGAGTTGCTTTGATTGTTGGAGTTGTTTTGGTCACAGGAATTGTCATTCAACGAGTTGATTTTCTTGGTGTAATTCTTGTATGAACCATTGATTTGGAAGAAAGATATATAGAAATTGATATTATATTTTTGTATATGTGTGTGTATATATATGTATATATGTGTGGGTATATGTAAGAGAAGGGTGGGGAATATGAGAGTGAGTGACGAATGTAAGTATATATATATATATATATATAACTAAATATTTGGGATGAATACTGACCATTGGATTATTATGTTGATATGTTAATCTGGATCGTTGGTTGAGTTTCACGCGGATTGCTAATGTGGCAGTAAATTCGACTACCTTTGATCGAGTTTATAAATTCGACTACCTTCGGTTGAATTTATAAATTCGATAAATTAGGTTTTGCCCTTGAATTTATAAGTACAACTGTAGTAGATTGAAAATAAGTCAACATACTTTTTTGACCATTATAATATTTAACATGAGCTATTTTTTATTTATTGATTTTTTATGCAAACTTTTAAAATGTAATAATCTTAACATCCATAGAGTTGGATCGTTCAAATTTCAATTTTAACAAATTTAAATTACTAACCCTTGATATGAAATGAGTAACCCCTAAACATAAACCTTTAACCCTACATTTTAATCATTCAATAGCAAAGCATGGTGTTGGTAAGGTTTTTTTTAAACTCACACCATTATGATCTCTCATCATTTTTATTGAATACAATATGTTATCATTTGTAAATTTGGTAAGTATATTTATTAAAATGTTCCAAGCTTCTTAACAAATATAAAATCAACACTTTATTTACATTTGATAAAAAGATTTTAACATGTAGTTCATCTTATGAGGATATCGTGGTAATTTTTTTTATAATTTAAGGATTAATTTTATATTATTTAAATAATTTTGAAAATTAATTTTCTAATTAGAATGACTGATTGCAATCAAATTTATAAATATGACTGTTTTGGGTAGAATTTAATTTTAAATATTTTGGCAATGTTTAGACGAGAAATTTCCCGTTTAAACTTAAATTTGACTTCTGTTTAACTTGACCATATGCGGTTGAATTTAATACTGCGAAAAATTTTGTTTGTGCGACAAAATTTTCGCCAGTCCAGCGAAATAAATTTTTCGATTGGTTAAATTGGACCGAACCTCTAAATTTGACTGCCCTTAAAATCTACTGGATGTAGTCCAATTTATGTTTGACCATTAATTAATTGGAGTTGACCCTAAATTCAATTGGATACGGTCGAATTTAGGCGCGTCAAATTTAGGCAAATTTTCTTGTAGTGTAAACCGTAAATATAAGACCACATCTTGACATTTATAAAAGTACCCCTCATTTCATATACTTGATTCTTTTTACATCTAGGTAGGATACACAAACATGAGTCTATTAAAAAAAGTTAATTTTTGTTATATAATAATATGTTGAACAGAATAACCTTTTTTTTTTGCTAATTAAGTAGAACAGAATAACTTTATTTTAGTTATCTTGACATGGTTGCATTTAAAATATTAACCAATATTTGCCTATATAACTCATAAATTACTAAACCTATAATTAGAAAGCCAATCCTAACTTGCTGTGTATTTTGTGAGTAAAGTTCTATGGAGTACTCATTTAATTGGAGTACATATACATTTTGCATTCAAAATTTTACAAATTTTATTATTTTGCAAAACTTATTAGATGAATATCACTATTTCATTGAAAATCTTGAAAATTTTGTATGTTTTGCTAACATAATATTGCAAAACGAATGTTCTGCGAAACATGTTTGGGTTGCAAAACATATATGTTCTGATTGCAAAACTTAAAAGATTTTCAAGATAAACATATTACAAAACATACATGATTTTCAAGAATATCAATGAAATTATGATATTCATATAACAAGGTTTGCAAAATAATAAATTTTAAAATATTTTGAATACAGAACACATATGTACTCAAGTACTACAATAAAATGAGTACTCTATACAACTTTTCTTGTATTTTGTATACATATATTATATTTTGTGGATATTTATGTATTTTGTATACATGTTTTCGATTCTGTGAATACTTATCCAGATCAAAGTTACATGGGTGCTGAAAAAGCACAAAAGCATTTAATTATTCTACTATTGTCATACTAATCCTCAAAGTACCAGTTTTTCGTACAAATGAGCAGAAATTATAAAGTATCAGTTCATTGGAGATTTAATCAGACAAGGAAATATTCAAGCACCTAAATATCAAATAACAAGAGAGCTGAGTTAAAAACCAGGAAGATCAGGCAGTAGCATGTGCAAACGTACGTTATTTAACTACCATCTAAAAGCAGTTACCAAAGAATGGATCAGGTACCGGCAAGAAACCACTGCAATTATCAACATAGTAACAAAAGGGCTCAGTATAGGCTTGGGCACTTTGCCTAGAGAAGAATTCAAAATCGTGGTGCTCAAAACCAAGCTGTGTTATCCACGAATCCGCAGCATTATAGAGATAACACAATCTCAGATAATCAGAATTCCCATGATTCAGCCAGACGTCCCCTTCCAACTTATATGTGGCACACCCAAATGGTTGTAGATAAATCAACTGATTATCTTCCTCGTTAGTATCTGAAGAGCACAGGCTTTATATTAACATCAATATAGAAAAAAAAATTGTCAATGGGGAAGACGTGATCAAAAATTATACATGGAAGCAAACAACGAAAACACCATATATAGAGAGAAGTACAAAAATATTTAACTTAACCTTGGTAGAATGAGGATAGTGAATGAAATGTCAGAAAGGCAGCATCAAAATCCTTGATTGGTATCCCTATATTCGGAATTTGACAGATGGGGTACCTGATAACACAAAAAAAAAGGATAAATTATCAAAGTAAAATATTTTACAATGCAATTCAAAAATGGTAGAACAATCATTTAGAACTGCTGCTACATTGTTTTTAATTTAACACCGTTATACGAAACTGAAAAATATATGATAATGTCTAAATTTCAAATGAAAGCAATACTTATCACACAGTCTTAGCTAGTTTGTGTTGGAAAATGTGGGTGTTAGCCCCATTTTGACAAGTCATTTTGAGCTAAAATTTGAGTAGGTCTTGGGTGCGTAATCGCAACAAGTTATGCTTGAAATATGTTCAGATGCTTTTCGGGTTGTACAGATGGCAATGGTAAAAGCAATCTTATGTGGAAATAATACAGATATCGAGGGAAGTTCAAATATCGGATCATAACAATGCAGCTGTTCGAAGGGCGGACAAGCTACTATGAAGGAGTTGGAGTTACAAGGTGTAAAGAAGAAACTAGATCTCATCGAAGGTAAGGCTTTTGTTGAAGGGAAGCTGGTTGAGAAGACGATTGAGGTTGAATAGGAGAATGAGGTTAAAGAAAAGTTTGAGAAGTTTGTAGTAGTTGAAAATAATATAAGGGGGTTGTGAATGTGTGTAAGGAAGCCAAATTGGTTGTTCAGGATTGTTCGGTGTACGTATTCGTCATTGGATCCGACCAATATAGTTCCTCTTTTTGTGATGTTCTTCATAATCATTAAAAAGAGAGAATGCACGATTCTCAATTACTCATGTAATCCAAAGGGTTGATAAGATTATTTTTTTCAATTGAATTGAAGATGAAATCATGACCATGGAACAAGCTGCCGAAACATATCTTGCACGGCTAACATCTTGCACGGCTAACAGACCATATACTCGAAGTGAAGATTTGATAGTGCACCCCTCAAAGAAAAATTAAAGGTACAATTCAATGTAATCCCTAAAATCACTAAAAAAAACAAGTAATTCTTGTATTGCAAGCGAATAGTAACTACAGATTTTCTCAACAGAAACTGAATTTATTACATTTGTTAATAACTTTGTTACTCTTTAGATGTCAAAAGTAAAGGCATACTTTCCTTTTTTTTTAGCTTAACAGATCTACTTTTTAGATGAGCTTTTAAGCTTACCAAAATGAATAAGCAAGTTGTATTTTTTTCTGATGCATGTTCTTTTGTGTACTGGAGGTGAAATAGGAGACTCTTTCATTTGCATTTCATTAAGTCACTACAAGAAAGTTGGGTTATTTTTGACCAAATTTTTTCGACTGCGGCTAATTTCGACCGAATATGGTTGAATTTAACCGGGTTGGCTAATTTCGACCAAATATGGTCGAATTTAGGAGTGGTCGAAAATAATCGGTCGAAATTAGGAATTTTTCGACTAAATATGATCGAATTTAACAATTTAGATCCGCCAAAAATAGGAGGGAAAGTTCCCGCCAATGGAAAAATTAAATTCGACCATTTTTGGTCGAATTTAGCAAATGGGGTGAGCGGGGAAATTTAATTCAAAATTTGTAAAAAGTGGGAAACTTGCCACCCAAAAAAATTCAAAACTTTCAAATTTAATTTTGATCATAATTGGTCGAATTTAGCTAATTTCGACCATATTTGGTCTAATTAGCTAATTTAATTTATTTTACAAATTACTTAAAAATGGGGGAAAGATAAACAAATATTACAAATATTACTTAATTTAATTACAAATATTGAGTATTACTAATCTGGTCTGTATGAATTTACGTTAAAAAATTGGCATTTTTCCTATTTTTATTTATTTTATTTAAAAACTAGTTAAAAATGGAGGAAAAAATTAAACAAAATGTAAAATTAGTGAAAGTAGTGTAAGATTCATCACACAAATATTAAGTAGGACTACTTTAGTGTTTGAATTTTAAATAAAATTTTGACTTTTTTTCTATTTTTAATTAATTTTTTTATTTATTTTCCAAACTAGTTGACCGTTAAATTACCAAACAAAATTAATTTATTTATTTTTGAAATTTTAGCAATAACATTAAAAATAATGGATTTTGACCGATTGGGTCATCGAGAAATATTATTAAAAAAACAGTATTTTTAATAAAGATATTAAAACAGTATTTGTATACTAGCATTATATAAAGATAATATATTTTTGGGATGCTAAATGATTTTCATGGAAACTGATGATATTATTAAAAAAAATTGTATAATATCTACAAAAGTAAATATTTGAATCATAAATTTTCTCTTACATTTAGAGTATTTTGATGTAGTAGTTAGTAGTTTGTGATTTTGTATATACTATCAAGGATATTTAAAGATTTTCTAGATATTGTAATATATATTTATGAAATACTTTTAAATCACTAAGAAGAGACAAGAATTAATGAAAAATTCTTACATTTTATTATTCATTGAGTTAGATGAAGATTTCTTACACAATATTAATCATATAACTACAGGAAAGAGTAAGAAATTGACAGCCTTGACAGCCTGTGCTTGAGGGATCATTTGGGGCGAGAAATTGCCCAAAATACCTACGATCCATAACAAGTGGCCCGATATATCCTTTGGCCGGATGTTGGCCCTAAATGTCCATTACCTACACATTATCCTTATGCGTGTAGTACATAAATTAAAATATATGCTGTCCACGCATAATAAAAGGGGGATTTGATGTAGACATAAGCTGTATACGCATGTATATGTTGCGTGTAGAGTACCACACATGTTGGGCATGCATGTAGTACATAGGTGGTTTCTATAATTTCAAAGTAACAAGGGAACTTTCATTTTTCCAAAACAAATCAAAGTATGTGGTATACTTGTCCTTCAATATATTTCCTTTTATCTTTTTTGGTTCAATAATCATCTTGTCCTGGGTCCCACTATTTTATTTTTGTCAAGTTGATTGTTTATATATATTACTAATAAAATAATAAATATTTTGCACCAGGCCACTAGGCCCAACTATCCATCAAAGTTTCAAACTTTTAAAAGCATTATATAAAAGAGGTAAGCTACACACCGAAAAGAAAGTGTCTATAAAATCTTAGGGGTTTAATTACTAATTTTTGGGATTCAATATTTTCATTATTGATTTTAAAAATATTTAGAATGATTAATAAATCGTATACGAACTTAGGGTTTAGGGTTGTAAACTTATCCTGATTTTTAAAAAATCAGGTCGCCGGACTCAACAAGAAATATTCAATTTTTGAATTAAAATTTTAAAATTTATCTGTATTCTCTTGGGGTTCAACAGTTAACCTTTGGGATTCAATATTTCCATTTTGGGTTTTAGAAATATTTAGAACGACGAATAAACCGTATACGAACTTAGGGTTTAGTTTTGTTTACAATCCTAAATCGTACACCTTAAACCCTAAATTATCATGATTTTTTAAAAATTGGGGTTGACCCCCGATTTTTTAAAAATTGGGTTTGGTCCCCGATTTTTTAAAAATCAGGTCCCCGAACTCAGCCGATTTTTTAAAAATCAGGCCGCCAGACTCAGTAAAAAAACACAATTTGAATTGACATTTTGGTTATAAATTTTTTAATAATATTTGTAAATAAATATTTAGCAAAAAAAATATAATAAATCCACGCATGTCCACTATGCGTGTAGTGGATCCACGCATGTTCACTATGCGTGTAGCTTGGTCCTGCTCTACGTTCTTTATTATGATGATGTTGGGATGGTGGGGGACTTGGGAGACATCATCCACGCATCGTATCCATGCGTGTCCAGTGGGCAAAAAAGACCACCCTCCCGCCAAAAGGTAATTCCATCATTGTTTATTTTAAAACAGTAATAAGGGCCTTCACCCATTTGGGGCACATTAAAAAAGTATTTGTTTACTCATATTATATAAAGATAATATACTTGTGGGATATTAAATCATTATCATGGATATAGAAGAGATATTTTTTTTTATAATAACTACGAAAATGAATATTTGAATCATATCCTTTCTCATGTACTTTGGAGTATTTTGATGTAGTAGTTAGTAATTAGTGATTGAATCATTTCCTTTCACATGTACTTTGGAGTATTTTGATATAGTAGTTAGTGATTTTTTATATTTAGAGATTTTCTAGGTATTTTAATATATCTGCGAAGTACTTTTATATCACTAAGAAAAAAACAAAGATAAATGGAAAATAATTACAATTATTTTTTAATATTTTTATTTTTCTTTGAGCTAGATTAAGATTTTTTGCATCATACCCTTCCTACAATTACCAAAAAAAACATGGATTAATATATGGAGGCAATTTTAACCAAATTATTTGCAACCTCAAATCTTGAATTAGTTTAGTTAATGCGTTATTAATGATAGAGATGCACTTAAGTATTGACCGAAAATGTGGCACGTCCCAATTTGGCCAAATCTAGGTAACGGCCCGGCTCGAAAAATTTCCGCCATATTCAAATCCGATTTTAAGTTCTTCAATGAAACTTATATTTTTAGGCAAAATTCGGCCCGACCCCACTCGCAAAATCCCGGACTTAACCCGATCTTTGGAAAAGCCCATGCTTCGAATAAAAGCTCATTTAAACTCGGATGAAATTTAATTTTCATTATAGATTTACATAATTTACACTTATTATAAATATAAACTACTTTAAAGAATTATATATATTTACATGTACTTAAATTTATCACATGTGTGAATACATATCACTACAGGAATAATCGATTAATTTTTCATAAAATCAATTAATGAATGAAAGATTGTAAACAACCATGTCGGTGGCCCACAATATGTTTAAAATATAAGCTTTTAGATTTAATTTAAGAACAAAGTTTAGTGGAGTCTTTTTTTTTTGGAGACCTGGAGTCCAACATCTTGACCATTCATTTTTATTTAATCCAACGGTCAGGAATAATATACACATAGATGTACACAAATGCAGAAAACAGTTCATAACAGTCTCGCTCTCGGTCATGTCACTCTACTCCTCCGCTACGAAGCCCGACCATCGGTTGCGAAGCCCGACCAGCCGCTACACACCGACTGCTGCCATCTCTCTGTAGTGTTCTATCTCTCTCTCATCTGGTCTCTTCAACTCTTTACCATCTCTCCCTTCTCTACACAAATTAACACAAACCGCGACCACCACATCTACCATTGGCAGCGGCGGTGGTGCTCAACTTGTCTCCCTTCTACCTCCCGTTGTTCTTCACTACAACAATACAGCAGCAAAAACCCGACCCAAGACCTCTCCCTCCCCTTAAACTCAAAAACCCGACCCAAGACCTCTCCCTCCCCCTAAACTCCTTCGATTTCCTTAATCACAAAGCCCCGTTTCATCTTACCCGATCTCCCTCCCCTTTAACTCTTCAATTTTCTCCCCTTTTTTCATTACTCTACCATCATCTTGTTCTGCAAATCGAAGAGTCTGCAAATTAAAAAATTTCTATAATATGTGTCTTGTTATGAATTATTCTGCACATAATTTATCACCGGTTAAGTGGTGATGGATAAGTTTTCTCTGGTTCTTATTTTAATTGCAACATCAATAATTCCTACCATGGGTGATAGTAGGAAAAATGAGATGTTTATGGATATTTTGTTTCTTGTCTTGCATTCAAAATTATCTTTTGTAAGTCGAACAATGGTTCTTCAAATCTGAGTGCTGATCAAAATAGTGATTGTTGATGGGCGGAAAGAAAGATGTTAGTACTCGTGTCCTAGAAAGCATGTTATGATGTTAATTGTTCTGCAATTTATAATTGTATTGGAACAGAACAATGTTCAGCACCAATATAGATATAGGTAAAATAGTTGTACAACCAAGTTCTGTAGAGCGTTCTGTACAATTTTGTTTTTAAGTTCTGCAAATTAATGTGATGTCCTTCAAGCTAATTTGTTGAAAGGAATTGGCCTATGAAAGATTTTGATTATTAACCGCATAATCTAAAACAAGTTAACTGTGCCGTTAATTTTGATCAAAATTGCCACCATACTTGAATTAATCTCCAATGGTGGGAGATGTAGTCTCTATGGTCTCCAAAAATAATTGTTCTCCATAGAGCCCAACTCTTAATTTAAAATAATGATAATATAAAAGAATTATCTAATTTTAAAATATTCGACCCAATCTGCTTCAACCCGAATAAAAGTTTGATCCGGTCCGATTTAGGCCCGTATAAAAACCCATCATGGCCCGCCTCGAGGGCCTAAAAAATTCTTGGATATTTATAGAAGTTTGGCTCGGTCAAAGTCAAATTTAGGGCCGGGTTTTGATCAAAAGTATGCACTACTAGAAAACTGTCAACAGACAACGGTTTTTAGCTGTCGTCTAAAATAAATCGGGACGATGTCTATGCATGTGTAGGGAAAGGTCAGGTTCTATAACATCTTTTCTTCGATGTCAAAGATGAATATACAACGGTTCTCTTACAAAAAATGATGTCTTTCCTGTTGTTTAACATTGAGAACTAATGTTTTATACTCGCTTAGACATCAACTGATTAAATAAACGATGTTTATTCATTTAATGTGTTTGAAATAATATTGAAGTAGTACAGTTTGAACATTTCTTGTTCTACACACACAAATACCAAAAACAAACCAAGACAATCAAATGTAAATAACAAAAATCCAGTTATATCTTACCAAACAAACCAATTTAGCACACAATAACGGCAAAACAAATACTACATAATCAAATCAAAGCTCATCCCCACTACATTACTAAAAGGACAAAATGAAAGTACTAGCTAGCTGTGCAATTTGATGTTACAAATCAGGTATTCTTTGTGTAGTTGGTCGAACTCTTTCGTGCTATTGCTATTCAATTTGGTGCTCAAATCATAGGACATAAGTTGAACGCCAAACTGCTTCATGATCCATCACCTATTTGGGAGAAATAGTAAAGTTTGTTAATTACATAATTCTTAATACATGATCATAGCTACTGGATTCAAACAGATATCTGTCCAGCATTTATAGCGGTAAATATTAGGTAGATCATAGAACATGACCAAGAGATATTATGTGAACACCATAGTTTAAAATGACGTGCCTAGGTAGTTTCCACAACTTTTTCTGCTTCTTTGAGCAAAATAAATAGTTCACCAGTCAGCAATAAAACAAGTGTTTCAGTGTAATGGATTATGACAAATGCATAAAATACAGAAAATTTCATGCACCATGCAGTTGTGCAATTCTGGATATATACAACATGTGTTACAAACATGACAAAATCGATGTGCTTTCTATTTTGTATTGGGTATTATCACTAGTACAGAAAGGTCTTTTAGCGTCGCACTTTTGGCGTCGGTTATATGGAGAGTCGTGGCCTATACATGCTTTAGGCATCGGTTGCTAGCTTAACCGATGCTTAAAGTCATTTATTTTTGACATTTTGCGTCGGTTACTAATTTAACTGACGCATAAAACCATTATATGCGTCGGTCATGAAACAACCGACGCCTAAAACTGAACTTTTAGCGTCGGTCTTTACTTAACCGACGCCTAAAACCGTCCCTTTAGCATCGGTCATTAACAACCGATGCCTAAAACTAATCCTTTAGCGTCGGTCTTTACTTAACCGACGCGTAAAACCGTCCCTTTAGCATTGGTTTTGTTGAACCGACGCTTTAGTGTCTTTACTTTATGTGTTGCCTTACATTTAACCGACGCTAAAAATATTATATTTTTTTTTAAAAAAACGATTCATTCACTGGTGCAATAATGCCCTATAGCATCGCCTCCTTAGCATCTTTAGGATCGGTTATTACTAAAATATTTTTGATATTATTTTTTATTTAACTAATTAACCAATAAAAATGAAATCCATTATTATTATTAACAATCAAAGGATGTATGAACCTTAAACTTCTCAAATCAATCAAATGACAAATAATAGAGATGGTTGTGTCCCCTTTCTCTCTCATCTTCTTCTCTCGGCGATCGCTCATCGATCTTAGCCGATATTTATGTAGTTTCCTAACAAGTTTATCTGTACTATTTCTTAGTCCTCTCACTTATCGATCTAGCTATTCAAGCCCTAATTTGTCATGCAGCATCAATTTTCCAGGTAAAGCCCTAATTTTTCTAATTGTGTGTGTATAGCCATATAACGATTTCTGGTTTTCTCCTATTATAATTATTAGCGATTAGTGATGCTTCTATTCAAGTGAGAAATCATCCAATTGAGCTTGCAATTTTTTTTGGTATTGATGGAGGTCGTTGTTGCTGTGAATATGGCGTATGAGGATGATGTTTAAGGTAAAAAGTTCTCAAATGGATCGTACATGTATACTGATTTCTCAAATGTATAGTGATTAATTGCAAGATGTTCTTCCCAATCATATGTCAAGCTCTTGTAGAAGGAGCTTAAGAAACAGGTATTATACCTGATCTGAAATGGCTATTGAATTATAAAATTCATTAATGAAATAAAAATCTGAAACGGGTATTATACCTGATCCTTAAGAAACAGAGTATTTTATTGTTCCTATTTATGCTTTACAAGCACTTGCAGGCATGTTCTATCTCCGATAGAGCACAATGTTTTTGTATGATTGCCTTTTATTTAATTGATGTACTTATTTGATTTAGGAACCTCTATTTAATATTGTTCACCATTGTAATGTTAATCAATTTACCTAGTATATAGATTGTCCACAATTAGTGCCCAAGCTGCATTCGTTTTTGTGGTGTGTATTTCAGGTAAAAACTATATTGTATGTTCCAATTCAATGTACTGGCTCTATTTAAGTTATTACCGATAATTCTTACAAGAGAAATCAAATCTATTGTTCTAATATTTTGTATTGGGTCATATATAGTAAACTATATAAAGTGAATATCTAATGCTGGTTATGGTTTTTCATTCTGTCTCTGGTCTATTGCAGGTAACCTTATTTTCGTTTTCCTTCACTTACCTTTTGACAAATACTATTTTACAACTAATATTGCCAGAAAGACCAAAATCGTAAAGCACATGACTTGACACAATACACAGGGCTTGCATTTTTATCTTAAATTCTCATCAAAGTTGTAATTTAGTAGTTGCTTGGATGTGTACTCCTATTATACCATCATGTTACAATTATACAGCCAAGCACAGGGGTAGATAATAGCTGATGCATTTAATGTAAAATAAAGTTTATTCTCTAGCACGTTTTTTTGGTCCTTTTAATGCTTACAAAGGCGGCCTTTTTGTGCTTTCTGATCTATGTGCTGTTAATAATTCTCTTCAATTTGCTAGCTCATGTCTTTTGCAGGTACGAAATCTTTATCCAAAAAGAGAACACCAAATACCTATCCATCTCTGTCATCTTCAAATCTATAGGTATCTTATTATTGATCAAGTAAATTAGAAGCAAATTCTTGTTTATTTTTTTCCTAATTGTAATGTTCGGGTTTTTCTTATAAATATTAACAACATATAAGACACATTCTGAGCTGCAACATAAGTTTATAGTGATATCAACCTTAAACACCTCCAGAGCTGATGTACTTTCCCTTTGGTCCATCCTGTATATGTCCACCATTAGTACAACTAAGTCATAAATAAATAGGAACTGCTTATCTGATATTGTAGCGTGCACTGATGCACATTCAGTAAAGCCACATGTATACAACCTTTCTTATGACCTGTGTAGCAACATAGAATTTATTTGAAATTCTGAATTTAGCAAACATAGCGTATTTAGATTTGGAATTGGTTCATTTGCATGGCATTCATATTTAATCCAAGTTTAAAAATTTCAAATGGTAACTTAATTTATATCATTTGAAATGAATTATACGCGTCCAAAACACAATCTTAAATTTTTACACAATGGTGGGAGATGTAGTCTCTATGGTCTCCAAAAATAATTGGTCTCCATAGAGCCCAACTCTTAATTTAAAATAATGATAATATAAAAGAATTATCTAATTTTAAAATATTCGACCCAATCTGCTTCAACCCGAATAAAAGTTTGATCCGGTCCGATTTAGGCCCGTATAAAAACCCATCATCGCCCGCCTCGAGGGCCTAAAAAATTCCTGGATATTTATAGAAGTTTGCCTCGGTCAAAGTCAAATTTAGGGCCGGGTTTTGATCGAAAGTATGCACTACTAGAAAACTGTCAACAGACAACGGTTTTTAGCCGTCGTCTAAAAAAAATCGGGACGATGTCTATGCATGTGTAGGGAAAGGTCAGGTTCTATAACATCTTTTCTTCGATGTCAAAGATGAATATACAACGGTTCTCTTACAAAAAATGATGTCTTTCCTGTTGTTTAACATTGAGAACTAATGTTTTATACTCGCTTAGACATCAACTGATTAAATAAACGATGTTTATTCATTTAATGTATTTGAAATAATATTGAAGTAGTACAGTTTGAACATTTCTTGTTCTACACACACAAATACCAAAAACAAACCAAGACAATCAAATGTAAATAACAAAAATCCAGTTATATCTTACCAAACAAACCAATTTAGCACACAATAACGGCAAAACAAATACTACATAATCAAATCAAAGCTCATCCCCACTACATTACTAAAAGGACAAAATAAAAGTACTAGCTAGCTGTGCAATTTGATGTTACAAATCAGGTATTCTTTGTGTAGTTGGTCGAACTCTTTCGTGCTATTGCTATTCAATTTGGTGCTCAAATCATAGGACATAAGTTGAACGCCAAACTGCTTCATGATCCATCACCTATTTGGGAGAAATAGTAAAGTTTGTTAATTACATAATTCTTAATACCTGATCATAGCTATTGGATTCAAACAGATATCTGTCCAACATTTATAGCGGTAAATATTAGGTAGATCATAGAACATGACCAAGAGATATTATGTGAACACCATAGTTTAAAATGACGTGCCTAGGTAGTTTCCACAACTTTTTTTGCTTCTTTGAGCGAAATAAATAGTTCACCAGTCAGCAATAAAACAAGTGTTTCAGTGTAATGGATTATGACAAATGCATAAAATACAGAAAATTTCATGCACCATGCAGTTGTGCAATTCTGGATATATACAACATGTGTTACAAACATGACAAAATCGATGTGCTTTCTATTTTGTAATGGGTATTATCACTAGTACAGAAAGGTCTTTTAGCGTCGCACTTTTGGCGTCGGTTATATGGAGAGTCGTGGCCTATACATGCTTTAGGCATCGGTTGCTAGCTTAACCGATGCTTAAAGTCATTTATATTTGACATTTTGCGTCGGTTACTAATTTAACTGACGCATAAAACCATTATATGCGTCGGTCATGAAACAACCGACGCCTAAAACTGAACTTTTAGCGTCGGTCTTTACTTAACCGACGCCTAAAACCGTCCCTTTAGCGTCGGTCATTAACAACCGATGCCTAAAACTAATCCTTTAGCGTCGGTCTTTACTTAACCGACGCGTAAAACCGTCCCTTTAGCATTGGTTTTGTTGAACCGACGCTTTAGTGTCTTTACTTTATGTGTTGCCTTACATTTAACCGACGTTAAAAATATTAATTTTTTTTTAAAAAAAGTGATTAATTCACTGGTGCAATAATGCCCTATAGCATCGCCTCCTTAGCATCTTTAGCATCGATTATTACTAAAATATTTTTGATATTATTTTTTATTTAACTAACTAACCAATAAAAATGAAATCCATTATTATTATTAACAATCAAAGGATGTATGAACCTTAAACTTCTCAAATCAATCAAATGACAAATAATAGAGATGGTTGTGTCCCCTTTCTCTCTCATCTTCTTCTCTCGGCGATCGCTCATCGATCTTAGCCGATATTTATGTAGTTTCCTAACAAGTTTATCTGTACTATTTCTCAGTCCTCTCACTTATCGATCTAGCTATTCAAGCCCTAATTTGTCATGCAGCATCAATTTTCCAGGTAAAGCCCTAATTTTTCTAATTGTGTGTGTATAGCCATATAACGATTTCTGGTTTTCTCCTATTATAATTATTAGCGATTAGTGATGCTTCTATTCAAGTGAGAAATCATCCGATTGAGCTTGCAATTTTTTTTTGGTATTGATGGAGGTCGTTGTTGCTGTGAATATGGCGTATGAGGATGATGTTTAAGGTAAAAATTTCTCAAATGGATCGTACATGTATACTGATTTCTCAAATGTATAGTGATTAATTGCAAGATGTTCTTCCCAATCATATGTCAAGCTCTTGTAGAAGGAGCATGGCTATTGAATTATAAAATTCATTAATGAAATAAAAATCTGAAACGGGTATTATACCTGATCCTTAAGAAACAGAGTATTTTATTGTTCCTATTTATGCTTTACAAGCACTTGCAGGCATGTTCTATCTCCGATAGAGCACAATGTTTTTGTATGATTGCCTTTTATTTAATTGATGTACTTATTTGATTTAGGAACCTCTATTTAATATTGTTCACCATTGTACAATTTACCTAGTATATAGATTGTCCACAATTAGTGCCCAAGCTGCATTCGTTTTTGTGGTGTGTATTTCAGGTAAAAACTATATTGTATGTTCCAATTCAATGTACTGGCTCTATTTAAGTTATTACCGATAATTCTTACAAGAGAAATCAAATCTATTGTTCTAATATTTTGTATTGGGTCATATATAGTAAACTATATAAAGTGAATATCTAATGCTGGTTGTGGTTTTTCATTCTGTCTCTGGTCTATTGCAGGTAACCTTATTTTCGTTTTCCTTCACTTACCTTTTGACAAATACTATTTTACAACTAATATTGCCAGAAAGACCAAAATCGTAAAGCACATGACTTGACACAATACACAGGGCTTGCATTTTTATCTTAAATTCTCATCAAAGTTGTAATTTAGTAGTTGCTTGGATGTGTACTCCTATTATACCATCATGTTACAATTATACAGCCAAGCACAGGGGTAGATAATAGCTGATGCATTTAATGTAAAATAAAGTTTATTCTCTAGCACGTTTTTTTGGTCCTTTTAATGCTTACAGAGGCGGCCTTTTTGTGCTTTTGATCTATGTGCTGTTAATAATTCTCTTCAATTTGCTAGCTCATGTCTCTTGCAGGTACGAAATCTTTATCCAAAAAGAGAACACCAAATACCTATCCATCTCTGTCATCTTCAAATCTATAGGTATCTTATTATTGATCAAGTAAATTAGTAGCAAATTCTTGTTTATTTTTTTCCTAATTGTATTGTTCGGGTTTTTCTTACAAATATTAACAACATATAAGACACATTCTGAGCTGCAGCATAAGTTTATAGTGATATCAACCTTAAACACCTCCAGAGCTGATGTACTTTCCCTTTGGTCCATCTTGTATATGTCCACCATTAGTACAACTAAGTCATAAATAAATAGGAACTGCTTATCTGATATTGTAGCGTGCACTGATGCACATTCAGTAAAGCCACATGTATACAACCTTTCTTATGACCTGTGTAGCAACATAAAATTTATTTGAAATTCTGAATTTAGTAAACATAGCGTATTTAGATTTGGAATTGGTTCATTTGTATGGCATTCATATTTAATCCAAGTTTAAAAATTTCAAATGGTAACTTAATTTATATCATTTGAAATGAATTATACGCGTCCAAAACACAATCTTAAATTTTTACACAATCTTTTCTTAAGTGCCCGAGACACGAAAGCTTTTGCTAATAGCAGAGATTGATCGCGTAGCCAACGTATGTTAGATCAGTTATAACTCCTTAAAAAATATGAATTGGTGCAAAAGTCTGATATGTACTTGAATTACTTGCACTCGTTTATCTGAAATCTTGTTCAGATTATGAGAGAAAGGTTGTTGTTTCATCTCGTGGTTTGCCACAAATTATTGAGTTAATTGGGACAGAACAGAAGATATTTATTCACAACCAAGAATGTTTGCTCTTCTGTTATAAAGGTAAATGTTGTATTTACTTTATATGGTATGTTTTCATGCATTTTCCTGAGAACTTTTGTCTTTTGTTTATGCTTATCCCTGCACAGTTTGACACAGTTCGAGATGATACGGTGATATAAATAATGTGACAATATCTAGATTCTGTTGGGAAGATATAATTTCTTTATCCCACTCAAGCCTCCTTTTCCATCAGTAAAAACACATGATTTTGTTTTATATTTCGTCATTATTGTATATCTACTTTGGTGGCCCTCATACAACAAATTTTCCTGATCTTCATTATTTTCTTAGTAATACTCAGGCTATAGTTCTCAAGACACCATCTGTAGCTGTTCACTCCATGTACTGTTTCCTTTTTGATAGAGAGTAATATACTCTTTTGTTCAAATTTACAGATTAGTGGTCCTGGAGCATTTGATTACAGATTAGTGGTCCTGGAGCATTTGAAGGTCGTATATCTATACCTATACCTGTGGGGTAAGCTTTCACATTATCACCGCTTTATTCAAGTTTTAGTGTCAGTGAGAATCATATAATGTTCTCTATATAAATTCTATGAAGTAAAATGTTGTCCATGACATATTAGTTCTCTATATAAACATTTGTCTTGTTTTGTTGGAATTCATATGCATGAGTGTATTAGTTTGTTATTGTGACTTTGGTTATAGACCATCGATTGGTTTAGAGTATGTAAACGTGTTGTGTATTTCTTCCATTCGTGAAAGCGAGGTAAGTTGAAACACTTGATAGAATAAATTATTGATAATCCTAACTTCATATGCTTTTGTTTGCACTTAAGCTATAAAATTCTTCTAGTCAAACATATATAATGTAGATTCTGTTTAATCTACTTGTGCTATTTGTTTTTCACAGCTATGGCCTCGAGTAGTTCTTTAATTTTTTTTTCAATTGTGAATGGCTTATATGTTCAAGCTTAGTTTTCCTAAAGCTCATCAGAAACCAACTAAAACTATGAAGGATCAAACTAGTAGCTGGGTTTGTAAATGTTTGTATATATCATTGTGTTTTACAGGTGGTGTTTTATAGGTGGATCTTGCCAGTATTCTACGCCTGTTGATGTGTGGTCGGTTGTATCTTTGCTGAGATGGTGAATCAGCGGCCATTGTTTCCTGGAGATTCTGAAATTGATGAATTATTTAAGATGTTTAGGTCCCGGGTCTTTCTTGCCCTTGTATTTTCTCCCTTGTATTTTGTGTAAATTAACATATTGTCAAGTTGTGTAATATATATTATATTAACATTAATAAGATCTCGTTGGTTTGTATAAATCTTGTATTGTTTCATATAGCTTGTATTATATAACGGGTTGATTGGGTGTTTGTTGGTTTCGATGAATATTTATTAGAATTGCAATTTCAATTTTTTTTTAAAAAAAAATTACTTTTAGCGTCGGTTGTTTTACTGACCGACACCTTTAACATGACTTTTAGCGTCGCTTGTTTCACTGACCGATGCTTTTAACATGACTTTTAGCATTGGTTGTTTCAATGACCGACACCTTTAACATGACTTTTAGCGTCGGTTGTTTCAACGACCGACGCCTTTAACATGACTTTTAACGTCGGTTGTTTAAATGACCAATGCCTATAATAGACTTTTAGCGTCGGTTGTTTATATGATTCTAATCTCATATCCTTACAATACGGAGATACCATGCGACTCGTTTAGAAAAATAAAATCTACAGATAATACAAATTATTCACTAAGAGAAAAAAAAATTAAAAATCTGGCTGATAGAACCTTATTTATTATAGTAGAGCTTTCATCTGCAAAAAAGAACATATCTCTTTTCCCTGGTAAACTCATATAAAAGCAATACCAAATAGATGTGAAAGAATCGTAGATCGCGTTTGGAACCCTACTGTGAGAGGGGCGCCTCGCGAGCCGGGCTTTTAGAGATGAGGCCTTTTGGCGAAGCCAAGTCAATTTCGGGCCACCAAACCCTGCAACTGAGGATAAGGCCCTATGGAGTAAAGGGAAGCGTGTACGTTGTCACACTCTCTACCTTCCAAAGGTGCCTAGAGGACGGGCCAGACGCAGTAGAGCGACCGTACTTTTACTTAGGAGCTCGTGTAGTACTCGCCCCTATTTCTAAAGGGGCTTATGCACTCCACTCGCTGTCTACTAAACGAGCGTTCGAGCGAGCGAACGAAGCCTTCTGTCGTACCGTTGACTCTATTCATAGAATTTGCTTTCTTACATTTTTTATTTTATAGAAGCTCGCCCCCTATTTTTCCAAGAATTCATGCACTTTCCTTTACTCCATAGGGCCTTCTCTAATAGGGAAAAGCCCTCCATTTTCGTCAAATGACCCGGCCTCCCCTGGCGCTTCCACCATCCGGGCCCCCTTTCCTCCCTATGCTCCCCCGGCGCGGGCCTACCACGCTTCGTGCCTGCGGCGTTTTCACAAGATGGCCTTTGCCAGTAGTGCCATCCTCCTCGCCGGCTGTATAGGCGGGTTGTTCCTCGCTGCTGCGTTTTATTAGGCTATAGATTATAGGAACTAATGTAATTGAATGGAACAGCAGGCGGGTTACACGTTCCACTGTGCCGAGATGTGAGGTGCAGGTGGTGATGATCACCCCGGGGTATGCTCTATAAGGGGGCATGATTATAGTATTGTATTTTTAAGATCGGTATAATATTTTATAGTGCCTACGGATCATCTAGGTCTTTATTGCGCTTAAAGGGTTCTGGAAGATGGGCATTATCTCTTTGTTCTTGCGTATGATCAGTCTAGAACAAGAGGAAGACTCGAGAAATTCAATGCCACTATTCTTGAACACACACACCGGGGGGGTTGGTAAGAACTGAGGGACAATGCCCCCTAACCTAAGCGGGCCTACCAGCGAATGTTTGATCTGAAAGGAGATCTTCTATAATTTCGCACTCGAGGGGTTATTTCTTCGGTTCGTCCAGTCATTAATAACTTGATTATTTTTAGATAATATTAGATAGAAACAACGCTTGTAAGGAGTCCTATTAAAACCAAGAAATATAGGCCTACATGCCGTCCACACCAGAATAAATAGAGTTTTCCGAAAAAACCTGCTAGCGTAATTCTTGCTAAGAAGAACGCCCATGTTGTGGCAATTCCACCAGATGAGATGGGCGGGTTTAGTCTGATTTTAAAATGCCGTTGACTTCGACCTTTAGCGATTCGCCCCTGAACCTAGAAAAAAACCCTATGATGCCTTCAATTTCAGAAAAGAAGGTCTTTATGCATTTTTAGAGCAAGAAGCAGAACTATAGAGATGAAAGTGTTTCAAATGTCGTTCACAGGTATTTTCCATTTTTTTACAAATTCTCCTTGTGATGCAGCGGAACCATGGCAATTAGGATCTCAAGATGCAGGAGCTGGGGCTTCTTTTTTTCAAAAAGGGGAACTAATACACAGGGAAGAAGCTTACTAGAAAAAAAGACCGCTCTTCTGTTAGCATAAAATTTTACAAATTTTATTATTTTGCAAAACTTATTAGAAGAATATCACTATTTCATTGAAAATCTTGAAAATTTTGTATGTTTTGCTAACATAATATTGCAAAACGAATGTTCTGCGAAACACGTTTGGGTTGCAAAACATATATGTTCTGATTGCAAAACTTAAAAGATTTTCAAGATAAACATATTACAAAACATACATGATTTTCAAGAATATCAATGAAATTTTGATATTCATATAACAAGGTTTGCAAAATAATAAATTTTAAAATATTTTGAATACAGAACACATATGTACTCCAAGTACTCCAATAAAATGAGTACTCCATACAACTTTTCTTGTATTTTGTATACATATATTAGATTTTGTGGATATTTATGTATTTTGTATACATATTTTCGATTCTGTGAATACTTATCCAGATCAAAGTTACATGGGTGCAGAAAAAGCACAAAAGCATTTAATTATTCTACTATTGTCATACTAATCCTCAAAGTACCAGTTTTTCGTACAAATGAGCAGAAATTATAAAGTATCAGTTCATTGGAGATTTAATCAGACAAGGAAATATTAAAGCACCTAAATATCAAATAACAAGAGAGCTGAGTTAAAAACCAGGAAGATCAGGCAGTAGCATGTGCAAACGTACGTTATTTAACTGCCATCTAAAAGCAGTTACCAAAGAATGGATCAGGTACCGGCAAGAAACCACTGCAATTATCAACATAGTAACAAAAGGGCTCAGTATAGGCTTGGGCACTTTGCCTAGAGAAGAATTCAAAATCGTGGTGCTCAAAACCAAGCTGTGTTATCCACGAATCCGCAGCATTATAGAGATAACACAATCTCAGATAATCAGAATTCCCATGATTCAGCCAGACGTCCCCTTCCAACTTATATGTGGCACACCCAAATGGTTGTAGATAAATCGACTGATTATCTTCCTCGTTAGTATCTGAAGAGCACAGGCTTTATATTAACATCAATATAGAAAAAAAAATTGTCAATGGGGAAGACGTGATCAAAAATTATACATGGAAGCAAACAACGAAAACACCATATATTGAGAGAAGTACAAAAATATTTAACTTAACCTTGGTAGAATGAGGATAGTGAATGAAATGTCAGAAAGGCAGCATCAAAATCCTTGATTGGCATCCCTATATTCGGAATTTGACAGATGGGGTACCTGATAACACAAAAAAAAAGGATAAATTATCAAAGTAAAATATTTTACAATGCAATTCAAAAATGCTAGAACAATCATTTAGAACTGCTGCTACATTGTTTTTAATTTAACACCGTTATACGAAACTGAAAAATATATGATAATGTCTAAATTTCAAATGAAAGCAATACTTATCATTTATGCGCCATAAAAGTATCATCAACTAAGTACAGAGCCGTCAATTAATTATTTGCTTTAAGGAACAGGTACCTTAGCAGGTTATAAACTAAAAACAAATGTACATCGGAATCATTAAGTTGTAGTTTTTCACTTGTATATTCATTATTTTAAAGAATGAAGAAACAGACCGTGTATCCAGCTTAATTGTTAGGAGCAAGGTTTTGGAGGAGTTAAAAGGTCAAAAAGTGTATAAAAAACAATCATAGAGAAGTTCGAAGAGGCACGTACTTGGGGCATACTTGCTTTCATTCCATTATTTACCACTTGCAAACAAACTACGTAGTAATTAAGGTAGGACCAGCGGTCGTAGACAATATAAGTAAAAGGATTGTTAGAGCGATATAAATCTAAATTAGTTCGTGCCATGATAAAAGATTTGTGGTAAAGAAAAACTAACCACGCCACACTCATCCAACTTGTAGGGGCCAAATCAACACTTGTCAATGTCTGCAGGGCAGGATAAGACATTGAAAGCTTCTCTATCTGCATCAAATTTCATTAAAATTTAGATAGTACTTAAAAAACTTCTTCACCTAATGGGCTTAGAATTATGTGAGACAGTGTTAGAATACTTACTGTTTCAAAGAGAGAAGGCCTGTTGTACGGAGAAACTTTCTCATGAAACTCAAAGTAGGGTTTCGATAAGAAGTCGTGACTTTGCGGATATATATCATTAGGGTTGGAGTATAAACTTTTGAAAGATATTTTCTTTTTTCTATGGCTGGTAAAACAAAACAATAAGTTATCTTAATAGAACTGAAAATTACAGAATTGAAATTATTACAGATAAGAACTGAAAATAGAATGACAGAATTGAAATTACAGATAAGTAATATACCTTAAACTGTCATGCGGCTTGTTTGTGAATATCTGGATTGCAGACAAAGAAGGAACAAAAAACTGATAAACATTTCCCCGGTTATTAACCATCACTTTGGCCTTTGCACCGTATGCACTCCATTGCTCGAAGGACAGCCAAAGATCACGGAGAGTGAAGTAGGTTGTCATTGGCTTTGGAGAAGGGTTCCACATTATGTTGAAATCCTGGATGCAGCTCTATTGGGAGAAGACAAAACCCAAATAACTAAAATTGTGTCGTGCACATTTTTATGAATAGATTTCACTTTCCATTTTTCAAGTGACATTTGGATTTGATCACAATGAATAAGTGTCACCTAAAATCTTCTTTCCAGGGCAAATTAAACCCCAGGCTAAATCCCAATGATCAAGAAAATTGAAATAAATTTTCGTTCTGAGTAGGTGTAAAGAAAATGGAGACTCATTCTACCTTCAATATTTGTTAAAAATTTGTATCTTTAAGAGTGCATTGTTATATATTGTAATTATTTTGACTACTAAATTATTAAAAAAAAATCTCAACCTGTATTATTTAGATTACTTTTATTAAGAAAGTAAAATAACATCTTAAGAGTACATTCATGTTTCCCCTTATATATTTGTTAAATACTGTATATATAACTATGTATTATTCAACTGCACTACAGTTAAGCTTGTATGAGATTTTGGATGGACATGTAAACCTAAATATTTTCTGCTAAAAGAATGCATATAGATGATTTATTTTTTAATAGTTAAATGCATATAGATGATGCAACTGAAAGAAAATTGTTAGACCTCTTTTCTGATTCAAAGCTTATCATCTATAAATAATCATGCTATTAGACTTTATTATAAAAATTAATTAAACCAATTAGATGATTAAGAGATTTATGAAATAGTTACAAACCAAACTTTTTAATTTAGGGGAAATACTTGAACGGTTACCATTACTCAAAAAGAAAAATAATAGAATTTGTGAATGTGCTGATACAACAAGAGAAAAAAGTTTGAACAAAGGTTTGTTAAGAACTGTAACAAAAAGTACTAGTTCAAATTTATTATAAACACAACTGCTGCATAAAAAAAACTAGACTTAATTAAGACTTAAAACTTAAAACAGAAAGTTTTCAATCAATTATTAAGTCCCCAAGTTGGGCAACCCAACAATCGCTCTATTGTTAAAAGGAAATAGATAAAAGAATGGAAAGAGATTTACCATAGGGATTGAGGTCAGTGGAACTTTTGGTGTGAGGGAATGAAGCAATCGCTCTATGTTAGAATCGGTTCTTGTTGAGAAAGATACAGGAAATGAAGGACCAACCATTATTTTATTGTAAGCAAAGTACTCTAGAAATCACTCTCTATAAAATCTCTAACTCCACCTTTTACACCACTCCTCACTTCTGCTTGTATAAGTTGCACCTGTATATGTATAATACATATATAGGCCATTGTTCCATGAAGAACCATCTTATGTGGAGAACCACTTAAAATGTATTAAAATTGTTTTATATATAAGGGCCCCGTAGTGGTATCTTCACAAAAAAGTCTTATAATTCTATGCTGTGTCTATTTATAAAAAAAATTACAAAAATTTTTTTTTTAAAAAAAAAATTCAAAAAATGATGACGTGCCAACATTTTTTTAAAAAAATTTTAATTTTTTTTTTTATGAATGAATAGAGGATTTGAATTATAAAACTTTTATGTGAAGGGCCCAGGGCCTTATATAAAGGACAATTTTAATGCATTTGAAGTGGTTATTTACAATTCTCCACGTAAGATGGTTCTACATAGAGTGAGACTGTACATATCTATATTATCTTGCATCTATATCTTATCTTCAAGATATAAATATAATTATACCCACTTTGTAAATATATGCATGAAAAGTAAATGCACCCATGACTTTTTACATTATACAAAGAGGAAGGATAATTGAAAATAATATCTGATTAAATATTTTTTTTATCACAAAGTATCCAATATACAGTTATAAATAGAAACGGTCGAAAAGAGATGACATGTCGGTGAAAAACATAATGGAGCAAATAATTCTATCATAACTTTTGTTGAATATTGTCGAAATTAAACAAAATTAAACAATTATATATAAATTTTAGACTCCTTAAGCGGTTAAAAAGATTATATGTTCGGTATCAAAAATTATAGAATACATAATTTTCTGCCTTAACCAACATACGTAAAATATTGTTGAAATTAAACAAAATTCAACAACAATTATACATAAATTTTAGATTCCTAAAGAGACCCAATGGTATACAATAACAAAGGCAAAACTAAGAACAAAGAGGAAATTAAAACATTTACACTAATTCTCAAAAATCAAGTAAAAATTAAATCAAATGTAGTTATCTTCAACGCCCAACGACCTCTTGGATTTTGTCTTGAAGTTAATTTTCTAGTTAATTACTACTTTTGAAGTTAATTATCTTCACACGAATTATTACTTTAACTGCAACAAGGCTTTAGAATCATGGCCATAGCTCGGTTTGTAGAGTTTTCATAATACACCTGGACTTCTGCTTCAATGTTGACATTTTGCGGCAAGTCCTTTCTTGGCCGATTTCTCCACAAGCATAAAATTCAACAACTAATATATCTCTATATCACTTGTACTTTATTTAAATTTTTTAGTAATGATAGTTAACATTATTATCTCGTCGAATTTATATCCTATATATAATAAGCATAAGTTGGATATTTGGTTTGCTATACTACCCCGAAAAAAATAACCACCATTGGATGAATATGATATTAAATTAAATCAACACTCAAGATTATATTATATTATAAAAGAGAATAATCACCATTGGATGGATATTATATTAAATTAAATCAACGGTCAAGATTATATTATATTACAAAAGAGAATAATATTTGGTTAGCTATACTACCGCTAAAAACAAAACCACCGCCAGATGATTATGATATTAAATTAAATCAACGGTCATGATTATATGAAGATTATATTATATTATAAAAAAGAATAACCACCATTGGATTAATATGATATTAAATTAAATCAACGGTCAAGATTATATTAAGATTATATTATATTATAAAAGAGAATAAACTTTATTAAAAACATAAATTAATTTTTACATAACATGACATTTTCCATGATATTTAAAAACATGTTAAATAATGTATTTCCACAAATTCTATTTTTTTTTTAAAAAAAAATCATAACTCAACTTATTTTAAAAAGATGAAACAAATGAATATTTTCTTAAATTAATATAAATTATATGATCAACTTTTTCTAATAAGACATCTAAAAGGATAGGAATATCTAATACTAAATAAATATACAAATTTTGTTTTTCTTTTAAAAAAATATCATAACTCAACTTTTTTTAAGAAGACAAAACAAATGAATATTTTCTTAAATTAATATAAATCATATTATTAACTTTTTCTAATAAGACATCTAAAAGAATAGTAATGTCTAATACTAAATAAAAAAGGAGATATAAATGTATACTCTCCGTCCCTCTATTCCCAACATGCTATGGGGTCTTGGGGCCGAAATCCAACTGCAAAAAAAATAATCACCAGAATGAATATGATATTAAACTAAATCAATTATATTATATTATATTATAAAAGAGAATAACCACCATTAGATGGATATGATATTAAATCAAATCAACGGTCAAGATTATATTATATTATAAAAGAGAATAATATTTTGTTGGCTATACTACCGCTAAAAACATAACCACCATTGGATGAATATGATACTCCCTCGGTCCAATTTTGTTTGAAACTCTTTTTTTGCACGCATTTCAATGTACTTGGATGGGTACTTATAAATAATATTTTGAAATTTTTTTTTTGTATAAAATATAGATTAAATTTTTTTATACAAATCAAAAAAAATTTTAAAAAAATAATTCACAAGTACCCGGTCCAAGCACATTGAAATGCGTGAAAAAATCAGAGGGTCATTAAATTCGGGACGGATGGAGTATTAAATTAAATCAACGTTGAAGATTATATTAAGATTGTATTATGATATAAAAGAGAATAACCACCATTGGATGGATATGATATCAAATTAAATCAACGATCAAAATTATATTATATTATAAAAGAGAATAAACGTTATTAAAAACATAAATTAATTTTTACATAACATGATAATTTCCATGTTATTTAAAAACATGTTAAATACTGCATTTGCACAAATTCTTTTTTTTTAAAAAAAAAATATCATAACTCAACTTTTTTTAAAAAGATGAAACAAATGAATATTTTCCTAAATTAATATAAATCATATTATTAACTTTTTCTAATAAGACATCTAGAAGGATAGGAATATCTAATACTAAATAGAAAACATAAATTTTGTTTTTTTAAAAAAAAATATCGTAACTCAACTTTTTTTTAAAAGACGAAACAAATGAATATTTTCTTAAATTAATATAAATCATACTATTAACTTTTCCTAATAAGACATCTAAAAGATAAGAATATCTAATACTAAATAGAAAAGGAGATAAATTATATTAATGTAAAAACGTTGAATAAAAGAATAATAGTTTCGTAATATATTATATCAATTTAATATGGGTCTGTAACATAAAATATAATTAACTGAAAATTTTCAATCAAAATATATTTAATCATTTGGATTATCTTAAAAAAACACAAAATTAATCAATATAATATTAAAATAAAATAAAATTCTATTAAAAAAAACAATAAATATTAAAAATAACCGTGCATAGCACGGGTCATAGGCTAGTTTGTATAAAGTTAGATACTGGAAAATCACCACGATTAGGTAGTATATATCATGTGGTACTTTGCCTTATGCAATAAATACGCTTTTTGCAACTTCTAGAATTTTCACATTCAATTACAATATCATAAACTTCATATAACTTTCATCTAAAACAGTCATCATGTGTTGGCTAGTATCCACTACAATTATCAAAATAGTCGCAAAAGGGTTCAACATAGGCAACATGTTGGTTACTTTGCCAAACAAAGAATTCAAAAAATTGTGGTGTGCGAAACAAAGTTGTCTTATTTATGCATGAGCGGAATTACAGAGATCACACAGTCTTAGCTAGTTTGAATGCCTATGATTCAACATTACACCCTTGTTAGAAGAGACTAACCGGATTCACTACCAGAATCTCGGCTAAATTCGACTGGATCCAGTCGAATTTAGCTAAATTCGACTGCAAAATGGCAGTCGATTCTAGCTTAGTGGAATTTAGCAAAAAGCAGTCGAATTTAATAAATTCGACTGGCTAAATTCGACTGCTCAAATTCGACTGTTCTAAATTCGACCGCAATTTTAAAAATTTTAAATTTGGCGCCTAAGGTACCTTCCGGTCGAATTTATAAATTCGACGGAGACCGGTCGAATTTATAAATTTGACTACAACCAGTCGAATTTAAATATGACCGCAATTTTGAAAAAATCTGAAAATTTAAAAATTTTGAATTTGCCGCCTGAAAAATTTGAAGATTTGAAAATTTATAAATTTGACTGCAACCAGTCGAATTTATAAATTTGACTGCAATCAATCGAATTTATAAATTTGACTGCAACCAGTCGAATTTATAAATTCGAACGAGAACAATCAATTTTATTGTACCATATCTTGAAAATTCAGCAGCTTTCTGCTGCTCTCAACTGCATTGTTTTGAATGTTCTGAATATATTTGTTGCCTTTGAAGATAGTTTGCAATAAACTAATCAACACAAATATAACATAATTCATATATAAAACTAATTCAAGAACAACAATAACTTCATATCAAATATTATAATATTTTTAAAATATATCTTTATTACAAATTCAACTCAAACTCAAGTTTCCTAATCAAATTTAAAAATATACGAATTTGCTCCTAATTTAGTTGCATGGAAACATCCAAAATTATTTTTTTTGCCGGATTTGCTTCAATTGCCGGAATTGTTTTGGTTGCCGGAATTTCCATGATTACCGGAGTTGTAGGAGTGGCCGGAGTTATTTTTGTCACCGAAATTGACATTCCACGAGTTGATTTTCTAGGTGTTAGTATGTATATATATATATATTAAAGAAATATAGAGATTGGGTATATATATATTTGTATTTGTTTGTGTATATATATGTATATATGTGTATATAGATGAGGGAGAGAAAGGGGAAGAAGATGAAGGGGAGGAAGATGAGGGAGAGATATATAAATGTGTGGGATGTGCTGGGATGAATACTGACCATTGGATTATTATGTTAATATGTTAATCTGGACTGTTGGATGAGTTTCACGCGGATCGCTGACATGACACTAAATTCGACTGGTTGCAGTCAAATTTATAAATTCGACTGGTTGCAGTCAAATTTATAAATTCGACTGATTGCAGTCAAATTTATAAATTCGACTGATTACAGTCAAATTTATAAATTCGACTGCGTTCGGTCGAGTTTATAAATAGTTATGAGTCATATTGAAAATAATAGTGAACTACTAAGATTTCCAATCAAATTAACTTTTTATTTTCTGAAACTTTGGGAATATCATTATATTAGATATATATTGACATCCGTACGGTTGGATCGTTCAAAAATATTTTTAAAAAAATAGAAACAATAATCGGTGACAAAGCACTAGTTAGGAGTCATATTGAAAATAGTAGTGATCTACTAAGATTTCCAATCAAAATAATTTTTTATTTTTTGAAACTTTGGGAATATCATTATATTAGATATATATTGACATCCGTATGGTTGGATCGTTCAAAAATATTTTTAAAAAAATGGAAACAATAATTTGTGACAAAGCACTAGTTACGAGTCATATTGAAAATAGTAGTGATCTACTAAGATTTCCAATCAAAATAATTTTTTATTTTTTGAAACTTTGGGAATATCATTATATTAGATATATATTGACATCCGTACGACTGGATCGTTCAAAAATATTTTTAAAAAAATAGAAACAATAATCGGTGACAAAGCACTAGTTACGAGTCATATTGAAAATAGTAGTGATCTACTAAGATTTCCAATCAAAATAATTTTTTATTTTTTGAAACTTTGGGAATATCATTATATTAGATATATATTGACATCCGTACGGTTGGATCGTTCAAAAATATTTTTTAAAAAATAGAAATAATAATCGGTGACAAAGCACTAGTTACGAGTCATATTGAAAATAGTAGTGATCTACTAAGATTTCCAATCAAATTAATTTTTTATTTTCTGAAACTTTCGTAATATCATTATATTAGATATATATTGACATCCGTACGGTTGGATCGTTCAAAAGTATTTTTAAAAAATAGAAACAATAATCGGTGACAAAGCACTAGTTACGAGTCATATTGAAAATAGTATTGATCTACTAAGATTTCCAATCAAATTAATTTTTTATTTTCTGAAACTTTGGGAATATCATTATATTAGATATATATTGACATCCGTACGGTTGGATCGTTCAAAAATATTTTTAAAAAAATAGAAATAATAATCGGTGACAAAGCACTAGTTACGAGTCATATTGAAAATAGTAGTGATCTACTAAGATTTCCAATCAAATTAATTTTTTATTTTATGAAACTTTGGGAATATCATTATATTAGATATATATTGACATCCGTACATTTGGATCGTTCAAAAATATTTTTAAAAAATAGAAAGAATAATCGGTGACAAAGCACTAGTTACGAGTCATATTGAAAATAGTAGTGATCTACTAAGATTTCCAATCAAATTAATTTTTTATTTTCTAAAACTTTGGGAATATCATTATATTAGATATATATTGACATCCGTACGGTTGGATCGTTCAAAAATATTTTTAAAAAAATAGAAATAATAATCGGTGACAAAGCACTAGTTACGAGTCATATTGAAAATAGTAGTGGTCTACTAAGATTTCCAATCAAATTAATTTTTTATTTTCTGAAACTTTGGGAATATCATTATACTAGATATATATTGACATCCGTACGGCTGGATCGTTCAAAAATATTTTTAAAAAAATAGAAACAATAATCGGTGACAAAGCACTAGTTACGAGTCATATTGAAAATAGTAGTGATCTACTAAGATTTCCAATCAAATTAATTTTTTATTTTCTGAAACTTTGGGAATATCATTATATTAGATATATATTGACATCCGTACGGCTGGATCGTTCAAAAATATTTTAAAAAATAGAAACAATAATCGGTGACAAAGCACTAGTTACGAGTCATATTTAAAATAGTAGTGATCTACTAAGATTTCCAATCAAATTAATTTTTTATTTTCTGAAACTTTGGGAATATCATTATATTAGATATATATTGACATTCGTACGATTGGATCGTTCAAAAATATTTAGATCATACTGTTACGGTCTCTCATCATTTTTATTGAATACAATATGTTTTTTTTAACTCACACTGTTATGGTCTCTCATCATTTTTATTGAATACGATATGTTATCAAAACGTACTATAAAAAAATCATAATTTTTTAAAATTGGTAAGTATTTATTAAAATTTTCCAAACTTCTTAACAAATATAAAATCAACACTTTATTTACATTTTAAAAAAAAATTGTCCCAAATAGGTAAAGTAAATTTTAATTTGTAGTTCATCTTATAAGGATATTGTGGTAATTTTTTTATAATTTAAGGATTAATTTTAAATTTTTTAAATAAATTTTGAATTTAATTTTCTAATTAGAATGACTGATTGCAGTCGAATTTATAAATATGACTGCTTTCGGTCGAATTTAATTTTAAATTTTTTGAAAAAAGTTAGGCGGAAATTTTTCCGCTTAAACTTAGTTTTACGCGGATTGCTGACCTGGCACTAAATTCGACTGGTTGCAGTCAAATTTATAAATTTGACAAAATTCGGTCGAATTTATAGAAGGCAGTCGAATTTATAACTTTGACTGCTTCCGGTCGAATTTATAAATTTGACTGGTAGCTGTCAAGTTTATAAATTTGACTGAAGTCGGTGGAATTTATAATAGTAGTCGAATTTATAAATTTGACTGCTTGCGGTCGATTTTATAAATTCGACTGCCTTCGGTCGAGTTTATCGCACATCTAAATTCGACTGCTCTTAAAATCGACCGGATTCAATCGAATTTAAGTTTGACCAATAATTTATTGGAATTGACCCTAAATTCGACTGGATCCGGTCGAATTTAGACCAGTCGAATTTGCGCAGTCGATTTTAGCCGAGTTTTCTTGTAGTGATTGTTCGAGAGCTAGATGCTTTTCGGGTTGTACATATGGCAATGGTAAAAGCAATCTTATGTGGAAATAATACAGATATCGAGGGAAGTTCAAATATCGGATCATAACAATGCAGCTGTTCGAAGGGCGGACAAGCTACTATGAAGGAGTTGGAGTTACAAGGTGTAAAGAAGAAACTAGATCTCATCGAAGGTAAGGCTTTTGTTGAAGGGAAGCTGGTTGAGAAGACGATTGAGGTTGAATAGGAGAATTGTTAGAATTCAACCCTCCTAGAAGAGATGAATCTTTGAATTCAAATAAGAAGGTTAAGAAAACAAAACAAACTTGGATAAGTAATTAAAATTGGTAGGCTAGCATTCTCCAAGTTCAAAAATAACAACTTGGCCGGTCATTTGTATTATATAAATATTGTGATATTGTGATGTAAGTGATGAGCTATCAACTAGCTTTAGAAGTCTATAAATAGCATAGCAGCTCCATTTGGAAAACACACCAAAAGAGAAAAAGAGAGAGTAGTAATACAGAGTATTAGTTGAGAGCCGAATCTCTAGTGTTGTAAGAGAAAGGTTGTAGCCTCTTAGTGAGAAAATAAAAGCTGTGGTTTTATTATTACTAATATATAAACAAGCGTGTGTTATACATTATATATTGAGTGTTTCAGTTTTTGGAAAAGATTTATATATTTGGTGAAAGAACCCATCTACGTTTCCAACAAGTGGCATCAGAGCTAAGGTTTCGTTTGGAAAAGAAATTGGCAAATTTCTGGGAAAAAATTCCGATCACCATTTCTGCCGGAAAATGCTGTTCACGACGTAGAAGACGAAGTACTGTTCATACGATAATATTCACGGATACTGTACGACACTGTTCATACGGGACTATTCATACATACGGTACTATTCATGGATACTGTATGACACTATTCATACGGACTATTCATACATACGGTACTGTTCACTTATACTGTGCAAAGATATTTTTTTGAAAAAAAAATGGCGAATATGGTGCAACAAAATATTCCAAAGTTGACGGCTACAAATTATGGAAACTGGAGTATCCAAATGAAGGTGTTACTCGGTTCGTATGATAATTGGGATATCATTGAAAGCGGCTATAGCGAGCTCGAAGATGCTACCGCTGAAGCAGCACTTCCTAATGTCGAGAAGACGGCGTTAAAAGAATTTCGGAAAAAAGACAACAAGGCATTATACACAATTTTTCAAGGTGTCGACGAATCCACCTTCGAAAAAATTTCAAATGCAAAGAGAGCAAAAGAGGCGTGGGAGATTTTGCAAAAATCATTCCAAGGTGTTGAAAAAGTGAAAAAGGTGCGGCTCCAAGTACTACGTGGCGAGTTTGAGAATTTAAAAATGAAGAGCTCGGAAAATATCGGTGATTATGTTACGCGTTTGAAAACGGTAACAAATGAGATGAAAAGAAATGGAGAAAGCCTCGATGATGTTCGGGTGATGGAAAAATTGCTCCGTTCGTTGATTAGAAAATTTGATTATGTTGTTACGTCTATCGAGGAGTCAAAAGATCTGTCCACAATTTCAATTGACGAGCTAGTTGGTTCACTTCAAGCGCACGAGCAACGAATGAATCAATATGATGATGAAAGTCATTTGGAGAAGGCATTGCAAAGTATAGTATCCATCGGTGACAGTTCTAGCAGTAGCAGTTTTGTTCGTGGCAGAGGTGGCTATAGAGGTGGCTACCGAGGAGGACAAGGACGTGGAAGACAGACGTTTAGTAGAGGACAAAATTCTCAAGGTTATCAACCATCTGGTCGTGGTCAAAATTTTAGAGGCCGAGGAAGAGGCGGATTCCAACAACGAGGTGACAAGTCTCAATTACAATGTTATAATTGCAACAAATATGGTCACTTCAGTTACGAGTGTAGATCACCAAAGGTGGAAGAACGAAGTCATTTTGCAGCAGCAAAAGAAGACAAAGATGTGGGGTCTGCTATGTTCCTCACATATAAAGGAAATGAAGATGGCAAGAAGAATACATGGTATCTTGATTCGGGAGCCAGCAATCACATGTGTGGCCATAAGGAATTATTTACGGAGATATAGACGACACCATTAGCGGAGAAGTTACTTTTGGTGACTCGTCAAAGATTCCAGTCAAAGGGAAAGGTACTGTTACGATTGTGACGAAGAAAGGTGATAAGAAGTATATAAATGATGTTTATTATATACCGGCTTTGAAAAGTAATATCATCAGTCTTGGCCAACTTGTGGAAAAGGGATATAATATTCAGATGCAGGATAATTCTCTAATCGTCAGAAATCAGATTCGAGAATTAATTGCAAATGTGGAGATGTCAAAGAATCGTCTCTTCAATCTTGATATGCAGACGGAGGTGCAGAAGTGTTTGAAGTCGGTCATTAAAAATGACTCGTGGTTATGGCATTTAAGATTTGGTCATCTTGGATTTTCTGGTCTGAAGTTATTGTCAAAGACAAAGATGGTGGACGGTTTGCCAGCAATCAACGAACCAAATCAGTTGTGTGAAGCTTATGTTAAAGGAAAGCAACATCGACAAAGCTTTCCAGTTGGAAAATCATGGCGAGCTAGATGGCCGTTGGAGATGTTCTTACGGATATAGCTGGTCCATTTGATATTGCATCATTTGAAGGAAACAGGCATTACCTAACATTTATTGATGATTTCAGCAGGAAAAGTTGGGTATATATCTTGAAAGAAAAAGCGAAGGCTCTTGATAAATTCAAGGATTTTAAAGCTATGGCAGAAAAGCAAAGTGGCCATTATTTGAAGGTACTTCGATCAGACAGAGGAGGCGAGTACACTTCAAACTTGTTTAGAAGCTTCTACAGAACACAAAGAATAAATCATTAGTTGACAACGGCATATACTCCACAACAGAATGGAGTTGCAGAGAGGAAGAATCGCACCATTCTAGACATAGCAAGGAGTATGGTGAAGGCAAAACACATGCCAAGAACTTTCTGGGCTGAAGCCGTATTATGTGCAGTTTATTTGATGAATCGCTATATAATAAAAAGCGTTAGAAACAAAACTCCAAATGAAGCATGGAGTGGTAGCAAACCATCAGTGGGACATCTCAGAATTTTTGGGTGCATTGCATATGCACATGTTCCTGACCAGAAAAGAAAGAAGTTGGATGACAAAGGCGAGAAGTGCATCTTTACCGGATATGACAAAAGAAGCAAGGCTTACAGACTCTATAATCCCCTGACGAAGAACTTAATCATTTCTCGAGATTTTGAGTTCGATGAATCTGACTATTGGAGATGGAGCGAGGAAGAAAGAAAAGTTGCAGGTTTATTTTTTAATGATGACAATGATGATAATGATGGTGATGACACCAACATTGAAGATGGCGAGGATGATGATCCAACTCCTCTACAAAGTCCAAATCAACAAACTCCTGCCTCGACACCATCAAGTTCAGGAAGCAGCAGTAGCAGGAATAGTTCAGGGGGAGCACCGAGAAAAATGCGGAGTCTGAATGATATTTATGATGCAACAAATCCGGTACAAACAACCTTTGATTATTCTTTATTCTGTTTAATGGCTGAATGTGATCCAGTTACATTTGAGGAAGCTTCTGAAGAAAGCAAATGGAACAAGGCCATGGATGAAGAAATTGGTGCTATTAAGAAGAATGATACTTGGGAGCTCACAGACCTTCCAGAAGGACACAAAGCTATAGGTGTCAAATGGGTCTACAAGACAAAAACCAATCAAGATGGAGAAGTGGAAAAATACAAGGCAAGGCTAGTGGCTAAAGGCTATAAGCAGATATACGGGATTGACTACGATGAGGTATTTGCTCCGGTTGCAAGAGTTGATACTATCAGACTTCCTACAGCAATTACAGCACAGAATCAGTGGAAGATCTACCAGATGGATGTGAAGTCAGCATTCTTGAATGGTTATTTGGAAGAAAGGCCAAGAAAATAAAGTCTACCGACTTAAGAAAGCTCTGTATGGGTTGAAGCAAGCCCCGAGAGCATGGAACATGAGGGTTGATGAATATTTCCAGAAAAATGGTTTTGTGAAAAGTCCATACGAGCATGCACTCTACACAAAAACAAATTTAGGGGGAGATATTATGATCGTGTGCTTGTATGTGGATGACATGATCTTCACCGGAAACAACCCTGGTATGTTTGACGTTTTTAAGAAAGTTATGACTAGTGAATTTGAGATGACAGATATTGGTCAAATGTCGTACTTTCTTGGAGTCGAAGTCAAGCAAAGCAAAAATGGGATTTTATGTCTCAGCAAAAATATACGGAGTAGATTTTAAAGAAATTCAGAATGGAGGAATGCAAGCCAGTGAGCACGCCAGCAGAAACGAGCATAAAGCTCAGAACTGATTCAACAAGAGAGTCGGTAAATCCGACATTGTTCAAAAGTTTGGTTGGAAGTCTGAGGTACCTAACTTTCACTCGTCCCGATATCATGTATGCAGTTGGACTGGTTAGTAGGTACATGGAGAAGCCGAAGCAAGATCACTTCATGGCAGCTAAAAGAATTTTGAGGTACATAAAAGGTACACTTGATCATGGTCTGTTTTACACGCATTCTCAAGATTCAAAATTAGTTATCTACTCAGATAGTGATTATGGTGGTGACTTGGATGACGGGAAAAGCACTTCAGGATATGTTTTTCACATCGGTTCGGCGATATTTTCGTGGTCATCAAAGAAGCAACAGACAGTTGTTATCTCAACATGTGAGGCAGAATACATGGCAGCAGCAGCGTGCGCATGTCAAGCTATGTGGCTAGGCTACATATTGGGCGAGTTAAATCTTGCGAACAAGGATCCGGTTAGAATATACGTGGATAACAAATCTGCTATTTCACTTGCAAAAAATCCAGTGTCACACAGTCGAAGCAAGCACATCAATAATAAATATCATTTTATTCGAGAACAGGTGAACGATAAACTCGTGGAATTGGTGCATTGCAGGACTGAAGAAAATTTAGTAGATATTTTCACGAAGCCGTTGAAGCCAGAGTTATTTCACAACATGAAGATGAAGCTTGGAATGCAAAGTCGGGTTTGAGGGGGAGTGTCAGAATTCAACCCTCCTAGAAGAGATGAATCTTTGAATTCAAATAAAAAGGCTAAGAAAACAAAACAAACTTGGATAAGTAATTAAAATTGGTAGGCTAGCATTCTCCAAGTTCAAAAATAACAGCTTGGTCGGTCATATGTATTATATAAATATTGTGATATTGTGATGTAAGTGATGAGCTATCAACTAGCTTTAGAAGTCTATAAATAGCATAGCAACTCCATTTGGAAAACACACCAAAAGAGAAAAAGAAAGAGTAGTAATACAGAGTATTAGTTTAGAGCCGAATCTCTAGTGTTGTAAGAGAAAGGCTGTAGCCTCTTGGTGAGAAAATAAAAGCTATGGTTTTATTATGACTAATATATAAACAAGCGTGTGTTATACATTATATATTGAGTGTTTGAGTTTTTGGAAAAGATTTACATATTTGGTGCAAGAACCCATCTACGTTTCCAACAAGAATGAGGTTAAAGAAAAGTTTGAGAAGTTTGTAGTAGTTGAAAATAATATAAGGGGGTTGTGAATGTGTGTAAGGAAGCCAAATTGGTTGTTCAGGATTGTTAGGTGTACGTATTCGTCATTGGATCCGACCAATATAGTTCCTCTTTCTGTGATGTTCTTCATAATCATTAAAAAGAGAAAATGCACGATTTTCAATTACTCATGTAATCCAAAGGGTTGATAAGATTATTTTTTTCGATTGAAGATGAAATCATGACCATGGAACAAGCTGCCGAAACATATCTTGCACGGCTAACAGACCATATACTCAAAGTGAAGATTTGATAGTGCACCCCTCAAAGAAAAATTAAAGGTACAATTCAATGTAATCCTTAAAATCACTAAAAAAAACAAGTAATTCTTGTATTACAAGCGAATAGTAACTACAGATTTTCTCAACACAAACTGAATTTATTACATTTGTTAATAACTTTGTTACTCTTTAGATGTCAAAAGTAAAAGCATACTTTCCTTTTTTTTTTAGCTTAACAGATCTACTTTTTAGATGAGCTTTTAAGCTTACCAAATGAATAAGCAAGTTGTATTTTTTTCTGATGCATGTTCTTTTGTGTACTGGAGGTCAAATAGGAGACTCTTTCATTTGCATTTCATTAAGTCACTACAAGAAAGTTGGGTTATTTTCGACCAAAAATTTTCGACTGCGGCTAATTTCGACCGAATATGGTTGAATTTAACCGGGTCGGCTAATTTCGACCAAATATGGTCGAATTTAGGAGTGGTCGAAAATAGGAATTTTTCGACTAAATACGGTCGAATTTAACAATTTTGATCCGCCAAAAATAAGAGGGAAAGTTCCCGCCAATGGAAAAATTAAATTCGACCATATTTGGTCGAATTTAGCAAATGGGGTGAGCGGGGAAATTTAATTCAAAATTTGTAAAAAGTGGGAAACTTGCCACCCAAAAAAATTCAAAACTTTCAAATTTAATTTTGACCATAATTGGTCGAATTTAGCTAATTTCGACCATATTTGGTCTAATTAGCTAATTTTATTTATTTTATAAATTACTTAAAAATGGGGGAAAAATAAACAAATATTACAAATATTACTTAATTTAATTACAAATATTGAGTATTACTAACCTGGTCTGTATGAATTTACGTTAAAAATTGGCATTTTTACTATTTTTATTTATTTTATTTAAAAACTAGTTAAAAATGGAGGAAAAATTAAACAAAATGTAAAAATAGTGAAAGTAGTGTAAGATTCATCGCACAAATATTAAGTATGACTACTTTAGTGTTTGAATTTTAAATAAAATTTTGGCTTTTTTTCTATTTTTAATTAATTTTTTTATTTATTTTCCAAACTAGTTGACCGTTAAATTACCAAACCAAATTAATTTATTTCTTTTTGAAATTTTAGCAGTAACATTAAAAAGGATGGATTTTGACCGGTTGGGTCATCGAGAAATATTAATAAAAAAACATTATTTTTAATAAACACTACAACAAAAACTGCATCATACAACACGTTTCACACAACGGTTAATCAAAAAACCGTTGTCCCGAAAAAACAAACAACGGTTAATGGCCTGTCCTCGTAAAAACGTTGTCAGAGTCTTTCTATGACAACTGTGTTTGGTGTTTTTTGAAACCGTTGTCTAAGCGGTATGCTCTGATAAAATTAGACAACAGTTCTATTGTAAATATGTTGTGTGGAACCATTTAATACAACTGTGCAGCACCGTTGTATGTGACAACTTCATATTATCTTCAGACAACGCTTTTAGACAAAACCGTGGTGTAAGTTAGACAACAGTTTATTAGAAGTGTTGTTGTATGGAACATTAGACAATGTGTCTCAAATACCGTTATCAGAAGGAAAGTTGATAGACAATGGTTATTAGCATTGTGAGATAAATGGGTATCAAACAACAGTGCAAAATACCGTTGTTTGAACATCCTCTTTAGAAGACGGTTATAAACATTGGTAGAATAACTGTTGTCTGTTTAGTAAGGATACAACGTAGAATAACCGTTGTTTAATGGTTTTATAAAACCGTTGTGTGAACTACTGGGAAATTTGAATTGAAATGGGTGGGAAATAATGAAATGTTTAGTGGGAATAATGAAATAATTTGAATTGAATTTCGTGGGAAATAATGAAAATTTTGAATTGGATTTGGTGGGAAATTATTAAATATTCAGACAACGGTTTTCTGATAAAAACACTGTTGTGTGATAGTAAGCACAACAATGGCTTTTCATAAAAAACCGTTGTGTAATGTTTAACAATTTTAAATCGTTAAATAACAGTTTGCGTGTTTTACTACGTTTTTGTTAAAATCTCGTAAAACCTGACCTTTTTATTTTTCAATTATTGTTTCCCAACACTGAAATAAGTGTTTACTAACATTTGTACGGTTCGATTGTCGAAAAAATCATTCAAAAAATTATTCAGTGAATCTGTATCGTGCCCCGTTACAAGAAGCAACACTATTAATTTACTACGTTTTTGTTAAAATCTCGTACAACCCGACTTTTTTATTTTTCAATTATTTTTTCCCAACACTAAAATGAGTGTTTACTAACATTTGAACGGTTTGATCGTCGAAAAAATCATTCAAAAATATTATTCAGTGAAACTTGATCGAGTCCTATTTTAGGAAGCAACACTTTTACTACGTTTTTGTTAAAATCTCGTACAACCCAACCTTTTGATTTTTGGATTATTTTTTCCTAACACTAAAATGAGTGTTTATTAACATTCGTACGGTTTGATCGTCGAAGAAATCATTCAAAAAAATTATTCAGTGAATCTTGATCGTGCCCCGTTACAAGATGCACCACTTTTAATGTACTACGTTTTTTGTTAAAATCTTCTACAACCCAACCTTTTTATTATTCAATTATTTTTTCCAAACACTGAAATGAGTGTTTCTTAACATTCGTATGGTTAGATCGTCGGAAAAAACATTCAAAAAAATTATTTAATGAATCTTGATCGAGTCCTGTTATAGGAAACATCACTTTTCCTACGTTTTTGTTAAAATCTCGTACAACCCGACTTTTTTATTTTTCAATTATTTTTTACCAACACTAAAATGAGTGTTTACTAACATTTGTACGGTTCGATCATCGAAAAAATCATTCAAAAAAATTATTCAGTGAATCTTGATCGAGTCCTGTTATAGGAAGCAACACTTTTACTACGTTTTTGTTAAAATTTCGTACAACCTGACCTTTTTATTTTTGGATCATTTTTTCCTAACACTAAAATGAGTGTTTATTAACATCCGTATGGTTCGATCGTCGAAAAAATCATTAAAAAAAATTATTCAGTGAATCTGGATCGTGCCCCGTTATAAGAAGCTACACTTTTACTAAATTTTTGCTAAAATCTCCTACAACCAAACCTTTTTATTTTTTGATAATTTTTTCCCAACACTAAAATGAGTGTTTATTAACATCCGTACGGTTTGATCGTCGAAGAAATCATTCAAAAAAATTATTCAGTGAATCTTGATCGTGCCCCGTTACAAGAAGCACCACTTTTAATGTACTACGTTTTTTGTTAAAATCTTCTACAACCCAACCTTTTTATTATTCAATTATTCTTTCCAAACACTAAAATGAGTGTTTCTTAACATTCGTACGGTTAGATCGTTGGAAAAAACATTCAAAAAAATTATTTAATGAATCTTGATCGAGTCCTGTTACAGGAAACATCACTTTTCCTACGTTTTTGTTAAAATCTCGTACAATCCGACCTTTTTATTTTTCGATTATTTTTTCCCAAAACTAAAATGGGTGTTTATTAATATCCTTATGGTTCGATCGTCGAAAAAAACATTATAAAAAATTATTCAGTGAATCTGGATCGTACCTCGTTATAGGAATCATCACTTTTCCAACATTTTTGTTAAAATCTCGTACAACCCGACCTTTTTATTTTTTGATTATTTTTTCCCAACACTAAAATGAGTGTTTATTAACATTAGTACGGTTCGATCTTCGAAAAAATCATTCGAAAAATTATTCAGTAAATTTGGATCGTGCCCCGTTACAAGAAGCAGCAATATTAATTTACAACGTTTTTGTTAAAATCTCGTACAACCCGACCTTTTTATTTTTCGATTATTTTTTTCCAACAATAAAATGAGTGTTTATTAACATCCGTACGGTTCGATCGTCGAAGAAATCATTAAAAAAAATTATTCAGTGAATCTGGATCGTGCCCCATTATCGGAAGCTACAATTTACTAAATTTTTGCTAAAATCTCCTACAACCAAACCTTTTTATTTTTTGATTATTTTTTCCCGACACTAAAATGGGTGTTTACTAACATCCGTACAGTTCGATCGTCGAAAAAATCATTCAAAAAAATTATTCAGTGAATCTGGATCGTGCCCCGTTATAGGAAACATCACTTTTCCTACGTTTTTGTTAAAATCTCGTACAACCCGATCTTTTTATTTTTCGATTATTTTTTCCTAACACTAAAATGGGTATTTATTAACATCTGTACGGTTCGATTATCGAAAAAATCTTTCAAAAAAATTATTCAGTGAATCTGGATCGTGCCCCGTTATAGGAAGCGTCACTTTTACTTCGTTTTTGTTAAAATATTGTACAAAACGACCTTTTTATTTTTCAATTATTTTTTCACAACACTAAAATGAGTGTTTATTAACTTTCGTACGGTGCGATCGTCGAAAAATTCATTCAAAAAAATTATTCAATGAATCTAGATCGTGCCCCGTTATAGGAAGCATTATTTTTACTACATTTTTGTTAAAATCTCGTACAACCCGACCTTTTTATTTTTCGATTATTTTTGTCCAACACTAAAATGAATGTTTATTAACATTCGTACAGTTCGATTATCGAAAAAATCATTCAAATAAATTATTCAGTGAACCTGGATCGTGCCACGTTATAGGAAGTAGCACTTTTACTATGTTTTTGTACATAATATTTTTTACAAGATAAATTTATTTTTTGCATCATAATATTATATATAAGTACATGCATATTAGCATATATGTTAAATTTAAAATTTAAAATTTTAAATTAAATAAATTCTTGATAAAGTTAAAATGAAATTAGAATTTTTACCAAAATATTTTAGAAATTAAAAAAAAATAGAACAGCACATTGGAAAATGTAAAATGTTGTGGGCGCACAAATTCCCCCCTTTACCAAAATTTTCAGGGTTTCATTTCCCCCCTTCTCCCCCTTTATCTCCCCTTATCTCCCCCAAACTTTCCTCTTTACCACATATTCTAAACACATACGGAGTACGAACTCTTTCTCTAAACTCATCGCCTTTTGCTCTAGCTCTTCTCATAAAAACATCACTTACGCCCTCTCTCTTTTCCATCTCTCTCATTTCACTAACCTAGCTTTCTCAATTTCAACTGGTTTATATTCAATTGATTTCTTAGTTACGGTTCGATTGTTTCGATTGGCTTCACTCAATTATGTCTGTATGCATCTCTTCCCTCTCTCTGTATCCTTTTCTATTTGTTGTAGATCGAGATTTGTAGAGTTTGTTCTTAGTTGTTTAGGAGAGACTTTATGCGTGTGTGTACTTTTTTCATCATAGTTGATTTATGTTTAAAGTTAGCACTCCATTTGTACGGGATACTCTTTGAAAAATGAAGTTAAATTACTTCAGGTCACTCTTTATGTGTTATGTGCTTGAAAATTGAATAGATTTTATAGTTTAGTTTGTTTAATTTGAAGCTTTGTTTGCAATTAGTGAAGCTTTTATTTTAGTTGAGCGTTAAAAGTACTATTAAAATATGCATCTAATCAGTTGGTAACTAATTTCACCAGTTCGAGGAGTGCATTGTGACAAGGCTGTTGAAAGAGGGAGAGAACTGAGATCAGACTTCAAGATGGTTGCAAAGCCTTTGACGAGGAAAGGAACTGCTTTGGTGAAAATGGCCAAAAATGCTCCAAGGACTATGAACCTGCTATTGAGACATTCCAGAAAGTTTTGACAGAGCATCGTAACCCGGATACCCTAAAGAAACTTAACAGGAGTATTTTGATCCAAAAATAGCGGACGAGGAGCCAGATAAAGGTAACATTTTTTTTCTTTTTACCTTGGTATGTCAATTTTTGTCTTCTTGAAGTGACTGCATCTGCAATAACCATTTAAACAGGTTCACCTTGTTTTAGCTGCTAGAAAGCCTGTCGTGGCTGCTATTGATGGACCTGCATTTGGTGGTGGATTAGAAATTGCTCTGGTATGTACTTCAGTGCATCTTACCTAAATCAGATCAGGTGACCGTTCCTTTGTGAGAGAAGCTGTAATGCCCTCCTTAAACTACTTTTTACTTCCATTTTCTTTTGTTTTAATTTGCAGCTATGAATAAGCTTTCGACCATCTTAAATTCAAGGTGAAATTGAAACACCAGATCATCACTATTACCATGTAAGAGCAGTAAGCTTTGACCTTATTTCTTTTGTTGAAACACTCTATTTCAATTCGGTTGAAATTTATGTGGCAAACTGCATATATTACTAATGTTGTATATTGCTAATGATGGCTGGCCTTGCTGACATGTACGTGCTATATAATCTATTGGGGAAGTGAAGCTATTCGTGTTTGTATCCGATAAAGTTCCTGAAATAGTTGTGGGTGATCCTGGGAGATTCTGCCAAAAAGAGTTGGAGTTCTTTGGAGAAAATCCAATGAACCAAGTGTTGATTGTTTGGCTTGCTTTGATGCTGCTGTGTTTTGATCACTCAATTGCTTGTCAGATGGTACTGCTCGGGTTATATTTGAAGGCTTCTATCTAAGGTAAGTAGAACATTTTCAGTCTGCTTAATTTATGTGCGCAAGGAGACGTATGTTAATTGCTCCTTGAGGTCCCCTGTATTCATAAGTTGTTATGAAGGGAAGAAAATACCCAGAACTTTTTGGCTCATTTATCTCAGTGAATAATACTTGAACAAAGTGATTCGTTCAGAATTTGGTTATTAGTTAACTAAAATGATCTGAAATTTCGAATTAGGAGAGACAAAGTGAAATAACACCCAAAAAAAATAAATGAGAAGGATTGTCTAATTGGCTATACAGTACACGTTCTTAAAATGTTTACAGTTATTGTTACACTGTGCTAGACTTGCACAATTTATCTTCTACTGGTTCATCTTTTCTGCATAAAAATAACCACTGTATACTTGCATTCTTGGGTTTAAGGTACGAGGCAGAGGACTTCTACAGGGTCGCTACTCTTCCAGGAAATACATGGAAATGCAGCCCTAATCAAAGGTCTCCCTTTCTTCTCATTTACCGGTTCCAAGGGACTTCCTCAATTTCCTCGACAAAGGTCATAAGATCTAGTATTTGTTCAGGAGGATACCTAGCTATATGAGATTATGAGGATGCAAAGGGCTTGACTAAAGGGAAATTTAAGTGTTGGTAGGAATAATTTGTAGAAATTGATAATTTGTAGGACTTGTAGAGACATGAGATTGCTATGTATGCAATTTTTACATAGAAATTGTAGCTAGATCAATAAGAAATTTTTGTATTGATAAATTTATTGATTTATTATTTAATTAATTAGTTGGGGGCATTATTTAAAATCATTTTTTGTGTACATAAACCGTTGTTAATTTGCATTGGCACAACACCAGTGAAATAACAAACCATTGTTCAAACCGACTACAGCAGAACCAAGTCAGACAACACTTTTCAACCGTTGTCTATCAGGTGTTGTCTATTGAGCCGCCGTCTTTGATACTATCAAACACCAGTTAAACAACCGCTGTGTTACGTAATTGTTAACAACGTTTAAAAACTGTTGTGTATTAGTCAGAAAACCATTGCATTATGTTGTTTCCAGTAAAGGTTCTCATTATAAAACTGCCGTGTTACGTATTGTTTAACAACGTTTTAAAACTGTTGTCTATTAGTCAGAAAACAATTGCATTATTTTGTTTCCAGTAACGGTTCTTATTATACAACCGCTGTGTTACGTAATTTCTAACAGCATTTTAAAACTGTTGTATTACCTTCTTCTATGCAACTGGTAAATAACCATTGTCTGATTTCAAACAGACAACTGCCGGATAGACAACGAAAAAAATGGAGATCAGACAACGGTCAAAAACTGTTGCAGGATCGAGTTTTTCTTGTAGTGAAAGATATTAAAACAGTATTTGTATACTAGCATTATATAAAGATAATATATTTTTGGGATACTAAATGATTTTCATGGAAACTGATGATATTATTAAAAAAAATTGTATAATATCTACAAAAGTAAATATTTGAATCATAAATTTTCTCTTACATTTAGAGTATTTTGATGTAGTAGTTAGTAGTTTGTGATTTTGTATATACTATCAAGGATATTTAAAGATTTTCTAGATATTGTAATATATATTTATGAAATACTTTTAAATCACTAAGAAGAGACAAGAATTAATGAAAAATTCTTACATTTTCTATTAACATTTTATTATTCATTGAGTTAGATGAAGATTTTTTTTTTTTTGCTAATTTAGATGAAGATTTCTTACATAATATTAATCATATAACTACATGAAAGAGTAAGGGAGGGGGCACTCCCCTACTGGGCGCTCGTCTTGACAGCTGTGCTTGAGGGATCATTTGGGGCGAGAAATTGCCCAAAATACCTACGATCCATGACAAGTGGCGCGATATACCCTTTGGCCGGATGTTGGCCCTAAATGTCCATTACCTACGCATTATCCTTATGTGTGTAGTACATAAATTAAAATATATGCTATCCACGCATAATAAAAGGGGGATTTGATGTAGACATAAGCTATATACGCATGTATATGTTGCGTGTAGAGTACCACGCATGTTGGGCATGCATGTAGTACATAGCTGGTTTCTATAATTTCAAAGTAACAAGGGAACTTTCATTTTTCCACAACAAATCACACGTATGTGGTATACTTGTCCTTCAATATATTTCCTTTTATCTTTTTTGGTTCAATAATCATCTTGTCCTCCATCCCACTATTTTATTTTTGTCAAGTTGATTGTTTATATATATTACTAATAAATTAATAAATATTTTGCACCTGGCCACTAGGCCCAACTATCCATCAAAGTTTCAAACTTTTAAAAGTATTATATAAAAGGGGTAAGCTACACACAGAAAAGAAAGTGTCTATAAAACATTAGGGGTTTAATTATTAATTTTTGGGATTCAGTATTTTCATTATTGGTTTTAAAAATATTTATAATAACGAATAAACCGTATACGAACTTAGGGTTTAGGGTTGTAAACTTATCCTAATTTTTAAAAAATTAGATCGCCGGACTCAACAAGAAATATTCAATTTTTTAATTAAAATTTTAAATTTTATCTGTATTCTCTTGGGGTTCAACAATTAACCTTTGGGGTTCAATATTTCCATTTTGGGTTTTAGAAATATTCAGAACGACGAATAAATCGTAAACGAACTTAGGGTTTAGTTTTGTTTACAATCCTAAATCGTACACCTTAAACCCTAAATTATCAAGTGGGCAAAAAAGACCACCCTGCCCGCCAAAAGGTAATTCCATCATTGTTTATTTTAAAACAATAATAAGGGCCTTCACCCATTTGGGGCACATTAAAAAAAGTATTTGTTTACTCATATTATATAAAGATAATATACTTGTGGGATATTAAATCATTATCATGGATATAGAAGATGTTAGGCAGCCTACCGGCCATACTTCTTCTTTTCAAACTTCACCAACTCTTCAACAACCCCCCCCACCTACTACAACCCCCCTATAAATACCCCTCTCCCCTTCATTAGTTATTACACCAAAATTCTCTATTCTCCCTCTATAGCTGCTAGATAGTCCGTCTAGTAGGAAAGTCGGTTTTGCCCGCTTTCAGGAAGTGTCGGGATAGAAGGTCCTCGTGTCTAAACTATTCCTTAGGGTACTTGGGTCTGACTGTAGCCATCGGAGGTGGTCCCGCTACAGGGGTCTTTCTATAAGGTTGTGTGGCACTGTCCGGGTTGGGAGAGGGAGAGAAGGAAAGGTTGTCGGGAAACAGTGATAGGGGGAGGTTTTGAGATAAACACTTCAGTGAGTTGGGGATATACATAATAGGTATTGTAGGGCTGAATTTTTGTATGAAATTCAAGGGGCCGGATACCCGGATATTGTAATCTCTTTTATCTAGTGTGAAGTTGTTGCTCTTGTGGATGTAGGCTGGGCCGAACCACGTTAAATCTCTTGTCTCTTTTACTGTATTATTGGTTTGTTGCTTCATTATTATCACGTATATTTGTGGGATCTAAGCGCACATATTTACCAAATCGCTTCCGCATTTCCAGGGAATCGGACAGATTCCTAACAGTTGGCATCAGAGCTAGTTGTGTCTAAATTATTGGTGCCGAAGGAAAGTCGTTAAGAAATGTGGTTGTCTAATTTGGCGCCATTTTGACGAAAGTGCTCCCATTGTTTCTTACACTTACCTGGCCAATTGCTTTAGTTGTTTGGATTGGTTTGTGTGTGCAAACGGAGATCATGGCAAGTATTAAAGGATTCACGATGACTCCATATGAGGGTAAAGAAAGTTTTACTCTTTGGCAGAGAAGGGTAAAGGATATCCTAACCCAACAGAAGCTAGCAAGGGCTTTGAAGGGGAAGGAGGGAAAACCAACAAAGATGAGCGATGAAGATTGGGAGGATGCTGAGTCGCAATGCATGAGTACCATCAGGCTATGCATTGCTGATAACATTATCAATAATGTTGTTGACGAAAGCACGCCAAAGGAATTATGGTCAAAGTTGGAGACATTGTATCTCGGGAAGAACTTGACTACAAAGTTAAATCTGAAGCGCGAGTTATAAAAACTGAAGATGGCAGCTCAAGGCAATGTTATTGAGCACATGAATGTGTTTTATGGTATTGTTGATCAACTTGAAAAGGTTGATGTAAAATTGGAGGAAGAAGATAAGGCCCTTATTCTTCTTACTTCTCTTCCAGAGTCATTCGATCATTTGGTCACAACCATTTTGTACGGAAAGGACACGTTAAAAATAGAGGAGGTTCAGTCAGCACTTTTGTCAAATTCTGGAATGACAGTTTTGGCTTTGCGTAGTCAAAATAATAGAGGAAGAGGTTCTTTGAGAGGATCTACCAATAGCATGGGTAAATCCAGATACAGGGAAAAGGGCATGCAGTGCTTTGTATGCAAGGAGTGGGGTCATATTAGGCCGAATTGTCCGCTTAATAAGAAGGATCCAGATGCATCATTGGCTGTGGTTACTCTCGATTGTGAAGATGTTTGCACCGTCTTCAATCGAGGCATTGGTTCTCCAGGAGAATGGATATTAGACTCATGGTCATCTTACCATGTATGTTCCAAGAGAGGGCATTTTGACAAATTCTAAGATACAAAGAATGAAACAGTTTCTTTGGCTGATGGATCTACTTGTGAGATCAAGGGGATTGGAATTGTGAAAATCAAAATGTTCGATGGAATAGTTCGCAGCTTGAACGGGGTAAGATATGTGCCTAAGCTGAGGAAGAATCTAATATCTATCGGTCGGTTAGCTTCAGAAGGCTACAGATGCTCTGTAGTAGGGGGAGCTATGAATATCAAAAGAGGCCGTGTGGTTCGGATGAAGGGAGAGCTACGTGGGGGAATATATCGTCTGATTAGTACGTGGCCAGAACGTACTGGAACTTCGAAAATCTGGTTATCTCGTGCACGAGGGAAGATTGACTTGATGGATACTGCTGCGGTTGTATTGCCTTCCGGTCTAGACGATGGTGCAAAGACTGCTTGGACGGATGCTTGGTCGAAGGGTTTCCATGACATCAACGAGTAGTTGGTGTGTTGCAGCTGCATATGGGCATCGATCAACACAAATCAAGTGAGCAGTGAACCATGCAACAGATTGATTTGTTTGATATGCAGTTGGGGAGTAAATGAAAGATCGATGGTCACACTTGTGTGTGTGATGGTCACACTTGCGTGTGTGATGGACTACATATAGGATTGGCCGACGTGAATCAAGTGAGTATGTGTGTATACAACAGATTGCTTCACATGTATGTAGTTGGACAAATAGAGGTCAATGGTACACTTGTGCGTATAGCAAGTGGGCATTCAAGAATGAATGTGCAAACTAGGGTATAGTTTGGAGTCTTGGACTCGGGGGAGTTTTGTCGTAGGGAATGATACGGATTGAGGAAAGTTAGAGTTGTACCAACAGGGCGCAGGTATGAAATGCAAGTGAAGAGCTGTGAGTTTGGAAAGAGGGGGAGATTGTTAGGCAGCCTACCGGCCATACTTCTTCTTTTCAAACTTCACCAACTCTTCAACAACCCCCCCCCCACCTACTACAACCCCCTATAAATACCCCTCTCCCCTTCATTAGTTATTACACCAAAATTCTCTCTTCTCCCTCTATAGCTGCTAGATAGTTCGTCTAGTAGGAAAGTCGGTTTAGCCCACTTTCAGGAAGTGTCGGGATAGAAGGTCCTCGTGCCTAAACTATTCCTTAGGGTACTTGGGTCTGACTGCAGCCATCGGAGGTGGTCCCGCTGTAGGGGTCTTTCTATCAGGTTGTGTGGCACTGTTCGGGTTGGGAGAGAGAGAGAAGGAAAGGTTGTCGGGAAACAGTGATAGGGGGAGGTTTTGAGATAAACACCTCAGTGAGCTGGGGATATACATAATAGGTATTGTAGGGCTGAATGTTTGTATGAAATTCAAGGGGCCGGATACCCGGATATTGTAATCTCTTTTATCTAGTGTGAAGTTGTTGCTCTTGTGGATGTAGGTTGGGCCGAACCACGTTAAATCTCTTGTCTCTTTTACAGTATTGTTGGTTTTTTGCTTCATTACTATCACGTATATTTGTGGGATCTAAGCGCACATATTTACCAAATCGCTTCCGCATTTGCTGGGAATCGGGCAGATTCCTAACAGAAGAGATATATTTTTTTACAATAACTACGAAAATGAATATTTGAATCATATCATTTCTCATGTACTTTGGAGTATTTTGATGTAGTAGTTAGTAATTAGTGATTGAATCATTTCCTTTCACATGTACTTTGGTGTATTTTGATATAGTAGTTAGTGATTTTTTATATTTAGAGATTTTTTAGGTATTTTAATATATCTACGAAGTACTTTTATATCACTAAGAAAAAAACAAAGATAAATGGAAAATATTTACAATTAATTTTTAATATTTTTATTTTTCTTTGAGCTAGATTAAGATTTTTTGCATCATACCCTTCCTACAATTACCAAAAAAAACATGGATTAATATATGGAGGCAATTTTAACCAAATTATTTGCAACCTCAAATCTTGAATTAGTTTAGTTAATGCGTTATTAATGATAGAGATGCACTTAAGTATTGACCGAAAATGTGGCCCGTCCCAATTTGGCCAAATCTTGGTAACGGCCCGGCTCGAAAAATTTCCGCCATATTCAAATCCGATTTTAAGTTCTTCAATGAAACTTATATTTTTAGGCAAAATTCGGCCCGACCCGACTCGCAAAATCCCGAACTTAGCCCGATCTTTGGAAAAGCCCATGCTTCGAATAAAAGCTCATTTAAACTCGGATGAAATTTAATTTTCATTATAGATTTACATAATTTACACTTATTATAAATATAAACTACTTTAAAGAATTATATATATTTACATGTTCTTAAATTTATCACATGTGTGAATACATATCACTACAGGAATAATCGATTAATTTTTCATAAAATCAATTAATGAATGAAAGATTGTAAACAATCATGTCGGTGGCCCACAATATGTTTAAAATATAAGCTTTTAGATTTAATTTAAGAACAAAGTTTAGTGGAGACTCTTTTTTTTTTTTGGAGACCTAGAGTCCAACATCTTGACCATTCATTTTTATTTAATCCAATGGTCAGGAATAATATACACATAGGTGTACACAAACGCATAAAATAGTTCATAATAGTCTCGCTCTCGGTCATGTCACTCTACTCCTCCGCTACGAAGCCCGACCATCGGTTGCAAAGCCCGACCAGCCGCTACACACCGACCGCTGCCATCTCTCTCCAGTGTTCTATCTCTCTCTCATCTGGTCTCTTCAACTCTTTACCATCTCTCCCTTCTCTACAAAAACATAAACCGCGACCGCCACATCTACCATTGGCAGCGGCGGCGGTGCTCAACTTGTCTCCCTTCTACCTCCCGTTGTTCTTCACTACAACAATACAGCAGCAAAAACCCGACCCAAGACCTCTCCCTCCCCTTAAACTCAAAAACCCGACCCAAGACCTCTCCCTCCCCCTAAACTCCTTCGATTTCCTTAATCACAAAGCCCCGATTCATCTTACCCGATCTCCCTCCCCTTTAACTCTTCAATTTTCTCCACTTTTTTCATTACTCTACCATCATCTTGTTCTGCAAATCGAAGAGTCTGTAATAAAAAAATTTCTACAATATGTGTCTTGTTATGGATTATTCTGCACATAATTTATCGCCGGTTAAGTGGTGATGGATAAGTTTTCTCTGGTTCTTCTTTTAATTGCAACATCAATAATTCCTACCATAGGTGATAGTAGGAAAAATGAGATGTTTATGGATATTTTGTTTCTTGTCTTGCATTCAAAATTATCTCTTGTAAGTCGAACAATGGTTCTTCAAATCTGAGTGATGATCAAAATAGTGATTGTTGATGGGCGGAAAGAAAGCTGTTAGTACTCATGTCCTACAAAGCATGTTATGATGTTAATTGTTCTGCAATTTATAATTGTATTGGAACAGAACAATGTTCAGCACCAATATAGATATAGGTAAAATAGTTGTACAACCAAGTTCTGTAGAGCGTTCTGTACAATTTTGTTTTTATGTTCTACAAATTAATATGATGTCCTTCAAGCTAATTTGTTGAAATGAATTGGCCTATGAAAGATTTTGATTATTAACCGCATAATCTAAAACAAGTTAACTGTGCCGTTGATTTTGATCAAAACTGCCACTATACTTGAATTAATCTCAGCCGCTGGATAATTTTTAAATCCAATGGTGGGAGATGTAGTCTCTATGGTCTCCAAAAATAATGGGTCTCCATAGAGCCCAACTCTTAATTTAAAATAATGATAATATATAAGAATATCTAATTTAAAAATATTCGACCCAATCTGCTTCAACCCGAATAAAAGTTTGATCCGGTCCGATTTAGGCCCGTATAAAAACCCATCATGGCCCGCCTCGAGGGCCTAAAAAATTCCTGGATATTTATAGAAGTTTGGCTCGGTCAAAGTCAAATTTAGGGCCGAGTTTTGATCGAAAGTATGCACTACTATAAAACTGTCAACAGACAACGGTTTTTAGCCGTCGTCTAAAAAAAATCGGGACGATGTCTATGCATGTATAGGGAAAGGTCAGGTTCTATAACATCTTTTCTTCGATGTCAAAGATGAATATACAACGGTTCTCTTACAAAAAATGATGTCTTTCATGTTGTTTAACATTGAGAACTGATGTTTTATACTCGCTTAGACATCAACTGATTAAATAAACGATGTTTATTCATTTAATGTATTTGAAATAATATTGAAGTAGTACAGGTTGAACATTTCTTGTTCTACACACACAAATACCAAAAACAAACCAAGACAATAATATGTAAATAACCAAAATCCAGTTATATCTTACCAAACAAACCAATTTAGCACACAATAACGACAAAACCAATACTACATAATCAAATCAAAGCTCATCCCCACTACATTACTAAAAGGACAAAATGAAAGTACTAGCTAGCTGTGCAATTTGATGTTACAAATCAGGTATTCTTTGTGTAGTTGGTCGAACTATTTCGTGCTATTGCTAGTCAATTTGGTGCTCAAATCATAGGACATAAGTTGGACACCAAACTGCTTCATGATCCATCACCTATTTGGGAGAAATAGTAAAGTTTGTTAATTACATAATTCTTAATACCTGATCATAGCTATTGGATTCAAACAGATATCTGTCCAGCATTTATAGCGGTAAATATTAGGTAGATCATAGAACATTTGTGCAAAAATAGTTCAGTGTAAAATGACATACCTAGGTAGTTTCCACAACTTCTTCTCCTTCTTTGAGCGAAATAAATAGTTCACCAGTCAGCAATAAAACAAGTGTTTCAGTGTAATGGATTATGATAAATGCATAAAATATAGAAAATTTCATGCACCATGCAGTTGTGCAATTCTGGATATATACAACATGTGTTACAAACATGACAAAATCGATGTGCTTTCTATTTTGTATTGGGTATAATCACTAGTACAGAAAGGTCTTTTAGCGTCGCACTTTTGGCGTCGGTTATATGGAGAGTCGTGGCCTATACATGCTTTAGGCGTCGGTTGCTAGCTTAATTGACGCTTAAAGTCATTTATTTTGGACATTTTGCGTCGGTTACTAATTTAACCGACGTATAAAACCATTATATGCGTCGGTCATGAAACAACCGACGCCTAAAACTGAACTTTTAGCACCGGTCTTTACTTAACCGACGCCTAAAACCATTCCTTTAGCGTCGGTCATTAACAACCGATGCCTAAAACTAATCCTTTAGCGTCGGTCTTTACTTAACCGATGCCTAAAACCGTCCCTTTAGCGTTGGTTTACGTATAAGAGCTCTATACCTTCATCTTATCTTCTTTAAGTCCCATGGATAACTTGTGAACTTTTGCTAACTTGTGTTTTTGTGGTGTTTTTGCTACTGTTGCTAGTGATGCAGTGATCACACCAATGTATGTTGTGAAACAGAGATTATGGTGTTTTTATATAGGTATGATTTGATATGAGTTCCAAGAGCCTTTGTTCCTTCGTTTTATTTCTTACGATTAAGTGTCTTGTTGATTTTAACGGATAACTGTAATTTTGATATTGAGATGTGATTAATATTTTAGAATTACTCCATTTGGAGAACCACCAACACCAAGGGCTGCTCACGTGGCAACTGCTGCTCATATTGTTAGTCGTGATGATAGAGGAACCTCTAGAAAGATGAAAAATTGACAAGTGCATTAGATTATGGTTTTAGGATTGTGTTTAAACTTTTTAGTTCCTACATCTGAAAACTTAAAAGCGCGATTTCATGCCTTATTTTAATTAATGTGAAGACTTGTTGTTGTGCGTCTCTAATGTATATATGTTTTTGGCTTTGTTTTATATACAAGAGGTGGATAAGTTAGTAGATAAGGTTGATGGATTACTTCAAAAACTAAAGGTATTTGCATATATGTTGCTAGCTTTGTTGTGGCAAAATAATAGCAAAGAAGGTTGCTGGATTACTTCAAAAACTAAAGGTATTTGCATATATGTTGTTGGCTTTGTTTTTGTGCTTCTCTAATGTATATATGTTGCTGGCTTTGTTGTCGAGAAATAATAGCAAAGTAAATTTTGACAAGGCACACAACATATGATTGATGAATTACATTTATGAGGAATGATGTAATGGATATAGATATACACCATGCTCCTTTGTAACACAATTGAAAACTCGTTTGACAGTCCAGTGCGGACAAAGCATTTATTTCTAGTATGTTGAAAATTCAGAATATTATTGCCCTCATATGGTTAGTCGTGATGTTCTGTTAAGAACTTGAGAGTCAGGACTATTAGTCATGATGCTCTGTTAAGAACTTGAGAGTCGTGATTGCAACAAACCTTGTCGTCTTAAGAAATTTTGTTCATGACAATTAAATTGCATTTGTATGTTGAAATATTCTAATATTTCATCTTTTGTATGTATGACACAAATATTTGATTTCTTCTCTATGCAGCAAGCTCTGCATATCATGTATATAGCTTCTGTGTTTTTGCTGCAGGTTGGATTGGTAAGCAAGAAAAATTGCTTGATACATCAGTTTAGAATGTCAATTGTGGTTGATGTCTAATATCCAACTAGTTTTTGTCAACCTACACAAAACATACAGGTTTAAGAGGGAAACGAGCTAGTTTAGGTTTAAGATGTAAATATAGAAGCAAAGTCTACAAATTAAATTATGATGCACTTAATATTCAGTCTAAAGGTTCATTTAGCTCTGTATCATCTTTCGATTATTCCATTTACCTGCTACGATCCTAATTTCTTGGCATTAATGTTGTATCAGGACTTTTGTTGCTCTGCTTGAGAGACTGAAGCTTGAGTACATGGTTCGCGGTAAATAGAAGAATCTCATTGAGCTAATGAAGTCAATAGGAGCTTCTCAAGGGCTGAAAGGATTTTGGAACGGAAATTTTGTCAGTATTCTCTGCACTGCTCCGTTTGACGCAATGAACTTTTACGCATATGATACATAAATGAACTCCTCAAAATAACAGGAAATGAGGAAACAACAAATTAAGAATATTGTGGTTTTAGTTTGGTGATGGATTATGTATGGATTGGTCTTAGCTATTACATTAATTATGTTGCTATTTAGTTTGGTGATGGATTATGTATGGCTAAGTGTTTGAATTTTAAAATAGCGTTGTGTTTCAATTTTGGCATTTTGGTAATATTATTTATTATTGATCATTTATTATACAAATAAAACCCTGTATAATTTAGTTAAGTGTGTGTGACTATTACTATCCTTTAGCCACACTATATATTACAAAAATTCTATAAAACTAGGTTTTAGCCAGAACTATAGTTTCTACAATTATTAGTGACTAAAATCAGTTATTTAATAGTGTATATAACATAGAAACGACCACATAAAAATTATAGAATGTGGCCATACCAAAACTTTTTGCCACGATTTACCAATAAATAGTGCGACCAAAACTAAATTTTGATGAATGTTACTCCCTCCGTTCCTCCCAATTCTTTACAATTGGGTTGTGCACGGAGATTGAGAAAGGAGAAAAAAGTAAGTGGGGAGAGAAAAAAAATGAGTAAAATTGTGGGACCTATCAATATTTAAGTAATAGATTAGAAAGATGGAGGAAAGTGATCGATCTTTTTTATTTGTTTAAAGGTTAAAACTTTACTATTTTTGGAAAGTTTAGAAATGTAAAGAACTGGGAGGGACATCCCAAAATGAAAAATGTAAAGAATTGGGAGGGACCGAGGGAGTAGTATTTAGCCACTTTATTAATTCTCTTTAGCCACAAGTTGGTATTTATTCACACTTTTGAGCTTTAAAACGGGATATGCTTTAGTCACTCTGTTTTGAGTTACAGCCACACAACCGGATAGAGTGTGTCACTAGGAGGCGTAAAGCTGACAAGCGTGACGTAAAGTTCATAACCACACATATTTTATGTGGCGGAAGCGCCAAAATTTGACATAGTGAGACTTCTAGAACTCTTGATAGGGTCATACATGCAATTCCAATAAACCTAATTTCCTCTCAACAAATCTCATAATAAAGATTTTTATTCTTTATTCTTTTCAAGTTTAGATGTTCTTCCTTCGTATCATAAAACATTAAAATTTAATAAATAAAAACCCAAATAATTGCTCTATCAATGTAAAAGATATATAATTATATACTCTATCAATCATTTATTAAATATTCACATAGTGATTTTTATTTACAAGAATCATGGCTAAGAATAATCATACAAGTGTCACTAGTGAACAAGGAGAAACAAAAACTCAATTTGTTGATGAGCTTCTCAAGGTAATGCATAAAAATTTGATCTATTTTATCCAATAATATTTATTAATGTAAACATTTTGATTTTGTAGGAGCAAGAAGGAAAGAATAAGGCAGTACTAGATATGAATATGCCTTATACCGCTCAGATGGTGTTTATGGGCTGCAAATCATGCCACCTGTATGTGATGGTACCAGAAAACCATCTCGTTTGCCCAAAATGTCGTCATGACAAGTATCTTTTTGATGTTGCTGCCGCTATCAATGCGAACAAGATGGGGTAGATATAGTATCAACCCATTGAATCTATTATTATTGTTTCCATCATGCGCTTGAGTACAATGTTATAATAAAAATCATTCCAATTTGTTTCCTTTGTTTAATGTTTATGATTTGTGAGACTTCTTATTGAAAAATAATGATTTGATGTTTTTATGTGCATTTTTTTTTTGTTTTTGAAACAATTATCTGCATGTAATTTAATTACAAGTTATAGGTGCGACAAAAACAATATTAATATCATTATACATTATTTCTTTTTAAAGGAAAAATATTGAGTAATTTTTATTTTCTTAATATGTTCATTGTATGATATCCAAATAAGGCATTTTTCTATTTGAAAGTGGTGAAATTGAATCTAAATCGTACTAATTCAATTTTAAGTTATAGATCTAGGGTATGATTTGGAGAGAACCAGGAGAATACCACATATAAAACTATTTTAAAAGGCACGTCACTCACAAGAAAACTCTTATAATTCTATCATCTATACATTCATCAAAAAAAAGTTTTTTTAAAAAAAAATTTAAAAATGATAACATGGCAACCTTTTTTTTAATTTTTTTGTTAATTTTTAAAAAAAATCAAAAAAAGTTTTTTTTTAAAAAAAATTAAAAAATTTAAAAATGATAACATGGCAGCCACTTTTTTAATTTTTTTTGTTAATTTTAAAAAAAAAAAATTGGAATGAATAGAAGATAGAATTATAAGATTTTTTTTGTGAAGTTGTCCTTTAAAATATATTTTGAAATGTGGTGGATATGTGTTCTCATACTCACACTAACATGTTCGCGTGACCCTATAGATCTATGTTTAAACACAAATGTTTAACTCTGATAAATATAGCTAAACCAAACTTTAGCAATGACAATTAATACTTCTTGAAATTTTACACTACTGACTAAATAATTAAATATATTTTACATAAACACTCACAAAAAAATTTGTGGATTATGTTGTATAATTCAATTTATTATGTAAGTTATAAGATAATTTAAAGTAAAAATAGATTTTTAATGAAAATAATGCTGTAAATGTCTTTTTTCACAATTATATCATTTAAAATATGTCATGAATTTATGTTGAAGGTTATCAACTCCTAAAATCAAAAATCACAAAATATTCTTATTTTCTAACCATGTTTCTCTAAAGATAATAAATAAATCAATTAATATTCAATTAAGCGACATGATTAGCTTGAGAGCATAATGAGTGCAATAAAAATAAATGGCAGTGAATGTATATATTTTTTTAGATTCCTTTAAAATCATCATTTATATTCTATTAAAATATTTTTTTTGTTTATCATATAATTTGCATGTTGAACGATAAAAATCAATGATAAATTTTTAAAACATTTATACATGCCAGATATGTATAAAATGATATCAACTGTAATTTATCCTGTATCTTTACCTTAATTTATATTTGACCAATTTTTTAAAATAAAATTAATTTAAACCAAAAAAAATAAACTGAGCTCTTAATACATGAAATAGTATTTCTCCAAATTAATAGTTAATCTTGAAAGATATTTTTTATTTTAGAAAATGAAAATGTATATGATCTCTTTGTACCAAGATATTTACCTTTTTAATTGACAAAATGAATGTGTGTAATTTCGTTGTAGATTTAAAGATTTAAGTATGTCACAAATATTGTTTGTTATCTAAAAAATATCACTAAGAATAATATAATGGAATAATGTAATCCGCAAAATCAAAGCCAATATTTTAAATTTAAACAATCGCCATACTTATTTCAAAATTTTGATTTATTTAACTTGTAATCAAGATTTTTGTGGACTAATATCATTGGAGACCTCAAAATATTTTTAAAAAAAGCACGTCAGCTTTTGAAGTACCGAATTGCAAAAAAAAAAGTTATAAAACACCACCTCCTAGCCTTTAAAGTTTGGTAAGGAAAGTTCTTTTTCATATTTCTTCATATTAATCTTCGAAAGTCCGCATTGACATGCACAGTAGCCTTCAAATTATTGCTCACTAATACATTGCAACCTCTGCATGTGTTGAGTTATTTATATAGTCTTCCTTATGGATAAAAATGAGCTAGATAATGTAAAAAGGTAGTAACGATGGGGTGTATCCAACACAACTATATAACGACCAGAATACTTCATGTACACCTAAATCCATGTCCTAGTGATAGTATACTTCCATTTCCTGTACCCAAACTACCAAGACAAGTATTACAAATTCTCAGTCTTTATTTCGGATTAGGAATTAAACTTTGATCCCATTTTGGAAAAAGGCTCTGAACTTGACCGGCATGGTAGTATCAATAGAATGTCAATTAGGATGTGCCCTTACTGTTGCAAGTGTTGTTCAAGTGTGTGGAAGAAATCAGCACCCAAGAAATCTGCGGTGAATGAGTGTCTTAATCAAACTAATGTCAAGTGACATAATTTCAATGGGTGAATGTATGTTTTTGTACTTGGGAGGACATACATGTTTCTTGGTGAAAATTTAGAGTGTCACAATGATATTCTTGTATTTAATTAAAGACTTGTATAAGTTATGGTTGATTTGTTGAATATTAATATGATAATTTTTAACCAAGTTATAAAATTTAACAGGTTTAATTTTTGTTTTTTACAAAATATTGTATTTATTCAAATTCAACTAGTTACTATTTTTACATTAAGTTTTTATAGTGTCAAATAATTTTTTACACAACATTATACTTTTATATTTTTAGTAATCTCTTTTGCACTTGCTATCATTTAAAAAAAAACAAATACAGTATCCTTAGGTGGGATTTATAAATTTATCTTAAGTCATGATTTCATCTCTTTTTCTCACTTTTTTCATGAACACTTGGTAATTTTTCAATTTAATTCATTAGGTATCATTCTAATTAAATAGTAGTAATTTTGGGTTATAGAATTTACTCATATATTTTTGTAGAATCCACATTTCACAAAACATAAAAATGACTTGACTGGTTTCTTTGATCCCAAAAACAAAAAATAATTATTTTTGCAGTAGTCCTTTCTTTTAGTAGTCTTGTGTAAATAATAGATGCAGAATGTGGGATATAATGCTTTTTGATTATTTATTTGAGAAATAGAAAGGAAAGCAACGTCAATCAAAGACTGAAGAAACAAAACTAAGTAGCTTTGCCCTCTTTATCTTTAATCTCTTTTTCCATTTTATCCCAAATCTTTTTCCATTTTATCCTAATTTTAAATATCCACAAAATGCATCGTTCAACTTTAGATTTCACTTCATATTGCACCTTGCAGTCATTTTCCATCCAAAAACAATTATATGGGTAACATCGGAAGAAGTGTTTCAAATTTATATTATGAGAAAATACACCCCATAATTTTTTTATTGTGGCAAAAGACATTTTATTTAAAAATTTCATTCATTTAAAATAAAAATCCATATATATATAAATGTATTTTATTATATTTCATGAGTATAATATTTTGTAAATTAATTTTAATAGATATGTTATGTATTTTGCAGTTCATTGGTTTGATAAGGACGTGTAATAATATTAATTAATGAAGTTGAGTTTGAACCTACTAGAGACCAGTGGACTCATACAGAGTATCATTTCCTCCGTATAAAAGCCCCTGAAAGCACACAAGTACCACGATGAGGTCCTCCTAAAGTAAGTTGCAAATTAATAAGAAGAAATTATAAATGATAATCATGTTCCTCAAAAAAAAAAAAAAAAAAATGATAATCATGATACAATTGTTACAACCTGAGTAAAAGCTGCAGGATCTGATATTGTAGCGTGCACTGATGCACATTCAGTAAAGCCACATGTATACAACCTTTCTTATGACCTGTGTAGCAACATAGAATTTATTTGAAATTCTGAATTTAGTGAACATAGCGTATTTAGATTTGGAATTGGTTCATTTGCACGGCATTCATATTTAATCCAAGTTTAAAAATTTCAAATGGTAACTTAATTTATATCATTTGAAATGAATTATACGCGTCCAAAACACAATCTTATATTTTTACACAATCTTTTCTGAAGTGCCCGAGACACGAAAGCTTTTGCTAATAGCAGAGATTGATCGCGTAGCCAACGTATGTTAGATCAGTTATAACTCCTTAAAAAATATGTATTGGTGCAAAAGTTTGATATGTACTTGAATTACTTGCACTTGTTTATCTGAAATATCTCTAATTAGGATTATAAGGTTCATCAAGACGCTGCATACAATGCTTGTTCAGATTATGAGAGAAAGGTTGTTGTTTCATCTCGTGGTTTGCCACAAATTATTGAGTTAATTGGGACAGAACAGAAGATATTTATTCACAACCAAGAATGTTTGTTCTTCTGTTATAAAGGTAAATGTTGTATTTACTTTATATGGTATGTTTTCATGCATTTTCCTGAGAACTTTTGTCATTTGTTTATGCTTATCCCTGCACAGTTTGGCACAGTTGGAGATGATATGGTGATATAAATAATGTGACAATATCTAGATCCTGTTGAAAGATATAATTTCTTTATCACACTCAAGCCTCCTTTTCCATCAGTAAAAACACATGATTTTGTTTTATATTTCGTCATTATTGTATATCTACTTTGGTGGCCCTCCTACAACAAATTTTCCTAATCTTCATTATTTTCTTAGTAATACTCAGGCTATAGTTCTCAAGACACCATATGTAGCTGTTCACTCCATGTATTGTTTCCTTTTTTACAGAGAGTAATATACTCTTTTGTTCAAATTTACAGATTAGTGGTCCTGGAGCATTTGAAGGTCGTATATCTATACCTCTACCTGTGGGTAAGCTTTCACATTCTCACCGCCTTATTCAAGTTTTAGTGTCAGTGAGAATCATATAATGTTCTCTATATAAATTCTATGAAGTAAAATGTTGTCCATGACATATTAGTTCTCTATATAAACATTTGTCTTGTTTTGTTGGAATTCATCTGCATGAGTGTATTAGTTTGTTATTGTGACTTTGGTTATAGACCATCGATTGGTTTAGAGTATGTAAACGTGTTGTGTATTTCTTCCATTCGTGAAAGCGAGGTAAGTTGAAACACATGACAGAATAAATTATTGATAATCATAACTTCATATGCTTTTGTTTGCACAAAAGCTATAAAATTCTTCTAGTCAAACAGATATCATGTAGATTCTGTTCAATCTACTTGTGCTATTTGTTTTTCACAGCTATGGCCTCGAGCAGTTCTTTAATTTTTTTTCAATTGTGAATG